>CM038675.1:39639565-40893744 GCA_021605145.1 Aegilops bicornis | reverse complement strand
GCACACTAGAGAAAAGCAAGGACAAGTAGCTAGTTGACTAACGCTTTCGAGCACGTACACTGGCGCTCTTTGATAGAGCATTATCTACAACCGGAGTGCGTTATCAACTCAATAATAAATCTCCCCTACACCGTAACCGGATTACATTCATTCAAGTTGGCAATCCCCTGATCTTTGAGAACAAAGAAATTATTGGAGCTATCGTTTTCCTCTAGTACATGCACTCATTTCAAGGGGGTGCAACACTTCTCAGTTTGGGCCAGCAAAATAGGATCGATCGCGAAATCAAAGAAATCTTTCACCTCACTTCTAAGATGAAAAACTTGCTTGCTTCTTCGAATCTCGAAATAACATATAGAATTTGTTGAATCTTTATAAGTTTCAAATATACGTTGAATTTTTTGTGAATATATGCTGAACAATTTTTTAACTACATAGTGTAAATTTTCTGATATATGATGCACAAATTTTAAATATACATTGAACATTTTTGTAATATACGTTGAGCTTTTTTTAACTACACATTGAACATTTTTTTTATATACACTAAACGAATATTAAATATATATTGAACATTTTGTGATATACGCTGAACAGTTTTGAAATTTTGAATAATTTTAAAAAAAAAAGAGAGCACAATTTTAAATCCATGAACAATTTTTAAAATCATGAACAGAATTTGGAATTCGAACCATTTTCTTGAAAACAAAGTATAAAAGTAAAACGAAAAATGATAAAATGAAAGAAAAGAAACAGAAAAAGGAAACAAAAAGGTTAAAAAAAGAAATAGCAAAAAGGGAAAAACTAGCAAAAGAAAAAAACTCGGTTCGGGGAACCTACTAGAAGGTTCCCAAAACCAGGTCTCACTCGAAGTGGGCCGGCCCGTGCACCTCGTTCGCTCGCTTCGCTTCAGCGAAGCAGCGACGAACGGACGCACACGGGCATCATATACGATCTGCCCGAAATTCCCAGGAAGACCCCAGCTCCGCCATCGCGTCAGGCCACGGGGGAGCTTGGGCTGGGGGGAGACCCGCGTCGGGTGGCAGGGCAACTTGGGCTGGAGGGAGGATATCGGCATATGGCGGCTGGGGAATTTGGCTGGGAGGAGCAGCGGGGGGCGGCGAGGGAGCTCTGGCCAGAGGGAACAACCGTCGAGCGGCGGGGGAGCAGAGTGGAGCGAAGCATGAGCTGAGGCTAGGGGCGAGTGGCGGTGGCGTCAGATCTATGACAGGTGACGACCGTCGGCGGCTTGAGAGCTCTGGCTGGGGGCAAACGGCGGCGGGAGAGCAGCAGCTGGTGCCGAGGTGCCGAGAAGTGGCGGCGCTAAGGACGAACCCTCATAGTAGATCGATTTGTTTAGTCCAGGAGCCGCGTATAGTAGTACAAGGCAGATTGCAAAAATACCAAAGGGTATATAGGTCATTCCACCAGGATTTATCAAGTTAAATAAATTAAAATTCAGCAAAACGCCACACAGGGCAAATGATCAGTAAATTAATGTAAAGTACGTATAATTCTAAATCAAATGTTGCGAATCATCAAGTGCCAAACTAAAATAGGGCAAATCATCAAATCCCTTGTATCTTTGGGATGATTAAGGATTTTTTTTCCAGGGAGGGATGATTAAGGTTTTTCTTGTAACATGAGAATATTACAAAGGTAATATAATATTACTAAGGAGAATATTATGAATGTGATGATTAAGGTCACAATCAAATAACAAAATGCCTCTTGGTCAATTTGTTCGTGCAATTACTCGTGTCATCCATTCGAATTTTACCACAACTACAATTTTATTAGCCTTTTGAGTACAAAAAATTGATTATAGTCGCATATAAAACGTCTCACAAATCGTCTCTAAGTTAATTAAAATTATATACCTATTTTCTAAATGGCCAATTATAAGAAAAAGTTTGTGACGCCCTATAAACGTCTTAAGAAGCGTCTTTAACTTGATAGTGTTCATGGGCGTAGAGACGAAGACAAATAGCGTCTCAGAAAAAGCGATCATACAAGCCATTTTTGTTGAAGTGAGTCTGACCGGTGCTTGCCGGCTGGCGGCAGCGACGCCTGTGGGCGTCGTCATCCTTCTTGGAGGCGCCGCCAAGGAGATCTGTGCATCCTCTTCTCCCAGATCGTGCTCTTCGGGTGAAAGCCAAGATCCTGATGTAGGATCGGGCGGCGGCATCGTCTCCAACGTCGCTCTCCCTCTTAGGGGCACCGTCTTGAAGACCATGATCCCTTCCGCTCTTCCTTGAGGCTGGACGTGCACGACATCGTGGTTGGCAGGTGATTGGCTGGCGGTGCGACTTGTGTGGCGACGGTGATGGTTGCAAGATGAGCAGGATCGTGGCTTGCCTTCGTCGTCGACCGTCTGGCATGTTCTTGAGCTTGAAGTCGGAGCTGCGACGTTGCGGCACGACACTGCGGCAACGATGCCGGGCGATGGGCACCTCGGACTCTGTTGGTGCAAGGCATGCTGCTTTTCTCCTGCACGGCTCGTCATCAAAGTCGGAGCTGCCTCGTCCTCGACGCGGGTGATCGATTGTTTGGCCTTGGCCAGTAGAGTTCCCGTGTGCTGTTCGTTCGGAGAGGTTTTGCTGGGTCGTCAGCGACGAAGTCGAAGTCGCTTGCTCGAGGAGAGGTGATGATGATGACATGGCAGGCAACCTGGACGGTATCCTTTCCTCGGCGGTGTGGTGCCAGGTCGGCCGGGTGACTTCTCTGTAGGCATGTTGTAACGGTTTTCGCCCGAGTTTCCGTTAATTAACCAGAAAATTCTCTTCTTTTTAATCAATGAAAATGACAAGTCTTTTATCTCGTTTCTAGAAAAAAAACCGTACCTTGCATATTCCTTTAACTCTACTACATTAGCTGGCACACTATACTGCTGTATTGACTACTGTCTGTTGGAACAAATTATGTTGACCATCGGGTTAATAATTTATTCTTCTCGTCTACTGTTTAGAACGTCGGATTGGTGTGCGTACTGGACAGCTGTCAGCCACCATCGTTTACGCTAACTCGCCAGCCCAAAAATGCTAGACATACAAAGATTTACACGCTTTTACATGCTCCTTTCATCTAACAACCAATCATAAATCTCTCCCTCCTGATTTTCAAGGGGTGGGCCGCCCCGCTCATTTATTGACCAATTAAGGTTACCCATCCTGTAAAAGCCTGTAAATTATTTGTACGTGTAGCATTGCCGCTCGCTAGCCAGCCGCCATCATGTACCTGATGTCTCGTTGGATCGCCGGACAGCCGCCATCTTCTACCTCCTGCCTCGCCGGACAGCACGGTGGTCTAACTCTGTCTCACCGGACAGCCACGCCATCTACATCTGCCTCACAGTTAATTATGTACTAGCAATTCCTCCGGTGAACTTGTTAGGTTATTCTAACTCTGCCATGTATCCATGATCTTGTATTCTGAATATGTAATTTTTCCAGTGATATCATTTTATTTTTCTTGGCACTTCCATGATTTATTTCATTTGCTAGTATATATTTTTGAAGATTTTATTTTATTTTTCCCTAATGGAAGCAGAATTCATGATTTATTTCATTTTCTCGTATATACATATATTTTTGAAGATTATTATTTTATTTTTCCCTAATGGAAGCATAATTCAAATTCCGGAACATTTTGGGTCAGAATTTGGCAAAAAAAATTAAGTTTTCATAAAAATTCTCAAAAAATAACACTACCCTATATTTAATTTGGGAAAGTTTCTAGATGTTTTAGCAAATAGAAAAAAATGGAAGCAAAATTCAAATTTAGGACCATTTGGCTCAAAATTTGCCCCAAAAAATGTTTTCAGGAAAGAAATTCAAAAACAATCTGCACACTACTCTTACCTCATTCGATCTAGGAAAGTTTCAAGAAGTTTTGCCGAATGGATAAAAACTAGAAGCAAAATTAAAATTGAAAAGCATTTTGGCTCAAAATTTGGCATGAAAAAAGTTTTCAGAAAAATCTCACAATTCCACACTACCCTGATATTATGTCTAGGAAGGTTTCAAGAAGTTTTCTCAAACAGGCAAAAAACTAAAATAAAAATTCAAATTCAGGACCATTTTTTGCTCAAAAAATTGGGTAGAAGTTTGTTTCTGGGAATAATTCCACGAGTATGAATTTAGGAGATGTTAGTTAAACTTCATTAGAGAACTTAGCATTGTAACAATCTGTTTTTTTGTAATAGAACCAACAATGTAGATCAGGTTCAGGTGCACATTAGCTCCATGTAGGTTATGGGCCTGGATGGCCGGTACGTGTGGGACCAAGACGACCCGTAGTGGTAGTTATGGGTTGAAACAACCTGTGGTGGTAGTTGTGTGTTGGGACTATCTATCATGGTAGTTGAGGGTCCAGATGACCCGTTGTGGTACTTGTGGATCCACACGTCCCAAAGTGGTAGTTGTGGGTCCGTATGACCCCTAGTGATAGTTCTTTGTTAGTAGTATTTGTAAGGGTAGTTGAGAGTTTGTATGACCCATAGTGCTAGTACTAGTTCTGACAATCCATAGTGCTAGTCATGGCCCTGATGACTCGTAGCTGTAGTTGTTAATCCGGATGAGCCATAGTGCTAGGCTCAGACGACTCGTAATGGTAGTTGTATGTCAGGACTACCTATAGTGTTAGTAGAGGGACCACACAACAGTAGTGGTAGTTGTTTGTCAAGATGACCTTTAAAGATAGTTGTGGGTTCAGACAAAATATACTGGTAGTTCTGGGTTCAGACGAACCATAGTGCTAGTAATGGCATCACACGGTCCACAGTGATAATTATGGGATTGGACGACCCACTGTGCTAGTTGTAGGATAAGACTAACCATAGTGCTAGTTGTGGGACTGACAACCCATCATTGTGCTTTTGGACCTAGACGACCGATAGTGCTAAGTTATGGGTTCGAATGACCAATTGTGCTACCTAGGCGATCCGACGACTCATAGTGTTAGTTGTAAGTCCACACGGCCCACAGTGCTAGTTGTGAGACTGGACAACCCATCGTTGTGCTTGTCGACCCAAACGACCGATATTGCTAGTTTTGGGTTCGGATGACCCATAGTGCTAGTTGGGGATCGGACGACCCATAGTGTTAGTTGTGAGTCTAGATGACTCATATGGTGCTGATTGTGGGTTCGGATGACCCACAGAATTATTAGTGTGATCGGGCCCAAATACCGTCTTACTGTCCAGGCCCACTACTATCGATCATAGTCGTACGGACCCACAAGTAGCGATCTTAGATGTCCGGACCCACAAGTACCGGTCTTACTTGTTCAGGCTCACTACAATCAATCTTACTCATCCGGACTGAAGTATACTGGTCTTACTCGTGTAGTCTCACGTGTACTGATCCTAGTCGTTTGGACCCACACGTATCAATCTAAGTTGTCCGGACCCGCAAGTACCGGTTTTACTCATATGGGCTCGTGATAAGCCCATTTTGCATCATGTTTTCCTACTGTTATTTATAGTGTTTTTATTCAATATAACACTTTGTGGAGTAATTATAATGCCTTTTCTCTCATAATATGCAAGGTTTACACAAAGAGGGAGAATGCCAGCAGCTGGAATTCTGGACCTGAAAAAACTACGTTAGAGATACCTATTCTACACATCTCCAAATCAGCTGAAATTTTACGGAGAATTATTTTGGAATATAAAAAATACTAGAGAAAAGAAATAATGTAGGCCACCCAGGTACCCGCTAGGCACTAGGGCGTGCCAACCCCCCCCCCCCCCTCCCCAGGTGCGCCCTGGTGGGTAGTGCGTGCCCTGGCCCACCTTTGGTGCCCATATTCTGGTACTTAAGGTCTTTTGACCTAGAAATAAAATATGGAGAGGACTTTCGGGATGAAGCTCCGCCATCTGGAGGCGGAACTTGGGCAGAAGCACTTTTGCCCTCCCGTGGAGAGATTCTGCCGAGGGAACTTCCCTCCGGGAGGGGGAAATCGAAGCCATCGTCATCACCAACAACCCTCTCATTTTAAGGAGGCCAATCTTCATCAACATCTTCAATAGTACCATCTCATCTCAAACCCTAGTTCATCTCTTGTGTTCAATCTTTGTATCAAAACCTCAGATTGATACCTGTGGGGGACTAGTAGTGTTGATTACATCTTGTAGTTGATGATAGATGGTTTATTTCGTGGAAGATTATATGTTCAGGTCCATTATGTTATTTAATATTTCTCTATTCTTGAGCATGACTATTATTTCTGAGTAGTTGCCCTTATTCTTGAGGCCACGGGAGAAGTTATATTGCAAGTAATCAGTTGAATATGATATTTGTTCGATATTTTGATGATATGTATGTTGTGATTCCCTTAGTGGTGTTATGTGAACGTCGACCACATGAAACTTCACCATCTTTTGGCCTAAGGGAATGCATTGTGGAGTAGTTATTAGATGATGGGTTGCTAGAGTGACAGAAATTTAACCCTAGTTTATGCGCTATCCCGTAAGGGGCTGATTTGGATCCATATGTTTAATACCATGGTTAGATGTTATCTTAATTCTTCTTTCGTAGTTGCAGATGCTTGCGAGGGGGTTAGTCATAAGTGGGAGGCTTGTTCAAGTAAGAACAGCAACCAAGCACCAGTCCACCCACATTTCAAATTATCAAAGTAGCGAACGCGAATCAAACTAACATGATGAAAGTGACTAGATGAAATTCCCGTGTGTCCTCAAGAACGCTTTGCTTATTATAAGAGACCATTCCAACCTGTCCTTTGCTACAAAAAGGATTGGGCTACCTTGCTGCACCTATTGTTACTATTGCTACTTGTCACTTGTTACAAATTATCTTTCTATCAAACTACCTGTTACTGACAATTTCAGTGCTTGCAGAAATTACCTTGATGAAAACCACTTGTCATTTCCTTCTGCTCCTCGTTGGGTTCAACACTCTTACTTATCGAAAGGACTACGATTGATCCCCTATACTTGTTGGTCATCAAGACTCTTTTCTGGCGTCGTTGCCGGGGAGTGAAGCGCTCTTGGTAAGTGGAAGCTGGTAAGGAAACATTTATATTCCGTGCTGAAATTTACTGTTACTCGCTACTATGAAAAACAATCCTTTGAGGGGTTTGTTCGGGGTATCTTCACCTCCTCCGAAAGCACAAAGAGTTTCCCCTCAACATATTACAGCTACTAAAAATATTGGTTATGAAATTCCTTCGGGCATGATAGAGAAACTGCTAGCTAATCCTTATGCAGGAGATGGAACAATACATCCTGATATGCAGCTAATCTATGTGGATGAAGTTTGTGGATTACTTAAGCTTGCAGGTTTTCCCTTTATCTTTGGGGGGAAAAGAATTGGCATCGTATAGGCTATGTTATGATATTGGAGCTTGGGATTGGAATCGATGGAAACTGGATTTCACCAAAAGTTTTATCCTATGCATCTAGTTCATCGTGATCGGAATTATATATATAATTTTTACCCTTGTGAAGGAGAAAGTATCGCTCTAGCTTGGGGGAGGCTTAAATCAATGTTATATTCATGCCCAATCATGAGCTCTCAAGAGAAATTATTATACATAATTTTATGCTCGGCTTTCTCGTAATGATCAATCCATGCTCGATACTTCTTGTAGTGGTTCTTTTATGAAGAAGACTACTGAATTCAGGTGGGATCTTTTGGAAAGAATTAAGCGCAACTCTGAAGATTGGGAACTCGACGAAGGTAAAGAGTTAGGTAATAAGCTTGAGTTTGATTGTGTTAAATCTTTTATGAATACTGATGGTTTTCACAAGTTTACCCCTAAATATGGACTTGACTCTGAGATAGTACTCTCTTTCTGTGAATCATCCCTCTGTTAAAGAAAAGATTGAGGATCTAGTTAAAGTTAAAGATAAAACTATCATTTACAATGTTGATTCAGTTGTGCCTACTTCTTATATTGAAAACCCACCTTTCCATGTTAGGATAAAGGAACATGCTAAGGTTTCAGCCGTGATTAACAAGAGTAACATTAAAGTACCTCGACTCTCTGAACAAATTAAAGTAGAACCTAGTATTGCTATGGTTAAAGATTGCTTGGTCGATAATATTGATGGGAATGCTATTTATTTCTGGGATGAAGCTGCTAGAATTGCCTAACCCGATACTAAAGATAAGAACAAGCATGTTGTTGGCATGCCTGTTGTCTGAGTTAAAATAGGAGATCACTCCTATCATGTTTATGTGATTTGGGTGATAGTCTGAGTGCTATTACTTTCACCTTATACCAAGAAATTATGAATGATGTAGTACCTACTGAAATAGAGGATATTGATGTCACTATTAAACTTGCAAATAGGGACACCATCACACCACTTGGGACTGTTAAAGATGTTGAAGTCTTATGTGGGAAAATAAAATACCCTACTGATTTTCTAGTTCTTGGTTCCCAACAAGATGATTTTTTCTCCCATAATATTTGGAAGACCTTTCTTGAACACTGTTAATGCTAAGATAGATTTCCATAAAGAAACGTTTAGTGTCAATTTTGGTTATTTGTCCCATCAGTTTAATTTTGTTGGGGAACGTAGTAATTTCAAAAAAATTCCTACGCACACGCAAGATCATGGTGATGCATAGCAACGAGAGGGGAGAGTGTTGTCCACGTACCCTTGTAGACTGAAAGCGGAAGCGATAGCACAACGCGGTTGATGTGGTCGTATGTCTTCATGATCCGACCGATCAAGTACGGAACGTACGGCACCTCCGAGTTCAGCACACATTCAGCCCGATGACGTCCCTCGAACTCCGATCCAGCCGAGTGTTGAGGGAGAGTTTCGTCAGCACGACAGCGTGGTGACGATGTTGATGTTCTAACGACGCAAGGCTTCGCCTAAGCACCGCTACAGTATTATCGAGGTGGACTATGGTGGAGGGGGTCACCGCGCACGGCTAAGAGATCAAACAGATCAATTGTTGTGTCTTTGGGGTGCCCCCTGCCCCCGTATATAAAGGAGCAAGGGGGAGGCCGGCCGGCCCTCTATGGCGCGCCCCCAAGAGGGGAATCCTACTAGGACTCCAAGTCCTAGTAGGTTTCCACCTAAAGGGAGAGAGGGGGGAGGAAGGAGGGGAGAGGGAGAGGGAGACGGAGAGGGAGAGGAGAGGCGCCCCCCCCTCTCCTAGTCCAGTCGGACCAGAGGGGGAGGGGCGCGCGGCCTGCCCTGGCCACCCCTCTCTCTCCACTAAGGCCCATCGAGGCCCATTAGTTCCCCCGGCGTTTCCAATAACCCTCCGGCACTCCGGGTTTATCCGAAACTTCTCCGGAACACTTCCGGTGTCCGAATATAGTCATCCAATATATCAATCTTCATGTCTCGACCATTTTGAGACTCCTCGTCATGTCCGTGATCACATCCGGGACTCTGAAGAACCTACGGTACATCAAAACATATAAACTCATAATAAAACTGTCATCGTAACGTTAAGCGTGCGAACCCTACGGGTTCGAGAACTATGTAGACATCACCGAGACACTTCTCCGGTCAATAACCAATAGCCAAACCTGGATGCTCTTATTGGCTCCCACATATTCTACGAAGATCTTTATCGGTCAGACCACATAACAACATACGTTGTTCCCTTTGTCATCGGTATGTTACTTGCCCGAGATTCGATCGTCGGTATCTCAATACCTAGTTCAATCTCGTTACCGGCAAGTCTCTTTACTCGTTCCGTAATACATCATCCTGCAACTAACTCATTAGTTGCAATGCTTGCAAGGCTTATAGTGATATGCATTACCGAGTGGGCCTAGAGATACCTCTCCGACAATCGGAGTGACAAATCCTAATCTCGAAATACGCCAACCCAACAAGTACCTTTAGAGACACCTGTAGAGCACCTTTATAATCACCCAGTTACATTGTGACGTTTGGTAGCACACAAATTGTTCCTCCAGTAAATGGGAGTTGCATAATCTCATAGTCATAGGAACATGTATAAGTCATGAAGAAAGCAATAGCAACATACTAAACGATTGTGTGCTAAGCTAACGGAATGGGTCATGTCAATCACATCATTCTCCTAATGATGTGATCCCGTTAATCAAATGACAACTCATGTCTATGGTTAGGAAACATAACCATCTTCGATTAACGAGCTAGTCAAGTAGAGGCATGCTAGTGACACTCTGTTTGTCTATGTATTCACACATGTATTATGTTTCCGGTTAATACAATTCTAGCATGAATAATAAAAATTTATCATGATATAAGGAAATAAATAATAACTTTATTATTGCCTCTAGTGCATATTTCCTTCAGTCTCCCACTTGCACTAGAGTCAATAATCTAGTTCACATCGCCATGTGATTAAACATCAATAGTTCACATCACCATGTGATTAACACCCATAGTTCACATCGTCATGTGACCAACACCCAAAGGGTTTACTAGAGTCAATAATCTAGTTCGCATCGCTATGTGATTAACACCCAAAGAGTACTAAGGTGTGATCATCTTTTTTGCTTGTGAGAGAAGTTTAGTCAATGGGTCCGCCACATTCAGATCCGTATGTATTTTGCAAATTTCTATGTCAACAATGCTCTGCACGGAGCTACTCTAGCTAATTGCTCCCACTTTCAATATGTATCCAGATTGAGACTTAGAGTCATCTGGATCAGTGTCAAAATTTGCATCGACGTAACCCTTTACGACGAACCTTTTGTCACCTCCATAATCGAGAAACATATCCTTATTCCACTAAGGATAATTTTGACCACTGTCAAGTGATCTACTCCTAGATCACTATTGTACTCCCTTGCCAAAATCAGTGTAGGGTACACAATAAATCTGGTACACAGCATGGCATACTTTATAGAACCTATGGTTGAGGCATAGGGAATGACTTTCATTCTCTTTCTATCTTCTGTCGTGGTCGGGCTTTGGGTCCTACTCAATTTCACACCTTGTAACACACGCAAGAACTCTTTCTTTGACTGTTCCATTTTGAACTACTTCAAAATCTTGTCAAGGTATGTACTCATTGAAAAAACTTATCAAGCGTCCTGATCTATCTCTATAGAACTTGATGCCCAATATGTAAGCAGCTTCACCGAGGTCTTTCTTTGAAAAACTCCTTTCAAACACTCCTTTATGCTTTGCAGAATAATTCTACATTATTTCCGATCAACAATATGTCATTATCAGAAATGTTGTAGTGCTCCCACTCACTTTCTTGTAAATACAGGCTTCACCGAAAGTCTGTATAAAACTATATGCTTTGATCAACTTATCAAAGCGTATATTCCAACTCCGAGACGCTTGCACCAGTCCAAAGATGGATCGCTGGAGCTTGCATATTTTTTTAGCGCCTTTAGGATTGAGAAAACCTTCTGGTTGCATCGTATACAACTCTTCTTTAATAAATCCATTAAGGAATGCAGTTTTGTTTATCAATTTGCCAGATTTCATAAAATGCGGCAATTGCTAACATGATTCGGACAGACTTAAGCATAGATACGAGTGAGAAACTGTCATCGTAGTCAACACCTTGAACTTGTCGAAAACCTTTTGCGACAATTCTAGCTTTGTAGATTGTAACACTACTATCAGCGTCCATCTTCCTCTTGAAAATCCATTTAATCTCAATGGCTCGCCGATCATTGGGCAAGTCAATCAAAGTCCATACTTTGTTCTCATACATGGATCCCATCTCAGATTTCATGGCCTCAAGCCATTTTGCGGAATCTGGGCTCATCATCGCTTCCTCATAGTTCGTAGGTTCGTCATGGTCAAGTAACATGACCTCTAGAACAGGATTACCATACCACTCTGGTGCGGATCTTACTCTGGTTGACCTACGAGGTTCGATAGTAACTTGATCTGAAATTTCATGATCATCATCATCAGCTTCCTCACTAATTGGTGTAGAAGTCATAGGAACAGATTTCTGTGATGAACTACTTTCCAATAAGGGAGCAGGTACAGTTACCTCATCAAGTTCTATTTTCCTCCCACTCACTTCTTTCGAGAAAAACTCCTTCTCTAGAATGGATCCATTCTTAGCAACGAATGTCTTGCCTTCGGATCTGTGATAGAAGGTGTACCCAACTGTCTCCTTTGGGTATCCTATGAAGACACATTTCTCCGATTTGGGTTTGAGCTTATCAGGATGAAACTTTTTCACATAATCATCGAAACCCAAACTTTAAGAAACGACAACTTTGGTTTCTTGCCAAACCACAGTTCATACGGTGTCGTCTCAACAGATTTAGATGGTGCCCTTTTTAACGTGAATGCAACTGTCTCTAATGCATAACCCCAAAACGATAGTCGTAAATCGGTAAGAAACATCATAGACTGCACTATATCCAATAAAGTACGGTTATGACGTTCGGACACACCATTATGTTGTGGTGTTCCAGGTGGCATGAGTTTGTGAAACTATTCCACATTGTTTTAATTGAAGGCCAAACTCGTAACTCAAATATTTTACCTCTGCGATCATATCATAGAAACTTTTGTTTTTGTTACGATGATTCTCCACTTCACTCTGAAATTTTTTGAACTTCTCAAATGTTTCAGACTTGTGTTTCATCAAGTAGATATACCCATATCTGCTCAAATCAACTGTGAAGGTTAGAAAATAATGATACCCGCCGCGAGCCTCAACACTCATCGGATTCCATACATCAGTATGTATTATTTCCAATAAGTTAGTTGCTTGCTCCATTGTTCCGGAGAACGAAGTTTTAGTCATCTTGCCCATAAGGCATGGTTCGCAAGCATCAAGTGATTCATAATCAAGTGATTCCAAAATTCCGTCAGCATGGAGTTTCTTCATGCGCTTTACACCAATATGACCTAAACGGCAGTGCCACAAATAAGTTGCACTATCATTATTAACTTTACATCTTTTGGCTTCAATATTATGAATATGTGTATCACTACGATCGATATCCAACAAACCATTTTCGTTGGGTGTATGACCATAGAAGGTTTTATTCATGTAAACAGAACAACAATTATTCTCTAACTTAAATGAATAACCATATTGCAATAAACATGATCAAATCATATTCGTGCTCAACGCAAACACCAAATAACACTTATTTAGGTTCAACACTAATCCCGAAAGTATAGGGATGTGCGATGATGATCATATAAATCTTGGAACTACTTCCAACACACATCGTCACCTCGCCCTTAACTAGTTTCTGTTCATTCTGCAACTCCCATTTCGAGTTACTACTCTTAGCAACTGAACCAGTATCAAATACCGAGGGGTTGCTATAAACACTAGTAAAGTACACATCAATAACATGTATATCAAATATAGCTTTGTTCACTTTGCCATCCTTCTTATCCACCAAATACTTGGGACAGTTCCGCTTCCAGTGAGCAGTCCCTTTGCAGTAGAAGCACTCAGTCTCAGGCTTAGGTCCAGACTTGGGCTTCTTCACTTGAGCAACAACTTGCTTGCCGTTCTTCTTGAAGTTCCCCTTCTTCCCTTTGCTCTATTCTTGAAACTAGTCTTCTTGTTAACCATCAACACTTGATGTTTTTCTTGATTTCTACCTTCGTCGATTTCAGCATCACGAAGAGCTTGGGAATTACTTTCGTCATCCCTTGCATATTATAGTTCATCACGAAGTTCTACTAACTTGGTGATGGTGACTAGAGAATTCTGTCAATCACTATTTTATCTGGAAGATTAACTCCCACTTGATTCAAGCGATTGTAGTACCCAGACAATCTGAGCACATGCTCACTGCTTGAGCTATTCTCCTCCATCTTTTATCTATAGAACTTGTTGGAGACTTCATATCTCTCAACTCGGGTATTTGCTTGAAATATTAACTTCAACTCCTGGAACATCTCATATGGTCCATGACGTTCAAAACGTCTTTGAAGTCCCGATTCTAAGCCGTTAAGCATTGTGCACTAAACTATCAAGTAGTCATCATATTGAGCTAGCAAAACGTTCATAACGTCTGCATCTGCTCCTGCAATAGGTTTGTCACCTAGCGGTGCATCAAGGACATAATTCTTCTGTGCAGCAATGAGGTTTATCCTCAGATCACGGACCAAGTCCGCATCATTGCTACTAACATTTTTCAAATTATTTTTCTCTAGGAACACATATAAAATATTGGGAAGCAACAACATGAGCTATTGATCTATAACATTATTTGCGAAATACTATCAGGACTAAGTTCATGATAAATTAAAGTTCAATTACTCATATTACTTTAAGAACTCCCACTTAGATAGACATCCCTCTAATCATCTAAGTGATCACGTGATCCAAATCAACTAAACCATAACCGATGATCACGTGAAATGGAGTAGCTTTCAATGGTGAACATCACTATGTTGATCATATCTACCATATGATTCACGCTCGACCTTTCGGTCTCAGTGTTCCGAGGCCATATCTTCATATGCTAAGTTCGTCAAGTTTAACCTGAGTATTATGCGTGTGCAAAACTGGCTTGCACCCGTTGTAGATGGACGTAGAGCTTATCACACCCGATCATCACGTGGTGTCTGGGCACGACGAACTTTGGCAACGGTGCATACTCAGGGAGAACACTTTTTATCTTGAAATTTAGTGAGAGATCATCTTATAATGCTACCGTCAATCAAAGTAAGATAAGATGCATAAAAGATAAACACCACATGCAATCAATATAAGTGATATGATATGGCCATCATCATCTTGTGCTTGTGATCTCCATCTCCGAAGCACCTCCATGATCACCATCGTCACCGGCGCGACACCTTGATCTCCATCGTAGCATCGTTGTCGTCTCGCCAATCTTATGCTTCTACAACTATCGCTACCGCTTAGTGATAAAGTAAAGCATTACAGGGAGATTGCATTGCATACAATAATGCGACAACCATATGGCTTCTGCCAGTTGCCGATAAATCGGTTACAAAACATGATCATCTCATACAATAAAAATATAGCATCACGTCTTGACCATATCACATCACAACATGCCCTGCAAAAACAAGTTAGACGTCCTCTACTTTGTTGTTGCAAGTTTTCTGTGACTGCTATGGGCTTAGCAAGAACCGTTCTTACCTACGCATCAAAAAACCACAACGATAGTTTGTCAAGTTGGTGCTGTTTTAACCTTCGCAAGGACCGGGCGTAGCCACACTCGGTTCAACTAAAGTTGGAGAAACTGATGAAGGAAATATGCCCTAGAGGCAATAATAAAGTTATTATTTATTTCCTTATATCATGATAAATGTTTATTATTCATGCTAGAATTGTATTAATCGGAAACATGATACATGTGTGAATACATAGACAAACAGAGTGTCACTAGTATGCGTCTACTTGACTAGCTCGTTGATCAAAGATGGTTATGTTTCCTAGCCATTGACATGGGTTGTCATTTGATTAACGGGATCACATCATTAGGAGAATGATGTGATTGACATGACCCATTCCGTTAGCTTAGAACACGATCGTTTAGTATGTTTCTTTTGCTTTCTTCATGACTTATACATGTTCCTATGACTATGAGATTATGCAACTCTCGTTTACCGGAGGAACACTTAGTGTGCTACCAAACGTCACAACGTAACTGGGTGATTATAAAGGTGCTCTACAGGTGTCTCCAAAGGTACATGTTGGGTTGGCGTATTTCGATATTAGGATTTGTCACTCCGATTGTCGGAGAGGTATCTCTGGGCCCTCTCGGTAATGCACATCACTTAAGCCTTGCAAGCATTGCAACTAATTGGTTAGTTGCGGGATGATCTATTACGGAACGAGTAAAGAGACTTGCCGCTAGGTATTGAGATACCGACGAACGAATCTCGGGCAAGTAACATACCGATGACAAAGGGAACAACGTATGTTGTTATGTGGTCTGACCGATAAAGATCTTAGTAGAATATGTGGGAGCCAATATGAGCATCCAGGTTCCACTATTGGTTATTGATCGGAGACGTGTCTCGGTCATGTCTACATAGTTCTCGAACCAGTAGGGTCCGCACGCTTAACATTACAATGACAACTATATTATGAGTTTATATGTTTTGATGTACCGAAGGTTGTTCGGAGTCCCGGATGTGATCACGGACATGACGAGGAGTCTAGAAATGGTCGAGACATGAAGATTGATATATTGGAAGACTATGTTTGGATATCGGAAGTGTTCCGGGTGAAATTGGGATTTTATCGAGATGCGGAGGTTACCGGAACCCCGGGAACATAATGGGCCTTAGTGGGCCTAGGTGGAAGAGAGGAGAGGCGGCTAGGGCTGGGCCGCGTGCCCCTCCCCCCCCCAAGTCCGAATAGGACAAGGAGAGGGGGGCGGCGCCCCTCCCCCCCTTCCTTCTTCTCCTCCACTCCTTCCCCTTCCCATGTCCTAATCCAACTAGGAAAGGGTGGGAGTAGGACTCCTCCCGGCGCACCCTCTCCCTTGGCCGGCCGCACCCCCCTTGCTCCTTTATATACGGGGGCAGGGGGGCACCCCATAGACACACAATTGATCTGTTTGATCTCTTAGCCGTGTGCGGTGCCCCCCTCCAACATAGTCCACCTCGATAATACTGTAGCAGTGCTTAGGCGAAGCCCTGCGTCGGTAGAACATCAACATCGTCACCACGCCGTCGTGCTGACAAAACTCTCCCTCAACGCTCGGCTGGATCGGAATTCGAGGGACGTCATCGGGCTGAACGTGTGCTGAACTCGGAGGTGTCGTACGTTTGGTACTCGATCGGTCTGATCGTGAAGACGTACGACTACATCAACCGCATTGTGCTAACGCTTCTGCTTTCGGTCTACGAGGGTACGTGGACAACACTCTCCCCTCTCGTTGCTATGCATCACCATGATCTTGCGTGTGCGTAGGAAATTTTTGAAATTACTACGTTCCCCAATAGTGGCATCCGAGCCTGGTTTTATGCGTAGATGTCATATGCACGAGTAGAACACAAGTGAGTTGTGGGCGATATAAGTCATACTGCTTACCAGCATGTCATACTTTGGTTCGGCGGTATTGTTGGACGAAGCGGACCGGACCGACATTACGCGTACGCTTATGCAAGACCGGTTCTCCCGACGTGCTTTGCATAGAGGTGGCTAGCGGGTGTCAGTTTCTCCAACATTAGTTGAACCAAGTGTGGCTACGCCCGGTCCTTGCGAAGGTTAAAACAGCACCAACTTGACAAACTATCGTTGTGGTTTTGATGCGTAGGTAAGAACGGTTCTTGCTAAGCCCGTAGCAGCCACGTAAAACTTGCAACAACAAAGTAGAGGACGTCTAACTTGTTTTTGCAGGGCATGTTGTGATGTGATATGGTCAAGACGTGATGCTATATTTTGTTGTATGAGATGATCATGTTTTGTAACCGAGTTATCGGCAACTGGCAGGAGCCATATGGTTGTCGCTTTATTGTATGCAATGCAATCGCCCTGTAATGATTTATTTTATCACTAAGCGGTACCGATAGTCGTAGAAGCATAAGATTGGCGAGATGAAAATGATGCTACGATGGAGATCAAGGTGCCGCGCCGGTGACGATGGTGATCATGGAGGTGCTTCGGAGATGGAGATCACAAGCACAAGATGATGATGGCCATATCATATCACTTATATTGATTGCATGTGATGTTTATCTTTTATGCATCTTATCTTGCTTTGATTGACGGTAGCATTATAAGATGATCCCTCACAAAATTATCAAAGTATAAGTGTTCTCCCTGAGTATGCACCATTGCGAAAGTTCTTCATGCTGAGACACCACGTGATGATCGGGTATGATAGGCTCTACGTTCAAATACAACGGGTGCAAAACAGTTGCACACGCGGAATACTCAGGTTAAACTTGACGAGCCTAGCATATAACAGATATGGCCTCGCAACACGGAGACCGAAAGGTCTAACGTGAATCATATAGTAGATATGATCAACATAGTGATGTTCACCATTGAAACTACTCCATCTCACGTGATGATCGGACATGGTTTAGTTGATTTGGATCACGTGATCACTTAGAGGATTAGAGGGATGTCTATCTAAGTGGGAGTTCTTAAGTAATATGACTAATTGAACTTAAATTTTATCAAGAACTTAGTACCTGATAGTATCTTGCTTGTCTATGTTTGATTGTAGATAGATGGCCTGTGTTGTTGTTCCGTTGAATTTTAATGCGTTCCTTGAGAAAGCAAAGTTGAAAGATGATGGTAGCAATTACACGGACTGGGTCCGTAACTTGAGGATTATCCTCATTGCTGCACAGAAGAATTACGTCCTGGAAGCACCGCTGGGTGCCAGGCCTGCTGCAGGAGCAACATCAGATGTTATGAACGTCTGGCAGAGCAAAGTTGATGACTACTCGATAGTTCAGTGTGCCATGCTTTACGGCTTAGAACCGGGACTTCAACGACATTTTGAACGTCATGGAGCATATGAGATGTTCCAGGAGTTGAAGTTAATATTTCAAGCAAATGGCCGGATTGAGAGATATGAAGTCTCCAATAAGTTCTATAGCTGCAAGATGGAGGAGAATAGTTCTGTCAGTGAGCATATACTCAAGATGTCTGGGTATAATAATCACTTGATTCAACTGGGGATTAATCTTTCGGATGATTGCGTCATTGACAGAATTCTCCAATCACTGCCACCTAGCTACAAAAGGTTCGTGATGAACTATAACATGCAAGGGATGGAAAAGACGATTCCGAGCTCTTACAATGCTAAAGGCTGCGGAGGTAGAAATCAAGAAGGAACATGAAGTGTTGATGGTCAACAAGACCACTAGTTTCAAGAAAAAGGGCAAAGGGAAGAAGAAGGGGAACTTCAAGAAGAACAGCAAGCAAGTTGCTGCTCAGGAGAAGAAACCCAAGTCTGGACCTAAGCCTGAAACTGAGTGCTTCTACTGCAAGCGGACTGGTCACTAGAAGCGGAACTGCCCCAAGTATTTGGCGGGTAAGAAGGATGGCAATGTGAACAAAGGTATGTGTGATATACATGTTATTGATGTGTACCTTACTAATGCTCGCTGTAGCACCTGAGTATTTGATACTGGTTCTGTTGCTAATATTTGCAATTCGAAATAGGGACTACAGATTAAGCGGAGATTGGCTAAGGACGAGGTTACGATGCGCGTGGGAAATGGTTCCAAAGTCGATGTGATCGCGGTCGGCACGCTACCTCTACATCTACCTTCGGGATTAGTATTAGACCTAAATAATTGTTATTTGGTGCCAGCGTTGAGCATGAACATTATATCTGGATCTTATTTGATGCGAGATGGTTATTCATTTAAATCAGAGAATAATGGTTGTTCTATTTATATGAGTAATATCTTTTAAGGTCATGCACCCTTGAAGAGTGGTCTATTTTTATTGAATCTCGATAGTAGTGATACACATATTCATAATGTTGAAGCCAAAAGATGCAGAGTTGATAATGATAGCGCAACTTATTTGTGGCACTGCCATTTAGGTCATATCAGTGTAAAGCGCATGAAGAAACTCCATACTGATGGACTTTTGGAACCACTTGATTATGAATTACTTGGTACTTGCAAACAATGCCTCATGGGCAAGATGACTGAAACACCGTTCTCCGGAACTATGGAGAGAGCAATAGATTTGTTGGAAATCATACATACATATGTATGTGGTCCGATGAATGTTGAGGCTCGTGGCGGATATCATTATTTTCTCACCTTCACAGATGATTTAAGCAGATATGGGTATATCTACTTAATGAAACATAAGTCTGAAACTTTTGAAAAGTTCAAAGAATTTCATAGTGAATTTGAAAATCATCGTAACAAGAAAATAAAATTTCTACGATCTGATCGTGGAGGAGAATATTTGAGTTACGAGTTTGGTCTACATTTGAAAAAATGCGGAATAGTTTCGCCACTCACGCCACCCGGAACACCACAGCGTAATGGTGTGTCCGAGTGTCGTAATCGTACTTTCCTTGATATGGTGCGATCTATGATGTCTCTTACTGATTTACCGCTATCGTTTTGGGGTTATGCTTTAGAGACGGTTGCATTCACGTTAAATAGGACACCATCAAAATCCGTTGATACGACGCCTTATGAACTATGGTTTGGCAAGAAACCAAAGTTGTCGTTTCTTAAAGTTTGGGGCTGCAACGCTTATGTGAAAAAGCTTCAACCTGATAAGCTCGAACCCAAATCGAAGAAATGTGTCTTCATAGGATACCCAAAGGAGACAGTTGGGTGCACCTTCTATCACAAATCCGAAGGCAAGACTTTTGTTGCTAAATTCGGAGTTTTTCTAGAGAAGGAGTTTCGCTCGAAAGAAGTGAGTGGGAGGAAAGTAGAACTTGATGAGGTAACTGTACCTGCTCCCTTATTGGAAAGTAGTTCATCACAGAAACCGGTTTCTGTGACACCTACACCAATTAGTGAGGAAGTTAATGATGATGATCATGAAATTTCAGATCAAGTTGTTACTGAACCTCGTAGATCAACCAGAGTAAGATCCGCACTGTGAGTGGTATGGTAATCCTGTTCTGGAAGTCATGCTACTAGATCATGATGAACCTACGAACTATGAAGAAGCAATGGTGAGCCCAGATTCCACAAAATGGCTTGAAGCCATGAAATCTGAGATTGGATCCATGTATGAGAACAAAGTGTGGACTTTGGTTTACTTTCCCGATGATCGGCAAGCAATTGAGAATAAATGGATCTTCAAGAAGAAGACTGACGCTGACGGTAATATTATTGTCTACAAAGCTCGACTTGTTGCGAAAGGTTTTCGACAAGTTCAAAGGATTGACTACGATGAGACCTTCTCACCCGTAGCGATGCTTAAGTCTGTCCGAATCATGTTAGCAATTGCCGCATTTTATGATTATGAAATTTGGCAAATGGATGTCAAAACTGCATTCTGAATGGATTTACGGAAGAAGAGTTGTATATGATGCAACCGGAAGGTTTTATCGATCCAAAGGGAGCTAACAAAGTGTGCAAGCTCCAGCGATCCATTTATGGACTGGTGCAAGCCTCTCAGAGTTGGAATAAACGCTTTGATAGTGTGATCAAAGCATTTGGTTTTGTACAGACTTTTGGAGAAGCATGTATTTACAAGAAAGTAAGTGGGACCTCTGTAGCATTTCTGATATTATATGTGGATGACATATTGCTGATTGGAAATGATATAGAATTTCTGGATAGCATAAAGGGATACTTGAACAAGAGTTTTTCAATGAAAGACCTCGGTGAAGCTGCTTACATATTGGGCATCAAGATCTATAGAGATAGATCAAGACGCTTACACATACCTTGACAAAGTTTTGAAGAAGTTCAAAATGGATCAAGCAAAGAAAGGGTTCTTGCCTGTGTTACAAGGTGTGAAGTTGAGTAAGACTCAATGCCCGACCACTGCAGAAGATAGAGAGAAGATGAAAGATGTTCCTATGCTTCAGCCATAGGCTCTATCATGTATCCAATGCTGTGTACCAGACCTGATGTGTGCCTTGCTATAAGTCTAGCAGGGAGGTACCAAAGTAATCCAGGAGTGGATCACTGGACAGCGGTCAAGAACATCCTGAAATACCTGAAAAGGACTACTTCGGAAGCAGCAAATGAAGGAGTCTGGATGAAGGAGTTCATATCCGATCTAGGTGTCATACCTAGTGCATCGGGTCCAATGAAAATCTTTTGTGACAATACTGGTGATATTGCCTTGGCAAAGGAATCCAGATTTCACAAGAGAACCAAGCACATCAAGAGACGCTTCAATTCCATCCGGGATCTAGTCCAGGTGGGAGACATAGAAATTTGCAAGATACATACGGATCTGAATGTTGCAGACCCGTTGACTAAGCCTCTTCCACGAGCAAAACATGATCAACACCAAGGCTCCATGGGTGTTAGAATCAATACTGTGTAATCTAAATTATTGACTCTAGTGCAAGTGGGAGACTGAAGGAAATATGCCCTAGAGGCAATAATAAAGTTATTATTTATTTCCTTAAATCATGATAAATGTTTATTATTTATGCTAGAATTGTATTAACCGGAAACATGATACATTTGTGAATACATAGACAAACAGAGTGTCACTAGTATGCCTCTACTTGACTAGCTCGTTGATCAAAGCTGGTTATGTTTCCTAGCCATTGACATGGGTTGTCATTTGATTAACGGGATCACATCATTAGGAGAATGATGTGATTGACATGACCCATTCTGTTAGCTTAGCACAAGATCGTTTAGTATGTTGCTATTGCTTTCTTAACGACTTATACATGTTCCTATGACTATGAGATTATGCAACTCCCGTTTACCGAAGGAACACTTTGTGTGCTACCAAACGTCACAACGTAACTGGGTGATTATAAAGGTGCTCTACAGGTGTCTCCGAAGGTACATGTTGGGTTGGCATATTTCGATATTAGGATTTGTCACTCCGATTGTCGGAGAGGTATCTCTAGGCCCTCTCGGTAATGGACATCACTTAAGCCTTGCAAGCATTGCAACTAATGAGTTAGTTGCGGGATGATGTATTATGTAACGAGTAAAGAGACTTGCCAGTGACGAGATTGAACTAGGTATTGAGATGCCGACGATCAAATCTTGGGCAAGTAACATACCGATGACAAAGGGAACAACGTATGTTGTTATGCGGTCTGACCGATAAAGATCTTTGTAGAATATGTGGGAGCCAATATGATCATCCAGGTTCCGCTATTGGTTATTTACCGGAGACGTGTCTCGGTCATGTCTACATAGTTCTCGAACCCGTAGGGTCGGCACGCTTAACGTTACGATGACAGTAATATTATGAGTTTATATGTCTTGATGTACCGAAGATTGTTAGGAGTCCCGGATGTGATCGCGAACATGACGAGGAGTCTCGAAATGGTCGAGACATGAAGATTGATATATTGGAAGCCTATGTTTGGATATCGGAAGTGTTCCGGGTGAAATCGGGATTTTACCAGAGTACCGGGAGGTTACCGGAACCCCCCCGGGAACATAATGGGCCTTAGTGGGCCTAGGTGGAAGAGAGCAGAGGCGGCTAGGGCTGGGCCACGGGCCCCTCCCCGCCCCCCCCCCCCCCAGTCCGAATAGGATAAGGAGAGGGGGGGGCGCAATTTACCAATAGGTCCTCCTCCACCTAAAGCTGATCCTGTGTTTGAATTAAAGCAATTGCCTGACACTTTGAAGTATTCTTATCTTGATGAGAAAAAGATATATCATGTTATTGTTAGTGCTAACCTTACAGAACATGAAGAAGAGAGATTATTAAAAATTCTGACGAAGCCCCGTGCTGCCATTGGATACACTCTTGATGATCTTAAGGGCATTAGTCTCACTCTCTGTCAGCACAAGATTAATATGGAACCTGATGCTCAACCCGTTGTTGATCATCAACGACGATTGAATCCCAAGATGAAGGAAGTGGTAAGAACTGAAATACTAAATCTTCTGGAAGCAGGTATAATATGTCCCATAGCTGATAGTACATGGGTAAGTCATGTTCATTATGTCCCAAGAAAGGAGGTATTACTGTTATTCCTAATGATAAAAATGAACTCATTCCACAAAGAATAGTGACTGGATATAGAATGGTAGTTGATTTTAGAAAACTAAACAAAGCTACTAGAAAAGATCATTACCCTCTGCCTTTCATTGATCAAAAGTTAGAAAGATTGTCAAAGCACACACACTTTTGCTTACTGGACGGATATTCTGGTTTCTCTCAAATACCTGTATCACAACATGATCAAGAGAAAACCACCTTTACTTGTCCTTCTGGAACTTATGCTTGACGTATGCCTTCTAGTTTATATAATGCACCTGCTACCTTTCAAAGATGTATGACTGATATATTCTCTGACTTTTGTGAAAAGATTGTTGAGGTTTTCATGGATGATTTTCTCCATTTACGGGACTTCTTTTGATGATCGCTTAAGCAACCTTGATCGAGTTTTGCAGAGATTTGAGCAAACTAATCTTGTCTTGAATTGGGAGAAGTGCCACGTTATGTTGAACGAATGCACTATCTTGGGGCATAAAATTTCTGAGCGAGGTATTGAGGTGGATAAAGCTAAAGTTGATGCAATTGAGAAAATGCCATGTCCTAAAGACATTAAGGGTATTCGTAGTTTCCTTGGTCATGCTAGTTCCTATAGGAGGTTTATTAAAGACTTCTCTAAAAATTTCTAGGCCTCTTAAGAAATGTTTTGCAAAAATACGTTCCATTTGTTTTTGATGATAATTTTGTAGAAGCCTTTGAAACACTTAAGAAAGCCTTAACTTCTGCACCTATTATTCAACCACCTAATTGGAACTTACCTTTTGAAATTATATGTGATGCTAGTGATTATGCTATTGGTGCTGTTCTAGGACAAAGAGTTGATAAGAAATTAAATCTTATCCATTATGCTAGTAAAACTCTAGACAGTGCTCAAAGAAATTATGCTACTACTGAAAAATCTTTTTAGCAGTTGTGTTTGCTTGTGATAAATTCAGATCTTACATTATTGATTCTAAAGTAATTGTTCACACCAATCATGCTGCTATTAAATACCTTATGGAAAAGAAAGATACTAAACCTAGACTCATTAGGTGGGTTCTTTTGCTACAAGAATTTTACTTGCATATTACTGATAGGAAGGGAGCTGAGAATCCCGTAGCTGATAACTTTTCTAGGTTAGAAAATATTCTTGATGACCCACTACCTATTGATGATAACTTCCCTGATGAACAACTAGCTATCATAAATGCTTCTCATAATATGCCTTGGTACGCTGATTATGCTAATTATATTGTTGCTAAATTTATACCACCTAGTTTCACAAATAAAAGAAAAAATTCTTCTATGATTTAACACATTACTTTTGAGATGACCCGCATCTATATAAAGAAGGAGTAGATTGTATTGTTAGACATTGTATACCTGAGCATGAACAGGAACAAATCCTATGGAAATGTCACTTCGAAGTCTATGGAGGGCATCACGTGGGGGATAGAACTACACACAAGGTATAACAATCTGGTTTGTATTGGCCTACTCTTTTTAAGGATGCTCGTAAGTTTGTGTTATGTTGTGATGAATTTCAAAGAATTGGTAATATTGGTAGATGTCAGGAAATGCCTATAATCATTCACTTGTTATTGAACCGTTTGATTTTTGGGGCTTTGATTATATGGGACATTTTCCTTCCTCTAATGGGTATACACATATTTTGGTTGGTGTTGATTATGTCACTAAGTGGGTAGAAGCTATTCCAACTAGTAGTGTTGATCATAACACCTCGGTTAAAATGCTTAAAGAAATTATCTTCCTGAGTTTTGGAGTCCCTAGATATTTAATGACTGATGGTGGTTCACATTTCATTCATGGTGCTTTCCAAGGTGAATGGGGGTCGGCCAGGCGGCGACTACCGCCACCTTGTCGGCGTCCATGGCCACCCCCTCGACCAAGATGACGTGACCGAGGTAGGCGACTGAAGGCTTCCCGAACGAGCACTTCGAGTGCTTAAGATGAAGATGAGGCGCTCGAAGCTCGTTGAAGACGATGGCGACATGCTGAAGGTGCTCTGCCCACAAGGCGCTGTAGATAAGAATATCATCAAAGAAAACGAGCACAAATCGGCACAAGTAGGGACGGAGGACGTCGTTCATCAGAGCTTGAAAAGTCGACGCTGCGTTGGAGAGACCAAAATGTTGGGGAACGTAGTAATTTCAAAAAATTTCCTACGCACACGCAAGATCATGGTGATGGCATAGCAACGAGAGGGGAGAGTGTATGTCCACGTACCCTCGTGAGACCGTGGCGGAGCGTTATAACAACGCGGTTGATGTAGTCGTGCGTCTTCACGATCCGACCGATCCAAGTACCGAGCATACGGCACCTCCGAGTTCAGCACACGCTCAGCTCGATGGCGATCCCGGGCTCCGATCCAGCAAAGGGTCGGGATGAGTTCCGTCGGCACGACGGCGTGGTGGCGATGATGATGCTCCACCGGCGCAGGGCTTCGCCTAAGCTCATGACGATATGAGCGAAGTGGAATATGGTGGAGGGGCACCGCTGCGGCTAAGGAACAATCCGTAGATCAACTTGTGTGTCATGGGGTGCTCCCCTGCCCCCGTATATAAAGGAGCAAGGGGGGGTGCGGCCAGCCCTAGGAGGAGGCGCGCCGGAGGAGTCCTACTCCCACCGGGAGTAGGACTCCCCCCCTTTTCCTAGTTGGATTAGGACTTGGGGGGAGGGAAAGAGAAGGGGGGCGCCGCCCCCCCCTTCCTTGTCCTATTCGGACTAGGGGGGGAGGGGGCGCGCGGCCTGCCCTGGCCGGCCCTCCTCTTCTCCCTCATGGCCCACTAAGGCCCATTAACCCCCGGGAGGGTTCCGGTAACCCCCCGGTGTTCCGATAAAATCCCGATTTCACCCGGAACTATTCCGAAGTCCAAACATAGGCTTCCAATATATCGATCTTTATGTCTCGACCATTTCGAGAGTCCTCGTCATGTCCGTGATCATATCCGGGACTTCGAACAAACTTCGGTACATCAAAACTTATAAACTCATAATAAACTGTCATCGTAACGTTAAGCGTGCGGACCCTACGGGTTCGAGAACTATGTAGACATGACCTAGAACTATTCTCGGTCAATAACCAATAGCGGAACCTGGATGCCCATATTGGTTCCTACATATTCTTCGAAGATCTTTATCGGTCAAACCGGATAACGACATACGTTGTTCCCTTTGTCATCGGTACGTTACTTACCCGAGATTCGATCGTCGGTATCCAATACCTAGTTTAATCTCGTTACCGGCAAGTCTCTTTACTCGTTCCGTAATACATCATCTCACAACTAACTTATTAGTTGCAATGCTTGCAAGGCTTATCTGATGTGTATTACCGAGAAGGCCTAGAGATACCTCTCCGACAATCGGAGTGACAAAACCTAATCTCGAAATACGCCAACCCAACATGTACCTTTGGAGACACCTGTAGTACTCCTTTATAATCACCCGATTACGTTGTGACGTTTGGTAGCACCAAAGTGTTCCTCCGGTAAGCAGGAGTTGCATAATCTCATAGTTACAGGAACATGTATAGGTCATGAAGAAAGCAATAGCAATATACTAAGCGATCAAGTGCTAAGCTAACGGAATGGGTCATGTCAATCACATCATTCTCCTAATGATGTGATCCCATTAATCAAATAACAACACATGTCTATGGTTAGGAAACATAACCATCTTTGATTAATGAGCTAGTCAAGTAGAGGCATACTAGTGACTGTATGTTTGTCTATGTATTCACACATGTATTATGTTTCCGGTTAATACAATTCTAGCATGAATAATAAACATTTATCATGATATGAGGAAATAAATAATAACTTTATTATTGCCTCTAGGGCATATTTCCTTCAGTCTCCCACTTGCACTAGAGTCAATAATCTAGATTACACAAGAATGATTCTAACACCCATGGAGTCTTGGTGTTGATCATGTTTTGCTCGTGGAAGAGGCTTAGTCAACGGGTCTGCAATATTCAGATCCGTATGTATCTTGCAAATCTCTATGTCTCCCACTTGGACTTGGTCCCGAATGGAATTGAAGCGTCTCTTGATATGCTTGGTCCTCTTGTGAAATCTCGATTCCTTTGCCAAGGCAATTGCACCAGTATTGTCAGAGAAGATCTTCATTGGTCCCGATGCACTAGGTATGACACCTAGATCGGAAATGAACTCTTTCATCCAGACTCCTTCATTTGCTGCTTCCGAAGCAGCTATGTACTCCGCTTCACATGTAGATCCCGCCACGACGCTTTGTTTAGAACTGCACCAACTGACAGCTCCACCGTTTAATGTAAATACGTATCCGGTTTGCGATTTAGAATCGTCCGGATCAGTGTCAAAGCTTGCATCAACGTAACCTTTTACGACTAGCTCTTTGTCACCTCCATAAACGAGAAACATATCCTTAGTCCTTTTCGGGTATGTCGGGATGTTCTTGACCGCTGTCGATGATCCACTCCTGGATTACTTTGGTACCTTCCTGCCAAGCTTATTGCTAAACATACGTCAGGTATGGTACACAGCATTGCATACATGATAGAGCCTATGGCTGAAGCATAGGGAACATCTTTCATTTTCTCTCTATCTTCTGTTGTGGTCGGGCATTGAGTCTGACTCAATTTCACACCTTGTAACACAGGCAAAAATCCTTTCTTTGCCCGATCCATTTTGAACTTTTTCAAAACTTTGTCAAGGTATGTGCTTTGTGAAAGTCCAATTAAGCGTCTTGATCTATCTCTATAGTGTTGGAAATATGCCCTAGAGGCAATAATAAAAGCGTTATTATTTTATTTCTTTGTTCATGATGATTGTATTTTATTCATGCTATAACTGTATTATCCGGAAATCGTGATACACGTGTGAATACATAGACCATAACATGTCCCTAGTGAGCCTCTAGTTGACTAGCTCGTTGGTCAACAGATAGTCATGGTATCCTGACTATGGACATTGTAAGTCATTGACAAAGGGATCAAATCATTATGAGAATTATGTGATGGACAAGACCCAATCCTAAGCATAGCACAAGATCGTGTAGTTCGCTTTTGCTAGAGCTTTTCCAATGTCAAGTATCTCTTCCTTAGACCATGAGATCGTGTAACTCCCGGATACCGTAAGAGTGCTTTGGGTGTACCAAACGTCACAACGTAATCGGGTGACTATAAAGGTACACTACAGGTATCTCCGAAAGTGTCTCATTGGGTTGACACGGATCGAGACTGGGATTTGTCACTCCGTATGACGGAGAGGTATCTCTGGGCCCACTCGGTAATGCATCATCATAATGAGCTCAAAGTGACTAAGTGGTTAGTCACGAGATCATGCATTACGGTACGAGTAAAGTGACTTGCCGGTAATGAGACTGAACAAGGTATTGGGATACCGACGATCGAGTCTCGGGCAAGTAACGTACCGATTGACAAAGGGAATTGTATACGGGGTTTGATTGAATCCTCGACATCGTGGTTCATCCGATGAGATCATCGAGGAGTATGTGGGAGCCAACATGGGTATCCAGATCCCGCTGTTGGTTATTGACCGGAGAGGCATCTCGGTCATGTCTGCATATCTCCCGAACCCGTAGGGTCTACACATAAGGTTCGGTGGCGCTTAGGGTTGTAGAGATATTAGTATGCAGTAACCCGAAGTTGTTCGAGTCCGGATGAGATCCCAGACGTCACGAGGAGTTAGGAATGGTCCGGAGGTAAAGATTTATATATAGGAAGTCCAGTTTACCACCGGGAAAGTTTTGGGGGTCACTGGTATTGCAGGGACCACCGAAAGGGTCCCGGGGTCCACCGGTAGGGCCACCTATCCCGGAGGGCCCCATGGGCTGAAGTGGCGTGGGAACCAGCCTGGTGGGCTGGTGCGCCCCACCAAGGGCCCAAGGCACCTAGGGTTGGGGACCGTTGCCCAGAGGGGCATGCGCCCCGGTTGGAAACCCTAGGGGCCGTTGCCCCCCTGAGGGGGCATGCGCCCCCCTGGTTGGAAACCCTAAGGGGGCCGTTGCCCCGGGGGCCGCCGCCCCCCCCCCCATCTAGATGGGATCTCCAAGGGGGCATGCGCCCCCCTAGCCCCTATATATAGTGGAGGGGAGGAAGGGCAGCAAGAAACGCATCTTTGCACCTCCCTTCCCCTTGCTACACCTCCTCCTCCCGCAGACGCTTGGCGAAGCCCTGCCGGATCCCTGCTGCATCCACCACCACGCCGTCGTGCTGCTGGATCTTCATCAACCTCTCCTTTCCCCTTGCTGGATCAAGAAGGAGGAGACGTCACGCTGACCGTACGTGTGTTGAACGCGGAGGTGCCGTCCGTTCGGCGCTAGGATCTCCGGTGATTGGATCACGACGTGTACAACTACCTCAACCCCGTTCTTTTGAACGCTTCCGCTCGCGATCTACAAAGTGGTATGTAGATGCATCTCCCATGACTCGTTGCTTAGATGAACTCATAGATGGATCTTGGTGAAACCGTAGGAAAAATTTTAATTTTCTGCAACGTTCCCCAACAGTGGCATCATGAGCTAGGTCTATGCGTAGTTCTCTTTGCACGAGTAGAACACAATTTAGTTGTGGGCGTGGATCTTGTCAATTTACTTGCCGCTACTAGTCTTATCTTGCTTCCGCGGTATTGTGGGATTAAGCGGCCCGGACCAACCTTACACGTACGCTTACGTGAGACCGGTTCCACCGACTAACATGCACTAGTTGCATAAGGTGGCTGGCGGGTGTCTGTCTCTCCCACTTTAGTTGGAGCGGATTCGATGAAAAGGGTCCTTATGAAGGGTAAATAGAAGTTGACAAGATCACATTGTGGTTATTCGTAGGTAAGAAAACGTTCTTGCTAGAACCCAATTGCAGCCACGTAAAAGATGCAACAACAATTAGAGGACGTCTAACTTGTTTTTGCAGCAATTGTCATGTGATGTGATATGGCCAAGTTGTGATGAATGATGAATGACATATTGTGATGTATGAGATCATGTTCTTGTAATAGGAATCACGACTTGCATGTCGATGAGTATGACAACGGCAGGAGCCATAGGAGTTGTCTTTATTTTTGTATGACCATGCGTGTTATTCAAGAACGCCATGTAATTTACTTTACTTTATTGCTAAACGCGTTAGCCATAGAAGTAGAAGTAGTCGTTGGCGTGACAACTTCATGGAGGCACAATGATGGAGATCATGATGATGGAGATCATGGTGTCATGCCGGTGACAAGATGATCATGGAGCCCGAAGATGGAGATCAATGGAGTTTTATGATATTGGCCATATCATGTCACTACTATATAATTGCATATGATGTTTATTATGTTTATGCATCTTGTTTACTTAGAACGACGGTAGTAAATAAGATGATCCCTACAAAAATTTCAAGAAGTGTTCTCCCCTAACTGTGCACCGTTGCTAAAGTTCGTCGCTTCTAAGCACCACGTGATGATCGGGTGTGATGGATTCTTACATTCACATACAACGGGTGTAAGACAGATTTACACACGCAAAACACTTAGGGTTAACTTGACGAGCCTAGCATGTACAGACATGGCCTCGGAACACGGAGACCGAAAGGTCGAACACGAGTCGTATAGAAGATACGATCAACATGAGAATGTTCACCGACGATGACTAGTCCGTCTCACGTGATGATCGGACACGGCCTAGTCGACTCGGATCGTGTATCACTTAGATGACTAGAGGGATGTCTAATCTGAGTGGGAGTTCATTGAAATAATTTTGATTAGATGAACTTAATTATCATGAACTTAGTCTAAAACTTTTGAATGATATGTCTTGTAGATCAAATGGCCAACGCTCATGTCAACTTGAACTTCAACGCGTTCCTAGAGAAAACTAAGCTGAAAGATGACGGCAGCAACTATACTGATCGGGTCCGGAACTTGAGGATCATCCTCATAGCTGCCAGGAAACAATATGTCCTAGAAGGACCGCTTAGGTGACGCCTCCGTCTCTGCAGAACCAAGACATTATGAATGCTTGGCAGTCTCGTGCTGATGATTACTCCCTCGTTCAGTGCGGCATGCTTTACAGCTTAGAACCGGGGCTCCAAAAGCGTTTTGAGCATCACGGAGCATATGAGATGTTCGAGGAGCTGAAACTTGTTTTTCAAGCTCACGCCCGGGTCGAGAGATATGACATCTCCGACGAGTTCTATAGTTGTAAGATGGAGGAAAATAGTTCTATCAGTGAGCACATTCTCAAGATGTCTGGGTTGCACAATCGTATGACCCAGCTGAATATTAACCTCCTTGATGAGGCGGTCATTGACAGAATCCTCCAGTCGCTCCCACCAAGCTGCAAGAGCTTTGTGATGAACTACAATATGAAGGGGATGGTAAAGACCATTCCTGAAGTATTCTCTATGCTGAAGTCAGCCGAGGTTGAGATCAAGAAAGAACATCAAGTGTTGATGGTCAATAAGACCACTAAGTTCAAGAAGGGCAAGGGCAAGAAGAACTTCAAGAAGGACGGCAAGGAGGTTGCCGCCTGCAAGCAAGTTGCCGGGAAGAAGTCAAAGAATGGACCCAAGCACGAGATCGAGTGCTTTTATTGCAAGGGAAGGGTCACTTTGGAAGCGGAACTGCCCCAAATACTTAGCGGACAAGAAGGCCGACAACACCAAAGGTATATTTGATATACATGTAATTGATGTGTACCTTACCGATTACTCGTAGTAACTCCCAGGTATTTGATACGGTGCCGTTGCTCATATTTGTAACTCACAGCAGGAGCTGCGGAATAAGCGGAGGCTGGCGAAGGGCGAGGTGACGATGCGCGTCGGGAATGGTTCAGAGTCGATGTGATCGCCGTCGACGCTACCTCTTCATTTACCCACGGGATTAGTTATAAACCTTAATAATTGTTATTTGGTGCCAAGTTTGAGCATGAATATTGTATCTGGATCTCGTTTAATGCGAGATGGCTACTCATTTAAATCCGAGAATAATGGTTGTTCTATTTATATGAGAGATATGTTTTATGGTCATGCTCCGATGGTCAATGGTTTATTCTTAATGAATCTCGAGCGTAGTATTACACATGTTCATAGCGTGAATACCAAAAGATGTAAAGTTGATAACGATAGTCCCACATACTTGTGGCACTGCCGCCTTGGTCACATTGGTGTCAAGCGCATGAAGAAGCTCCATGCTGATGGACTTTTGGAGTCTCTTGATTATGAATCATTTGACACATGCACGAACCATGCCTCATGGGCAAGATGACCAAGACTCAATTCTCTGGAACAATGGAGCGAGCAACCAACTTATTGGAAATCATACATACCGATGTGTGCGGTCCAATGAGCGTTGAGGCTTGCGGAGGATATCGTTATGTTCTCACTCTCACTGATGACTTGAGTAGATATGGGTATGTCTACTTGATGAAACACAAGTCTGAGACCTTTGAAAAGTTCAAGGAATTTCAGAATGAAGTAGAGAATCAACGTGACCGAAAGATAAAATTCTTCTGATCGGATCGTGGAGGAGAATATTTAAGTCAAGAATTTGGTACTCACTTAAGAAAATATGGAATCGTTTCACATATAAAGGCGCCTGGAACACCTCAGAGTAACGGTGTGTCTGAACGTAGTAATAGCTCTCTATTGGATATGGTGCGGTCTATGATGTCTCTTACTGATTTACCGCTATCATTTTGGGGATACGCTCTAGAGACAGCTACATTCACTTTAAATAGGGCACCGTCTAAGTCCGTTGAGACGACATCGTATGAATTATGGTTTGGGAAGAAACCTAAGCTGTCGTTTCTAAAAGTTTGGGGATGCGATGCTTATGTCAAGAAACTTCAACCTGAAAAGCTCGAACCCAAGTCGGAAAAATGCGTCTTCATAGGATACCCTAAAGAAACCATTGGGTATACCTTCTACTTAAGATCCGAGGGCAAGATCTTTGTTGCCAAGAACGTATCCTTTACGGAAAAAGAGTTTCTCTCGAAGAAGTAAGTGGGAGGAAAGTAGAACTTCGATGAAGTACTACCTCTTGAACAGGATAGTGGTGCAGCTCAGAAATTGTTCTGTGATGCCTACACCAACTGAAGAGGAAATTCATGATGATGATCAAGGCACTTCGGATCAAGTTGCTACTGAACTCGTGGGTCCACTAGGACACGTTCCGCACTGTGAGTGGTACGGCAACCCTGTCTTGGAAATCATGTTGTTAGACAACAATGAACCTTCGAACTATGAAGAAGCGATGGCGGGCCCAGATTCCAACAAATGGCTAGAAGCCATGAAGTCCGAGATAGAATCCATGTATGAAAACAAATTGTGGACTTTGACCGACTTGCCCGATGATCGTGAGCGATAGAAAACAAATGGATCTTTAAGAGGAAGACGGACGCGGATGGTAATGTCACCATCTATAAAGCTCGACTTGTCGCTAAGGGTTATCGGCAAGTTCAAGGGATTGACTACGATGAGACTTTCTCTCCCGTAGCGAAGCTTAAGTCCGTCCGAATCATGTTAGCAATTGCCGCATACTATGATTATGAGATATGGCAGATGGACGTCAAAACAGCGTTCCTTAACGGATATCTTAAGGAAGAGCTGTATATGATGCAGCCGGAGGGTTTTGTCGATCCTAAGAACGCTAACAAAGTATGCAAGCTCCAACGATCCATTTATGGGCTGGTGCAAGCATCTCGGAGTTGGAACATTCGCTTTGATGAGATGATCAAAGCGTTTGGGTTTATGAGACTTATGGAGAAGCCTGCGTTTACAAGAAAGTGAGTGGGAGCTCTGTAGCATTTCTCATATTATATGTAGATGACATACTCGATGGGAAATGATATAGAATTCTTGGACAGCATTAAGGCCTACTTGAATAAGTGTTTTTCAATGAAGGACCTTGGAGAAGCTGCTTATATATTAGGCATCAAGATCTATAGAGATAGATCGAGACGCCTCATAGGTCTTTCACAAAGCACATACCTTGATAAGATTTTGAAGAAGTTCAAAATGGATCAGTCCAAGAAGGGGTTCTTGCCTGTATTGCAAGGTGTGAGATTGAGCTCAGCTCAATGCCCGACCACGGCAAAAGATAAAGAAGAGATAAGTGTCATCCCCTATGCCTCAGCCATAGGATCTATTATGTATGGCATGCTGTGTACCAGACCTGATGTAAACCTTGCCGTAAGTTTGGTAGGAAGGTACCAAAGTAATCCCGGCAAGGAACACTGGACAGCGGTCAAGAATATCCTGAAGTACCTGAAAAGGACAAAGGACATGTTTCTCGTTTATGGAGGTGACGAAGAGCTCGTCAGAACGGGTTACGTCGACGCTTAGCTTCGACACAGATCCAGATGACTCTAAGTCACAAACCGGATACGTGTATATGTTGAATGGTGGAGCGAAGCTGGTGCAGCTGCAAGCGAAGCGTCGTGGCGGGATCTACATGTGAAGCGGGGTACATGGCAGCCTCGGAGGCAGCGATGAAGCAATTTGGGTGAAGGAATTCATCACCGACCTAGGAGTCATACCCAATGCGTCGGGGCCGATCAAACTCTTCCGTGACAACACTGGAGCTATTGCACTTGCCAAGGAGCCCAGGTTTCACAAGAAGACCGAGCACATCAAGCGTCGCTTCAACTCCATCCGTGAAAACGCTCAGGATGGAGACATAGAAATTTGCAAAGTACATACGGATCTGAATGTCGCAGATCCGATTGACTAAACCTCTCTCATGAGCAAAACATGATCAACACCAGAACTCTATGGGTGTTCGATTCATCACAATGTAACTAGATTATTGACTCTAGTGCAAGTGGGAGACTGTTGGAAATATGCCCTAGAGGCAATAATAAAAGCGTTATTATTATATTTCTTTGTTCATGATGATTGTCTTTTATTCATGCTATAACTGTATTATCCGGAAATCGTGATACACGTGTGAATACATAGACCATAACATGTCCCTAGTGAGCCTCTAGTTGACTAGCTCGTTGGTCAACAGATAGTCATGGTTTCACGACTATGGACATTGGATGTCATTGATAACGGGATCACATCATTAGGAGAATGATGTGATGGACAAGACCCAATCCTAAGCATAGCACAAGATCGTGTAGTTCGTTTTGCTAGAGCTTTTCCAATGTCAAGTATCTCTTCCTTAGACCATGAGATCGTGTAACTCCCGGATACCGTAAGAGTGCTTTGGGTGTACCAAACGTCCTAGCGAAACTGGGTGACTATAAAGGTGCACTACAGGTATCTCCGAAAGTGTCTGTTGGGTTGACACGGATCGAGACTGGGATTTGTCACTCCGTATGACGGAGAGGTATCTCTGGGCCCACTCGGTAATGCATCATCGTAATGAGCTCAAAGTGACTAAGTGGTTAGTCACGGGATCATGCATTACGGTACGAGTAAAGTGACTTGCCGGTAACGAGACTGAACAAGGTATTGGGATACCGACGATCGAGTCTCGGGCAAGTAACGTACCGATTGACAAAGGGAATTGTATACGGGGTTTGATTGAATCCTCGACATCGTGGTTCATCCGATGAGATCATCGAGGAGTATGTGGGAGCCAACATGGGTATCCAGATCCCGCTGTTGGTTATTGACCGGAGAGGCATCTCGGTCATGTTCGCATATCTCCCGAACCCGTAGGGTCTACACTTAAGGTTCGGTGGCGCTAGGGTTGTAGAGATATTAGTATGCAGTAACCCGAAAGTTGTTCGGAGTCCCGGATGAGATCCCGGACGTCACGAGGAGTTCCGGAATGGTCCGGAGGTAAAGATTTATATATAGGAAGTCCAGTTTCGGCCACCGGGAAAGTTTTGGGGTCACGGTATTGTCTGGGACCACCGAAAAGGTCCCGAGGTCCACCGGTGGGGCCACCTATCCGGAGGGCCCCATGGGCTGAAGTGGCGTGGGAACCAGCCCCTGGTGGGCTGGTGCGCCCCACCCAAGGGCCCAAGGCGCCTAGGGTTGGGGGACCGTTGCCCCCCGAGGGGGCATGCGCCCCCCCCCCCCCGGTTGGAAACCCTAGGGGGCCGTTGCCCCCCCGAGGGGGCATGCGCCCCCCTGGTTGGAAACCTAAGGGGGTCGTTGCCCCGGGGGCCGCCGCCGCCCCCCCCCCCATCTAGATGGGATCTCCAAGGGGGCATGCGCCCCCCTAGCCCCTATATATAGTGGAGGGGAGGAAGGGCAGCAAGAAACGCATCTTTGCACCTCCCTTCCCTTGCTACACCTCCTCCTCCCTTGAGACGCTTGGCGAAGCCCTGCCGGATCCCTGCTGCATCCACCACCACGCCGTCGTGCTGCTGGATCTTCATCAACCTCTCCTTCCCCCTTGCTGGATCAAGAAGGAGGAGACGTCACGCTGACCGTACGTGTGTTGAACGCGGAGGTGCCGTCCGTTCGGCGCTAGGATCTCCGGTGATTGGATCACGACGTGTACAACTACCTCAACCCCGTTCTTTTGAACGCTTCCGCTCGCGATCTACAAAGTGGTATGTAGATGCATCTCCCATGACTCGTTGCTTAGATGAACTCATAGATGGATCTTGGTGAAACCGTAGGAAAAATTTTAATTTTCTAAAACTTTCCCCAACATATAGATCTTGATGCCCAATATGTAAGCAGCTTCACCGAGGTCTTTCATTGAAAAAATTTTATTCAAGTATCCTTTTATGCTATCCAGAAATTCTATATCATTTCCAATCAATAATATGTCATCCACATATAATATCATAAATGCTACAGAGCTCCCACTCACTTTCTTGTAAATACAGGCTTCTCCAAAAGTCTGTATAAAACCATATGCTTTGATCACACTATCAAAGCGTTTATTCCAACTCCGAGAGGCTTGCAACAGACCATAAATTGATCGCTGGAGCTTGCACACTTTGTTAGCACCTTTTGGATCAACAAAACCTTCTGGTTGCATCATATACAACTCTTCTTCTAGAAATACATTCAAGAATGCAGTTTTACATCCATTTGCCAAATTTCATAATCATAAAATGCAGCAATTGCTAACATGATTCGGACAGACTTAAGCATCGCCACGGGTGAGAAAGTCTCATCGTAGTCAACCCCTTGAACTTGTCGAAAACCTTTCGCAACAAGTCGAGCTTTATAGACAGTTACATTACCATCAGCGCTTGATCTTCTTCTTAAAGATCCATTTATTCTCAATGGCTTGCCGATCATCGGGCAAGTCAACCAAAGTCCATTCTTTGTTCTCATACATGGATCCCATCTCAGATTTCATGGCTTCCAGCCATTTTGCGGAATCTGGGCTCACCATCGCTTCTTCATAGTTTGTAGGTTCGCCATGGTCAAGTAACATGACTTCCAGAATAGGATTACCGTACCACTCTGGTGCGGATCTTACTCTGGTTGACCTACGAAGTTCAGTAGAAACTTGATCTGAAGTTTCATGATCAATATCATTAGTTTCCTCACTAATTGATGTAGTTGTCACAGGAACCGTTTCTTGTGATGAACTACTTTCCAATAAGGGAGCAGATACAGTTATCTCATCAAGTTCTACTTTCCTCCCACTCACTTCTTTCGAGAGAAACTCCTTTTCTAGAAAGGATCCGAATTTGGCAACGAAAATCTTGCCTTCAGATCTGTGATAGAAGGTGTACCCAACAGTCTCCTTTGGGTATCCGATGAAGACACATTTCTCCGATTTGGGTTCGAGCTTATCTGGTTGAAGTTTCTTCACATAAGCATCGCAGCCCCAAACTTTAAGAAACGACAACTTTGGCTTCTTGCCAAACCACAGTTCATGAGGTGTCGTCTCAACGGATTTTGATGGTGCCCTATTTAACGTGAATGCGGCCGTCTCTAAAGCATAACCCCAAAAGCGATAGCGGTAAATCAGTAAGAGACATCATAGATCGCACCATATCTAGTAAGAAATGCGTTTACGACGTTCGGACACACCATTTCGTTGTGGTGTTCCGGTGGCGTGAGTTGCGAAACTATTCCGCATTGTTTCAAATGTAAACCAAACTCGTAACTCAAATATTCTCCTCCACGATCAGATCGTAGAAATTTTATTTTCTTGTTACGATGATTTTCCACTTCACTCTGAAATTCTTTGAACTTTTCAAATATTTCAGATTTGTGTTTCATTAAGTAGATATACCCATATCTGCTCAAATCATCTGTGAAGGTGAGAAAATAACGATACCCGCCGCGTGCCTCAACATTCATTGGACCACAAACATCAGTATGTATGATTTCCAACAAATCAGTTGCTCGCTCCATAGTTCCGGAGAACGGCGTTTTAGTCATCTTTCCCATGAGGCACGGTTCGCAAGTACCAAGTGATTCATAATCAAGTGATTCCAAAAGCCCATCAGTATGGAGTTTCTTCATGCGTTTTACTCCGATATGACCCAAACTGCAGTGCCACAAATAAGTTGCACTATCATTATCAACTCTGCATCTTTTGGTTTCAACACTATGAATATGTGTATTACTACTATCGAGATTCAATAAAAATAGACCACTCTTCAAGGGTGCATGACCATAAAAGATATTATTCATATAAATAGAACAACCATTATTCTATGACTTAAATGAATAACCGTCTCGCATCAAACAAGATCCAGATATAATGTTCATGCTTAACGCTGGCACCAAATAACAATTATTTAGGTCTAAAACTAATCCCGATGGTAGATGTAGAGGTAGCGTGCCGACCGCGATCACATCGACTTTGGAACCATTTCCCACGCGCATCGTCACCTCGCCCTTAGCCAATCTTCGGCAATCCGTAGTTCCTGTTTCGAGTTGCAAATATTAGCAACAGAACCAGTATCAAATACCTGTACTATCTGCGAGTGTTAGTAAGGTACACATCAATAACATGTATATCACATATACCTTTGTTCACCTTGCCATCCTTCTTATCCGCCAAATACTTGGGGCAGTTCCGCTTCAGGTGTCGATCGCTTGCAAAGAGAAGCACTCGATTTCAGGCTTAGGTCCAGACTTGGGTTTCTTCTCTCGAGCAGCAACGTGTTTGCTGTTCTTCTTGAAGTTCCCCTTCTTCTTCCCTTTGCCCCTTTTCTTGAAACTGGTGGTCTTGTTAACCATCAACACTTGATGCTCCTTTTTGATTTCTACCTCCACGGCTTTTAGCATTGCGAAGAGCTCGGGAATAGACTTGTCCATTCCTTGCATATTATAGTTCATCACGAAGCTCTTGTAGCTTGGTGGCAGTGATTCAAGAATTCTGTCAATGACACTATCATCAGGAAGATTAACTCCCAGTTGAATCAAGTGATTATTATACCCAGACATTTTGAGTATGTGTTCACCGTGAACTATTTTCCTCCATCTTGCAGCTATAGAACTTATTGGAGACTTCATATCTCTCAATCCGGCATTTGCTTGAAATATTAACTTCAACTCCTGGAACATCTCATATGCTCCATGACGCTCAAAACGTCGTTGAAGACCCGGTTCTAAGCCGTAAGCATGGCACACCGAACTATCGAGTAGTCATCAGCTTTGCTCGCCAGACGTTCTTAACGTCGTTAGTTGCATCAGCAGCAGGCCTGGCACCCAGCGGTGCTTCCAGTACGTAATTCTTCTGTGCAGCAATGAGGATAATCCTCGGGTTACGGACCCAGTCCGTGTAACTGCTACCATCATCTTTCAACTTTGTTTCTCAAGGAACACATTAAAATTCAACGGAACAACAAAGACGAGCCATCTATCTACAGTAAACATAGACAAGCAAAATACTATCGGTACTAAGTTCATGATAAATTTAAGTTCAATTAATCATATTACTTTAGAACTCCCACTTATATAGACATCCCTCTAATCTTCTAAGTGATTACGTGATCCATATTAACTACACCATGTCCGATCGTCACGTGAGATAGAGTAGTTTCAACGGTGAACATCAATATGTTGATCATATCTACTATATGATTCACGCCGACCTTTCGGTCTCCGTGTTCCGAGGCCATATCTGTTATATGCTAGGCTCGTCAAGTTTAACCTGAGTATTCCGCGTGTGCAACTGTTTTGCACCCGTTGTATTTGAACGTAGAGCCTATCACACCCGATCATCACGTGGTGTCTCAAAGACGAAGAACTTTCGCAACGGTGCATACTCAGGAGAACACTTCTTGATAATTTTAGTGAGAGATCATCTTATAATGCTACCGCCAATCAAAGCAAGATAAGATGCATAAAGGATAAACATCACATGCAATCAATATAAGTGATATGATATGGCCATCATCATCTTGTGCTTGTGATCTCCATCTTCGAAGCACCGTCATGATCACCATCATCACCGGCGCGACACCTTGATCTCCATCGTAGCATCGTTGTCGTCTCACCAACTATAGCTTCTACGACTATCGCTACTGCTTAGTGATAAAGTAAAGCAATTACATGGCGTTTGCATTTCATACAATAAAGCGACAACCATATGGCTCCTGCCAGATGCCGATAACTCGGTTACAAAACATGATCATCTCATACAATAAAATATAGCATCACGTCTTGACCATATCACATCACAACATGCCCTGCAAAAACAAGTTAGACGTCCTCTACTTTGTTATTGCAAGTTTTACGTGGCTGCTACGGGCTGAGCAAGAACCGTTCTTACCTACGCATCAAAACCACAACGATAGTTTGTCAAGTTGGTGCTGTTTTAACCTTCGCAAGGACCGGGCGAGCCACACTCGGTTCAACTAAAGTGAGAGAGACAGACACCGCCGGTCACCTTTAAGCAACGAGTGCTCAAGCGGTGAAACCAGTCTCGCGTAAGCGTCTGGCGTAATGTCGGTCCGGGCCGCTTCATCTCACAATACCGCCCGAACCAAAGTATGACATGCTGGTAAGCAAGATGACTTATATCGCCCACAACTCACTTGTGTTCTACTCGTGCATATGACATCAACGCATAAAACCAGGCTCGGATGCCATTTGTTGGGGAACGTAGTAATTTCAAAAAATTCCTACGCACACGCAAGATCATGGTGATGGCATAGCAACGAGAGGGAGAGAGTGTATGTCCACGTGCCCTCAGAGACCATAAGCGGGAGCATTATAACAACGCGGTTGATGTAGTCAGACGCCTTCACGATCCGACCGATCCAAGTACCGAACGCACGGCACCTCCGAAGTTCAGCACACGTTCAGCTCGATGGCGATCCCCGGCCCGATCCAGCAAAGTGTCGGGGATGAGTTCTCACAAGACGACGGCGTGGTGACGATGATGATGCTCCACCGGCGCAGGGCTTCGCATAAGCTCCGCGACGATATGACCGAAGTGGAATATGGTGTAAGGGGGAACCGCACACGGATATGGAACGATCCGTAGATCAACTTGTGTGTTTTGGGGTGCCCCCCTGCCCCCGTATATAACGGAGCAAGGGGGGGTGCGGCCAGCCCTAGGAGGCGGCGCGCCGGAGGAGTCCTACTCCCATCGGGAGTAGGACTCCCCTTTCCTAGTTGGATTAGGACTTGGGGGAGGGAAGAGAAGGGGGCGCCGCCCCCTTCCTTGTCCTATTCGGACTAGGGGAGGGCGCGCCTGCCCTGGCCGGCCCTCCTCTTCTCCCTCATGGCCCACTAAGGCCCATTAACCCCGGAGGGTTCCGGTAACCCCGGTGTTCCGATAAAATCGATTTCACGGAACTATTCGAAGTCCAAACATAGGCTTCCAATATATCAATCTTTATGTCTCGACCATTTCGAGACTCCTCGTCATGTCCGTGATCACATCCGGGACTCGAACAAACTTCGGTACATCAAAACTTATAAACTCATAATAAACTATCATCGTAACGTTAAGCGTGCGGACCCTACGGGTTCGAGAACTATGTAGACATGACCTAGAACTATTCTTGGTCAATAACCAATAGCGGAACCTGGATGCCCATATTGGTTCCTACATATTCTTCAAGATCTTTATCGGTCAAACCGCATAACGACATACGTTGTTCCCTTTGTCATCGGTATGTTACTTACCCGAGATTCGATCGTCGGTATCCAATACCTAGTTCAATCTCACATCGGGCAAGTCTCTTTACTCGTTCCATAATACATCATCTCACAACTAACTTATTAGTTGCAATGCTTGCAAGGCTTATGTGATGTGTATTACCGAGAAGGCCTAGAGATACCTCTCCGACAATCGGAGTGACAAAACCTAATCTCGAAATACGCCAACCCAACATGTACCTTTGGAGACACCTGTAGTACTCCTTTATAATCACCCAGTTACGTTGTGACGTTTGGTAGCACCCAAAGTGTTCCTCCGGTAAACGGGAGTTGCATAATCTCATAGTGTATAGGTCATGAAGAAAGCAATAGCAATATACTAAACGATCAAGTGCTAAGCTAACGGAATGGGTCATGTCAATCACATCATTCTCCTAATGCTGTGATCCCATTAATCAAATAACAACACATGTCTATGGTTAGGAAACATAACCATCTTTGATTAATGAGCTAGTCAAGTAGAGGCATACTAGTGACTGTATGTTTGTCTATGTATTCACACATGTATTATGTTTCCGGTTAATACAATTCTAGCATGAATAATAAACATTTATCATGATATGAGGAAATAAATAATAACTTTATTATTGCCTCTAGGGCATATTTCCTTCACAAAAGGCATGACCAAGAACTCGAAGTGGCCGTGATGAGTCCGAAATGCCGACTTGGCGATATCATCCGGGTGCATGCGCACCTGGTGGTAACCCGACCGGAGATCGAGCTTGGTGAAGAAGCGCGCCCCATGTAGCTCGTCCAGGTGCTCATCGACCACCGGGATAGGAAACTAGTACTTAAGAGTCAGGACATTAAGGGCGCGGTAGTCGATGCAGAAGCGCCACGTGTCGTCCGACTTGCGGACGAGGAGAACCGGCGCGGAGAACGGTGATGTGGAGATCCTGATGATGCTCGCGGCGAGCATGAGCGTGCACTGCCGCTCCAACTCGTCCTTCTGTAGCTGAGGATATCGGTAGGGCCGTACTGCCACCGGCGCCGAAGCTGGCAGGAGATGAATGCGGTGATCATACACCCGGGCTGGCAGAAGGCCCCGCGGCTCGTCCAAGAGGCCGCCGTGCTGCTGCAGGAGGTGATCCAACAGTGGGTACTCGGCCTCGGTTGTGGTCGCGGCCAGCTGGAGCTGCGGCATCGCGGGTGAGGTGCCCCCAACGCCCGCCACCCGAACACGGCGGCCGAGACGCCAGAAGGTCATCGTCAGGGCGTCGAAGTCCCAGAGGATGGGACCGAGGATCCACAAGAAGCCGACGCCGAGGATGAAGTCGAAGCAGCCCAAATCGATGCCCGCGCACGTGATGGTGAAGTGCTCGTCACCAATAGTGATGGGCACGTTCCGCGCAAGCCCATGACACCGGAGACGGTCGCCGTTGGCCACCGTGACCTGAAGTTGCTCCCCGCCCGTTGGCTGAAGCGCTAAGCGGCGCATGGTAGCCTCTGGCAAGAAGTTATGTGTGGAGCCCGTATCCAAGAGGGCCACCAGGCGCTCGTCGGGTATCATCACCGGCAATAGCATGGTCTGCTCGTCGCGGATGTTAGCAAGCGCATGGAGCGAGACCACGAGCGCCGTCGCTGGGGCGGCCGCGGGTGAGGACTCGGCAGCAGCTGGGGGCGGCAACTCGCCGAGCCCGTCGGCGGGTGCGTCCTCCTCGACGTAGTCGGCCGTCTCCATGTAGAAGAGGCTCGGGCAGACGTGGCCTGACGCGTAGGGCTCATCGCAGTTATAGCAAAGCCCCTGGCGCCGACGCTCCAGCTGCTCAGCCTGAGAGAGACGACGGAAGGGTCGTGTCGCGGCCGGGGTGGTAGTCGCCGTGGGTGACCGGCCCGGCGCAGGGGGCTGCCTGGCGGCCTGACGGCCTCCTCAAGCCGGGGCCGCCTGCTACACGGCCGTCTGGAGATCCTGGGGTCCTTGAAGCTCCATGTCAATGCGGATGTGATCTGGGAGTCCACGGACGAAGAGGTCGGCCCGCTGATGCGCCGTCACGCCCGACGCGTGGTATGCCAGGGCCTGGAACCGGTCGGCGAAGTCCTACATCGTGGAGGTGAAGGGAGGGCGGCCTAGCTCGGCCAGGCGGCTCCAGCGGATCGGTGGCCCAAAACGAAGGAGGCAGAGCTCGCGAAAGCGCTCCCAAGGAGGCATGCTGCCCTCGTCCTGCTCAAGGCCGTAATACCATGTCTGTGCCGCGCCGCGGAGGTGGTAAGAGGCGAGCCAGGTGCGCTCTGACGCTAGGGTGCGCTGCCCGCGAAAGAACTGCTCACACTGGTTGAGCCAGTTTAGGGGGTCCTCCGTGCCCTCCTCATAAGTGGCGAAGTCAATTTTGGCGAATCGTGGCGGCGTCTGGATCGGAGCATCGTGGCCGACTGGCTCGGAGGTGCGGAACAGTAAGGATGGGGGCGCCCGGTCAGTGTTGGTGCGGCCCGCGTAGTGACCTGCGGAGCCAGATGGGTCACTGTACTGCAGAGTGGGCGTCGGCGGGTCCCCGGCCAACGTGTAGACTTGTGGCGATGATGATCCGGTCAGCCAGGCCGGAATTGGGGATGGTGATGGCGGGAAGCGGACATGCTGGATCGGCACGCCTCCCTGCGTGGTTGGCCCGGGCCCAGTGTTGGGTGGCGGCGGGGCCGACAACAGCGGCTGCGGCGGGAAGGACCCGGGAGGCGCGGGTGGCACGGGGAGGGCCGGCGCCGGCCACTACGGCCATTGTGGCACGGCGGCGGGCGGTGGCTGCAGCGGCCATTGGTGATGTAGAGGCCCTGCAAGCGCCGCGGGTGCCGAGTACCACGGCAGGGCGGCTGGCGGCAAGGGCGGCGGCGGCCCGTAGGGGCTAGCCAGGTACAACCGTATCCCCTGGACGACGGTGACGAGATTGTTGAGGACCCCATTAATCTCCGCCGGGGACTAGACGGCGGCGGCCGGCGCGGTGGAGGGTGGCGTCTGGCCGGTGGAGGCGCCCACGGTGGACCCGAGCGGCGCAGTGGAGAGGGTTGGCGAGGCGGTGATGATGGGCAGCGGCGAGGTGGGCAGCGGTGGGGTGGGCGGTGGTGCCGACATAATCGGAACCGAGCTACCTGATACCAAATTGGTAGGAGGTCGGACCCTACCCGGTCTAGGGCGTAGGTTGTATGGGGAGGAGGAGGGTTGACCGGGACTCGAGCGCGGCTGCCGGCGGCGAGGCGCCGTGGCGTGATGAAGAGGAGGCGGCGGCGATGCAAGGCGCGGCTAGGGTTTAGGGTTCTGGCTCCTCTGAGAACCGAGCAATAGGATTTGTCTTGTTGCTTAATTCTCAAAAGAGTCTTACAACTTGTTTATATAACCACGATGTAAATAAAAAGATAACTTGTGAGCTAAGCCCCTAACTAAACCTGCCCGGTGGGTCTCCTACGGGCATAAGTCTGCCCGGTCATAACATTCACAAACTTTTTATTTTTAATAACATTAAAATTTGTTTTTCATACAATAATATGGAGATAGCACCAGAGTGATATTTTCTCCGGCTAGGAACGGGTGATGTTTAATGTATTCGTGGGGGACAGGAGCATGACGAAACAGGAGGCGCGGGACCTTTCCTTTTATGGCCACAATCGACATGGTGCCTAACAAAAAGTCGGGCTCCGTTGTCCATGCGCTGCATGGGCGGTCTACTCGTGGACGTCGTTGGTCGGTGTAATAAACGTTATCTATTATATAATTATAATTAAAACAAAAGACAAACAAGCCATCATGTTTATTCACATATGCTAATATTATTTGCATCTTTAGATGAGTAAAATAACGGTTGAGATTTAGAAATTTTTACGTAACATATAAACATGTGTATACAAACATATTGGACTGTCACGTCTTTACGCTGGAAGACAAAAAAGTCACCGCTAACCATAGAAATTGCTGGCCAAGATTAAAAAATTGATGCAACGTCGTATCGATTTGGAAAGAAAATACAAAGTACCATTGTCATCGGCTAGTCCAAACTAGAGTCCGGACAGACACTACTAGGAAAAAGGCTATAGATGGGATGGACACTAATGGCGTACCAGTCAGGTGATGCGCCATTAGTATATACTAATGGCGCACCATGTTCTGGTGCGTCATTTGTGTGGAAGACACTAATGGCGCACCAGGCACATGATGCGCCACTAGTAACAAATTTTTTTAAAAAGAATTTCCAAACATACCAATGGCGCACTGTGCCACAGTGCGTCATTAGAATATATACTTTTTTTATTTTTTTGCAAAACTTCTAATGGCACACCAAAAACAGGTGCGCCATTAGTAACCAGGGTTACTAATGGCGCATTTGCATATGATGCGCCATTAGTAACCTGGGACCAACAAGATATTTTGGACAGCCCAACTACCCACTCACTTTCCCCACTCCATTCTCTTCACCTCCTCCTCCAAGCTTGTCTCGGCTGCCTCCTCCTCCTCCTCACCTCATTTGCACCATAGATTCATCCAAATTAAGTGGTTAAATTACCTTTTTTGATAGGTAAGTAAGGGGGAAGCTATCTTTATGTTGTTCTCCCTCTCCAACAACGTGCACATGCACTTTTTGTGGCCTAGCTAGATATATGTATGCTCGTGGTGTTGCATATGTTTGTGGTGTTGCATATATGTTTGTGTTTGCGGGTACCGGTATTTGAAATGCGATAGTTGCCAATATTTTGCCGGAATGTTGATTCATTTCCGTTTCGGCGAGAATTTTGGCACTATGCATTCTTTTTTGTCCTATTTTTAGGGAAAGTCATGCCAAATTTTTTCTTGGTTCTAAAATATCGTTTTGCTCTACCCCGCAGGCGACTATGGTCCGCACGATGACCGAAGGCATCATGAATAGGTTTTTGAGCTCCGCGAAGGCCGAGATGCTTCAAAAAAACGAGACGGACATAAGATGTCCGTGTCGAAGATGCAAGCTGAAGAGCCTTATTGCGGACCCGGATTCCGGGCAGGTGCGGGACCACCTGCTCTTGCGTGGTTTCATGGATGGCTATCGGTGGCAAGGTGATGAAGATGACTATGAAGTCGTCCATGGGGGCCGGGCGGCAAGAAATGAGCAAGACTCGGGCGGGCGAGAAGACGAAGAATCTCCAGGACATGATCACGACGGTGATGCTGTACACAGTCATCATGTAGAAGATGCAGGACATGATGATGAGGAAGATGCCGGAGCAGACGAAGGGCATGATCATGAAGATGAAGATGCCGGCGGAGCAGACGACGATGGACCATCGATGGGCTGGGTGCAGGACCCTCATATTCAAGAGCTGCTTCTCAAGCAGACGGATAATGCAAGAGCTGCCGCCCGAGAGAAAGCCAAGCTGGATCAACTGGAGATAGACGCGGTTACTCCATTGTATGAAGGATGCAGGCCCGAGGATACCCGCCTGAAAGTAACGCTCATGGCTCTGAAGATGAAGGTAAAACACAAAATGACCGACGCATGCTTCGACGAGAACATGTCATTACGCACGAACGCGTCTTCCCAAGGGGAACAAGTGCCGACCAGTTTCGAGGAGGCGAGAAAATCGTGTGTCCTCTCGGATTTACCGCACGTGAAATACCATGTGTGCATGAACAATTGCATCATTTATCGGACGAGCACGCTGGAGTCTACCATATGTCCGGTGTGCGGCGTCACTCGATACAAGAAGAGGAAGAAAGCTCCTCGCAAAATGGTGGGGTACTTTCCGATCACTCCTCGTCTGCAGCGGTATTTCGCGGACCCTAAGGTAGCAAAGCTCCTGTGTTGGCACGCGGATATGGAGGAGAAGAAGCGAGAAGATGAAGCAAATGATCCGGAGATAAATAAAAAAGACAAGATGCTGAGTCACCCAAAGGATGCGAGCCAGTGGCAAGCGTTGAACTTCGAACACCTAGAATTTGGGAAGGATCCAAGGAACATCGTGCTGGGCGCGAGCACCGATGGAGTCAATCCGTTTCGCAGCCAGAGAAGCACACATAGCACCTGGCCTGTGTTTGTGTGGATGTACAACCTTCCCCTGGTTGTGCATGAAGAGGAAGTACATTCACATGAGTATGCTAATTGAAGGGCGAAACAACCAGGGAACGACATCAATCTGACCGGGGCTGCTGAAAGAGGAGCTAGACACGCTGTGGAAAACGCCAGCCACTACGTGGGACGCCGCAGAGAAAGAATATTTCCTCACGAGAGCCGCAGACCGATCACGACGGTGCACGACTATCTCGGTTACGGATATCTCACGGGGCAGGTGGTCCACGGATTTTCTGGATGCATCAGGTGCATGGATGACACAACGTATCGCCAGCTAGATAGAGATCCCGGGTCTTCGAAAACCGTGTTCATGGGACATCGAAGGTGGCTTCGCGACGATGACCCGTGGAGGAAACGCAAGGATCTATTCGATGGTGAAACCGAACCCCGAAGACGCCCGCGTACGAGGAGCGGCGAGGAAAATAGACCAGCTGTTGAAAAATTGGAAAGATTGCCCACTGTCGGGAAAGAAGCAAAAGGCACCAGAGCCGGGAAAGAAGCGAAAGGCGCCAGAGCCGCTGCTGAAGGTATGGAAAACGAGGTCTGTTTTCTGGGACTTGCCATACTGGAAGATCCACCGTGTGCCTCACAGCCTTGATGTCATGCATATCACGAAGAATGTGTGAGAGTCTGCTTGGTACCCTGCTCAACATGCCAGAGAGGACCAAAGATGGGCCGAAAGCAAGGGCAGACTTGAAATCAATGGGCATCAGGGAGGAGCTTCACGCTAATGATCATGATGATGATGATGATGATGATGAGGCGAAGCAGGACACGGAAAGTCGTCGCAAAGGCAAAAAGGCCAAGAAGACCGGAAATGACTACCCTCCCGCGTGCTTCACTCTAAGTCAGGAGGAGATCGAGCAGTTTTTCACCTGCCTCGTAGGAGTAAAACTTCCTTACGGTTACGCGGGGAAGATAAGAAGATACCTAGACCCAGCGAAGCAGAAGTTCAGCGGGATGAAGTCTCACGACTGTCACGTGCTGATGACGCAGATACTTCCAGTTGCAATCTGTGGGATCATGGACGCGCACGTCCGTGAAACGCTATTTGGCCTATGCAACTTTTTCGACGTCATCTCTCGGAATCGGTTGGCGTGAGGCAACTCAGAAGGCTATAGGAAGAGATCATGGTGATACTATGCGAGCTTGAGATGTACTTCCCGCCCGCATTCTTCGACGTTATGGTGCATCTGCTGGTCCATATCATGGAGGATATCATCCAACTCGGGCCGACGTTCCTGCACAGCATGATGTTGTTCGAAAGGATGAATGGTGTCATCAAAGGATACGTTCGCAACATGTCACGTCCAGAGGGAAGCATAGCCAGGGGCTTTCTGACCGAAGAGTGCATCTCCTACTGCACGAATTATCTAGGCATCGAGGACCCCGTTGGTCTGCCCGTCAACAGGCACCTCGGCAGGCTCGCTGGATGGGGTCACCGTGAGGGTCGCCGCGAAATGCATGTCGACTTCGAGGGTCGACTCGCCGACTTTGAAAGAGCAAACCTAGTCGCGCTACAACACATAGACGTGGTCGATCCTTGGGTGGTAGAGCACAAAACCTTTATTGAGAAGACGTATAATGACCGAGGTCAACAGAGGACGGACGGAGATATAATAAAAGAGCACAACTCATGTTTCACACATTTAAAAAAATAAAACTGATAACGTAGAACAAAAAACCAAAACAAAATGAACAATACCCCGTTCAAAAAACAAAACAACCGAAGCTTCCCAAAACCGGGTTGAAGCTTCTAGAACCTTCACAAAACCCGGACAAACTTCCCCGCTACCTGGCTTACATGAGCCGGGCCAGTCAGATTTATGGTGTGCACTACGTACAGTTAAACATAAAGCTGGTGCCGAATAGGAAATGGGTACTGATATGTCCATGTTTCCATAGTTGATCGCTCCACCTCCTCGGCTATTCCCCCTTCCCCTAGAATATCCTCGAACAGCTACCACTTTCCAAAAAAAATACTCCTTAGTTGTTCATTTCTTTTTCACCTATCAACGGGACTGCATATCGAGGAGACAAACTGGCGGCGAGCAAAGCCTAACATGGCGTGCAGCCAGGGACGGGCCAAGGAGATCCATCCCAGGAACGAGGAAAGGTTTGCAATATCAACTTCTCATCCTCTCATGTGTGATTTAGTAAACTCACACTGATATGTCCATCCGCGGTTTGATACTTTGCTAAATTCTTTGTCCATTCCAGACTATTATGTTTATATTTTTTACCTTGTTATTTATTAATGTGGATTTAAGATTTGGAAGTTTGATGATATTGTATATGTTGTTGTCCGAACATCCGATTTAAATTTCCAAATTAGAGACTTAGGTCAAGCTTGCACAGGCTTCACAAAACGTCTGGATCCATCACTCAGCATGTGGGCTGCGTACAAGAGCTTGTGTTTGTGTCTGGTTGGCTGCCTAGAGCTATGCACAAGACTAATGTTGGATATGTTTGAAAATCTTTTTTTTTTGGTGGTTTCACTTCCAATATATTCCTCTTTTGATCCCAATATCACTTACAAGAATTTCAATATCACAAATGATGAACACAGAGATTTTTCTAATTATTAGTGTCACAATTTTCAATATGAAAAATTAATAGTTTCAGTACCACATATCGAACTTCAATGCCACCATATCACAAATTTTAACATCACAATTCACACATACAAATTTCAATATCACAAATTACAACTTCAGTACTGCATATCATAATTTTCTATATCTTAAGTCATAGTTTTAGTATCACAAATTTGAACTTCAATACTACATATCATAATTTTCAACATCGCAAATCAATATTGCGCTCCAAAATTTCAATATCACAATCTATGGTTTCAGTATCACAAAGAGTAATTTCAAACCATATATCGTAATTTCTCAATAAAAATGACACAGTCGCAATTGTAGTAGCAAAATATCAATGTCATGCTTCCAATATCAATATCAGTATCAATGTCACATTATCATCTTGAATACCAACATCACATTATCAATACCATATCACAAATGATATCAGTATCACCGTCGCATTATCAATATCGATACCAATGTATCATTTTCAATATCAATGTCACAAATTGTATCAGTACCAAATAATCAAATATCATTATCATGACATCCATGCCAACCCCCATCCCAACTACTCCCCAACCGTCATGAAAGTAGTGTGGGGTATGTAGAAGACACGCAGCAGCTAAGTCTACTACACTGAGTGCCTTCCTCCAGTCCTCCTCATGTTGTCTCAAGGAATGTCGTGGTGGACGTGCTCCTATGGTGATGGCACTGCTCCCTCTCTTTACGTAAATTCATCCTTGAGGTCTGGGTTTAGATCTTCCCGCATCGCTCCAAATTTTTATTTTGTTGTTGCGCTGCTCTACCCACTGACCACCCACTCTAAATGATTCCCATGTATGTGCCAACTTATTAGTTAATGAAAATTATATAGGTAGGCTTAAGGCCCCCTAGGGCTTTTTAAAAAGAGATAGGTAAATAAAATAACATTTCACGAAATGAAATAAATAAAACAAATGCGAAAACAAAAATGTAGCAGACAAAATTCATTCAATAGTGTTACCATGCTAGAAAAATAAATAAAAGCAATAGGATTATATAAGGAAAACTAATCTAAAATGGTAATCTAATACTTGCATACATATCTACACTACTAGATATTCGCATTTTGCCGAGGGCCCGAAAAACTCAGCGGTGAGCTGCCGAGTTCTACACTCCGCAAAAGGGACTCGCCTGGGAACAAATCAACAATGGTTAACTTTTTTGAGTTCTTTCTCACATGTACTCGGCAAAGACCGCGACGAATCTTTGCCAAGTTCAAAAGAATGGGAACTCCAAGAACTAAGTTCACGGACGAAACAAAGCGCACGACGGTAGTGCCATGTGGCACAAGTACTTTACCGAGTGAGAGCATTCGGTAAATGGGGCACGTCTTTGCCTAGTATTAAGCTCGACGAACCTCTTTGGCAAAAATTAAAAAATACTACTGGTGGTGTTTCTTTTCGTGCGCTTGTCATGCTTACTATTTGCCGTGCTTGCTGCTTGCCCCGCTGTTGCTGCTTGTCGTGCACTAGTCTAGTAGCACCCTGGCAAGATTATGCAATGCAGGCAGAGGGCGACGGCCGCGAGGTCTTTGTCAAGCTCGGTGGGTGTGGATTCTGCGAGTGTGTGCCAAAGAGGGCCGCAGTCGCATTAGGCCATGCTAGAGATGGCCTCACCACATCTGATCGCTGGCACAGTGTGTTCTTAGCCTGTGAGGTGGGAGGAGATGGCCGAGGCGTGCGATGGCAAGCAGAGATAGTCGTTGCCTTCGCCACCACTTTGTGGCTCACTCCGGTGGTTCTTGGGAGCCGACATTGTGCATAGGTGAGTGGGAGATGGAGAGATAGAGAGAAAGATTGAGATGGAAGCAGCCACACACACACACACACACACACACACACACACACATCGAGTGAGAAGGGGATAAGGGAGAGGATAGGAGAGAGAGTGGGAGAGGGAGTGAAGAGGCCACCGATCGTTCGATCTCTGAGTGGTGGGCGGCGTGGATTTGAATCCACGTCATCGATCCGCACTAGTCCCTCCCAGCCAATCATGAAAAAGCATCCTGATCGCGTGTTTCCTAGCTTTGCCGAGTATCTTCTAAAAAGAACTCGACAAAAACAAAATTATGTTTCTTCGCTTAATTTTGATTTCATTTCTCGTATTATTTTCTATTTTCTATCAAGGGCCTCCGCCCTACCCCTCGACCAAATTTGAATTCTATTCATTAAATGAGCACAAACATGCTTAATTAATGGTTTAAAATTTGGCAAACGACCCTAAAAAGCCAGAATTTGACATAAAACACGTGATGGTGTATGTTGAGTGTAGAAAATGTTTCGAGGTCAATCAACACTTCACCTTCAAACTCGACCCGGTCCATCTCAAAACAATGATACTTCCTTGAAGACGGTTCGGTCAAGTTTCATATTTTTAAAACCTTGTTTGCATATTTCAGAATTAAAAAGGCAATAATCTCCATGTCTGTGACCAAGTCTTGGCACCATGAGGTTGATTATTACTTTCGTTTTCTTTGATAAGATTTTTAACCCATTTTCAACAACTTTTTCATCCACTTTTTGTTCAACTTTGAATTATTTGGTGCCTACATGACCACCTTCGTCTCTGTTTTGAAAATTTTCCCGCCTAAAAGTTTTCCCGCTAAAAAAAACGAGCGGAAGAATGAGTATGAGGGCAAGCGACTCGAAGCGCACCCAAAGGTCTAAAACCGGTATAGGCAAGAAGTTGAGTGTACGCCCATTCCACATTTTTCTACAACTTCGGAATGCAAGGATACCTCGGAGAGGCCATCTACTTTGACTCTCGTCTCGTAGAATACTCTCGCGGCTAGGAGGTATAACCTAGCTGTTGGATCATCGCACGGCAGCGACTCGTCATTGCTTCCGTTAGTCTAGTCGTCGATGAGTTTGATCATTAGCGCCATCTTCATAGTGTTGCTGGGTGTGATCATGAAGCATAAAATATTTTTTCCATAGCACGTTCCCCTAAAAATATAGCAGTGGCCGGCACTTTTTTCCACCCGCCACTGGTACTTTCCCAAAATAGCTCTGGCAGGCACCAAGCCACGCCCCCACTAATGTGACCCCACCAATAAGCCTTTTCGTTCCCAGTAGTGTCTCAACAGGATGGTCCAAAATTATTGGTGGGTAGCATAGAATGGTAAGTGCAAAACCCATTGGAGATGTTGGAAAGATATTCTTAGTCCAAAATGTCAGTGTAGTCTTGGTTTTCTTGGTTTTGGGGATTTCTATTTATTCAGTCAGGCATTTTAGCAAGGCAGGTGTGGCTTTTGATTATCGTCCATCACAGTTTGTGTGCATAAGTTTTGAAAGCTAAATGTTATCCTAATGGAAAGATAGATGATACAATCTACAAGAAACCCATCTTCACCCAGGCAAGCTATTACTCATGGCGTTGAGCAGCTTAGAAAGGGTCTCGTCTGGCGAATTGGAAATGGTAGCAACACACATATTTGGAGAGATAGTTGGACACTAGGTAGAGACTTGATCTCAAGTAAAGGATGATGTAGACTGTGTTTGGGTGTCTGATTTTCTTCATCATAATGTTGAATGGAGCGTATACCTTTTAAATAAATACTTTCTAGCTCCCAATGTGTTACAGATACTCTAAGGATCAGACCCTCGACCCGCATGGAAGATGACTTGGTGGCTCGGGCATCTGAAAAAATGTCATGATTACAGCTCATAGCCCTTACCACCTTGCCTTCAATGAGTTACACGAACCAAACCTAACGTCTACAAGTAGGTCCCCTGCATAGGACGGGTGGCAGGCAATTCAGTCTTGTAATGAGAGCCCCCCACCCCACCCCACCCCTAAAGTTTGGGTTTTTGCTTGGAGGCCTGCAAAAAAACTCTTCCAACCTGGCAGAGTAAAAACCTGAGAACTCTAGAGATAATCAATATATGCCTTTTATGTAGTATTGAATACAGAGACATGCTATCATTCCTTGTGCTCATTCCCATAGCCCAAGTTGTTGCGGGAGGCTATGAAGGAAGTCTGGACATTACCTGACTTGGCTTCATCCGGGAGATGAATGGTTGCTTGATATAGTATGTGATCTGAATGACAATCAACGGGTGATGCTCCTGTTGCTGCTATAGCGAGTGTGGTACTTCAGGAATGAAATGTTCTTGATAAGCCTCTTCCACCGATTCAAATATCAAAAAATATTTTAGAAAACTACGTTAGTTCCCTAAAAACTAGAGTTGCGCCCAAAGCATCTCGATCTTAAAGGTAATCCGTGCTCCCAAGGATGATTTTCATGCAGCGGTGCCCCCTGGTAATATCAGTATAGTTCTGGATTCCTTGTGTTAGACAGCTCCAGATCAAATTCATGTCATGCTTAATACATGGCCCGCTCTCGCAGGATTGGTCAAGGTGGTACTGGAATAGTTCTTCGTGATCACAAGGGTGACATTATCTTCAGCTCTCGTCGTCACTTACTCTCCTGAAGCGACGCTTTGGAGGCCAAATTGCAAGCTATTAAGGAAGGCTTATCTCTTGACCGCAATGGAGCACCCCACCAATTCTTCTCGAGTCTTATTCTCCGGAGGCAGTGATAATGGTGAAGAAGAACAATGGTGATCACTGTCGATGCTCCTTCATGATTGTTGAGATTAATGATCTGACGGGAGACCGTTTAACTTCTATAGCTCATATTAGACGTAGTCAAAATGCAGTTAGCCACTGGCCCATTACCTAGCAAACTTCGGTAGAGTATATATTTGTACCGCTGTCTGGCTAGGGTATATACCTGATGACGTCGTCACTCTTTGTCAGCCGGATTGTAATATTTGATTATTGAGCAACATAAGTTTACCTGGAAAAAAATCGAAATCGAAACAAGAAGGAGAAATCCGCCATAAATATCTTGGTTTCGATCTGTCTATCCCTAACTATTTCTAATTTGGATTTGTATATTTGATGGATTATAAACACATGCCTTTCGAGCATTTTCTCCGGCCAGATAATACATTTTGATGGATCTGTCTATCACAAACGTTTTATTTTTGAATAACATTAAATTTTGTTTTTCATGCAATAATATGGAGAGTGGTATTTTCTCCGGCTAGAAACAGGTGATGTCGAAGTGTCCGCGTGGGACAGGAGGAGCATGACGCGACAGGGAAACGCGGGACCTCCCCTTTTATGGCCACAATCAACGTGGTGCCTAACGAAAAGTGGGGTCCCGTTGCCCATACGCTGAATAGGGGGTGTACTCGTGGATGTCGCTGCTCGGTGTACTCTACACAACGGTCGCTGAAAGAACCATTATCGCATGCAAAACACGTTCCCTGACTGCCGCGAGGGGATAAGGAAGAAGTTCTTGAGCGCGCGGTGGTCGTGAGAGGATAAGGACGCACGCGTGAGACGGACACAGGCGTCGCAATTGCATGGTCCGATCGAGGAGCGCACGCGGTCTACGTGTTTTCCTGTGCCGTATAGGGTATGTCGGCGCGCGAGACCACCACGGTGCCCATGCCGATCCATGTGCATGCACAGTGTCTCTCATTGGCCTGACCTGCCTGTTTAGATGTATGGGTCCAAAAAGACCAATCATGGTGGCGCCGTGCCGGATCATGAAAGGCCGGGCAAATCACACAACACAAGCGTGTTTCCTTTTCTGTCCAAGTAAGAGACACCGGGTCGAGTGCGGATTTTTGGAGGCCGAGCTCCAGTGAGCTCGGTATTTTCAAAAAATCAAAAAGCGTATTTAAAAGTTTCAAAAAAATCTGAAAAAAATTCCATGGGAACATACATGTATTCCGCAAGAACGTGTTAAATTTTGTCGAAAAATGTTGTGATTTGTAGGCTGTACAAAAATAACAAATTTCTGGCCCAATAACAAAAATAAAAGGCCCATCTAAAAAATGCGTATTTATCTTTTTTCTGTATGCCACATGTAAACGTATAATGCTGTGAAATGTTGCATATACATAGTATACATGTGCATGTGTGTTCACAAAATAAATTTAGAATTTTTCGCGCTCTGAAAAAATAAATTTTGAAAACGAGCTCACTGGAGCTCGGCCTTCGTTGGCATTTTCCGACACCGGGTCTACTTATTCAGACACTTCATACACTTGTCCGTGGGTCTACTTTTTTTTTTTGAGGGGTATATATCCGTGGGTCTACTTCAGACAGTTGTGGTGCTACAGGACCCCCACGTGTTATTGCCGACCTCTACATGTCTCTACCTCTCGTTTGTCTTAGTGGGCCTGCCGTTTGGGCCAGACGTCCACACGTAGTATGGACGGCCGGCGGCCATCGGAAACGTCAAGATCAATGTGGATGGAGGGATCGATAAGAAGAGGATCAAAAAATAAGGCGCGATTGATTTTTTACAGTCTTTGATGCACGACTTTGACCACTAATATATATCAAACTATATGGATTAAATATGTATGAATGGCATCCCTGTATTTTTCTCGCAAAACAATTTTATTTCATATGTATTTATACTAATTTTATAGACATACAATGCATAAAAATCATAGTCAAAGTTGTGCAACGAAGACTAGAAAAGTCAAACAACGCCTTATATTTTGGGAAGGAGGAAGTATCTTGGAAGTCCAGATATAGCTACCGAGTGCGTCCAAGTCGTAGGAACTTTCAGGGAGATAACCCATGTGCTTACCGACTCATAGAAAAAGAATACCAGGCAAAGCTAGCCATGTTCCAAGAGGTCTCCCTGAGTCATGAACATAGGCTATGCAATGCTGAAGCTCATAATCCTGTTATAGCTGCAACATCCCTTGAGAGTGGACGCCATCTTTGGCTCACCTCCAATCCACCTATAGCTTGCATCCTCTGAATATTTGCAATAAAGTTATATGGTGTTCTCAAAAAGGAACAAACCGACTTGTTTGTTGTCCCGTTCACTCGGCTGGTTCGTGTGGCTCTTTGAGGTGTAAGCTGGTTTGGTCCCATCAAAAAGAGAAATAGGCAGACACACCAATCCTCAAATGCTGAAATCGCGTGCACACACACATGCCAAATGATCACTACCAATTGGCGTCACATGCCATGAATCTTCTATTATTATGTTATAACCAAATAAGTTATCACCTTCGTCCACGTATGCTACAAAAAGAATACTCCTTTCATCATATAATGTAAGACGTTTTTTGACATTAGTGTAGTGTCAAAAAACGTCTTACATTATGGGACGGAGGGAGTAATTATTAAGATTCAAAAATGTAATTTATGTACATAGGTTTAGGACTCCCTCCCGATCCAACCATCAGGCTTAGCCAACGTGAATCCTGCTTGCTTACATATAGGTTTAGGGCCTCTTTGATTCGCAGGATTTTGAAAATGCAGGAATAGGAAAAGTTTAGGATTAAAGTGGCATTACCCATTTGAATCCTATAAGATCATCAAGGAGAGTTTGATGCCATAGGAAAAAAAAGGAATTGTAAAAAGTGGTTGGCGTGGATGTTAGGTTTCCTATGGGATATAGTGTACAAGATTCCATATGAAAAAATTCTATGGGATCCAATCCTGTGAATCAAAGGACCAACGTAGGAAAAATTCCGAAGGATTTCAATACTCCAAAAGTCCTATAGAATTCCTTTGAATCAACCCATCCCGATGCAGCGACACATGGTCGTCCGTGATAGGGCTCAGCTGACGTGAGATCATGCCATAGGTCCATATTGCAATCTCAGCCATTTATATATCTTTACAGTGCAATGGTGAATCTCTGTCATTGGTTTTCTGTTGTCCTAATAATACTGACTAATTTTCTATGTGTTGCAAGGGGGCCATATTTATGGTTGAACATCAATCGTGTCCGACATATACCAGATCGCACATGTCCGACACATAGTTAGAATGATTTGATTGAGTTTATGTAATTATAGTGCACCCACCAACGGGGGCACTACAAAATATTTTATTTGATTATTTTTTGCGGATAAGATTTGATTTGATTATTATTTTGTGGGTAAGATTTAATTTGATTATTTTTTGCGGATAAGATTTGATATGATTTGGTTGAGTTAATGCAGGGCGTGAGGGAGGAGAAGCTTCACTAACGAACGTGATCACCAACTCCCATATAATAGTAGAGATATAGGATCTGGATGTAATTTTTATTTCCGATGTTTATTATACTACCATGATTGAAGATGAATAGGTTGGAAGTTTTTCCGCAAAAAAAAGAAGAAGAAGTAGAGATATAGGTTTAGGACTCCAATAATACTACACTCACTAGTTTCTTACGGGCCTTTTACATAATATTCTTTGCTAAACTCTCCACAGCCCCTGAATTTCAGCGGTGTGGGCCTCTCACTCTAATCTCTTTCAATTAGATTAGCCTAGCTATAAGCATCCCTGTAAAATCCGTAATTGTAAGCCCGTTCATGTTGCATCGCTCTTAGGACTCCCTTCACGATCCGGCCATGCATGGCTGGCCGAAATCAAGCTTAGCCAACATGAGTCCCACTTGCTTACGTATAGGACTGCCCGGCAGAATTGACGAATTTGACCTCAAATCAAAAGTATTTCACAAACTAAACTGTTTTTGAAAATATTTCACATCACTGACCCTTTTGTGCAACTCCCAACAGTAAGGCGCTGCACTCAACTGTGCAACTCCTTACAGCTAGGCGTTGCACAGTGTAGTGCAACTCCTTATAGCTAGGCACTGTACAGTGTGGTGCCTGTGTATTAGGCGCTTCACAGTAGAGTGCAGCGCTTTGCTGTTAGGCGCTGTACATTAAGGGTCAGCTGGGTAAATATTTTCAAACATAGTTTAGTTTGTGAAATAGTTTCGCCCTGGCGTCAAATGTATGTTTTTTGCCGGACTGCCATCCCGATCCTATCCAGCCATGCACGGCCGACCGAAAATCGGGCTCAACCAACGTGAGACATGCCACTGCTCAATTAGTCTATATAAACGACGCCTACGAGGCCTTGTTCTCTGGCACTTACACACTTTAGCTGCAAAATACTACTAGTTGTAGCGCAACAAAAGTTGTGGCCCACGGAATTGATCGCAAATCCATCTCTGATCACTCCAACTGATCGAAGGTAATATTGTCTCGCAATTCACCGTCCATAATTTCCATATACTTTTCCCATTTGTACTATGCATGAGCTACCTGAGAAAATCCATGAGCTTTAATGTTGCCTCGCATGTCACAGCAGTGTGCAAATGAATCGATGCAAAGGCCACGGGCATTTCCTCCTTTTCGAAAAGTAAAACCGTGTGCAAAATGAAATCTGGTAGGCTACCTCCTCGGTCCTCACAAAACCACCAGATTTCCATACTGCTGCGCTTGCAACGCAGTAGTACTACGCGATTGTAGTGCAACCATATCACTGAAAAAAGATAGAACAAAAACAGTATTCTCGTTTTTACCTATATCTAGGGCATTTTTTATGGAAAAATTTAAGGCATGTCTTTTTTTTTTGCGGTATATTGAATGGGGCATCTAAAATGGAGTAAGACTACATTTCAGATTCTTTTGTTTGGCAGGCAGGTGCACCTATGGAAAACTTCTGTGTGCAGAAGCTGGCTGGCGCCCTCGGGACGCCGGACGTGCCCACCCGGTACGTCGTGCGCGGGCACCAGGACCATCAGGTCGCCACGACGGTCGTAGCGCCGGTCCCAGTTATCAACCTTGGTCTCCTTTCCAAGCAGGACGGTGGCGCTGCTGATGAGGCGGCGAAGCTCCGCTCAGGAATCGATTCCTGGGGCCTCTTCCTGGTAAGTTACAACCCTATGGGCTGCAGTCGGTTCTCGGTAGTACTCCACCATTTCGGAGAATGGACAAGCATGATATCCATGTCGCTTCATATGAATGTTCCTGCAGATCAGTAACCACGGCGTAGACACGGCCGTGATGGACGGCATGATGACCGCGTGCAGGGAGTTTTTCCGGCAGCCGCTTGAAGAGAAGCAGAGGCAAAGCAACCTGATCGGAGATGATCAGTACGAGGGGTACGGGAACTACGAGGGGTATGGGAACGACCAGGTGTCCTCGCCGGAGCAGACCCTCGACTGGACTGACCGTCTATACCTCAAGGTGGAGCCCGAGGATGAGCGGCGCATTGCCCTCTGGCCAGCGCATCCCGAAAGCTTCAGGTGACCGACCTCACACAGCCATGTCTTCACAATCTAATTACCTGGATCGAGGGAGGATTTGCTGAAGGATCACACTTCACACGTGCATATATTGTTGTATATTGCAGGGATGTTCTGCACGAGTTCACGAGGAAATGTGGTGTAGTGAAGGATGATCTGCTCCGGGCAATGGCCAAGCTGCTGGAGCTTGACGACAACGACTACTTCGTGGACCAGCTTGCGGAGAAGCCTTTCACTAACGCTCGATGCAGCTACTACCCGGTGTGTCCGAGGCCGGAGCTCGTGTTCGGCCTCACGCCCCACTCTGATGGAACCGTTGTTGCTGTCCTCATGGTTGATGACAGCGTTGGTGGCCTGCAAGTTCTCAGAGATGGGGTCTGGTGGGATGTACCAATCGTACCTCACACACTGCTGATGATTATGGGAGATCAAATGGAGGTACGCCTGCTGAAACATAATTATATCGTGTGTAATAGTATTGTTCGTAGCAAATCTAATACTAATTTATTTTCACTTTACCAATGTAAATAGTTATCGGTATATTGAATCTAGCCTCCACATATATTTAGGAAAAGAGGTAGGACGTATAAACTGCGGCTTAGTCCTACCCGGTAAAGACATCATCATTTGCGTTGTTCTAGATTTTTTTTTATAGCCTAACAAAATTATAAATCTTTTCTACCATTTTCATATAAAACACAATGATCAAAGTTACATGCCCGGGACCATGCATGAAATATGAATTGTTTAAGATTATGAGCTTTCGCCATAAATTTTTTAAGCTTTTGGACTGACGGACTTAAAACTTTTGTGACGCAGATAATGAGCAATGGGATCTTTAAGAGCCCTGTGCATAGGGTCATGACAAACGCAAAGAAAGAGAGGATATCGGTGGTTCTAGACTACTCTGTTGATCCTGAGAAAGAAATCGAGCCATCGGCTCAACTGGTCAATGAGAAGAGACCAGCCTTATACAGAAAAGTGAAGGTCAAGGACTACATTGTGGCACATTACACTCATTTTTCTGAAGGGAAAGAAGTCGTTATGGGAAAACTAAAGATATAACTACATGTGGTACAATGAATTTCTTGTGACAGATATTTGTATCATGTTTCATTACAAGGCAAGTGTGTATTTAATCCCATTGTTCAACAGCACTTGTTGTTTCAAGTTTTGGCATGGTCTGCATGCTAATAAAAGGAAATAAAGTTGTAATATCATTAATGTATTTTTAATAAAACTAGCATTGGCCCTCGCATATGCGAGTGCAACATCTTTCATGTCGCTGTTTTTTTTGGGTTAATTATCCTTTTGCCCTTAGTGGTGTTCATCTGCTCAGTTTTGCCCTCAGATGCAAAGTGTGCTCAGTTTTGCCCCTAGTCCGTGCGCACCGACTTGTTCTGTGAACTTTGGCGTCTCCGTCAGGTCAACGTTTTGACTCGGCCCTTACAGATGGGACCAGGCGGCAGAGGCGGCCAATTTTATTCAGAACAGACGCGTGGCTTGCGGGACCCAGCAGAGAGCTGTTGAGCATAGAGCCGTTGCGGGTGTGCTATATAAGCGGGCGACAGCGGCAGTGACCACGGCGACAGAGAGCACGGCGCTGACCACGGCGAGAGAGCGGGAGCACGACGGCGGTGGGAAGCTAGCTGTGGAGGGCGCGGTGGTGGGAAGCTAGCTGTGGAGGGCGCGGCGGCGTTGAGATCCCGTTCGGCTCTGAGCTCCATGTCTTCCGCAAGCTCCCGCGCCACCTCGCGGATGCAGAGCCAGGCGTGTGTGGAGATGCCTGTCTTCGTCTGTCCGCCGTGCCGGGCGACCGTTGATCGGAGGGTTTCTCACACACCGAGGAACCACAATCGTCCGTTCTATGTGTGCATCGAGAATGGGGTAAGAATCGGGGAATTTGCACCACTTTCGTGGTCGGGATCTTTGAGCAATCGGTTGATCTGTTCCGTGTTCATGCAGGTGACATGCTTCTTTCTTTGGGTCGATCCTCTGGCCAAGACTCTGATAAATGAACTGCAAGAAGAGCATGAAGAATGGTTGCGCATGCTGCCCCAAACTGCAGTGGCCGCAGCACGAGCTCTGGAAGAAGAGATGGAGGGCGAAGCACGCACTGACAGAGAGCTAGCTGTTGAGCTTAGGATGTTGAAGAAGAAGGTTAGGAAGCTTGAAGATCAAGCACTACCAATACCCATTTGCAAATACTTTTGGGCATTTGTAGGTATGGTAATCACACTGGTTGTAATGTTGAAAATGTATGGAAAGGCATGAATTATGGAGGAATTTGTAATCTTGAAATTGTATGAGAAATTCACCTAGTTTAAATGTTGGTCAAAGTTGTTTAGATGTTGAAAAAAAGAGAAGAAGTGACCAACATTTAAATATGTTGAAAAAAGGAGAAGAAATGAGGAATTCAGAAACTTTTGATCAATGAAATGCAGCTAATGAATTATTCCAGAGCCAAACAATTAAGGTTAGAAATTTTTGTGAGCTGTTAAATATTTAATAGCAATTTAAGTAATCCAATTCAAATACACCGTGATTTAAATCAAAGACCAAAATGTCATGGAAAATGTGACTCGGCTCTGGTAGAGGTTTACACCTAGTGCCAAAATAATTGAACATTTTATAAGGGCGTTACATTGAGTAAAAACTAATTTGTCTAAAAAATGAAGGGTGGAAAATGCACAAAAAATTGGTGCAGCTGGGGACTCGAACCCAAGACCGCGTGGGTTTGTGGTGTTTAGGGCTGCGCTGGTAACCGCTAGGACAGATGGCAAGAGTTTGACATGGGTAGGGAAGGAATGGATACATAGTGAGACTGTAAAATTTGTCAAAAACAAATAGTGAGACCGTGAATGTTTGCACACGCGTCAGAGTGGTTTTCCTTTGTTTTGCACTGAATTTTGGAGGGTTGAAAGGTTGAAAACGTATGTTTGCACTGCCACGTGGTTTTGGTTAGAGTGGCACTTGGTTTAGTATTAGAGTGGCACTTGGTTTAGGATTTAAACGGAATAAATTTGCATGTTAGTTCATGACTTATTTTTTTATAAACGGTGATGCATAGCAACGAGAGGGGAGAGTGTTGTCTACGTACCCTCGTAGACCGAAGCGGAAGCAATCACAACGTAGAGGAAGTAGTCGTACGTTCTCCTCGCGATCCAACCGATCCAAGCGCCGTTACTCCGGCACCTCCGAGTTCTTGGCACACGTACAGCTCGGTGACGCTCCTCGGGCTCCGATCCAGCAAAGCTCCGGGGAGAGAGAGTTCCATCAGCACGACGGCGTGGTGACGATCTTGATGTTCTACCGACGCAGGGCTTCGCCTAAGCACCGCTATGATTTGACCGAGGTGGAATATGGTGGAGGGGGGCACCGCACACGGCTAAGAACTATCTCAAGGATCAACTTGTGTGTCCTAGGGTGCCCCCCTGCCCCCGTATATAAAGGAGCAAGGGGGAGGCCTGTCGGCCCTCGGGGGCGCGCACAGGAGGGGGGGAGTCCTCCTCCTAGAGGGAGTCGGACTCCCTTTCCTAGTCCTACTAGGAAGAAGGAAGGGGAAGGAAAGAGAGGAGAGGGAGAGGGAAGGGGCGCGCCCCCCTCCTTGTCCAATCGGACTCCCCATGGGGGTGCGCCACCTCCTGGTGCAGCCCTCTCTCTCCCCTCTTGGCCCAATAAGGCCCATTACTTCCCGGGGTTCCGTAACCCCTCCGGCACTCCGGTTTTCTCCGAAACTTCCGGAACCTTTCCGTGTCCGAATATAGCCGTCCAATATATCAATCTTTATGTCTCGATCATTTCGAGACTCCTCGTCATGTCGTTGATCACATCCGGGACTCAACTCCTTCGGTACATCAAAATACACAAACTCATAATATAACCGTCATCGAAACCTTAAGCGTGCGGACCCGGACGGTTCGAGAACAATGTAGACATGACCGAGACACGTCTCCGTCAATAACCAATAAGCGGGACCTGGATTCCCATATTGGTTCCTACATTTTCTACGAAGATCTTTATCGGTCAGACCGCATAACAACATACGTTGTTCCCTTTGTCATCGGTATGTTACTTGCCCGAGATTCGATCGTCGGTATCCAATACCTAGTTCAATCTCAGTACTGGCAAGTCTCGTTCCTCGTTCCGTAATACACCATCTCCCAGCTATCTCATTAGTTGTAATGCTTGCAAGGCTTAGTGATGTGTATTACCGAGAAGGCCCAGAGATACCTCTCGACAATCGGAGTGACAAATCCTAATCTCGAAATATGCCAACCCAACATCTGCCTTTGGAGACACCTGTAGTACTCCTTTATAATCACCCGATTACGCCAGACGCTTTGGTAGTACCCAAAGTGTTCCTCCGTAAACGGAGTTGCATAATCTAATTGTTATAGGAACATGTATAAGTCATGGATAAAAGCAATAGCAACATACTAAACGATCGGGTGCTAAGCTAATGGAATGGGTCATGTCAATCATATCATTCAACCAATGATGTGACCTTGTTAATCAAATGACAACTCCTTTGTCTATGGTTAGGAAACTTAACCATCTTTGATTAACAAGCTAGTCTAGTAGAGGCATACTAGTGACACTCTATTTGTCTATGTATTCACACATGTATTATGTTTCCGGTTAATACATTTCTAGCATGAATAATAAACATTTATCATGATATAAGGAAATAAATAATAACTTTATTATTGCCTCTAGGGCATATTTCCTTCAGTCTCCCACTTGCACTAGAGTCAATAATCTAGATTACACAAGAATGATTCTAACACCCATGGAGTCTTGGTGCTGATCATGTTTTGCTCGTGGAAGAGGCTTAGTCAACGGGTCTGCTACATTCAGATCCGTATGTATCTTGCAAATCTCTATGTCTCCCACCTGGACCAAGTCCCGGATGGAATTGAAGCGTCTCTTGATGTGTTTGGTTCTCTTGTGAAATCTGGATTCCTTCGCCAAGGCAATTGCTCCAAAGATTGTCACAAAATATTTTCATTGGACCCGATGCACTAGGTATGACACCTAGATCGGATATGAACTCCTTCATCCAGACTCCTTCATTAGCTGCTTCCGAAGCTGCTATGTATTCCGCTTCACATGTAGATCCCGCTACGACGCTTTGTTTAGAACTGCACCAACCGACAGCTCCTCCGCTTAGTGTAAATACGTATCCGGTTTGCGATTTAGAATCGCCCAGATCAGTGTCAAAGCTTGCATCAACGTAACTGCCATTTACGATGAGCTCTTTGTCACCTCCATATACGAGAAACATATCCTTAGTCCTTTTCAGGTACTTCAGGATGTTCTTGACCGCTGTCCAGTGATCCACTCCTGGATTACTCTGGTACCTCCCTGCTAAGCTTATAGCAAGGCACACATCAGGTCAGTACACAGCAGTGCATACATGATAGAGCCTATGGCTGAGGCATAGGGAACATCTTTCATTTTCTCTCTATCTTCTGCGGTGGTCGGGCATTGAGTCTTACTCAACTTCACACCTTGTAACACAGCAAGAACCCTTTCTTTGCTTGATCCATTTTGAACTTCTTCAAAATCTTGTCAAGGTATGTGCTTTGTGAAAGTCCAATTAAGCGTCTTGATCTATCTCTATAGATTTTGATGCCCAATATGTAAGTAGCTTCACCGAGGTCCTTCATCGAAAAACTCTTGTTCAAGTATCCCTTTATGCTATCCAGAAATTCTATATCATTTCCGATTAGTAATATGTCATCCACATATAATATCAGAAATGCTACAGAGCTCCCACTCACTTTCTTGTAAATACAGGCTTCTCCAAAAGTGCATATAAACCCAAATGCTTTGATCACACTATCAAAGCGTTTATTCCAACTCCGAGATGCTTGCACCAGTCCATAAATGGATCGCTGGAGCTTGCACACTTTGTTAGCTCCCTTTGGATCGATAAAACCTTCTGGTTGTATCATATACAACTCTTCTTCCAGAAATCCATTCAGGAATGCAGTCTTTACATCCATTTGCCAAATTTCATAATCATAAAATGCGGCAACTGCTAACATGATTCGGACAGACTTAAGCATCGCTACGGGTGAGAAGGTCTCATCGTAGTCAATCCCTTGAACTTGTCGAAACCCCTTTGCGACAAGTCGAGCTTTGTAGACAGTAATATTACCGTCAGCGTCAGTCTTCTTCTTGAAGATCCACTTGTTTTCTATTGCTTGCCGACCCTCGGGTAAGTCAACCAAAGTCCACACTTTGTTTTCATACATGGATCCCATCTCAGATTTCATGGCCTCAAGCCATTTTGCGGAATCTGGGCTCACCATCGCTTCTTCATAGTTCGTAGGTTCATCATGATCTAGTAGCATGACTTCCAGAACAGGATTACCGTACCACTCTGGTGCGGATCTTATTCTGGTTGATCTACGAGGTTCTGTAGTAACTTGATCTGAAGTTTCATGATCAACATCATCAACTTCCTCACTATTTGGTGTAGATGTCGCAGAAACCGGTTTCTGTGATAAACTACTTTCAAATAAGGGAGAAGGTACAATTACCTCATCAAGTTCTACTTTCCTCCCACTCACTTCTTTCGAGAGAAACTCCTTCTCTAGAAAAGATCCATTCTTAGCAACAAATGTCTTGCCCTCGGATCTGTGATAGAAGGTGTACCCAAGTGTCTCCTTTGGGTATCCTATGAAGACACATTTCTCCGATTTAGGTTCGAGCTTATCAGGTTGAAGCTTTTTCACATAAGCATCGCATCCCCAAACTTTAAGAAACGACAACTTTGGTTTCTTGCTAAACCATATTTCATAAGGTGTCGTCTCAACGGATTTTGACGGTGTTCTATTCAGCGTGAATGCGGCCGTCTCAAGAGCATAACCCCAAAACGATAGCGGTAAATCTGTAAGAGACATCATAGATCGCACCATATCAAGTAAAGTGCGACACGACGTTCGGACACACCATTGCGCTGTGGTGTTCCGGTGGCGTGAGTTGCGAAACTATTCCGCATTGTTTCAAATGTAGACCAAACTCGTAACTCAAATATTCGCCTCCACGATCAGATAGTAGAAACTTTATTTTCTTATTACGATGATTTTCAACTTCACTCTGAAATTCTTTGAACTTTTCAAATGTTTCAGACTTATGTTTCATTAAGTAGATATACCCATATCTGCTTAAATCATCCGTGAAGGTGACAAAATAACGATATCCGCCACGAGCCTCAACATTCATTGGACCACATACATCTGTATGTATGATTTCTAACAAATCTGTTGCTCTCTCCATAGTACCGGAGAACGGGGTTTTAGTCATCTTGCCCATGAGGCACGGTTACGCAAGTGCCAAGTGATTCATAATCAAGTGACTCCAAAAGTCCATCAAGATGGAGTTTCTTCATGCGCTTTATACCGATATGACCTAAACGGCAATGCCACAAATAAGTCGCACTATCATTATTAACTCTGCATCTTTTGGTTTCAACATTATGAATATGTGTATCACTACTATCGAGATTCATTAAAATAGACCACTCTTCAAGGGTGCATGACCATAAAAGATATTATTCATATAAATAGAACAACCATTATTCTCTGATTTAAATGAATAACCGTCTCGCATCAAACAAGATCCAGATATAATGTTCATGCTTAACGCTGGCACCAAATAACAATTATTTAGGTCTAAAACTAATCCCGAAGGTAGATGTAGAGGTAGCGTGCCGACCGCGATCACATCGACTTTGGAACCATTTCCCACGCGCGCATCGTCACCTCGTCCTTTGCGGTGTTCGCAATCCGTAGTCCCTGTTTCGAGTTGCAAATATTAGCAATGTAACCAGTATCAAATACCTGTGTGCTACTGCGAGCTCTAGTAAGGTACACATCAATAACATGTATATCACATATACCTTTGTTCACCTTGCCATCCTTCTTATCCGCCAAATACTTGGGGCAGTTCCGCTTCCAATGACCAGTCTGTTTGCAGTAGAAGCACTCAGTCTCAGGTTTAGGTCCAGACTTAGGTTTCTTCTCCTGAGCGGCAACTTCTTTGCTGTTCTTCTTGAAGTTCCCCTTCTTCTTCCCTTTACCCTTTTTCTTGAAACTGGTGGTCTTGTTGACCATCAACACTTGATGCTCCTTCTTGATTTCTACCTCCGCAGCCTTTAGCATTGCGAAGAGCTCAGCATAGTCTTTACTAACCCTTGCATATTATAGTTCATCACGAAGCCTTTGTAGCTTGGTGGCGTTGATTGAAGAATTCTGTCAATGACACAATCATCCGGAAGATCAACTCCCAGTTGAGTCAAGTGATTGTAATACCGGACATTACGAGTATGTGCTCACCGTGACCCATTCTCCTCCATCTTGCAGCTATAGAACTTATTGGAGACTTCATATCTCTCAATCCGGCATTCTGTTGAAATATCAACTTCAACTCCTGGAACATCTCATATGCTCCATGACTTTCAAAACGTCGTTGAATACCCGGTTCTAAGCCGTAAAGCATGGCACACTGAACTATAGAGTAGTCATCAGCTTTGCTCGCCAGACGTTCTAACGCCGTCGGTTACATCAAGAAGAGGCACGGCACCTAGCGGTGCATCCAGGACGTAACTCTTCCGTGCAGCAATGAGGATAATCCTCGTGTTACGGACCCAGTCCGTGTAATTGCTACCATCATCTTTCAACTTTGCTTTCTCAAGGAACGCATTAAAATTCAACGGAACAACAAAGACGAGCCATCTATCTATAAGTAAACATAGACAAGCAAGATACTATCAGTACTAAGTTCATGATAAATTTAAGTTCAATTAATCATATTACTTAAGAACTCCCACTTAGACAGACATCTCTCTAGTCATCTTAAGTGATTACGTGATCCAAATCAACTAAACCATAACCGATCATCACGTGAGATGGAGTAGTTTTCAATGGTGAACATCACTATGTTGATCATATCTACTATATGATTCACGCCGACCTTTCGGCCTCCGTGTTCCGAGGCCATATCTGCATATGCTAGGCTCGTCAAGTTTAACCTGAGTATTCTGCGTGTGCAAAACTGGCTTGCACCCGTTGTAGATGGACGTAGAGCTTATCACACCCGATCATCACGTGGTGTCCGGGCACGACGAACTTTGGCAACGGTGGATACTCAGGGAGAACACGTCTTGATAATTTTTAGTGAGAGATCATCTTAAAATGCTACCGTCAATCAAAGCAAGATAAGATGCATAAAGGATAAACATCACATGCAATCAATATAAGTGATATGATATGGCCATCATCATCTTGTGCTTGTGATCTCCATCTCAAGCACCGCCATGATCACCATCGTCACCGGGCGCGACACCTTGATCTCCATCGTAGCATCGTTGTCGTCGCCAACTATTGCTTCTACGACTATCGCTACCGCTTAGTGATAATGTAAAGCAATTACATGGCGTTTGCATTTCATACAATAAAGCGACAACTATATGGCTCCTCGCCAGATTGCCGATAACTCGGTTACAAAACATGATCATCTCATACAATAAAATATAGCATCACGTCTTGACCATATCACATCACAACATGCCCTGCAAAAACAAGTTAGACGTCCTCTACTTTGTTGTTGCAAGTTTTACGTGGCTGCTACGGGCTGAGCAAGAACCGTTCTTACCTACGCATCAAAAACCACAACGATAGTTTGTCAAGTTGGTGCAGTTTTAACCTTCGCAAGGACCGGGCGTAGCTACACTCGGTTCAACTAAAGTGAGAGAGACAGACACCCGCCGGTCACCTTTAAGAAATGAGTGCTCGCAACGGTGAAACCAGTCTCGCGTAAGCGTACTCGTAATGTCGGTCCGGGTCGCTTCATCTCACAATACCGCCGAACCAAAGTATGACATGCTGGTAAGCAGTATGACTTATATCGCCCACAACTCACTTGTGTTCTACTCGTGCATATGACATCAACGCATAAAACCTGGCTCTGATACCACTGTTGGGTAACGTAGTAATTTAAAAAAATTTCCTACGCACACGCAAGATCACGGTGATGCATAGCAACGAGAGGGGAGAGTGTTGTCTACGCACGTGAGACCAAGGCGGAAGCAATCACAACGTAGAGGAAGTAGTCGTACGTTCTCCTCGCGATCCAACCGATCCAAGCGCCGTTACTCCGGCACCTCCGAGTTCTTGGCACACGTACAGCTCGGTGACGCTCCTCGGGCTCCGATCCAGCAAAGCTCCGGGGAGAGAGAGTTCCGTCAGCACGACGGCGTGGTGACGATCTTGATGTTCTACCGACACAGGGCTTCGCCTAAGCACCGCTATGGTTTGACCGAGGTGGAATATGGTGGAGGGGGGCACCGCACACGGCTAAGAACGATCTCAAGGATCAACTTGTGTGTCCTAGGGTGCCCCCCTGCCCCCGTATATAAAGGAGCAAGGGGGAGGGCCGGCCGGCCCGCGGAGGCGCGCCAAGGGAGGGGGGAGTCCTCCTCCTAGTGGGAGTAGGACTCCCCTTTCCTAGTCCTACTAGGAAGAAGGAAGGGGGACGCCCAGAGAGGGAGAGGGAGAGGGAAAGGGCGCCCCCCCTCCTTGTCCACCCGGACTCCCCATGGGGGGCGCGCGCCACCTCCTGGTGCAGCCCTCTCTCTCCCTCTTGGCCCAATAAGGCCCATTACTTCCCGGGGTTCGGTAACCTCCCACTCCGGTTTTCTCCGAAACTTAGGAACCTTTCCGGTGTCCGAATATAGCCGTCCAATATATCAATCTTTATGTCTCGATCATTTCGAGACTCCTCGTCATGTCCGTGATCACATCCGGGACTCCGAACTCCTTCGGTACATCAAAATACACACACTCATAATATAACCGTCATCGAAACCTTAAGCGTGCGGACCCGACGGTTCGAGAACAATGTAGACATGACCGAGACACGTCTCCGGTCAATAACCAATAGCGGGACCTGGATGCCCATATTGGTTCCTACATTTTCTACGAAGATCTTTATCGGTCAGACCGCATAACAACATACGTTGTTCCCTTTGTCATCGGTATGTTACTTGCCCGAGATTCGATCGTCGGTATCCAATACCTAGTTCAATCTTCATTCTTGGCAAGTCTCTTTACTCGTTCCGTAATACACCATCTCACAGCTAACTCATTAGTTGTAATGCTTGCAAGGCTTAGTGATGTATATTACCGAGAAGGCCCAGAGATACCTCTCCGACAATCAGAGTGACAAATCCTAATCTCGAAATATGCCAACCCAACATCTGCCTTTGGAGACACCTGTAGTACTCCTTTATAATCACCCAGTTACGTTGTGACGTTTGGTAGTACCCAAAGTGTTCCTCCGGTAAATGGGAGTTGCATAATCTCATAGTTATAGGAACATGTATAAGTCATGGATAAAAGCAATAGCAACATACTAAACGATCGGGTGCTAAGCTAATGGAATGGGTCATGTCAATCAGATCATTCAACCAATGATGTGACCTTGTTAATCAAATGACAAATCCTTTGTCTATGGTTAGGAAACTTAACCATCTTTGATTAACAAGCTAGTCTAGTAGAGGCATACTAGTGACACTGTTTGTCTATGTATTCACACATGTATTATGTTTCCGGTTAATACATTTCTAGCATGAATAATAAACATTTATCATGATATAAGGAAATAAATAATAACTCTATTATTGCCTCTAGGGCATATTTCCTTCACTCACCCCCTCCGATTTTCATTAATGAAAACCACAAGTTCTCGAGCTTCATGACTTGGTTTAGGGAAGAAATTATATGATTGGGCACGAACATTTTTAACACACATAATAAACCCTAATAAATAACTTAGATAAGATGCAACACAAGTACCATTACAATAATAAGTTCACGGACAGTTCACGGACACATGACGTAAACATGACACGACCGACCACGACCTATTACATAGAAAAGCAACAAATAAGAAACGAAACAGTCTTCATCTTGATCTCCTCCTTCCACTTTGGCCGCGCGCGCCCCTTCAACACCGTCTTCATCTCCACACCTCCTCCTCGTCGTCGTAGGAAGGGAGTGCATCCCGGCTGGAGTGGGGAAGATGTTCTCGTAGTTGGTGTAGATGTTGTAGACGGTGAAGAAGATGGCCTCGCAGCCGCACCAAAAGACTTGGCCGAGGAGCTCGCGCGCGTCACACGGGTTGGTGAAGGTGACCGTGAGCAGTAGGAGGATGCCGCTGCGGTCATGAACCTCGTTGAGGGTGAACATCCTCGGCGAGCCCCGTGGGAGGTGGGCATAGCCGGCTCCGAGGAAGGCGCAGGTGAGTTCGACGGAACCCCTCCACCTTGAAATAGCCCACACGCGGAGCTCCCTCTCCACGAGCACGCCCGGTGGGTAGCGCAGCTCCGGCACGACAGGCGGACGGTTGAAGGTCGGCCCGTTGAACTGCATGGTCTCGCTTGGGGAGGGCTCAGTCGATTGGGTGTTTGAAGTTGGAGAGAATGGATCGGATCTGGCTTATGGGTGGGAGAGGAAGATAGGCACCCCATTTATAGGCCTGTGGGTGGGAGAGGAAGAGAGAAAGGATGAGAACGATGCGTGTGTGAATCCGAACGCGTGTGTGTATCCGTTACGCTTTGCACTCTTAAATTTTTGCACAAAAGTGATGCATGCATGGGGCGTGTGCGTGCATTTGAATCACTGCATAGCTCTTTGACTGGATGGTGCATCTGACTCGTTGAACCACCTAGCTGGCCTCGCTAGCCTAGCGCGCCTAGCACGCCTCGCTCGCATGCATGCACGTTGCAGCCTCCCACGCATGCAAACCCACGTCGCAGCCTATGCACGTCGCCGCCTCCCATGCATGCATGCAAGGCCTGGAAAGGCTGAGACGGGCTATTTACTGCGGTCTCAGGCCCAGACAACGAGACGGCCCAACGGTCCATCCAGCGCACCCGATATTTGTTAAAAAAAGAATCTCCCAGCTAATCAGATTGCATCTCGCGGATCGCCCCCCTCCTCCCCGCAGATTCCTTCTAGAAGAGTTAGATCGACGGCCCTTGTTCAACGCTAGGGTTAGATGAATGGTCCTGGTTCAGCGCTAGGGTTAGCGGGGTTTGGGAGCGGTTTGGAGCAGTCAAAGCTATGTTTGACCAGATTTCAAATGAGCATAATAAATTAAATAAAAATCAGAAAAATTAAAAACCTGCGCACATAGTCTTCTTATGTCATATACTAACGATTTAAGTTGATAAACAAGGTTTACATACATTTAAACGATAAGTTCATGTGTATTGTATGATATCTCGAGTATCTCAAACTCTTTTGCATGAAGTGAAGAGAAGTGTTTTGGGGAAATAAACATGAAAATTTCAAAAAACTCACCACAGCTTCATTTTAGAGTGACTAAGAAGGATACAGGCTTAGTTTTTCATTTTGATGTTTTACACTTGTTTAAATCTTGGTCAAAGTTAAGTTTGACCAGAATTCAAATGAGCAAAACAAATTTAAAAAAATCAAAAAATGGGAAAACCAGCGCACATAGTCTGTATATATAGAATATATAGAATATATGTTTAGGAAAGTTATTTGGCTGATTTAAACAAGGTCGAAAAAAACCTTGCTTAGAAATAAGGTCGTTTACCCTACCTTTGGACCCCTTATTTTAGCAAATTTTTCATGAAAATTTCAAAAACCTCACCACAGCTTCATTTTGGATTGACTAAGAAGGATCCAGGCTTAGTTCTTCATTTTGATGTTTTAGACTTGTTTAAATCTTGGTCAAAGTTAGGTTTGACCAGAATTCAAATGAGCAATACAAAATTCAAAAAAATCAAAAAAAGGAAAAACCATGTGCTCATTCAAACATCATCCAACAAATTTAAACATCATGTCAAACATAGTTCTAACATAGGTCCAATATCATCCAACAGAAATATAACGTTATTCATAATGTTTCATAATTATTCACATATAGCGTTCGGGCTTCTGTCTGTTCCTTGAGCTTCTTGCCATCACTTTGCTCCTCGTGCACCTTGTGCTCATTGCTTCTTCTCTTCTCCTCTTGGTTGTCGGTACCTTGTGCGTCTTCTTCAAACCTATCATAGAGCTGTGCAAAACATAAAGGGTAATGAGATCATGTCAAGTGACCCATAAATGTACAGTAGTATTTGACCCTTGCAAGATTTACATACCTAGCAGAACTCACAACAACAGAAGGTTGGTCACCATTTGGAGCCTCACTTGGATCATCATTTGGAGCCTCACTTGGATCACCATGATCATCATTTGGAGCCTCACTTGGATCACCATGACCATCATTTGGAGCCTCACTTGGATCACCATGATCACTATTTGGAGCCTCACTTGGATCACCATGATCATCATTTGGAGCCTCACTTGGATCACCATGATCACTATTTGGAGCCTCACTTGGATCACCATGATCACTATTTGGAGCCTCACTTGGATCATCGTCAAAATCATGCGGCTGTTGACCATCATCATTTCGAACCTCGTCAAAATCCTCATCTGATGCAACCGGCTGCTGTCCATCATTTTCATCATCTGTTGAGGCAACCGGCTGCTGACCAACATTTTCATCGAAGCCTTCATCGAAACTCTCTCCGAACGCTGGATCTACTGTGTTATCACAGTACTTACCGAAATGACCAGACCCACCACATCTTGTGCACTTACGCTTCCTCGCTCCAAGTCCAGCTCCTTCACTGCGAGGTCTGATTCGACTCTTCCTTGGTCTACCTGCTGCTCTCTTCAGAACTGGAGCGCAAAGCTTGAATCCAGGGTCCACCATGTCCCATTGTTGTTTTCCCTCCATAGAAGGCAAGGCATAAGCATATGTGGCTTTGAACCTTGCAACAGAGTAGTAATCATGCACATACTACTGAATGTTCTCTGCTGGACCTGGGAGAGAAGTGATGAAAAACAAGGCATGAATGCATGGCAACCCAGTTATCTGCCATTGCCTACAACTGCAAGTTCTAGCTTCTAAATCCACTGGATATCTCCATTCCCTCTTCTGTTTATCCAAATATGATATCTCTGCTGTGGTACCCGAGCAAAGAGTCATGTTCATTTCCAATCCTGTTGTTTTCTGCATCAATTCATTCATCACGGCAGGGATGATAATGTGGCCCATGAATTTTGCCTCGGCTATTCCTGCACGACAATGAAATTTCTGCATGTATTCTATCCTTATCATGTCCAGCAAATCCACCACATAATGACCCTTTAGTTTCCGGATCGTTGAGTTGAAAGACTCTGCTAGATTATTGTACACATAGTCAACTTTGCTTAGTTCACTAAATTGGCTTCTGGCCCATAACTTGGAGTGGTGTGTTTCCAAGTATTCTTTCACTTTGGGATTCATGTATAACTGCCTCAAGTGGTAGTTGTGCTTCTTCACACTGCAAGTCAAAGATGTTGTCCATAAATTGTCGGTATACACCTTTTCTTTGAATTTCTTCATGAAATTTGCAGCAAGGTGACGCATGCATTCCCTATGGTCTACTCCAGGGAACACATTGTCCACAGCCACTTCTAAACCTTTGCAGGCATCTGTATGAATGACCAACCCATTGGGATGTGCAATAGCCCGACGCAGATTATGCAAAAACCAAGTTCAGCTCTCCTCAGACTCTGTCTCCAGCACACCATAGGCAACTGGAAATACAAAACTATGTGCATCAACTGCACAAGCTGCTACTAACCGTCCTTTAAACCTCCCTGTGAGAAAAGTGGCATCAATAGCCAAATAAGGCCTGCAACCTGCCAAAAAACCCCGGCGACAAGCCTCAAAGCAGAAAAAACCCCTCCTAAAGCATTCCTTGGTCTTTGTCACTCCCCTGAATGTGTACTCCACGGTGTGGTGATCAATATCTACAATACTACATGGGCTTGTCCTCTTCACCTTTGAATGAATAAATTGAAAACTTTCCTGTCAGTTACCATAAATAGAATCCATAGCATGTTTTTTACCGTTGAACAACCTCATGTATGGTAAATCTATCTTAAATTTATCTTTGATGTTCTTCTGCAATTCCTTTGGACCCATGTGCTTAAAAGGGTTCACTTTGACCTGAACATAAGTGCTATTTCGCATTTTAGATGCGAGCAGCCTCCATGGACAACCCTCAGTCGGACAGTGCACTCTGTAACGTACTTGATCGCTCTTGTCAACTTTGAAAGTACGTTATACCTTGATACAGTATGTCACAAGTGCATTTCTACACTCATTCATGGATGCAAAAACTGTACCTTCTTCCATATGAGGGTTCAAAGGGTCCCATTCAACAGCTGCAAGGTCTTCGTCCTCACCCACCGCGTCATCATCCACACGGACTGCATTGTGAGCCTCATCTTGGTTATCAGCCCGAGGTGCCCATCGTAAATTCCGAATAACATCAGAATATAGCTTCTCTTCATCAACTCCAGAATTGTAGTCATCAGGCTCCACTTCAAGGGGGACCCTACTGCTGTTGCCCACACTCGTCGAGCCACCACGTCGCCGTGCACCAACTGAACTGTTCTGGCTAGAGATGCCATTACGACGACTTGGTTCTCCCCAAGATGTTGCAACCGTCATCCTAGGTCCAAATGCCTGCTCAAGCACATCAACTTGCAGCCTCACATGAAAATTATCTTTCTCTTTATGCCTAACAAATATGGTAGCTAGCTCTTCATCATTACTAACTGTCACCCATTTCTTTTCCCCATCATAGTATTTGTATACCACTTCATCAAGCAAATCCCAAGGATATTGGCTACAAATTACCTCCCCAAATTATCTGAAACTCCAAGTACTAGCCATTGGCAACCGATAATCAAAACCTCCTTGGTATTTCTTCTGATCCTTTGCATCGAACGTGTACCGGTCCCTTCTAATGTGCATCAAGAAAGCAAACCGCAACTCCATCCTAACCGGCGAAAAACAGAGACGCTATCAGCACACTAATTGGGCAAACCTACTCGAATCGAGTGTTCAAATGCACAACTAAGCTCAATCTAAACAGGAGGCAAGACTTACCCCTCGGGAACCCAGTCGTGGACGCGGCGGATCTCCGGCCCTATGCCTGCCTCGCCAAATACTCCAGGGTCGCCGCTGCTCGCCATTTCGCCCTAGGGTTCTTCCTCCTAGTTCAAATAGCTCCAGCAGCCCCTCGCTTTTGAGCGCCCGGCGGGCGACGGAAGGAGGCCACGCTGGTCGAGCAGGTGGCGGGCGCCCCACCCGTTGCGTCCGCAGAAGGTGGCGGGCGTCGCAGGTAGCCGTGGAGCGAGGCGCAGAAGGTAGCGGTGGAGGCGAGTCTTGGCAGCGGCAAGTGCCGGCAGCAGTCAGGTCGGCCGACGGCGGGGAAGCGGATGGGCAGAGTGAGCTACGAATGATTTGGGGATTTAGTTGCACGGGCCTACATGTCAGCTCCGGACCCACGTCCACTTGGTCCCACGTGTAAGCTCCGGACCAACAACCACTAACGCTGGCGGACGGAATGTACTCAAATATGGCCGTTTGGCCTCGTCATAGTAGTTGTGCATGGACTAGGGGCAAAACTAAGCACAATTTGCATCTGAGGGCAAAACTGAGCACAGAGACACCACTGAGGGCAAAAGGATAATTAACCTTTTTTTTATGTAGAATATATGAGGCTTTATGCTTGTATATTCACACTAGTAGAAAACCCCTTATAGTTGTAGATAAATAGTGGCGCTGGCTTCAAAACGGAGTAAGGCAAAAAACAGGGGCGTCTATACTATAGAGGCACTAGTGGCGTTGGCTATGGCATGGACGCCCCGGTTTTTTGCAGAATATCACAGGCATTCCCTGTTCTGCGGCACCGGCAGCATCTAGTTCGGCCACGATGCCACAAATGACCCACAAAATATCAGTGAATTTTGTCCCATTGTCGAACGCCTCTGTTTTCATGCTCATCAAATTTGGGAAAAAAAACTCACAATTCTTAAATATGTCACTGTAAAATTTGAAATTTCACACATGAGCACGCATGAAAAGAAGTTAAAATCGATTATATAGACATATATATAACTTAGATCATTACACCGATTGGCCGCCAAAATATCTCACGTGGCTGCCAATTTAAGCTCAAGCTACGGGATCAAGTTTGATCATCATTGCAGCTCCAGAATGTACCCTAGCTAGCAGTATGGCTACTCCTACAATATGGCCAGATCGAGGCCCTCTAGAGCGCAGAAGGACACCGCAGCAGGCCCGCCACACGCGCCGCACCCCGTTGTCTTCCTCCTCGCTCGGCCAGTTACGCGGCGCCAGTGTGCGTGCCTGGAGCACGGGTCCGGATGCGTCGACTATGGAGGCCGCAATAGCGGAAGGCGTTGTTGCGTCATCCATGGCCTGCAAGGTGCCGTCCATGGCCGTTTCGAGCGTGAACTGGGCAAAGCCCACTTCAAGCATACTCGCATCCTCTGTGTCGGAGCGCGCATACATGAAGCTGGTTGTGCCCGGCACCGATTGTGGGAGGACCGACGTGTACTCCACTAGCTTTGAGAGCGCCATCGTGATGCATTTTGGCATGTGGAACGGTGCCGATGGAGGTGGGAGCACGAGCGGGGCCGCAGGGCCGGCTGACTCACCGACTACGAATCCCGCCTACGATACCTCCTCGGAGTGACCAATAGCACCCTCAAAGTGGTTTTGGAAAGGTTCTATGTATTGGTTCGAATCGGTTTTAGAACATTTCGTGTGGTTTTTCTTTTCTATGTTTCTACGTGTTTTTTTTTTTGCATCAGTTTTGTTTCCCTTTTCTTTTCTTTTAAATACATGTTAACTTTTTTTCACTACATGTGGTACATTTTTCTATACATGTGTAACATCTATTTAATACACGTTGAATATCGTATAAATACATGTTGATGATTTTTTCAAATATGCATTTGAATATATATTGTTGAATAAATGTTATACATTTCAAATACATGTTCTTAGGAATGGTATGTTTTTTCTAATAAAAACAGAATAACATTGTTTTACGTTTATTCGCATTTTTTAAATGTCAGGAACATTTTAAAAATGCATGAATTTTTTAAAATGTCACGGATATTATTTGAATGATATGAAACATTTTATTTATTATATGAGCATTTTTATAAATTGAATGAACATCTATAAAAATGTCATGGACATATTTTTGAATGAGTGAATATTTTTAACATGTCACAAACATTTTCCAATGGTACCAAACTGTTTTATAAATTTCCCGAACATTTGTTTATATTGTGTTAATCTTTTTTTAGTGAAAAATATATATTTTTAAATGAGTGAATGATTTTTTTTTCATTTGACAACCATTTTTAGTCCTATCAAGATCTGAAAAGCTTCCTGAACATTTGGTACTGTGTATGAACATTTTTCAAACATGTGATGTATTTTAAAAAATTGAATTAAAAAGATTCCTATTTAGAATTTATACAAATAGAAGTAATCAAATAAAAAAAGGAAAAAACAGTAGAACGGGACATGTGCTAGTTAGCCGGCGCTTCTCCCGTGCTAGACTAAACGCTGTCCATCTCCTCACCAGGCGCTTGGTCCATAGACACTGCCCACACCAGGCGCCAGGCAACGTACGCAGTGCCAACCACAGCAGGTAGCCGAACATCAGGATAGGGAACTGTCCAACGACAAGAAATCCTCAAATTCGGCTTCCAGCTTCCCGACGAAAATCACGGACCAAGAAAATCGTTCGACGGCAGAACTCTCAGATTCCCAATCACTTGTCTTGGGCTGCTAGCCTGCTAGCCCATTTAGCTCCTTTCTGGCCTGGCAGAGAGGCTCATTTCTTTTATTCCCTCATACGAAACATTTTCTTTCGCTTCGCGAAGGCAACCCTCTGTAAAAAAAATTTGTGATTCCTAAGATCCCCAAAACACTAGATCCGCGTTTCTACACTAAGACGTGCATGAGATTCGGGAAGCTAGCTTCGCAGAGCCGGACTGTTCGGCTCAACTCCGCATGTGGATTCAGCGAAGCTGGAAGCTGGGCAGTTGTCGAACTAGACCGTACTCTATTTTTTTTAGTATCTATTTCCATATACAAAAGAAACACTTTTTCTATACACATTTGATATTTTTGAAATGCTTGAATAATATTTTTAAATGTTCTATGTAAAGTGTTTTTTGTAATATATATTTTGACTGTATGGAAGTATAAAAAAGTAAAAATAAAAACAAAAATAAAAACAATTAAAATGAGAAAAAGAAAGAAATTAGGGTGTGGCATGTGGCCTCGTGCGCGCCAAGGCCGGCCCATCTCACACTCGCCTTCAGACGAGGCTATCCTACCTACATCACGTTGCGAGGGCTATTTCTTGATTTAAGCGAGACAGAAGCTTACACTCGCATCGAAATCTACAGATATTGGCTGGCCCATTGGAACAAGTGTAAAACAATGAATAATACAGAGAAAAAGGAGCGCGCGGGGTGGGACTGTGCTAGTGTATGATGTTTTGATGAAATATATGGGCGTTATACACATTTTTGTAAATGAAACATACATTTTTTTAATGGTCAGAAACGTTTTCTTTGAACTGCATATATTCTCTACAAAGTATAATATTAAAAGAAATGCACGTACAACTTTTTGAAATGCTTGAGCAATTTCTGAAATGTCACATACATTTTTTTGAATTATATGAACATTTCCAAAAAGTTGAGCGAACATCTTTACCTTGTATATACATTTTCTAAATGAGCGATGAACACTTTTAAAAATTAAATAATTTTATTTTTTTCATAATATATGTGTTCAGTATTTTAAAACATAAACAAAAATTTAAAAAAAATCACATGCAATGTGTCGGCGTGACCAGACCACATGTTTACTACGCCGGCCCACTACCAGCTCCCTGCACATGAAATGAGTTTCAGTTTCTAGAGTGTGGTAGGAGTGCTAGGATGGAGTCCGAAATCGAGGCTCGAATTTTTATTATGTGAGAGATCAAAGATTCGGGAGCCATACAAGGATGCTCGCATCGATCATCTGCCAGTCAAACAACTGGGCTTTTGGTCGGCCCACCAAGCGATTGGGAGGCACATTCGTCCTCGTGGAATGGATTTTGTCTGTGCTTTTTACGTCCCTTGAGTGAAATAGCCCGGGTTGTCCCCCATGTCCCCCCCCCCCCCCCCCCCCCGCCCCCATCCCACCCACACACACCAAAAAAATGAAAATAGCCCGACTCCGATCGGTCCACGACGAGGAAGGAACTGTGGTGCATGTAGCGCTAGCTTTCTTTCTAGCACATAGAGCAACCCGACTTGGTTGGACCATTTGCACACTATATCATCTCGAATGCACCGTAGTGTCATGAAGTACTGTAGCATTTTGAAAAAAGCTCACTCATTTTTAAATTTTCTAATTAGTTTGAAAAGGATCATAAATTTGAAAAAAGTTCGTGAATTTCAGAAATTGTTCATGAATTTGGGAATAAGTTCGTGAAAATTGTAAAAGTTCAAAAAATTGAAATTTTTCATAAATATGGAAAAAAGTCACCAAAAGAAGTTAGCAAAAACTAAAATAAAATCACGGATTAAAAAAAATTTCTGAAATTTTATTTATTTTTAGCAAAATGGAAAAAAGTTTCCGGTTTGAAAAATGGTCTTGAAATTTAAAAAACTGATGAAGTTGAAAAAGGTTCACAAATTTGAGAAAGTTTATGAATTTGAATTTTTAAATTTTTTAGAAAGTTCATACATTTTAAAAAATGAAAATGGATAATACATAGCAGAAAAAACCAAAACAAAATGAACAAACCCTAGTTCAGGAAAATAGAAGAAATGATCGGAAGCTTCACAAAACCTGAACGAACTTCCCCGCTACCTGGCTTACATGAGCCGGCGCGTTCAGAATGAGGTGTGTACTACGTACCGACAAACCTATAACATGTGCTGAATAGGAAATGGGTACTTGATAGGTCCATACTCCCATAGCTGATCGCTCCACCTCCTTGTCTGTTCCCTCCTCCCCTAGAAAAAATTCCTCGACTGTTATCACTCAAAAAAACTCCTTAGTTGTTCGTTTCTTCCACACCTATCAACAGGACTGTGTATAGAGGAGATAAACTGGCGGCGGCCAGAGGCTGACCTGGACGTGCGGCCAGAGGTGGGCCAAGCAGATGCATCCCCGGAAGGAAGGAAAGGCTTGCATTATCGACTTCTCGTCCTCATGTGTGATTAAGTAAACTTGCACTGATCTGTCCATCTGTTGTTTGATACTTAGGGCATAAATTGCTAAGTTGTTTCTCCGTTCTAGACTATTATGTTTACATTTTTATTAATCATTAGTTAATGTGGATTTAAGGTTCAGAAGTTTGCTGATATTTCATATGTTGTCTATCTGAACATCCGATTTCGAATGTTCAAATTAGAGACTTTGGTCAAGCTTGCACAGACTTCACAAGACGTCTGGATCCACCTCTCAGCATGTAGGCTGTGTACGAGAGCTTGTGTCTGTGCCTGGTCAGCCACCTAGGGCTATGCACAAGACTAATGCTGGATACTAGTGGTTGTGGCTCGCCATTGCGGGCCGCTTGAGAGAAAGCTATGCGCACCTCACCATCAGGTTAATTTTTTAAAAAATATTCTTGCGTCATGTGGACATCACAGCCATCTTAAAAGGCAAAAAGAAAAAGGCTAGAAAAACTTTTCTCGTAAAAAGGTCTACCTACCATTTTAAAAAACTCTAAAAAACATTTCTCACCGTGACCAACCAGCATGTGCCACATGGCGTAGCTGATTGGCCACCATTCTAGCGCCTCTTAATGGGTTTAATGTTTGAAAACCATTTTTTTGTGGTTTCACTTCTAATATATTCCTCTTTCTATCTCAATATCACGTACAAAAAATTTCAATATCAGAAATGATGAACACGGAGATTTTTCTCGTTATCAATTTCACAAATTTCAATAAAATTAAGAGATCCAGTACCACATATTGAACTTCAATGCCACCATATCACTTTTTTTTTACATCACAATTCACACATACAAATTTCAATATCACAAATTACTACTTCAATACCACATATCATAATTTTCTACATCTTAAGTCATAATTTTAGTATCACAAATTTGAACTTCAATACCACTTATCACAAATTTCAACATTGCAAATCAATACTGGAGCTCCAAGATTTAAACATCACAATCCATGGTTTCAGAGTCACAAAGAGCAATTTCAATACCATAAATCATAATTTTTCAATAACAATGACACAGTCACAATTATAGTAGCAAAATGTTAGTGTCATATTTATTAGTATCAATGTTACGTTATCATTATGAATATCAATGTCACATCATCAATATCAAATGATATCAGTATCACCGTCACATTATCAATATCGATACCAATATATCATTTTCTATCAACTTCACCAATTGGTATCAATACCAAATAATCAAATATCATGACATCCATGCCCCCCTCCCCACCCAACCGCTCCCCAACCCTCATGACAATGATGTGGGGTATCTAGAAGACACGCAATAGCTAAATCTTCTACACTAAGCGCCTTCCTCCAGTCCCACCTCATGTTATCATTATTTTGTTGTTGCACTGCTCTACCCACCGACCACCCACTCTAAAATATTCCCATGTATGTGACAACTTATTAGTTAATGAAAATTACTGAGGTGGGCTTAAGGTCCCCTAGCGCTTTTAAAAAAAGAGATAGGTAAATAAAAATAACATTTCATGTAATGAAATAAATAAAACAAATGCGAAAACAAAAAAATGTAGTAGACAAAATTGGTGTTACTATGATAGAAAAATAAACAAAAGAAATAGGATTATATAAGGAAAACTAATCTAAAATGGTAATCTAACACTTGCAGACATATATACACTACTGGATTTTCTTATTTTGGCGAGTGGTCGGAAAAACTCAGCGGTGTGCCGCCGAGTTCTAAACTCCGCAAAAGGGACTCGGTTGGGAACACACCAACAATGGTTAACTTTGATGAGTTATTTTTCACATGTACTCGGCAAAGACCGTGGCGAATCTTTGCCGAGTTCAAAAAGAATGGGAACTCGAAGAAGTAAGTAGTGCGGATCAGTGACATGTAGAACTCAACAAAAACAAAATTCTGTTTTTCTATTTTTATTTTTCCTACTTAATTTTGATTTCATTTCTCATATTATTTGCTATTTTTTCTATCAAGGGCCTCCCCCTCCCCCCCCCCCCACCAAATTTGAATTGTATTCATTAACTGTGTACAAATATGCTTAATTAATGGTTTAAAAATTAGCAAGCGGACCCTAAAAAAGCCATAATTTGACATGAAACACGTGATGGTGTATGTTGAGTGTAGAAAATGTTTTGAGGTCAATCAACACTTCACCTTCAAACCGAACATGTTCCTTCTCAAAACAATGATTCTTCCTTGAAGATGGTTCAGTTTGTAAGCAGTATATGCCATAACTTTTTTGAAACCTTATCAAAATTTTACCACGACCTTTAGGGATCATATAATTACACCATGCCAAGTTTCATGTTTTTTAGACCTTGTTTGCATATTTTGGAATTAAGAAGGCAATAACCTCCATGTCCGTGGTCATGTCTTGGCACCATGAGGTTTGTAATTACTTTCCTTTTCTTTGATAAGGTCTAAACATAGACTCATTAACACAAATAGGATTTTTAACCCATTTTCAACAACTTTTTCATGCACTTGTTGTTCAAGTTTGAATTATATCCGTTAAATACCAACAAATGCACTTAACGGCTTAAATATATCAAATGAACTCCGAAAATGCCAAATTTTCACTTGGAACATGTGATGGCGTATGTTGAGTGTTGAAAAAGTTTCGAGGTTACAAGATGAAGAAATAAACGCTAGGCCATCAAACTCAACATGTTCCTTCTCAAAACTATGATTCTTCCTAGGAGATGGTTCGATTTATAAGCAGTATACACCATAACATTTGAGAAAGTTGCTCAAATTGTTACCACAATTTTTAGGTAGCATATAATGACACCATGTTAAGTTTTCATAATTTTTAGGATTCATTTGTACTTTTCAAAATTAAAAAACCAATGACCTCCACTTTATAATCCAATTCCGCCAAATCTTTCTTGCACTTGTAGTTCATGTTTTAATTATGGAGCGGACTGACTTCCGACTGACCATTAGTAACAGATCCGAACGATATGCAACGAAGCATACCCACATGCAGCCCAACAAAAATTTCAGCCCGCGTGAACTCCCTCTCTTAATTAGCATCAGTTGATTAAAAAGCATGCATGCATGTCAGTAAAGATTCCAATAAAATTTAAAATTCAAAATATTTTGTAGCTCAAACTGTTGTTCCAATTGTAAAACTGATTTGACATAAAAGATTCGTCGCGGCGAGACCATCGAAACGAGATCCCATATTGATATGTTTTGATGGAAAAAATCCGAGTAAAAAGTTACCATGCGCTTGCTATGCAAGTTATCACGTCAGTTGTGCATAAGTTATCATGTTGTTTACAGAGGAATTATCGAGGCATAAAAATGATTCCTCCAACCTTCTCTTCACATTTGCATGCATGCGTACATGCATTAGAGGGGAAAAATTGATGTCATCCTAGATTCTCCTTTATTTCAAAACTTCAAAACGTTTTATAGCTCAAACCGTCGGTCCGGTTGAAAAAACATTTTCACATAAAAAATATGTCGCGACGAGACCTACAAAGTTATCACGGTATTTGTACGTCAGTTAACGAGTCTAGGATGCACATATTACCGTGCTATTTACACGGAAGTTATCGGGAGGGGGTATGTGTTCAAAACAACCTCCTCCCCTTCCTCTCACCCCAGGGTCAAAGTTACCACGGTGTTTGTGTGTGGATTATCACGTATACAGTCTGTATAGTACCATGTTATTTACACGGTATTTATCAAGGGTATATTTTTAAACAAACCCCCATTCGGTTCAAAGTTGCCTTGGTGTTTAGGCTTGAGTTATCAGCTTTGTTTTGGGTATGTTACCATGTTATTTATACAAAATCTATTGGGGGTATGGATTCAATAACTTTTTCTCCCGGGTCAAAGTTATCACACTATTTGTGCATAAGTTATAAGGTCTGTGGTATGTAAATTATCATGTTATTTACTTAGAAGCTATCGGGGGTGTATTGTACAACATTTAGCTCGATAACTACAAAAATAACAATGTTGATAACTATAGTACATCTAGCCTGATAACTACAAAAATAACCATGTTGGTAACTATAGTACATCTAGTCCAATAGCTACATAATAACCATGTTGATAATTATAGTACATCTAGGCCGATAACTACATAGTAACCACGTTGGTAACTGTGGTACATCTAGCCCAATAGCTACATAATAACCATGTTGGTAACTATAACACATAGTAACCATGCTGTGAGATGATGCATCTTGTCTACTCTTAAAAAGTTTGGTGCGGGAGAGGACGGACGTTGGAGATTCCCGGGTCCAAAATTTACCGTGGTATTTACCATTGCAGAGCCCCTCAAACAGAAAAAACCGAATCATGAGAATTTTTTTAGCGCTACAATAGCTTATGAATCATGAGAAATTAGAGAAACAATGTGATCCGCACAATATAGAAATGTGTTTATCTAGCATAAACTGAACTTGAGGTGAACACATATAAGATTCATAAGTTGAACAATTGTATGTAAGTGAAATTGCCATAGTTCAGATAAACTCAACTGAATTTTGTCATAGCTCAGATAAACTGAACTTGAGCCGAAACAGAGCACTTGGATCTATGGCCACGACTCGTAGCAAATGTGCAGAGCCGATCTGACTCGTGCAACCGCTCCATGTCTAGAGATGAGCACACATGTGCAGAGGCCTGAGCTGCTTGCGGCACGAAGGAGGCCTGAGCTCGGACGCGCAACTATGTTCAAACATGCAGATTGGATCAGCTCCACCACATCGGGCGGCAGCTCCCTTCGCGTGGCTCCCTTGGGCGTATATTACTCTGTTATTACACACAGAAGTTACCGGGATATGTTTTCAACATTTCCTGATGGGTGATAATTTCTATATAAACAAGATGGTAGCTTATGTACCAAAGACATGATAACTTACTTAGCGTGGCCTGATAACTTTTGAGCCGATTTTTTTTTCGTCGGAACATGTCAACATGGGATCTAATTTTGAAGCTCTCGCCGCGATGAATTTTTTATGCGGAAATGATTTTTTAATCGGACCAAGGTTTGCGCTACAAAACATTTTGAAGTTTGAATTTTGAAGGAATCTTTGATGACTTCATCAGTTTTGTTGGCATGTGCATGCATGTTTAAAAATCAGCTCACGCCACACACATGCATGCAAATCGCTGCCGCTCCCATCGCATGTATGCAGTTTTGATCGTGATGTGGGAATTGCCCACGAGCGTATGATCTGAAATGGATGGCATCTAAGGTGTTTGGATCTGTTGCAAAATTCCAGACGGCAGGAATTTAGCTTTCTCTTTAATTATATTCACTGAATGGCTATAAATGCATTTAGTGACTTAAATATACCAAACGGGCCTAAAACGTGCCAATCTTACACGCAGATCATGGGATGATATATCAATGAGTGCACAATGTTTTTAGGAGGCCTCTAGGCATCAGACTACTGGAGAATGCATCGTATCAGACTACTCGAAGGCCCTACAATTAGAAGCATGCCGAACGTTCGATCTGTGAAGGAAGCTCCGCGTTTGACAGGTTAGATTCCTTCATTAAATGACGGATTTTTTGGTAACTGCCCCCGTGGATTTTGCTGTTTCTCAATCGCTTATCCCCTACGTAGCTTTGATTGCTTCCTAGAATCACGCCCGACCTCCTCTCTGAAACTAAATCCGGCACTTTTTTAAAATATTTTGGAGAATGAATCGTGGAGGGAGTTTTTTTCTCTAAAGATTAGTAGGTTTCAAAATAGAGTTGCCGATCGTCTGGCGAAATATAGCCGATCCGAACGTGCTACGGCTGTATGGCTTGGTTCGGTTCCACCATGTATCAAGGACATTTGGCCCCTCGACTGTAACTCTATTCATATGTAATAAAACTCCCTTTACCCCCGCAAAAAAAAGTGATTTTTCAAACGAATAATCTGTAAAACAATTATGATTTATTATGTAAGATCTATTTTTCACAATGGAAACATGTTTTTTGTGCAACAGAAGCATTCTTCATGGCAGATGGAAGCACCACTATTCTCACGTATTAGAAGCATATAGCTATCGCATTTGCATGATGGAAACGTCCTTTGAGAACAGGAATTTTGTTGTGTGCCTTATAGTTACAATTGGTGCAACGGAAACATATTTCTTTGATTCCATCTCATAGAGAATTTGCTTCGCAAAATGGTCATGTTAAAGCAGTACAAGAAGCAAAGAGAACTGAAACAAAATGATTTGATGACCTACAATTTAGACCCTCTTGCAATATAAACAAAACGAAAAATACTAGTGTTACAACAACAGTATCATTTCCACATAGAAGACAAAACACGTGTGCTGGAGGGTTGATCAGGGAAGAGCTCCACACTTGCGTCGAGTTAGATCTTCGCCACCAATAAGGAATCCAAAGAGATGTCCTGGGCTCATGGTGGACTGAAGGGCGTTTGGATCATGTCACAATTTTTTGTAGGAAATCTGTACCATAGAAACACATATACAAAATAAAGAAACATGGATGTGTTGCTATGAGACATCTGTCAAAAGTGCGTAGGGGAAACAAAGGTAACTTAGGTTAGTCGAAGCCATAATTTTATGCTATCTCAACATATTTAAGATGCACTGGAAAGCAAATGAATTTGATTTCACAAAATGATATGCCTGCCGGAGAATATCTCTATATTAGAAGCACATCTGGTAGAACAAAGAAGCACTATCACTAGTAGAAAAACACCTATATATTAGTCCCGGTTCGTAAGGGCCTTTAGTCCCGGTTCATGAACCGGGACTAATGTGTCGTTACAAATACCTCCACCCATTAGTCCCGGTTCAAACACGAACCGGGACAGATGTGCCTCCACGTGGCCGGTCCGCTGAGCCCAGTCCGGGGGGCCTTTGGTCCCGGTTGGTGGCATCAACCGGGACCAAAAGTTCATGTTTTTTTTAAGAAAAGTGGCTGCTTTAGGGGTTTTGGGGGTTATTTTTAGGTTGTTATTAGCTAGCTAATAGAGAGAAGTGTCCTCTCTTATATATTTTGTCCTTGGTTTATCAACGCTGTTGCTATGTTCATTTCACCCGCTGATATAACATGCTCATGCATGCTCGCATCATACATCATCATATATAATAACAAGTCCTACTAATCATGCATCATCATACAACTTCTACTCGTTATTAATAATAAGTCATACGATCATCATCCTCATAGTCATCGAACCCAACCCTATATAATTGTTCTTAGCACATGATCATCAGTATCAGGTAGGACCTAAACACCCTTAAGGTAAAATAGCATAAAACAATATAGACCCCGACTCTCCATTATGAAGAATGGAGATCATCCTGTCTCCAATTCTTGCGCTTCGCTTCCTTTTGCTTCCAAGAAGCTCCTTACGGCTGTCCATACATTTTTCCATTCTTTGATTGTCATGTCTCCACTTCTTTTAGAAATCCGTATGGACAGTTGAGATTCGTAGGATGACCTGGATATATGTTCAAAACATGAAGGCTGCCATTCTCATACATCAAATGAGGCACACAATCCTCTGGGATTCTTTGTTGAAAAACATAGTAATAACTTCGTAGTTAGCAATGATGTACTAGTTTTAGAAGTATGCAAAAAGATGCACGGATGTCGTAATAGTAAAAATCTTACCAGGTATCTCCATGGTAGTTATCAGAGTTCAACACGTGCACTAGTGGCACGTATTGACCATAATGTTGAGGAGTTTGATTGTAGACATTGTAATTCTCAAGATCAGTACAAAATGCGATCAGATGATTTTTCTCCTTATAAGTTAATTCGGAGCCATCAGTGTAGTGGGTTTTGTCTACCATCTTCCGCACATTCTTTGAAAAATCAAAATAAGCTGTCAATAAAAATAAGCTGTCAACTATTTTGAAATAAACAATATAAATTACTTAATAACTATGTTAAGCTCACATGGGGGAAGAATTGGAGGTGTATCCACAAGGACCCAAATTGAAGGTCTCTCTTGCTCGATTGTAGGATCACCAAGATCCATGGTGACAAGCATACCCTCATCAAGACCATACATCTTGCAAAGTTCTTCCCAATTTTTGCAACCAAAATGGGTTACACTCTGAGCATTGTACAGCTTTACTTGAAAATCCACACCATGATGGCTACATAGGATAATTTTTTTGGTTTCGAAACTTTCATGGTCTTCAAAACCCATCCTCTCCAAGACATAGCGCCTTGCAAAGCATGGGATAAGCTAGTCGAATTGGAAAAGATGAAAAATATTGTCATGATTAAAATAGTTGAAGTCATGATTAATTACGAAAAAAACTTGTCGCTGCTATGCATCAGTATGAACATCGAAGGTCTCGTCGAGCTTAATGCTGAAGCGCCGATCTTCGCCCAGCTCAATGAACCTGTCGCAGATACCTCGGTCGTCGTGGCACCAACAGACTCCTGGGCGGTTTTCGTAAATCCGAGTAGGACATTTCCGCCTATGTTCATAATTCAAATGAAGGAGAACTTATCCAATATGAGCATTCAATAAGCAAAACCAAATCATAAAATAAGCAAAACCAAATCATAAAATAAAGTAGTATTCAAATTAGCATGCATTCAATAATTATAAGCAAACGACATCATCTCTTGGTGTTCGTGGCATCGTCGAATATTATCACTAATATAGCATCACTAATACAACTAGAACCGTAGCGCCCGACGGTATCGACGCGGGCGGTGGACACCCAAAGATAAGGAACCATCACAGGATCATAGCTCGGTGAGATCCCTGAAGAACCTGCCAGGTATTGTCGAACCTGCCCTCCAATGCAACCATGTAGCGACGGACGTGCTCGTCCTCCTCGCTGACACGGTGACGTACCACCTCCGCGTGTCCGGAAGCCTCGACACCGTCACTGGCCCACGCGACCGCCACCAAACAAGGATCGGGTCAACAACGGGCTGCCTCCTCACCAACCTACGTCCCCCGGAAGGTAGCACCTCCCAATACCAGCCCGGCGGAGCCCAGTCCCGAACATGGCCCTGATTAAGCAAGCCTCCACCGCCGAGATTTACGGCGAGGATGCGGGATAGCCATCGCCGACGTCGATGCGGGAACTACTTCTATATATATAGTTAAATAAAGTAGTTTTATTAATTAAATCAACTATCTAGTTCAACTACTATACTATGCATTTACTATAAATAAATAAAGTAGTACTTACTATAAATAAATAAAGTAGCACTTACTATAAATAAATAAAGTAGCACTTACTACAAACTACTTCTATATATAGTTAAATAAAGTAGTTTTATTAATTAAATCAACTATCTAGTTCAACTATACTAAGCACTTATTACTATAAATAAATAAAGTAGTACTTACTAAAAACAAAGTACCACTTACCATATTGTACTTACCAAAAATAAACTAGTATTTTTCTAACTAACTCATATTTTTCTAACTAATTATATTACCAAAAAAATCTAAATAAAATAGTAATTATATTTTTCTAACTAGCTAGTTCAATTATAGTACTTACTAACACAATCTAAATATCACCAAACATACTATGAACAAATTAATAGAAAAAAATCTATTAACAGAAAAAAAAAATCTAACACAATATGAACAAATTAATTACACCAAAAAAGTCTATTAACAGAAAAAAAAAATCTAACACAATATGAACAAATTAATTACACCAAAAAAATCTATTAACAGAATAAAAATCTAACACAATAGGAACAAATTAATTACACAATCTAAATTAACATACTATGAACTACATATCTAAATTACTACACATCTAAGTTGCTCACGGCGAGGTCGACGGGCGACGGCGACGGGCGAAGTAGGTGCGGCGGCGACGGGTCGGGCGGGCGGCGGGCGGGCGAATGGGCGGCAGGGCGGCGACGGCGCCACAAGGGCGGGCGGGCGGGCGGGCGGCGTCAAGGCGGCAATGACGGCGTCGAGCTGGTCGGGCGATGGCGCGACAAGGCCGGGAGATCGAGGAGGAGGAGAGATCCAAGTGGGGATGCGGTTCTGAAATTTTCCTTATATAGCAAAGTCTTTGGTCCCGGTTCGTGGCTCCAACCGGGACCAATGCATTTTAGTCCGGTTGGTAGCACCAACCGGACCAAAGGCCTCTTTTCAAAGCAGCCCAAAGGGCGGGAAGCAGCAGCTTTGGTCGGTTGGTGCCACCAACCGGGACTAAAATGGCATTGCTCCGGTTGGAGCCACGAACCGGGACCAATGGCCGTGTCTTGGCACGGTGCGGCACGAAAGTTTAGTCCCACCTCGCTAGCCGAGAGGCGCAGCGATGGTTTATAAGCCCCACCGCCGCCTCCCCTCTCGAGCTCCTCTCCGCTCAAAGCTTACGGGCCTACTTACTACTGCTTTGCTCGATGGTCCCATCTTGGGCCACCTGCGGGCCTGAATCCTGGCCCATGGTGGGTTTCTAGTCGTATCCAGGCCGTGGGGGCCCATTAGGAGGCACTTTTTTTTTCTTTACTTATTTATTTTATGCAGCTGTTTTTTCAGTCCCACCTCGCCAAGCGAGAGGCACTCGCAGCTGTTTATAAGCCCGGAGTGCAGAGACGATGAAGAAGATGCTCAATGCTCACCTGCACGTTGGTTCGCTTCAAGCCTTGAGGAATAGGGTAGACTGCACGGAGCTATGTGCAGTGCAGTTTACACTATTCCGAACGGCTTGAAGCGAATTAACTAGCATTGCGCCTCTTTTTTATTTTTAATGACTTATTACCACAAAAATAAATAGAAAAGAAAAAAAACTATATAAAAAACTACTCAGAAATAAATAGGCGGCCGAACTGCACCAGGCGGCCGAACTAGCCATGAAGGACTTGGTTGTCCTTGTGGCGTGAGCCAATTCGAGCGATTACTTCGGACTCGTGAAGCGGATTGTGGGCGCCTGTCCTCAGCTTGCTGCTGTTAAGCGATCGGTCTGCTTAGAGGGTGCGCATATGGCATTTGCCCATGCAAAAGTGCATTGGGGGGAAGCTTGACGCGGAGAAGCTGATGACTAGGGGGCCGTCAGAGGGTAAAGAGCACCGCAAGCCCGAACTATATTATGAAGGTGTACTGAAGGGAGCCCGCCTTGCGGCGGATAAGTGTGCCAAAGACATTATATTTCCCTAAGGGCATTCGTGCGGAATAAATCTTTAAGGATTTTACAACCTCTCGAAGAGCTGACCAGCTTTCGCTGTATCATGACAGTCGGTTTTCGGCTTTCTCTACTGAGGTGCTCGTCCGGCAGATCCGGGACACAATTGCAGTAGTTCTCCCTGCGTTACCTTAGCCGATATAAGTTCGGGGTGCCGAGCGACCGAGAAGGTGGTAGGACTTTATTGCCATACTGTGAAGCCCCTGATCGGACCCTGGTAAACCCAGCCGTTATACCGTTGGGTAGTGCGGACTCCTCAGTTGGTGTCTGGATAGTTGGCTGTCATATCGAAATTTTTATAGGCATGCGCGACTCGCTACTCCGGCAGCTGTATGATATCTGCCCTGAGGGCGGGGTTCGGCCTTGCCCATAGGTGTGATTGCATCACATGGTGTTGGCCTGAGTGATTTACCACGTGGTATCTAGTCAACGTGGTTCGTCCCATTAGCATACGGTAAATTACCGCCTGGTGGGAAGATGCCGAAAGAACTATATAAAAAACTACTCAGAAATAAATAGAAGAAAAAATAGTTGTGATTAAATTTACTAAAATCTTTTTATTTTTAATGAATATTACAACTCAGAAATAAATAGGAAAAAAAAATATAGCAGAAAAGAAAAAAAACTATATAAAAAACTACTCAGAAATAAATAGAAGAAAAAATAGTTGTGATTAACTTTACTAAAAATTGAGCATAGATGCTTATTTTTAATGACTTATTACAAGTCAGAAATAAAAAGAAAAAATTATATATCGCAGAAAAGAAAAAAAAACTATATAAAAAACTATTCAGAAATAAATAGAAGAAAAAATAGTTGTGATTAACTTTACTAAAAAATGAGCATAGATGCTTATTTTTAATGACTTATTACAATTCAGAAATAAGTAGAAGAAAAAATAGTTGTGATTAACTTTACTAAAAAATGAGCATAGATGCTTATTTTTAATGACTTATTACAACTCAGAAATAAAAAGAAAAAAAATAAATATAGCAGAAAAGAAAAAAACTATATAAAAAACTACTCAGAAATGAGCATAGATGCGCTTATAGAGAAAATTCAACCTAAATTCATAATAAATTTCTACTAACTTCAGAGAAATTCAGTATGAATTTAGGTTAAATTCTCTGTATAAGGGCATCTATTTTCATTTTGAGAGGAGCTCAACATGGCAGAGAGGGAGGGGCTTATAAACGGGTCTGATTCCCCTTCGGTTGGCAAGGTGGGACTAAACTCCGGCCGCAACGAGGACCAACCATTTAGTCCCGGTTGGTGGCATGAACCGGGACTAATGGGCAGCCATTGGTCCCGGTTCAAGCCACCAATCGGGACCAATGGTGGTGGGCCAGGAGCAAGGGCCATTGGTCCCGGTTCGTCCCACCAACCGGGACCAATAGGTCCAGCATTTAATCGGGACCAATGGCCCACGTGGCCCGGCCGCCCGGGCTCACGAACGGGTCCAATGCCCCCAGTGGTCCCGGTTCTGGATTGAACCGGGACTAATGGGCTGGACCGGCCTGGACCATTGGCCCCTTTTCTACTAGTGTATGCAGAAGCAATATAAGTACATTAGCTCAGTCTATATTTCTGCTAATAAATAAAAAACCTTGGCCACCAAGAGGGATTGATGTTTTGACTCGCCAACATATAGTTAATATAGTTTTTGGCTTTTGGAAGCAAAAAATATAGGTTCTGGAAGCATGTGTATAGCAATTTAGATGGTATAGAACTAAGAAGCACTGACATAGCAGTTTAGTAGCAGATTTAAATTTCAATGGAAGCATATTACCGTCAAGACTGGGAATCATACTGTTGTGATCTGCATAAGAAATTAACCAAAATTGATAGACGTCGTAGTATCCATTACGCATCTGATATACATAGATGCACTCAACAAAATTCACTGAAGCAAGCACTGCATACAAAGAACGCAAATCAAATCAAGTGATTAAAATTGAATCAAACCCTAGTTCAGGTGAGTGCATGCCTGGGGACAACACTTGGGATGCGGCTTGAAGCTTCTTTACCGAGACGAAATGGTGCGCCATCACGATGGGAGGGATGACGAGGTAGGGTCTTGCGGGGGCCAGGGATGGGCAGATGTGGTCGGCGGTGACAGCAGTGTTAAGCCGAGTAGACGGGGACAGGTACGGGAGGCCGCACCGGTGACGTGGAGCAGTTGTTGTGGGGTTGGGGGGCGAGATTAACTCACACGGTTGGGGGTGGGTTGGGGGGCGAGATTAACTCACACGTGACCTGTGGTGGGGTTGTTTAGCAGGGGCCAACGAGATTTACTCGCTTCCGATTAGAAATACAAGTCATTGGATTAAAAGAGCATCAACGGCCCAGGACACGTCTGAGAAAAGTTTTGCATCAGACTACTGAATAGAAGTGTTTCCCATGTTTTTAAGGCCATCCGATGAAGCAGCGGTTGTTGGGGAACGTAGCAGAAATTCAAAATTTTCCTACGTGTCACCAAGATCTATGTATGGAGAAACTAGCAACGAGGGAAGGAGAGTGCATCTACATACCCTTGTAGATCGCTAAGCGGAAGCGTTCAAGAGAACGGGGTTGATGGAGTCGTACATCGTCGTGATTCAAATCACCGATGATCCTAGTGCCGAACGGACGGCACCTCCGCGTTCAACACACGTACAGCCGGTGGCGTCTCCCACGCCTTGATCCAGCAAGGAGAGAGGGAGAGGTTGAGGAAGACTCCATCCAGCAGCAGCACAACGGCGTGGTGGTTGTGGAGAAGCGTGGCAATCCCACAGGCTTCGCCAAGCACCAAGGGAGAGGAGGAGGAGGAGGCGGGGGCTGCGCTGGAGAGGGAGGCTCTCGTGTGTTATGGGCAGCCCCATAGGCCTCATATATATAGGGAAGGGAGGGCTGCGCCCCTCTAGGGTTTTCACCCCTAGGGGTGGTGGCCAGCCCTAGATGGGTTTTGGGCGGCCAAGAGGGGGAGAGGGAGGCGCCCACTAGGTGGGCCTTAAGGCCCATCTGAACTAGGGTTTGCCCTCCCACTCCCCTTGCGCCTTGGGCCCCTTGTGGGGCGCACCAGCCCTCCTAGGGGCTGGTCCCTCCCACACTTGGCCCACGCAACCTTCTCGGGGCAGGTGGCCCCACTTGGTGGACCCGGGACCCTCCCGGTGGTCCCAGACATTACCGATATCGCCCGAAACTTTTCCGGTGACCAAAACAGGACTTCCCATATATAAATCTTTACCTCCGGACCATTCCGGAACTCCTCGTGACGTCCAGGATCTCATCCGGGACTCCGAACAACATTCGGTAACCACATAAAAACTTCCATTATAACCCTAGCGTCATCGAACCTTAAGTGTGTAGACCCTACGGGTTCGGGAACCATGCAGACATGACCGGGACGTTCTCCGGTCAATAACCAACAGCGGGATCTGGATACCCATGTTGGCTCCCACATGTTCCACGATGATCTCATCGGATGAACCACGATGTCAAGGACTCAATCGATCCCGTATACAATTCCCTTTGTCTAGCGGTATTGTACTTGCCCGAGATTCGATCGTCGGTATCCCGATACCTTGTTCAATCTCGTTTCCGCAAGTCTCTTTACTCGTTCCGTAACACATCATCCCATGATCAACCCCTTGGTCACATTGTGCACATTATGATGATGTCCTACCGAGTGGGCCCAGAGATACCTCTCCGTTAACCGGAGTGACAAATCGATCTCGATTCGTGCCAACCCAATGCAGACACTTTGAGATACCTGTAGTGCACCTTTATAGTCACCCGATTACGTTGTGACGTTTGGTACACCCAAAGCATTCCTACGGTATCCGGGAGTTGCACAATCTCATGGTCTAAGGAAAAGATACTTGACATTAGAAAAGCTTTAACATACGAACTACGATCTTTGTGCTAGGCTTAGGATTGGGTCTTGTCCATCACATCATTCTCCTAATGATGTGATCCCGTTATCAACGACATCCAATGTCCATGGTCAGGAAACTGTAACCATCTATTGATCAACAAGCTAGTCAACTAGAGGCTTACTAGGGACATGGTGTTGTCTATGTATCCACACATGTATCTGAGTTTCCTATCAATACAATTATAGCATGGATAATAAACGATTATCATGAACAAGGAAATATAATAATAACTAATTTATTATTGCCTCTAGGGCATATTTCCAACAGTCTCCCACTTGCACTAGAGTCAATAATCTAGTTCACATCGCCATGTGATTAACACCGATAGGTCATATCGCCATGTGACCAACACCCAAAGAGTTTACTAGTGTCGTAGAACTAGTTCACATCATCATGTGATTTAGACTCAATGAGTTCTGAGGTTTGATCATGTTTTGCTTGTGAGAGAGGTTTTAGTCAACGGGTTTTAGTCAACGGGTCCGAACCTTTCAGATCCGTGTGTGCTTTGCAATTCTCTATGTCATATTGTAAATGCTGCTTCCACGCTCCACTTGGATCTATTCCAAACGGTTGCTCCACTATACGTATCCGGTTTGCTACTCAGAGTCACTCGGATAGGTGTTAAAGCTTGCATCGACGTAACCCTTTACGCTGAACTCTTTATCACCTCCATAATCGAGAAACATGTCCTTATTTACTACAAGGACAATTTTGACCACTGTCCAATGATCCATTCCTGGATCATTCTTGTACCCCTTGACTGACTCATGGCAAGGCACACTTCCGGTGCGGTACACAACATAGCATACTATAGAGCCTATGTCTGAAGCATAGGGGACGACCTTAAATCCTTTCTCTCTTTTCTGCCGTGGTCGAGCTTTTAACTCTTAACTTCATACCTTACATCTCAGGCAAGAACTCCTTCTTTGACTGATCCATCTTGAACACCTTCAAGATCATGTCAAGGTATATGCTCATTTGAAAGTACCATTAAACGTTTTTGATCTATCCTCATAGATCTTGATGCTCAATGTTCAAGTAGCCTAATCCAGGTTTTCATTTGAAAACACTTTTCAAATAACCCTATATGCTTTACAGAAAATTCTACATCATTTCTGATCATCAATATGTCAACAACATATACTCATCAGAAATTCTATAGTGCTCCCACTCACTTCTTTGGAAATACAAGTTTCTCATAAACTTTGTATAAACCCAAAATCTTTGATCATCACATCAAAGCGCACATTCCAACTCCGAGATGCTTACTCCGGTCCTTAGAAAGGATCGCTGGAGCCAAAGATACCTTTTAGCATCCTTAGGATCGACAAAACTTTCTGATTGTATCACATACAACCTTTCCTTACGAAAACTGGTAAGGAAACTCATTTTGACATCCATCTGCCAGATTTCATAAATGCAGCTTATGCTAACATGATTCCGACGGACTTAAGCATCGCTACGGATGAGAAAATCTCATCGTAGTCAACTCCTTGAACTTGTGAAAAACTCTTTGCCACAAGTCGAGCTTCATAGAAGGTGACATTACCGTCCACGTCCGTCTTCTTCTTAAAGATCCATTTATCTCAATGGCTTGCCGATCATCGGCAAGTCCACCAAAGTACATGCTTTGTTATGATACATGGATCCTATCTCGGATTTCATGGCTTCTAACCATTTGTCGAAATTTGGGCCCACCATCGCTTCTCCATAGCTCGTAGGTTCATTGTTGTCTAGCAACATGACCTTCAAGACAGGATCACCGTACCACTGCTGAAGCAGTCCGCATCCTTGTCACCCTCACGAGGTGCAGTGGTGACTTGATCCAAAACTTCATGATCACTATCATAAGCTTCGACTTCAATTGGTGTAGGTGCCACAGGAACAACTTCCTGTGCCCTGCTACACACTTGTTGAAGTGACGGTTCAATAACCTCATCAAGTTTCCACCATTCTCCCACTCAACTTTTCGAGACGAACTTTTCCTCGAGAAAGGACCTGATTCAAGAAACAATCCCTATTGCCTTCGGATCTGAATTAGGAGGTATACCCAACTGTTTTGGGTGTCCTATGAAGATGCATTTTATCCGCTTTGGGTCCGAGCTTATCAACCTGAAACTTTTTCACATAAGCGTCGCAACCCCAAACTTTTAAGAAACGACAACTTAGGTTTCTCCAAACCATAGTTCAAACAGGGTCGTCTCAACGGAATTACGTGGTGCCCTATTAAAGTGAGTGCGGTTGTCTCTAATGCCTAACCCATGAACGATAGTGGTAATTTGATAAGAGACATCATGGTACGCACCATATCTAATAGGGTGCAACTATGATGTTCGGACACACAATCCCACTCTGGTGTTCGGTGCGGTATTAATTGTGAAACAATTTGCACAATGTCTTAATTGTGTGCCAAAACTCGTAACTCAGATATTCATCTCTATGATCATATCATAGACATTCTATCCTCTTGTCACGAAGATCTTAAACTTCACTCTGAAATTACTTGAACCATTCAATAATTCAGACTTGTGTTTCATCAAGTAAATATACTCAACATCTACTCGAATCATCTGTGAAGTAAGAACATAACGATATTCACTGCATGCCTCGGCACTCATTGGACTGCACACATCAAAATGTGTTACTTCCAACAGGTTGCTACCTTGTTCCGTCTTACTGAAACCGAGGCTTTTCAGTCATCTTGCCCATGTGGTATGATTAGCATATCTCAAGTGATTCAAAATCAAGTGAGTCCAAACGATCCATCTGCATGGAGTTTCTTCATGCGTATACACCAATAGACATGGTTTGCATGTCTCAAACTTTTCAAAAATGAGTGAGTCCAAAGATCCATCAACATGGAGCTTCTTCATGCGTTTTATACCAATATGACTTATATGGCAGTGCCACAAGTAAGTGATACTATCATTACTATCTTATACCTTTGGCATGAAAATGTGTATCACTACGATCGAGATTCAATAAACCATTCATTTAGGTGCAAGACCATTGAAGGTATTATTCAAATAAATAGAGTAACCATTATTCTCCTTAAATGAATAATCGTATTGCGATAGACATAATCCAATCATGTCTATGCTCAACGCATAAACACCAAATAACAATTATTTAGGTTTAACATCAATCTCGATGGTAGAGGGAGCGTGCGATGCTTGATCACATCAACCTTGGAAACACTTCCAACACATATCGTCAGCTCACCTTTAGCTAGTCTCCGTTTATTCCGCAGCCTTTTATTTCGAGTTACTAACACTTAGCAACTGAACCGGTATCTTAATACCCTGGTGCTACTAGGAGTACTAGCAAAGTACACATTAACATAACGTATATCCAATATATTTCTATCGACCTTGCCAGCCTTCTTATCTACCAAGTATCTAGGGTAATTCTGCTCCACTGGCTGTTCCCCTTATTGCAGAAGCACTTAGTCTCGGGTTTGGGTTCAACCTTGGGTTTCTTCACTGGAGCAACAACTGATTTGCCGTTTCATGAAGTGTCCCATCTTGCACAAGCCCTTCTTGAAAATAGTGGTTTCACCAACCAACAACAATTGATGCTCCTTCTTGATTTCTACATTCGCGGTGTCAAACATCGCGAACACTTCAAGGATCATCATATCTATCCCTGATATGTTATAGTTCATCACGAAGCTCTAGCAGCTTGGTGGCAATGACTTTGGAGAAACATCACTATCTCATCTGGAAGATTAACTCCCACTCGATTCAAGTGATTGTTGTACTCAGACAATCTGAGCACAAGCTCAACGATTGAGCTTTTCTCCCTTAGTTTGTAGGCTAAGAAAATCGTCGGAGGTCTCATACCTCTTGACGTGGGCACGAGCCTGAAATCCAATTTCATCCCTCGAAACATCTCATATGTTCCGTGACGTTTTAAAAAACGTCTTTGGTGCCTCACCTCTAAACCGTTTAACTGGACTATCACGTAGTTATCAAAACGTGTATGTCTGATGTTCGCAACATCCACAAACAATGTTTGGGGTTCAGCACACTGAGCGGTGCATTAAGGACATAAGCTTTCTACTGATCGCATAATTGCTACTTTCAACTTTCAACTATATTTTCTCTAGGAACATATCCAAACAGTGGAACTAAGGCGCGAGCTTACGACATAATTTGCAAAAGGTCTTTTGACTATGTTCAAGATAATTAAGTTCATCTTATGAACTCCCACTCAGATAGACATCCCTCTGGTCATCTAAGTGATTACATGATCCGAGTCAACTAGGCCGTGTCCGATCATCACGTGAGACGGACTAGTCATCATCGGTGAACATCTTCATGTTGATCGTATCTACCATACGACTCATGCTCGACCTTTCGGTCTCTGTGTTCCGAGGCCATGTCTGTACATGCTAGGCTCGTCAAGTTAACCCCAAGTGTATTGCGTGTGTTCCGAGGCCATGTCTGTACATGCTAGGCTCGTCAACACCCGTTGTATGTGAACGTAAGAATCCATCACACCCGATCATCACGTGGTGCTTAGAAGCGACGAACTTTTGGCAACGGTGCACAGTTAGGGGAGAACACTTCTTGAAATTGTTGTAAGGGATCATCTTATTTACTACCGTCGTTTTAAGTAAACAAGATGCATAAACATAATAAACATCACATGCAATTATATAGTAGTGACATGATATGGCCAATATCATATAGCTACATTGATATCCATCTTCGGGCTCCATGATCATCATCGTCACCGGCATGACACCATGATCTCCATCATCATGATCTCCATCATCGTGTCTTCATGAAGTTGTCTCGCCAACTATTACTTCTACTACTATGGCTACGGTTAGCAATAAAGTAAAGTAATTACATGGCGTTGTTTAATGACATGCAGGTCATACAATAAATAAAGACAACTCCTATGGCTCCTGCCGTTGTCATACTCATCGACATGCAAGTCGTGAATCCTATTACAAGAACATGATCAATCTCATACATCACATATCATTCATCACATTCTTCTTGGCCATATCACATCACATAGCATACCCTGCAAAAACAAGTTAGGCGTCCTCTAATTGTTGTTTGCATGTTTTACGTGGCTGCTATGGGTTTCTAGCAAGAACGTTTCTTACCTCATAAAACCACAACGTGATATGCCAATTGCTATTTACCCTTCATAAGGACCCTTTTCATCGAATCCGTTCCGACTAAAGTGGGAGACGGCACCCGCTAGCCACCTTATGCACCAAGTGCATGTCACCGGTGGAACCTTGTCTCACGTAAGAGTACGTAAGGTCGGTCCGGGCCGCTTCATCCCACAATACCGTCGAAACAAGATTGGACTAGTAACGGTAAGCATATTGAACAACATCAACGCCCACAACTACTTTGTGTTCTACTCGTGCAAAGAATCTACGCAATAGACCTAGCTCATGATGCCACTTTGTTGGGGAACGAGCAGAAATTCAAAATTTTCCCACGTGTCACCAAGATCTATCTATGGAGAAACTAGCAACGAGGGAAGGAGAGTGCATCTACATACCCTTGTAGATCGCTAAGCGGAAGCGTTCAAGAGAACGGGGTTGATGGAGTCGTGCTGCGTGATTCAAATCACCGATGATCCTAGTGCCGAGCAGACGGCACCTCCGCGTTCAACACACGTACAGCCCGGTGGCGTCTCCCACGCCTTGATCCAGCAAGGAGAGAGGAGAGGTTGAGGAAGACTCCATCCAGCAGTAGCACAACGGCGTGGTGGTGGTGGAGGAGCGTGGCAATCCCAAGCAGGCTTCGCCAAGCACCAAGGGAGAGGAGGAGGAGGAGAGGCAGGCTGCGCTGGAGAGGGAGGCTCTCGTGTGTTATGGGCAGCCCCATAGGCCTCATATATAGGGGAAGGGAGGGCTGCGCCCCTCTAGGGTTTCCACCCCTAGGGGTGGCGGCCAGCCCTAGATGGGTTTTGGCGGCCAAGAGGGGGAGAGGGAGGCGCCCACTAGGTGGGCCTTAAGGCCCATCTGAACTAGGGTTGCCCCTCCCACTCCCCTTGCTGCGTTGGGCCCCTTGTGGGGCGCACCAGCCCTCCTAGGGGCTGGTCCCTCCCACACTTGGCCCACGCGACCTTCCTGGGCAGGTGGCCCCACTTGGTGGACCCTCGGGACCCTCCCGGTGGTCCCGGTACATTACCGATATCGCCCGAAACTTTTCCGGTGACCAAAACAGGACTTCCCATATGTAAATCCTTACCTCCGGACCATTCCGGAACTCCTCGTGACGTCCAGGATCTCATCCGGGACTCCGAACAACATTCGGTAACCACATACAAACTTCCTTTATAACCCTAAGCGTCGCCATCGAACCTTAAGTGTGTAGACCCTACGGGTTCGGGAACCATGCGAGACATGACCGGGGCGTTCTCCAGTCAATAACCAACAGCAGGATCTGGATACCCATGTTGGCTCCCACATGTTCCACGATGATCTCATCGGATGAACCACGATGTCAAGGACTCAATCGATCCCGTATACAATTCCCTTTGTCTAGCGGTATTGTACTTGCCCGAGATTCGATCGTCGGTATCCCGATACCTTGTTCAATCTCGTTTCCGGCAAGTCTCTTTACTCGTTCCGTAACACATCATCCGTGATCAACCCCTTGGTCACATTGTGCACATTATGATGATGTCCTACCGAGTGGGCCCAGAGATACCTCTCCGTTAACCGGAGTGACAAATCCCAGTCTCGATTCGTACCAACCCAACAGACACTTTCGGAGATACCTGTAGTGCACCTTTATAGCCACCCAGTTACGTTGTGACGTTTGGTACACCCAAAGCATTCCTACGGTATCCAGGAGTTGCACAATCTCATGGTCTAAGGAAAAGATACTTGACATTAGAAAATCTTTAGCATACGAACTACGATCTTTGTGCTAGGCTTAGGATTGGGTCTTGTCCATCACATCATTCTCCTAATGATGTGATCCCGTTATCAACGACATCCAATGTCCATGGTCAGGAAACTGTAACCATCTATTGATCAACGAGCTAGTCAACTAGAGGCTTACTAGGGACATGGTGTTGTCTATGTATCCACACATGTATCTGAGTTTCCTATCAATACAATTATAGCATGGATAATAAACGATTATCATGAACAAGGAAATATAATAATAACTAATTTATTATTGCCTCTAGGGCATATTTCCAACAGCGGTCGCATCGTCTTCAAAGCTGACCGGTTCCCTCTTGAAACCACGTTTCCTCCTTAAAGATGGTCCAGTTTATAAGTAGTGTGCATAACAATTTTTTTCTACGCCTTCTCAAATTGTTAACACAGCCTCTAGGAATCATATAATGATATTACAATTATTTAGAATTTAAAAGTTAATAAAATTCATGGTCTTATCACCCTTATATTTGGAATTCCTTTCCTTTTCTTGTATAATACCTAAACATAAACTCAAGAACACAAATAGAATTTTGAATCCGATGTTGCCAACTTTTCATGCATTTTAAGTTCATTTTTTATTATATTCACTAAATGCCAAAAAAATGCACTTAATGCATATAAAAGAAATTAAAGAGGGGAAAGTAAAAAAACAAGTAATGTAGAAAACAACATATCATAAAATAAAAAATATACATAAGAAAAGAAACATGAGAAAGGAGCATAAAAAAGTGTTTGCCGAGTGGAGAGAAAAAAAAGAAACTCAGCAGATAATTGTTTGTCGAGTGCCAGAAAAAAGCACTCGGCAAAACATTAGTTTGCCGAATGCAAAAGAAAATGTACACGGAAAATGTCATGTTTTCCTAGTGTCCGATGAAATGCATTTGACAAACAACCTGAATTTCATTACAATATTGATAGTACACTAAACTTGCTCTTCCATATAATGAGATGCACCAGAGACTAAGCAAAACAGGATTCAACTTGATAGGGCATCTCCAACGTTAACCTACAAACGGACATCGTAAAATGTCTTTTTTTTTGTCCGGACCTGATCCACGGACATGATGCGGGAGCCGGTCATCAATGATTTAATATTATTCCCAAATTAATTCGATTGGGAGGAGAGAGATGAGAGAGGTCATGCATGTGAAGAGAGAGAAAAAAAATAAAGACCATGTGAATACTTTTGGTTGGTTAAGTGGATGTCCGGACTCCAATAGGATACTGGAATCCGTACGTCCGGGCTGCTAAGCGAACGTAAAAGGGGTCCCTCTTAGATGGCGAAATGGTCCAGACACTGCGCCCATATGTATGGACCAGATTTGAGAGTCAGCTTTGAAGATGCCTTTAGAGTTATAGCCGGAAGTGATGAGTTGTCACGAAATTAGCAAATCCGCCAAACCATTTGACTCGATCTCATGCATGGTTCCGTGTCCTCCCACAACAACAATAATTCATGAAGCCAACAATGACAGATGGATAGCAGCCAGGCGGCCATTGAAGTTGAGATCGACTGATCCAACTACCCGTGAGCACGTGGAGACGTTTACACCCCCATGCCCGGCCGTCAGCCATGTTATGTACCACGCACATAGCCAGGAGCTCATGGCCGGAGCTCACCGCACACGGCCACACGCACAACACAACGTTGCAGCTAACCGAAGCGACAAGGTGAGGTGAGGCAGGCTCGCTAGGAAGGAGGAAGCCATGGAGATCGGGTCTCTACCGCCGGGTGAGAGGCCGCACGCCGTGATGATCCCCTACCCGGCGCAGGGCCACATCACGCCGATGCTGAAGCTGGCGAAGCTGCTCCACGCCAGGGGCTTCCACGTCACCTTCGTCAACAACGAGTTCAACCACCGCCGCCTGCTGCGCTCCCAGTCCGCCGACAGGCTACGTGGCCTGCCCGCCTTCCGGTTCACCGCCATCGCCGATGGCCTTCCGCCGTCCGACCGTGAGGCCACGCAGGACATCCCCGCGCTGTGCTACTCTACCATGACCACCTGCCTCCCCAGGTTCAAGGAGCTCGTCATCAAGCTCAACGAGGAGGCCGAGACCTCCGGCCGCGCACTGCCGCCTGTCACCTGCGTGGTGGCCGATAGCACCATGAGCTTCGCTCTTACAGCCGCGCGGGAACTCGGCCTCCCCTGCGCCACACTCTGGACCGCCAGCGCCTGTGGTTTCATGAGCTACTGCCACTATAAGGATCTACTCGATCGTGGGCTCTTCCCTCTCAAAGGTAGATGTTCATGCCTCTCTCTGTACATACACAAGAAAACCAGCTTTCTTCAACTGCACGTCGAAACTAAAACGGGGCTAACATTTTTTCGGCAAAGGGTGAATTTTATTGACTCACGCAACATACTGTAATTTATTTGTTGTTGGTGCAGAAGAGGAGCAGTTGAGCAACGGATACTTGGACACGATCATAGACTGGATACCGTCGATGCCCAAAGACCTGCGGCTGCGTGACCTTCCTAGCTTCGTGCGCACCACGGACCCTGATGACATCATGTTCAACTTTTTCGTCCACGAGACGGCCGCCATGTCGCAGGCGTCGGGGGTGGTGATCAACACCTGGGACGAGCTCGACGCGCCCCTGCTCGATGCCATGTCCAAGCTCCTGCCACCCGTCTACACAGTGGGGCCACTCCATCTCACGGTCCGCAACAATGTCTCGAAGGAGAGCCCCCTCGCCGACATCGGGTCCAACCTGTGGAAGGAGCAGGACGCGCCCCTCCGGTGGCTCGACGGCCAACCGCCGAACTCCGTGTTGTATGTAAATTTTGGGAGCATCACGGTGATGTCCAAGGAGCATTTGTTGGAGTTCGCATGGGGGTTGGCCAACACCGGCTACCCCTTCCTGTGGAACGTGCGGCCCGACCTCGTCAAGGGCGACGATGAGGCCGCACTACCACCAGAGTTTTTCGCGGCGACCGAGGTTCGGAGCATGCTCTCGACGTGGTGCCCGCAGGAGAAGGTGCTGGAGCACGAGGCCGTAGGGCTCTTCCTCACGCACTCTGGGTGGAACTCGTCGTTGGAGGGCATATGCGGCGGCGTTCCAATGGTGTGTTGGCCCTTCTTTGCGGAGCAGCAGACCAACTGCCGCTACAAGTGCACGGAGTGGGACATCGGGGTGGAGATTGGGGAAGACGTGAGGAGGACCGAGGTGGAGGCCATGATACGGGAGGCCATGGAGGGGGCGAAGGGGCGAGAGATGCGACGGCGTGTGCAAGAGCTCCGGGATAGCGCCCTGGCCTCCTCACGGTGTGACGGAAGGTCCATGCGCAATGTTGATAGGCTCATCCATGAGGTGCTGCTGGCTTAAAACAAGAAAATTAAGCTGATAAATAAAAGGTTTGGACAGTCTGAAGTGTTTATTAGGATGAAATCAATCCCTTCTCCATTTCAAAGTTCCAGTCATATTTTTAGCGGTTAGTTGAATAGATTGCGAAGGATATGTTACCAACATGATGGCAAAATAAAAATTAATGATCAAGAGAAAGGGCGTGACTATTGCGCGCGCGCACGTTGCAACGCTCGATTCAGACATAGCCCACCATCCTCGCGATAAAAAAGCGGCCAGCTGCCCTAGAAGGAGCGCTCCGTGCATGGGAATCGCTCGGGGAAGCGAGCGATCGCGAAAGAGTAAAGTCGCAAGAGAAATGGGGAGCTCCTTCCACTCATGATGAGTTGTATATTTGGAATAATAAAGTTTCATTAGACGCCCTGTGCACCTGGACGAAGGAAGTAGCATTATTCACATCTACAGCGAGAGTGGATTTTTGGAACCCGGGTGTATTGGAGGACCTTATTTAAAATACTTTAAAAAATCACATTTAAATTTTCAGAAAATTCCGAAAAGAATTCTACGTGATCATATGGATGTATATCACATACAGAAAATTCCGAAAAGAATTCTACGTGATCATATGGATGTATATCACATATGTGTAAAGTTTGGTGATGAAATAAGTAAACATGTGAGCTATACAGAAAATGACAAAATGGTGATTTTCAAATAGTGAATAATACATGCACTATTCATCTTTCCAAAATCACGATTTTGTCATTTTTGTATGATTCACATGGTTACTTATTTCAGCATCAAAATTTGCACAGGTGTAATATACATCTATATAAACCTGTGAATTTATTTTCATTATTTTTTAAAACTTCAGAATAGCATTTTGGCACTATCCAAAATATAGGGCTCCAATGCACCCGTCTTCAAAGTGACTTTTTGCATCTGCAGCACACTACTTCTCAGAAGTTGGCCCCTATGGACCGATAACATCATACCACTATGCCATCTACTTTTGGGACTGTATAAGTGTGCTTTAATTTGAGCGAGGATTTGGCGCACGCGGGCTGTTGTGTCCCCATTCAATAATGTTGGACCTGCACCTGATGATGGCTAGTATTAGCAGTGCTCATTTTATTCGGTTAAAGATATTGGTTAATGCAAATGATTGCACATGCTTGTATTTCTTGTAGACCACTGGAACCAATACATTATACATCGAGTTGGAAAGTAAATGGCTAGCTGAGTGTAGCTCAGATGCTTAGGTTCTTTGTGGTGGAACCAGTGCACCGGGGTTAAAGTCCGCGTGCATATTTTCCTGGATTTACTAAGCTATTTGGCAATATTTGTTCACTGAGAGAGGACGTTTCCGTCAAATACTAGGCGCCTGTGATGATTTCGTCAATTTCAAGATGTTGTGCCGGCTTAGTATTTTGGAGGTGCTCATAAAGGTATGCATGCATGCGTTTATAGAAATGAGTCACTAGTAGAAAATAGGGCTTTGGTTCGGGTCTGGCCAGCCCATTAGTCCCGGTTCAGTTACGAACCGGACCCATGGGGGGCATATGTCCCCGTTCGTGCGCCCAGGGGGCCGGCCGGGCCTCGTGGGGCATTGGTCCCGGTTCGTCGGTACACATTTATCCCGGTTCCAGGCATGAACCGGGACCAATGGTCCTTGCTCCTGGCCCACAGTCATTGGTCCTGGTTCGTGGCTGGAACCGGGACAGAAGGGGGTCCTTTAGTCCTGGTTCCAGCCACGAATCGGGACCAATGAGGTGCCTATATATACCCCATCACCGGCGAGCAGAGCACTCCACACTGCTCTGTTTTTTCTGGCCGGCGAGGGGAGAGCTTTGTGGTGCTCTAGCTCACCTCCTATGCACATGAGGTGCTCGATGAAATGCCCGAGCCACACTAGTTAAGCTTTTTCTTCTCGAAGCTCGACCTCCAAGCTCCATTTTCCTCAAGATTTGTCTAGGTTTAGTGGTCCATCACGTCCCGTCCCGTCTTCACCGCCGTCGATCGCCCGCGCCGATCTCGTCGCCGGCACCACCGTGGTGAGCCTCTTGTTCTTATCTTCTTTCTGAAAGAAAAAATTCTTACTTTAGATAGATACTTGTCTAATTTTCTTACTTTTACTATTGCTTGTTATTATATAGTGCGATAGTTTTGGTATCCGCCCCCGTCGGCCCTCGTCCTGTCTATGATTCGGATGTGGTATATATATATATATATATATATATATATATATATATATATATATATATATTATTTTTTATAACTATTTGGTTCATTTATTGTTTATGACAATTATGCCGACCAACGTGACGTAGATTTTATTTATCTAGGAGGTATGTGAACCGGAAATTCCAACCGACCCTATTGTCAAGAAGTTAAATTTAGTTGAAGAAGAAAACAATTACTTGAAGGAAAAAATAAAAAAATTGAGGAGGAGAAGATGATATTGGAGTTGCATGTTGCGGATGTAAATCGATGATCACAAGATCAAGATGGATGCAATGCGTTTGAAGATTAGAAAGAATAGAAAATATGTCATTCATACCGAGGCTTGGTATCATTGTGCCGTTGGATCAATTGTTACCTTGGTTGCGATTATGATCGCATTTGTTGTTGCATTGAAATGTTTTACATAGTTTCAATGTATGGTTTAATTAGATTCTCTGGATAGCTATATGTTGTTCAATGAGAACTATGTATGTACTTTGGTTTTAATGTGATGATGAACTTCTATTAATTTGGTCACTTTATCTATCCATGATGTTCTGTAATGGTTTTTGACACACTTAATTATATATAATGCACGCAAATGAACCAGCAATGGATGTACGGTGATAGACACACCTCCGAGTACATTAAGGGCGTGCATAATTTTCTCGAAGTGGCTGAGGCAAACAAGCAGAATGGTTTTATGTGTTGTCCATGCCCTATATGTGGGAATACGAAGTCTTACTCTGACCGGAAAATCCTTCACAGCCACCTGCTTTATAAGGGTTTCATGCCACACTATAATGTTTGGACCAAGCACGGAGAAATAGGGGTTATGATGGAAGACAGCGAAGAAGAAGAGGACGATGACAACTATGTGCCCCCTGAATACGGTGATGCTGCAACGGGGGAAGCTGCTGAAGATCAAGAGGAACCAGACGATGTACCTGATGATGATCTCCGCCGTGTCATTGTTGATGCAAGGAGACAGTGCGAAAGTCAAAAGGAGAAGCTGAAGTTCGATCACATGTTAGAGGATCACAAAAAAGGGTTGTACCCCAATTGCGAAGATGGAAACACAAATCTCGGTACCGTACTGGAATTGCTACTGTGGAAGGCAGAGAATATTGTGCCTAACAAAGGATTTGAGAAGCTACTGAAAATATTGAAGAAGAAGCTTCCAAAGGATAACGAATTGCCCGACAGTACGTACGCAGCAAAGAAGGTCGTATGCCCTCTAGGATTGGAGGTGCAGAAGATACATGCATGCCCTAATGACTGCATCCTCTACCGCGGTGCGTACGAGGATTTGAATGCATGCCCGGTATGCGGTCCATTGCGGTATAAGATCAGACAAGATGACCCTGGTGATTTGACGGCGAGCCCCCAGGAAGAGGCTTCCTACCAAGATGATGTGGTATGCTCCTATAATACCAGGGTTGAAACGTCTGTTCAGAAACGAAGAGCATGCCAAGTTGATGCGATGGCACAGAGAGGACCGTAAGAAAGACGGGAAGTTGAGAGCACCCGCTGACGGGTCGCAGTGGAGAAAAATCGAGAGAAGTACCGGGCTGAGTTTGCAGGTGACCCAAGGAATGTATGTTTTGGTTTAAGCGCGGATGGCATTAATCCTTTCGGGGAGCAGAGCAGCAATCACAGCACCTGGCCCATGAGTCTATGTATGTATAACCCTTCCTCCTTGGATGTGCATGAAGCGGAAGTTCATTATGATGCCAGTTCTCATCCAAGGCCCTAAGCAACCCGGCAACGACATTGATGTGTACCTAAGTCCATTAGTTGAAGAACTTTTACAGTTGTGGAATGGAAACGGTGTACGTGTGTGGGATGAGCACAAATAGGAGGAATTTAACCTACATGTGTTGCTGTTTGTAACCATCAATGATTGGCCTGCTCTCAGTAACCTTTCAGGACAGACAAACAAGGGATACCATGCATGCACGCACTATTTAGCTGACACCAAAAGTATATACCTGGACAAATGCAGGAAGAATGTGTACCTGGGCCATCGTCGATTTCTTCCGACCAACCATCAATGTTGAAAGAAAGGCAAGCATTTCAAAGGCGAGGCAGATCACCGGAAGAAGCCCGCCATGCGTACCGGTGATCACGTACTTGCTATGGTCAATGATTTACACGTAATATTTGGAAAGGGTCCCGGCGGACTATCTGTTTCGAATGACGCTGAGGGACACGGACCCATGTGGAAGAAGAAATCTATATTTTGGGACCTACCCTACTGGAAAGACCTAGAGGTCCGCTCTTCAATGGACGTGATGCACGTGACGAAGAACCTTTACATGAACTTGCTAGGCTTCTTGGGCATGTATGGGAAGACAAAAGATACACCGAAGGCACGGGAGGACCTGCAACGTTTGCATGAAAAAGACGACATGCCTCCAAAGCAGTATGAAGGTCCTGCCAGCTACGCTCTTACCAAAGAAGAGAAGGAAATCTTCTTTGAATGCCTGCTCAGTATGAAGGTCCCGTCTGGCTTCTCGTCGAATATAAAGGGAATAATAAATATGCCAGAGAAAGGTTTTAGAACCTAAAGTCTCATGACTGCCACGTGATTATGAAGCAACTGCTTCCGGTTGCATTGAGGAGGCTTCTACCGGAAAACATCCGATTAGCCATTGTGAAGCTATGTGCATTCCTCAATGCAATCTCTCAGAAGGTGATCGATCCAGAAATCATACCAAGGCTAAGGAGTGATGTGGCGCAATGTCTTGTCAGTTTCGAGCTGGTGTTCCCACCATCCTTCTTCAATATCATGACGCGCGTCCTAGTTCATCTAGTCGACGAGATTGTATTTACGGGCCCGTATTTCTACACAATATGTTCCCCTTTGAGAGGTTCATGGGAGTCCTAAAGAAATATATCCTTAACCGCGCTAGGCCAGAAGGAAGCATCTCCACAGGCCATCAAACAGAGGATGTCATTGGGTTTTGTGTTGACTTCATTCCTGGCCTTAAGAAGATCGGTCTCCCTCAATCGCGGTATGAGGGGAGATTGACTGGAAAAGGCACGCTAGGAGGGGACTCAATAATATGCAGGGACGGGCATTCTTGGTCTCAAGCACACTACACAGTTCTACAGAACTCTACCTTGGTGACCCCGTATGTCGATGAACACAAGAACAGTCTGCGCTCCGAACACCCGGAGCAGTGTGGCGACTAGATTACATGTGAACACATCAGGACTTTCGGCAGTTGGTTGGAAACACATCTCAGAGGTGACAACATTGTATCTGATGAATTGTACTCGTTGTCCTGGGGACCATCTTCGACTGTATTGACTTACAAAGGATACGAGATAAATGGAAATACATTTTACACGATTGCCCAAGATCAAAAGAGCACTAATCAAAACAGTGGTGTCCGCTTTGATGCAGCAACCAAGAGGGGAAAGGACACATATTATGGTTACATAGTGGACATATGGGAACTTGACTACGGACATGATTTTAAGGTCCCTTTGTTTAAGTGCAAATGGGTCAATCTGTCAGGAGACGGGGTACAGGTAGACCCACGGTACGGAATGACAACAGTGGATCTGAACAATCTTGGGTACACAGACGAACCATCCGTCCTAGCCAATGATGTGGCGCAGGTTTTCTATGTGAAGGACATGTCTACCAAACTGAGAAAAAGAAAAGATAAGGAAGCGAACTCATCATACGATGAGCCAAAGCGCCACATTGTTCTTCAGGAAAAAGAGACATCGTGGGAGTGGAGGGCAAGACAGACATGTCCGAAGATTATGAAAAGTTTCATGAAATTCCTCCCTTCAAAGTCAAGGCGGACCGAAGCACCCTGTTAAACGATGAAGATTATCCATGGTTAAGGCGCAATAAGCAAAGGATACAAGCGAAGAAAAAGTGAAGACTTTCTCTCCACAACTATTATGATGATGCCTTTGATCTAGAATATCCATGTAACAGATGAGTTTCCGTATGAAACCCTGATACTTCGAAAGAGATTGTCCATTTTGTACACGAAGTGCATCAAGTTTTTGCCGTAACCCTCTCAACTTTTTAGCACATGCTATGTGGGTGAAATGATGATACCATGCCAACTTTCAACCTTTTCAGAGGTCATTTGTAGTGCTTTTCATTTTCAGGGTCATATAGCTCAAAAAACAGTAAATGCATGAAAAATAACAAATGAAGTCAGAAAGGGTTCAAAACTTATGATGTGGCTTTGAAAGGTGCATTTTGAACACACAAAAAGTCTGGTGTTCAAATAAGTTCAAAAAAAATGAAATCCCTTTGTAACAGACGAGTTTCCGTATGAAACCCTGATACTTTGAAAGAGATTGTCCATTTTGTAGACGAAGTGCATCCAGTTTTTGCCGTAACCCTCTCAACTATTTAGCACATGCTATGTGAGTGAAATGATGATACCATGCCAACTTTTAACCTTTTCAAAGTTCATTTGTAGTGCTTTTCATTTTGAGGGTCATATAGCTCAAAAAAATCAGTAAATGCATGAAAAATAACAAATGAAGTCAGAAAGGGTTGAAAATTGATGATGTGGCTTTGAATGGTGAATTTTGAACACACAAAAAGTCTGGAGTTCAAATAAGTTCAAAAAAATGAAATCCCTTTGTAACAAATGAGCTTTCGTCTGAAATCCTGATACTTTGAAAGAGATTGTCCGTTTTGTACATGAAGTGCATCCAGTTTTTGTCGTAACCCTCTCAACTTTTAGCACATGCTATGTGGGTGAAATTATGATACCATGCCAACTTTCAACCTTTTCAGAGTTCATTTGTAGTGCTTTTCATTTTCAGGGTCATATAGCTTAAAAAATGGTAAATGCATGAAAACCAACAAATAAAGTCAGAAAGGGTTGAAAATTGATGATGTGGCTTTGAATGGTGCATTTTGAACACACAAAATTCTGGAGTTCAAATAAGTTCAAAAATATGAAATCCCTTTGTAACAGATGAGCTTTCGTCTGAAACCCTGATACTTCGAAAGAGATTGTCCGTTTTGTACACGAAGTGCATCCAGTTTTTGCCGTAACCCTCTAAACTTTTTAGCACATGCTATGTGGGTGAAATGATGATACCATGCCAACTTTCAACCTTTTCAGAGTTCAGTTGTAGTGCTTTTCATTTTTCAGGGTCACAGAGCTCAATAAAATCAGTAAATGCATGAAAAATAACAAATGAAGTCACAAAGGGTTGAAAATTGATAATGTGGCTTTGAATGGTGCATTTTGAACACACAAAAAGTTCGGAGTTCAAATAATTTCAAAAATGAAATCCCTTTGTAACAGATGAGCTTTCGTCTGAAACCCTTATACTTCGAAAGAGATTGTCCATTTTGTATATGAAGTGCATCCAGTTATTGTGGTAAACCTCTCAACTTTTTAGCACATGCTATGCGGGTGAAATGATGATACCATGCCAATTTTCAACCTCTTCAGAGTTCATCTGAAGTGCTTTTCAATTTCAGGGTCATCTAACTCAAAGAATGAACTAAAATAAAAAAGAATGAACTGGAAAACTTTTATGAAACTCTAATAACAAAAATAATAAACTAAAAGAATGAACTAGAAAACTTTAATGAAACTCTAATAGCTAAAGGAATCAACTAAAAAGCTTTTATAAACCTCTAGTAATATTGAAAATAAAATTATATAAAATTTATGCAACTAAAATTATCAAAGTACTTTCTGTTCAAAACATTAAAAGCAATAAGAATATTCATAAAATAAATAAAAAAGCAAAAAATAAAATAAAATAAATAAGTAGAAACAAAATAAACTTTAATAAATAAGTAGAAACAAAATAAAATAAAATTTAATAAAATAAATAAGTAGAAACAAAATAATATAAACTTTAATAAAATAAATAAGTAGAAACAAAATAAACTTTAATAAAGTAAAGTAAATATACTTTAATAAAATAAATAAGAATAGCAACATTAAGTATTTTGCTGTAAGTAGAAATAAAATAAATAAAGCAACAAAGAAAACAAAAAAAATTAAAAAAAAGTGCCACCTACTAGGCCACCACGGTCTGAATACGACTAGAAGCCCAACCATGGGCCAGGATTCAGGCCCGCAGCAGGCCCAGTAGGCCCATAGGCACATAGTGACAGATTAGACCCGAAAGCCTGCAGTTGAGAGGAGCTCGAGAGGATGGGCGCAACAGCGCTTATAAACCACTCTCGAGCTCTCTCAACTAGCGAGGTGGGATTAAACTTTTGGCCGCGATGCGGGCAGCACAAGGCCTTTTGTCCCGGTTGGTGGCACCAACCGGGACTAAAGGGGGGCATTGATACCGGTTCGTGGTACCAACCGGGACCAATGCACGCCCTTTAGTCCCGGTTGGTGGCGAAAGGTCCCTGCTCCCCGCCCTTTGGGCTGCTGAAAAGAGACCTTTGGTCCCGGTTGGTGGCACCAACCGGGACTAAGGGGGGGCATTGGTCCCGGTTGGTGCCACGAACCGGGACAAATGCTTCGTGTATATAAGTAGGACTTGTGAAAAAATTCAGTTTCATCGACCATTTGCCCCCGACGACATCGAGCTCATCGACGCCGCCAGGCTGCCCGACGCCGTCGCCGTCGCCCGTGCCCGTGCCCCGCCCCCGAGCCCACGCCAACGTCGTCCGCCACCCACGCCTTGTCGCCATCGCAGTCGCCAACTCCCCTGCACCCCGACGCCGCCCGCTCCTCATCGATGTCACCGCCCCCGTCGTCGCGCCCTTTGATAACCCACAAGTATAGGGGATCGCAATAGTTTTCGAGGGTAGAGTATTCAACCCAAATTTATTGATTCAACACAAGGGGAGCCAAAGAATATTCTCAAGTATTAGGAGTTGAGTTGTCAATTCAACCACACCTGGATAACTTAGTATCTGCAGCAAAGTATTTAGTAGCAAAGTAGTATGGAAGTAACGGTAACGGTAGCAAAAGTAATATTTTTGGGTTTTGTAGTGATTGTAACAGTAGCAACGGAGAAGTAAATAAGCAAAGAACAATATGTGAAAAGCTCGTAGGCATTGGATCGGTGATGGAGAATTATGCCGGATGCGGTTCATCATGTAACAATCATAACCTAGGGTGACACAGAACTAGCTCCAATTCATCAATGTAATGTAGGCATGTATTCCGAATATAGTCATAAGTGCTTATGGAAAAGAACTTGCATGACATCTTTTGTCCTACCCTCCTGTGGCAGCGGGGTCCTAATGGAAACTAAGGGATATTAAGGCCTTCTTTTAATAGAGTACCTAAACAAAGCATTAACACATAGTGAATACATGAACTCCTCAAACTATGGTCATCATCGGGAGTGGTCCCGATTATTTTCACTTCGGGGTTGCCGGATTAAGAACTCACATATATTCATGAAAACATAATAGGTTCAGATCTGAAATCATGGCACTCGGGCCCTAGTAACAAGCATTAAGCATAGCAAAGTCATAGCAACCTCAATCTCAGAACATAGTGGATACTAGGGATCAAACCCTAACAGAACTAACTCGATTACATGATAAATCTCATCCAACCCATCACCGTCCAGCAAGCCTACGATGGAATTACTCACGCATGGCGGTGAGCATCATGAAATTGGTGATGGAGGATGGTTGATGATGACGACGGCGACGGATTCCCCTCTCCGGAGCCCTGAACGGACTCCAGATCAGCCCTCCCGAGAGGTTTTAGAGCTTGGCGGCTGCTCCGTATCGTAAAACACATTGAATCCTTCTCTCTGATTTTTTTCTCCCCGAAAGTGAATATATGGAGTTGGAGTTGAGGTTGGTGGAGCGCCAGGGGGGCCACGAGGCAGGGGCGCGTGCCCCCACCCTCGTGGACAGGGTGTGGGCCCCCTGACGTGGATTTTTCTTCCAGTATTTTTAATATTTTCCAAAAAGATGTTCCGTGGAGTTTCAGGTCATTCCGAGAACTTTTGTTTCTGCACATAAATAACACCATGGAAAGTCTGCTGAAAACAGCGTCAGTCCGGGTTAGTTCCATTCAAATCATGCAAGTTAGAGTCCAAAACAAGGGAAAAAGTGTTTGGAAAAGTAGAATCTGACGGACGTATCAACTCCCCCAAGCTTAAACCTTTGCTTGTCGTCAAGCAATTCAGTTGATAAACTGAAAGTGATAAAGAAAAACTTTTAGAAACTCTGTTTGCTCTTGTTTTTGTAAATATGTAAAGCCAGCATTGAAGTCTTCAGCAAATATTATGACTAACCACATTCACAAAACCTCTTAGGTCTCATGTAACTCGTATCAATGGCATAATCAACTAGTGAGCCATAATAATAAATCTCGGATGACAACACTTTCTCAAAACAATCATGATATGATATAATAAGATGGTATCTCGCTAGCCCTTTCTGAGACCGCAAAACATAAATGCAGAGCACCTTTAAAGATCAAGGACTGACTAAACATTGTAATTCATGGTAAAAGAGATCCAGTCATAGTCATACCCAATATAAATTAATAGTAATGGATGCAAATGACAGCAGCGCTCTCCAGCTAGTGCTTTTTAATAAGAGGGTGATGACTCAACATAAAAGTAAATAGATAGGCCCTTCGCAGAGGGAAGCAGGGATTTGTAGAGGTGCCAGAGCTCGATTTTGAAATAGAGATAAATAATATTTTGAGCGGCATACTTTCATTGTCAACATAACAACCAAGAGATGGCGATATCTTCCATGCTACACATATTATAGGCGGTTCCCAAATAGAATGGTAAAGTTTGTACTCCCCCTCCACCAACAAGCATCAATCCATGGCTTGCTCGAAACAACGAGTGCCTCCAACTAACCACAGTCCTAGGGGGGGTTTTGTTTGCAATTATTTTGATTTAGTTTGCATAAAGCATGGGACTGGGCATCCCGGTGACCAGCCATTTTCTCGTGACTGAGGAGCGGAGTCCACTCCTCTTGAGAATAACCCGCCTAGCATGGAAGATACGGACAACCCTAGTTGATACATGAGCTATTCGAGCATACAAAACATAATTTCATTTGAAGGTTTAGGGTTTGGCACATACAAATTTACTTGGAATGGCAGGTAGATACCACATATAGGAAGGCATAGTGGACTCATATGGAATAACTTTGGGGTTTAAGGGATTGGATGCACAAGCAGTATTCTCGCTTAGTACCAGTGAAGGCTAGCAAAAGACTGAGAAGCGACCAACTAGAGAGCAACAACAGTCATGAACATGCATTAAAATTAATAGACATTGAGTACGAGCATGAGTAGGATATAATCCACGATGAACATAAATATCGTGAAGGCTATGTTGATTTGTTTCAACTACATGTGTGAACATGTGCCAAGTCGAGCCACTTAAATCATTCAAAGGAGGATACCACCCCACTATACCACATCACAACCATTTTAATAGCATGTTGTACGCAAGGTAAACCATTATAACTCATAGCTAATCAAGCATGGCACGAGCAACTATAATCTCTAATTGTCATTGCAAACATGTTTATTCATAATAGGCTGAATCAGGAACGATGAACTAATCATATTTACAAAAACAAGAGAGGTCGAGTTCATACCAGCTTTTCTCATCTCAATCAGTCCACCATATATCGTCATAATTGCCTTTCACTTGCACGACCGAAAGAAGTGAATAATAACAAGAGTGCACGTGCATTGGACTAATCTGGAATCTGCGAGCATTCAATAAACAGGAGAAGACAAGGCAATATGGGCTCTTGGTTAAATCAACAATAATGCATATAAGAGCCACTTCAACAATTTAATTATGGTCTTCTCCTATCGACCCCCAAACAAAAGAAAGGTAATAAAACTATTTACACGGGAAAGCTCCCAACAAGCAAAAGAACAAAAGGAAATATTTTTGGGTTTTCTTTTTAATTATTACTACTACAGCAAGAAAACTAAACTAACTAAAAACTACACTAATTATTTTTGTTTTTCTTAAGGGTTTTTTTTCAAACACACAAGAAGAAAGCAAGAAAAATAAAATAAACTAGCATGGATATTACAGTGAAAGCGTATGAGCACTGATACGTCTCCAACGTATCTATAATTTTTGATTGCTCCATGCTATATTATCTACTGTTTTGGAACATATTGGGCTTTATTTTCCACTTTTATATTACTTTGGGACTGACCTATTAACCGGAGGCCCAGCCCAGATTTGTTGTTTTTTGCCTATTTCAGTGTTTCGAAGAAAAGGAATATCAAACGGAGTCCAAACGGAATGAAACCTTCGGGAACATGATTTTCTCACCGAATATGATCCAGGAGACTTGGACCGCCCGTCAAGAAAGAAAGGAGGCGGCCACGAGGGTGGAGGCCCTCTGTATGCGCCCCTGCCTCGTGGGCCCCCTTTGCTCCACCGACGTACTTCTTCCTCCTATATATACCCTACGCCCTTCAACGATCGACACGGAGCCAAAACCTAATTCCACCACCGCAACTTTCAGATCCACGAGATCCCATCTTGGGGCCTGTTAGGAGCTCACGGAAGGGGAATCCACCATGGAGGGCTTCTACATCATCATAGCCTCTCCGATGAAGTGTGAGTAGTTTACTTCAGACCTTCGGGTCCATAGTTAGTAGCTAGATGGCTTCTTCTCTCTTTTTGGATCTCAATACAATGTTCTCCCCCTCTCTCGTGGAGATCTATTCGATGTAATCTTCTCTTTGCCGTGTGTTTGTTGAGATCGATGAATTGTGGGTTTACGATCAAGATTATCTATGAGAAATATTTGAATCTTCTCTGAATTCTTTTATGTATGATTGGTTATATTTACAAGTCTCTTCGAATTATCCATTTGGTTTGGCCAACTAGATTGGTAGTTCTTGCAATGGGAGAAGTGCTTAGCTTTGGGTTCAATCTTGTGGTGTCCTTTCCCAATGACAGTAGGGGAAGCAAGGCACGTATTGTATTGTTGCCATCGAGGATAACAAGATGGGGTTTTTATCATATTGCATGAATTTATCCCTCTACATCATGTCATCTTGCTTAAGGCGTTACTCTGTTTTCATTACCTTAATACTCTAGATGCATGCTGGATAGCGGTCGATGAGTGGAGTAATAGTAGTAGATGCAGGCAGGAGTCGGTCTACTTGTCTCGGATGTGACGCCTATATACATGATCATACCTAGATACTCTCATAACTATGCTCAATTCTGTCAATTGCTCAACAGTAATTCATTCACCCACCGTAAAATACTTATGCTCTTGAGTGAAGCCACTAGTGAAATCTATGGTCCCCGAGTCTATTCTCTATCATATCAATCTTCCCTTACTTTATTATTGCTTTGCTTTTTATTTTACTTTGCATCTTTATACCAAAAATACCAAAAATATTATCTATCATCTCTATCAGATCTCACTCTCATAACTGACCGTGAAGGGATCACTAGTAGAAAAAGGGTCAAATGTGAAGCACAATAGTGCCGGTTGGAATTTCAGCCGGCACTAATGTGTACACTAGTGCCGGTTCGTGGCGGCGATCAATAGCACCGGTTCGTGGCGAACCTTTAGTACCGGTTCATGCCACGAACCGGTACTAAAGAGGCTGTGTCGACTGCGGTCGAACTATGGCCCCACCATCACCATTTAGTGCCGGTTCGTACCACGAACCGGTACTAATGAGGTTATGGCAAGCTGTTTTAGTCCCACCTCGCTCCCCTAACAAGCCTTTTACCACCTTAAATATGTTATTTCTCAAACTATCACAAGCACTTGGTCTTCATTGAACTCTATGTGTGGAATTTGTGGCAATATGAGTCTTCATCGGTTTATAAATCGTTGATGACTCATATTGACAATTCAGATTGTACACACAAAGATCATTGATGATCAAAGTATTTTGATGTTATAAGATCATATTGACAATTTAGACTGTAAAGAAATATAAGATCATGATCTAAATGCTCTTATATTTTTTGCGTTAAGTATGCACCATTCAAAGCGACGCCGTCAACTTTCAACCGTTTATGCCTTCATTTGCTATTTTTCATGCATTTAATGATTTGTTTTGAGAACTAAATGACCTGGAAATTGAAAAGCACTACAAATGAACTCTGAAAAAGTTGAAACTTGGCATGGTATCATCATTTTACCCACATATCATGTTCAAAAAAGTAGAGAGGGTTACGGCAAAAACTTGATGCACTTCGTTTACAAACTGGACAATCTCTTTCGAAGAATTCGGGTTTATGACGAAATTAAACTCATCTGTTACAAAGGCATTTCATTTTTTTTAACTTAGTACAAGTCCAGACTTTTTGTGCATTCAGTATGCACCATTCAACTGCTAGGCGGGAGGCTCTTAAGTACCGGTTCCAACTGCTAGGCGGGAGGAGCTCTTTAGTACCGGTTCCAACTGCTAGGCGGGAGGAGCTCTTTAGTACCGGTTCATGGCGAAACTTTAGCACCGGTTCATGCCACGAACTGGTACTAATGAGGTTGTGTCAGGTAAGGCTGGGGCCCCACGAGCACCTTTAGTACCGGTTCATGGATGAACCAGACGTAAGATGTTTTTTAGTCCCACCTCGAATTGAGAGGGACTAGGAGCGGTTTATAAGCTCTGAGTGCGAGAGACGATGAAGAAGAGGCTCAATGCTCACGTTGTTAGCTTCAAGCCTTCAGAATACGGTAGACTGCACGGAGCTATGCGCAGCGCAGTTTACACTATTCGAAAGGCTTGAAGCAAATTAACGAGCATTGCACCTTTTTTATTTTTAATAACTTATTACAACTCCGGACTTCTTACATTATGGCAAAAACTAATTGCACGTCGACATTTCTTTTTTTAAGTTATAACTCCAGACTTTGACCATCAAGTTTTGCAGAAAAGAAAAAATAGCAGAAAAGAAGAAAAACTATAGCTGAAAAGAAAAAACTATATAAAAAAACTACTCAGAAATAAATAGAAGAAAATAAATATAGCAGAAAAGAAAAAACTACTCGGAAATAAATAGAAGAAAAAATAAAGCAGAAAAGGAAAAAATTATATTTGCTATTTTTCAATCGTTTACAAAATGACCATGAAATTGAAAATCACTACAAAATGAACTCTGAAAATGTTGAATTGTGGCAAACTAGATGAAAAACTACTCACAAATAAATAGAAGAAAATAAATATAACAGAAAAGAAAAAACTATACAAAAAACTACATGAAATAAATAGAAGAAAATAAAGCAGAAAAGAAAAACTATAAAAAAATTAGCGCTGCCTCAGGCCTGATAGGCCATGTGTGTGTAATTACAGGCCTTAAAGGCCCAGCAGACTCACAGGGCAGCTGCAGAGTTTAGGCCCACAAGCCTGCTATATAGAGGAGTTCAATGGGGTAGCCGCGGCTGGGTTTATAAACCAGTGCGGCTGCCCTTCGCCCGGCGAGGTGGGACTAAACTTTGGGGTGGCAGCGCGAGGCCTTTAGTACCGGTTGGTGGCTTCAACCGGTACTAAAGGCCTCGTCTTCCCGCCTCTTCGTCTGGCCAAAGTTGGCCTTTAGTACCGGTTGGTGGCTCCAACCGGTACTAAAGGCCTCTCCTATATATACAACACTTACGAAAATTTCAGTTACATCTCCTAATTCTTCGCGTCTCTTCAACCTCTCGCCGCTCTCTCGCTCTCGCCGCCGCCCGCCGCCAGGCCACTCGCCCGCCGCCCGTAAATCGCCGTCGCCAGTGCCATCGCTCGCCCGCCGCCGCCCGTAAATCGCCCGCCGCCCGCCGCCCGCCGCCCGTCGTCGCCCGCGCATTGTATGTATACGTACACACATACACACACATATATATACACACACATACACATGTACACACACATACACACACACATACACACATACACATACACATACACACACACACACACATACACACACATATTATTTTACTTATTTTCTGTTTTCTGTTTTTAGAAAATTTAGTTAGATATTAATTAGCTAGGTACGTGAGATTTGAACTAGTTGAATAATTAATATAACTAGTTTATTTTTAGTAAGAAAATTGTCAAGTAGTTTATTTTAGGTATTTGAGATTTGAACTAGTTGAATAATTAATATAACTAGTTTATTTTAGTAAGAAAATTGTCGTATCTGAGATTTGATGATCTAATTAAAATATTATTTGTTAATGAGTTTTTCTGTTTATTTAATGTTTTTATATATTTGAGTTTATAGAAATGTTAGATTAATGTCCAATGTTAGACGAATTAGATAGAAAAGTTAAATATATAGTAATGTCAATTGTTAGAGATAAATATATATAGTTAGATATATATTTGAATTGGCTAGATATTAATTAATGTTAGATAGTAATAAGTGTTTAATGTTTCACCTATATGAACATATATGAAATGTCATCTGATGACGAAAAACATTGCATTATGTGCGAACACTGTGAAGACCAGCGCGGCCTGTGCGACAGAAATTTCCTTGTTGATGGTAGGCGCTTCAGGATCAAGCTGAATGAGACATTCGAAGTGGATACGGTAAGTCACAATGGCAATTATTATTTGAATGCAAAACTTATGTTTCATTTGCTTCAACTTATAATTTTAAAGCATGACTTATGCTTCATTTGCTTCAACTTATAATTTTAAATTTTCACTATTCTACTAGCGCATCCCCTGCCATGCAAGAATTTTTGTCTTGGATAAGATAGGTTTTAGTGCTATAGATGATATGGAGGTAAAGAAAGTTTACTTGAAGACGGAGCATGGGTATACTTTCAACGTCAAATTATATAATGGAGACACATACACCCATTTTGAATGCAAAACTTGGCAAGCACTATGCAAGGCTTATGCATTTGAGCCTGATATGGTTATCACCTTTGATATTAAATGCGGAAGATGATATTGAAGGTAATATAGACATCTGGGTCGATGTGCAAACGCCTCCAGTTCTACCATTATGTGAGTTTTTCTCAACTATGGATGTATATGTTTATGTCTTTGATACAAACTATACAAAAATAGTTGACAACTAATTTGTATTGTCAGCTTATTTCGGTTCAACAAACATGTCCGGCGCTTTGTAGACATGACCTACTACTGCCCCGGGGCTCAACTAAACTGCGAGGAAATAAGTCATTATGTTTCATGGCTTGAGGATCTTAATACTGTCAAGACAAAAAAAATCCTAAACTTAGAAATGTTAGTACTCAAAACGTGCGACCAATGGTGATCGTATTGAACTACGGTCACATCTATAATCGAAAGATGGTAAGATTTTAACTATTTGTCCTTAATTAGTGCATATTTTGCATACATTATTTTTGAAGCTAAACTTTCATTGCTTAGTATATTAATTACTATACGATGTTCTTTCATCAACAGGGACTTCCGATGACAGTTGTGCCTCAGTGGATCGAGACAAAAGGTCGCATGTCAATGGTTAGCTTCGACCAAGATTTCCTACATTACACATGAGTGCATTTAGGATTTCTGAAAGCGAAGAATGCTTAATAGTGAAAGATTGGAGCAAAATTGTAAACGATCGCAGAGAAGTACTAGGGGGCAGCAAGGAGAAGCGCAACCCAAGATTAGGAGATAGATTCATCTGCATGCTCCAAAGATGATGAATCAGGAGAGCTATACATGTTCTATGCTATTCTACACGAGAGGGAGCAGCAGGAGTAGCTAGTTCATGCTCTTAATTAATTAGTACTTGTCCTCTCTCATGCATGTCCGTATTATCCTGAACTTCGATGTTGGTGATGATTATGTTGAACTCGATGATATCTTTGCTTCATTACAAAGTGAACTCGATGATTATGTTGGTGATTAGATAGCTAGCGGTAATGACTATGATGATTATTAAATAGTGGTAACTAATGGCGACTATGATGATTTTTAGCTAGCTAAAGTTTATTTATTTATTAATATGCGATGATGATGATGATGATGATGATGACCACTACAACTCATTATAACGTAAAACAATCCTAAATTAAATTGATAACACAAATTTAATTGAAAAATAAAAAATAAAACAAAAACCCACAAACATTTAGTACCGGTTGGTGTTACCAACCGATACTAAAGGGCTCCCTGCCCCGGAGCTGCCTCGTGCCACGTGGTTGGCCTTTAGCATCGGTTCGTGCTGAACCGGTACTAAAAAGAGGGGCTTTTAGTGACCACACTTTAGTGCCGGTTGTGGAACCGGCACTAAAGGGCCTTACGAACCGGTGCTATTGCCCGGTTCTGCACTAGTGGATTGACAACCCCTAATCGCGTTGGTTGCGTTGAGCTATTTGTTTTGTGTAGGTACGAGGGACTTGCGCGTGGCCTCCTACTGGATTGATACCTTGGTTCTCAAAAACTGAGGGAAATACTTAAGCTACTCTGCTGCATCATCCTCTCCTCTTCGGGGAATACCAAAGCAAGCTCAAGACGTAGCAAGAAGGATTTCTGGCGCCGTTGCCGGGGAGTCTCTGTGAAGTCAACATATCAAGTACCCATCACAATCCCTTATCTCTCGCATTACATTATTTGCCATTTGCCTCTCGTTTTCCTCTCCCCTACTTCACCCTTGCCGTTTTATTAGCCCTCTCTTTTCCGTTTTCCTCTTTTCGCTCGCTTTTCCCTCGCCATGTCGGAACCAAAAAGATTTGGGGGTTCTCTCCCGAGTTCTAGCGCTTTAGACAATCCTGCTATCTTATCTAAACTCATAAATAAAAATACTATGGAAAAACCTGCCGGAATTATCAATGAAAACCTTAGCAATTTTGATGAAGAAGATTCTGGAATATTTCGTTATTTACTTGATGAATCTTTGAAAGATGCTTGGGATAGGCAATTAAGGATCCGTGCTAGCTATGTACCTCAATACCAAATTGAGGTTTACTTAAAAAGCTTTTATGTTGGGTTGCCCTCTTCGTTCAAACAAGTCTTGGATTCTATTTTTGAAGAGGGTTTTCTTGAAGGGGACCCCATAGATACCTATGGAAAAGATGAAAACTATATTTGGGCATCCCATTAACGAGAAAGTTGAAATAGATGCCAATTTCCGCAGCATACTTAATCTTTATTCTACCATTAATGGCCATGTGCTTTGTCAAAATAGAAGGATTAATTCCATAGATAGCAAGTTTGCTCTCTTCTTCCCAAAAACCAAAGATGGCAATACCTAGATCTATCCTTGCTTTTATGCCTGGCTAGGGGCGTTAAACGATAGCGCTTGTTGGGAGGCAACCCAATTTTATTTTTAGTTTTTTTGCTTTTGCTTCTGTTTAGGAATAAATAATCCATCTACCTTCTGTTTAAATGTGGTTTTATGTTTTAGTTAGTGTTTGTGCCAAGTTAAACCTATAGGATCTTCTTGGATGATAGTTATTTGATCTTGCTGTCATTTCCAGAAACTTTCGGTTCACGAAAACAATTGTTAAAAATCACGAGAACGTGATAAAATAGTGATTCCAATTGCTTCTGATCAATAAACAAATTTCCTAGGTCTTCCTATGTTGGCTGAATTTTTGGAGTACCAGAAGTTTGCGTTAGTTACAGATTACTACAGACTGTTCTGTTTTTGATAGTTTCTGTTTTTCGTGTGCTGTTTGCTTATTTCGATGAATCTATGGCTAGTAAAATAGTTTATAATCCATAGAGAAGTTGGAATACAGTAGGTTTAACACCAATATAAATAAATAATGAGTTCATTACAGTACCTTTAAGTGGTCTTTTGTTTTCCTTCGGTAACGGAGCTCACGAGATTTCTGTTGAGTTTTGTGTTGTGAAGTTTTCAAGTTTTGGGTGAATTTTTTTGATGGATTATGGAACAAGGAGTGGCAAGAGCATAAGTTTGGGTATGCCTATGGCACCCCAAAGATAATCCTAGGTAACCAAAAAGTTGAAGCTTGGTGATGCCCCCGGAAGGCATCCCCTCTTTCGTCCACTTCCATCGGTAACTTTACTTGGAGCTATATTTTTATTCACCACATAATATGTGTTTTGCTTGGATTGTCTTGTATGATTTCAGTCTTTGTTTTCTAGTTTACCACAATCATCCTTGTTGTACACACCTTTTGATATAGCCATACATGAATTGGAATTTTATAGAATACTCTATGTGCTTCACTTATATTTTTTTGAGCTATATAGTTTTGCTCTAGTGCTTCACTTATATCTTTTAGAGCACGGTGGTGGATTTGTTTTATAGAAACCTTTGATCTCTCATGCTTCACTTAGATTATTTTGAGAGCCTTAAATAGCATGGTAATTTTCTTATAATAATAATATGCTTGGTATTCAAGATTTGTAAAACTTTCTTTTGAGTGCGTTGAATAGTAAGAAAAGTTTGATGCTTGATAATTGTTTTGAGATATGGAGGTAGTAATATTAGAGTCATGCTAGTTGAGTAGTTGTGAATTTGAGAAATACTTGTGTTAAAGTTTGTGATTCCCGTAGCATGCACGTATGGTGAACCGTTATGTGATGAAGTCGGAGCATGATTTATTTATTGATTGTCTTCCTTATGAGTGGCGGTCGGGGACGAGCGATGGTCTTTTCCTACCAATCTATCCCCCTATGTGCATGCGCGTAATACTTTGCTTTGATAACTTGTAGATTTTTGCAATAAGTATATGAGTTTTTTATGACTAATGTTGAGTCCATGGATTATACGCACTTTTCTCACCCTTCCACCATTGCTAGCCTTTCTAATACCGCGCACTTTTCACCGGTATCATACACCCACCATATACCTTCCTCAAAACAGCCACCATACCTACCTATTATGGCATTTCCATAGCCATTTTGAGATATATTGACATGCAAATTTCCATCGTTCCGATTATTATGACACGCTCCATCATTGTCATATTACTTAGCATGATCATGCAGTTGACACCGTATTTGTGGCAAAGCCACCATTCATAATTCTTTCATACATGTCACTCATGAATCATTGCATATCCCGGTACACCGCTGGAGGCATACACATAGAGTCATATTTTGTTCTAAGTATCGAGTTGTAATTGTTGAGTTGTAAGTAAATAAAAGTGTGATGATCATCATTTTTAGAGCATTGTCCCAAGTGAGGAAAGGATGATGGAGACTATGATTCCCCCACAAGTCGGGACGAGACTCCGGACGAAAAATAAAAAAAACAGAAAAGAAAAGAGGCCATAAAAAAAGGCCCAAATAAAAAAATGAGAGAAAAAGAGAGAAGGGACAATGTTACTATCATTTTACCACACTTGTGCTTCAAAGTAGCACCATGATCTTCATAATAGAGAGTCTCTCATTTTGTTACTTTCATATACTAATGGGAATTTTTCATTATAGAACTTGGCTTGTATATTCCAATGATGGGCTTCCTCAAATTGCCCTAGGTCTTCGTGAGCAAGCGAGTTGGATGCACACCCACGTAGTTTCTTTTGTTGAGCTTTCATATACTTATAGCTCTAGTGCATCCGTTGCCCTACTCACTCACATTGATATCTATTGATGGGCATCTCCATAGCCTGTTGATACGCCTAGTTGATGTGAGACTATCTTCTCCCTTTTTGTCTTCTCCACAACCACCATCCTATTCCACATATAGTGCTATATCCATGGCTCACGCTCATGTATTGCGTGAAGATTGAAAAAGTTTTGAGAATGTCAAAAGTATGATACAATTGCTTGGCTTGTCATCGGGGTTGTGCATGATTTAATTACTTTGTGTGGTGAAGATAGAGCATAGCCAGACTATCTGATTTTGTAGGGATAACTTTCTTTGGCCATGTTGTTTTGAGAAGACATGATTGCTTTGTTAGTATGCTTGAAGTATTATTATTTTTATGTCAATATTAAACTTTTGTCTTGAATCTTTCGAATCTGAATATTCATACTAGAATTAAGAAGAATTACATTGAAATTATGCCAAGTAGCACTCCGCATCAAAAATTCTCTTTTTATCATTTACCTACTCGAGGACGAGCAGGAATTAAGCTTGGGGATGCCTGATACTTCTCCAACGTATCTATAATTTTTGATTGCTCCATGCTATATTATCTACTGTTTTGGACCATATTGGGCTTTATTTTCCACTTTTATATTACTTTTGGGACTAACTGCTACGTCTCGAGCTTGCGTTGGTTTTCCCCGAAGAGGAGAGGATGATGCAGCAGAGTAGCGTAAGTATTTCCCTCAGTTTTTGAGAACCAAGGTATCAATCCAGTAGGAGGCCACACACAAGTCCCTAGTACATGCACACAACGATTGTTAATCGCTAACATCGCGATTAGGTGTTGTCAGTCACTTCATGGCCACTTTCGAGAGTGAGATCTTTTAGAGATTATATTTTTGGTATTTTTGGTATAGAGATGCAAAGTGAAAAGTAAAAGCAAAGTAAAAACAAAGCAAGTATAAAAGTGATGGAGATTGATATGATGAGAATAGACCCGGGGGCCATAGATTTCACTAGTGGCTTCTCTCAAGAGCATAAGTATTCTACGGTGGGTGAACAAATTACTGTTGAGCAATTGACAGAATTGAGCATAGTTATGAGTATATCTAGGTATGATCATGTATATAGGCATCACGTCCGTGACAAGTAGATCAAAACGATTCTGCATCTACTACTATTACTCCACTCATCGACCGCTATCCAGCATGCATCTAGAGTATTAAGTTAAAAACAGAGTAACGCCTTAAGCAAGATGGCATGATGTAGAGGAATAAATTCATGCAAAACGATAAATACCCCATCTTGTTATCCTCGATGGCAACAATACAATACGTGCCTTGCAACCCTTTACATCGGGCAAGGACACCGCAAGATTGAACCCAAAGCCATGCACTTCTCCCATTGCAAGAACTACCAATCTAGTTGGCCAAACCAAACGGATAATTCAAGAGACTTGCAAAGATAACTCAATCATACATAAAATAATTCAAAGAAGATTCAAATATTATTCATAGATAAGCTGGATCATAAACCCACAATTCATCGGTCTCAACAAACACACCGCAAAAAGAAGATTACATCGAATAGATCTCCACGAGAGAGGGGGAGAACATTGTATTGAGATCCAAAAAGAGAGAAGAAGCCATCTAACTACTAGTTATGGAACCGAAGGTCTGAAGTAAACTACTCACACTTCATCGGAGAGGCTATGGTGTTGATGTAGAAGCCCTCCGTGATGGATGCCCCCTCCGGCGGAGCTCCGGAACAGGCCCCAAGATGGGATCTCGTGGATACAGGAAGTTGCGGCGGTGGAATTAGGTTTTTGGCTCCTGTTCTGATCGTTTGAAGTGCGTGAGGTATATATAGGAGGAAGGAGTACGTCGGTGGAGCAACAGGGGCCCACGAGGCAGGGGGCGCGCCCTAGGGGGGGCGCCCTCCACCCTCATGACCGCCTCTATTACTTCTTGGAGTAGGGTCCAAGTCTCCTAGATCACGTTCGGTGAGAAAATCATGTTTCCGAAGGTTTCATTCCGTTTGGACTCCGTTTGATATTTTGTTTCTTCGAAACACTGAAAAAGGCAAAAAACATCAATTCTGGGCTGGGCCTCCGGTTAATAGGTTAGTCCCAGAAGTAATATAAAAGTGGAAAATAAAGCCCATTATAGTCCAAAACAATAGATAAAGTAGCATGGAGCAATAAAAATTATAGATACGTTGGAGGCAATAATTTGTCCACCCACTGTAATATATGCTATCATGAGAGAAGCCACTAGTGAAACCTATGACCCCCCGGTCTATTTTACATCATATTAGTTTCCCGTCAACTAGATATTTCTGTCGCGCTTATTTTGCAATCTTTACTTTCCAATCTATACAACAAAAATACCAAAAATATTTATCTTATTATCTTTATCAGATCTCACTTTTGCAAGTGGCTGTGAAGGGATTGACAATCCCTTTATCGTGTTGGTTGCAAGGTTCTTGATTTTTTGTGCAGGTACTAGGCGATTTGCGAGTAGTCTCCTACTGGATTGATACATTGGTTCTCAAAAACTGAGGGAAATACTTACGCTACTTTGCTGCATCACCCTTTCCTATTCAAGGTAAAACCAACGCATGCTCAAGAGGTAGCAAGGGTCGTCGAGGATCGCCGAGGGGTCGAGGGTCGCCGAGGAAGAAGAGGAGAAAAAAATAAGAAGAGAAAGAAGGAGAAGAAGAAGAGAAGAAGAGTAAGAAGAAGAAGAAAGAAATAGGAGAAGAAGAAGGAATAGAGGAGAAAAAAAGATTCTATTATTTCTTCTTCTCCTCTATTCCTTCTTCTTCTCCTCTTTTTTTTCTTCTTCTATTTTTTCTTCTTCTCCTCTATTCCTTCTTCTTCTCCTCTTTTTTTATTCTTCTTCTTCCTCTTCTTGATTTTTATCGGGAATGAGGGTGTCGAGGGTCCGAGGGTCGCCGAGGGTTCGAGGGTTGAGGGTCGTCGAGGGGTCGACGGTCGAGGATAGCCGAGGGGTCGAGAGGTTACCTAGTGTCAAAGTATTGAAGAAATCCATGGCTTCATCATTAGCCGAAAGTAACCGGGGCATGGTGGAACGAAGTTCTACAAAGCTGTTCTGGAACGGAGTCCCAGATAGGATGATTCGCCTTTTGGTACGAATTTCAGCAAAGGCCTTCCAAATAGCGATATTCGGAAGGCTCTTGCTGAACTTTGTACCAAAAAGCGAATTATCCTATCTCGGGACTCTGCCTGCAACAACTTTGCAGAACTTCGTACCATCATGTGCCTGTTACTTTCGCCTAATGATGAAGACATGGTTTTGTTGAATCCTATGACACTAGGCAAACGTGAGATGAGGGGGTCGAGGGTCGGGAACTAGTGTCGACGGTTCAAGGGTCGTCGAGGGTTCGACGGTCGAGGATCGCCGAGGGGTCGAGAGGTTGCCTAGTGTCAAAGTATTGAAGAAATCCATGGCTTCATCATTAGCCGGAAGTAACCGGGGCATGATGGTACAAAGTTCTACAAAGTTATTCTGGAACGGAGTCCCAGATAGGATGATTCGCCTTTTGGTACAAATTCAGCAAAGGCCTTCCAAATAGCGATATTCGGAAGGCTCTTGCTGAACTTTGTACCAAAAAGCGAATTATCCTATCTAGGACTCCGTTACAGAATAACTTTGCAGAACTTCGTACCATCATGCGCCTGTTACTTTCGCCTAATGATGAAGACATGGTTCTGTTGAATCCTTTGACACTAGACAAACGTGACATAAGGGGGTCGAGGGTCAGGAACTAGTGTCGACGGTTCGAGGGTCACCGAGGATTCGAGGGTCGAGGGTCGTCGAGGGGTCGACGGTCGAGGATCGCAGAGGGGTCGAGAGGTTGCCTAGTGTCAAAGTATTGAAGAAATCCATGGCTTCCTCATTAGCCGGAAGTAACCGGGGCATGATGGTACGAAGTTCTGCAAAGTTATTCTGGAACGGAGTCCCGGATAGGATGATTCGCCTTTTGGTACGAATTTCAGCAAATGCCTTCCAAATAGTGATATTCGGAAGGCTCTTGCTGAACTTCATACCAAAAAGCGAATTATCATATCTGGGACTCCGTTCCAGAACAACTTTGCAGAACTTCGTACCATCATGCGCCTGTTACTTTCGCCTAATGATGAAGACATGGTTTGTTTGAATCCTTTGACACTAGACAAACGTGACATGAGGGGGTCGAGGGTCAGCAACTAGGGTAGAGGGTCGTCCAGGGGTCGAGGGTCCAGATTTATCAAGAATGCCCCCATTATGGATGTGCACAAGTTGATCCAATTTTTTTCTAATCTCATATATATATTCTTCTATATGTCACGTTGTCTGTCGAAGTATTGAATAAATCCATGGCTTCATCATTAACTGGAAGTAACAGGCGTATGATGCTACGAAGCTCTTCAAAGTTGTTTTGGGACGGAGTTCCTGATAGAATAATTCGCCTTTTGGTACGAATTTCAGCAAAGGTCATCCAAATAGCAATATTCGGAAGGCTCTTGCTGAACTTTGTAACAAAAAGCGAATTATTATATCGGGAACTCCGTTCCAAAACACCTTTGAAGAGCTTCGTACCATTATACGCCTGTCATTTCCGGCTAATGATGAAGTCATGGTTTTCTTGAATTCTTTGACACTAGAAAACGTGACATATAAAAGGGTAGATGAGATCAGGAAAAATATGGACCATTTTCTGCACATCTAGAATGGCGCCATTTTGTTAAATCCCTTGTCGGTCCGGACGTCGGACAATCATGAGGGAGGCGGTCCGGCCCAAACCCTAGAAGCGCTGCCGAGGCCACCCAAATTTACCAAAGTTAAAAGAGCGTTGTCGTCGAGGCCACCCGAAACCCTAGAAGCGTTGTTGAGGCCACCCCAAACCGTAGAAGCGTCGAGGCCACTAATATTATTCCTTGTTGTGATTAGCTAGCTAGGTCTAGTTTGCCACTAATATATCCATCTGTCTTAATTGCCATGTTGTAATATTTGCAGAAACTATGGAGCACCGAGACTTGGAAGCAGAACAGGTGTTGGGGGACATAATCCTCACCGGAGGTGATGTCTTGTTGTATCTCAACGACACCGATGGTTCGGAAGGAGAGGGTGAAGCAGGCTACGGTGATCGAATAATGGAGGAGGAAGGACATGATTATGATGGCTCCGGTGACCGAATGCCGGTGGAAGAAGGAGACCGTGATGACGGCTCCGGTCACCGAACGGAGTCCGGCCAGGTATATATATTAATTAAGCCTGTGCTGACTAGCTAATTGATGCATTAATTGTTTTGGTATGTACACATATTAACTCTCTTCTTTCTTCTTTTCTAGCCCTCCGGATCGATCAAAACTTCGGTAACGATACGAGGCACGAAGAAAAAGTTGCGCCAGGATGAAAGGTTCATGATCACTGTAATCGCGCGCGATGGCCAACCGATTGAACCCATCCAGACCAAGGAAGCATTTTCTGTGCAATGCGGGGTTCTTGTTAGGGACATGATCCCGATCAGCATCCACCAATGGTATAAGCCTAAGAACGAAGACCCTGAGGTGTCTTATGTCAACGATAGGCAGAAAGATGATCTTTGGACCATGTTGAAGGCAAATTTCACTCTACCGCCATAGGAGGATCTGCAGAAGCCAGCTATAGAGCCATTGGTCAAGGCTCATGCTCTTAAGAAGATGGCAGATCTATTCGGGAGGTGGAAGAATGAGTTGAAAACAATGTTTGTCGACAAAGACAAGACTCCAGAATTCACCGACCGATTTGAGAAGATAAGAGATCACTGGGACGCATTTGTGGCCCACAAGACATTTTAGAAGAGTAAGAAGATGTCAGTGACAAACAAGAAAAATGTTGCAAAGAAGGAGCTTCACCATCGCACGGGATCAGATGGCTACCTCAAAGCCTGGTCTTTGTGGGACAAGGCTGAGAATGACCTGCTTGATAAAGGGGTCAAACCAGAGACATTGAACTGGCCAGACCGTTCAGGACTTGGTTCTTCGGGGTTGGGGGAACCTTGGACCCTAAAACAGGGAAGTGCCGTTGGACGAACCACAAACGGAAATACCCGTCAAGAACCTTCAGAAGTATATCGCCGCAGCGCAGTAAGGGACGTTCGTTCCCGACAAAGAGAACGACGAGCTCACACTGGCCCTCGGGAATCCTGAGCACCCTGGACGGACAAGAGGCACGCCAGGCTCCGTTTCATTGAAGGCTGGGTTTCTCGAGGCAGGCGGTTACAAAACCCGGGAGAGGAGAAGGAAAGTGGAGCAGACCGAACTGCAGAAGCTGCATGCAAGGGTACAAGCGCAAGAGGAAAAGGACAACCAGCGACATGTCGGAGCTACCCCAGAAGCTACACCGTCATCTCAGCGGAGAAGCAGTGTGGCTTCCACCGAGCTGCTTCAGGAGCCTATCTTCACTGCTCCTGCTAGCTACCCCGTGGATGCTATCACGGAGGCTCAAGATTGCCACCTTATGACACAATGGCAGAACTTCAAAGTCAAGGCGGCTGTCGGCTCTGTTGCACCTCCTGAACTCGACGCAACTTTTCACTACAGTCCGATTCCAGAAGGATATGTTGCTGTGATGGTGGATGAAATAACGGAGGGATTTGAAGAGCTCGAGCTTGACCATCCTACCGGTGAAGGGGAGACTCGGCTGGGTCTTGCTCTGAAGACTCCATGTCTATGGCGGAAGGAGCTCATCAACCTTCCCAACTGGACGCCTCCACCTCCTCCTCCTCCTCCGGCAAGTCAGGGCACTCCGCCTCCTCCTCCAGCGAGTGATCAGGGCACTCCGCCTCCTCCTCCGACGAGTGATCCGGGCACTCCGCCTCCTTCTCCGCTTGCTCCGGCGTGTGGCGGCACTCTGCCTCCTTCTCCGCTTGCGCCGGCGCGTCCGAGCAGCCCGCCTCCTCCTCCGCCTTGTCAGCAAGGGCGGAAGAGAGCCGCCGCCGCTCAGGTTGCTCTGGCGCGTTGTAGCACTCCGCCTCCTTCTCCGCCTCGTAAGCAACAAAGGAAGACAGCCACCGCCGCTCCGGCCGCTCCGGCGTCTAGCAGTACAGCCAGAGGCGGGAGGCAATACAGATTCGGTCCATCTCTCAGGCCTCTAGATAAGTTACCATACGAGAGGAACATGGAGGAAAACACGAAGATCTGTCAAGCCCAAGTGAGGGACTTCTTTGAAACGCAAAGAGCTAAGAAACATCCACCTCCAGAGGAGAAGATAGATTCAGTGAAATTGAAGCGCACTTTGGATGCCCTGAAGCAACCACCACCGCCTCCGCCGGATGACAACCATGTTCGCGCTCTTAAAAAGGCAGCACAAGAAGTGCGCCGGTCGGGAACTACTTCAAGTGACAAAAGGTTACAAGAACGAACAAGTGGGAAAAAATTCCCCAGCTCGGCGAACAGGTGAACCAATCGTGCCCCCCACTGAAGGTGTCTAGCGATATCATCGCAAATCTGCTTCCCGGTACCAATCCTGGTGATTACCTTCCCGACGATGCACATTTTGATACAATGGAGGTGGACGAACACAAATACCGGTATGGGAAGCCTCTCGTCAAACCTGGAGCTCCTCCTCTAACAACGATGATGCGAAGATTCCATAAGTGGTACATGGACACCTGCAAGTCTGGGAAGGATATTTTGACGCTGAGAGTTAAAGAGGAGCACGACCTCGTTGGAATTGATCATTGTATGCATTCCATTTGAGGAGTTCTTCCAGTTTTTCAATCATAAGGTCCTCGATAAAATAATCATCACTTGCTACTGTCTGTAAGTACTACTTCTGTAATTAAGTCTCTATATATAGCTCAACTCTTTCATTATATGTATATATAATTATCCTCACTATATTATGCAGATTGAAGATCGTCGAATGCAAGAAAAGACAAATCTATGACATTGGGTTCATTAACACAAATATCATAGATGATTGGACAGTTAAACATGATGCCAAAGAAGCCGAGGCCAACTTGCTAAAATCATTGCTTCAAAATCAAAACAAAGATAAAATACTCTTTCCTTACAACTTTAAGTGAGTGTTACTGTCTTGTGCATATTCGGTTTCTCTTATTACTCTAGGTTATAGTAATGTAATTGATGAGTTATGCATGCGTGTGCAGTTTCTACTTTATTCTCCTAGAGCTTAAGTTGAGCAGGGACCAGTAACCGTCTTAGACTCAAGACGAAAAGATCCCAAGAAATATGCGGCCATGACTGAAATGCTCGAGAAGTAAGTTCAATCGATCATTATCGCACCATATCGGCAACTTTGTTCATTTCCTGATATCAAGTAATAATTATTTTCTTTGTCCCGCAGGGTTTGGAAAGTGTTCACCGCAGAAGCTCCGGGACTGCCGGGGAAGCTGCGATTTACACACCCGAAAGTAAGTACTACTAGCTAGTTCTGCGCATCTTCCATTGATTCTAGCTAGCTAGTTTCATCAATACCATTTATAATGCTTGATTATCAGTTTGATTGACCTCTATTTCTCGTAAAGTGGTTGTGGCAGGAAGGCGGGAATAATTATTGTGGATACTACATTTGCGAGTACATCTACAACGCGACGACCTCTAAGCGGGCTTACTCTAAAGAAGATTATGAAGTGCGTAAGCAATATTTATTCACAATTTTATTTTATTACCATCATTTGTGTTGAGTTTCATTCATATATATGTATTGACCCCCTTCTTCAAATTAGCTTTGGCAGCTGCGGGATGAACTCCTACCACAAGATCGCATAAAAGCAATTCAAGAGGAATTGGCGAGATTCTTTCTTGACCATGTCATAGATAAAGACGGTGAATAACATGTGGAAGTTGAGTTCAAATATTAGGGGATTGTAAGAGATCTTATATTGTATATATATATATATCCAGTAGCGTTGGATAGATATACAAAAACTTGTTGTTCGACCAATCTGTCAGAGAAGGAGAGGTCGATCACTTCTCTCTGTATATATATGTTCATGACGATCTTCTGTACTTAATAGTTTCCTTCATTTGCTTACTAGCTAGCGTGTCGAGTCCTCTCTATACATTATAGTACGAAGCGTCGACCAAGCACGGATATAATAGAGGACACTTCTCTCTATTAGCTAGCTAACACAATATATGAAACCCCAAAATTACCCTTACAAACCCACCCCCCCCCCCCCCCCCCTCAAAAAATAAAACAAAAACTCCAGCCCCTGAACTGCTGACGCGTGGACGCTTATTGATCCCGGTTGGTGCTACCAACCGGGACAAAAGACCCCCTTGCCTGGGCAAGCCGCAGCGGCCACGTGTAGCCCCATCTGTCCCGGTTGGTACAAGAACCGGGACTAAAGGTATTGGGTTTTAGTACCGACCCTTTAGTCCCGGTTCTCGAACCGGGACAAATGGGTCTTTTTCTACTAGTGAGTGCACGTGTATTTGTGAGTGTATCTAATTGTACTGTATTAAAAAAAAAGGCAAATCGTGTGCCCGAGAAGTTTAAGCAGGGGTGGAGCCCAATAGATCACGATCAACCTTGTGTCACATGAGGATATTTTGCTAAAAGACCATGCAGGATATATTTTCTTTTAAAAACATGCATGAGGATAGGTGCACCAACTCTAGGAGTGATGATAGTCGCACGGACACATTACAGGAAGCTAAGCTCGCCTACAAATAGCCGGTAGTGTGCCGGCCCAGAAGCCATGTGGTTTCATTATGCTGATGCCATGCATGCATTTTACTCCCTCCGTTCCTAAATAATTATCTTTCTAGCCATCTCAAATGGACTACAACATACGGATGTATGTCGACATGTTTTAGAGTGTAGATTCACTCATTTTGCTCCGTATGTAGTCATTTGTTGAAATCTCTAGAAAGACAATTATTTAGGAACCGAGGGAGTACTTTTGTTTAGGTTTAAAGAATATTAAAAATATGTATGAGTAAAAATAATTTAGTTATTTTTTAAAGTATTCATCAGATACTTCAAAATGTACATGCAGTGTAATCAAGTGTTTCTAAATGTTTAGAAAATGTTTATATCATTGGAAAAATGTATGTGACATTTTAAAGATGTTCATTCAGTGTAAAAAAAGTATAGCTCAAGTTTTAGAAAAAATGGTGTACCATTATAATTATATATGTGACATTTAAAAATGTTCACGCATTGCAGAAAATTGTAGTACATGATTTCTTTAAATTGTTATACAAGCGTAAAAAGTGTAAAAAAAGTATAGCTCAACTTTTAGAAAAATTGTTGTACCATTACAATTATATATGTGACATTTACAAAATGTTCACACATTGCAAAAAATTGTAGTACATAATTTCTTTAAATTGTTATACAATGTAAAAAGTGTTTGGGTAATTAAAAAAATCCTCCCATTAAAAAATGTAGGTTACATTTAAAAGACATTCAAGCGTTTCAAAAATATGTTAGCAACATTTTAAAAAAGGTTATACAATTAAAATAATGTTATCATATATTTCAAAATGATTCATGCCATTTAAAAAAATGTTTCAGCGTGTATTTGATTTTTCTTAACACATATTAAAAGAATGTTCAAAATACGTGTTTGAAAAATTGTTAATCTAGTATTTAAAAATATTAAAAAGTATGTAAAACTTTTTTGGATGTATAAAAAAATGTACAATGTGTATGAAAAATAGGAATAGAAAGTATATTTAAAATAATAATAGTCATGTATTTAAAAAAGTTGAGTGTGTAAAAAAATATTTGTAATATGTAAGAAAAAAGTACAGTATGTATGAAAAATTTAGCATGTGTTGAAAAAATAAAAATAAAAAGAAACAAACCAAAGAAAACAGATGAAAACGAAATAAATAAAATTTAAGAAAAATAAAAAGAAATAGGGAAATTTAAAAACCTAAGAATACCAGAGAACCTGACGGAAAGCGGGAAAAACGATAAAAAGGGAGAGAGAAAAACTCGGGTACCGACAGTATTGCACGGACCATGTTGTACCGCGCTGTAGGCGAGATCTATTACGACTTCCGCAATGGGCAAGAAATAGAGCCGTGTTCCCGTCTTGTTCCCCAGATACCTCACAACAACGACGGGTCGCCGGAACCCCGCCCTCCAACTCCAATCTGCGAGTCTCTCCCCTCGCCGATCTGTCACCGTCGTGTGCCGCCGCGGAGTGTCCGGGGGATGACGCCGGCCGTTGGCGCGGGAGACGGGGGAGGAGGCCGCCGGCGACTGGAGAGGAGGACGAAGGCCGCGCGCACTACCGTCTGGATTTCTGGGCCGGCGAAGCACGTGCGGTGGAGCGCTGGGAGGCGCCGGCGAAGACTGACTGTGGTAAGCGCGGTAATGCCTGTACTGCAACTGCAACTGAGACATATTTAGTCCCCACGTACATCGCCAGTTTAGTAAGATTTCCGCCGTTCTATAAATGTTGTCTCAGCATGGGTATCCCAAGTAGACCACTAGTAGTAGAAGCATGGTTTTCAATTTCTGTTTCCAGAAAAATTTCAGCACCAACCAAAATCATCGTGAATTTCGGTGATTTCAGTTTCCATTTCAGCCAAATAACTGAAATATTCACTCAAATTCAATTGAAAATTTGAAAATTTGAAAAAAAATAGAAAAATATTTGAATTCATGTGTTGTATTGAAACTGTTGAAATATTTTGGCTGGAACGTAATATTTCAGTGTCTACTGAAATTACTGAAATTCGGTGAATTTCATCAGAATCACACTGAAAGTGAAAACCATGAATAAAAGTTAGGAGTAGCGTATGACGAAGGCCAGAAAGAGCCATTGTCCCTGGCTTTGTTTGCTGATAACTCTGTTGCCTCCGTATGTTGAACTGCTTGGTACGATATATGTGGAGCTACATTTCTGTACCAACTGTCAAGTAGAGCTATAAAAAGTACTGCAACATGATTATCTTTCTTTGTTCTGCTAACAAAGTTTCATTTTGCTCGCAACAGTGGTCTGGTTTATTGCAGCTTTAGCGGCCGCTTAGCCGCCTCAGGGAGAGAGACGCCATCACCTTCATCATCACTCAGCTTCGCGCGATGGCTCTCCGACTGGCTCCCCCGCTCCCTCCGCCACCAACTGAGCCAAATTAGCTCTGCGTCTTCGTCGCCGTCGCCACCGCCGCTTGTTGTCTGTGCGTCCCTGGGTGTTTTGTTGGGCTTGTTGTGTTGTGCCCACAGCTGAATCTATGTTGCGTGTGTGTTGTGTTTTGTGCGTTTGTGTTGGACCTTCGTGCAGTGGCGTTGGATGTGTTCGTGTTTCGAGTGGTACCTTATGAACGTTGTGCTTGGTGGTTGTTTTATTTATAAAGCGGGGCGAAAGCCTTTTTCGGTAACAGTAGAGTTTTCTTCTATGTCAATTATGGAGTAGCAAGTTTTTGTCTATTTTCACTTTTGTGTAGCGTGTTGTTGACATCATTCGTAGCTAACACTAATAGAAAAGGGGCCAATGATCCAGGCCGGTCCAGCCCATTAGTCCCGGTTCAATCCAGAACCAGGACCAATGGGGGCATTGGACCCGGTTCGTGAGCCGAGGGCGGCGAACCACGTGGGCCATTGGTCCCGGTTCGTCTGGACCTATTGAACCGGGACCATTGGCCCTCGCTCATGGCCCACAACCATTGGTCCCGGTTGGTGGCTTGAACCGGGACCAAAGGCTGCCCATTAGTTTAGGAACAACTATTTTTTAGTAAAGTTGATCACAACTATTTTTCCTTCTATTTATTTTTGAATAGTTTTTTATATAGTTTCTTTTATTTTCTGCTATATTTATTTTTCTCTTTTTATTTCTGAGTTGTAATAAGTCATTAAAAATAAGCATCTATGCTTATTTTTTAGTAAAATTAATCACAACCATTTTTTCTTCTATTTATTTCTAAATTGTAATAAGTCATTAAAAATAAGCATCTATGCTTATTTTTTAGTAAAGTTAATCACAACTATTTTTTCTTCTATTTATTTCTGAATAGTTTTTTATATAGTTTTTTCTTTTCTGCTATATTTATTTTTTCTTTTTATTTCTGAGTTGTAATTTAGATATATTAAAACTGAGCACTTTTCCAGCCCTCTCAGGTCATCAGCGTTCCCGGCCGTCGGATCGTCAATTCTAAGCATTTTCGGTCGTCGGATTAGCAGCGAATCGTGCCTAAACTCGTTTCGTTCGCTAATACCCACCGCTACCGTGCTGGGCCGCTGCTCCATGAGCATTTTTGGACGCTCGGTGTTAAATTGGGCCCAATGGGCTGTCACCCCACCAGAAGCAGATCGTGATGCAGGGTCGACTCCTTCTATCCCCGACCTCTCTCCCCTTTCTCCCAATCTGGCTGGTTGGATGAATCCTTGGCGGCAGCGGCGACCACAACCTCGAGCAGACCACCACCAGCCTCCGCCCCTATCCTCCCCCCCTAAGCAATCAGCCTTGTCTCCCACCCTCTCCTCCTCACCTCATCAGAAGAGAAGAGAACAGGGAGATCGACCAGGTCAGGCGCCGGCCAGATCCTCCACGGACCACGGCCGCAGCCACCTCACTCAGGCTCCGAGCTTGGCATCCATGGAGGTCAGAACAGCACGCCGGGATAGGATCTAAGCTCGGCCACGTGAGGAGGCGTCTGCCTGCTCCGCGCCATCGACGCCATTGAGCTTCCCCCCTCTAGCAGGCTAGCATCCATTCTTCTCTGATCCACTAGGTTGCCCCTCCATCTTCAACCTTTCTGCAGATATTTTTCTCCCCAGCACACAATCCCTTCTCTACCGGTGGTTCGTCACCTCAAGATTTACTGATGAGTCCAGTCAGATTTGTTTGTTGCGTACTTAATCACCACCCGATAGATGAATTATTATTTGTTTCTACCGCAAATTTTGTTCATGTTGTTGTCCATATATTTAGTTGGTGTCACAGCAGTGATTTGAGCATCGTGAAAATATAGGAATAACGCTTGTTTTAGGAATGTGTTTCCTTACGACCCGAGTAGTGTGATTGCACAGGCTGCTCAATGGCTTAAATTTTGGTCTGGTATACAGAAACGAGGACATGGCGCCATGCAAGAGAGAGGAGCAAGGTGGCTTCTGCAGGTTGCGGCTCAGATTTTCAGCACAAGAAGAGGCTGGGCACTTGGTGCTTAGAATAGCAGGGTGAGATGGAGTTTTGTGGAGCACTAAGGTAGATCTGATTCTTGTACTGTATTTTGAGTAGTATTTCTGGTTCATCAGTTTTGATATTGGGATTGGTTGCTTTCCTGTGTCGTGATGTTGGGTTGCTATGTACCCATATTCATGTAATAAGTAGTTGGCTGTATAGAGTTCTGTAGTTGGCTGTAGAGTTCTTGCTGCGTTTGCGAGGTGTTTTGTGTCTGCTAATTTAAAATCATGGCTGATCCTTGTGACCAGAACCTGAAGCTTGCTTTGTATTATCAGTTTCACTGCTGCAAATGAAATTGGGAGCGGGGAGCTCCTAAAGTCAAAAAAAATTGTTGTTCATGTTGTGCTATGCTCTGCACCAATTGCTGATTTGTGTGCCAGGCCACCACCACGGTCGCACCCGCGTCTCCGCTCCATTCAATCATATCGGCCTACGATGCAGACATCCTAAGTCCGAGAAGCGATCCTGGTAAGACAATTAGACTCACATTTTTTCAATCCTAGCTATCACACGCGCAATCTAATCGATGGTTAATTTGCCATGTCAGGTTCAAGAGCTTGTTGGTCATCTCTGGTCATTGGGATCCCATGGATGCCACCAATGCATGCAATCAATAAACATATTTGATCATGTCTTCTTGAACGAGTCAGCATCCCAAGATGAAGTCAATAAATCCAGCACTCCAATCTATCTGCCACTTAGCCCCTGAAATTAGTATGACTACTAGCTAACTACACCAATTCATAAAGCTCTACAATATACTGTAACTATCTCACATGGTATGGTACTAGCGAACAATTTTTTTTAGTTGTTAATTATTTTTATAACTCAAATCATCCTATTGTTGAATAGATGTGAAGTACATATCTGGTAGCTTACGATTGTTCAAAAAACTAAGACCATGATCATTCCTAAATGTGAGATTTCATTGTGAATTATTTGGTACAATTGATTCTTTTGTTCTGCTTCAGCTCACTCTTAAATATTGGAAATTCGTGTCCAGAGCCCTTCGTTGGCAACTCACTGATGTAGACACTCACGTGGATGCAGCCGCTCAGCCCCAAATTGATTTTTCTGTAAGGATTCTCGGTATATATTTAGTTCGAAAGCATCGATCTTATTCAATTTACTTTACTTGAATGTTATCTATGTAAGTGTTTGAGCCAGAACATCTTATGTGGGTGTCTTCTCATGATATTTGTACCTTACAAAGATCCTGTCTTGATTCGTGAATTTTACCGGGGGCTTTCCTACTTTTACCATTTGATTATTAACATTTTTGTGTATCACATTTTCTGTAAGTTGAGCCTTAATACATATATGGCATGCCAATCACACCATGATTACAAGTATATATGTTTGCTGTTAGAAAAAATAAATTTGCCGTCTATTGATCAGTGCATCACAGTAATGATTTCTCCCGTCACATGCCATTCATTTATTAGCTTATTTGTTGCATTGGTATTTCACGTCACTTCCTAATTTACTTGTAACACAGATTGAATGTGCTTTGACAGATATAGTCAGATATCAAGGAAACATCCACGTCTAAGTTGTTTTAGATATATTTTATATTGGTTTGTAGCTCGCTGATAATACCCTTTTTTTAATTTAAGATATAAGAAATCTTTGCCTTCTTGAACCACTATACAGTGAAGTTTCCTTTTTGTTGGGATAGCATTATGGTCAACTAATTCGATAGAAATTTTTACCCAGAGGATGCTAAACAAGGAAACAAAGTACACTTGCTAAATTTAATTTCCTTCGTCAAGGATATAGGGGGAAAAATTCTCTTATAGATCTTGGTCACCATTTGTGATCTTATTCCAGGATCCATGCTATGCATGCCCATACATTTTTCCTCCCGAGTCTAATTGGATGACTGGAATATTACCGAGCCATACATGTTCTTCCCTGCTGTTTATGACTTGGCAGTTCGGATTAGTTGTAATTACTACGAACATTGTTGTGTATGTAGTCATACCATGTATCTGTGAATCTTGAGATTTCCTTTAATTACTGAATAATACTCCCTCTGTTCCTAAATATAAGTCTTTGGAGAGTTTCCACTATAGACCACATACTGAGCAAAATGAACGAATCTCACTCTAAAATGCATCTATATACATCCGTATGTGATTCATAGTGGAATCTTTAGAAAGACTTATATTTAGGAACGGATGGAGTATATGTTTATGTTCATGCAAATTTAATATGAGCTATGTGGCAATTTATTTACAAAGTTTATTACAATTTTATTGTATAAATAGACGGGCGCAGCAACGCGCGCAGTCATTGATCTAGTAAGTCATTAAAAATAAGCATTTATGCTCATTTTTTAGTAAAGTTAATCACAACTATTTTTTCTTCTATTTATTTTTGAGTAGTTTTTTATATAGTTTTTTTTCTTTTCTGCTATAGCCATTTTTTCTATTTATTTCTGTGTGGTATAAGTCATTAAAAATAAAAAAGAGGCGCAATGCTAGTTAATTCGCTTCAAGCCTTTCGGAATAATGTAAATTGCACTGCACATAGCTCCGTGCAGTCTACCCTATTCCTCAAGGCTAGAAGCGAACCAACGTGAATGTGAGCATTGAGCCTCTTCTTCATCGTCTCTGCACTCAGGGCTTATAAACAGCTGCGAGTGCCTCTCGCTTGGCGAGGTGGGACTAAAAAAACAGCTGCATAAAATAAATAAGTAAAGAAAAAAAGTGCCTCCTACTGGGCCCCCACGGCCTGGATACGACTAGAAACCCACCATGGGCCAGGATTCAGGCCCGCAGGTGGCCCAGTAGGACCATCAGGCAAAGCAGTAGTAAGTAGGCCCGTAAGCTGCGGTGGAGAGGAGCTTCGAGAGGAGCGGCGGTGGGGCTTATAAACCACTGCGCTCCTCTCGGCTAGCGAGTGGGACTAAACTTTCGTGCCGCCGTGCACCACGGCCATTGGTCCCGGTTCGTGGCTCCAAGCGGGACCAATGCTCACTTTTAGTCCCGGTTGGTGGCACCAACCGGGACCAAAGCTTCGCTTCCCGCCCTTTGGGCTCTTGAAAAGGCCTTTGGTCCCGGTTGGTGCTACCAACCGACTAAAAAATGCATTAATTCCGGTTGGAGCCACGAACCGGGACCAAAGACTTTGCTATATAACAAAAATTTCAGAACCGCATCCCCACTTCGATCTCTCCTTCCTCCTCGATCTCCGGCGCTTGCTGTCGCCGACCCGCCGACGCCATCGCCGCCCGCCCGCCCGACACCGTCGCCGTCCCATCGTCGCCCCGTCCCGTCGCCGCCCGTCTGCTGCCGTCGCCGCCCCTCCACGCGCCGTCGCTGTCCCCTCGACACCCGTCCGTCGTCGGCGTCCCGTCATCGCCGTCTCGCGCCTCCGCCCGTCATCGCCGCCCGTCGCCCCGGCCCGTCATCGCCGGCCCCGTGTATTTTCTGTTTTCCGTTTTCTGTTAGATAAATTAGATAGAAAAATTAGATATTAATGTCAAATGTTAGATGAATTAGCTAGACATTAATTAATGCTAATTAGATGAGTTAGTTTCTTATATTTTTTATTATAGATGAATTACATATATTAATGTTAGACGAATTAGTAAGTACTTAGTTAAATTAGTAAGAAAATTAATAAGTGCTTAATTAGTTGAATTAGTAAGTACTATAATTGAACTAGCTAGTTAGAAAAATGTAATTACTATTTTATCTAGATTTTTTTGGTAATATAATTAGTTAGAAAAATATGAGTTAGTTAGAAAAATACTAGTTTATTTTAGTAAGTACTATATAGTAAGTGCTACTTTGTTTTTAGTAAGTACTACTTTATTTATTTATAGTAATAAGTACTTAGTATAGTTGAACTAGATAGTTGATTTAATTAATAAAACTACTTTATTTAACTATATATAGAAGTAGTTTGTAGTAAGTGCTACTTTATTTATTTATAGTAAGTGCTACTTTATTTATTTATAGTAAATGCTTAGTATAGTAGTTGAACTACATAGTTGATTTAATTAATAAAACTACTTTATTTAACTATATATAGAAGTAGTTCCCGCATCGACGTCGGCGATGCCTATCCCTCATGCTCGTCGTCGTCGACTCGGCCGTGGAGGCTTGCTTGATCAGGGCCATGTTCGGGACTGGCTCTGCCGGGCTGGTATTGGGAGGTGCTACCTTCCGGGGGACGTAGGTTGATGAGGAGGCAGCCCATTGTTGACCCGATCCTTGTTTGGTGGCGGTCGCATGGGCCAGTGACGGTGCCGAGGCTTCCGGACACCGCGGAGGTGGTACGTCACCGTGTCAGCGAGGAGGACGAGCACGTCCATCGCTACATGGTTGCATTGGAGGGCAGGTTCGACAATACCTGGCAGGTTCTTCAGGTATCTCACTAGAGCTATGATCCTGTGATGGTTCCTTATCTTTGGGTGTCCACCGCCAGCGTCGATACCGTCGGGCGCTACGGTTCTAGTTGTATTAGTGATGCTATATTAGTGATAATATTCGACGATGTACAGACACCAAGAGATGATGTATTTTTGCTTATAATTATTGAATGCATGCTAATTTGAATACTACTTTATTTTATGATTTGGTTTTGCTTATTTTATGATTTGGTTTTGCTTATTGAATGCTCATATTGGATAAGTTCTCCTTCATTTGAATTATGAATATAGGCCGGAAATGTCGTACTCGGACGACGAAAACCGCCCGGGGGAGTGCGACTGGTGCCACGACGACCGAGGTATCTGTGACAGGTTCATTGAGCTGGACGAAGATCGGCGCTTCAGCATTAAGCTCGACGAGACCTTCGGTGTTCATACTGATGCATAAGGGCGACAATAGTTTTTTCGTAATTAATCATGACTTTAACTATTTTAATCATGACAATATTTTTCATCTTTTCCAATTCGACTAGCTTATCCCATGCTTTGCAAGACGCTATGTCTTGGAGAGGATGGGTTTTGAAGACCATGAAAGTTTCGAAACCAAAAACATTATCCTAAGTACCCATCATGGTGTGGATTTTCAAGTAAAGCTGTACAATTCTCAGAGTGTAACCCATTTTGGTTGCAAAAATTGGGAAGCACTTTGCAAGATGTATGGTCTTGATGAGGGTATGCTTGTCACCATGGATCTTGGTGATCCTACAATCGAGCAAGAGACACCTTCGATTTGGGTCCTTGTGGATACACCTCCAATTCTTCCCCATGTGAGCTTAACATAGTTATTAAGTAATTTATATTGTTTATTTCAAAATAGTTGACAGCTTATTTCCATTGACAGCTTATTTTGATTGTTCAAAGAATATGCGGAAGATGGTAGACAAAACCCACTACACCGATGGCTCTGAATTAACTTATAAGGAGAAAAATCATCTGATCGCATTTTGTAGGGATCTTGAGAATTACAATGTCTACAATCGAACTCCTCAATATTATGGTCAATACGTGCCACTAGTGCACGTGTTGAACTACGGTAATTATCATGGAGATACCCTGGTAAGATTTTTTTACTATTACGACATCCGTGCATCTTTTTGCATACTTATAAAACTAGTACATCATTGCTAACTACGAAGTTATTACTATGTTTTTCAACAGAGAATCCCAGAGGATTGTGTGCCTCATTTGATGTATGAGAATGGCAGCCTTCATGTTTTGAACATATATCCAGGTCATCCTCTGAATCTCAACTGTCCATACCAGATTTCTAAAAGAAGTGGAGACATGACAATCAAAGAATGGAAAAATGTATGGACAGTCGTAAGGAGCTTCTTGGAAGCAAAAGGAAGCGAAGCGCAAGAATTGGAGACAGGATGATCTCCATTCTTCATAATGGAGAGTCAGGGTCTATATTGTTTTATGCTATTTTACCTTAAGGGTGTTTAATTAGGTCCTACCAGATACTGATGATCATGTGCTAAGAACAATTATGTAGGGTTGGGTTCGATGACTATGAGGATGATGATCGTATGACTTATTATTAATAACGAGTAGAAGTTGTATGATGATGCATGATTAGTAGGACTTGTTATTATATATGATGATGTATGATGCAAGCATGCATGAGCATGTTATATCAGCGGGTGAAATGAACATAACAGCAGTGTTGATAAACCAAGGACGAAGATATAAGAGAGGACACTTCTCTCTATTAGCTAGCTAATAACAACCTAAAATTAACCCCCAAAACACCTAAAGCAGCCACTTTTCTAAAAAGACATGGACTTTTGGTCCCGGGTGGTGCCACCAACCGGGACCAAAGGCCCCCCAGGCGGGGGTCGGCGGCCCGGCCACGGGGAGGCACATCTGTCCCGGTTCGTGTTTGAACCGGGACTAATGGGTGGAGGTATTTGTAACGACCCATTAGTCCCGGTTCATGAACCGGGACTAAAGGCCCTTACGAACCGGGACTAATAGGTGTTTTTCTACTAGGGTAAACTTGTCCATGATAGTTTTCTCTTGAATGCATAGGGCTTTATGATGCTTCACCTGTTACTCCCTTAGGCCGCTTTTGAATCAGCGTTTCTCCTCGTTTCTGGCCGGTATAAAATACAGAGCTCGTCCCGTTGTTTTGATTTCAGGCAGGAATCAAGTATTGACCTGTAATTTACACTTGTAAAATAAATATAGGTATAAAAACTTACACCCAATCCAAGCAGGGCCTTAGATGTTTTACTTGTTTTAGAAAGCACAAGAAATCAGGGAATCTGCACCGCTCCTCGCTTCAAATCAGGGACACGAATGACGCATCCGTCTAGGGGAATGTCTGATGCTATTCTCATTTTTCATTTAGCCTCTTTTCTTGCATTTTTTTCCGTCACCGTTCTTATGTTATTTTGATTTAGGTGCCTGTATGTAACCGTGTTCAATACAATATTAGCATTTTGCAATAAAATGTGCTTAATCTGAGCCACTTTGTTCTTGAGGTAGGGGGTTGGGGTGGGGGTGCACTGAACTGCCAGCCTGATGATTAGCCTCGAGAACGGAGATCTGAATCCACTTCTACGTTGAAGCCCGCTTGGCTGCTGCGCTTATGCCTATCTTGGTTTCTTGGCTGGGTTTCTCTCAGGGGTAAATTACAAATCACCAACATGCACGCACGCTTGTGGGCACATTTTGCACAAAGCAGGCTAAATGGGCTCCGGGAATGGATGTGTCGAAACGAATGTTATGAAGGCTTTGGCAGATGGAATGAATGCCCCCACTAGATTTATACTTGTTTAAGCAGTATTTGAGCCATTATCCATGAGACTGCCCACTGGCCAGTGGCCACTATCCATGGTTTACTGTAGTGTCAGAGGTTTTGCTCTAGAATGTTCCTGCTTGCCATCTTATATGTTAAGCTATGTTTTATACTGTTTTCCTGATTGCTGAATGGTCATGGATCTTTCTGGTGAGGCTTTTACAACCCTAATTTGCTGAATTATCATATATCTTACTTCTGTGTGATGTTATTTTAGCAACCTTGGTTGCTAGATGTTCATGGGTCTTTCTACGATATGCATCATTCCGATAAACTGTTTGGAAAAGCCATCTAAAACATTATCGAAACATTGTGTGAGTGGTGGTAGAAAAACTATACGAAAAATACATCCCACCACCGGGTGCAGTTACACTCACGTCTCATATACTACCACCGGGGTAGAATATATAATAGTTTATCATTTTGAGTATGTTCATATACTATTTATAAGATACTCCAAAACGAACTACATGGAAAAATTACAATTAACCCCATAGTATTTAATAAGTATTATTTTTAACTACATATATATTTATACATTAAGAAAATGTCACGTACCGCATAAAAAAATCGTATATACATACTACCAAAATACTTTCAGATACGTGCAATGATACATACTACTCCCTCCGTTTCTTTTTACTCTGACTATAAGGTTTGTCTGATGTCAAAGTTCAAAAGTTTGACCAAGTTTATAGAAAAAATATCAAGCATCCCATTACCAAATCTATATCATTAGTTACACTACGAAATTAATTTTCATAATGTATAACTTTGAAATTGTCCTTAAAAAAACTTTGATATTGTAGATATTGATATTTTAATATATAGGTAATTGCCCACAGTGGCGGAGATTCCTTAGGGCCAACCTGGGCCATGGCCCCCCTGCTTGTGTAGTTTCCTTATATTATTAGCACATAATTAGACAGAAATGATGGTGTTTTGCCCAATCTTTGGTTGAATAGCCCCTCCTACATGGATTAGCCCCTCCTATAATTCTGATCAAGCTCCGCCACTGATTGCCCGTGCGTTGCAATGGGAGCATACTTGTTCTAATAGTTGAACACTAAGGTCATTCTTGTCTTCTTCTTTTTCTTCTTCTCCACCAACTATCTTCATTTCTCCGCCTCCTCAGTCCAAACTCACCACCTCAGTCAATGATGCATCCGGCTCATAATCCATACCTCCGCCCCTACTCAAACCTACACTTTAATTTTCTAAGGATGACAATGCCTCATTTTTGGCTTCAATTATTGAGCATCCAACCAATTTCATGTCCCCGTGCTACCACAAGACTATAGGTGCATTATATTTGCCACCACAATAGAGGGAAATAATGTCATGGAAATCGATCAATCATAGTCACATGACAAACCGAGTTCTAGTATAGCTTTTGAGCCATTTATTTTTCATTATACATTTCCTGTAATCAAGTAAGGATAATTAAATTGTCCTTCCTTTATTAGCAGAAATGTATTCGACGTTGTGAGCATCGATGGCGAGGACCTTTGACCCTTATTAGCTAAGATCTACCCCACGGGCGTTTAAGATATTCAAATACAATGTTGTGACGTTTCCTTCAGATTCATTTAATTGTCATATTCTTTGCAGCACACTTTATCCAAAATTATTCTTCAGTGGAATTCTATTTCATAATATTATGCAATTTAACAATGAATCTTTTTTACTAAAAAAACTGAAAAAAGATTGTTAAAATTATTTTCGTGAACCAAATAAATGCATACTCATCTTATAGTACAAGGAAATTTTGAATTAAACATTTCTTACAGATTTACAAGTACACTGAAAAGTTTCCACTGATCACAAAGCTGTCGTACCGGCCAAGCTCCTCCACTTTTGGACTCGCTGCCGATGATGCAAAGGTTATCCCTCTGTCCATATTTCATAAGCAAAATTTGAAGAGATCATGTTTAACTTCTTCAAATGCTTGCATTAATTAGAACGAGACTTTTTAAAGAAATGTCTAAGTCTGGATTTAACCATGCTACACGCACTAAAGAATGAAATTTCTCTCTCTAATACGCATGAATCATACATACATATGTTTCTCAATTAAAAATACAAACTCATCTTGTTTACCTGCAATTGTATTTTCCTGCTGATTGCCACCCCGGAGGAGTTCCATACAATTGAAACAAGATGAGATTCTTCACTGAACACATGCGCTAGTTGTTGTTGGAAATATGAGCAATTTACCAAATGATTTTATTAATAGAAATATTAGATAAAGCATGACTAATAATATAGCAGAGATAAAACAAGTCATGTAATTTGACAGAGAGAAGTTAAATAGCATCTGCATATAGGAACTAGAACCGAACACATCTAGAACATACAGTAGAGCAAGAAATTGTGACAGAACCTCTAACAGGAAGAGTATGAAACGTACGGAACGGGAGCAGATGCACCGGTCTTGGGGTCGGTGTCCTCGCCAGCCATGTCGTCGAGGAGGTTGTCGACGTTGGGAAAGAAGTCGTCGTCGGAGTCTGGGGCGTCCGTGACGAAGAAGTCGGTAGTCGCGCTGAGCGCTCCCCAAAAACCTTATCACCCTTCTCCCGCACAGGACTCAAAAGGTGCGGTTTCGGAGGCCTACTGTCCCGACCTGTGGTGCACGCGAGAAGTCGGGATGGGGAAATCGTAGCAGCAGCGCAATGCTCAGAAACTTTGTGGTGTGTCTTGCTACCTCTTGAGCACTAAGTTGCTTTTCCCTTGAAGAGGAAAGGGTGATGCAGCAAAGTAGCGTAAGTATTTTCCTCAGTTTTTGAGAACCAAGGTATCAATCCAGTAGGAGACTGCACGCGAGTCCCTCGCACCTACACAAACAAATAAATCCTCGCAACCAACGCGATAAGGGGTTGTCAATCCCTACACGGTCACTTACGAGAGTGAGATCCGATAGATAAGATAAGATATATTTTTGGTATTTTTATGATAAAGATGCAAAGTAAAATAAAAGCAACGGAAATAACTAAGTGTTGGAAGATTAATATGATGGAAGATAGACCCGGGGGCCATAGGTTTCACTAGTGGCTTCTCTCAAGAGCATAAGTATTTTACGGTGGGTGAACAAATTACTGTTGAGCAATTGACAGAATTGAGCATGGTTATGAGAATATCTAGGTATGATCATGTATATAGGCATCACGTCCGAGACAAGTAGACCGACTCTGCCTGCATCTACTACTATTACTCCACACATCGACCGCTATCCAGCATGCATCTAGAGTATTAAGTTCATAAGAACAAAGTAACGCCTTAAGCAAGATGACATGATGTAGAGGGATAAATTCATGCAATATGATAAAAACCCCATCTTGTTATCCTCGATGGCAACAATACAATACGTGCCTTGATGCCCCTCATGTCACCGGAAAGGACACCGCAAGATTGAACCCAAAGCTAAGCATTTCTCCCATTGCAATAAAGATCAATCTAGTAGGCCAAACCAAACTGATAATTCGAAGAGACTTGCAAAGATAACCAATCATACATAAAAGAATTCAGAAGATTCAAATATTGTTCATAGATAAACTTGATCATAAACCCACAATTCATCGGTCTCAACAAACACACCGCAAAAGAAGATTACATCGAATAGATCTCCACAAGAGAGGGGGAGAACATTGTATTGAGATCCAAAAAGAGATAAGAAGCCATCTAGATAATAACTATGGACCCGAAGGTCGGAGGTAAACTATTCACACTTCATCGGAGAGGCTATGATGTTGATGTAGAAGCCCTCCGTGATCGATGCCCCTTCCGTGAACTCGGAACAGGCCCCAAGATGGGATCTCGTGGAGTGCAGAAGGTTGCGGCGGTGGAATTAGGTTTCTGGCTCCGTGTCGACCGTTTGGGAGTGCGTAGGTATATATAGGAGGAAGAATGCGTCGGTGGAGCAATGTGGGGCCCACGAGGGTGGAGGCGGCGCTGGGGGGGTGGCGCGCCCCCTACCTCGTGGCTTCCTGGAAGCTTCCTTGACGTAGGGTCCAAGTCTCCTGGATCATGTTCGTTCCGAAAATCACGTTCCCGAAGGTTTCATTTCGTTTGGACTCCGTTTGATATTATTTTTCTGCGAAACTCTGAAATAGGCAAAAAACAGCAATTCTGGGCTGGGCCTCCGGTTAATAGGTTAGTCCCAAAAATAATATAAAAGTGAATAATAAAGCCCAATAATGTCCAAAACAGAAGATAATATAGCATGGAGCAATCAAAAATTATAGATACGTTGGAGACGTATCAAGCATCTGTTGGGGAACGTAGTAATTTCAAAAAAATTCCTACGCACACGCAAGACCATGGTGATGGCATAGCAACGAGAGGGGAGAGTGTCTGTCCACGTACCCTCGTAGACCGTAAGCGGAAGCGTTATAACAACGCGGTTGATGTAGTCATACGTCTTCACGATCCGACCGATCCAAGTACCGAACGTACGGCACCTCCGTGTTCAGCACACGTTCAGCTCGATGACGATCCCCGGGCTCCAATCCAGCAAAGCATCGGAGATGAGTTCCGTCAGCACGACGGCGTGGTGACGATGATGATGCTCCACCGACGCAGGGCTTCGCCTAAGCTCCGCGACGATATGACTGCACCGGCGCAGGGCTTCGCCTAAGCTCCGCGACGATATGACTGAAGTGGAATATGGTGGAGGGGGGCACCGCACACGGCTAAGGAACGATCCGTAGATCAACTTGTGTGTCCATGGGGTGCCCCCCTGCCCCCGTATATAAAGGAGCAAGGAGGAGGTGGCCGGCCTAGGGAGGAGGCGCACCAAGGGGGGGAGTCCTACTCCCACCGGGAGTAGGACTCCTCCTTTCCTAGTAGGAGTAGGGGAGAAGGAAGGGGAAGGGAGGAAGGGGTGCGGCCCCTCCCCCTAGTCCAATTCGGACTAGGCCTTGGGGGGGCGCGCGGCCTGCCCTAGGCAGCCCCTCTCTCTTTCCCGCAGGGCCCAACAAGGCCCAATACTTCTCCCCGGCGAATTCCCGTAACTCTCCGGTACTCCGAAAAATACCCGAATCATTCGGAACCTTTCCGAACTCCGAATATAGTCGTCCAATATATCGATCTTTACGTCTCGACCATTTCGAGACTCCTCGTGATGTCCCCGATCTCATCCGGGACTCCGAACTCCTTCGGTACATCAAAACTCATAAACTCATAATATAAGCATCATCGAAACCTTAAGCGTGCGGACCCTACGGGTTCGAGAACTATGTAGACATGACCTAGAACTATTCTCGGTCAATAACCAATAGCGGAACCTGGATGCCCATATTGGCTCCTACATATTCTCTGAAGATCTTTATCGGTCAAACCGCATAACAACATACTTTGTTCCCTTTGTCATCGGTATGTTACTTGCCCGAGATTTGATCGTCGGTATCCAATACCTAGTTCAATCTCGTTACGGCAAGTCTCTTTACTCGTTACGTAATGCATCATTCCGTAACTAACTCATTAGCTACATTGCTTGCAAGGCTTATAGTGATGTGCATTACCGAGAGGGCCCAGAGATACCTCTCCGACAATCGGAGTGACAAAACCTAATCTCGAAATCGCCAACCCAACATGTACCTTTGGAGACACCTGTAGTACTCCTTTATAATCACCCAGTTACGTTGTGACGCGTTTGGTAGCACCAAAGTGTTCCTCCGGTAAACGGAGTTGCATAATCTCATAGTTACAGGAACATGTATAAGTCATGAAGAAAGCAATAGCAACATACTAAGCGATCAAGTGCTAGGCTAACGGAATGGGTCATGTCAATCAGATCATTCTCCTAATGATGTGATCCCGTTAATCAAATGACAACTCATGTCTATGGTTAGGAAACATAACCATCTTTGATTAACGAGCTAGTCAAGTAGAGGCATACTAGTGACACTTTGTTTGTCTATGTATTCACACATGTATTATGTTTCCGGTTAATACAATTCTAGCATGAATAATAAACATTTATCATGATATAAGGAAATAAATAATAACTTTATTATTGCCTCTAGGGCATATTTCCTTCAGTCTCCCACTTGCACTAGAGTCAATAATCTAGTTCACATCGCCATGTGATTTAACATCAATAGTTCACATCTATATGTGGTTAACACCCATAGTTCACATCGACATGTGACCAACACCCAAAGGGTTTACTAGAGTCGATAATCTAGTTCACATCGCTATGTGATTAACACCCAAAGAGTACTAAGGTGTGATCATGTTTTGCTTGTGAGATAATTTTAGTCAACGGGTCTGTCACATTCAGAGCCGTAAGTATTTTGCAAATTTCTATGTCTACAATGCTGCACGGAGCTACTCTAGCTAATTGCTCCCACTTTCAATATGTATCCAGATTGAGACTCGAGTCATCTAGATTAGTGTTAAAAACTTGCATCGGCGTAACCCTTTACTTATTTAACCCTTTTTCACTTCCATAATCGAGAAACATATCCTTATTCTACTAAGGATAATTTTGACCGCCGTCCATTGATCTACTCCTAGATCACTATTGCACTCCCTTGCCAAGCTTAGTGGTAGGGTATGCAATAGATCTGGTACATAGCATGACATACTTTATAGAACCTATGGCTGATGCATAGGAATGACTTTCATTCTCTTTCTATCTTCTGCCGTGGTCGGGTTTTGAGTCTTACTCAATCTCACACCTTGTAACACAGGCAAGAACTCTTTCTTTGACTGTTCCATTTTGAACTACTTCAAAATCTTGTCAAGGTATGTATTCATTGAAAAACATATCAAGCGTCTTGATCTATCTCTATAGATCTTGATGCTCAATATGTAAGCAGCTTCACCGAGGTCTTTCTTTGAAAAACTCCTTTCAAACACTCCTTTATGCTTTGCAGAATAATTCTACATTATTTCCGATCAACAATATGTCATTCACATATACTCATCAGAAAGGCTGTAGTGCTCCCACTCACTTTCTTGTAGATACAGGCCTTTCCAAAAGTCTGTATAAAATCATATGCTTTGATCAACACATCAAAGCGTATATTCCAACTCCGAGATGCTTGCACCAGTCCATTGATGGATCGTTGGAGCTTGCACATTTTGTTAGCACCTTTAGGATTGACAAAATCTTCTGGTTGCATCATATACAACTCTTCTTTAAGAAAACCATTAAGGAATGCAGTTTTGACATCCATTTGCCAGATTTCATAAAATGTGGCAATTGCTAACATGATTCGGACAGACTTTTAAGCATCGATACAAGTGAGAAAATCTCATTGTATTCAACATCTTGAACTTTGTCTAAAACCTTTTTCGACAAGTCTAGCTTTGTAGATAGTAACACTACTATCAGTGTCCATCTTCCTCTTGAAGATCCATTTATTTAACATGGCTTGCTGATCATAGAGCAAGTCAATCAAAGTCCATACTTTGTTCTCATACATGGATCCTATCTCAGATTTCATGGCCTCAAGCCATTTCGCGGAATCTGGGCTCATCATCGCTTCCTCATAGTTCGTAGGTTCATCATGGTCTAGTAACATGACTTCCAGAACATGATTACCGTACCACTTTGGTGCGGATCTTACTCTGGAAGACCTACGAGGTTTGGTAGCAACTTGATCTGAAGTTTCATGATCATCATCATTAACTTCCTCACTAATTGGTGTAGGAATCACTGGAACTGATTTCTGTGATGAACTACTTTCCAATAAGGGAGACGGTACAATTACCTCATCAAGTTCTACTTTCCTCCCACTCACTTCTTTCGAGAGAAACTTCTTCTCTAGAAAGGATCCATCTTAGCAACGAAAAACTTGCCTTCGGATCTGTGATAGAAGGTGTACCCAATAGTTGCCTTTGGGTATTCTATGAAGACATACTTCTCCGATTTGGGTTCGAACTTATCAGGTGAAACCTTTTTCACATAAGCATCACAACTCCAAACTTTAAGAAACGACAGCTTAGGTTTACTGTTTAAACCATAGTTCATACGGTGTCGCCTCAACGGATTTAGATGGTGCCCTATTAAACGTGAATGCAGCTGTCTCTAATGCATAACCCCAAAACGATAGTGGTAAACAGGTAAGAGACATCATTCATCGCACCATATCAAAATAAAGTACGGTTACGACGTTCGGACACACCATAATGTTGTGGTGTTCCAGGTGGCGTGAGCTGTGAAACTATTCCACTTTGTTTTAATTGAAGACCAAACTTCGTAACTCAAATATTCATCTCCATGATCAGATCGCGAAACTTTATTTTCTTGTTACGATGATTTTCTACTTCACTCTGAAATTCTTTGAACTTTTCAACTATTTCAGACTTATGTTTCATCAAGAAGATATACGCATATCTGCTCAAATCATCTGTGAAGGTCAGAAAATAATGATACTTGCCACGAGCATCAACACTCATTGAATCGCATACATCGGTATGTATTATTTCCAATAAGTCAGTAGCTTGTTCCATTGTTCCGGAGAACAGAGTTTTAGTCATCTTGCCCAAAAGGCACGGTTCGCAAGCATCAAATGATTCATAATCAAGTGATTCCAAAAGTCCATCAGCATGGAGTTTTCTTCATGCGCTTTACACCAATATGACCTAAACGGCAGTGCCACAAATAAGTTGCACTACCATTATTAACTTTGCATCTTTTGGTTTCAATATTATGAATATGTGTATCACTATGATCGAGATCCAATGAACCATTTTCATTGGGTGTGTAACCATATAAGGTTTTATTCATGTAAACAGAACAACAATTTATTCTCTTACTTAAATGAATAACCGTATTGCAATAAACATGATCAAATCATATTTATGCTCAACACCAAATAACACTTATTTAGGTTCCACACTAATCTCGAAAGTATAGGGAGTGTGCGATGATGATCATATCAATCTTGGAACTACTTCCAACACTCATCGTTACTTCCCCTTCAACTAGTTTCTGTTTATTCTGTAACTCCTGTTTCGAGTTACTAATCTTAGCAACCGAACAAGCATCAAATACTCAGGGGCTACTATAAACACTAATTTCGATAGTATAGGGAGTGTGCGATGATGATCATATCAATCTTGGAACTACTTCTAACACTCATCGTCACTTCCCCTTCAACTAGTCTCTGTTTATTCTGTAACTCCTGTTTCGAGTTACTAATCTTAGCAACCGAACAAGTATCAAATACTCAGGGGCTACTATAAACACTAGTAAAGCACACATCAATAACCTGTATATCAAATATACTCTTGTTCACTTTGCCATCCTTCTTATCCACCAAATAATTGGGGTAGTTCCGCTTCCAGTGACTAGTTCCATTGCAGCAAAAGCACTTAGTCTCAGGCTTAGGTCCAGACTTGTGCTTCTTCACTCGAACAGCAACTTGCTTGCCGTTCTTCTTGAAGTTCCCCTTCTTCCCTTTGCCCTTTTCTTTGAAACTAGTGGTCTTGTCAATCATCAACACTTGATGCTCTTTTCTTGATTTCTACCTTCGTCGATTTCAGCATCATGAAGAGCTTGGGAATTACTTTTGTCATCCCTTGCATATTATAGTTCATCACGAAGTTCTAGTAACTTAGTGATGGTGACTAGAGAATTCTTTCAATCACTATCTTATCTGGAAGATTAACTCCCACTTGATTCAAGCGATTGAAGTACCCAGACAATCTGAGAACATGCTCACTAGTTGAGCGATTCTCTTCCATCTTTTAGCCATAGAACTTGTTGGAGACTTCATATCTCTCAACTCGGGTATTTGCTTGAAATATTAACTTCAATTCCTGGAACATCTCATATGGTCCATGACGTTCAAAACGCCTTTGAAGTCCCGATTCTAAGCTGTTAAGTATGGTGCACTAAACTATCAAGTAGTCATCATATTGAGCTAGCCAAGTGTTCATAACGTCTGCATTTGCTCCTGCAATAGGTTTGTCACCTAGCGGTGCATTAAGGACATAATTCTTACGTGCAGCAATGAGGATAAACCTCAGATCACGGATCCAATCCGCATCATTGCTACTAACATTTTTTAATACAATTTTCTCTAGGAACACATATAAAAACATAGGGAAGCAACAACACGAGCTATTGATCTACAACATAATTTGCAAAATACTACCAGGACTAAGTTCATGAGAAATTTAAGTTTAATTAATCATATTAAAAACCTCCCACTTAGACAGACATCTCTCTAGTCATCTAAGTGATTACGTGATCCAAATCAACTAAACCATGTCCGATCATCACGTGAGATGGAGTAGTTTCAATGGTGAACATCACTATGTTGATCATATCTACTATATGATTCACGCTCGACCTTTCGGTCTCCGTGTTCCGAGGCCATATCTGTTATATGCTAGGCTCGTCAAGTTTAACCTGAGTATTCCGCGTGCGCAACTGTTGTGCACCCGTTGTATTTGAACGTAGAGCCTATCACACCCGATCATCACGTGGTGTCTCAGCACGAAGAACTTTCGCAACGGTGCATACTCAGGGAGAACACTTCTTGATAATTTTAGTTTGGTCATGCTGAAGGAAATATGCCCTAGAGGCAATAATAAAGTTATTATTTATTTCCTTATATCATGATAAATGTTTATTATTCATGCTAGAATTGTATTAACCGGAAACATAATACATGTGTGAATACATAGACAAGCAGAGTGTCACTAGTATGCCTCTACTTTACTAGCTCGTTAAATCAAAGATGGTTATGTTTCCTAACCATAGACATGAGTTGTCATTTGATTAACGGGATCACATCATTAGGAGAATGATGTGATTGACTTGACCCATTCCGTTAGCTTAGCACTTGATCGTTTAGTATGTTGCTTATGCTTTCTTCATGACTTATACAAAGTTCCTGCAACTATGAGATTATGCAACTCCCGTTTACCGAGGAACACTTTGTGTGCTACCAAACGTCACAACGTAACTGGGTGATTATAAAGGTACTCTACAGGTGTCTCCAAAAGTATATGTTGAGTTGGCATGAATCGAGATTAGGTTATGTAACTCCGAATGTCGGAGAGGTATCTCGGGGCCTTCTCGGTAATACTCATCACCTAAGCCTTGCAAGCATTATAACTAATGAGTTAGTTATGAAATGATGTATTACTGAGCGAGTAAAGAGACTTGCCGTAACGAGATTGAACTAGGTATTGGATACCGACGATCAAATCTCGGGCAAGTAACATACCGATGACAAAGGGAACAACGTATGTTGTTATGCGGTTTGACCGATAAAGATCTTCAGAGAATATGTAGGAACCAATATGAACGTCCAGGTTCCGCTATTGGTAATTGACGAGAATAGTTCTAGGTCATGTCTACATAGTTCTCGAACCCGTAGGGTCCGCACGCTTAACGTTACGATGACAGTTTATTATGAGTTTATAAGTTTTGATGTATCGAAGTTTGTTCGGAGTCCCGGATGTGATCACGGACATGACGAGGAGTCTCGAAATGGTCGAGACATAAAGATCGATATATTGGAAGCCTATGTTTGGACTTCGGAAAGGTTCCGGATGAAAACGGGATTTTACCGGAACACCGGGGGGTTACCGGAACCCTCCCGGGGGGTCAATGGGCCTTGATGGGCCATAAGGGAGAAGAGGAGGGCCGGCCAGGGCAGGCCGCGCGCCCCCTCCCCCCTAGTCCGAATAGGACAAGGAGAGGGGGGGCGGCGCCCCCCTTCCTCTTCCCCCTCCCCCAATTCCTAATCCAACTAGGAAGGGGAGTCCTACTCCGGTGGGAGTAGGACTCCTCCAGCGCCTCCCTAGGGCCGGCCGCACCCCTTGCTCCTTTATATACGAGGCGGGGGCACCCCATGACACACAAGTTGATCTACGGATCGTTCCTTAGCCGTGTGCGGTGCCCTCCACCATATTCCACTTCGGTCATATCGTCATGGAGCTTAGGCGAAGCCCTGCGCCGGTGAAGTCATATCGTCGCGAGCTTAGGCGAAGCCCCGCGTCGGTGGAGCATCATCATCGTCACCACGCCGTCGTCGACGGAACTCATCCCCGACGCTTTGCTGGATCGGAGCCCGGGATCGTCATCGAGCTGAACGTGTCTTTGAACTTCGGAGGTGCCGTGCGTTCGGTACTTGGATCGGTCGGATCGTGAAGACGACGACTACATCAACCGCGTTGTTATAACGCTTCCGCTTACGGTCTACGAGGGTACGTGGACATACACTCTCCCCTCTTGTTGCTATGCCATCACCATGATCTTGCGTGTGCGTAGGAAATTTTTTGAAATTACTGCGTTACCCAACAGTGGCATCCGAGCCTGGTTTTATGCGTTGATGTCATATGCACGAGTAGAACACAAGTGAGTTGTGGGCGATATAAGTCATACTGCTTACCAGCATGTCATACTTTGGTTCAGCGGTATTGTGAGATGAAGCGGCCCGGACCGACATTACGCAGACGCTACGCGAGACTGGTTTCACCGCTTCGAGCACTTGTTGCTTAAAGGTGACCGGCGGGTGTCTGTCTCTCTCACTTTAGTTGAACCGAGTGTGGCTACGCCCGGTCCTTGCGAAGGTTAAAACAGCACCAACTTGACAAACTATCGTTGTGGTTTTGATGCGTAGGTAAGAACGGTTCTTGCTCAGCCCGTAGCAGCCACGTAAAACTTGCAACAACAAAGTAGAGGACGTCTAACTTGTTTTTGCAGGGCATGTTGTGATGTGATATGGTCAAGACGTGATGCTATATTTTATTGTATGAGATGATCATGTTTTGTAGCGAAGTTATCGGCAATCGGCAGGAGCCATATGGTTGTCGCTTTATTGTATGAAATGCAAAAGCCATGTAATTGCTTTACTTTATCACTAAGCGATAGCGATAGTCGTAGAAGCAATAGTTGGCGAGACGACAACGATGCTAAGATGGAGATCAAGGTGTCGCGCCGGTGACAATGGTGGTCATGACGGTGCTTGGAGATGGAGATCACAAGCACAAGATGATGATGGCCATATCATATCACTTATATTGATTGCATGTGATGTTTATCCTTTATGCATCTTATCTTGCTTTGATTGACGGTAGCATTATAAGATGATCTCTCACTAAAATTATCAAGAAGTGTTCCCGAGTATGCACCGTTGCTAAAAGTTCAGAGTACCCGGACACCACGTGATGATCGGGTGTGATAAGTTCTACGTCCATCTACAACGGGTGCAAGCCAGTTTTGCACACGCAGAATACTCAGGTTAAACTTGACGAGCCTAGCATATGCAGATATGGCCTCGGAACACTGAGACCGAAAGGTCGGCGTGAATCATATAGTAGATATGATCAACATAGTGATGTTCACCATTGAAAACTACTCCATCTCACGTGATGATCGGTTATGGTTTAGTTGATTTGGATCACGTAATCACTTAGATGACTAGAGAGATATCTGTCTAAGTGGGAGTTTTTAATATGATTAATTGAACTTAAATTTATCATGAACTTAGTACACGATAGTATTTTGCTTGTCTATGTTTACTGTAGATAGATGGCTCGTCTTTGTTGTTCCGTTGAATTTTAATGCGTTCCTTGAGAAAGCAAAGTTGAAAGATGATGGTAGCAATTACACGGACTGGGTCCGTAACTTGAGGATTATCCTCATTGCTGCCTGGAAGAATTACGTCCCGGAAGCACCGCTGGGTGCCGTGCCTGCCGCAGAGCAACGCCGGAAGTTGTGAACGTCTGGCGAGCAAAGTCGATGACTACTCTATAGTTCAAGCAGCCATGCTTTATGGCTTAGAACCGGGTCTTCAACGACGTTTTGAACGTCAAGGAGCATATGAGATGTTCCAAGAGTTGAAGTTAATATTTCAAGCAAATGCCCGGATTGAGAGATATGAAGTCTCCAATAAGTTCTATAGCTGCAAGATGGAGGAGAATAGTTACATCGGTGAGCACATACTCAAAATGTCCGGGTATAATAATCACTTAATTCAGCTGGGAGTTAATCTTACGGATGATAGTGTCATTGACAGAATTCTCCAATCATCGCCACCAAGCTACAAGAGCTTCGTGATGAACTATAATATGCAAGGGATGACTAAGACAATTCTGAGCTCTTCGCAATGCTAAAAGTCATGGAGGTAGAAATCAAGAAAGAGCATCAAGTGTTGATGGTCAACAAGACCACTAGTTTCAAGAAAAAGGGCAAAGAGAAGAAGAAGGAAACTTCAAAAGAACAGCAAGAAAGTTGCTGCTCAAGAGAAGAAACCCAAGTCCGGACCTAAGCCTAAATCGAGTGTTTTTACCGCAAGCAATTTGGACCTTTGAAGCGGAACTGCCCCAAGTATTTGGCGGATAAGAAGGATGACAAGGTGAACAAAGGTATATGTGATATACATGTTATTGATGTGTACCTTACTAGAGCTCGTAGTAGCACACAGGTATTTGATAATCGGTTCATGCTAATATTTGCAACTCGAAGCAGGGACTACGGAATAGGCGAGCACCGGCAAAGGACGAGGTGACGATGCGGCGTGGGAAAGCGGTTCCAAAGCCAATGTGATCGCGGTCGGCACGCTACCTCTACATCTACCTTCAGGATTAGTTTTAGACCTAAATAATTGTTATTTGGTGCCAGCGTTGAGCATGAACATTATATCTGGATCTTGTTTGATGCGAGACGGTTATTCATTTAAATCAGAGAATAATGGTTGTTCTATTTATATGAGTAATATCTTTTATGGTCATGCACCCTTGAAGAATGGTCTATTCTTGTTGAATCTCGACGTAGTGATACACATATTCATAATGTCGAAGCCAAAAGATGCAGAGTTGATAATGATAGTGCAACTTATTTGTGGCAATCGCCGTTTAGGTCATATCGATTGTAAAACGCATGAAGAAACTCCATACAGATGGACTTTTGGAATCACTTGATTATGAATCACTTGGTACTTGCGAACCGTGCCTCATGGGCAAGATGACTAAAACACCGTTCTCCGGTTGTATGGAGAGGGCAACAGATTTATTGGAAATCATACATACAGATGTATGTGGTCCGATGAATGTTGAAGCTCATGGAGGATATCGTTATTTTCTCACCTTCACAGATGATTTAAGCAGATACGGGTATATCTACTTGATGAAGCATAAATCTGAAACATTTGAAAAGTTCAAAGAATTTCAGAGTGAAGTTGAAAATCATCGTAACAAGAAAATAAAGTTTCTACGATCTGATCGTGGAGGAGAATATTTGAGTTACGAAGTTTGGTCTACATTTGAAGCAATGCGGAATAGTTTACAACTCACACCACCGGGAACACCACAGCGTAATGGTGTGTCCGAACGTCGTAGTCGTACTTTACTAGATATGGTGCGATCTATGATGTCTATTTCCGATTTACCGCTATCGTTTTGGGGTTATGCTTTAGAGACGGCCGCATTCACGTTAAATAGGACACCGTCAAAATCCGTTGAGATGACACCTTATGAACTATGGTTTAGCAAGAAACCAAAGTTGTCGCTTTCGAAAGTTTGGGGTTGCGATGCTTATGTGAAAACCTTCAACCTGATAAGCTTGAACCCAAATCGGAAAAATGTGTCTTCATAGGATACCCAAAGGAGACAATTGGGTATACCTTCTATCACAGATCCGAAGGCAAGACATTCATTGCTAAGAATGGATCCTTTCTAGAGAAGGAGTTTCTCTCGAAAAGAAGTGAGTGGGAGGAAAGTGGAACTTGATGAGGTAATAGTACCAGCTCCCTTATTGGAAAGTAGTTCATCACGTAAATCGGTTTCGTGACACCTACACCATTTAGCGAGGAAGATAATGATAATGATCATGAAACTTCAGATCAAGTTGTCACCGAACCAGAGATCAACCAGAATAAAATCCGCACTTGAGTGGTACGGTAATCCTATTACGGAAGTCATGCTACTAGATCATGGTGAACCTACGAACTATGAAGAAGCGATGGTGAGCCCAGATTCCGCAAAATGGCTTGAAGCCATGAAATCTGAGATGGGATCCATGTATGAGAACAAAGTATGGACTTTGGTTGACTTGCTCGATGATCGGCAAGCCATTGAGAATAAATGGATCTTTAAGAAGAAGGCTGACGCTGATGGTAATGTAACTGTCTATAAAGCTCGACTTGTTGCGAAAGGTTTTCGACAAGTTCAAGGGGTTGACTACGATGAGACTTTCTCACCCGTAGCGATGCTTAAGTCTGTCCGAATCATGTTAGCAATTGCTGCATTTTATGATTATGAAATTTGGCAAATGGATGTAAAAACTGCATTCTTGAATGGATTTATAGAAGAAGAGTTGTATATGATGCAACCAGAAGGTTTTGTTGATCCAAAAGGTGCTAACAAAGTGTGCAAGCTCCAGCGATCAATTTATGGTGCAGTGCAAGCCTCTCGGAGTTGGAATAAACGCTTTGATAGTGTGATCAAAGCATATGGTTTTATCTGAGACTTTTGGAGAAGCCTGTATTTACAAGAAAGTGAGTGGGAGCTCTGTAGCATTTCTGATATTATATGTGGACAACATATTATTAATTGGAAATGATATAGAATTTCTGGATAGCATAAAAGGATACTTGAATAAAAGTTTTTCAATGAAAGACCTCGGTGAAGCTGCTTACATATTGGGCATCAAGATCTATAGAGATAGATCAAGACGCTTAATTGGACTTTCACAAAGCACATACCTTGATAAAGTTTTGAAAAAGTTCAAAATGAATCGTGCAAAGAAAGGTTTTTACCTGTGATACAAGGTGTGAAATTGAGTCGACTCAATGCCCGACCACGGCAGAAGATAGAGAGAAAATGAAAATGTTCCTATGCTTCAGCCATAGGCTCTATCATGTATGCAATGCTGTGTACCAGACTGACGTATGCTTAGCAATAAGCTTGGCAGGAAGGTACCAAAGTAATCCAGAGTGGATCATCGGACAGCGGTCAAGAACATCTGAAATACACGAAAAGGACTAAGGATATGTTTCTCGTATATGGAGGTGACAAAGAGCTAATCGTAAATGGTTACGTCGATGCAATCTTTGACAATCGATCCGGACGATTCTAAATCGCAAACCGGATACGTATTTTTATTAAACGGTGGAGCTGTCGGTTGGTGCAGTTCTAAACAAAGCGTCGTATGGCGGGATCTACATGTGAAGCGGAGTACATAGCTGCTTCGGAAGCAGCAAATGAAGGAGTGCGGATGAAAGAGTTCATTTCCGATCTAGGTGTCATACCTAGTGCATCGGGACCAATGAAGATCTTCGTGACAATCTTTGGTGCAATTGCCTTGGCAAAGGAATCCAGATTTCACAAGAGGACCAAGCATATCAAGAGACGCTTCAATTCCATTCGGGACCAAGTCCAAGTGGGAGACATAGAGATTTGCAAGATACATACGGATCTGAATGTTGCAGACCCGTTGACTAAGCCTCTTCCACGAGCAAAACATGATCAGCACCAAGACTCCATGGGTGTTAGAATCATTCTTGTGTAATCTAGATTATTGACTCTAGTGCAAGTGGGAGACTGAAGGAAATATGCCCTAGAGGCAATAATAAAGTTATTATTTATTTCCTTATATCATGATAAATGTTTATTATTCATGCTAGAATTGTATTAACCGGAAACATAATACATGTGTGAATACGTAGACAAACAGAGTGTCACTAGTATGCCTCTACTTTACTAGCTCGTTAAATCAAAGATGGTTATGTTTCCTAACCATAGACATGAGTTGTCATTTGATTAACGGGATCACATCATTAGGAGAATGATGTGATTGACTTGACCCATTCCGTTAGCTTAGCACTTGATCGTTTAGTATGTTGCTTATGCTTTCTTCATGACTTATACAAAGTTCCTGCAACTATGAGATTATGCAACTCCGTTTACGGAGGAACACTTTGTGTGCTACCAAACGTCACAACGTAATCGGGTGATTATAAAGGTACTCTCTGGTGTCTCCAAAAGTATATGTTGAGTTGGCATGAATCGAGATTAGGTTTTGTCACTCCGATTGTCGGAGAGGTATCTGGGGCCTTCTCGGTAATACTCATCACCTAAGCCTTGCAAGCATTATAACTAATGAGTTAGTTATGAAATGATGTATTACAGAGCGAGTAAAGAGACTTGCCGGTAACGAGATTGAACTAGGTATTGGATACCGGCGATCAAATCTCGGCAAGTAACATACCGATGACAAAGGGAACAACGTATGTTGTTATGCGGTTTGACCGATAAAGATCTTCAGAGAATATGTAGGAACCAATATGAACGTCCAGGTTCCGCTATTGGTAATTGACCGAGAATAGTTCTAGGTCATGTCTACATAGTTCTCGAACCCGTAGGGTCCGCACGCTTAACGTTACGATGACAGTTTATTATGAGTTTATAAGTTTTGATGTACTGAAGTTTGTTCGGAGTCTCGGATGTGATCACGGACATGACGAGGAGTCTCGAAATGGTCGAGACATAAAGATCGATATATTGGAAGCCTATGTTTGGACTTCGGAAAGGTTAGGATGAAAACGGATTTTACCGAACACCGGGGTTACGGAACCTCCCGGGGGTCAATGGGCCTTGATGGGCCATAAGGGAGAAGAGGAGGGCGGCCAGGGCAGGCCGCGCCCTCCCCCTCTAGTCCGAATAGGACAAGGAGAGGGGGCGGCGCCTCCCTCTTCCCCTTCCCCAAGACCTAATCCAACTAGGAAGAGGGGAGTCCTACTCGGTGGGAGTAGGACTCCTCCGTGCTCGCCTCCCTAGGGCCGGCCGCACTTCTTGCTCCTTTATATACGGGGCAGGGGCACCCCATGACACACAAGTTGATCTACGGATTGTTCCTTAGCTGCAGCGGTGCCCCCTCCACCATATTCCACTTCGGTCATATCGTCATGGAGCTTAGGCGAAGCCTCGCGCCGTGAAGTCATATCGTCGCGAGCTTAGGTGAAGCCCTGCGTCGGTGGAGCATCATCATCATCACCACGCCGTCGTTGACGGAACTCATCCCCGACGCTTTCTGGATCGGAGCCCGGGATCGTCATCGAAATTTGAGCGTGTCTGAACTCGGAGGTGCCGTATGCTCGGTACTTGGATCGGTCGGATCGTGAAGACGCACGACCACATCAACCAGCGTTGTTATAACGCTTCCGCCACGGGTCACGAGGGTACGTGGACATACACTCTCCCCTCTCGTTGCTATGCCATCACCATGATCTTGCGTGTGCGTAGGAAATTTTTTGAAATTACTACGTTACCCAACACATGCTCCATTTTCGTCACACAAGAATGCTCTCATCATGCACAACCCCGATGACAAGCCAAGCAATTGTTTCATACTTTAGTAATCTCAAACTTTATAAACATTCACGCAATACATGAGCGTGAGCAATGGATATAGCACTATGGGTGGAATAGAGTATAATGATGGGGTTTATATGGAGAAGACAAAAAAGGAGAAAGTTTCACATCAACGAGGCTAATCAATGAGCTATGGAGATGCCCATCGATTGATGTTAATGCAAGGAGTAGGGATTGCCATGCAACGGATGCACCAGAGCTATAAATATATGAAAGCTCAACAAAAGAAACTAAGTGGGTGTGCATCCAACTTACTTGCTCACGAAGACCTAGGGCACTTAAGGAGGCCCATTGTTGGAATATACAAGCCAAGTTCGATAATGAAAAATTCCCACTAGTATATGAAAGTGAAAAAACGAGAGATTCTCTATCATGAAGATTATGGTGCTACTTTGAAGCACAAGTGTAGTAAAAGGATAGTAGCATTGTCCCTTTTTATTTCTCTTTTTTTGGGCCTTCTTTTTTTGGCCTTTCTCTTTTTTGGGGGACAATGCTCTATTAAATGATGATCATCACACTTCTATTTATTTACAACTCAATCATTACAACTCGATACGAGAACAAGGTATGACTCTATATGAATGCCTCCGGTGATGTGCAGGATATGCAATGAACCAAGAGTGACATGTATGAAAGAATTATGAACGGTGGCTTTGCCACAAATACTATGTCAACTACATGATCATGCTAAACAATATGACAATGATGAACGTGTCATGATAAACGGAACGGTGGAAAGTTGCATGGCAATATATCTCGGAATGGCTATGGAAATGCCATAATAGGTAGGTATGGTGGCTGTTTTGAGGAAGATATAAGGAGGTTTACGTGTGAAAGAGCGTATCATATCACGGGGTTTGGATGCACCGTGAAGTTTGCACCAACTCTCAATGTGAGAAAGGGCAATGCACGGCATCAAGAGGCTAGCAATGATGGAAAGGTGAGAGTGCGTATAATCCATGGACTCAACATTAGTCATAGAGAACTCACATACTTATTGAACAAATCTACAAGTCATCAAAAACCAAGCACTACGCGCATGCTCCTAGGGGGATATATTGGTAGGAAAAGGCCATCGCTCGTCCCCCACCGCCACTCATAAGGAGGACAATCAAAGAACACCTCATGTTTCAAATTTGTTACATAACGTTTACCATACGTGCATGCTACGGGACTTGCAAACTTCAACACAAGTATTTCTCAAATTCACAACTACTCAACTAGCACAACTTTAATATCACTACCTCCATATCTCAAAACAATCATCAAGCATCAAACTTCTCTTAGTGTTCAACACACTCATAAGAAAGTTTTTACTATTCTTGAATACCTAGCATATTAGGATTATTTAAGCAAATTACCATGCTATTTAAGACTCTCAAAATAATCTAAGTGAAGCATGAGAGATCAATAGTATCTATAAAACAAATCCACCACCGTGCTTTAAAAAATATAAGTGAAGTACTAGAGCAAAATCTATATAACTCAAAAGATATAAGTGAAGCACATAGAGTATTCTAATAATTTCCGAATCATGTGTGTCTCTCTCAAAAGGTGTGTACAGCAAGGATGATTTTAGTAAACTAAAAAGCAAAGACTCAAATCATACAAGACGCTCCAAGCAAAACACATATCATGTGGTGAATAAAAATATAGCTCCAAATAAAGTTACCGACGGAAGTAGACGAAAGAGGGGATGCCTTCCGGGGCATCCCCAAGATTTTGCTTTTAGGTGTCCTTAGATTATCTTGGGGGTTCCATGGGAATCCCCAAGCTTAGGCTCTTGCCACTCCTTGTTCCATAATCCATCAAATCTTTCACCCAAAACTTGAAAACTTCACAACACAAAACTTAACAGAAAATCTTGTGAGCTCCGTTAGCGAAAGAAAACAAAAGACCACTTCAAGGTACTGTAATGAACTCATTCTTTATTTATATTGGTGTTAAACCTACTGTATTCCAACTTCTCTATGGTTTATAAACTATTTTATTATCCATAGATTCATCAAAATAAGCAAACAACACACGAAAAACAGATTATGTCAAAAACAGAACAGTCTGTAGTAATCTGTAACTAACGCAAACTTCTGGAACTCCAAAAAATAAGCCAAAACAGGAAGACCTAGACAATTTGTTTATTGATCGGCAGCAATTGGAATCAATATTTTATCATGTTCTGATGATTTTTAACAATTATTTTCGTGAACATAAAGTTTCTGGAATTTTCTGCAAGATCAAATAACTATCATCCAAGAAGATCCTATAGGTTTAACTTGGCACAAACACTAATTAAAACATAAAAACACATCTAACCAGAGGCTAGAACAAATATTTATTCCTAAACAGAAGCAAAAACCAAAAAACTAAAAATAAAATTGGGTTGTCTCCCAACAAGCGCTATCGTTTAACGCCCCTAGCTAGGCATAAAAGCAAGGATAGATCTAGGTATTGCCATCTTTGGTAGGCAATTCTTCAATGAGATATCTATCATCCTTACGAATTTCTTTCTTTTTATTAACCATCAAAATTTTAGGCACAAGATCGAAAAATTCATTTGTAGCAAATGTAATAAGCACATTTCATATACATCTTTTGGCACTCAAATATGCGGTTTATTGAGATATGACCATCAATTCTTGCTGTGAAATATTGAATATTTGCATGAAAATCATATAAAGGATCATTTACTAGTCTTTGGTCTATTTTGCAGAAATGTGCGCAAAGGCACTATAAATCTTCAAGATCCGGACTAAGTGGCTAAGAGAACGAAGAAGAGAAGGAAGAATGGACCCGACCGTGAGGAAAAGAAGTAACCAGAGGGGCCAAGCTAAAGTTGGAGGGATCATCTTGTGAAGAAAGAAGAGAAGTGAAAGGGCAAAAGAGCAAAAGTGGCAGATCAGAGAGGGGAATCAAATCCCTAGCCGCAACCATCGATCCCCTTCGGGCCTGGCGACACATCTCTCTCTCCCTCACCCCTTCTTCTCCACCTCCGGCCGCCGCCACGGCCAGGCCGGCGTGGTGGTGCGCCCCTCACCATCACACCATCACCCACCAACGCCATCTTCGCCAACATCCACCCTCACCACCATTGCCGCCAGCCACGACCATCTCCACCACGCACCACCAGCACCACTTCCCACCAGCCGCTCCATCACCAGCGCCCCTCCCCGCTGCGCCATACCATCAGCGCCTCCATACACCACGCTGCTGCTGCTTTCCCTTCTCTCCTTGCCGCTGCTCCTCTCTGCTCTCTTTCCCTGCCTCGCTGCTTCTCCTTCTCCTTGCGTCCCCTTGCTGCTCCTCCACCTCTCTTCTTATCCGATCTGCTGCTCCTTCTCTCTACTTCTGTTGCTTCTTCTTCCCTGAACCACAACTGTTGCTGCTCCCCTCTCCTCACGCCTCTGCTACAGGCTGCTGCTTCTTCTCTATGCGCTCCTGCTACTTACTCCCTCTGCCGCTGCTCTTGCTTCTTCTCTGAACCCCTTCACTACTGCTCCTACTCACGCCCCTGACAAGACACCATCACAGGGGAGTCTGATCCCCTGCGTGCCTCTCCTCTCTGTCTTGCTGCTGCTGCTATCTCTCTTTCTCCCTCTCTATATTCTCTGAATTTTCTATAGGCCGAGATGCATAAAACTTTGTAATATTTCGTACTTGTCATGTGTTAATTAGTATTCTGCTACTGTATGTGTGAGATCCCTTATGTGTTTGTTCCTTACTGCAGAAATTTATTCTGTTGTTCATGTGTTAGCTCCAGTACATGTGCTATATAAATACATGTGTGTTTTGTGATGTAAACCATGTCAGCTAGTTGACCGTAACAAATTCATTACTAGTTGTGATTTTATTTTGTATTGAAATTACTCTATGTTGTAGCCAGTTGTGTGATCGTTCAATTTTTAGTCTATGTATTAGCTCTGTACCTGTAATATATGTTGTGACATGAAACATTTCTGTTCTGTCCTATAATATTGTTTATTCCCTCTTTTGCTTGTCATTATGCTATATGTGATCATGTCCTAACGTTTCCCTTTATGTTAGTTTTAATTTCTCAAGCATAAAGAAAATACCAAAAATATTATTGAAGATAGTCTGAACCTCGCTTTGCCTTCATTTGCTTTGTTGATGACCCTTCTTAGTTTTAGTATTACTTTCTGCTTTCGTCACCCAATATTCTATCACCTAGCTTTAGCCTAGCATTGTTGCCGTCGCCTAGTCCCTGTGGAGAACACGACATCCGTAGTTTGGGCGTAAAAATCCCACTGTACTTTCAATTGATCAAAATGGTTCCTTAATGATAGCGAAAAGATTGGGATGAATACTTATAGATTTGAGATCCGCAGTTTCCTTACTAGAGGATTCACCCTTATTTTTAGGAACATACATAAGCTTGGTAATTTTAGTTGGAGGACTTGGAGTATTCTTTACGGAAGAAAAAGTGGTTCCCAAGTTGGTAATGATGCCCTCAAGTTTATCAATTCTAGTGGAATCCTGATTTATTCTTTCATCTCTACTCCTAATGAAGCAGTTGGTAACCTGATACTCCGGTTTTATTTTCGTCCGGTTTTATTTTCTCCCACCTCCCACCACCACCCACGGGTTTTTTATCCATTGGTTTATTTTTCACTCCCCTCTTTTCTTTCCAAAATCAGCACTTTCCTAACATACAAAAGATCATGGATATAACTTTCCTAACTTATCCAAATCGATTGATCCCTCCCATTAATGCAATTTACATTAGGAAACAAATAATAGATTTTCGAGAAACAAATAACGGATTTTAAAAAAATTAACAAGTAAACCATGACAAACAAATCTTATTGTGAAATTGTTATATCTGTACTCTTAATGAACGGGCACGTACGTCGTTTCGTTCGTTCGTGCGTTCCACCCATCCCATCGAAGGAAATACCACCGATATCGATTGGGAAATCAGTCCTCCGATTTTTATCAAAAAACCCCACCTCCCGTTTGCTCACTTTCTCTGGTTTTTGGACGGTAAGAAAAAGCAAAAAAATCTCTACTCCTAATGGAGCAGTTGGTAGCCTGGTACTCCGGTTTTATTTTCGTCCGGTTTTATTTTCTCCCACCTCCCACCACCACCCACGGGTTTTTTATCCATTGGTTTATTTTTCACTCCCTCTTTTCTTTCCAAAATCAGCACTTTCCTAACATACAAAAGATCATGGATATAACTTTCCTAACTTATCCAAATCGATTGATCCCTCACATTAATGCAATTTACATTAGGAAACAAATAATAGATTTTCGAGAAACAAATAACGGATTTTAAAAAAATTAACAAGTAAACCATGACAAACAAATCTTATTGTGAAATTGTTATATCTGTACTCTTAATGAACGGGTACGTACGTCGCTTCGCTCGCTCGTATGCTCCACACATCCCATCGAAGGAAATCCCACCGATATCGATTGGGAAATCAGTCCTCCGATTTTTATCAAAAAACCCCACCTCCCGTTTGCTCACTTTCTCTGGTTTTTGCACGGTAAGAAAAAGCAAAAAAAAAAGGAGGTGCATGCGCTCGTGCACCTGCATAGGAAGGTACTCCCTCTGTTTCCTATTTGTGTGCAATTTGTTTCCTTTTTCTCATATAGTGTGCGATCCGCCCAGAATCTTTTCCAACTATAAGCTCCTTATCTACCGCACCGCATTCAACGCTAGCCTTCCTATTTGTCAACTTCTCTCCTTACTCTTCACTTCCTCGATCCCCATCGTCCCTGGTCTTCTCCGCCACCATCAAATCAACGAGCTGTCATCGACCATGTGTGGGACGATCGTGCCCGCGCCCGATGTCTTGGCCGAGTCCGGCATGAGAGAGACGACATCATCCTTGCCGAGTCAGGCGAAGTTCATGATCCCCGTCCGGCAACGCACCCTTCCATCTTCTTCATGGTCGAAGGCGATGAGTGTCGCCTCGTGCAAGGCATGCCTGTGGCCTGTGAATCCAAGGTGGGTGTGCCCCGCTCAGCCTCGTGCGCGTGACCACCATAGTTGATGGGTCCGGCGTCATGCACGGGCACGGTTATAGCAGGACGAGGACGGCGGCCAGGAGGACGACGGGAAGTTCGTGGCGCGCGTTGGAGATATCGCCGTGTTTTTTTCCAAGTTGTGAGGATGCCCGGAAGGCCCCTCATCGACGGGCGGATGACCTCCTCCACGCCAATGGCGCCGAGACCCTTTTTTCAGGTGGTGAGGATGCCGGAAGGCCCTCATCGACGGCGGATGACCTCCTCCATGTCAATGGCGCTGGAGCCCCTTCTTCTTCGACTCCGCCAACCGTGACAGCCACACCGTTGATCTCCTCCGCCATGTGGTTGATTTTCTACAAATCTTTCTGGACTAACTACTGAGACCATTTGGTTGTATCAGGGTGGGTATTGATATTTTGGACAATGTGAAGGTCGGTAGGTGGTTGCACTTACAGGCATTTGCCATGGTGTTTCCAGCGGAGATCTCAGGTTCAAGCCCAACGGACGTGCAAAATTTTGGTAAGATAATCGTCTTTTGGGTTCCTGCTTGTGGCTATCTTTTTAAGGACACATTTGAGAGTTGTCTCAGTCCATAGGAAATTACTGTTTTTCATGTCGATACATACTAATTCTACGGTGAAGGTTGATGGAAATGATTTTACTTGAGCAGATGCTTTTTCTCACGTTTGATTTACCATCAGTGTCGGATCTCATTCCTATTACACAATAAAATGGGCAAGGCGTGTTTAGTAACTGTTCGTGCTTTAAATTATATGCTCGTGTTTGATTACTTGAGGACACATATGCATACTAGAGAGCAATGCCATGCGTTTGACCTCTGAGTATTGTTGATAAAGCACTTTTTTATAATACTGAAACTAAAACTCAGTCGCTAAAACATGTAATCATTCAGCTTCTTTGCAGCTACATCTATGACCACCATGCTACACACCAAAGTGATATTTTAGTATTTAACCCTACCGTTGACTACTTTAAGTTTAGTGTAGGGAAAATGGATGAAGTCTCCTAATGGTGATAGTGGTGCAGACAACATTTTCTACAGACTTTAAAGTTCAAAATGGACACCTTAGTATGTGCGGATTATCATGTTCTTGTAGTTTGTCTCCACATCGGTTGCCCGCAAGGAGTATCTTTTTTGTCTTATGTATTGATCTATAATTTGCTTTTCTCCAATGTACAATTTCTCAAGTTCAACAAGAGCGTGGTTAGTGCCTTTTTCCCATTCTATCAAAAAAAGGATTGGGTTATACTATAGAAAGCGATAACGGAACAAAACAAGAAAAGATCAACCAGTTTAGTTCCTTTTCTTGCTTAGATTTACCGTTAAGGTCAAATTAGTATTTAAGTAAGGAAAGTCAAACTTTTGTCCGTACTGATTTTTTTTTCTGGTTCACAGGAGAAAGGGAGGAATTGGCCAGCATGGGGTCATGAGTGGTACAAACAGGAAGATGCATGCCCATCGGTTCTGTCGGTTCAGTTTACGTTGGATTTTCAGTTCTTTTCACCTCATAATTATCTTTTATTTCTGTGCTAGTGCAGTTAAGCTTATTTATCTTTTATTCCATCCCACTAGAGGCCTCTTGTGCACCTTGATTTAGTTCTGGTGTTTATTTGGTGCCAATGTCGTAGGACAATACATTCATGCATGGATTTATTCCAGCATTCAAATTTCAAGATCTTTGTGCCACTGGTTCACTGCATTCACCTTAATGGAGGTAATAAACTCTTACTGAGGAACATGCGTAATGATGGAGGAACGGCCGTCAAAGTTAAAGGTGCATATTATTCATCTTCAGGAGTTTTGGACATATGGCTTCTAATTCCATCGGCCAAGAACCTAATTCATATTCTAAAAATTGAAGGGGAGGAAGAGGAATTTTGTTGGTCATGTCCGGAAACAATGCTCTTTTTCTTTGTTCAGTTGATCTGTTTCTTCTGTGCATCATCAATTGAGTATTTTAGTTTCTTAGAATTTGCACATATGCTTTATCCAGTTGTCAGTGTTATGTACAAACATATATTTATATTTGGACTATAGATTCTTTATACTTATTGCCGTACTTCGTGTTTTCTACAAAGTGTGGTACCTCTTGAAGGAGGGAAAAAGCTAGGAGTCACTGCTGATTAAGGTGCGGAAGTTGGTGGACACGCATAAGGACGAGGATGTGAGCATCACCGTGATGGGGCACAACCTCTGGGTGGCGTTGGCCACCCTAAGTGCGTTCTGCATCGCCGAGAATGGTCAGTCACGGTGTTTGCGCGTGGGAGCAGCCGACTTCAAGAAGCGATTCGACGTCGCCATGGCCTCCGCGGTCGCAACGCCTGAGACATCGTTCCCTGGCACTCGGCGCTGTTGTGACATGACATGCGCTTTGAGCTGGCCATCGACATCGGCACGTCGCAATACCTGATGCCTGAGGAAGTCGCCGCCCGGTTCGTAATTGTTGATGAGGTCGCCGCAAGGTGAGTTGAAGCAATCTCATACGCCATAGCTGATGCCCCCAACTTCCTATCATGGGTGCTAGCCGTAAATTCGAATGCATATATTGGTGAGTTGTGTGATCCAAACATCGAGAAGATAGTAGATGGAATTTTCTACTCTTAGCGGGCAAATTGTTTTTAACTTTTCAAAAGTAAGGTCATGTAGGCGCATGGAGCTCTCCATTTTGGTCATTTTCTACTCAATTGTAGAGTTTTATTGCAGTATCATAATTTTCCATATCTCAGTAGTGCATGTTTTTAAAATGAATAGTAAATGCATGTCAGTACCTCCAAAAGGAAAAATTAGTACTCCTCCGTCCCATAATATAAGAACGTTTTTGGCACTACACTAGAGTCAAAAACGTTCTTATATTATGGGACAGAGGTAGTAGAAAATTGTTCTGTCCTGATGGTAATCATTTTCATACAAACTACCATGGTTTCTTGTCCTTTTAGTTTTGCGTGGTGTCCATCCCAGAACCTCTATGGAATAATGAACGTTGTTGAATTCCTACAGTTTTCTTATTATTTTCAAGCTTTAATTGTTGATTCCTTTAGGTTAACATTATGCTCGAGATGAAACTTTTCATGGAGATACATTTTTGATATACAACTTTACTTGATTCTTAATCCATGTGGTAATGTCATTAGCATACATGATACTTTATGCATACCATACACCGTTCTCTCACAAAAATGATTAGTTTCTAAATTATAATCATCTTTTGGTTCAGGTTATAGAATTACATGATGATGTAGGACAGAGCCATCCTTAGAAAAATTGTATAGAACTGGAAAAAAGTAGTAACAACATATCTTGTTCAAGTGCCAAATCAGCATTGGACGCGCTGACTCATGTATGGCATCCGCCCATTTCCTTATTGGACCGTTGATAATTAGGAGATGTCTGGTACAATTTTTGTCCATGTGTTGTAGTTAATTTATCAGTTTTGCTAAAGCACATCTAGATGTGTCATAATGATTGCACATCTAAGTCCTATGTCATTGATATTACGTTGAGATTCGTGTGAATATTTTCTTTTTCTTTTTTCTTTTTCTCTTTATACTTAGACGTGTAATAACTAGAGCACATCTAGATGTGCCCTAGACACATCATCATAGTTCAATGTGTGTAGCATAATAAAACAGAAGAAATTTAACTAAGAGGACTATGTCTACGATCAAAAAGAATTCATCGACAAGGGTCCCAAGGCGTTGTGGTGGGAATGTGCCAAAAATCCACCAAGTATTAAATGTATGCAATGAGAAAAAATAAATTAAAAGGCCCGTAGCAACGCACGGGCATTCTACTAGTTAACTATGGGTTCCTTCTCCTTAATATTTTTCAAAGTGGCTCCTACTTTGGATCCATATTGGGTAATTCGGTTGTGGATCTTTTTATCCAGATTCTCGATTAACTCTACAGTCGCAACTTTATTTTCAATAATTTCAAGTCTTTGCATTACATGCTCCAAAGTTAACATAGTTCCATTAACCAAAAGAGGTGGTGAGCCAAATAAATCTATCATAGTATTATAAGAGTCAAAAGTATGGCTACCCAAGAAATTCCCTCCGGTAATGGTATCAAGAATATATCTATACCAAGTATTGGCGCCTACATAAAAATTGCGGAGAAGAATGGAAGTAGATTGCTTCCTGGTAGATCTATTTTGAGCATTGCAAATTCTATACCAAGCGTCTTTCAAATTTTCTCCCTCCCTTTGTTTAAAATTGAGAACTTCATTTTCAGGAGACAACGGAGAAGATAAAGGACTAGCCATAATGACAAGCAAACGAAAAAGAGGCGAACAAAAAGAGAGGGCGAATAAAACAGCAAGGGTGAAGTGGTGGAGAGGAAAACAAGAGGCAAATGGCAAATAATGTAATGCGGGAGATAAGGGTTTGTGATGGGTACTTGGTATGTTGACTTTTGTGTAGACCTCCCCGGCAACGGCGCCAGGAATCCTTCTTGCTACCTCTTGAGCACTACGTTGGTTCTCCCTTGAAGAGGAAAGGGTGATGCAGCAAAGTAGCGTAAGTATTTCCCTCAGTTTTTGAGAACCAAGGTATCAGTCCAGTAGGAGGCCACGTATGAGTCCCTCGCACCTACACAAACAAATAAATCCTCGCAACCAACGTGATAAGGGGTTGTCAATCCCTACACGGTCACTTACGAGAGTGAGATCTGATAGATATGATAAGATAATATTTTTGGTATTTTTATGATAAAGATGCAAAGTAAAATAAAATCAATGGAAATAACTAAGTGTTAGAAGATTAATATGATGGAAGATAGACCCGTGGGCCATAGGTTTCACTAGTGGCTTCTCTCAAGAGCATAAGTATTTTACGGTGGGTGAACAAATTACTGTTGAGCAATTGACAGAATTGAGCATAGTTATGAGAATATCTAGGTATGATCATGTATATAGGCATCACTTCCGAGACTAGTAGACCGACTCCTGCCTGCATCTACTACTATTACTCCACACATCAACCGCTATCCGGCATGCATCTAGAGTATTAAGTTCATAAGAAGAGAGTAACGTCTTAAGCAAGATGACATGATGTAGAGGGATAAATTCATGCAATATGATTAAAAACCCCGTCTTGTTATCCTCGATGGCAACAATACAATACGTGTCTTGCTGCCCCCATCACATCGGAAAGGACACCGCAAGATTGAACCCAAAGCTAAGCACTTCTCCCATTGCAAGAAAGATCAATCTAGTAGGCCAAACCAACTGATAATTCAAGAGACTTGCAAAGATAACCAATCATACATAAAAGAATTCAGAAGATTCAAATATTGTTCATAGATAAACTTGATCATAAACCCACAATTCATCGGTCTCAACAAACACACCACAAAAGAAGATTACATCGAATAGATCTCCACAAGAGAGGGGGAGAACATTGTATTGAGATCCAAAAAGAGAGAAGAAGCCATCTAGCTAATAACTATGGACCCGAAGGTCTGAGGTAAACTACTCACACTTCATCGTAGAGACTATGGTGTTGATGTAGAAACCCTCCATGATCGATGCCCCTTCGGGCGGAGCTCCGGAATAGGCCCCAAGATGGGATCTCGTGGGTACAGAAGGTTGCGGCGGTGGAATTAGGTTTTTGGCTCCGTATCTGATCGTTTGGGGGTACGTAGGTATATATAGGAGGAAGGAGTACGTCGCTGGAGCAACATGGGGCCCACGAGGGTGGAGGGCGCGCCCAGGGGGTAGGCGCGCTTCTAACTCGTGGCTTCCTGGAAGCTTCCTTGACGAGGGTCCAAGTCTCTGGATCATGTTCGCTTCGAAAATCACGCTCGAAGGTTTCATTCCGCTTGGACTCCGTTTGATATTCTTTTTCTGCGAAACTCTGAAATAGGCAAAAATACAGCAATTCTGGGCTGGGCCTCCGGTTAATAGGTTAGTCCTAAAAATAATATAAAAGTGAATAATAAAGCTCAATAATGTCCAAAACAGAAGATAATATAGCATGGAGCAAACAAAAATTATAGATACCTTGGAGACGTATCATGTCTCTCTGGAGAGGAGCGACCTCTCTTATATAGGCATAGGAGAAGGAGGCGAACAGGCTGTGACGGGAGGTGAAGCGAACAGACTTCAACCGAAGAGGCGAGCCGTTCGGAGTCAGTGTCCACTACAGAAAAACGTTTCAGTTCCCGCGTGACCTTTTGTATACCCGTCGTGCATGGCAAAAATTTAGACATCGGCTCGGCTCATTCCCGCAACGCGTCGTGACGAGGTGAGGCATGGCGTGGCGAGGCGGGCGGCGGAGGAGGAGCGCGCGTGGATGTCCCTCTTGTTCTCATGCTCATACAAGTGGGGAAAGAACCTCCCTTATAAGGAGGTCCAACTCCCACTAAACTAGCAGTATGGGACTAAACTTTAGTAGTATCCCTTGCCTTGCACAAATGGGCTAAGTGGGCCTCTAGGATTTATTTAGGAATTTCTGAAATAGTTATTGGGTTGGCCCATAAATAGATAAAATTCCAGCAATCCCCCACCAGATCCTAGAGGCACATAGAATTTGCCTTTAGTTCCAAAACACTGTTTTATATACCGGTACTGCAGTAGAGACTGTTAAGTTGAACTTCCACCTAGAACTCTATGCTACACTAGTAAGCAACTTGAATATTGGACTAGGCCTTGAACTGCAAGTTTTCTACGAATCTAGTTTCACATAAAGCCTTGACCAATACGTGGCTACCGTGGGTCTTCCCCGCGGGTGGAGCTTATGCGTCATACTCCGAGACCTTTCATGAGTTTACTAGAGAGGACCCTACTCTCATAGATTGCGAAGTTTGACAATCAGACTCATATAGGTGTGTTTTTCAAAAGATGTTCTGCAGGACAACATCTCTGCTTAAATGAGCCACTTAGAACACATTATATACATCAACCCGCCATGCAGTTTTAGGAGAGTATTGCATTTTCATGGAGTGATATTGTTAATAGTAAGGATACTCTCCTCTCAGTTGATCAACAACTTGTCTTCCACATCTAATTCACGGGATCTCCGATCACAAAGAATAGGTTACCACTGTGAACAACTCATATTGTGGGTCTCTACCCATCTCCCTCGATGCATTGTCTATCACATTACATGATAGACCCTTAGTAAAAGGATCTGCCAGATTTTTAGACGTTTGGATATAATCCAATGCAATAACTCCGGAGTTTCTCATTTTCCTGACAAACTTTAACCTTCTCTGAACGTGTCTTGATGACTTCATGTTATCCTTTGAGCTTCTCACTTTCGTGATCACAGTTTGATTGTCGCAGCTTATAAGGATGCCCGGTACAGGTTTCTCAACAACCGGCAAGTCATTCAAGAGCCGGCGAAGCCAATCTGCTTCGACCGTAGCTGTATCTAGTGCTGTGAGTTCTACTTCCATTGTTGACCTCGTTAAGATGGTCTGCTTGCAAGACTTCCAAGAAACAACACCACCTCCGTGAGTGAATACATATCCGCTCGTGGCCTTTATCTCATCAAAGATTCGAGATCCAGTTTGAGTCACTATACCCTTCAAGCACCTTTGGGTGCCCAGTGTAGTGAATTCCACAATTCACAGTGCCTTTCAAATAACGCAAAACTTTCTCTAGAGCTTTCCCATGCACATCTCCTAGTTTTGAGACAAACCGACTCAGTTTGCTAACAGCAAAAGAGATGTCATGTCTTGTAGCACTGGCTAAGTACATAAGCGAGCCAATAATCTGAGAATACTTCAATTGATCTCTAGCAATTCTTTGATTTTTTCAAGCAAAGACGCTAGCATCATATGGTGTTGGAGAGGGCTTGCAGTCACTATAGCCAAAGCGACTCAAGATCTTTTCCACATAGTGAGATTGAAGCAATGTAATCCCACCATCATCGCCTCTCAACAACTTGATGTTCGTAATGACATCAGCCACTCCTAAATCCTTCATCTCAAAACAGCGAGATAGGAAATCCTTGACCTCCTTAATAACATTCAGATTTGTTTCGAAAATCAGTATGTCATCAACATACAAGCAAAGGATAACTCCCTCGCCCCCACCATGGCGATAGTACACACATTTGCCAGCTTCGTTTACAACAAAGCCTGCAGCTGTTAAAGTTCTTTCAAACTTCTCATGCCACTGTTTGGGTGCTTGCTTGAGTCCATACAAAGACTACAGCAACTTGCACACTTTTCCTTCCTGACCATCTAGTACAAACCCATCTGGTTGTTCCATATAAATTTCCTCGTCCAACTCTCCATTTAGGAAAGCAGTATTAACATGCATTTGATGAACGAGAAGACCATGTGAGGTAGCTAGTGAAAGTAGACCTCGAATAGTGGTTAGTCGAGCCACAGGTGAGTAAGTATCAAAGAAGTCTTCACCTTCCTTTTGGGTATAACCCTTAGCCACGAGCCGAGCCTTGTACTTTTCAATAGTACCATCAGGCCTAAGCTTCTTCTTGAATACCCATTTGCATCCTATAGGTTTGCACCCATAGGGACGATCAGTTATCTCCCAAGTTTCATTCGCCAAGATGGAATCCATCTCTCTATGAACCGTTTCCTTCCAGTAGTCAGCATCTTCAGATGCATAGGCATCTGAAATAGAACTGGGAGTGTCATCTATGAGATACACAAGAACATCATCACCAAAGGACTTTGCAGTCCTTTGTTTCTTGCTCCTAGTAGGAACTTTATTGTTCTCCTCCACAGGATTTTCAAAGTGTTCCATCGAAATGGCAGGTTCGGTAATTATAATTGGTTCCTGATTCGATGAACTAGGCATCTCCTGATTAGATGAGGTAGCCATATCCTTCATTGGAAAGATATCTTCAAAGAAAGTCGCATCATCCGACTCCATGATCGTACTGACATGCATGTCAGGTACCTCAGATTTTACAACTAAGAATCTATAAACAATGCTATGAAAAGCATATCCCAGGAAAACACAATCCACAGTCTTTGGTCCAAGCTTGCGCTTCTTTGGAATTGGCACATTGACTTTCGCCAAACAACCCCAGGTTCGTAGATAAGAGAGTTTTAATCTAAACTTCTCCCGTTCCTCGAATGGAGTTATCTCTTTATTCTTTGTGGGAACTTGGTTTAGGACATGACATGCAGTCAATATCGCCTCCCCCCACCATGCCTTGGAGAGACCCGATGTGTCTAACATGGCGTTAACCAAATCTGTTAGAGTGCGATTCTTTCTTTCGGCCACCCCATTTGGCTGAGGTGAATAGGGAGGCGTCCTCTCATGGATTATACCATGTTCCGCACAAAAAACATCAAATTCATTGGAAAAATACTCTCCACCACGATTGGACCTAAGCCTCTTGATTTTCCGATCAAGTTGTTTTTTCACTTCAGCTTTATAGATCTTGAAAAGGTTCAAAGCCTCATCCTTAGATTTCAAAACATACACACGGCAGTATCTAGTGGAGTCGTCAATTAACGTCATGAAATATTTCTTTCCACCTTTGTCAAAACACCATTCATTTCACATAGATTTGAATGTATGAGTTCTAGTGGTGCAAGATTTCTCGCTTCCATGATCACATGAGACTTACGAGGTTGCTTAGCTTGCACACACACTTGACACTTGGATCCCTTGATAGTGGTGAAACTAGGGATTAAGTTCAACTTGGCTAGTCGCGACATGCAACCAAAGTAACATGACAAAGACGTGAATGCCACACATTTGATTCACTATTGTTGCAAATATGATTAACAACTTTATTGCAAACGTCTGATAAGGATAAACAAAATAGGCCTCCTGACTCATAGCCTTTACCAACAAAGGTTCCATACTTGGATATTACAAATTTATTCGACTCAAAGACAAGCTTGTAGCCATCTCTACACAGAAGAGATCCGCTAACAAGATTTTTATTGACGGAGGGGACATAATGCACGTTCTTCAGCCGCACGATCTTCCCCAAAGTAAACTTCAGATCGACCGTGCCAACACCATGAAAAGAAGCACTTGAACCGTTGCCCATTAGCACGGTTGAAGTCCCTGCGGTCTGATAAGACGAAAACATGGAAATATCACCGCATACATGCACACTAGCACCCGTGTCAATCAACCAATCAGGAGAATGACATACTGAAAGAATAGTAGGAAATATACCATACCCAGCATCCTTCATGTTAGTGTCTCCAATGACAACATTAGCGGTCTTGCCGCCTTTCCCAGGATGACGCTTGTCATAGCGATTAGGGCAACTAGGAGCCCAATGATCAGGATCCCCACACACATGACACACACCTTTCTTCTTTCATTCTTCTTCTTGAAGTTTGTGTGTTGCACAGCCTTGTTCTTCCCATCAAACTTTGCTTTACCATCAAACTTGCCCTTGTTCTTGAACTTGTAGGGTTGGAAGTTCTTCTTATGTACCAGATTGGCACTAGATCCTCCCTCAATACTCGAGCACGCGTGTCCTTTGCTCTCGCCTTTTCTTCCACATCAAGAGTGCCAATGAGATCCGGGACGGAAAACTCATGTCTCTTATGTTTCAGTAAGGTAGCAAAGTTCCTCCACGAAGGAGGAAGCTTAGTGATGAAACCTCCGGCAACAAACTTGTCCGGTAGCATACAACTGAAGTGTTCAAGTTCTCTAGCAAATGACTGTATCTCATGAGCTTGCTCAACCACGGAACGCTCTCCAGTCATCCTATAATCATAGAATTGCTCCATGATATACACCTCAGTGCCAGCATCCGAGACCCCAAACTTGGCCTCGAGTGCATCCCACATATCTTTTCCATTATCAATTGACGCATAAGCTGTTGGGAAACGTAGTAATTTCAAAAAAATTCCTACGATCACGCAAGACCATGGTGATGGCATAGCAACGAGAGGGAAGAGTGTCCGTCCACGCACTCGTGAGACCGAAGCGGAAGCCTTATAACAACGCGGTTGATGTAGTCAGACGCCTTCACGATCCGACCGATCCAAGCACCGAACGCACGGCACCTCCGAGTTCTCGCACACATTCAGCTCGATGACGATCCCCGGACTCGATCCGGCAAAGTGTCGGGGATGAGTTCCACAAGACGACGGCGTGGACGATGTTGATGCTCCACTGACGCAGGGCTTCGCCTAAGCACCGCGACGATATGACTTCTCCGGCGCAGGCTTCGCTTAAGCTCATGACGATATGATCGAAGTGGAATATGGTGGAAGGGGCACCGCACACGGCTAAGGAAAGATCCGTAGATCAACTTGTGTGTCTTGGGGTGCCCCTGCCCCGTGATATAAAGGAGGCAAGGGGAGGTGGCCGGCCCTAGGGGAGGCGACTAAGGAGGAGTCCTACTCCCACCGAGTAGGACTCCTCTCCTAGTTGGACTAGGATTGGAGGAGGGAAGAGGGAAGGGCGCCCTTCCTTGTCCTATTCGGACTAGAGGGGAGGGGGCGCAGCCCACCTTGGCTGGCCCTTCCTCTTCTCTCCTATGGCCCATTAGGCCCATGGACCTCCCGGGGTTCCGTAACCTCCTGCATCTCGGTAAAATCCCGATTTCACCCGAACACTTCCGATGTCCAAATGTAGGCTTCCAATATATCAATCTTTATGTCTCGACCATTTCGAGACTCCTCGTCATGTCCGTGATCACATCCGGGACTCAACAACCTTCGTGCATCAATACTTATAAACTCATAATGAACTGTCACATCGAAACGTTAAGCGTTGCAAGTGGACCCTACGGGTTCGAGAACTATGTAGACATGACCTAGAACCATTCTCGGTCAATAACCAATAGCGGAACCTGGATGCCCATATTGGTTCCTACATATTCTACGAAGATCTTTATCGGTCAAACCGCATAACGATTATTACACGTTGTTCCCTTTGTCATCGGTATGTTACTTACCCGAGATTCGATCGTCGGTATCCAATACCTAGTTCAATCTCGTTACCGGTAAGTCTCTTTACTCGTTCGTAATACATCATCTCACAACTAACTCATTAGTTGTAATGCTTGCAAGGCTTAAGTGATGTGTATTACCGAGAAGGCTCGAGATACCTCTCCGACAATCGGAGTGACAAAACCTAATCTCGAAATACGCCAACCCAACAAGTACCTTTGGAGACACCTGTAGTACTCCTTTATAATCACCCGCTTACGCTAGACGCTTTGGTAGTACCCAAAGTGTTCCTCCGTAAACGGAGTTGCATAATCTCATAGTTATAGGAACATGTATGGGTCATGAAGAAAGCATTAACATACTAAACGATCAAGTGTTAAGCTAACGGAATGGGTCATGTCAATCAGATCATTCAACTAATGATGTGACCTTGTTGATCAAATAACAACTCCTTGTTCATGGTTAGGAAACACAACCATCTTTGATTAACAAGCTAGTCAAGTAGAGGCATACTAGTGACATACTGTTTGTCTATATATTCACACATGTATTATGTTTCCGGTTAATACAATTCTAGCATGAATAATAAACATTTATCATGATATAAGGAAATAAATAATAACTTTATTATTGCCTCTAGGGCATATTTCCTTCAGTCTCCCACTTGCACTAGAGTCAATAATCTAGTTCACATCATCATGTGATTCAACACTAATATTCACATCTGTATGTGATTAACACCCATAGTTCACATCGTTATGTGACCAACACCCAAAGGGTTTACTAGAGTCAGTAATCTAGTTCACATCGCTATGTGATTAACACCCAAAGAGTACTAAGGTGTGATCATGTTTTGCTTGTGCGATAATTTTAGTCAACGGGTCTGTCACATTCAGAGCCGTAAGTTTTTTTGCAAATTTCTATGTCTACAATGCTCTGCACGGAGCTACTCTAGCTAATTGCTCCCACTTTCAATATGTATCCAGATTGAGACTCAGAGTCATCTAGATTAGTGTTAAAACTTGCATCGACGTAACCCTTTACGATGGGCTCTTTTATCACCTCCATAATCGAGAAATATTTCCTTAGTCTTCACTAAGGATGTTCTTGACCAATGTCCAAAGGATCTACTTCCTAGATCACTATTGTACCCCTTGCCAAATTCAGAGCAAGGTATACAATAGGTCTGGTACATAGCATAGCATACTTTATAGAACCTATGATCGAGGCATAGGGAATGACTTTCATTCTCTTTTCTATTTTCTCACTGTGGTCGGGATTTGAGTCTTACTCAATTTTCACACCTTTGCAACACAGCAAGAACTTTTCTTTGACTGTTCCATTTTGAACTACTTCAAAATCTTGACAAGGTATGTACTTATTGAAAAACTTATCAAGCCGCCTTGATCTATCTCAATAGATCTTGATGTTCAATATGTAAGCAGCTTCACCGAGGTCCTTCTTTGAAGAACTCCTTTCAAATACTCCTTTATGCTTTGCAGAATAATTCTACATTATTTCCGATCAACAATATGTCATTCACATATACTCATCAGAAAGGCTGTAGTGCTCCCACTCACTTTCTTGTAGATACAGGCCTTTCCAAAAGGTTGTATAAAATTATATGCTTTGATCAACATATCAAAGCGTATATTCCAACTCCGAGATGCTTGCACCAGTCCATTGATGGATCGCTGGAGCTTGCGCATTTTGTTAGCACCTTTAGGATTGACAAAATCTTCTGGTTGCATCATATACAACTCTTCTTTAAGAAAACCATTAAGGAATGCAGTTTTGACATCCATTTGCCAGATTTCATAAAATGTGGCAATTGCTAACATGATTCGGACAGACTTTTAAGCATCGATACAAGTGAGAAAATCTCATTGTATTCAACATCTTGAACTTTGTCTAAAACCTTTTTCGACAAGTCTAGCTTTGTAGATAGTAACACTACTATCAGTGTCCATCTTCCTCTTGAAGATCCATTTATTTAACATGGCTTGCTGATCATAGAGCAAGTCAATCAAAAGTCCATACTTTGTTCTCATACTTGGATCTTATCTCAGATTTCATGGCCTCAAACCATTTCGCGGAATCTGGGCTCATCATCGCTTCCTCATAGTCCGTAGGTTCATCATGGTCTAGTAACATGACTTCCGTAACACGATTACCGTACCACACCGGGTGCGTATTTTACTCTGGAAGACCTACGAGGTTTGGTAGCAACTTGATCCAAGTTTCATGATCATCATCATTAACTTCCTCACTAATTGGTGTAGGAATCATCGAACTGATTTCTGTGATGAACTACTTTCCAATAAGGGAGAAGGTACAATTACCTCATCAAGTTCTACTTTCCTTCCCACTCACTTCTTTCGAGAGAAACTTCTTCTCTAGAAAGGATCCATCTTAGCAACGAATAATTTGCCTTCGGATCTGTGATAGAAGGTGTACCCAATAGTTACCTTTGGGTATTCTATGAAGACGCACTTCTCCGATTTGGGTTCGAGCTTATCAGGTGAAAAACTTTTTCACATAAGCATCACAACTCCAAACTTTTAAGAAACGACAGCTTAGGTTTACTGTTTAAACCATAGTTCATACGGTGTCGCCTCAACGGATTTAGATGGTGCCCTATTAAACGTGAATGCAGCTGTCTCTAATGCATAACCCCAAAATGATAGTGGTAAACCGATAAGAAATATCATAGATTGCACCATATCCAATAAAGTGCGGTTACGACTTTCGGACACACCATTATGCTGTGGTGTTCCATATGGCGTGAGCTGTGAAACTATTCCACTTTGTTTTAATTGAAGACCAAACTAGTAACTCAAATATTCATCTCCACGATCAGATCGCAGAAACTTTATTTTCTTGTTACGATGATTTTCTACTTCACTCTGAAATTCTTTGAACTTTTCAACTATTTCAGACTTATGTTTCATCAAGAAGATATACACATATCTGCTCAAATCATCTGTGAAGGTCAGAAAATAATGATACTTGCCACGAGCATCAACACTCATTGAATCGTATACATCGGTATGTATTATTTCCAATAAGTCAGTAGCTTGTTCCATTGTTCCGGAGAACGGAGTTTCAGTCATCTTACCCAAAAAGGCACGGTTTTTCGCAAGCATCAAATGATTCATAATCAAGTGATTCCAAAAGTCCATCAGCATGGAGTTTTCTTCATGCGCTTTACACCAATATGACCTAAACGGCAGTGCCACAAATAAGTTGCACTATCATTATTAACTTTGCATCTTTTGGTTTCAATATTATGAATATGTGTATCACTATGATCGAGATCCAATGAACCATTTTCATTGGGTGTGTAACCATATAAGGTTTTATTCATGTAAATGTAACAACAATTTATTCTCTTACTTAAATGAATAACCGTATTGCAATAAACATGATCAAATCATATTTATGCTCAAAACCAAATAACACTTATTTAGGTTCCACACTAATCCCGAAAGTATAGGGAGTGTGCGATGATGATCATATCAATTTTGGAACTACTTCCAACACTCCTCGTCACTTCCCCTTCAACTAGTCTCTGTTTATTCTCAGAACTCCTGTTTCGAGTTACTAATCTTAGCAACCGAACAAGTATCAAATACTGGGGGCTACTATAAACACTAGTAAGGCACATATCAATAACCTGTATATCAAATATAACCTTGTTCACTTTGCCATCCTTCTTTTCCACCAAATATTCAGGGGTAGCTCCGCCCAAAGTGACCAGTTCCATTGCAACAAAAGTACTTAGTCTCGTGCTTAGGTCCAGACTTGGGCTTCTTCACCGAGTAGCAACTTGCTTGCCGTTCTTTTGAAGTTCCCTTCTTCCCTTTGCCCTTTTCCTTGAGACTAGTGGTCTTGTCAATCATCAACACTTGATGCTCTTTTCTTGATTTCTACCTTCACGATTTCAGCATCACGAAGAGCTTGGGAATTACTTTTGTCATCCCTTACATATTATAGTTCATCACGAAGTTCTACTAACTTGGTGATGGTGACTAGAGAATTCTGTCAATCACTATCTTATCCGGAAGATTAACTCCCACTTGATTCAAGCGATTGAAGTACCCGGACAATCTGAGAACATGCTCACTAGTTGAGCGATTCTCCTCCATCTTTTAGCTATAGAACTTGTTGGAGACTTCATATCTCTCAACTCGGGTATTTGCTTGAAATATTAACTTCAACTCCTGGAACATCTCATATGGTCCATGACGCTCAAAACGCCTTTGAAGTCCCGATTCTAAGCCATTTAAGCATGGTGCACTAAACTATCAAGTAGTCATCATATTGAGCTAGCTAAACGCTCATAACGCCCGTGCATCCGCTCCTGCAATAGGTCCGTCACCTAGCGGTGCATCAAGGACATAATTCTTCATGCAGCAATGAGGATAAACCTCAGATCACGGATCCAATCCGCAATATTGCTACTAACATTTTTCAATACAATTTTCTCTAGGAACACATATAAAAACATAGGGAAGCAACCACGCGAGCTATTGATCTACAACATAATTTGCAAAATACTACCAGGACTAAGTTCATGATAAATTAAAGTTCAATTAATCATATTACTTAAGAACTCCCACTTAGATGTACATCTCTCTAGTCATCTAAGTGATCACGTGATCCAAATCAACTAAACCATAACCGATCATCACGTGAGATGGAGTAGTTTTCAATGGTGAACATCTTATGTTGATCATATCTACTATATGATTCACGCCGACCTTTCGGTCTCCGTGTTCCGAGGCCATATCTGTTATATGCTAGGCTCGTCAAGTTTAACCTCGAGTATTCCGTGTGCAACTGTTTTGCACCCGTTGTAGATGGATCGTAGAACTTATCACACCCGATCATCACGTGGTGTCTGGGTACTACGAACTTTGGCAACGGTGCATACTCAGGGAGAACACTTCTTGATAATTTTTAGTGAGAGATCATCTTATAATGCTACCGTCAATCAAAGCAAGATAAGATGCATAAAGGATAAACATCACATGCAATCAATATAAGTGATATGATATGGTCATCATCAACTTGTGCTTGTGATCTCCATCGCCAAGCACCGTCATGATCACCATCGCCACCGGGCGCGACACCTTGATCTCCATCGTAGCATCATTGTCGTCTCGCCAACTATTGCTTCTACGACTATCGCTACTCCTTAGTGATAAAGTAAAGCAATTACATGGCGTTTGCATTTCATACAATAAAGCGACAACCATATGGCTCCTGCCGATTGCCGATAACTCGGTTACAAAACATGATCATCTCATACAATAAAATATAGCATCACGTCTTGACCATATCACATCACAACATGCCCTGCAAAAACAAGTTAGACGTCCTCTACTTTGTTGTTGCAAGTTTTACGTGGCTGCAACGGGCTGAGCAAGAACCGTTCTTACCTACGCATCAAAACCACAACGATACTTCGTCAAATAGACTCCGTTTTAACCTTCTCAAGGACCGGGCGTAGCCACACTCGGTTCAACTAAAGTGAGAGAGACAGACACCCGCCGGTCACCATTAAGCAACGAGTGCTCGGAGCGGTGAAACCAGTCTCGCGTAAGCGTACGCGTAATGTCGGTCCGGGCCGCTTCATCTCACAATACCGCTGAACCAAAGTATGACATGCTGGTAGGCAGTATGACTTGTATCGTCCATAACTCACTTGTGTTCTACTCGTGCATATGACATCAACGCATAAAACCAGGCTCGGATGCCACTGTTGGGAAACGTAGTAATTTCAAAAAATTTCCTACGATCACGCAAGACCATGGTGATGGCATAGCAACGAGAGGGAAGAGTGTCCGTCCACGTACCCTCGTAGACCGAAAGCGGAAGCGTTATGACAACGCTGCGGTTGATGTAGTCAGACGTCTTCACGATCCGACCGATCCAAGCACCGAACGACGGCACCTCCGAGTTCTGCACACATTCAGCTCGATGACGATCCCGGACTCCGATCCAGCAAAGTGTCGGGATGAGTTCCACAAGACGACGTGGCAGGACGATGTTGATGCTCCACCGACGCAGGGCTTCGCCTAAGCACCGCGACGATATGACTTCTCCGGGCGCAGGGCTTCGCCTAAGCTCCGCTGACGATATGATCGAAGTGGAATATGGTGGAAGGGGCACCAGACACTGCGGCTAAGGAAAGATCCGTAGATCAACTTGTGTGTCTTGGGGTGCCCCTGCCCCGTGATATAAAGGAGGCAAGGGGAGGTGGCCGGCCCTAGGGGAGGCGCACCAAGGAGGAGTCCTACTCCCACCGGGAGTAGGACTCCCTCTCCTAGTTGGACTAGGATTGGAGGAGGGAAGAGGAAGGCGCGCCGCCCCCTTCCTTGTCCTATTCGGACTAGAGGGGAGAGGGGGCGCGCAGCCCACCTTGGCTGGCCCTTCCTCTTCTCTCCTATGGCCCATTAGGCCCATGGACCTCCCGGGGGGTTCCGGTAACCTCCCGATTTCACCCGGAACACTTCCGATGTCCAAATGTAGGCTTCCAATATATCAATCTTTATGTCTCGACCATTTCGAGACTCCTCGTCATGTCCGTGATCACATCCGGGACTCCGAACAACCTTCGGTGCATCAATACTTATAAACTCATAATGAACTGTCATCGAAACGTTAAGCGTCACGGACCCTACGGGTTCGAGAACTATGTAGACATGACCTAGAACCATTCTCGGTCAATAACCAATAGCGGAACCTGGATGCCCATATTGGTTCCTACATATTCTACGAAGATCTTTATCGGTCAAACCGCATAACGACATACACGTTGTTCCCTTTGTCATCGGTATGTTACTTACCCGAGATTTGATCGTCGGTATCCAATACCTAGTTCAATCTCGTTACGGTAAGTCTCTTTACTCGTTCCGTAATACATCATCTCACAACTAACTCATTAGTTGTAATGCTTGCAAGGCTTAAGTGATGTGTATTACCGAGAAGGCTCGAGATACCTCTCCGACAATCGGAGTGACAAAACCTAATCTCAAATACGCCAACCCAACAAGTACCTTTGGAGACACCTGTAGTACTCCTTTATAATCACCCGATTACGTTGTGACGTTTGGTAGTACCCAAAGTGTTCCTCCGTAAACGGGAGTTGCATAATCTCATAGTTATAGGAACATGTATGGGTCATGAAGAAAGCATTAACATACTAAACGATCAAGTGTTAAGCTAACGGAATGGGTCATGTCAATCAGATCATTCAACTAATGATGTGACCTTGTTGATCAAATAACAACTCCTTGTTCATGGTTAGGAAACACAACCATCTTTGATTAACAAGCTAGTCAAGTAGAGGCATACTAGTGACATACTGTTTGTCTATATATTCACACATGTATTATGTTTCCGGTTAATACAATTCTAGCATGAATAATAAACATTTATCATGATATAAGGAAATAAATAATAACTTTATTATTGCCTCTAGGGCATATTTCCTTCATAAGCGTCAACTATGTTCTCACCAAGAACACTCAAGAGAGCAGCCTTAAACAAAGTATCCATTTTCTGAAAAGCTTGTGCCTGTTGAGCATCAAGCTCTCCTTCAGGTTTGCCAAGAGTGGCGTCATAGCAACTCATGGTTTGAAACCATAAGACTGCTCTCACGCGCCACCTCTTATAGTGGATACCCTCAAACATAGGAGGTTTCATGGAAGCAGCACAACTGGAAGATCGAGGATGTCGCCTAGAGGGGGGGGGGTGAATAGGCGCTTTAAAATAATTACGGTTTAGGCTTGAACAAATGCGGAATAAACCTAGCGGTTAATTTGTCAAGAACAAAACCTAAAGCAACTAGGCTCACCTATGTGCACCAACAACTTATGCTAAGCAAGATAATTAACTATGTGATAGCAAGATATATGACAAGGAACAATATGGCTATCACAAAGTAAAGTGCATAATTAAAGGGCTCGGGTAAGAGATAACCGAGGCACGCGGAGACGACGATGTATCCCGAAGTTCACACCCTTGCGGATGCTAGTATCCGTTTGGAGCGGTGTGGAGGCACAATGCTCCCCAAGAAGTCACTAGGGCCACCGCAATCTCCTCACGCCCTCGCACAATGCAAGATGCCGTGAATCCACTAAGGGATCCTTGAGGGCGGTCACCGAACCCGTACAAATGGCAACCCTTGGGGGCGGTCACCAAATCCGTACACTTTGGCAACCCTTGGGGGCGGTCACCGGTACCCGTCAAATTGCTCGGGGCTATCTCCACAACCTAATTGGAGACCCCGACGCTTGCCCGGAGCTTTGCACCACAATGATTGAGCTCCGAACACCACCAACTGCCTAGGGCGCCCAAGCACCCAAGAGGAACAAGCTCAAGGGCACCAAGCACCCAAGAGTAATAAGCTTTAACTTGTAACTTCCACGTATCGCGTGGAGAACACAAACCGATGCACCAAATGCAATGGCAAGGGCACACGGAGTGCCCAAGTACTTCTCTCCCAAATCCCACCAAAGCAACAAATGCTAGGGAGTAAAAAGAGAGGAAGAACGAAAGAAGATCACGAAGAACTCCAAGATCTAGATCCAAGGGGTTCCCTCACTTAGAGGAGAAAGTGATTGGTGGAAACGTGGATCTAGATCTCCTCTCTTTCCCTCAAGAACTAGCAAGAACCATTGAGGGATTGAGAGTTAGCAAGCTCAAGAAGGTCAACAATGGGGAAGAACACGAGCTCAAAAATTACATCTCAAGGGAAGAAGACCCCTTTTATAGGTGGGGAGAAAAACCAACCGTTATCCCTCACTCAGCTCAAGACGACGCCGGTACTACCAAGACGGAGCTGCGGTACTACCGCTGATCGGCCGGGTACTACTGCTGCAGGTCGCGGTACTACCGCAAGTGCAAAGATCGCCGATGAAGGCTCACTGTATTGTGGCAACGAACGGTAGAACCGCCGAGCGGTACTACCGCTTCACGGTACTACTACCGTAAGGCAGGCAACACTAGTCATAGAGAAAGCACGAAAGTAAAAATTACTTCCGCACTCTACTTCCGCCGAGGGAGGACTCACAAGAAAATCCGCACGGTACTACCGCACACGAAGAGCGGTACTATCACAGAGGGCGCGGATGTAAAAATTACATCCGCCTACTTCCGCTCATGTCGCTAAGCTCGCTGTGAGCTCACGGTACTACCGCGCCATGCAAGGCAGATTACTCAGAGGGCACGGATGTAAAAATTACATCCGTCCCTACAACCGCCGAGTAGTCAAGGCCGCCCGAGGCCACGGCACTACCGCCCCACAGAAGCGGTACTATCAGGAGCACCTGCAGATTACTACGCGGTGGGCTGCAAGATATCAAGAGGCTCATGCGGTACTACCGCTCGGAGAGCAGTACTACCGCATGCCCCAGATTAGCAACACTAGGAGTCCTTCATTTTGCAGAGAAGACAACAGAGGGAAACAATAAAACCAGAACTGCCATAACTTCTACAAATGAACTCTGAATCGAGCAAACTCAAGCTTGTTGGAAACAAGACAACGAGTAGCATCAAAACAGTGACTAGATATAGTAAGAAGAGGCAGAGGAGGTATGCCTAACAAGCAAAGGAGTGAAACCTCCAACAGAGAAGAAACGGCATATCCTCCAACATCGAAAACATCATAGAAGATGCATGTGAACTCCGTTTTCGATGAGCTCGAGCTTGTCATAAAAATGACCATACGCTCCAAATCTCACAAGGAGAAGAACCAAACAAGAACCAAAAAGACGATGCAAGGATGCAATTGTTTGAGCTCTCTACGAATGATACGATCAAGCTACTCATCGAGAGCCCCCCTTGATAGTACGGCAATCGATCCTATAACCCGGTCTCCCAACAACTACCATGAGACCGGTAAAATAGAAAACCTATCAAGGGCAAACCTTTGCCTTGCACAAAGTCCACTTGAGCTAGATGATGACGATCTTGACTCCCTCAAGTTGGACCACCTTTCTTGATTGCGTTGGCTCGATGAAGACTAGTTGATTGCTCCCCATACTCCACTATGGGTGAGCCACTCTTTCGCTCATCTTCACAAGTCCATTGTCACCACAATGGACGGCAAGCTTCAAGCATTTGATCTCTTCGTGATGCTTCACTTGAATTTGCACACCGCACCCTAACCCCACAAAGAACTCTCACGAAGACCATGGGTTAGTACACAAAGCGTAATGGACAATGCTTACCATACCATGGGATCACTTGATCCCTCTGTACATCTTGTACGCTTTGTGTGTTGATCAACTTGATTCACTCTTGACTTAGTCTTGATCAACATGACCAATCTTTGGATAATTCCTTAATAGCACCTTGGTCAACACATAAACTCCTTGAAACCAACACATGGACTTCAAGAAAAGCCTATGGACAAATCCTTCAAATGTAACTCAATGCAACCATTAGTCCATAGAGAATGTCATCAATTACCAAAACCACACATGGGGGCACCGCATGTCCTTTCAAAAACCACTCGGGGTAAATTGCCTATAATAAGGTTTTTGGATTGTTGGAAATATAAGCAATTTACCAAATGATTTTATTAATAGAAATATTAGATAAAGCATGACTAATATAGCAGAGATAAACCAAGTCATGTAATTTGACAGAGAGAAGTTAAATAGCATCTGCATATATGAACTAGAATCGAACACATCTAGAACAGACAGTAGAGCAAGAAGTTGTGACAGAACCTCTAACATGAAGAGTATGAGAACGTACGGAACGGGAGCAGATGCTTCGGTCTTGGGGTCGGTGTCCTTGCCAGCCATGTCGTCGGAGTCCGGGGCGTCCGTGACGAAGAAGTCAGTAGTCACGCTGAGCGCTCCCCAAAAACCTTATCATCCTTCTCCCGTACAGGATTCAAAAGGTGCGGTTTCGGAGGCCTACTGTCCCGACCTGCGGTGCACGGATTCTGTGTCCACTATAGAAAAACGTTGACATCAGCTGGGCTCATTCCCGCAACCCGCGGAGCGGCGCGTCGTGACGAGCCGAGGCGTGGCGTGGCGAGGCGGGCGGAGGAGGAGGAGCGTGCGTGGATGTCCCTCTTGTTCTCATGCTCATACAAGTGGGGAAAGAACCTCCCTTATAAGGAGATCCAACTCCCACTAAACTAGCAGTGTGGGACTAAACTTTAGTAGTATCCCTTGCCTTGCACAAATGGGTTAAGTGGGCCTCTAGAATTTATTTAGGAATTTCTGAAATAGTTATTGGGTTGGCTCATAAATAGATAAAATTCCAGCAGTTGTGGTGTAGTGTCATGGCACGTTCCCTGCTGCAGAAAATATAAAGCATATTGATTAATTTCCTATTGATCGTGGCACAATGAATGACACGTTTCGTAGTGTCCCAGTGTTAGGAGGGAGATCTGGAGGAGTTAGGGAGAAGATTTTTATTACTGCATGCAGGAGCTGCACGATTTCCTTGGCTGTGTCCGCGTGAGGTCCTGGTAAACTTCATCGATGGAGAAGCTTTCCTCGAGTCACGACCTTAGACTGGCGGCCACGGGTGACCTCTAGGCGGAAGAGGCACGGGCCATTCACAATTTGATCCAAGAGTTGCTAGTTCCTCCATATGAAGGCACCAACCACAAAAAGGAACAAAGATAAATCACAATACAGAGGAAGCACACACCAAACTCACGATATGCGGAAGAGCCGTGGCGATCTGCTCTAGCGCCAACGCCGGCCGTCTCCGAGGCCTTCCTCCGCACGCCCTTTTACGGCGTCTGCTTGTAGGATGTTGTTGATGCGCTTGAGCATGACGTTCCCGAAACGTTGCTCATTGACTGCCTCCACAAAGGACCAGCCTGTGCCCATGGTAAAATCGCAGCGTGTGGATGGAAATTAAGAGAGAGAGAGAGGAGGGAGGGCCAAAGATTAGCACACATGAATTTATTGCATGATTAGTGTTATAAAAAAGAGATTGATTACAATAGATGAATTGATTATGTTATCAAAGATTGGGTTTGTCCGGCCAGATAAAAATTGTTTTGTATATAGAAAAACAAGAGGGAAGAAAACCGGCGGAAGGTTCGAAGGGTGTGAACCTTACGTGTTTTTTTAGGTAAATAGAGATATTTAATCAAACTTTACGAAGTTTGAGTCCAAACAAGTTTAACATTGAGAGTACTAACAAGAAACGGAGGAAGTACCTCCCCCAACCAACCCATCGTGCGGCCCCTCCACCAACCCCGCCCACCAACACCAATCGCCGTCCCACCCACCCCTAACCCCAATCTGCCTCGCACCCCGGTGAGGTGCTCCGGTGCGGGCTGACCACGACCTGGACGGAGGTGCTCTGCTGCAGGCCGGCCTCCTCTGCCACGCTCACGCCGACGGCCACGGTGCTGCAGGACCTACGGGAGGTGAGCTGCGGCTGCGCACGGATCCGTCCGCTAACTCCCCTCCCCAGCCGGCGCTCGCCCTCTTCTCCGACGAACCTACGGGTCTTCTGCTCCCGCCTTGGATCCGGTGGTGGATCCTTGCCACCGCACCGACGAAACCCTCATCTCTCTCGGCGGATCTGGCCGTCGGCGACGAGGCCAAGCCCGTCGTCGCCTCCTGCTCCGGGCATGCTCTGATCTGGCCGTCCCCGAGAATAGCCGGAGCAGCGACGTCCTGGGCGACCACGGCGACTAGCGTGTTGCAGGCGAGGTGCGGCGCGAGTGCCTACTGCCAATCCCCAAGTGGTCTCTCGTACACAACTCTGCAATCTGCGTCTTGATTTCTCGCACACTTCAGAGTTCGCCGACATGATGGATACACTTCTAAGCCTTGCTGGCTACCTAGCCGAAATCGCGTACCCTGTACTGCTGTGGCTGCTGGTGTTTGCCGTCGTTAGCTTCGTCATCTCCATACCCCTGCCTTCGGCCATGGACGAGCACCCCCTGCTCACCTGCATTGTCGCCATCCTCCTGACAGTGGTGGTGATGACAACTCCTCGAGATACATTCGCAAGCCTTGCTGGCTACCTTCGCTATCTTCCCGGAATCGTGTACCCTCTAGTGGTGTGGTTGCTGGTGTTTGCCGCCATTAGCTTCGTCATCTCCATACCGCTGCCGTCGGCCATGGACGAGCACCCCTTGCTCACCTGCATTGTTACCATCTTCCTGACAGTGGTGGTGATGACAAGTCCTCGAGATACATTTGTAAGCCTTGCTGGTTACCTTCCCGGAATCGTGTACCTTGTAGTGGTGTGGCTGCTGGTGTTTGCCGCCATTAGCTTCGTCATCTCCATACTGCTGCCGTCAGTCAAGGACGAGCACCCCTTGCTCACCTTCATTGTCACCATCATCCTCACAGTAGTGGTGATGAAAACTCCTCGAAATACACTTGTAAGCCTTGCTGGCTACCTTCCTGGAATTGCGTACACTTTACTGGTGTGGCTGCTGGTGTTTGCCGCCATTAGCTTCGTCATCTCCATACCACTGCCATTGGCCATGGATAAGCACCCCTTCCTCACCTTCACTGTCACCATCATCCTCACAGTGGTCGTGATGACAACTCCTCAAAATACACTTGTAAGCCTTGCTGGCTACCTTCCCGGAATCGTGTACACTCTACTGGTGTGGGTGCTGGTGTTTGCCGCCATTAGCTTCGTATTCTCCTTACTGCTGCCATCGGGCATGGACGAGCACCCTTTGCTCACCTCCACTGTCACCATCTTCCTCACAGTGGTGGCGACGAGAACGCCATTGGCTACAATTTTCGGTCTTGCTGGCTACCTGGCTGGAATCGTGTACCCTATACTGGTGTGGCTGCTGGTGTTTGCCGCTATTAGCATCGCCATTAACATCGTGTACCCTCTCTTACCGCTGCCGGCGGCCACGGACAAGTACCCCTTACTCACCTTCACTGTCCCCATCTTCCTGACAGTGCTGCTGATGAGAACGCCATTGGATACAATTCTTGACCTCGCTGGCTACCTTCTGGAGACCGCGTACTTGCTGCTGCTGTGGCTTCTTGTGTTTCTGGCCATTAGCGCAGTTGTTAGTGTCCTTGTGCCGTCAGCCATCAAGGAATACCCTGACTTGGCCGTCCAGTTCACCATCGGCCTCACGGTGGTGCTGAGAATCCCAGCTTTAGGCGGCACAACCCTTGACATCGTGTGCCTGCTGATGGTGTGGTTTCTATTGTTCTACTCCATTGGTGCAGTGGTCGGCAGAATACTTGTGCCTTCTGCCGCCAAGAAGTGCCCCATGTTCACCTTTGTGTTCGTGGTCGGCCTCACACTGCTGGTGATGAGAGTGCTGTGGGGATGGGGCACAACCGTCCAGCTGCCTGCACGGATGTCTCTAGCTCCCACGACCTTGCCTTTGGACGAGTTGGTTTTGGACGACTTTGTCAGGTTCCCAGAGTCTCGTCAGATGGATCTCGTCTTCAGAGACACTGAAGAAATGAAGGTGGAACATAAGATGGATATGGAGAGGATCATCCCGGGATCCAGTCTGCTTGCGGAGGAGATTAATAATGACCTTATGCGTGATGTGCTGTACCAAGGTGCAACTCCGAGATTGGTCATCTACACGGTTATGATCCTGATTATTGCCATGGGCTGCATGATCAAATTCTTTACTGAGAATGCATATGGTGAGTTGATCAATAGATGTGTTTTCAAGGGGAATGCTTTGGCGAAGGATGCTCTGGGCAGTTTTCGTCGGCACATCCTTCGTTATGCCTCGAGGATTTCTAAATAGTACTTGTATTCATGCTGGAGCCATCCAAGTTTTTCCGGGAGCGCTTGTTAATGTATATACTAGTATATATGCTTGTACGTACAGATATAGTTTATTAGGATCGCCAAGTTACTGACTAGTTAGGATACGATTTGAAGATTGTATGCAGTTGGAACCAACCCAGTAAAACCGTGATATTGTTCAGTATATAAATAGACGCGTAGCCAGCAGTTTAGCTGTGCGCATTGATCATTCTTTCTGTTCATCTCTCCTTTCTGCCCTTGCTTTAGATTATTGGGTCCTTGTATCCACTTCAGGAGTGGTTTTCAAACTGAAAAGCTCTTGCGAAATCTGATGTGCTTGAGTGTGAAAGAACCCAAATAGTCAGTGCAGCACTGCACCTTATACCATTTTTAACTTGTATATGTTGATTGAATTGAAATGATTACAACTGAATATGACCTGAATCTTTGAATATAGTTGCCACTGTTTAGAAGTTGGAGCAGCTAGATCATGATTGTTATGTATCTTAGTGCAGTATTTGCCCGCACCCTTGACCTGTCAACCTACTAAAATTATGTTATGCATTTGTACTGATGTTCACTGGATTAACTGGGCTGTTACAGCAGTCTTCATTTTGCTGCTGAATGCACACACCTTTTGCCCAGTTAACTATTTAGGGAGTTTGACAATATTGGCATGGAACTGAAGTTATTTTTCCTGTGTAGCAGGAATGCTTGAAATTTAGATTTAGGATTGACCGGACATCATACTGTTTTTGTAAAATATCTTCTTGCTTATTTCAGTTTGGAATTTGCACAGAGCTGTTTTCAGTGTTGATCCTGATTTCTGAAATACCGTGGTGGCGACGAAAAATATCAAAATTATCATAGCAATTCGTCTCAAAGCGATTCTACTATGAATTCGTCTCAAAATTATCTTAGCAATTCAGTCTCAAAACAACAATCTGTTGAATCAGTGGTATTTTTGATGTAGGGTCAGACGAGGCATTAGCTGCTGGCTTTAGCTGCGGAGTGTAACCGGCTCTTCAGATGTTTTAGGCTAACTGGCTCTTCAGTTTTTATTTTTATTTTTTGAGGGGTAGCTGTCTCTCTAGTTTTATTTTTTGAGGGGTAGCTGTAAAACCATGATATTGTTCAGTATTATAAATAGAGGCGTAGCCAACAGTTTAGCTGCTGAAATTCAGATTTTGAACTGACTGAAATCCTTTTTGAAGTCTGCAACATAATCAAATGATCGGACATGATATTATTTTTGTAAAATATCTAGTCGCTTATTTCAGTTTGGAATTAGCACGGAGCAGTTTTCAGGTTTGATCTTGATTTCTCAAATACTGATAATACGGTGGTGGCAATTCGTCTCAAAGCAGTTAATGCTAAGTATGAATTGTTTCGAAGACATGATATGCATGGCTTTTGTGTTGTTTCAGAAATCTCAGCTGTATTTTGGATGTTGGTATATACTGTATGATGGTATCAAATCAACTCTCAAACTTGAAAGAAATGCCGAAGAAGCTTACGGAGAAATCAACTTCCAAACTTGAAAGAAACTACAAGTAATCAAGGCGCGAAAAGGTTTCCATGCGAGAGTAGAGGACAAAGCACGCTATTTTTTTTCCCTTTTTTTTTTTTTTGGCACTCGTTTCCACCTAAGGCAGGGCTGGGCTGGGCTGCCCAGTGGACGCCGGCCGTGTCGGTGGTGGTGAGTGGGCCTTCTTTCTCAAGCTCATGCCAGGCACCAGAAAATGGCCCGGTTCCAGCGGACGAGGATGAGCCGCTGGAGCCTGGAGGGGCGTCGCGCCCAGCCCTGCTGGCTGCCGCCGCGGCCGCCCGAGCTGCGTGCCCGGCCGTTGCTTGCCATGTCCTCGCCGCAGCTGGTCGACATCGCGACTGTTTATGGAGCAGGAGTGTATACGAGTGGGTGCACGTCGCCCTCTGTGCCGGTCTGGCCGCTGGGCAGGAGCAGGAGGGAGGGCGGGTCTTGATTCTCTCTCTGCATCCGGCAGCAAACTGGAGGTGCAGAGCCGTGCCTGCCTGCCAAGCATGGCGGTGCCAATGGCACCAATCCACCTGCACGCAGCAAATGTCTCGCTGCCGCTGCGCACGAGGTGGGGAAGAGTCAGCCAACTCCTCGCCTTGTCGAATCGATCTGCCCCTTTTCTTCCCCACTTATTCGGTGCCTCCGCAGCAGTGTCATGGGCACTGCCACGCTCGTCCAAGTCGTTTGTTGCGTGGGCCGGATCGCCGGGTAGGGGTTGAAGTGCGACAGGGAGTAAGAAGCGCCACCTTGCCAAGTCTGTTGCGATCGAACCCTGGACTAGAACAGAGGGTAGAGATGGCTGGCATGGAATGCAACACAGAGACCGAGACACGCACACCTCCGCTGACATTGGTCTAGCAAGCTCAGGTTGTCTGCCTGCACGGCGTACTATGGAGCATGCAACAAGGCATCTCGCATCGGCCGCCGGGTATAATGATTAAATCTTTTAAATAATAAAAGGCGCCCTTTAAAAAAAAAACAGCCTCAGCTCGGACAAGCAGAGGCCGTCAACGAAATGGAACTCATCGTCCGCTTGGTTTGGCATCCATGGACCGGCCGTCCCTGCTAGCTCCACTGCTTGCGTCGCCTTTCCGGTCGTCCTGTTATTGGCACTGCGCTGCATCCGCTGCTGGTGGGCGCGTGTGGTGTGGTGTGGTGCCCTCATGAGAGAGGGTGCCAATGAATCAACGGTAGGTGTGTGTCCGTGTCCGTGTCCGTGTCCGAGCACCTCCGGCCCGAGGACCTGGGTTCAGAATGCACCCGGCAACACCGCCCACCACGGCCATGGACCTGCCATGCATGCAATGCATCCACCTGCACGCAACAAATGTCTCACTGCCGCACACCGCATCTCGCTCGATCAGTAGAAACAAGCGGAGGCTGTCAAGGAACTGGAACTCCTTGTTTTGTTTTGGTTGGCGTCGAAAATGGATCGGCTGTCCCCCGCACTGCACCGGCAGCGGTGCATCGCCTTTTCCTCCATGCGCTGCGGCAGCGGCACTGTCCCAGTCGTTTGTACCCTAGCTTCTGCCGCCCGGGCCCGGGTCATGGTGCGGACGTGCGGCTCTGCCTCTGCGGCAACTGGGGAGGCTGGCTGGCTGGCAGCTGCTGTCCGTCGCTGTGGTTGGTTCGGACGGACATGGCTAGAGGAGCCGGGCCGGGAATCCTTTTTTCCTCTTTGCTTCTCCCGGCGGCGGGCTCCATCTCCAACTCCATCCGTGGCCGCCGGGCTGGAGGTTCCACCACCGATAACGGCCAGCCACGCATTGCACGACTGATTGTTGTTACGGGCACCTTACAGGGTTGGGTGCAATGCCAGCTGCTCCTGCTCCTGCTCCAAGCCCGCATCGCACTCGACCCAACAGTGTCGGTTGCTCATTCGGTCACCACTCAGCTGCTGGCACTAGCCTCCTTCTGCGAGTCCCAGATAGGCGCCGGTTCGGTCCAGCCGCGACCTGCGTGTCGGTCGGGATGCAGCCCCGCAGTCGCGGACGCGGTGTTGCTTTCGGGCCATCAATCCAGCCGGCTGGCTGCACCAGACTCACCGACCTCATCGTCTTGTGGACAACGACGGAACGAAATTCCCAACCGGTCCAGACGGTGACCACGTAACCAACTCTCTGCATCTGCATGCGACGCGCCACGCCCGAGACGATAGGAACAGGGCGATATATATAACTACACTGCTGATCGAGCACGTACGCATATGGGCGGCCGCGGGCCGGCAGCAACGAGTCTACCCTCCTACGTGCTTGTGTATACGCCCGCTCTGCACAACGGGGCAGAAAAACAAGAATTCTAGAGCTTTTTCAATAAAAGGCGCTTTATATTACTTAAAAGGCTTTTTAAATATTACACCCGGCCTCTGCATAACTGAGATGCACACACTCATAACCAAGTCCACATTCCAAAAGAAATAGAAAAAGGCAGAATACAAGTAATCATGCAAAAACTGTATAACGCCTAAGACGTAGGAGGGCCAATCCGAAGATCATGCTGCCATCCATGTCGGATAAAAGTATCCCTCGTCGTGGCTTTCAATCGTGTACACACCTCCGTAAACAGGTCTCGATTCTCCACACGTTGTAAAGACGACCATAAACATAGTGTTTCGGTACATCTGTAGATAATCTACAAAAGAAAGCTAGATAGGAAAGACTTGTATGCATCCACCTGCCTGCATGGTCACCTGTGATTTGCATCGACAACAAAGAAAGGCGATCTCTAGCTAATGAGCACCTAGTTGCACTAGTAGAAAAAGGGGCAATGGTCTAGGCCGGGTCAGCCCAATAGTCCCGGTTCAATCCAGAACCGGGACCCATGGGAGCATTGGACCCGGTTTGTGAGCCCCGGGGGGCGGCCGGGCCACGTAGGCCATTGGTCCCGGTTCCTCTAGACCTTTTGGTCCCGGTTGGTGGGACGAACCGGGACCAATGGGCCTCGCTTCTGGCCCACCACCGTTGGTCCCGGTTGGTGGCATGAACCGGGAGTCCCGGTTCATGCCACCAACCGGGACCAATGAGGTGCCTATATATATACACCTCGCCCGCGGGCAGAGCACTTCACTGCTCTGTTTTTCTGCCCGGCCGTTGGAGAGCTTTGTGGTGCTCTAGCTCACACGAGGTGTTCGATGGAATGCCCGAGCCACACTACTTAACTTTCTCCTCTCCAAGCTCGACCTCCAAACTTCATTTTCCTCAATATTTGTCTAGGTATAGCGGTCTGTCACGTCCCGTCTCCGTCTTCACCGCCGTCGATCGCCTGCGCCGATCTCATCGCCGGCACCACCGTGGTGAGCCTCTTGTTCTTATCTTTTTTCTGAAAGGAAAAAATTCTTACTTGTAGATGCTCTGCAGAGCTTTATGTTGTTAGATGAGAACTATGTATGTACTTTGTTTTTAATGTGATGATGAACTTCTATTAATTTGGTCACTTAATTATCTATTCATGATGTTCTGTAATGATTTTTGACACACTTAATTATATATAATGCACGCAGATGAACCGACAATGGATGTACGGTGAAAGACACACCTCCGAGTACATTAAGGGCGTGCATGATTTTCTCGAAGTGGCTGAGGCAAACAAGCAGAATGGTTTTATGTGTTGTCCATGCCCTATATGTGGGAATACGAAGTCTTACTCGACCGGAAAATCCTTCACACCCACCTGCTTTACAAGGGTTTCATGCCACACTATAATGTTTGGACGAGGCACGGAGAAATAGGGGTTATGATGGAAGACGGCGAAGAAGAAGAGTACGATGACAACTATGTGCCCTGAATACGGTGATGCTCTTGAACATCAAGAGGAACCAGACGATGTACGATGATGTCTGCAGGCGAAGTCTTGAAGATCAACAGGAACCAGACGATGTGCCCGATGACGATGATCTTCGCCGGGTCATTGTCGATGCAAGGACGCAATGCGAAAGTCAAAAGGAGAAGCTGAAGTTCGATCACATGTTAGAGGATCACAAAAAAGGGTTGTACCCCAATTGCGAAGATGGCAACACAAAGCTCGGTACCGTACTGGAATTGCTGCAGTGGAAGGCAGAGAATGATGTGCCTGACAAAGGATTTGAGAAGCTACTGAAAATATTGAAGAAGAAACTTCCAAAAGATAACGAATTGCCCGACAAGTACATACACGACAAAGAAGGTCAGACGCCCTCTAGGATTGGAGGTGCAGAAGATACATGCATGCCCTAATGATCGCATCCTCTACCTCGGTGCATACAAGGATCTCAACGCATGCCCGGTATGCGGTGCATTACGGTATAAGATCAGACGAGATGACCCCGTGATGTTGATGGCGAGCCCCGTGAAGAGGGTTCTGTGAAGGTGGCGTGGTATGCTCCTATAATACCACGGTTGAAACGTCTGCTCGAAGAACGGAGAGCATGCCAAGTTGATACGATGGCACAAAGTGAGGACCGTAAGAAAGAGGGAAGTTGAGAGCACCCACCGACGGGTCGCAGTGGAGAAAAATCGAGAGAAAATCGGGATGAGTTTGCAAGTGACCCAAGGAACGTATGGTTTGCTTTAAGCGCGGACGGTATTAATCCTTTCGGGAAGTAGAGCAGCAATCACAGCACCTGGCCCGTGACTCTATGTATGTATAACCTTCCTCCTTGGATGTGCATGAAGCGGAAGTTCATTATGATTCCAGTTCTCATCCAAGGCCCTAAGCAACCCGGCAACGACATTGATGTGTACCTAAGGCCATTAGTTGAAGAACTTTTACAGCTGTGGAATGGAAACAGTGTATGTACGTGGGATGAGCAAAAACAGGAGGAATTTGACCTAAAGGCGTTGCTGTTCGTGACCATCAACGATTGGCCCACTCTCGGTAACCTTCGTGACGGACAAACAAGGGATGCCACGCATGCACGCACTGTTTACTTGAAACCGATAGTATATACCTGGGAAGCTGCAGGAAGAATGTGTGCCTGGGCCATCGTCGATTTCTTCCGACCAACCATCAATGTCAAAAGAAAGGCAAGCATTTCAAAGGCGAGGTAGATCACCGGAAAAAGCCTGCCATGCGTACCGGTGATCACGTACTTGCTATGGTCAATGATTTACACGTAATCTTTGGAAAGGGTCCCGGCGGACTAGCTGTTCCGAATGACGCTGAGAAACACGCACCCATGTGGAAGAAGAAATCTATATTTTGGGACCTACCCTCCGGAAAGACCTAGAGGACCGCTCTTGATCGATGTGATGCACGTGACGAAGAACCTTTGCGTGAAGCTGCTAGGCTTCTTGGGCGTGTATGGGAAGACAAAAGATACACACGAGGCACGGAGGACCTGCAACGCTTGCACGAAAAAAAGACGGCATTGCCTCCGAAGCGATCTGAAGGTCCTGCCAGCTACGCTCTTCTGAAAGAAGAGAAAGAAATCTTCTCTGAATGCTTGCTCAAGATGAAGGTCCCGACCGGCTTCTCGTCGAATATAAAGGGAATAATAAATATGCGGAGAAAAAGTTCCGTAACCTAGAGTCTCATGATCGCCACGTGATTATGATGCAACCGCTTCCGGTTGCATTGAGGGGCTTCTACCGGAAAACGCGTCCGATTAGCCATTGTGAAGCTATGTGCATTCCTCAATGCAATATCTCATAAGGTGATCGATCCAGAAATCGTACCAACGCTTAAGGAGTGATGTGGCGCAATGTCTTGTCGGTTTCGAGCTGGTGTTCCCACCATCCTTCTTCAATATCATGACGCCTTGCGTCCTAGTTCATCTAGTCGACGAGATTGTCATCCTGGGGCCCGTATTTCTACACAATATGTTCACCTTTGAGAGGTTCATGGAGTCCTAAAGAAATATGTCCGTAAGCGCTAGGCCGAAGGAAGCATCTTCATGGGCCATCAAGCGAGAGGATGTCATCGGGTTTTGTGTTGACTTCATTCCTGGCCTTAAGAAGATAAGTCTCCCTAAATCGCGGTATGAGGGGAGATCGACCGAAAAGGCACGCTTGGAAGGGACTCAATAATATGCAGGGGCGGATATTCTTGGTCTCAAGCACACTACAGTTCTCTGTAACTCTACCTTGATGACCCGTATGTCGATGAACATAAGAACGGTCTGCGCTCCAAACACCGGAGCAAAGGCGATGATCGGATTACGTGTGAACACATCAGGACTTTCAGCAGTTGGTTGGAAACAAGTCTCAGAGGTGACAACATTGTTTGTGATGAGTTGTACTTGTTGTCCAGGGGACCATCTTCGACTGTAATGATTTGGAAAGGATACGAGATAAATGGGAATACACTTTACACGATCGACCAAGATCAAAAGAGCACCAACCAAAACAGCGGTGTCCGCTTTGATGCAGCCACCGAGAGGGGAAAGGACACATATTATGGTTACATAATGGACATATGGGAACTTGACTACGGAGTAGATTTTAAGGTCCCTTTGTTTAAATGCAAGCTGGGTCAATCTGTCAGAGGCGGGCTGTGTAGGCCCACAAGACGGAATGACAACAGTGGATCTGAAAAATCTTGGGTACACCGACGAACCGTTCGTCCTAGCCAATGATGTGGCACAGGTTATCTTTGTGAAGGACATGTCTACGGCACCGAGAAAAAGAAAAGATAAGGAAGCGAATACATCATACGATGAGCCAAAGCGCCACATAGTTCTTTCAGGAAAAAGGGACATCGTGGGAATGAAGGGCAAGACAGACATGTCTGAAGATTATGAAAAGTTTCATGAAATTCCTCCCTTCAAAGTCAAGGCTGACCCAGCATCCTGATAAACGATGAAGATTATCCATGGTTACGGCGCAATAAGCAAATGACACAAGAAAGAAAAAGTGAAGACTTTCTCCCGCAACTATTATGATGATACCATGCCAACTTTTTGTAACAGTATTTAGTATGATACCGTTGTCCGTTTTGTACATGCACATGCTATGTGGGTGAAATTATGATACCATGCCAACTTTCAACTTTTTCAGAGTTCATTTGAAATGCTTTATTATGAATTTAGGTTGAATTTTCTCTATAGGCGCATCTATGTTCATTTTTTTAGTAAAGTTAATCACAAACTTGTGATTCACGCAAAATTCAAAGAATTCAAATTTTAATTATTCAAATTTGAAAACTAATGGCACTAACAGAAAGTTTATAATTTTTCTAAAACTAATGGCACTAACAGAAAGTTTATAATTTTGCTGACTGCTACCTCTTGAGCACTGCGTTGGATTTCCCCGAAGAGGAGAGGATGATGCAGCAAAGTAGCGTAAGTATTTCCCTCAGTTTTTGAGAACCAAGGTATCAATCCAGTAGGAGGCCACGCACAAGTCCCTCATACCTGCACAAAACGATAGCTACTCGCAACCAACGCGATTAGGGGTTGTCAATCCCTTCACGGTCACTTACGAGAGTGAGATCTGATAGAGATGCTAGATAATATTTTTGGTATTTTTTGGTATATAGATGCAAAGTGAAAAGTAAAAAGCAAAGTAAAAACAAAGCAAGTATAAAAGTGATGGAGATTGATATGATGAGAATAGACCCGGGGGCCATAGGTTTCACTAGTGGCTTCTCTCAAGAGCATAAGTATTCTATGGTGGGTGAACAAATTATTGTTGAGCAATTGACAGAATTGAGCATAGTTATGAGTATATCTAGGTATGATCATGTATATAGGCATCATGATCCGTGACAAGTAGACCGAAACGATTCTGCATCTACTACTATTACTCCACTCATCGACCGCTATCCAGCATGCATCTAGAGTATTAAGTTAAAAACAGAGTAACGCCTTAAGCAAGATGACATGATGTAGAGGAATAAATTCATACCCCCTCTTGTTATCCTCGATGGCAACAATATAATACGTGCCTTGCAACCCTTTCTGTAACTGGGAAAGGACACCGCAAGATTGAACCCAAAGCTAAGCACTTCTCCCATTGCAAGAACTACCAATCTAGTTGGCCAAACCAAACGGATATTTCGAAGAGACTTGCAAAGATAACCAATCATACATAAAAGAATTCAGAGAAGATTCAAATATTATTCATAGATAAGCTGGATCATAAACCCACAATCATCGGTCTCAACAAACACACCGTAAAAAATAAGATTACATCGAATAGATCTCCACGAGAGAGGGGGAGAACATTGTATTGAGATCCAAAAAGAGAGAAGAAGCCATCTAGCTACTAGCTATGGACCTGAAGGTCCAAGTAAACTACTCACACTTCATCGGAGGGCTATGGTGATGATGTAGAAGCCCTCCGTGGTGAATGCCCCCTCGTGAGCTCTGGAACAGGCCCCAAGATGGGATCTCGTGGATACAGGAAGTTGCGGCGGTGGAATTAGGTTTTTGGCTCTGTTTTGATCGTTTGAAGTGCGTGAGGTATATATAGGAGGAAGAACGCGTCGGTGAGCAACAGGGGGCCCATGAGGCAGGGGGGCGCGCCCTAGGGGGGGGCGCCCCCCACCCTCGTGACCGCCTCTTTTGTTCCTTGGAGTAGGGTCCAAGTCCCCTGGATCATGTTCGGTCAGAAAATCACGTTTCCGAAGGTTTCATTCTGTTTGGACTCCGTTTGATATTTCGTTTCTTCGAAACACTGAAATAGGCAAAAAAAAATTCTGGGCTGGGCCTCCGGTTAATAGGTTAGTCCCAAAAATAATATAAAAGTGAAAAATAATGCCCAATATAGTCCAAAACAGTAGATAAAGTAGCATGGAGCAATCAAAAATTATAGATACGTTGGAGACGTATCACTAACCTAAAAGCAAAAAAGAAAATTAAAAATAAAGCAAAAAAAGAAAATAAATAATGCAGAAAACAAAACAAAAAACTGGAAACAAAATAAAAATAGCGACAATAAGTATTTTGTTGTAAGTAGAAACAAAATAAAATAAATAAAGCAACAAAAAAACAAAAAACAAAAAAAGTGTTTTCAAATTTGAAAACTAATGGCACTAACAGAAAGTTTATAATTTTTCTAAAACTAAAAGCAAAAAAGAATAAAAGATATAAAAAAACTGCCACCTATTGGGCCACCACGGCCTGAATACGACTAGAAACCCAACCTGGGCCAGGATTCAGGCCCGCAGAAGAACCAATAGGCCCACAGGCAGTACAGTGTGAGATTAGGCACGTAAGCCTCCATTTGAGAGGAGCTCGAGAGGGTAGCCGCAGTGGGGCTTATAAACCACTCCGAGCCCCTCTCAACTAGCGAGGTGGGACTAAACTTTTGGCGGCGGGCAGCGCAAGGCCTTTGGTCCCGGTTGGTCTTTGGCACCAACCGGACTAGAAGAGATTAGTCGGTTCGTGCCACCAACGGTACTAATGCTCATTTAGTCCGGTGGGTGCCACCAACCGGGACCAAAAGGCCGCCGCTTCCCGCCCTTTGGGCTTCCGAAACCGGGCTTTTGGTCCCTGTTGGTGGCACCAACCGGGACTAAAGGGGGCATTGGTCCCGGTTGGTGCCACGAACCGGGACCAATGCTCTTGGTAGATAACCAGGACTTGTGAAAATTTCAGTTTCTCATCTCCATTTTCCCCCGACGACGCCGAGCTCATCGCTGCCAGCTGCCCTGACGCTGTCCGTCGCCTCGCTGCCGCTTCGCCTCGATCAAGGCTGCCGTCGCCGACGTCGCCCTCGAGCCCGCGCGCCTGCCTCGCCGACGCCATCGCCGCCCGACGCCGTCCGTGCCCCTCAAGGCCACCGCTTATGCCTCAGGCGGCCCCGACCTCGCCGTCACGCCGCGCCCATAGTGAGCCCAGCGCCGCCCTGCCCCCGCCACCGCCGCCCATAGCTAGTGATGCTTTTTTTGCATAATGTTGATGATATTTGTATGTATGTATGCTTTTTTTGCTAGCTAGGAAAGTATGTATGCTTTTTTTGTATATATGTATGTATGTATGCTTTTTTGTATGTATATATGTATGTACGTATGCTATTTTTGTATGCATATATGTTGATGAAATATGAACAATGCATTAGGCAAAACCTTTACTTTTTTCGAAATTTTCTATTTGAACATTTAAAAAAAAGCAATACTAAAAGAAATGAGAGGAAAAAGAAAAATAAGAAGAGGAAGAAAGGAGGAGAAGAGGAGAAATAAATAAGAAGAGAAAAAAGAAGAAAAAGAAGAGGAGAAGAAGAAAGGAATAGACGAGAAGAAGAAAAAATATATTCTATTTTTTCTTCTTCTCCTCTATTCCTTTCTTCTTCTCCTCTTTTTTTCTTTTTTTTCTTCGATCTTCTCCTCTATTCCTTTTTTCTTCTCCTCTTTTTATTTCTTCTTCGTTTTCTTATGTTTTATCGGGTCTGTCGTCGTTGATATACCCCTCCCGATAACTTCAATACGAGGGGGGGGGGTCGATATACCCCCTCCCCGATAACATTATTTTCCCATGTATATGTATGTCGCGTCGTTGTCGATATAACCCCCTCCCGGATAACTTCGACATGAGGGGCGGTCGATATATATACCCTCTCTCGACCGTGATAACTTATACCACGGCAGCACCCCCCTCGGCCCTCTCGCTCGACCAAGATTCTCGAGGACACCCAAACCCTAGAGAAAAAACGATGTTGGTCTCCTACCCCCTCCCGCCGCGCCCCTACCCGACAAACTCTCTTGAGGCCACCCAAATTTACCAAGTTAAAAGAGCGTTGTCGTCGAGGCCACCCCAAACCCTTGAAGCATTGTGTCGAGGCCACCCCAAACCCTTGAAGCGTTGTCTAGGCCACCCCAAACCCTAGAGAAGCAGCGTCGAGGCCACTAACATGATTCCTTATTGTGATTAGCTAGCTAGTTTTACGTTTGCCACTAATATATATCCATCTGTACAATATTTGAATAATAATTGACATGTTGTAAATATTTGCAGAAACTATGGAGCACTCCCGAGATGAAGCAACATGTATGTTGGGGACATAATCGCACAAGGAAGTGATGTTGTTGCATCATTTCTCAACGACACCGATGGTCAGGAAGGACTGGGTGAAGAAGAGGGCTATGTTCATGATGGCTCCGGCCCATTAATGCCGGTACAAGAAGAGGGCTATGTTCATGATGGCTCCGGTGACCCAATGGAGGTACAAGAAGGAGACTGTGCTGACTGCTCCGGTGACCGAACCGAGTCCGGCCAGGTATATATATATATTAGTTAAGCCCGTGCTAACTAGTTAATTGATGCATTCATTGTTTTGGTATATGTACACATATTAATTAACTCTCGTCTTTCTTCCTTTTTCTAGCCCTCCGGATCAAGCACAACTTTGGTAAGGAGACGGGGCCCGAAGAAAAAGTTGAGCTCGGATGAAAGGTTTGAGATCACATCAATCGCGCCCGACGGCGAACCGATTGAACCCATCCGGACAAAGAACGCATTTTCTGCTCAGTGTGTGGTTCTTGTTAGGGACAAGATCCCGATCAGCATCCACCAATGGTAGCCTAAGGAGGAAGACCCTGAGGTGTCTTATGTCAATGATATGCAGAAAGATGATCTTTGGATTGAGCTGAAGGCAAATTTCACCCTACTGCTAGAGGAGGATCCGGAGAAGCCAGTTAAAGAGAAATTAATCAAGTCTTGTAATCTTAAGAAGATGGCAAGCCTATTCGGGAGGTGGAGGAAAGAGCTGAACAAGTTTGTCGACAAAGAAGAGACACCAGAACTCATCGACAAATATGAGAAGATCAAAGATCACTGGCCCGCATTTATGGCCCACAAGACATCGAAAAAGAGTAAGGAGATGTTGGATACAAACAAGAAAAATGCTGCGAAGAAGAAGTTTCACCATCGCACGGGGTCAGGTGGCTACCTCAAAGCCTGGCCTAAGTGGTCCAAGGCTGAGAATGATCTGCTTGATAAAGGGATCGAACTAGAGACAATGAACTGGCCAGACCGTTGTCGGACTTGGTTCTTCGGGCTGGCGGAACCTTGGACCTATGTCGAGGAAGTGCCGTTAGACGGACGAGCAACTGAAAATACAAGTCACCAAGCTTCGGCACTATATCGATGCAGCGCAGCAAGGGACGTTCGTTCCAGACAAGGAGAAGGACGAGCTCACAATGGCCCTCGGGAATCCTGATCACCCTGGACGGACATGAGGCACACCAGGCTCCATTCCGTGGAAGGTTGGTTTTCCGGACGCAGGGGGTTACAAAACCCAGGAGAGGAGGAAGAAACTGGAGCAGAGCCAACTGCAAGCGCTGCACGAAAGGGTAATGGGGCTAGAGGAACGAGAAGTAGAACGCAGCAAACGACCTGCCGAAGCTTCCCCCGAAGCTACCCCGCCATCTCAGCGGAGAAGCAGCGTGGCTTTCACCGAGCTGCTTCAGCCGGAGCATGTCTTGACGGCTCCTGCCAGCTATCCCGTGGATGCTAGCACGGAGTCTCAAAATTGCCGCATTATGATGCAATGGATGAATTTGAAGGTCAAGGCGGCTGTTGGCTCTGTTTATCCCATCAACCCGGCGCAACTTTTCACCGTCGGCCGATTCGAGAAGGATATGCTAGGGTGATGGTGGATGAAATAACGGAGGGATTTGAGGACCTCCGGGTGAAGGGAGACTAGGTTGGGTTACGCTCAAGACTCCATGCCTATGGCGGAAGGAGCTCATCAACCTTCCGAACTGGACGCCTCCGCCTCCTCCTCCTCCTCCGGCGAGTCATGGCACTCCGCCTCCTCCTCCGGCGAGTCAGGGCACTCTGCCTCCTCCTCCGGCGAGTGAAGATCAGGGCAGTTGGCCTCCTTCTCCGGCGCGTGGCGGCACTCTGCCTCCTTCTCCGCCTGCGCCGGCGCGCCCGAGCAGCCAGCAGCCTCCTCCTTCTCCGCCTCGCCAGCAAGGGCGGAAGAGACCCGCCGCCGCCCCGGCTGCTCCGGCGCGTCGTAGTCCTTCTCCTCCACCTTGTAAGCAAGCACGAAATAAGACAGACGCCCCAGCCGCTCCGTCTGCTCCGGCGTCTAGCAGTATAGCTAGAGACGGGAGGTCGGGAAGTACTGTCAGACATCAAAGGTCAAAAGAACGAGCAGCTGCGAAAAAAATTGCCCAGCTCGGCGAACAAGCAAATCAATCGTGTCCCCCGCTCAATGTGTCTATCGGCGACATCGTCGCTAATGCTCCGGGGACGGTGGCCGGTTATGGCAATCTTGCAGATTACCTTCCTGACGATCAACTTCCTGATTTCATGGAGGTGGATGAACACAGACATTTAGTACGGGAAGCCTCTCGTCAAAGATGAAAAATCTCTAACACCGATGATGCGAAGATTCCATAATTGGTAAATGAAAACCTGCAGAGAGTCTGGGGGGAAGAATTCATTGTATCTGAACATTAAAGAGGAGCACGACCTCGTTGGAACTGATCATTGACTGTTCCATTTGAGGAGTTCTTCGAGTTCTTCAATCAAAAGGCCCTCGATAAATTAACGGTCTTTTGCTACTGTCTGTAAGTACTATTTCTGTCATTAAGTCTCTACATATAGCTTAGCTCTTTCATTGCATGTATTTATAATTAATTATCCTCACTATATTATGCAGATTGAAGATCGTCGAGTGCAGAAAACAAGAAATGTATGATATTGGGTTCATTAACATAAATATCATAGATAAAATTCAGGTTAAAAAGCACACCGAAGAGGCCGAGGCCAACTTGCTACAATCGTTGATCAAAAATCAAAACAAAGATACCATACTCTTTCCTTACAACTTCAAGTGAGTGTTCTTGTCGTGTGCATATTCGGTTTCCCTTATTACTCGAAAGCGAGGTTATAGTAATGTAATTGATGAGTTATGCATGCGTGCAGCTACCACTATGTTCTTCCGGAGATTAAGCTTGAGCGGGACTGGTAACCGTCTTAGACTCGAGACGAAAAGATCCCGAAACCTATGCGGACATGACTAAATTGCTCAACAAGTAAGTTCAATCGATCATTATCGCACCATATCGACAACTTGTTGTTCATTTCCTGATATCTCAAGTCATAATAATTATTTTGTTAGTCTTGCAGGGTTTGGAAACAGTTCACCGCAGAAGCTCCGGGACTGCCAAGGAGCTGCGATATACATACCCGAACGTAAGTACTATTGGCTAGCTAGTTGCGCGCATCTCCCGTTGATTCTATAGCTATACTTTCATCAATGCCATTTATAATGCTTCATTATCAGTTTGATTGACCTCTATTTCTCGTAAAGTGCTTGTGGCAGGAACAAGGGAATAATTATTATGGATACTACGTGTGCGAGTTCATCTACAACGCGACTTTGAAAAATAAGCGGGGCTACTCTAAAAGAGAATATGAAGTGCGTAAGCAATAATATTCACAATTTCATTTTATTACACCATCATTTCTGTTGAGTTTCATTCATATATATGTATTAACCCCTTCTTCAAATTAGACGTGGCAGATGCAGAAAGAACTCCTACCACAAGATCGCATGAAAGCAATTCAAGAGGAATTGGCGGGATTCTTTCTTGACCACGTCATTAATAAAGCTGGAGAATACCATGTGGAAGTTGATTTCAAATGCTAGGGGATTGTAATCTTACATATTGTATATGTATGTAGCCAGTAGCGTCGGATAGATAATACGAAAACTTCTTGTTCGACCAATCTCTCGAAGAAGGAGAGGTCGATCGATCACTTCTCTCGGTATGCATGACGAACTTCTGTACTTAATGGTTTCCTTCATTTTCTTACTAGTTAGCATGTTGAGGGTCTCTCTATGTATATAGTACGTAGCGTCGATCAAGCACGGACATAAGAGAGGACACTTCTTTCTCTATTAATTAGCTGGCTAACACAATATATGAAACACCTAAATTAACCTCCCAAAACCCCCAACCCCTCCCCCCCTCCTTTCAGAAAAAAAAAACAAAAACCCAAGCCACTGAAATGCTGCGAGTGGAAGCCTTTTGGTCCCGGTTTATGTCACCAACCGGGACCAAAGGCCCCTACTGGCTGCCCGCATGGCCACGTGGATGCCCATCTGTCCCGGTTCGTGTAAAAACCGGGACTAAAAGAGGGAGGCATTAGTTACGACCCTTTAGTCCCGGTTCAAGAACCGGGACTAAAGGCCCTTACGAACCGGGGCAAATGCCCTGTTTTCTACTAGTGTTGGGCTCAACACTAATTAACCACCCAGTCGCGATCGGTCTGCCTTGCTATATTAGTAGCATAATACAGATTCTAAAATCATGGAAATTGACTTGGGGAAGAAGAGAAGCTTTGAAATTGGTGGAGAACACGTGGCCTTCTTTAGCACGGGCCTACACCAGGGAAATGAAGTACGGGTCTCATAGATTTTTTTTTTTACTTTTTAAATAATTTTTCTTTCATAAAAGAGAGCTCGCCTCTCCGATTTCTATTTAATAGAAACCATCATGTCTTACAAAAACAGGGACACCCCCGGCAGCACGAGCACATAAGGACTAGACTACATACTAGTCTAAACCAACTATCACAACTACACGCAGACACAGCATAATATGAGGAGTATCACTTTTTATCTTACAGGCCTTGCTAGCAAATGGGAGAGCAAAAGAGGGAAATGAAACATGCTAGAGAGCATCCACTATGGAGCGAGGTCGTCATCTTCCTGGGAGCGGATCACCACAAGCAGTGGCGAATCCTGGGAGAAATTGAAGGGTGGGCTCAAAATTAACGGCGAGAAAACTAAACATTCTTTTGAAGAGAAAAAACCATTATCTTCTAATCCTTTTGTCCAAATATAAGCAAAGGTTTTGCCAAAATACTACTGAAAATATGTATTATATACTGGCATCATCACTTTAAAAAAAATCAAATTATGAATAAAAATTTAAATCTGCCTAGCTAAATAGCCATTATCTACAAGTCCATTTTTTTCAAACAAGCTCAAACTTTTCTAGATTAATTACTACTGGAAGCATGTAGTATTTTTCTGGATGTTTTGATTTTTTTTTAAATAGTACTCCCTCCGTAAACTAATATAAGAACATTTAGATTACTACTTTAGTGATTTAAATGCTCTTATATTAGTTTACAGAGGGAGTACCCCCTGAACCATATTAATTGACGTAATTTTGAACCAAATTTTGAATTTCTTTAGCAAAATATTGCCATTATCTCTGAATCATTTTTCATCAAATAAGCTCAAAATTGTTCTGAATATTTTGAAAATCAAATTGAATTACATATTTGGTATTGCCTGTTTAAACAGACCAAAATTGCTATGTTTGTCTGCCGCTCATGCCGGCTCTCTGCTCAGCTGGTCCGCCACCGGGGCAACGCTAGGTCTTGAGCAGTGGAGTGTGAGCGTGCGTCATCTCGCTCTCATGGTTGCCGCTCGATGTGCTGTTTGTTACTTGCCTGTGCGCTGTTGGTGTTGTTCATCTGAGGCTGGGAGATTCCGTTGCTAGGCTGGGACGAAGCATAGTAGTAAAAAAGTTTGTATTTTTGGAGGGTAGGCTACAGCCTGTTGAAGCCCCCCTACTAGACTCGCCTCTGACCACAAGTCACCCGCTTCGATTCTTCTCCCACGTAGACGCCATCCATGAGCCGCCATGAAAACCTCTCCAGCGACCCGCCCCACTTGTTTTATCCCTGCCTTCCATCAGCCTACTTCTTTCGGGGTTTTTTCTGCAAAAAAATTCAACCATGAAGCCATTTGTGGAAAAGTTCAACAGGAGTACAAGGTCCAGAAAAGGGCAGAGATCCCCATCTCTACCACGCCTTTTTTCATTTTTGTTAAATGTTTTCACCAAAACACCAAAATAGTGCACCCAGGTTATCTGGGACATTCGGCAAACTAAGAGCACGTTTGAGCACAATATTCCAAAGCAGCCTAGCTACAGAACAAGTGAAAAGAGGTGGTCAATGCTTTCCTTCCTGACACATAAAGAACGGGTTATATCGATCGCCTCTCCACCCTCTCCTAACAAGGCTGTCTTTGGTGAGAATGTTTGTTGTTTCTAAGCACCAGCCACATGAACACCTGGACCCTGGGAGGCATCTTAGTTTTCCACATGAAAGAGCGGGGGTATCTGATCCCAGTCTTTTTCTTTCTTAATAAAGGACATCTTAAGCGGTCATGATGATAGACAATAATGCGGCACCCTCGTAACACAGACGCTTCATAGTCGATCGAAACGTCGTCTCCCATTTAACAAACATCACGAGAAATCTGAAATAAATTCATAAAAATACGAAACCAGCGCCAGGTCTAGAATTGAAACCCTGGTAAGCTCGTTACTCCACAAACAACCAAACAATCTAGTGCTTAGTTCGCAGATCTCCCTGGGTTCTTTTTTTACTGATTACTAAAAGGGTTTCAAATTGGTTCCTCAGTTAACTCCATTTGCCCGCTCGTTCGAACTTGGAACCCCTTGGCTCGCAACGGTTTGTCAACCATGAACTCAACGAGTGGGTGGGTGTCGTGGGATCTGGATTCGGCACCCGGCGGGCAACACAGCCCCACCCCGGACACGGATGCAGGCATGCATGCATGCAGTACCTTGGCTGGCTAGGTGGATCTGCCTGCCTGCCTGCCTCCCAACCATGCAATGCAAGGAATCCATGGACCTGCATGCGCCGACAAACAGAGCTGGTCATGGAACTGGAACTGCTGGTTTTGGCTGCCGTCGAAAACGGAATAGCTTCACACACGATGATTTCTGGACGACATGTGCACGATAGTAGGATCTCACGGTCCTTATTTAGAGAGGATCTCACCGTCGAAAATGGCTCGTCCCATCGGCTGTCCCCTGCACCGCGTCGCCTTTTCCATGCGGTGCTGGCTGCACCCGCACTGATATTATTATGGGCACTACAAGCACCGGAGCTCGCGGCCGCTGCCGGTGGGTGCGTGGTGCTCTCTCTTCGTGTGCACAGCAGTACGTTTGTACAATTCGTGCCGCCGCTTGGGCCGGGTCATGCATGGCCTCATTATGGGCACTACAAACAAGACATGGCTTCATTTTGCTGCAACTGGGCCTAGCAGCTCACCGGTCTGAACTTGGCTTGTTTTCGTGTCTGGTTTCGTTAAGATAATAATGGAAGCGGAGCATTTAGCCTTCCTGATGATCTAAAAATCATAGTGGTGGTAGCCTCATTCCGCAAGTACCAGAAACGTGCCGACCCGGAGCAGCTGACTGAGTGAGAGTGAGGCGCGGTCGCGGTTGCTTTCGAGACATCATCGTTTTGCGGACGAAACGAAATTCCCAACCGGCCGGCCGACCGAGACGGCGACCACGTAACCAACTCTGCATGCGATGCGGTGCGATGCCCGCGCCCCAATTTGTTCATCGCCTTTCTCAAAACCGCACGACCATCTGCCGAATCGCCTGCCCAAATTTGATCGCAAGGCAGCTTACTTTCAGCTAAACCAAAAGGAATTTTGATGTCATATGAAATTGGAATTTCAAATAATTTGCAACCGATTATAGTGCTTATAGTTTTTCACTGCAAATAGAAGCAGAAAAACAAGAATTCTAGAACTAGTTTTGTGATAATTGCATCCACATGCATGACAACTTTGCAAAGACACCGGGGCAAGGGGCGATCAAGGTAACGGGTGGCAGAGCACATGGTTGGGGATCACTAATTAATTACTAGATCCCTGATCGACCTGCCTTCAAAAATAAAATATACAGACGGCACCAACTACATACCCGCAATCACATTTAACATACATACAAATAATAATTAAGTGCACCTCCAAGCAACCGTGACAAATTGCTGGTGGTTTAATTAGTATATGCAACTCCTAATTTTAGTACATCACGCATGATGATGAAGAAACTGCCATGAAGTGTTATAACGTACCTAGGTGTCGGATGGCATAGGACAAAATCCAGAAATGATGTTTTTTTTTGCTAATAATGCTGAAATGATGTTGAATCTTCAACCGACACCTTTGGTGGCCAGTTTTGAGTTCTCCCTCATTTTCAATTTGGGCTATGTAATAGGAAGCGTACATATATGAAATGATGGTGTTGCTTTTGTTCCTCTTTTCCTTTCTCATTGCTCATTGCCTCATTGGTTTGGTTTAGGCACCGTACGTACCTGTCTCTTAAGCTTTTCGTGTCCCTTGGGAACAGATTTGCTAGGCTACGGTAAGACGGGGTACGGTGGCAGGGAAGAGGGAAAACACCTTGCTGGTGGTTGTGTCTCCATGGTGGCCGCCAAAGGAAGAAGAGGGGTGCCGTGGTCCAATGGTAAGTTACATTTCTTTGTTTCCTGGGCAGGGAATTACTCAGAAAACTTTTACTAAAATGTAAGCATGTCAAGTTATTGAGATTTTCTTATGTCCAAGTCAATCCTGAAATAATTTTTAGAGAGGAACTTCTTCTTGCACGCATAGCAACAAGGAAAAAAAGACAGATTGGATCCGATGCATCAAAGAGGATATTCCCTACTAGCCGAAAACTTGGTGAAGCCGCCCAAACACTTCAATTTTACTGATAGCTTGTTTCTCGCACTCGGTCATGAAAGGACCGCAACCGCTCATGGATAACAAAAGAACACAGTGATCGGCGACTTCAGAGACTGCCATGACGTTGCAACTCATGAACAATCATCTACTCCATCCGTTTCAAATTACCACTACTAGAAATACCACTACTAATGGCGCACCTAATATGGCCATTAATGGCGCATCAGAGGTGCGCCATTGACAGCACGCCATTAGTAATTTTTACTAATGGCGCACTGTGGTGCGCCATTAGTATATCGATCTTAATGGCGCACCACCGCGCGCCATTAGTATCGGTATTAATGGCGCATCACCGGTGCGCCATTAAGATTCTGATATTAATGGCGCACCACCCGCGCCATTAGTACATGCAAGGGTGCGCCATTAGTATACTCCCGGGGCATGTATACTCAGTGCTTTGGCATACTAATGGCCCACCACCTCCGTATGCGCCATTAGTAACCCCAGCATACTAATGGCGCACTTCCTGATGATGCGCCATTAGTATGCACTGTCATACTAATGGCGCACTGTCATGTGATACGCCATTAGTATGAATATTAGGTTTTTTTTATTTTTTTATTTTCTGTTTTTTGCACAGGTTACAAAATGTATAATTTGACAAAATATAGACAGCACACATCAACAATAGATTCATCAAATACAATAGAAGATTAGTCCTTGAATACAATTCATCATATTAGTCTCCGAATACAATTCATCATATTAGTCTCCGAATTGAAAAGACCGAACAAAGATAGAACATTATATTACAAGTCTCGAGACCGCGAGTAGCGAGTTTATCTTCGCATTACAAGTCGATATCGATCATCTAAACTACCATCACATAGAAGAGAGCTGCGGTCATCACGATGAGCATCATCACGATGAAACTCGTCTTCATCCGGTTCCTCCAACGCTCCCTCCCCTCTCTCGCTAGATAGCGGGCGTATCTAGATTCGGCCTCGGCCCTAGTGGTGTACCCTTTGTAACTGTTACCGCTGAATCGGTGAACCTGTCTCCGACACTCCTCCCGATCATCGTAGACTCCGAACCTTACCTTGTACACGACATACGTCGGCATCGCTATGCACTAGCCAAAGCAAACGTTAGTACCAATTCACAGACAATACATAAGCAATATATAAGTATGCAATAGAACGATCGGAAGAGAAAAGCAAGACATTAATAGCATCGATTACATCTAAGTTGAACGACTCTCGAAACCAAAGAGACATACTACAAGTTCATTAAAGTTTAATTACAACATGACCCAATCGATGTTTCAGAACTAGACAACTCGACTCAAGGGATCGAGGCGTGGATGAAGCCGCCGCTCTATCGTGGGAGTCATGAAAGAACGGGCGTTGTCATCCTGCATTTGTAGCATTGTGTCGATGTCACCGTTGGACGGTTGATTTCGAGGTAGAACTGCCCCGAGGTACGAAGGACATCTTGATGGATGATTTCCGCAAACTCCATCGGATGCGAAAGAATTCTTGTCGGAGGTCCGCGCCCTGGATTGCCGACACGCCGCGGCCCAATCTTGGAGTTTACTCGGTAGCGAAGTTGATGATGGTCCCGTCGATCGCCCGCATGTGATGGATGGCGTAGTAGGCACCCTTCTGACCGCTAGGCGGCTGCTTGACGCAGCAGAACGTCGTATTGTGGGAGAACACGTGCTTGCCGTACTTACGAATAGGCCTGGTGAAGGTGCCTCCAGATTTGGCGTAGCCGGGGAGAACATCATCAAGAACCTTCTTGACATTTGTGTAGTCTACGCTCAATCGACGGTCCGGGTCGAAATACGTGGCCATGGAATATTTAGGGCTTAGGAGGATGAGCGTGCAACGTGTGTCACTGCAGAAAACACGGAATGTTAAAAGAAAAACGATCGAAATGTAAGAATTCATATGTTACGGGCCGGTTGAGGGGAGGACTTACTCGGAAAAGTAAGGCACGAGGAAGTTATCCTTTTCTTGGTTTGCCGTAATGACGCCTTTCGAGGTAAGAACTTCGCGACTTGCGGTCCCCGCGCTGCCCAAGATCTTGGCACGCATGTAGAAGGGTCGACTATCACGATGTCCGGTCTTGTCGCGAATGATCCGCATCTCCATACTCAGCGAAAATAGCCGAACGAAGGTGTAGTGCAGCGGATGAAGGTTCAACATAGCGTGGATGTCATCAAAACGCAGGACGATCGTACGCCCGATGGAGTTATCCACAAAGCCCTTGTCCTCTGGCACCTTGGCCGCGAAAACCGGGTATGCCACATCCTTCTCCCTGAGACGCCGCTTCTCCAAAGAAAGAACAACATCATGCAGACTCCGCATAGCACCGGTTGCGGCATTGAGCATATTTGTCGGTAGCATCGCCCTACCCGCCACATGCACCCTCCTCGAGATATTCTGCGGTGAAGGTGGCCCGTCCTGAGCACGGATCGTACTCGGTGCCGGCTGGCTCGCACCCTTCTTAGTCTTTCTTTTGCGTGCCTTCTTCTTCTCCTGTAATGGGACCGAGTTTTGCTCACAGACCGCCTTCTTGAGTGTGTTGGGGCTGATAATATTTTGCACCTCGCCTATCTGAGGCTCGGTGAAGTCGGCAGCTGGAGGCGTCTCCTGAGAGCTGAACGCCAGACGGCGCCTGTTGCAACTTGGCTTCTCCGCAGTACGAGCTAGATCGCACACGCCTTTTGTTGGGTTTGGTTCTTGAGAAGGAGGCCCCATGAAGTCGCCATCGCACTCCATGCTCGGCAAAGTAATTGATCGACGTTGCCAAATGTATCATAGTCGCCGTCGTCGTCATTACGATCCTGCCATATGCATGTTTGGATCCGATGGCATAGGGATGTCCGGCACCGTTCTGGCGGTCTTGCCATGGGGCCGACTTGGCGCCGCACGACCGGGCGGTGTTGTCTTTGGGGTGGTGTCCCCGCCCCCAAACGAATCGCTCTTCGCCAAAGCGAGGCCAGCTCAGCGCCGAGGGTCATCACGTCATCATCGTCGGCCCGACGGGTCGATTCGGAGGTAACAAGTCGTCGCAGCCTGGCAGCACCCGAACCAGTTGAACCCTAAACAAGTTGGGTGGCATCCGGGTACCGTGGAACAAGGGTTGCCGGTTGAACGATTTTACCCTTGGCGACATCGACCAACTCGTTGTTCACGAAGTGGAGGAGAGTGCACGGAACGTCGGCGGCGCCCGCGAAAACATGTAGGGCGTCGGGGATGCCCAGTCAAAGGCAAGGAGATGAAGTCCTCGGCCGAGAGAGGCTTAATTAGTTACCATGATGATGGCGCCGAGCTCGGCTAATGTAGAGGCACCGCCAACGGCGGGCGGCAAAGGGACGAGGGGGGCCGCTTCTGTCGCAGAGGTGTCGGCCGGGCGTACACCCGGGTGCATTAAGCTCCGTGCGGCGTCGGAGACACCAATGCCGCCTCCGCTGGAGGCACCAATGGCCCCGCCATCGCATTATGCGAGTTGCTGGTCGTGAAGCTAGGAATCGGGCGGCCCTGTTGGCCGCCCGCAATCCACGCAGACTCAACCCCGAGATCAAGGTAGGCACAAGGGCGGTGATAAATCGCTGCGAGTCGTTGTTCCACTTGCTCTTGGACAATCTCCGGAATCCGCGCCACCTGTGCCTTGAGTTCTTGAACCTCTCGCTACCGGCTTTCCGAGCTGGTCTTTTTCTCCTTCCGCACACCAGCGGTATAGTATGACCCCATTTTGTCGACAAGCCTTTGCGGCCACACGACCGGTGACGTCGGCTTATCGAGCTTATCCTTGTTCTTCATTACATTCAACCCCTATTTAGAGTGGTGTCCCAAGGGTTGCTCTGAGTCGACCCAGCGCTCGCTTTCATCGCTGCGGAAGGAATGTGAACCATTTAGAAATTCGCTTCATTAATTAGAATGCAACCATATGGAGCTAATTACGCTGGGTGTATTCCTTACGAGAACAAGCTCAAGCTGCCCGGTCTTCGGATCCGTGGTAAGCTCCTTTGTTTTCGGGTCCTTCTTGTACCGGCCCCGACAAAGTTCCCCGGTCCGCTTGTCACCGCCGTATGTATCGAAGAGGGGCGGTAGGCCTTGCTCGGCACGGTCCGCCTCCTCCTTGTCCCATATAGGCTCCGCCACTCAGAACCGCCGGGACCGAGTGTGTGTTCCCTATGTTCAGCTCCGCATTTGTTTCCCCACTCACTTGATTGGGAGCTTGCGGTGCTCGAGCAATTGATCTTGAAGTCGTTGTAGTCATCTTCGGTGATCGAAGGATTTTTCTCCTTGATCTTCTCATAACTCTCACCTTTCTCGATCATTCTCTTCACATTGCTTTTCCAAGTAGACAGGGCCTTGCTCATCTTCGTGAGGGCAGCATTGTTCACTTTATTCCCTTTGAGGCTTGTGTTTTTAAATTCAGCGGGGAACTTGTATCGTTCGTGCAGCTTCGTGAAGAGGAGGTTGCGCAAATTCCCTCGGTCAGGATGCCTCAGGTTCTCGGTGTTGATCGAGACGATGCTGCGGAGAATGCACCCGAGCTGAAGCGAGTACCGCTTGACTATTCGCTCGGCGCGTTGGATTCCCGTTGGAGTCCACTTGATAACTTCCTCCTTGAGGGTGCGGAGCACGATCGGGCGCCGGTCCTTCCGTTGCCTCTTCTACTGGCTGCCATCGGTGCGTGCGCCGCCATCATCGATGGTGGCATCCTCGGCGGCACCATCGGTGGTGGCATCGGTGTGGTCATCCTCGGCGGCACCATCCGTGGTCTCGTGGATCGGTGGGGAAGGCGGCGGCCTCATACAAGTGAGGTTGTTCCTCCATCTCCGGGACAGCTCCAGAATGCCTTGCCGCCCGAACCCCGGCCTCATCGTTGTGGGCCATGTTTCTCTCTAAATAGAAACAAAGTTTGGTCAAAAGTTGGTTATTGTCAAGGAACAAGATCATGGTCTCATCATTTAGGGTCTGTCGACACCGAGGCATCCTAAAATCTAAGCTTTTTATCAATGAGTGTTTTTCGACGCCAAGGCACCCTAAAAGCCTAACTTTTCATCATTTCGGTTTTTATCGACACCGAGGCACCCTAAAAGCCATGCATTAGTCACAAGTACGCCGGGCACTTGATCCTACTTAATTAACTACTAAGATACCTGCCCATGCATTAGTCACAAGTACCCCATATATGTCCTATTTTTAGCAAAGTCATGCTAAAATTCACGAAAAATTTCAGCATGACCTTTGCTGAAAATAGGACATATGGAGTACCCGAATTTGCCGGAACGGAAGTTAATCGACATTCCGGCAAACTCAAGGGCCTCTCGGGTACCTGCAATATCATCACGACACGATGGTCGGAGACAAAACCCAGCAAACTAGCAAAATCATCACAAATTGTTTTCTCGTTAAAGATGATCATCATCTTTACAAGTCTTTCTCAATGTGATCACAAGTAATTCAGAGGCATCACAAGTAATTCAGAGCATCACAAGGCATTAGTAGTTCAGTACATGAACAAGTTTTAAAAGCACATCAATATGTATTGTATTTCATTGTGGAGTTATATACAGTATGTTACAACAAAGAAACAGCTTAATCCATGCCTCAGCTTATCAACAGTCATTACTTGTCAAATACAGAAGAAGGAACAATTTACTTGTGACATAGTTACAAATGATGACAGAATAAAGCAACACCCTACACTAGCCTAAAAACAAGTGAAGTTTCACCCATATAAGAACAAGTGAATTCTAGTCCCATTGACACTCCTGGTTTTCTACAAACACCAAGTACTAGGGCACACAAAAGTTCTGAAATTTGTGTGCCTAACTGAATTTACTGAATTTTCAGTAACCGAATAAACTGAATTTTCAAAACTGCAAGAAGCCAATTAAAAAAAATCCTCTCATCTCATATGAGGATTGTTAACTGCTGCCAAACAGGCCTGGGACAGACCCATGTTCATGTAGGTGTGTACTGTAGCTGTTTGGTACTTGTGGAAAGAACGAAACAAAATGTTTGGCTCTCTAGATTTAATCATGATTTTGCCATTGTTGAGATATAGGGAGGAAGTCTGAGCTTGAGGATTTCATAAGCTCCCTAGTGCAACAAATTACCTAAAAACCTTGTACTAGTATCTTATCTTTTGGTTAGGGTCAAAGACCCTATACCTTATACATACCATGTATCTTTAATTTTTTTTTATTAATACAAGACTGTAGGAGCCTCTCCTACTGTTCTTCACAGTTCAAAAATGAATAGACAATGCAGCTTTCCGTTAACTGAGTAACCAAGAAAAAATATGTACAAAAAAATAAATTTACCTAAGTTTTTTCGACCAAGATAGCACGTTAGCAGATCTTGTGTGATCGCATGATTCGATCCACTCCTTTCCACCCAACTCCCCTGACTAGAAGCAAAAGAAGCACAGAACCAAATGAAAATAAAGAGAAGTTGAGTCAACGAAGAAGGCATATGTGCAAACCACAATGTAATCATGTAGAGTATGGGAAACTGGCTTTTGTGGCAAGGATAGTAAATGAAGCCACGTCTATTGCCAGGTCCAGAAAAATAAATGCTGGGACTTGTACAGGTGAGCTTGTACGAGTTATTGTACAAGTATATACACTGATCTCAATTTGTGGCAAGGATAGTAAATGAAGCCAAGTTTGTTGCTTATGATCTCAATTGCATGACTAGTTTCAACAATCTGTTGCATGTGTCAGTTATTCTCTCTATCATGTTGATCAAACATAATTCAGATGCAGCTTCTTGGGTACAAGAAAAGAACATAAACAAAATCGAAGGTGCACTGAAACACACTGAAGGATGCGAAATGCTGGTCCAAACAACCTATCAAGGGCCTACATTTTGTGCGCATCAAGACTGAGCCGAATATGTTGGGCCATGCAATGCACGACTAGTATTAGTTCTCTCGACCATTCAGAAGTCGTGGAACAAGAACTTAATTATATATCAAGACATCCAGAGGAACGAAAGAATTCCGCATCTAACTAGCTTTATGCGAGAAAGAAAGAGAGGACATGACTAGGCTAGATGCTTTGGAAAACCTATGCTCAAATTTATCGGTCGGGCGGCGTCGGCGGGCGGCCCGGGCGACGGGTTTGGGCGGCGTCTGGGCGGCGCCCGGGCGGCGGGTTTAGGCGAGGCAAGGCCCGGGCGGCGAGGGAGAGGGCGATGGAGGGAGAGGGCGAGGGCGAGGGCGAGGGCGAGGGCAGCGGCGGCGGCGGCGGTGGGGCGAGAGGGAGAGCGCGGAGTGCATCCATGGCGTGCACGGGCGGGATCCATCCATGGCGAGCGCGGACGGCGAAGCTGCATCCATGGCGAGCGCGGCAAGCGGAGCTACATCCATGGCGAGCGCAGATCTCCGACGAGCGCGGGCAGCGGAGCTGCATCCATGGCGAGCGCGGTTCTTGGGCAAACGCGGAAGGCCGGCGAGGGCGCCCACCGGTGACGAGGGAACGCCGTCGTGGTGCTTCAAGCTCGGCCTTTTTCTCGCGGGGTATAGCGTGGTCTCGGCGACGCTCAGGCCGTTGCTTTTTTATTTTTGAAAAAATGACTCGTGAGGAGGAAGAAACGAGGAACAGATCTGACGGTCTTTAATAGCTGCATTGGGCGGCCACGGCTGGACCGGCCCAACTATTGGGCCGGCGCGCCGGCGCCTAGCGTCGCCCAAACAGTATACGTACATGTTAAAAAAAAGAGCCACGTATGTACTCACTCTGTAAAGAAATATAAAAGTGTTTAGATCATTACTTTAGTGATCTAAATGCTCTTATATTTCTTTACGGAGGGAGTATAATCTAATCATGACAGAAGGGTTTGAAACACCAAACGGGCAATTGAAAACGCGTGGCCGGTTCGGTTCCCACCGGGGCCAGGTCAACTCGCCGCCGACGTGGCCCTGGGGACCGCGCCACACTCCCTCTCTCCGACTGTCGGTGGAGGGAGGGAGCTTTACAGTCGAGCTCACACACACACGCCCCGTCAGCCTGTGCTGTCGTCCGTTGTAGTAGTGTCTCTGCTTTCCTGACAACATGTTTTTTTCCTTTGGCATTTGCTCTTCTTAATATATTCTCAATTAGCAGCCCATAATGGCTTTCCGGTCCAGATGCTGGCGACCACTGCAGCCACCACATTTAATTCCTCTTGCTCTTTAGTACTACCTCCGTTCAGAGATACTTGTCATAGAAATGACTAAAAATGGATGTATCAAACACTAAAAAACATCTAGATACGTCAATTTCAACGACAAGTATTTCCGGACGGAGGGAGTAGCTCATTAGAGGCTGCTGGAAGGCATGAAATCTGCCAAGAAGTGCGATGATCTGCGCATTCTGTCAAATAAATTCTCGTCTTCAGACGTACAGTACCAGTAGCAAACACTGTGTTGTATTGTAGTACTAGTGTTGGAACGGCGGCACGGCATCACAAGAGGGAGGGTGATGATGAGTTGATGAGCAGGTGAGGCGAGGTAGGATCTGCGAGCGAGCGAACGCGATGCCTCGATCGTTTCCTTTCACCCCTGAAATAAACAACTTGCTTCCTTCGTTGCCATCAGACCGGAGGTGCATGTCCCAGGATGGAGAAACCATCATCGTGTGGATGTTGGAACTTGACGGTCCGGCAGTGATGGTGATGGATGCCTTCTTTGCATCTGTCTGACAGTGACACCCCGGCACATGCCACTAATTTAATTCTGTTACTTACTCATGAATTAATGCTTTTGTACTATTGTTGGGTGACCCAAAGAGACAACGTGCGGTTAAACCTTTTCAAGTAGTTTATCTTGCACCTTGTGCATGATACAAAGGCGTTCTGCTTTGGCATAGAACTAGGAATATATTGCGGCTCTCACGATTTCCATGTATTGATCGAGTTATCTCAGTTTTCCTCCCTTAATCTTGATGATGATTTCTACTCCTTTTATGTTATTAGGACGCGCCGGACAAACAGAGGCTAGCTGGCTGGCTGGCGTCGAAAATGGCGTCCCAAAGAAATGAAGCTACATATAACGAACCATGCGCTTCAAGGCGGCGCCTTCAGGAAAGATACGACGTCAGAGCGCCGCCACCGCCCGATCCAAGGATCAGAGTTTCCCCCGGAACCGCATGACGGGCAATGAAAGCCTCGACGACGCCTTCAAGAAGGGAACGATCTTCGCCACCGAGCTGGATGCCGGCCAGCTAGGCCGCACGCAGTTGCTACCGGTGCGCGCCGAGCTGGGTGCCGGCCAGCTAGGCCGCACGCAGTTTTGCAGTCGACCGACAGTGCTAGAGCTTTGTTCTGCTGCGCTCCAGATGCACCCATCACTCGCACCTTACGTACCGGGCCTTTGGCTACCGGTACTGAAGGCCTTTGGCTCTCGAGCCGACATTGCAAGTCCCAAATATGTGCCGACGCTGGGTGCAGCCGAGTCCGGGGGGCGTGCGTGTCGGTCCGGACGCACAAGGGAGAGGCGCAGCCGCGGTTGCTTTCGTGACATCCGTCCGTCCTCCCGCCGGCCTCGTCGTTTCCGCACGCGAAACGAAACAAAATTCGCGACCGATCGACCGGAGACGTCTGACCACGTGACCGACTCAGCATGCGATGCGCCACGCCGGGCACGATGGTAACACGGCGCCTTCCCATAACGCACGCACGTATCTAGCTAGCTAGGGCAGCAGCCGGCAGCAAAGCCAACTAGCAAAAAAGAGTCCTGCAACATCCACCATTCAAACTTAGGTCTTTCATATTTCTAGGAACTTCATATAAAAGCTCACTTCCACCTACAGATATTTTTTTTTAAGAAAAATCTTGTGAACATCTTTTTAACAAAAAATTCAAATAAAAATATATGATAGCGGTTCTATCTAAGCTAGCAGTGAAGCGAGCGGGCAAAAGGCTAAGCCACATGAGCAGGAAGCCGAGCTGAGCGAGCGGGAGTTTCATTGGTCGGCCCATGTGATTGTTATAGCAACAAATTACATGATTTCAACATGGAATAAGAGCTCCCAAGAGGATCACACAAGCACCATCGGCTAACACCGATGTCGAAACGTAAAGGACACCACAGCCACACACTAAAACTTCACTCATCTCTCAAAATAAAATACCATTTTTAATAGTAGCCAATCATCGCCATAACATAATCAAAACCTAAGCTAGACCCGATCATGGACAGCCCGGCCTGAAAGGGGATCATATAGGTATACCATATATTTTAAATATCCCAAAATCATCATTTTAATCAAAAATCGCATTGTTCATGTGTTTCGGGCCTGGCCAGGCTCGGGCTTAGAATTTTAAGGCCGGGCTTTGCAAAGGCCGGCCTGATCCCAACCAAAATAAAAAGAATCAATTGCAATAACATCTTAAAGAAAATAGAGTTGATACCATGAGTGAGGAACAGCGCGGCGAAGCATGCGTTAGCCTCTAGTGTAGTATCATTCGAAAAAAGCCTCTGGTGTCAAATATTGCCTTTGGAGGCCGAGCTCCATGGAGCTCAGTTTTGAAAATTTCAAATTCATGAAATTTCATATTTTCTACGTTTGAAAAATTCTGAAAAAAATACAGATATACATGAAGGCATAACACACATGTGCGTAAATTTTTAGGGCAAAATGTAGTCTGTGCAAAAAAAAGACATATCTAAGTCATTTGAAGACATCATACTATTTATCCTCTCATGCCATTAATTTGTCTTTTCTGTACAGATCGCATTTCAATGTATTTCATCCTGATATTTTACACACGTACACATAATATCCTTATTTACTTGCACAATTTTTTTAAGATCTTTACTGAAAAGGCTTTCGCCCTGCTTTATATATAAAGCAAGTCTTTTAAAAAAAGTTTGATTTTTTTAAAGGCCTACATGGAGGCAGAGAACCAAACGTCCGTTCTCCTCTGGTGCAGTACATGTACGCATTACTTGGCAGCGTACGGAGAGACACGAAGACGCCTAGAGAGATGCGACTGGCGAGAATTCGTTGGGTGAAGGGATGCAGCCGCGACACCTGTTTTTTTTTCGCACGCGTTTTCGGCTTTTGAAATGTTTTTTTCTGGGTTTTTTTGACGTTTTGGTTTTCCCCCGGTCTTTCTTAGCTTTTCGATAAAAAAATAGAAAAAAATTGCACGGAAAAAATGCGTTTTCTTTTTTTCTCTTTCGCGAAAGTCACGGTTTTTCTTCCGCGAGAGGCACGGTTGTGCTTTAGCGAGAGTCACGGCTAGGGGTAGAAACGGATCGGATGCGGATCGAATAGTGCTCTTACCACTTCCATTTTCATATTTTCAAAACGAATCCGAATCCGAATACGGATGTTATCGGATACGGATGCGGCTCGGATATTATTCGAATACGGATACGTATCGGATATTTTCTTGATTCGGAACGGATACAAATAATATCAACATATTGCTTAAGTAAATTAGTTGATAGCTATGTGACCTGAAATAATCAACTTGTGACATACAATAATTCAATGATAAATAGGTTTATGAATAAATACTATGGTAATGCATAATAATTTATAAGTTTAATCATATAAAGAGTAAAATTTGACTACTTATTTGGCTTTTATGTTGGATAATTGGAATATTGGGTCTAGAATTTTGAAAATTACCTCCCATAATCTTATTCGGATACGGATATATCCACTTCCATATCCATATTTGTGTCAAAATATCCTACCATATTTTATTTTTTATTTGTTTAACAAATTCGGATACGGATAATTTCCATTTCCATTTTGGTTGGGATGCGGATGTTTCAGATACGAATAGGCATTTTCTCGAATACGAATATCGAATATTTCGGATTATCCGCTACCACTTTCCACCCCTAGTCACGGCCGTGCCTTTCAAAAACAAAAAAAAAACGCGTTCTCTATTTTTTTTTCTTTCGCGAGAGTTACGGTTTTGCTTCCGCGAGAGGCACGGTTGTGCTTTTGCGAGAGTCACGGCTGTGCCTCTCGGAAAGGGAAAAACAAAACATGTTTTCTGTTTTTTTTCTTTCGTAAGAGTCACGGTTTTGCTTTCGCGAAAAGTCACGGCCGTGCCTCTCGGAAAGAGAAAAAATACGTGTTTTCTGTTTTTTTTTCTTTCGCGAGAGTCACGGTTTTGCTTCCGCGAGAGGCACGGTTGTGCTTTCGCGAAAGTCACGGCCGTGCCTCTTGAAAAGGGAAAAAATACGCGTTTTCTATTTTTTTTCTTTCGTGAGAGACACGGTTGTGCTTTCGCGAGAGTCACGGCCGTGCCTTTCGGAAACAAAAAAAAACGCATTTTCTGTTTTTTTTCTTCCACGAGAGTCATAGTTTTGCTTCCACGAGAGGCGCGGTCGTGATTTCGAGAGAGGCACGGGCGTGCCTCTTTCGGAAAGGGAAAAAAATCATGCTCCTGGTTCGGTTTTTTCGCCCAGTTTTTTTCGTCCGGTTTTTTCGTTAAAAAAAGTTCATCGAAATCTATCAACATGAGATCTAGTTTTAAAATCCTCGATGCAGGGAATCAAATGGTGAAAACGGTTCGAGATTTGGACGCACGGTTTAAGAGATAAAACATTTTGAATAAACGGATCTACCAAAAAAGAGAAAACTCCGGTTGAGACAAATGATACGCTGCATGAGCGCCATTTGTCACAACCTGAAAAAATGGACTAGTGGAGTGTTTTTTACAACAAGTACTCCTTAATCGCGATCGGCGACAAGTAAGCGCCACCGTCCCGTCGATCGGCGGATCACAGCCGACAGCAATGGCCTCCACGGCCGGGCCCTGCAGCTCGCTCGAGCTATAGCTAAACTAGGCACGAAGAATGTGCAGGCCTGGAAGGTCGGCTGGCTTAGCTGTCCATACTACAGTGTATCCTTGTCTTCTCGCGTGATGACGTGACGCGCTAACAACGTCGTAGGGCACCTTTAACTATGCCACGTAGGTACGTCGGCTTCGACCCGTGCGTACACATCAGTGTGTGCGTGCGTGTATTCTGTACACGTATCGGCGCATCATCGTCTACTTTCTGATTGTCCTCTCGTGGAGGACGTGACGCGCTAACAACATGCATGGTATTCCCATTCATTATGCCACGTCGGCGTCGTCGACCGTTGCTGCGTGTACCACACCGGTGTGTCGTGTACATATGTGGCGTCGTCTGATTGGATCCCATAATCCATTGGATGGCCATGTGAAGTTTCATGCCAAAACAGGCGAAGCATGTCACGTATGTATAGTGTATACATACGTGATAAAAAAAGAGCCACGTTTGTAATCTAATCATGGAAGAACGGTTTGAAACACCCAAACGGGCTTAAAACGTGTGGCGAGGTACGGGAGTTCGCAGCCAGCCCACTAGGGTTCAAGTCTCGCCTTGAGCATTTAGTGCTGACGGGGTTTTTTTCTATAAAAAAATAACAACAGGCTAGTCTAGCTCGGGTTTGTCTTATTTTTCTTTTTAACGTGTGGCGGCCGATACAGGTAGGTTAAGTAGGGCGTCTCTTTCCTCCCCGTCTCCGGGGCCTGGTCAACTGGCGGCAAGGGAAGGAAGCCGTCCGACGTGGCCGTGGCCGTGGGGACCGCGCCACACTCCCTCTCCCCGACTGTCGGTGGAGGGAGGGAGCTTTACAGTCGAGCTCACACAGACACGCCCCGTCAGCCTGTGCTGTCGTCCGTAGACCGTAGTAGTAGTAGTGCCTCTGCTTTCCTGACAGACAGCATGTTGTTTTCTCCTTTGGCATTTCCTCTTCTTAATTCTGAACTAATTAGCAGCCTCTAATGGCTTTCCGGTCCAGATGCCGGCGACCACTGTGGCAAGCTGCAGCCACCGCAATGAATCCCTCTCCTTCCTTAGCTTCCTTAGCTTATTAGGGCAGGAAATCTGCCAAAAACTGCGCGTTTTGTCAGATAAACTCTCGTCTTCAGGCCTACTGTATTCGCAGCACGCACTGTGCTGTATTACTACTGTTAGAACGGCGGCAGGCAATCATTAGAGGGAAGCTAATGATGAGCAGGTGAGGCAGGATCGTTTTCTGATCGGATCCGGCCGATCGCCGGAGCACTGTTCGCTTTCCCTGCTGAGTTTTCATCATGCTCGCTCGCTCTATCGTTGGGGCTTAATGGCCATACGTACTGCAAAGACACCAACCATTATTTTGCTTGCTTGCTTGCTTCCTTTCTTGTCATCGGATCCCAGATGCCCAGGAATGCTGTTTCTTTTCCCTTATTTTTCCTTTTCTGCTTAATTAACTAACAATAACGCTACGGGGAAAACGGGTACCAGTACCGGTACAGATTACATAACCAGGAGCAGAGTTAAGCTGATTGCATCCTGACGCAGACTGCGTACCGGCGCCTACGACTCCAGTATTATTGCTTAGGACAAATTGACATTCTTCTTCTTCTTTTCTTTTCTGAAAGCACTTTCTTCACCGGTCCAGTTTGTCACTCCTGCTTCATGAGTCCTCTCTGTGTATATGCACCAAATTGTACATTCTTGGCCAAATTAAAGTCCGCTGCAAATAATCGGTGTCCAGCTGTCAGTTATGAACCATCACAAATGTACGAGTCCATCAGTACCGTTCCAAAATTCTGCTACCACAACAGGGCAGTAAAAAAAGTCTTAATTTCTCAGGACCGACGAGTTGTACGTAGTAGTATATGTACAATTGGGCAAACAACATTACACAGCATGATGGCATTCATCATCGACTCTGTGTTTGACAAGTCAAGTCAACACAGCACAGCAATTTTGTTCTAGCAAGTGGTTGCATGCAGCTAATCCAAATGATTAGGCAGTGAGTATTCCCATATGCGTATGCCTCGGCGGGCATATGGTTCCCATGCATCATCATTCTTAATCCCATCCGCATGTGATCAGCTAGTACTTAACCACACCACACTGCCAGTTGTGGTTGTAGTTGCAGTGGTCGCAACTGTTTTAAATGCGGTCGTTACATCGCTTCTTCTGTACAGTAATTAAGTAGCATCTCCCTCCTGATTAACAACTCACAATAATTCTAACCAGAAATGTCTAACGCGCGATGGTTGAGACGTTATGTCAGGCTAGCATCCATCCATCACCACCGTCTAACCAATCGGAAAACGCCCCCAAGATAGAAGAAATTATCAGCCCCTTGGTTTTATTCTAAGCCAACAGGAATTGTCGGTCAGACAGTGCAGAGGCGAATAAGAACAAGAATGATAAAGCGAGAAAATGCTGCCGCTAATTTGTCATCTCTGATGGCGCCACTGCCAACCTACACCCACGGTGCATCTTCCGCCGAGCTTCCACAGTTTGCCATGGTGATTTGATTAGTTGTTAGCGGCATCAAGCAATAATTTGGCCTCTTTTGATCTCGGTTTTGATGATGTGTTCGCCATGTGGCAAGTGGGCTATACTGTAATCCGCGTATATATTCCCCTTGTCCGTTCCGCTTAAGCTCCCGCTAAATACACTCCCTCCTCCTCGCCGTCCGTTCATTCCATCTCCATCCATCTTCTTCTTCTTCTCCTCCTCCGATCCGCCATTGCCTCGGCGCCCGAGCTCGCTCGCTCGCCGGCAGAGGCTTGCCTTTCCGGCCACCGCTTTGGTGCTGTTTCCCGCCACTGTCGCGCTTGCCGGCCTCGTGGTAGCTACCTTTAATTTGCTTACAGCTGCAAAGCGCGCCAATTCAGCGTGCGGCGGCGGTCACCATGCTGGGGGTGAGGAAAGGCGCCGCCACCGTCGAGCTCGGGTCGCTGACGATGAGGAGGAAGGGAGCTCCCCCTCCGCCGACACCAGCGGTGCCGGTGGAGGAGGGGAAGAAGGCCCCGGCGGTGGGGGCGGGGAAGGTGTCGGCGGAGGAGGTGTGGGAGGTGCGGCCGGGCGGCATGCTGGTGCAGAAGCGGGGCCCCGAGGAGGACGAGCCGGCGCCGGAGAGCGTGAAGCCGGTGCCGACCATCCGGGTCAAGGCGAGGCTCGCCGGCAAGACCCACGAGATCTACGTCAGCGCGGAGGCCACCTTCGGCGACCTGCGGAGGCGGGTGGCGGAGCGCGCCGGCGCGCACCCGGAGGACCTGCGGACGCTGTACAAGGGCAAGGAGCAGGACCCCAAGGCGTTCCTCGACATGGCCGGCGTCAGGGACCGCTCCAAGGTCGCCGTCGTCGACGACCCCGAGGCCCGCGCGCGGCGGCTGCTCGAGGAGCTCCGCCAGGGCAGCCTCCGTAAGGCCGCTGGGGCTGTCGCCGCCGTCGCCGCCGAGGTCGACAAGATCGCGCCCAAGGTACGCGCATTGCCGGCCCGCCCCATGTTTTTCCGAGCCGGGGTTGGGAACAGAGCAGAGGAGTTGACCGGTGGTTGATTTTGCTGGGCAGGTGTCGGCGCTGGAGGCGTCGGTGCGGAAGGGGGAGAAGGTGGCGGAGAAGGACGTGGCGACGGTGACGGAGCTGCTGATGAACGAGCTGCTGAAGCTGGACGCGGTGGTCGCCGGCGGCGACGTCAAGGCGCAGAGGCGCGTGCAGGTGAAGCGGGTGCAGAAGTACGTGGAGACGCTCGACGCGGTCATGGCCAAGAACGCCACCATCGCGAGCAAGCCCGCCAGCGCGAAGAAGCAGCCGCAGCAGGCGCCACAGCCGCCGGCGCCGGCGAGGCAGCAGCCGCAGTCGCAGCGCCAACGCCACCCGACAGCTCCTCCTCCTCCTCCTCCGCAGCAGCCGCCGGCGCAGACGACGCGGTGGGAGATGTTCGACCTGCTGTCGTCGCTCCCGACCACGTCCTCCTCCTCCTCCACCACCACCACCGACAGCTCCACCGCGTCCTCCGCCGGCGCGCCCCCGCCGCCCACCAACCGGCTCGACTGGATGCTCTAGCTCGGATCGAATTTCGGAAGCAAATGCAACAGAGGCTCGCGCGCCAAGAATTGCTCGCCGAGACGGTGATTGAATTTCGGCCATGTCTTGATTAGCTCATCATCATGGTACCATACTGCCACCAAGTCCTAGTTCGTCACCATGTCAGAGAGAGGTGTCCAAAGTTTTTTCGCTTTTTCGTCTTCTTCTTCGTCATCAAATTGTCTGATACTTGCTACAAATTCTTTGGTGTGCATACTCTGGGAACCAAACAGTTCTGTCAAGAAAGCTAGGGGATGTAAAATGTAATGTGTTCAGTTGAGTTGAGTTGAGATTGGGAAATAAGTCAAAGCTTGGAGTTGCGTCCATGTCCATGGTGACTGTCGGTACTGGATGCCACTGTTGCGCAGTTGTTGATGAGTGGGGGACGATCGATCGCTGTGGACGGACTTTTCATCTCATTATTTCTTGCTGTTGTGATGATGATAATTGGAAGAGCGCAAAGATCTGTTTCCGCTGTCGCTGCGGGTGCAGTTGGTGTCCTTGTTGCAGCGTTGGTTGGCGCCTATCTGTCAGGTTTTGATTCCATCCTCCTCATTCATTCATTCATTCAGAGCCGAGTGAATAATGGAGGGTTGTTGTTGGTGGTGCGCACAGCAATGAATTCTCTATTGTCGTGCCACATTCAGCTCACTCCCTCGCCTCGCCTCTCATTCCATTCCATCCGTCCACCACCGCTTTCGACACACGGACAGTGTCGGTCTATAGGACTCTACCGTTGCTGATTTGTCGGTTTTGTTACATTTCCTTTTGTCGGACTTCTGGTGTTTGGCCGTGTGCATCCTAATCATGCGGAGGCGGGGTGTTACTAATCATCTTTTGTATCCGCTTAATGCTATGTCTTAAGATAAAAAAATGCCATTTTTATCGAAGAAAAAAAACACAGATGATTCAGAGTAGCATGTTCTTCCGGTGAAGGTGCTTGGCCTGTTTAGTGCCATGGCAATCATGCGACGAGCTAAAAAACGAGCAGGAATCCTGAGGGAATTTCGGGGCAATCCCTAGCCCTACCTAGCATGGACTGTGATACGAATGAATGGAAAATCATGCATGGTGGTTGTGGTTGTGCTTGCCGTTGAGGTGTCAGTGTGGCCTGGAGTTTTAATTAGGTTTGCATGTGCTTAGCAGCATATACATGTGTATTGTTATTGTTATGATTATTATTGTGATTGTTCTGGTGGTTGGGCGGGGGGAGCATCAGATGCTGCCCTGTCCTCCCCTCAGCTCACTGTCAGCGTTGCTGGCCGGAGGGAGATGCCTTCCTTCCTTCCTTCCTAGTTGCCACCAATTTATAACATGGTCTTTAGTAGTAGGAGAGTATTTTTCTCTCTTGTTGTTGTTCTTTTATGAAAGTTTGTGACATGCTAACATAATAATAATGCTGCTTGCATTGAGCATGCGCGGTTGGTGCTCAATAGAGAGTTGCGTGTACGTAGCTCTTCACATGTCGGTCAAGCCGTGGCCGGCAGTTTTTTGTTTTGTTTTGTTTTGTTTAAAACGGTTGTTTTTGCGAAGAGACATACTTCATGAATGGCGTGGAGCATTCTTAAACCAAAGGCTTCTACAAGAAAGTATTGAGACAGCAGACAAAAGAGGAGGGAATTCAATTAAACGCATAAAAGTGCCCTCGATGTGGGGATAGTTGCTTTTGAGAAAACAAAAACACATCACTAATCATACAATTTCGTCGAGAGCTCCGGCCGGATATCCTCCCTGTTTGATCTCGCTTAAGAGGGTCAACTTTTGGACATCCGATACGTGCAACGTAAATTGTTGGGATGCAACGACGATTCACCGAGCTTGCATTGAAACTCCTCTCTTGTCGTAACTATCCCGAGTAACGTTTCGGTAATGGTGTACAAGGTACGAGAAAAGGTTAATCGGTGAAACTATATACAGGGTCAATATTTTTATTTATGTATTTTCCTTGAGGGGTCAAGTACGAACGAGGTCAACAAGGAAAAATAGCCTCTTTTTTTTCTTGGTAATATTTATGAAAGTTCATGCCGTACTCACATGATGCTACTATTAAGAATGCATAGTTGGTGCGGATTAGAGAAATCGGTGCACACGAAGATCCTCACATGCTTTTCAAGACATTGCTATTTTTTTTAATGAAGAACCATACTTCATGAATGACGTGCAACCTAGTTAAACCAATGGCTTTTACAAGAAAGTATTGAGACAAGGGGGAACAAACAAAAGATGGGGAATATACTTATACATGTAAAAGAGTTCCTCAATGCAAGAATGGCTGCTTTTGAGAAAAAGACATATTTCGATATTTTGATGATTATATCCCTTCTAATCGTCAATAAATGAGGAAGGAAAAGATGAGGTCCTCACACAAGTGTGAGGCAAACCTTTCTTTTGTAAAACATTGTACCCAATTTTCCGTTTTATGATTGTGTCGTATTTTAAGTATTCACTTGTTTTTCCTGTTATAGTGACGGTACGTGTGTGTGTGTGTGTGTGTGTGTGTGTGTGTGTGTGTGAGAGAGAGAGAGAGAGAGAGAGAGAGAGAGATTTCTGGAACAGACCCAAGCCGAGGCTTTTTGTTTCAAGTTAGATCTTTCCATTCGATTCACGAGCTTTATGAAAAATAGTACATGCGGAAATACTCACTTCCAAATTATTTGAAGGATATCTTATCAAGGCAATGGACAAGAGAAGAATAAAAATCATAATATTTTTTCCAACAAGCGGCAAATTTTCAATTGCTTGATACGATATTTATTTTATTTCCAGAGTTATAATATATTTTTTCTTGTTGTTGTTCTTTTATGAAAGTTTGTGACATGCTAACACAATAATGCTGCTGGTATAGAGCATGCGCGGTTGGTGCTCAATAGAGAATTCCGTGTACGTAGCTCCTCACATGCTGATCAAGCTGTGGCCGGCAGTTTTTTTGTTTTGTTTTGTTTTGTTTAAAAGAGTTGATTTCATGAAGAGCCATACATCATGAATGGCGTGGAGCATTGTTAAACCAAAGGCTTCTATGAGAAAGTATCGAGTCAGCAGACAAAAGAGGGGGAAATTTAATTAAACACATAAAAGTGATCCTCAATGCAGGAATAGTTGCTTTGGGAAGAAAAAAACATCACTAATCATACAATTTCGTCGAGAGCTCCGGCCCGGATATCCTCCTTATTTGATCGCACTTAGGATGGGCAACTTTTGGCCATCCGATACGTGCAACAAAAAATTATTGGGATGCAATGATGAATCACCGAGCTTGCATCAAAACCCCTCTCTTGTCGTAGCTAATCCGAGTAATGTCTCAGTGATGTTGTACAACATACAAGAAAACGTTAATTGGTGAAACTATATACAGGGTAAATATTTTTATTCTTTATATTTTCCTTAAGGGGTCACGCACGAACGAGGTCAACAGAGAAAAAATAGCCTCTTTTTTCTTGGTGATCTTTATGAAAGTTCATGACATACTCACATAATGCTACTGTTAGCTCAGTTGGTGCGGAAAAGAGAAATCGAGGTGTGCACGGATATCCTTGCATGCTTTTCAAGCCATTGCTATTGCTTTTTTTATGAAGAACCATACATCATGAATGGCATGCAACATTGTTAAACCAACGGCTTTTACAAGAAGGTATTGAGAGAAGGGGGAACAAACAAAAGATGGGGAATATAGTTATAAACGTAATGGAGTTCCTCAATGGAAGTGGCTGCTTTTGAGAAAAAAAGATATATTTCAATATTTTGTTGATTATATCCCTTCTAACCCTCGATAAATGAGGAAGGAGAGATGAGGTCCTCACACAAGTGCGGGGCAAACCTTTCTTTTGCAATACATCCTACCCAATTTTTTGTTTCATAATTGTGTTGTATTTTAAGTATTCACTTGTTTTTCTTGTTATAGTGACGGTGTGTGTGTGTGTGTGTGTGTGTGAGAGAGAGAGAGAGATTTTCCATTTTGAGACAGACTCAAGCCAAGGCTTTACATATTTTAACACAGTACATATGCATATGCTCATACATACGCACATACACGTATCCTTATGAACGCGCACACACACCCCACCTCTATGAGCACCTTTGAGAAACTGGGTCGACACATCAGCTTGAGATTGACGAAGTGCCACATACGCCTTCATAGTCAACGGAAACGTCTACTCCCACTGAAGGCACATCGTCGGAAAGGCCTGGAATAAATTCAGAAAAATGCGAGCACCGGTGTCAAGACTAGGACTTGAACTCTGGTGGGTTGAGGATACCACTGTCCTCCTAATCATCTAACCATAGGTTGGTTCGCGCCAAGGCTTTACTTGTTGGTGTTGCTTCTTCCTTCATTTTTTATTTCAAGTGAGTTCTTTCCATTCGGTTCACGAGCTTAACAAAAAAGTAGGAGATGCGGAAATAATCACTTCCATGTTATAATAAGGACATCTTATCAAGGCAATGGAAAAGAGATAATACAAATAATAATATATATATTCTCCCAATAGGCCACAAATTTTCAATTGCTCAATATGATTTATTTTATTTTTAAAGTTATAGATATGTTTTAAGAAGTAGAAACTCTTTCTCGCAAATAATACATTTTGTAGTAGGTTAACACATATTTAAGATATTTAGTTTAATTTATTTGTAAGACATTTTTCAACTAGACAATCTGCCCCTTTTTTCTCCTTCTTTTGGGGGCTGTAATAAAATTGCTAGGGATAATAAGAGATATAACCTTTCCTCACCTTTGGCGGTCTGTTAACAGGCTAGGCGCAACACCATAGATCATCTGGGCAGGTTCTGCTTTGTTTTTTTTTCTTTGTACCGCTTGTCTTAGTTTCTTCACAGGTTTTCTTTGGTTTTCCCTTTTTTTGCATTTCTTCATAGGCTTTCTTGGTTTTCTTCGGGGTCTCTATTCTTTTTGTTTTTATTTTTTGAACACATGTCTACATTTTGCAATACGCATTGTATATTTTAGCATACATGTGGAACATTTTTTGTATACATTGAACATTTTTTCAAAGACACAATGTACATTTTTCGAATACATGGTTTAACATTTTCTCAAATATATGTTAAACATGTTTAAAATACACATTGAAGATTATTTTAATGTCATAAAACATTTTTATAAAAAATATGCAAATAATGTTTTATGTTGTATATTTTTTAGTGTTATTATTTTTTTGAAATGTGTGAATATTTCTTAAGAATGTCACGCCATTTTTTGAATGGTATGAAACATTTTTTTATACCGCAGAACATTTATTTACATTGTATGAATATTATTCTAAATGTGACACACATTTCTCTGAATCATACGAAACATTGCTTTACATTGTATAATTATGTTTTGAAAGCGACCAGCATATTTTGAAACTTTATCAACGTTTTTTTGAACTTGCGGGAACATTTTTTTTGTACACTGCATGCCATTTTTTAAAGGAGTGATCAATGTTTTTCAAGATATAGAAAAAATATGTTTCCAATTTAGGGAAAAAAATAAAAGTAATAAAAAATGTGCAATAGGAAACAACCCTGTCGTATGTGATGGGATGACCCATTTACGGGCGCCTAAGACAGGGTTGTTTATACAGTTTTTTGGTTTGTATGATATTAATACTTCGGTAAATATGGTATGAAACTAATACATGGTTCAATTTTGGTATATACCTAGTTATTTCGGTATGGTTTCGGTATAACGAAAGTTGACGCAAATTTGAAAATGACATACTTCTTCTATACAAACAATATAACTATATACAAGTTTATATGCATGCATGGATTCATTCTTTGATGGTTATGGATGTGCTTAGCATTCTTCTAAAGAGAATAATGACTGCGCTACAAGAAAAATGAACATGCTCAGCTGGGAATCTGGCTCCTAAATGAAAAAAGATTACTTGTATGGTTGTTCGTCTCAAGAAATATAAAAATTATTTTTCTTTGGGTTATTCAGTGTACACCATATAAACAAAAATTCAAAATTGTAAGGAAACTTCATACTATACTGAAACCGGAAACCAGAAAAATTGTAAAATTCTTATGGTTCGATTTATTTTTGGTATGGTTTTTTGGTTTGGTTTTAAAATTGTAAAATTCTACAGGCTACAAATTGTAAAATAATTTTGGTATAAACCATGTAAAACTTCATACTATACTTTCATCTCACGGGATCTATTTGTAGCCTGTAGTGAGACATAAGTCGGTCTCGCCACCAGTCACGTGAGTGTGGGCAATCCGAGTACTGTAGCCCTCTAGCTCGAATATTTTCTTGTCCGTGTTTTTCTTATCGGTTTACACAGCTTGTAATGTTTTGTTTGTTTACATTTTCTTTTATTCTTCAGGTTTTTAGGTTCCCTTTGTTTCTTTCTTTGGTTTTTGCTTGTTTTGGTGGTCTTATTCAACACGTGTCCATTTTTTTGTATATCTCGTACATTTTTTATATAGGTAACAATTTTCCAATACATGATTAATTCTTTATATGCTTTCAGTGTTTTTAAAATACATGATTAACATTTTTTGAAATATATATTTTTGAACATCTTTTTATTACCTGTTAAACATTTTTCAAATAAGTGTTGAAACATTTATTTTTATGATACAAAACATTGTTTTTAAATTTTTGCCACATTTTTTATAACATACAAGGAGTTTTTTTTGGAACATGTGAGCATTTTCTAAAATGTAAAAGTATAGTTTTTCATTGTATGGTTTTTTAACTATGAGAACATTTTTTTAAACTATATGCCAATTTTTACGTCAACAATTAATGTGCACAACAGCATGCATCTATATTATTATTATTATGATTATTATTTCCAGTGGTTGGGTGGGGTGAGCATGAGATACTGCCCTCTCCTCTCCTCGCTCACTGTCAGCGTTGCTGGACGGAGACAGATGCTTTCTTTCCTTTCTAGTTGACATCAATTTATAGTATTTTTCTTCTTGTTCTTTTATGAAAGTTTTTGAAAAAATAACATAATGCTACTGGTATTGGGCATGCACGGTTGGTCAAGCCTGGGCCAGTACTTGCTTCTGTCAAGAGACATGCTTCATTTCATGGATGGCGTGGAAGCATTGTTAAACCAGAGGCTTCTAAAGGAAAGTATCGAGAGAGCATACAAAAGAGGGGAAATTTAATTATACACAGAAAAGAGTTCCTCGGTGCAAGGGTGAAAAAAATAATACAGTTTTGCTAATTCTCATCTAGATGAGAAATAGGTAACTCTTATCTCAGTTTTGCACTGATATGGTTTGTGTTTTTTTTAACTGGCATGGTGTTTATTTCTGGATGTAGCCACGCCATACTAGTTTTTCCGTAAATTGTGGATTGTTTTTTCTCTTCGTTTCCATGTCTTCGTTAATGGGCCATGGGAGAATCACATACGTGGGTTCTTGCCTCACGTGTTTTTTTTTTTTTTTTTTGCTTTTCAGTCTTTTTATTTCCTTTTTTGAGACAATTCTTTTTTATTTCCTAGGAAAACGTGAAAGAGAGTAAAAGAGGGTACATGAAAGACCCATTTTCCAATCTAGTTGCATCAACATATACCTTGTTCTCGTGGCCCAACTGAATTGTATGCTCACCCTTCGACACATAGTTTATCCCCGATCCGATCGAGTTGCATGTTCATGATCAACACACAACTTGCCCGACCTTAACCCAGTTGTATGTCCAACATTGACACTTAACTCGTTCCACCCGGCCCAGTTGCATGTCATTCCTCGACACGCAATTAGTCTCGACCAGGCCTAGCTGTATGTCCACCATCAACACACAACTTGTCCCATATCCGACCCAGTTGAAAGTCCATACTAGACACATAACTCTCCTTGACCTAGTTGCGTATCTCCCCTCGACACACAAATAGTCTCAACCCTGCCTAGTTGCATCCCCGGAACTCTTTTTCTGCACGGGTTTTGGTTTTTTTGGCCTTTCCTAGGTTCTGAATAAAAATGTTTTCTTGTTTTTGGGAAGCATCGCTTTTCCATGAGAAGTACAACATGTTCTTCTCGAAAAGGAAAAAAAATGATTGCGCTTCCACGAGAAGGTCAACCTCTGCTTCCAAAAAAACACAGTTCATCCATGAGATGCATGTCTATGCATCACAAAACTGAAAAAGCATAGTCCATGCTTCCCAAAAAGGGAAAATAATGGTTGTGCTTCCCCAAAAAACTGAAAAGCACAACTGTGCTTTCAGGTTCCGTCTTTTTCTTTTAGTTTTTGATTATTTCCCAGTTTTCGGTCTTCTTTGGTTTCTGTTTTTTTCGCTTTCTGGTTTTTCTTGATTCCCATTTTTTTGCTTAAAGGAAAGCTCGTCGACACCTATTAATGATGTGAGAAATCCAACGATGAAAGCAATTCATGATTTGGACATATGGTTCAAGAGATAAAACATTTTTTAAAGAATGTACAAAAAAAGCATAAAGCTCTCAGGTTGTGACACACACACGGGGTCACTTGTCACCATCACATTGGGAGTGGCCTTTGACAAGGGTAACCCTTAACTAGTGATTTCGCCTAATTGGCTCTTCAGGCACTGACTAGAGCACCAGTGCTCATGCGCGTTTTGGTTTGGCCCGCCCCATGAACACTCTACACCTTCGGTTGCTAGCTACATGTGCGCACCGGTTGGCTTTTGAAAAACAAGAATTTAATAAGAATCGTAAATTCAAAAATGTTCATAAAAAATTGAAAAGCAATTCATGAATTTGGAAAAATTACATAAATTTTTAAAATGATCGTGAATTAAAAACATAAAATTAGGGAAAAATCATAAATTGAAAATGTTTGCAAATTTGAAAAAAAACTTAAATTTAAAACAAATCACGAATTTGAGGGAAATCTCACAATTTTTTTATAAAAATCATGAATTTGAAAAACAAAATTTAGAAAGTCAAAAATTCATGAATTTGAAAAAATTTAAAGAATTTTATGAAATTTTATTGAATTTGAAAAAAGTTCATGAATTTGTAAAATTAAAAGAAGAAATAAAATGAAAAGAGAAAGAAAAAGAAAAGAAAAAAGAAAACAACAGATAGAACAGAACAAAAACTAGATTATAAACAAAACCAGAAAAAATAGCCCAAAAGTTGGATGTAGGTGCGTGTTGGGAGACACGTGTTTTGGGGCGAAACATTTAGTCAACATCTTCTGGAGCTCTGGTTCCCGTACCCGTAAGCACACTCCCTTCGCATAGTCACGCCTCCCCCTGCTCTGTTTTTTTTTTTCTCCGTGCGCGCTCCTCATGCGTGCGCGCTCGCTTGATATGTTCCTTGCCAATCTCAATACGTAAGTAGGTACTGCTCTTATGTTCGTGGGATTGATCCTACTTGGCTGCCCCTATGCACCAGTTTTCCTGTAAAGGGAAGACACACAGAGGAAGATAAGTAGCGCTGAAGACGTCTTCATGTCACTCAATGAGATCGATTTCCCTGAGTAGAGCCCTTGAGGACTTCCTTGGAAGGTCAGTGTCATTGTCACCTCCATCAAAACATATATGTTGCATGGATAAATAATGTGAATGAAGTGTGCAGTGGCTCAGTGCTTTAGATCATTGACTTGAAGAATCTGAGAGTGTAAATAGATTAATTTAGTAACAATAGAACCGGAAGCAAATTCATGAGATAAAACTTTGTAACATCTATTAAGTTGTTTTCTGTCAGATTTTGTCCTGGCATCATCAAGTTGTAAATAGATTAATTCAGAGTGTAAATAGATTAATTTAGTACCGATCGATGGTTGCAGACTTGAGAGATTTTCTCGTGGCATCATCGATCATAGCGGTAGAGGTGCAAATGGATTTCATATTTCTTGGCATCATCAGATTGGCATAGAGGTTCTACAATCATGATCGCCATTTTATTTATTTTCGGCAGGGAGAATTAAGCAATTAGTTCAACAACAAGGAAAAGAACAACGAAGAGAGATCATCAAGACTACGAGTCCGATGTCGTCTTTCGTGCCAAGAACAACACCTTTTTAATTTCTGAATTTTGATCCATATATGTAGTAAAAATATATTTGTTAGCACTCACACGAACCAACCTTCAATCATCCTCCCTTCATGATCACACTCTCCAGGTACAAAATCCTCCACTTTCCAATCATCATCCATGACTGAATTGTTGCATGCTTGTATGATGATGCTAAGAGAATCATGGACTCTCACAACGATGGAGAGAAGGCAATGTTCCATTTCTGCCATCGGAAGTGGGAGATGCCATGAGGGCACTATCAGGTGAACCAAGAGGACCGACATGTTTCGAGCGAGCTCCATGTGGCGGTACTGCAGAAAACAACACACTGCCCTGAACCTCATTGTTCATTGATCCTAACATGCTCAATGAGGGTGGCCACCAAGTATTCCCACTTATGCTGTTTGAGACTGAAGATTATAAAAATAGCGATTGACATGTGGTACTTATGGAACTGTTATCGTGAAATTCAGCACGCAATAGCGTCCATCGAGGGGGAAATACTATGGTGCAAAGGCCACCATTAATATGTAGCATCCTAAGTCTATCCCAGCTATGGATCTTGGAGGGATTATTTTGCATGGATCTCAACAGCATCAAGGCCGGGTGGCAGGTACTGTGAGAAGAACCTGAACTTATGAGCTTTGTTTTGTTGATTGGTTCAAGCTTGTTCCCAGTAAGTTTGTGGATACCAACAGAGCGGGTATCTGACATCAAGTTAGCCCTGACCTCTATGGAGATAAGAACACTGGGTTGTTCACATATTGGGCCAAAGCCTCACAAACTCAGTTGCTCATGCTTATATTTATGACTTTCATAGTCGTTTGGAAAAATTATTAAACTCATTGCTATCTCACTGAATTTGCTATTGGGCATTCTGTAGAGTGATGCATGCCAAACAACGCAGAACTGCAACATATTGTGCTAAAATGTTCAGTGAAATCAAATCATTGGTTCAGCTGCTACAACATATTGTATATATATGGATTTGTGTGTATTATGTGAAGTATGCCTTTTGACTTATTATGTTCTGTATCTTGGTAATTTTGGATGTTCCGTAAATTGTAAAATTTTGTGACTGGGAATACAGTAGTCCCACCATGATCAGGGGCGCAGCAAAGCGCGTGCAGTGCTTCTAGTATATATTAGTACATGGAGTGAACATGTATAAAATGGCATCGCCGTATTTGTCCTGCAAAACAATTTTATTTCATATGTCTGCATACTAATTTTATGGACATATAATACGTGAAAATCGTAGTCAAAGTTGTGCAATGAGGACCAGAAAAGTCAACCTGCGACTTATATTTTGGGAAGGAGGGAGTATAGAGTGTGAGCTAAATTGTACAAGAGGTCAATTGTTGGAATTGTTAGAACTCAATAAGGTAGATGTGGCTTGATTGCAGATAAATAGAAGGTCCATGTAATACTTGCTACATGAGCAGAACGACAACCATTTACTTCAACGGAAGTGCTCTGCACACGATTGCCTTCTGGACAATTTGCGCCCGACGGGATTAGGAGCCACACAGATTAAAACCCCAAGCTAATCCTATGATGTACCTGACTTACCTGTCGTCTATGGATCGTGCGTCACCATGTCGTGTGCATAGCAGTGCTCTTACTTCAAGAGCACGATCACGTCTACTGGAGAACCCTTCCAACATGTGGGGGGATTGGATCCCAATCCTTATCGAATAGAGGATGATACCAGTATGCCTCGGGCACGGGCCACCTGTCCATAGTGAATCATCATCATCAGTAGAATATGGCAGCAGAAATAATAGCCACTGAGAAACAGGAAGAATACCTGTTTTTCTTAACTGCCGAGTCTTTGATCATGTTCACGGGGCTGTTTAATCCACTGTCATCCAACATATGTTTTCAAATGTTCCAAATATAAGTTGGTTGCATAACAAAGATAGCCTACATGGCTAACACCGAGACATGAAAAAAGAGATTACCTTCGCGATGGAAGATCAATCCCTCTTAAGACATCAACAATTTTACTCCTTGGCAGAAAAGGAGTTTCGTCAGTATCATCATAAAAGTTCATGCCAACCAAACTCCCGTCATCAGAACTAATAAGTGGGCCTCCAATCCCAACCTAGTACTCCCTCCGTCCGGAAATACTTGTCGGAGAAATGGATGAATCTAGACGTATTTTAGTTATAGATACATCGAATTTTATCCATTTCTCCGACAAGTATTTCGGGACGGAGGGAGTACCAAAATTCAAGACCAAGCCTTAGATTTAGCAGTTTAGATCAAGGCGATAAGTCAAACAGATTCCCATTAAACGACCGTGCTACTAGCTAAAAATGGAAGAGAAAGTCCATCCATGAGTGTACCTTCTTGATTTTACAAGTGGACAGCTTAAGGTCTCCATAATCAAGTTCACTAGGACACATTTGAGGCATGTCAGTCACTTCACCCAATGTCGCCAATAATAATCCCTCTGCAGCTTCGCCCCCTATGGCCACTACATTTTTAGATGGCTTTTCTACCGTGTAGAAAATATTTTCTGGGCGAGCAGCAAGGAAACTCTTCTCAACGCTGATGATAGCAATGTTATAATTCAAATGATACAATTCTAGTCTCCCGTAGGCGCGTTGATTTGGTGGAAGAAATACCTCAATCTGCAATTGTACAGTGAGCCCTGTTAACATCACATCATGCACTAGCTTAAAAGACCAAACAGGGAGAAGATTAGGAGCACCAACCCTCAAGTTCTTGTCAATCTCATCTTCATCATCAGCAGATCTAACCAAACTGGCCGAGGTTAGAATGACTGAATGCGTGCGCATACGTGCACACGTGCCCATGCTTGTACGGACGCGTGTCCAAGCGCGCTCATGCCAGCTTATAAGCAAGCCTGTGCATGCAAAATAAACCTGTTCCCCTACATACCACACCTTTAATCATTAGTTGGTGAAGATCATATACTAGCAGTACGAAAGAAGCAGCGGGCATATATAACTGTAAAATCACCTTTGAATGAAACAACTGAGACAGCACACCTGGATACATCTGTAAAAACTTTTCTCGGGAGTTTATGCCAGAAATACTCCGCACAACGACACATGAGATTGCAATCATACCCTTCCCAAGCAGATACTTCACCAAAATCTTCTTCAAATGTATTAAGCAATTTCCCATTCACTGGTTAAAGGAACAGGAAGACAGGTTGGTTTTTATTGCTACAATAGCAGTACAAAATTGCACAAGGGAGGGAGAAATCGGGCAATATCAGAAGCAACGGCTTACCTTCGAGCATGAGTGGTGGTGGTGTAGGATAGCCCATAGATTTTAGCATGTTAATATTTCTCATAAGTCCTGAGGCAACAAGGGAAATTGTACTGCCTAAAAACAAAGCATGCAGCATAACATTTTGCATGGTGAAACAAGGATCTTTTTTTTTCCTCACGAATATGCAGAGCTTCCGTACCTTTTCATTGATTGAAAGGAGAAAACAAGGATCTTATATAGTGATGAAAAGTACAGTTGCGAAGTATGACCAAAAGAGGATTAATGACTTCTTCATAATGCACAAATTAGTGGTCCTAAGAGATCAAGCCATGCTCACCTGCATCATCCGTGTCTTCATCTCCTTTCCTATAACAAAACACACAGGGTTTATTATGGTAATAAATAAACAGAAGTAGTTGCCCAACAGCAAAACAACCATACATGAACCAGAATAGAGAACCATAAAAAGAAGGAAATAACATATAAAGTAAGATATGGATAACATTTATAAATTCTCAAGGGAAGTCGAAAGGAAAAAGGATACAAATGCCACACATATGAATCGCATTATCCACATTTTAGTCTGGAGAAAATGTTAGCTTGTCCTTATTTAGACAAATACACTAGCGTTAACAATGAATCAAGAGAACTAAATTAGCAACATGATATCTAGTACTGACGCTAAGTATCCATCAGGTGCCAAATTATTATAAATCCGCAGATAGTTCTCATAACTCCTAAGACTCCAGTGTGCATTACAAGAGGGGAATGGAACAGGAGAGGAGCCTAAGCCAATTGGAGAAGACATACTTGAGTACACCAAAATGCATTAAGCGATGACGAAGTAACGACGGTGGTAGAGACCATATCTCAGACGCGATTTCATTATGAATCATCCCACAGAAGTCGCCCGAACAAGTAAGTGATGCTCCAAGTGCGGCCTAGAACAAAATGAAAGAGGCAGGATTTTATAAATCAAAGAAAAGTGACGGACTATTACATTTACGGGTTTAGACCATTAAGACCATGAAAAAACAAATTATCTGGAATGGCATAAAAAAACAAATTGGGACTGTATATACCTCTGTGAACAAGGGAAACAAGACCTTACGAGGTTCACCATCATCAGAAACGGGATATGGGATCGTCTGTTGCAGATGTTTACTCATCAACTGACCTGACTTGAAGGCACGCCCAAAAGCCACTACGGACTCAAGATTGCACTGTTCAAGTTGGCTATCAAGATTTACAGGACAAAAATCTGGGAAGAAGTCGAAGGACGTGACAATCGCAATATCCCTATCATATAGTCCCAGAAACCCATCCACAGCTCTGTTACTTGGAAGGCGCACTTCAATCTATAGTGATACAAGGAGTACATCAGCACAGAATGATCACGAACAGCCTAAAATAAAGTTGAAATATGGCAAATAGCAGCCAGCACTAACCCTCAATTTATCATCCTTGTTTCTCTTGGCATTGAACTTCGTAACCAAAATTGTCGATGTAACAAATCTTGTTATGTGTTCTCCTTGAGGCCCGTGTGGTAGGGTTATGCCCGAGCACGCAAATAACATCTCATCTCCTGGATAATATTGTAATTTTTTAAAATCATTTCATTAACTAGTAATGACTGAATAAAAACTTGGAAAATAATCTCATCATTAGCATTTAGCATCGTAGTTACTTGCCATCCAACAAAGCAAGCGAGACAGTATAGCCATTTGCAGGAGGAAGTAGGTCAACAACGTTATCCCCAAATGGTTTCTCTTCGTAAGCACTGTCTAAACAACTTTATCACCAAGCTCATGGCAGCCAAACTGTTCCTCGTCAGCAGCAGCGTCCAAGAACCATTGATCTTGATCTAATCAAAATCAAAATCGATATGAGTTGCACATACTACGCAGATAAAGTGGAAGAAGCAAAAAAAAAAAAAAAACTGAATTTAATCAACGTGACTCACATCTCTCCATTCTAGGTATCCATTGTTCGTGAAAAGTCTGCTGTCCTTTTTTCCTGCGACAAGTAGTGATCCCAGTTGCGAGCAGCGAAGGTGATGCGTCGCCGCATTTGATACTTCTCTGAATAGCTCTTTGCTCCCTGGTCAAGCCTCTTGTGCAGTCAGCCACATCGCCGCGTCTCTGATAGCTCTGTTAATGGCTCTTTGATCCCTGGTCGACCTTCTTGTTCGATCAATCACAGCCCTGTTGTTTTTCTGCGTCATTGATTCCCAGTCCTGACGCAGGAAGCAGATGGGGACGCTTAATAGGGCAATTAGGGTTGCAAAAGTATCACGCTCTACGGGTTCCTGAATTCCAATTTTCTGAAGGAATGAACCGGGGTTTTGGGAGAGGGGATGAGATGACACAGAAGCCACTCCAGTCAATCTTTGAGCCTCAATCGCTGATTATGCAGTCTTTGAAGTTTGAACCATGAACTTACCCCGATTAAAATAAACCCAATACTCAACTCGACCTAGCTAGTATTGGGCTGTGGTATTGATGTCCTCACGTACTATATATCATGAACAGGAAGGATCAAATGCAATGGCCTGATGCGATCCCCTCTCGAGGTGGAGAGCCTGCGAATCCGCGATGGGGCGTCTCCGGCAAGGAGTTGTTGCATGGGGTTAGATGTTCCGATCGGTGATGCCCAGAAAAACAAGGCGGCGGCGCCGCACGACTGGAGCCAGGATCAACAGCCTAGCAGGGTTCGATTTGCTTTTTAGGGGTCGCATATAGGGCTGTAAGAAAAGCTCGAGGCTCGTGAGCCGCTCGAGATCGACTCGTTTTTTAACTCGACTCGAGATCGACTCAAAAAAAATATAAGCTGAGTTTGAACACTTTATGTAGCTCGACCGAGAAATGAGCCGATCTTGAGCCAATGTTGTCTCGCTCGATTTTAGCTCGATAGCTCAACAGAATATCATTATGTTAAATGATCATGTCATATGTTAACGGAAATAAGATAATTTATTACCATATATGTTGTCCATAATTTGTCTCCATTTTATTTACCAACGAACATGGAAACTTAATCAAGTGCGGAGAGAATTTAGGCCTAATTATGGCACGTGGTCGACTATGTGTTCAATATCCTATATTTTTGGCAAAGGTTCCCAGCATATTCACCTTAATTTTTTTTGTTTTTTATCCATAGATTTATAATTTTTAGCATCTCATTTAGCTTGAAACTAGCTCGAGATCGACTCGAGATCATTACAAGCTGAGCACAAGTCATGTTCTACAGCTCGATCATGAGCTTCACTCAGTTTGAGCTCGCTCAAATTTTCATACGAGTTGAACTAAGCCAACTCCAACTTGCTCGAGCTCGACTCGTTTGCAGCCCTAGTCGCATAGGGTTTGATGAACGATCGGGCTGTGATGCGAGGCCTGCTTTCGCCTGCGTACTGTGTATTTGGACGATACCCTTCGCTCGACCAGGGTTCTAGAACCTTCCCAAACCGGGTTTTCTTTCATTTTTATTTACCAATTTTTTCGTTCTTTGCTTTGAAATGCGAACATTCTTTTAAATCCTAAACTTTTATAAATTCACGAACAGTTTTTAAAATCGCGAGCATTTTTCGAATTTTGACATTTTTTTAAACACGTGAACATTTTTTTTAATCATCAAACATTTTTTGTAAATTGGGCGGAAAATGTTTGAAATTCAGGAACATTTTTTTGTTTTATCAAACATTTTTTAAATGCATGAACATTTTCCAAATACTTGAACATTTTTTTGAATCAATGAAAGTTTTTGTAATTAACTTACACTTTTTGAATATTGTAAACATTTTTCTAAAGAATTCATGAGCATTTTATAATTTGCGAACATGTGTTCAATTTCAATAACATTATTTGAATACACAAATGTTTTTGAAGTCACAATTTTTTTTATTTCAATGTTCTTTTTTAAATCATGAACACTTTTTTTGAATCTGCGAACATTTAATGATTTCTTGAACATTTTTTCATTCAAATTTCACATTTTTTTTATAAAATATGGAACTTTTTGAAATCTCAAAGTATGTTAAGAAGAAAACAACAAACGCAGAAAAGAAAAATAAAAAAACCAAATGAGAAAATAGGGCGCCCTGCACATCGGCTAGCCCAAAAGGGCGCACTGGGGAGCGGGGGCTGCGCATTGTTTTGGACAAGACGCGCACGCTTTCTGCTTCTGTCGAGCCGCATGTACCATGTGATGGGGCTATGAAGGCTTCCTATGGGCGTGGAGGCTACGAAGGGATCCAGTGGTGGTGGCCTTAGGCCTCTCCCAATGCTTCACCTTGCACAGGTGCTAAGGTTGTCAACTAAGCAAAAAATCTGATGTGGCATGCTAGTTAAGAAGAGAGAGAGTAGTATGGTGATCCCAAAAAGAAACGGTGCTAAGCACGTGTACCTAGGTGGCAGTTCTGAGTCGATAACTAATTAAATGCATGAAGCTTAGCACCCAAAAACTTAGCACCTTTGCATTGGGGACTTGAGTTGCTAATATATTTAATATACTTAGCACCTCATCTAAGCACCTTTGCATTGAAGGAGGTCTTAGTTTGAACGGCGGTGACGTGGAATTGCATTGGGAGCCGATGGGACCATGGCAGGGAAGAGCCACGGCCGACGTGCCCAGGAGGGGTCGGGACCACGGCCCAACAATCCCCAGCGTATAGCGCCCCCCCCCCCCCCCCCCCCCATGTCGCCGCAGCCTTGGTACGAGCCCGGTAGGAGGTCCCGTCGCTTGCCGAGAAGTTGGTGGAAGACTAGCATCACGACACAACCAACTCGGCTTCACGCAGTGGAACCCGCCTGAGCCGGCAGGCCGTGTAGCCACAAGCGATAGAGTTTCTGCAACAACGACGGAGTTGCAAAGTGGGGACGATATCGACAACGATGCTGCTGCGGCATCATCTTTCATTGCAAAAAATCGGCAACATCATCCATGTTACAAAAGTCCTTTCCGCAACATGACGACGAAAAAACCCTACAACACAACCTGTGTGTAAATGTTTCTATAACATGAGCTATGTTACAACAACACTGTCTGTCTTGCAATGATGAGGATGTTCTGGCTCATTGGACGGCTGCCGTGATGGTGGATTTTTAAAATGATTCGTTGACCGATGCATACACGCCCCATAAAATTACGGTAATTGTACCTGGCGAACATTCACTGTAAGGAGGGTGGCAAGCGGACCATCTTTGATGACAGTTTTAGTTGTAAAACATGATCAAACGATGATAGTTTTTTTTTTAAAAAATTGTCTTCTTGGGAGAAAGTATCATATCTTCTCAGGAAAATGTCACCTCTCCCCATTTCATCACAACTAAAAATGCCATCAAATCGTTTGCATGTGCCATCTCCCGTAGCGAACGTTCGCCAGGAGGGTCCTATCTACTTTATTTGAAACATTATAAAAAGCTATACTGTCTCATCCGTTCTACCTCGATAATTGGCAGGCCCACCTGGCTCTTTGTGTGCATCACGATAACCGTTTCATGTATGGTTTCTTTCGGCTTTTTCATTTTGGGGTTTCCTTGTACGGTTCATCTCTTTTCTAGTTTAATGTATGTTTTAATTGGTTTTCTTCCCTCTTTTATTTTCGGAAAAAGTTCATGCATTTTATAAATTATTTTAAAATTGCAAAAAATGTTCGTGTATTTTGAGAAAGAAATTAAGAATTTTCACTGGTTAGAAAATGGTTGTGTATTTCAGTAGTTCAAAAAAAATTCTAAAATTCAGAATGATTCAAAATTTTAAAAAGTATTTTCAAATTCTGAAACATACTCATGTATTTTAAGAATGTTCATGGATACTTAAACAATGTTCATCTTGTATTTTTAAACAATGTTTACATTTTCTAAAATGTTACAACTTAATCACAAATTTTTAAAACAAATTGAAAAGTAAAAAGGAATAAAAAGGCTGCTTACTGAAGATAGACGAACCGGCCCAGACTAGTTCACTGGTTGGGTAGCCGGCCCAGCTACTGTGCCTTACAGTCCTTGTTTCTCTGAACCGTTCCACGCTCTGAATTCACGGATCATGGAGACCGAGTGGTGGCGGTGAGGCAGAAGGTAGATGAGATCAAGGCGGCGGAGGAAGGAGAAGACCCGGCCAGTCCACACGACCCCGCCGATCTTCACTCCCCCCTCCTACCATGCATGCCCGATGGCTTCCTCCTCCTTTATAGCGCCCCCCGCACGATCCTAGCCGCTACGAGTTAATCGGCCAGTGCTCGGTAGTCAGCACTGTACTGCACGTCGACAATGGCCGCCGAGGTGCTGGTCGGATCCGAGCGCCGCGTGCTCATCAGCGCCCTCCCCGCGCCGCCGCCGCCCGACAGCCTGCTCGGCCGCCTCGACCAGATCGACCTACGGGTACGTGCTCACCGATCACGTTGCTTCCACATTTGCCATTGTGCGCCTGTGCGACGGCGGCCCCGTTCTTGACGCGTTCTTGGCAATGGCTGGCAGCTGAGGCAGCTGGAGGAGGAGCGGCGGCCGTCCTCGGCCGCCGAGGGCGACGGCGCGCGCCCGGCGCCGCGGCACCAGCACAGCAAGTCCATGCCGTCGGCGCTCCAGCAGCCGCAGGACGCGCGCGACGTGAGGGGCACGCTCATGGACCGCCTCAACCTGCTGGAGTCGCGCATCAGGCAGCTCAGCTGCGAGCTCGACCTCGACGGCTCCGGGAGCGGCAAGGCTGCCGCGTCGTGCCTACCGATGCCGATGCCGGTGCCGCGCCCGGCCGAGGACTGCGCGTGGTCCGAGCCGCCGCTGCCCGACCCCGCCATGCGCGCGCGCGCGGCGGGAGGCGGCGCCGGGGCCAGCTGGAGCGCCGCGCAGATCCTGCAGAGGGGCGCCCGCCAGCTCAACCGCAACAAGACCAGCCACCCATCCAAGGTACGTACACGAGCCCTGTCCATCGACGCCATTACATCGCACCCGTGATCTCGAGCTGTCGACTGCAAAGTGCACTTTGCAACCCTGATCGAACTGCTGAAATATATTTGTCACTTGAAATGTCGCAGGTGAAGAAGCTGAAGGAGGCCAAGTGCGCGTGCGAGGAGGAGAAGAGGAAGGCGGAGCGCGCCAGCCGGCCGTCGGCTGGCCGGAGGTGGTTCACCGTCGGATGCTAGCTTGCTAATCAGTGGACGGATGGCCTCACCATTTGATCCCTACTTGATGAATTAGAATGTGCCATTGCATTTTTTTCCTCTGTTTTTTTTAGTTGCTCTGCTTTGTTTTCAGTTATATATAAGTATATATATATATGTATCGATCGATTTGTATTTTGTAAGCGTGTGTAGTGCCCATATATATGTTTGCCTTCTGAGAGTGCTGATTATTTACAACAAATCTCAATAAGTTTGTTCTATTGTGCTAGTGCTTCATACTCTAGCTCTGTCAAATTCACTTGTGGATCGACCGCACATCCTCTGCATCTAGAAGAATGCAAAACTATTTCTTTCCGATAGATCATGTTTCTTTAGTCCCCAAGCGACCGTGGGATCATGCACTCTGCGGTGTCCCGGAAGATGCAGATCACGTTTTCTTCTGGTGCCCCCTGGCGCGCATCGCCTGGAGCGCGGTCCGCGAGGCCGCGGGCGTGGATTGGGATCCACGCCCCCGCTCCGAGCTTGTGTCGTCTCTGTCTTCGGTCCAGGGCTCCTCCTGCCGCATAATGTGGACTTGTGCACCGCAATATTGTGGGCCTTATGGCGTATTCGTAACAAGTTTACTATTGAGGGTGTGTTCCCATCTCACCCAGCTGACGTAATCTATAAATGTATCATTTTCTTACAGCAGTGGGCGCCGCTGGGAAGGCACCAGGACGCTGATCTCCATCGCCAGGCACCGGACCGCCTCCGCCTCGTCTACTCCGTGACTAGAGCACCGTGGTCTGCTACCTAGGGATGTGTAGCTTCTTTTGGATGTGTTTCCTCCGAGCCTGTGTGCTCTTCTACTGGCTGGCAATGCCTTGTACCGCACTTTACCATGTTGGGCTGGTCGTTTATATGATGTTGGGTCCCTAGACTTGGTTTTAAGTTTATGTACGCTACCTATGTTGTGGGCTTTATTAATTTAAAGCTGGACGCTCCTGGCGTCTTCGTTCTAAAAAAAACAACCTAAGGGCACCACACAAACAGACTACATCATGATAGAACACATCATGTAGCCGCTACCTAAAATGATATAATGGTATCAATACCAATGAAGTACCATTAGAGAATGTAAATGCAAGATTCAATTGTCGCCTAAGATTTGATTTCGATTTCATATGAGCATCCGCATTAGGTTTCACTTGAAGATAAGATCAAATAAATACAATTAATGCTTACAAAAAGCATGCCCAACATTAATGCAAGAAGCAATGGAGCAAGATATCTCAACATTAATTTAGGAGATAGATAAGTACAAGAATTATTGAGCAACACCCATCAAGATACGATTTTACCCCTATATAAACAACAGGCAAAGCACACCAAAAACAACACAAGGACTTGTAAACCCAAGTTAAATAGACTATTCTCCTCATGACACCCATCAACCAGGGCAACATAAGGAGAACCATGGTCGTTGCTTTTCCCGTCCTTGTGATGGTGTCTTCTTGTGCGGGTCCTTATGGTGATGTCTTCTTCTACGCCATGGCAAGGCAAAAGAAGACATCATCATAAGGACCGGTAAAGCAATGGCCATGGTCCTCCTTGTGTTGGCCTGGTTGACAACGTCGCGTCATTGTCGTTGCGCCATTGTCATTGCAAGGGGGAAATACAGACATTTGCTTGGCAAAAACCATTTCTAAAGGTTGAAACCCCGGAAGGATCCTCCATCCAAGCGTGCCATATTGTCAAGGGCCCACACGAAAAGTACTCTGATGTATTGGCTACATCACATCTCGTTTGACACTAAGAATCACCATTGGGTCCCACCACCTTTTTGTTAGAGTACGCAAGGTGCACGCATGGCTCTACCGTTCCCTCTCCTCTAATCACATACAAAACGCTACAATTTATTTGTTAGTGACATTCATATCTTTTAAATCGAAATTTTAATTTTTGATTTTTTTATACATTTGAAATCCTGATGACAAGACCTTTCAAACAAGTCAAATATGGACATATTTTGAACTCATTTAAATACCATTGTTTTACAAGCTGATTGAGATAATTAAAATAAATTTCATAGGAGATATCAATTGTTCCGGTTATTTTGAAACAAGGATTTCCATTATTTCAGAAAAGTGACTTCAAATTTTACCATTACATTTTTTGTAAAGGAAATTTCAATTGTTTCAAAGTATTGATTTATATTATTTTCAAAAATTGATTTCAGGTATTGGAAGTTACTGGATTCTATTATTCAAGATAACAATTTCAATTATTTCACTATTTTGTAATACCAATTTATTTTCCATAACAAATATTTCTACTATTTCAAAAAAAATGATTGAAATATTTTTATAGAGGTTTCACATTTTACAACGTGATTTCAGTTACTTCAAAAGAGCGGATTGAATTCTTTCAAAATACATATTTCAATTATTTCAAAGAACATTTTATTTTTTACACAAGTGATTTTAATTATTTTTGTAAAAGTTGGATTCAATTTTTAGAAAGATTTCCTATTTCAGAAAAGTGATTTCAGTTAAGTCAACAACAGTGGATTTTTCCAAAACAATGGTTTCAATTATATTGTTGTTAGAAAAAAGACCAAACTTCGATAGATTTTCGTATTTTGCCTGTATTCCTAGTTTGACTGAGTGACAACTATTTACATGCAAAAGGCTACACGAATCTCCAACAAGCCTCGAACTGTGGCTGGTTGCCCGGTAGGTAGCTTGCTGCTTCAATTATAGGAGAAGATTAGTGTTACGTGGCCTATCTCCTAGCAATCCGTTTCTTTCTTCTGCTCTCTTCCTGCTCATCACTCGACCTAACCCCCGAGCAAATCTGCTTGCCTTCCATGGTGGCCACAAGGGATGAGACTTGCCTGCTCCCCGCTCATGCGCCCATCTGTGCTCCCGCGTACGTGGCTTGATTTGATTGAAACAAAATAAGGCCCGGCCCCACCTTCCTAAAATCAGCGGGGAGATGATTAGATTAGAAAAGGAAAAAGAAAAAAAGACAGCCGAAGGATGAAGTGGGAGCATGGATGGAAGCATGGGGAGGGAGCAGGCAAGCCGGATCCGGCCACAAGTAGTAGAGAGATACCATAGATTCCTATAATTTACCCGATTCGGTCGCTCGTAAATTACCCTAAACTGGCGCCGCCCCTGATAGTCGTAATGCGGTGACCTTTTTTCGTTTTGAGTAGGTTCTAGAAGGTATTGTCAGTTTTTCCGTTCTTTTCTGTGATTTATTTATTAGTTTTAACTAGCAAAAGAGCCCGTGCGTTGCAACGGATATAAAATAAATAAAATTTAAATTAGAAACTTTTAGCACCTCCCTCCACTATCTATACCCCTATATAATGTGCGAATAATTTTGAAAGATGGTCGTTGGATGAAGCCAATCCAACGGTGCAGAGATGGCAAATTCGAGCACTATTGGTCGTTGGATATCATCTACATTCCATCAGATTTTGCCACATGTACAATCTAGAAGACTTCATGATTGAACTTAAGTATAATGCACAAACCTCAAAACACAAGCACTTCTCCTTTGTTCTAGAATCTTCCGTATCATAATTGCCCAATTTTTTTCTACACGAATTGCCATCATTTGTTTTTACTTTATGCTTTACAACGCGATATTCCATGAATCTTAAAATAGATTAGATTTTTAATAAAAACTAATTGATTTTGAATGAGATGAACTATAAGAGTTAAACGAACATCTACATCATGCATATATGACTCAAAGCTTATATGCTATAATGTGGTATTTATTTATAATTTGATTGCCAAATCTCATGCATGCAATGCACGTGTACCTTACTAGTCACGTAAAGTGATTCATCAACGTGCCGCGCACTGCGTTGCTACCGATGGTGTGCCGAGCCCCAGCGCCGCATGATGTGCTTCGCCGATTGGAACCTACCCAATTAGCCTTCCTTCACTCTCATTTTTTACAAATAAAGAGTAATAACTACCATCTCTAACTGACCTTTATAGCAGGTTCAGAAAAAAATGCATCACTTACAATATCGTGGCACACACCAATTCAAAAGTAGAACAGATCACACACGTCCCACACAACCAACCATGGCCACATCAGGTGGCTTGTAATTCCGTTCCCTCTCACAGTCTCTCTCCCAAAATTAATTAGTTGAACTTGCTCGAGCACTACCACTATGATTTTGGGGCTACTGGTCTAAGCAGCAATGTGGGGTAAACCTCAAGGCATAGCAGGTTGAAGCAAACATCTCCAGGCCACGCAAAACATCAACCGATTACAAACTCATGTTTATAGGAAATCTCGCATGTCATGTATGTAGATTGAATAGGGAGATTGCACCGTACCTTACCAGGAATAACTAAGGAGGGATGAGGTGTCCGTGTATACTGTAATGGGCACGCGGTCACCGTCGCTATCACCCGGTGTTGCGTCCTTCAGATGTGGTGGTCGCCTCCACTTTCCAGAGCAATGGATGTGGAGAAGATGGGATAACAGCAGGGGACGGGAGTAGCACCGCAATGAAGCAGAGTCCTCTTTAGCTCGTGTCGTGCCCAGAGACCCAGACCTGACGGCCAAGTTCTTGTCGTTGCGTTCGCATTCCTGGTTGAGGCCGTCCCCTGCGCCAATTCCAGCGAGCCAAGGTGAAGGAAATATGCCCTAGAGGCAATAATAAAGTTATTATTTATTTCCTTATTTTCATGATAAATGTTTATTATTCATGCTGGAATTGTATTAACCGGAAATATGATACATGTGTGAATACATAGACAAACAGAGTGTCACTAGTATGCCTCTACTTGACTAGCTCATTGATCAAAGATGGTTATATTTCCTAGTCATTGACATGAGTTGTCATTTGATTAACGAGATCACATCATTAAGAGAATGAGGTGATTGACTTGACCCATTCCGTTAGCTTAGCACTTGATCGTTTAGTATGTTGCTATTGCTTTCTTCATGACTTATACATGTTCCTATGACTATGAGATTATGCAACTCCGTTTACGGAGGAACACTTTGTGTGCTACCAAACGTCACAATGTAACTGGGTGATTATAAAGGTGCTCTACAGGTGTCTCCGAAGGTACTTGTTGGGTTGGCGTGTTTCGAGATTAGGATTTGTCACTCTGATTTTCGGAGAGGTATCTCTGAGCCCACTCGGTAATGCACATCACTATAAGCCTTGCAAGCATTGCAACTAATGAGTTAGTTGCGGGATGATGTATTACGAAACGAGTAAAGAGACTTGCCGGTAACGAGATTGAACTAGGTATTGAGATACCGACGATCGAATCTCGGGCAAGTAACATACCGATGACAAAGGAAACAACGTATGTTGTTATGCGGTTTGACCGATAAAGATCTTCGTAGAATATGTAGGAGCCAATATGAGCATCCAGGTTCCGCTATTGGTTATTGACCGGAGACGTGTCTCGGTCATGTCTACATAGTTCTCGAACCCGTAGGGTCCACACGCTTAAAGTTTCGGTGACAATTGTATTATGAGTTTATGTGATTTGATGTACCGAAGGTAGTTTGGAGTCCCAGATGAGATCTGAGACATGACGAGGAGTCTCGAAATGGTCGAGACGTAAAGGTCTATATATTGGACGACTATATTCGGACATCGAAAATGTTCCAAGTGATTCGGGTATTTTCAGGAGTACCGGGGAGTTACGGGAATTCGTATTGGGCCTTAATGGGCCATACAGGAAAGGAAAGAAAGGCCTCAAAGGGTGGCCGCACCCCTCCTCATGGGCTGGTCCGAATTGGACTAGGTAGGGGGGGCACCCCCTTCCTTCCTTCTCCTTTTCCCTTCCCTTTCCTTCCCTCCTACTCCTACTACTTGGAAGGGCTCCTAGTTCTACTAGGAAAAGGGGAATCCTACTCCCGGTGGGAGTAGGACTCCCCTAGGGCGCGCCATAGAGAGGGCCGGCCCTCCCCCTCCTCCACTCCTTTATATACGGGGGCAGGGGGCACCCTAGAGACACAACGATTGATCTTTTGATATTTTAGCCGTGTGCGGTGCCCCCCTCCACCATAGTCCACCTCGATAATACTGTAGCGGTGCTTAGGTGAAGCCCTGCGTCGGTAGAACATCATCATCGTCACCACGCCGTCGTCTTGTGAAACTCCCTCAACACTCGGCTGGATCGGAGTTCGAGGGACGTCATCGGGCTGAACGTGTGCTGAACTCGGAGGTGCCGTGCGTTCGGTACTTGATTGGTCGGATCGTGAAGACGTACGACTACATCAACCGCGTTGTGCTAACGCTTCCGCTTTCGGTCTACGAGGGTACGTGGACAACACTCTCCCCTCTCGTTGCTATGCATCACCATGATCTTGCGTGTGCGTAGGATTTTTTTTAAAATTACTACATTCCCCAACACAAGGTTCCTGGAGGAAGGAGAGAAGGAGATGCTAAAGGAAGACATGGCCGCAGCTCCTTCTCCTCATCTTTGGCCTCCCGTATCATGGCCTCAAGCAACGTCGGCCCTTCTAATCTCGTCCCGGGTCTGCCATGGTGGTCTGGTGAAGCTGCTTTGTCAGCATGGCCGCGGAAGGGAGACAAATCAGGATCAAAGAAGAAGAACGGGGGTAGGCAGAAGCAGCGCTAGCGCTAGGTTATGTGCACGGTGACGGGAGTCAAGGGACAGGCCAAACCAAGGCCAATGAAGCGAGCACTTGTACACGTAGCTAAATAGGATTGGGATGTCTATGTACACGTAGCTAAATAGGATTGGGATTCCTATTTCTATAACAAACATGCTCAACTCTACCTCTTAGCGGCTTGTTAGAGATTCTAGAAAATAAATAAAACAACTTCGGCAAAGGCCTTGGCAGACGCACATCAGACAGATGAAGCGACGCGGCGAATAGGTAGATAGAATCTTTTAAATCTCAGCCGTCTATCTTTATGATATAACATAAAATTAACGGAGATAAAGGAGTGACGTATGGAGAACTATGAAAATCTTCGTCTTTTAATATTAGCTAAAGATAAAGATTGTTTTTCTTTTGGTTTTTACATTTTTCCCTTTTCTGTTTCTTTTTGTTTTCATCTTCTTTTTTACATTTTAATTCATGAACAATACTAAAATTTGGGAACATTTAAAAATCTTGAACACTTTTCAAAATTCATGGATATATATTTTTAAATTCTTTAATATTTTTAAAGTTTTATGAACATTTTAAAAGTTTGTTAACACTTTTAATTTTGTGAACATTGTACAAATTCATGAAAACTGTTTGAAATCCACAAATATTTTATAAAGTTGCAAACCTCTTTTAAAATTAATTTTTTTATTCAGGAAATTTTTTTAATTCAACATTTCTGGCCAAGGTAGATAAAATCAAAACAAAACAACTGACTAGAAAAACCTGCTGGAGAAAAAAAGGTAACACTATGAATGAAGAGTGGATCGATGATGCGTGCATTAGCCTCTAGTGTTACATACAAGTGCCCTACGCACCCTGTGAATATGGGGGGTGGACGTCTACTACGTCGGCACTTCTGCCATTTTTCTCACATAACACCCGTATTACGACCATTGGGTGCCTTTGGACATGGGGCGAGAAGGACACAATTTTCTTTTCTTTGTGATGTCAATGACATGGGCTCTATCAATTTCATTAAGATAGGAAAAGATAAAAAATACATTAGTAGTTTACAAAGAAAGGAGAAAACACAATACAAAGACTACATTGTAGTGGCGTTGGCCGACAACTGACCAAGATCTTCCTTCACTACATAAGCCACATCCAAAACCATAAGGTCAGAGCCTACGTGTCCGGAAATTAATTAGTGAAAATAAAAAGTGGTGTGGATCCTGGCTAGGTTTCCCATGGAGTGCTACTATATGGCGGCTCATGCGCCAGTTTTTCTAGGCGGTGCTCACTTGCAAGCGTGTTGGGCTGCCCGATTAAGCACGGCAGAACGATCTATTAATTAGCTTGGTCGTCAGTTGACTATTTCACGAATAAGCGCTCACCATTGACCATTGATTTTTGAAAATTTAAAAAAGACAGTGAAAAAATATTCATCAGTTTAAACAAACTCAGATTTGAAAAACGTTTGCATATTTTGAAAAGGTTCATCAATTTGAATAAAGTTTGCAGATTTTTAAAAAGTTCACGAACATGATAAAATTTCTAAAAAAGTTAACAAAATTTAAAAAAGCTTGTGAATTTGGCAAAAGTTCACGAATTTGAAAAAAAGAATGGAATGAAGTTCTTGAATATAAGAAAAGTTCTCGAATTTGAGAAATGTTCACAAGTTTGGAAAAAAGAGTCATGAAAACTAAAATTAGAAAAAACAAACAAACAAAACCCACAAAAAAGTGGATGGAAACAAAACAGAAAAGAACAGGAGACAAAAAACCCCGCAAGAGGAACCAGAGTACCGCTATAATGATAAATGGGTCGGTTTGTATGTAGTCATTTAGTAGGTGAGATCAAGCATCTTATGGTAGATTGAGAGCTTATTCCGTTGAAGATTAAAGGTGCAAAATATGTAGCAGATCGGTTGGAATTTTATAGTCGTACTGCGAGCACTACTGCTCTATGGCTAGATAGAGGGTCGGCGTTGGAGATGCCCTAAAAGATTTTTATTCCATATGAATAGGGTTACAGTCAAGAGGCAAACATTATTTTTTGCAAATATGTGTGACGGGCCAAGAATACCTATTCCCGTTTATTAGTAGGTATTAGTAGATATGTACTAAGAGCATCTCCAAGATGATGTAGATGCAAAAATAACTAATTGTTGCATCTCTGAGGCCTCAAAACCCCTCTCCAGATGATGTAGATGCAAACAAAATTACATCTCCGCTTCACAGAGATGTAAAATACAACACCTCGTGGTGCAAATTTGTTTCTCCACCTACAGGAGATGTAAAAATGGTGGTCGCGCGCCAATTGCCCAACAATCTTCATTTGGCTTCCGCGTAACCGCCGCTGGTCTGCCTTCTGAGAGAGCTGATTATTTACAACAAATCTCAATGTTGTGCTACTGCTTCATAATCTAGCTCTGTCAAAGTCATTTGTTGATCCACTACACATCCTCTGTACCTAGAAGAATGCAAAACTATTTCTTTTCTATAGATCCAGTTTCTTCAGTCCCCAAGCGACTGTAGGATCATGCACTCTTAGGAACGGCCTAAGGGCGCCACAGAAACAAACTACATCAGAATAGAACACATCATGTAGCCGCTACCTAAAACAATATCATGATATCAATACCAATGTAGCACCATTAGAGAATGTAAATGCAAGATTCAATCACATGCCCAACATTAATGCAAGAAGAAACGGAGCAAGATATCTCAACATTAATTTAGGAGATAGAGAAGTACAAGAAACTATTGAGCAACATCCATCCAAGATATGATTTTCCCCTTATATAAACAGTGAGCAGGAGCACACCAAACACAACACAAGTTAAATAGTCCATTCTCCTCATGGCACCCATCAACCAGGGCAAAACAAGGAGAACCATGGCCATTGCTTTTTCCTTGTCCTTGTGACTGTGTCTTCTTGTGATGGTCCTTATGTGATGTCTTCTTCTACGCCATGGCAAGGCAAAAGAAGACATCATCATAAGGACCGGTAAAGCAATGGCTATGGTCCTCCTTGTGTTGGCCTAGTTGAAAACGTCGCGCCAGTGTCGTTGCAGGGGCAGAAATGCATACATTTGCTTGGCTAAAATCATTTCTAAAGGTGAAAGTACCTACCACGGAAGGATTCTCCATCCAAGGATGCCCAGATCCTTATTGTCAGGGTCCCACACCAAAAGTACTTTTATGTATTGGCTACATCACATCCCGTTTAATACTAATAATCACCATGTGGGTCCCACTACCTTTTTGTTAGAGACAACTCAAGGTGCATGTATGGCTCTACCGTTCTCTCTCCTCTATCTCCCATTCAAACGGCTAGCATTTTATTTCTTAGTGATACTTAATATGAATCATATATATTTTTGAAATCAAATTTAATTTTTTTAATTTTCTATATATTTGAAATCTTGATGAAAAGAACTTCCAAACAAGATAAATATGGACATATTTTTGAACACATTTAAATATCATTGTTTCACCAACTGATTGAGATAACTAAAAAAAATCGTAAGTGATTTTCAATTGTTTCAGTTATTTTGAAACAATGATTACAATTATTTCAGAATAGTGACTCAATAATTTCACTATTTCCCTTTTGTAAAAAGAATTTCAATTATTTTAATTTAGTGATTTCTATTATTACAGAAAAGTGATTTCGGGTATTAGAAGATACTGGAATTCAATTATTTAGGAATAGTGATTTCAAGTATTTCATCATTTTGTAAAAATTATTTATTTTTCCTCAACAATTTTTCTATTGTTTCAAAAAAATGATTGAAATGTTTTCATAAAGATTCCACACTTCAGAAAGTGATCTTTAGTTATTACAAAAGAGTGGATTTCAATTTTTTCAAAACACAATTTTTAATTATTTCAAAGAACATTTCAGTTTTTTTTCACGCAAGTGATTTCAATTATTTTCAAAAAAGCTGGATTCAATTTTGGTTTCAATTATACTATTGTTAGAAAAAGACCAATCTCGATACATTTGCGTATTTCACTTGTATTCCTAGTTTCACCGAATGATAACCACTTTACGTGCAAAAGATTGCACGAATCTCCAACATGCCTTGAATTGTGGAGCTCTGCCGGGTAGGTACCTTTAACTTTAGATTTACTTTTTCTGTTCTTGGTCTTCTTGTCCATTGTTGATGGATGACTTTTTCATGCCAGAAATTCGATGTCACTTATGATGGCATGTGAATCGTACTAGACTGATAGTAGCTAATGTGTTCTATCTTGCAACAATATTAATAAATAGTGAGCTTAGGTGCGAAGAGCATTGTCGAGACTCCAAGTAACCAGTCCCCAGCCATGTCGAGAATGGAGAATCTGCGCTTCCCGAGACATTTTACTAGACCGTACACGTAGTATTTCACCATTTGGAAGCCATTTTGGTTATTTTATCATACAAAACATTGCTTAGGAATGTTGTTGGTGGAAATAGGGACAATTTCAGATAATTAGCAGACTGAGGGGGCTTTCTTAAAGTTGTTTACTTAAATCTCTTCCTAAGCTCGAGAATAGATAGATGATTGACTCTTTTTGTTCATTATAGAGTTCTAGAGTAAGGAGAAAATGAAACTATTTGGCCTACATATCTACCAAGATATGCGTGCTAATTTGGGGGGGGGGGGGATTAGAGCCTTCCTTTACTTGTTGGATTCTACCTTGTAGCTGATCCATCTCAATAATGAAAGATTGCTCGTCGCCACCAGTGGACCCCCTTAAGTGGTTTTCCCTCGTCGTATTTGCTTTTGCGCAAGTACTCGCTTGCTATCAAGAATAATTGCACAAGTTTGGTACATTTCGATTGCATTGACATTTACGACATGCCATACATGTATTATTTATATGCTGGAATATTGATGGTGTGGTATGGTGTTATGGGGATCTATCTGGTGCGACGGGCAATTGGTGCCACCGGTGCACCGGACCTATGTTGCACATTCAAAAATGTTCAAAAGAAATTCAAAAAATTTAGTGCATTGACACAACATCAATGTATGTTGTCACAAAAATTCAAATCAAAATTTGAAAAATTTCTCGAGATACAAAAATGAATAATTTGACATTGAATAGTACATAACACAAGTTGGGCTTGAGTTTTGTCCCATTAGCACATGGATATCAAATTTGTCATTTTTGTATGTCGACCAATGTCTTGAATTTTTGTGAAAACATACATTGATGTTGTGTGGATGCACTAATTTTTTCTGGATTTTTTTAAACATTTTTTAGTGTGCAATGAGGATCCGGTGCACTGGTAGCACAAATTGCTCCGGTGCACCAGATACGTTCCCACGGTGTTATTACAAGTACATTGTTGTGATCAACATTGGACAACTTGTTGCTTCTAAATTTTCTAGAATGATTCAAATTTCTTACGTGCACACAAGGTGTTTGTTGAATGCTTACTAAGGATCGGCTTGTTGTTTTGGTCGTTTCTGTTGCCTCTTTGCGCTTATAATGCAAAAAATGTAGGAAAATACATCTAAAAATGTAGTATAATCGGACATGTAGGCCGACCAATTGCATGGGAAACGACAACCATCACTTGCATGACAGTTGGCATATGTATACACGATGATTACATAAGCTTTGATGCAGAGTGGGGTAGCCGAGCAAACATCACAGGCACACTAGATACAACCAGAGTTGGATTTTATTTATGTATAATAGTATTAAACATTATGCTGAAGGAGGCTAACTACTCATGCGAGAAGGAGAAGAGGAGGGCGAGTGTGTCAATCGGCCGAAGGTGATTTACCATATGTAAAAAAAAAAACTTGCTAACATACTACATGTCAAACAAGAAAGTTGAGCATGTTGCATGTACGATGAATTGATCTTCGATTATATGGTGTGTGTTTTATCTTTTTGAGTTATTGAAAGTGCACCATTGCCCTAGTGGGTTTTGATGACATATGACAACTTGATCAATCGGGATAATACCCTTGCTCTAAGTGCTTCTTATATCAGGCCCAAACGGTGTAAGTCAAGAAGTTGACTGTTAACCCCAATTTTGAAGGATCAAGTGTTAACAAGTTTAAGAACTATTTCATGGCCTATTGCGGTACAACATCATTTTTTAGTCCACATGTATCACAATGGGATCTGAAATAGTAGTTCATAATCTTGCTGGTGGAGCCCGCAAGGGAAATAGAGACATGTGCTCGACTAAAATAGTTTCTAAAGGTGAAGGTACCTACCGTGGAAGGAAACCCCATCCAAGTGTGTTGAGATCCATGTTGTCAGGGGCCCACACCACCAAAAGTATTCTGATGTATTGTGTACATCCTATCCCGTATAACTCTATCAAATCACCACGTTGGTCCATGCAAAAAAAAAAAATCACCATGTTGGTCCCATCAGCTTTTTTTCTCAGAGAGAGTACTGCGCATGGCTCTACCATTCTCTCTCTATCTCCCATACAAAAGGCTAGCATTTTATTTCTTACAGATGTGTTTATACGCATATCTTTTAAACCAAAATTCCATTTTTATTTTTTTATATATTTGTAATCCTGATGACAAGACCAATATAGACACATTTTGAACTCATTTTAGTATCATTGTTTGAACTAAGATAACTAAATAAATATTACAAGTAATTTCAATTGTTTTCCTGATTTGAAAACAATATTCCAATTATTTCAGAATGGTTATTTCAATTATTTCACTATTCCAAAAAACCTTTTCATTCTTGAAAAACGTATTTCAGTTATTTCGAAGTAGTGCTTTCTATTATTTTCAAAAGGTGATTTCAGCTATTGAAAAAAGACTAGATTTCAATTATATTTCAAAAGAGTTACTTCAATTATTTCATCACTTCTTAATATTTTTTTTGTGTCCAATATTCCTACTATTCCAAAAACCTTTGATTGAAATATTTCAATAAATATTTCACTTCTCAAAAAAGTTATTTCAATGAATGAACATTTTCTAAATGCATGAAGTTTTTTTTAAATTATGGATGATTTTTTGTGTTCGCAAACCTTTTTAGTTTGACATATTTTTTCAAATTGGAGATTATTATTCGAATTAAGGAACAATTTGTAGATTTGTGCACATTTTTTAAATTCGCGAACATTTTTTATGTTCCCGAGCATTCTTTTCAAATTCATGAACATTTTATAATCTTTATATATTTGTGTAAAAAGATTGCCAACATTTTTTTGAATTCACTACCATTTTTAAAATTTGTGAATACTTTATAATTCATAATTTTTTTCGAATTTGCCTACATTTTACATTTTGTGAACATTTTAAAATTGAAATAAAACTGGCGGATAGAAAAACTCCCTTTCTTGTTCCCACGTACACACCTCAGTCCCTTTTTGTTTTGGACAGAGGACACTTTCAGTACATATTGTTTTTTTTTTCTAGAACAGGGCCGACCGAGCGGTGGACGGTTGATGCGAGCGGGGAGAACTAATGGGCTGACCCAAGAGGGGCTAGACGTGAGGCCCAATAGGCGCATTTTCTTTTGCTCTTTGTGGCATAGCAGGCCACGCCTTGCTGAAGACAGAAGCGGACTTCTTCCAAAAAAATAAATAAAAAATAAAGCGGACCCTCCAGCTGTATTTCCATTTGAAACACGAGGAATGCCGAATTAACAAGCTTACCGAATGGTAGAATTGTCGACTTTTGTACACATGAGGAATTGGGGATTAAACCTTCGTGATTCGTAACTAACAAGCTTCGATATGATCCACCCTGGGGTCGGTCGGTCGGGATCATTCGGTCGCATTCGTAACTACACTACTACGTAGTACAAACATGGACATGCATGCCACTGTGGAATTTTATTTACTTATCACGAGTACGTTCGTACGTACAGCGAAGTAGTAGTAAAAGTATCATGCAAGTACCCAAGTGAAGAAGAGCAGGGCATGCATGTATCTAAGCGTGGAGCAGGTGACGGAGGACGACGGCGCCACCTTCCATCGGCCGGGCCGCTGCCGCGGCAGCAGTCTCCCCCATGGCGGCAACCTCGACGGCTGCCGGGGCCTTGACCCCTCCGGCGCTTACAGGGGCCGGCGCCGGCGCCGGGACACCGCCCCCGTGTACGAGGGGCTGGCCGGCCCTCAGTGCGTCGAACGAGATGTACCTCGCCTTGGCGGACTCGCCCGCCGCGACCGCGCACAGCACCACGGCCAGCGTCAGCAGGCGGCCGGCGGAGAGGCGAACGGTGGCCGTCGCCATGTCACTCCGAGTCTGATCTCTCCTGCGGTGCGCACGGCCGGCCGGGCTGGGATCGTATGCGCTGTTTTACTGGTGATGGGATGCGTGTGGTTCTGATTCGGGTGCATTGCGTACCCTCCCTCTTCCTCTATTTGTAGGAGGCGAAGAAACCAATGAAGATGCGATGCTGCAGCTTCGGCCGCCGGCCATTGAAGGATGGCACATGGCTTTGGTTGGCGATCATCAAGTGCATGCGATTAATTGGCCGGCGGCAATGATCGCTCGTCGTCGTAGGTTTGGCACGCCGGGCTCCTAGCTAGCTAGGTTCGGCGGCCGGCGGTCACTCCGGCTACTCTCTAGACCTCTGTTTCTAGGCGGTCGTTACGCACACCTCTAAATTAATTAGCTGAATATATATCCATGAGCTGCAATGGAACATAAAATCCAGATAGATACTTTTTTTGCGGGTAGCAAGATTATATACATTGATGAATATAGCATGGTATCCCACTATCCGCTCAATGCAGCTTCACATGGCATAACCTTGTCATTAGTTGTGCATCATCTCCCACTCCTCTTTGACAGTTACTTTGGATCGGTGGGAGTAAGATAGAAGTCACAAATGATACACACAAATCGGTGGGAGTTGATCCTCCTTTTCAGAAGTTTTTGAATTAGAAACATTTTTCGGTTTTCGATTGTTTTTTTTTTCTTTGTCTTGTAGCAGCCCACGTACAAAGGCTTGGCTCAAATGGGACTGACGGCCCACATACCACGTACAAACAGGCTGGATTGACCAGTAGTCCATAGACCTCATGGATTAATTAGCCAGAGGTGTTCTAAAATAAATAAATGAATAGCCATCATGCGCGTGTGCGCGTGAGAGTTTGTGTTGTGTGAGTGCATGCATGCGTGCGTGGTACAAATTTTTTACAGCATCAAAATAATATTTTTTTTTCACGCAGCAGAGCGCTGGCTCCAGCGACTGCGGCAAAACATGACGCACACGAGCAGCTCCGGCAGGCACGGCAAAAAACGTCGCGCGCGAGCAACCGGTACTACTACGATGCAACATATACGAACAACATTGAAACAACATATAGATACAAATAGCATAGTTCGAAGTCCAAAACCACAAACTAGTCCATACAATACAAATAAAAATCGATAAAAATGATACTACGACGCAAATATACTAGTCCATACGATACAAACTACTCCTCGTTCTTGTCGTCCTCCTCCTCGGTGGTGTAGTCCGACGACAGAAAGCCGTCATCCCACCAAGGATCATTGTCGTCAAAGGTCCACGCAGATCCCACTTCGCTATCACACCAGTGCCTTCCAGGCACGCCTGTCCGCCCGATCCGCGGCTCGCAGCACCCTCCTCTCTACCCAGAAGTCGTTCTCGGCGGCGACATCATCCGAGTAGCGCTGGCGCCACTCCGTCATGGCGTACTCGTCTGCCTCGGCGATGAGGAGACCGCGCTCCCACCTACATTGGATGCCGCGGTCCTCGTCGGTGATGAGCTGTGGCGGAGCTGGGTGTCCGAGAAATTCATATACGAACATGGCCGGTTGAGGCGCCACGCTGCCGCGTCATAAGCGTGGGCTGTCTCGAACGTCTCGAGATCGAGACGGATATTATCGGAGCGGATCTCCGCGTATACACGCCGGAGGGGCGGGTGCGGACACCGCGGTAGCCGGAGCTGCTCCGGGCACGCGGCGGCATGTCGGCGACGGGGAAGAAGGCACGACGGCGTGGGGAGAAGGGTGCGACGGCGGCGGGGCGCTGGAGGCGAGGAAGAAGGGCGCGGCTTGGAAGAAGGAGGCGATGGAGTGGTGGTTGGCGGGCTCGCATGCGCTGTTTTTATAAAGCGGGGCCGACGCCGCGCGCCAAAGCTGCCGCGCCCCGGGCCGTTTTTTCACGCGCGCGCACACTTCCTTTTCCCACGTCAGATTCTCCCGCGCCTGCTGGAGCGCGCCAAACCGGCCCGCGCGCGCTAAAAATAGCTTTTTCCCCGCGCGCACGATATTTAGCGCGGCTGTTAGCGGTAGTACACACTATGAAGATAGTATCATATAATAATATGATATGCATGATACTAGTACATAATACTTCTCGCTATGACCAACCTCATATGCATTTTTGAGGTTGCAGATACGACGACTCTTAAATATACGGTGATGAAATCGTAGGAGAAAGGCGAATATGCCGACAGGCAGGAAGGGAGGGGCTCGCAGTGGGAAAAGAAGAGATTCGAGCGAGCAGGGCAGGTCATGAGGTCGGACGTCGTCGTCGTGAGGCGCGCCGGTCATAGCCCGCAGTCGCACGCCGGTCGTCGCCCGCAGCCGTGCATGCCTGTAAAAACGCCGGTCCAAACGCGCCGCCTGGCGCTTTGGCAAAGGCCCGAGCAAATTGAGCGACGCGTGCATCACCATCACGTTCCTCACGCGCCATGGCTAGCTAGCAACTTCAATGGCCGTGACCTCTCCGCCCTGGCTGCACCTACCTCTCACATATGCTGCATATAAATGTACCGACCTTGTACCCAGTGCAACTCGTAGCACCCTGGCTGGTCCGGTGCGATCGAGATGGCCTCCCGATCGATGGAGAAGTAGCGTTGCGACCCAGCTGCTCACGCTGAAGACCCAGCTTCTCTCACCTCACTTTTCACGTCGCCCGGCGAGCTAGGTTGGGTGGCCCCGAACTTGATACTTTATATAATTTTTTTCTTTGAGACGGTTATTTTTTGTCATGGTTATTCCACATGCTTTGCGCAAATTGTAAGTCTTCGTGCTTTAATTCTATATATGTTAGATTTGATTAGCCTTGTTCAGTTCGATTTAAACTTTTAAAGTGAGCAATAGCTCTTCTTCTTAACTAATGGATGAGGCTAATCTTTTGCCTCTGTTTCGAAAAACAAAATTGCCGGGAAGGGAACACTCGTGCCACTATGCTGTGGAATGCCCCGCTCTCTTTTAGGCCAAAACTTTGGTTATTCGAGTTTGCCTTACAATATACTCGATCAAGCATGGCATTACGCTTTCATGTACTAAAACGGTAAAACACTACTCCTGAACCACCACCGCAACAAAGCTTGATTAAAACTGACCAAACTATGCAGAAGGATAGACTCGTGGACAATAACCTTGCTGCTGCGAAGATATGAAGAAAATTGCAGTGTGTGTGGCTCAACCTTGCTGCTGCGAAGATATGAAGAAAAATGCAGAGTGTGTGCCTCATCTTGCTGTTGTAGCCTATAGGTTGGCATTGCTCAGGCATGGAGGGGGCATCGTTGTTCTCCGGTCACAAGCACCGATGGGAGATGCGGTGTTGTTTGAGTTTGAAGGAAGTACATGGAACAAACAGGTACAAAACTAAAGCAAGACAGTTCACTTAATTAACACCCTACATTGCTTAAGTTGCCCAGAGTCGAAAACCACTCAAGATCTAGGAAGTCTGAATAGGATCACTGCCATAATCGGGTTTAGTGCTTATGACATGGAAAAGTGGAGGTGAAGAAATCAAAACTTAGTTCGAATCACCGGTATCACTGCCATAATCGGGTTTAGTGCCTGCGACGTGGAAAAGTGGAGGTGAAGAATTCAAAACTCCACCTAGGTTTGGAACGGCAATGGACTTGGAGAAACAAGTCTAGCGGGTGTGGCGAAGCCTGATCATGGCATCTTCTCTCGTTATTTTCCCTGAACAATTGAACAAAGGAGGGCCATCGCAGCAACCTCGAATTAAAGGTATGGAAAATACATAATTTAATACCTTTACAGCACAATTAGAAAAATATTTTGTTAATACATAGGTAGTATAACATATTGAACTGGAGAATTATTTTAAAGGGAAACCCTCCTCTAATAATCCTCTTGTGTTAGAATTGCAAGCAAAAGATTCAACCCTTTGTATACATGAAAGCCAAAGTGGCAGCATGAGTTACTAAAGCCACAGATTCATGGAAACTAAAATAATAACAATATGTTGAGAGTACTAATCTATCATTAATTTGCAACATTGTAATGGTACCTAGAATTTAAATGTAACAAGGCGGGGTAATTTTCTTTTTCTTTTGTCTTTACTACTATTAATGATAACTACCGAGATAGAATGCAAAGTTTCCAAGATGGGTTCTCAGGTGTGGGAAGAAAACTCACCAATTATTTAGATCTTGCAACCTAATGACACAATACAATGAAATAAAATCATAATCTTTTGATTTAAAAGAAAATCATAATTCAGATGTCCAGGAAACTAATAGGCAAATGTCCAACAATAATTTGGCAAAACCAAAGTCCACCTTGAAATTCTTTGGTGTCTACAACATAACGGGGCAAATGCACATCAAGGAAAGTAAAGGTTGGTCATTAAAGGAAATGAAATGCTTGAACAATGGAAATTATCTAAAGCTTCAGTATCTCAGTATGCAAAAATTCTAGAGATAATTAGTCATTACAAATGATCAGATACGTGATTGTTCACATATCCAAATAACATAAAGTCATATATTAGACTACCGGATTAATATGATATGGCTTCTTTAGAAGAAACAACGGGTGCAATGTTGTACTTGTGGCTGATGCAAAGCTATGCAAATCAAAATGGAGAACCAATTGGATGAAAACATGGATTTCTAAATTAACTCATCAGAAAATAAAACATGTCTGACGAAAAAAATAAAATATTAAAAGAAATAACCTATATGTAATAGAAATTACCTTCATGTAGCAACATCTTGAGTTCCTTTCACTACCTTTCTCAATGTGTAAGGAGTTTGTGCTTATATAACTCCAAACTGAAACAAAACAAAGAAATTAACGTTTGAGTTTTCTAAAATGTAGGACAGTGAACCAACCTCGTAATTGAAGACTAGATACCTGACTCTCTGCTTGATCTTACAACCCACCAATTGAAGCCGACTTTATTCTCTACCATATGGATCTCACATGCTTACATATGAAGCACCGAACTTCCCAAAAGTCGCTTATTACACAAATACGGCCTAATTATGTGATCAATTAGAAAGGAAAACCATCTAAAGATCACCACTAATAGGAAAAAGGGTAGATAGCTTGAGAACATTACTCTTCCTACAACTAACATGACGAAATTACGATAAGAAACCTTTAAAGAGATGACATATGCAACTATGGTTAGCATGTCTTCCAACAAACTACATAATGCCTTTTGACAGTTCCCTTCATGATCACCATGTTTGTAACCGTAATAGTTATTAGATATTATAAAAGGTTGTTAAATTTGTGTAAGGAAAATAAAGTATTAAATTGTACTTGAGATGTAAAACGTAGTGCAGGTGTGAACTAACATATACACACCCTACGTCCCCAAATAGATTGAGTATAAGTTCAGTTAAAAAATCAACTATTTCTAACTTTACAAGAAATATAAACAACTACAATATTTTAATAAATACTACATTATGACAATATATGTAATGGTGGATTTGACACGCTTTATTCATATCTACGGTGAAAACAAAATAGCAACCACAACAATATGTCGAGGTCAGTAACAATAGTAAAAGTCACATATCATGCACAAAACACAAGCACTAGTACTTGCATTCGTAATGCTATGTCGTAGGATCAACAAACAGAGGTAGTGCAGGGATTCTATAGTTACGGATATTTTCCTACTGGCTGCCCTGCTAATCCCTTCACTAACTTTCCACCAATCTCTCCTAAATTTCCCCGTGGACATCCTCCTCCGACCAGATGTTGTCTCCTCCTTATGTAAGTTTAATTCTGCAAGATCGGTCCATAGATGTAGCACAACTCAGGTGAGTGCATGCGATAAGATCAAAGATGATTGAATCCTATATCGGTACAACGCCATGACGATGACGTGGACCTGTCGTGGCCGAGGAGACCGGGAGTGTTGAGGGGTGCTAGATCTGGCCAGGAATTAGCTAGGTATGGTGGTGAGCGGGCAAAATAACCATGGGAAGCTGGACTAACGACTGCTCAAATGGGTCGCGCCTTAGGCATCTCCAACGCTGACCTTTTCTAACCAAATGACTCAGAGATGGTCTTACAAACGTAGCCCATGGAGGATAGATACCGTCAATCAGATATTAGCCCATATTGTATTCATGCCCATTGACAGTGTACGTAGTTGTAAGGAGGAGTTTTTGCTTCAGTCAGCCAAGCAAACAATGAAGACCGCTGCAACACATTTATGTCATTGTGAGACCAGGACATGCCAAATAAAGCGTGTCAAATCCAAAGATCTTGAGATGCAACTGCTTCAAGAATAATGGTGAGCTTCCTAACATGATCCTAATATGTTAAGATCCTAATATTGTCCTTGTAGAACTTATGGCTAGTTCTTCCATCTCCAATGCATGCAGTTAAGAGATCCGGGCAAACCTAGCCACCCACTTACTACGGACATTGCCAAGAGCCTCTCGGTGTCCGCGACAGTTGGTTATCTCAAGTACTGAGGTCCCAACACCGAGACCAGGAAGTAGAAAATCCGACCATGGCGTCTCCGCATGTGCTCTCGGACATCCGGAGGTATTCGTCCCACGAATCTGTAGTCATGCCATATGCAGGCATCCATGATGCAGCTATGCACTTCTGATAACCAGAGAATCCAATACTTCCAACGTCATCCTAGTTCAAGATGAAGTAGTCATGAAAGGACCGAACGTAATGTTAGAGGCGATCAAAGACATTTTTTCGCATTCGAAAGCGCTAGCGAAAATTGTCAGGGAATAGGGCATCGGGGCAAACTAGTCATCCATCATCATCAAATGGCCCCGTGCCCTATTCCGATTGAGCACTAGATGACCCTTGATCAATCCCTTAAAATGAGAACATGCTCTTTCGCTTGCTCCGCGTCTACAAGGACCGCCTGCATAGTTATCGTTTCATCCATGTAATCCTCCTTGTGGGACGATGCAATGTAGTGCTCGTATAGGCACTCCATATCCGAATTCATTGTTTCATAGAAGGGACAAGTAATTTAGCAAGGGCATTTCACCAAACACTTGCCGGACTTGGTGGCTACCGTAGAGAGAATGGTACATGCGCGGTGATGGATGGATGAGATGTAGTGCTGGGCCACGCGAAGACACGTGCCATGCATGCCTTGGTGATCAGGTTGTAGTGCTGGGCCACGCGAAGAGTTTGGCCGAACGTTGTGCACCTGTGCTCGTGCCGAACGCATGCGTGCGTATAGCTAGCGGAAATCGTATCAAGCAGGCGTGGTTTGCCCGTGCGTGTGTGCATGCATGTTTCCATCACCTGCCCTGGTTGGTTGATTGATGGAAAAATGGACAAGATCTGTCCAAGAGGCGTCAGCCGATCCAGCACCAAAATACTTGCGTCTGTGTCCATCAAGGTCGGACGTTGTGACGTACATGCGCACACGCCGGTCATCGCCCGCCGTCGTGCATGCTCATGTAGTGGTTCAAAAGCGAGAGGCACAGAGGCATGCTTCTTTTGTTTGCCAGCCGCCTCGCCGGGAGCAGCCCGCCACCTTGCTTAGAGGCGAGGCCATCTTCCTCTATAAATTAAACGAAAATACGCCAGCTGCGTAGCTGCCTAGCTGGTGCACTCCCCAGTCCTTACCATCCTAGTCGATCCGGCGCCGGAGAGTAAGATGACGATGGTCTACGGAGGATGGGGAAGCAGCAGCACGGCGCGGCCGCCGCTCACGCTGAAGCTCCAGGTGAACACCCGCACCAACCGCGTGGTTTGCGCCGAGGCCGAGAAGGACATGGCGGACTTGCTCTACTCCTTCGGCAACATCCCGCTCGGCGCCGCCGGCACGCTGCTCGGCAGGGGCTCCATGGGCAGCTTCGGCAACTTGTCCCAGAGCCTCGGGGGGCTCCACGCCTCCTACGTCATCGACCAAGACGCCAGGGACGCCCTGCTCGCGCCCACGGGCCGCGGCCTTCTCCTGCTCGCCGGCAGCGGGTCATCGTCGTCGTCTGGCGGGTTCGTGCGGGGGGCCGTGACCTACACGGTCATGGACGACCTCACGGTCACCCCCATGTCTCACATCAGTTATACCACCATGCTCAATAACAATTTCAGGCACATCCATCACCTGCAAGAAAGGATTGTCACGGTTGGCCCCACTGAGGTAACCACAACAAAACTGCTACTGCTACTGCTACCGCTACTGGTGTTTAGTGCAAATCCAATATTGACCGAGTTGAGTTACTGGATACGATGTTTACCAGGCTCTGGAGCTGTTGAGGGCGTCACTGCAGTCCAGGACGGTGCTCACCGACGTCTTCCTTAGGAGGGCCTGAACAGCTACCTCAAGAGTCAAGAACGAATCCGTGCGATCCCGAGCGTCCTTGCCGTTTTGCGTGTGTGCATGTGCGTGTCACGGTGTCAGTGTGTGCTTGTGTCTCTTGTTTTAGCCATATATGCTGGTGAAGTGCGTACGCACTTGCACTTGTGTGTGTGCTCTTGTGTCTGTTGTTTTATCTATTTATTATGCTCGTCAAGTCTTTGTTTACACACCTCGAATGGCATGAATGAAGGCAAGGAATTATTATCGAGTTGTTCATTGGTTGGATCATTTCATATTATTTTCATTCACATTTGTGGAAATATTGTTGAGCGTTGCAGAACATGAAGCAATGCAATTAGGTGGTCTACAAATCTGGATGTAATTTTTATTTCTGATATTCGTAGTACTGCCATGATTGAAGATGAATAGATTGGAAGTTTTTTTCCAAAAAAAAAACATTGCTACTTTGCTGCAATTTTAGATGATCAAGATCTAAAATGTTTAGATAGCTCAGAGTTAGTAAACAGCGATGCTATAGTTACGAAATTATTATTATTTTTGTTTATTTGAAGGAAAGCACTTTACGGGCTGAGATGGGCGCTTTTTTTAGACGAGGCTGAGGTGGGCGCTTAAGATAAAATTACGGCTGGACGTGTCAAATTTATCGATGTACGATGACATTTGCCACAAGTCCTCATACATCACACTAACTTTGTCTTAAATTCAAACGACAAGATACCACATACTCTTCGGATGTGTCCATGACAACAACAATAGGTTTATTTCCTATATCCTGAGCGGGCACTAGGACGATGGCGGCGAGGCGGTGCAACTCGTCATGGGAGCGGGCGGCACACCCTGCGTTTCGCGGCTGGATGAGATGGCGTCTCTGGATCTGGGCGTCCAAGGGCCTATGCATCCAAAGACCTCCCTAGCGACGAACAGCGCGGATCTGGCCCTTGCAGCCAGCCCATTTAGAGAGCGTCTGAGGGGCAGCTTTGTCTCGCATGTTGCGAGACAAGGCGGATCCTATTCTTTATGTAGATTGGGGAATAGCAATCAAATGTGTACCCCACACACGCCTCATCTTATATACGGGCCAGCCGATTTCGGGTTATTCCCCAACTGGGTTTGAGAAGGTACTACAACCTTCCCCTAGCCGGGTTTTTTCCTTTTTTCATTCTTTCGGGTTTTCTCTCTTTTTTCTCCTTTTTCATTTTTTTCTTTTCATTTTTGTTTATCTTTTTTCTATTTTAAAATCACCAACTGTTTTTCAAATCAGGAAGAGATTTTCAATTAATTAACTTTTTGAAAATTGAAAAAAATAACAGTTGTAAATATTATACAAATCCGTGAACACTTATTCCAAACTCGTTAACATTATTTTGGAAGTTGAGAAAGTTTTCCAAGTAGAAAAAGCTTTTTTGAATTCATGAATATTTTCCGGAATTCGTGAACATTTTTTCACACGTGATTTTTTTGGAAATTAGTGAAAAAGATGCAAACTCGCAAACATTTTTTAAAGTTTATGAACTTTTTCTAAAGTCATGAACATTTTTTTAATTCATGGAGACATTTTTTTAATTTTTTTATTTAAAATTCAAGAACCTTTTTTAAAAGGCATAAATTTTTTTGGAATTCACATGCATTTTTCGAATTCAAGATTTTTCTTTTTGCATTCAAGAACATTTATCGAACTGGTAAACATTTTTAGAATTGAGAGCTTTTTGAAGTTCTTGAAGTTTTTTTAAATTTTATTCTTGTTTCAAATCCTAATATTTTGGTGAAGCAAAAACAACAGAAAAATCCACAGAAAGTAAAAAAGAAACAGGGGTGCCCGCCCTGCACATGGGCCAGTCCAAAGCACTGGCGGTATACCAAATCAAGGCAAACTCTGAATACTAGATACTCCTATGACCCAAAACAGAGTCAAAGGGTGGGTGGGTGTGTGTGTGTGTGGGGGGGGACGCTATAGAAGACTATCCAGCGACCCGACCCCCTAACTAGGAGGTCCCGTGAGATTAAAGGAAGCGTCACCTCAGGCAGCCTTTGTAAATGGACTACCCCAGTAGGCTAGGTACATTTCATTTGGTTTCTTTGCATTAGTTTTTTGGCTTATTTTCATTTTATGATTTTTTTCATATATTTTGAAATAATCTAAATACATACATACCAAAATTAATTTACTTCAATTTTAAAAGATTTCATCACGCATTTAAAAACGGTCATGCTATGTAGAAAATCTGTTATATGAAAATTTTAGAAAACATTCATATCATTTATAAAAAGTGCTCTTAACGTTTAGAAAAAATTGCACATTTTAAAAAGATGATCATGGTATTTTAAAAAACAGTTAATACAATGAAAAAAAAATGTTTGCATGATAAAAAAATGTTTTTCACATATTAAAAAATATTAGTACAATGTAAAGAATGTGTTTACACAATGTTTTTAAAAAATTGTACCTTTCAAAAAAATGTTCATGACGTTTAGAAAATTGTTCAGGCCTTTCAAAAATATGTTCACAGCATTTAAACAACTTTTATACAATGCAAAGAAATGTATGCCTGATTAAATAAAATCAGTTTAAAAAAATATCCATGATATTTAGAAAATGATCCAGCGTTTCAGTTAAATGTTTGTCACGTTGTAAAAAATATTTGTGCAATGTGAAACAAATGACAAACATAATTAAAAAAAATCATACCATTATTAATGTGACAATTAAAATAATCACCCTTTATAAAAAAAAGTTCGGGACATTTTCTTAACCATTTCTATGCAATGTAGAAAATATGTTAAACTTGTACACCTAGTGCACTCCCTAGTCCCTACCATCCTAGTCGATCTGGTACTGGGGAGTAAGATGATGATGGCCTACAGTGGAAGGGGGAGCAGGAGCACAGCGGCACCGCTCACGCTGAAGCTCTAGGTGCACACCTGCGCCAATCGCGTGGTTTGTGCCAAGGTCGAGAAGGACGTGGTGGACTTGCTCTTCTCCTTCGGCAACATCCCCTTGGGCACCGCCACCACGCTGCTTGGCAGGGGCTCCATAGGCAGCTTCAGCAACTTGTCCCAGAGCCTTGGGGGGCTCCACGCATCCTACATCACCGACCAAGACGCCAGGGAAGCCCTCTCACACCCACGGGTCACGGCCTTCTTTTGCTTGCCGCCGGCGTGTCGTCGTCGTCATCTAGTGGGTTCATGCGGGGGGTGACCTACGTTCACCCCATGTACATCATCTCTTTGGCCATCATCCTTAAAAACAACAAAATCAAGGACATCGGCCATCTCGAGGAAAGGCATGTCCTTGTGGGCCCCACCAAGGTAACGAGGACGAAACTACTATGGCTACTACTGCTGCTGCTGTTGTTGTTAGTACAAATCCAATTTTGACCGAGTTGAGTTACTGGATATGATGTTTACTAGGCTCTGGAGTTACTGAGGGCGTCACTGTAGTCCAAGACGGTACTCACTGACGTCTTCCGTCTTCCTTAGGAGGGCCTGAAGTGCAACCTTTGAGAATAAAGAATCCATCCTTGTGACCGCCACCAGAATCCCTTGCCGTGTCATTGAGGTGTGCGATCTGTGTTTGCTACTTGAATGAATAAAGGCAAGGAATTATCATAAAGTTGTTTATTTCATTAGTTGGATGGGTTCTCTTTAAATTTAAAATCGCATTTGTAAAATATTGGATCAATGCTCAAGACTATCCTCCTCTCCTGACCACTTCATATGTTAATGAAAATGAAGTGATTTCAGAACATGAAGCAATGTGATTAAATCACCACTATTTTGCAGTTTTAGGTGATCAAAATTTACAATATATTAGACGGCTGAGAACTAGCGACTTATATATATATATATATATATATATATATATATATATATATATATATATATATATATATAGTGTTACTATTCATCATCCAGGGTGCGGAATAAGTTATTCTTCACCCGAGGTAATATTACGATCATTTCATAATTAAATTACGTTTGAATTCAAATAGTTACATTCTTATTTATTCACTACGTAAAATTTGGTATAAAAAATAAAAATATAGGGCATAAGACAAGAAAATTTGCAGTTTATGTGTATTTTACACTACGTTTTTATGTTTGTAATTTTACATAACATAAAATATGTTTTACATGATTATATATTTTCTTACGGTCTCTTTTTACGTCAGAAATAAGATAAAACTTACGAAATGTAAAATTACGGTGAATTGATGATAAAATAGAGGGGGGTGAAGAATAACTATTCCTCACCCAGGGTGACGAATAGTCAATCCCTTCACATGCGGCTAGTGTAGGCGTAGGTGCCCTTACTAATCTACAAATGTGTTGTGTCCTCTGTTGAAAAAGACGTCACGCCTAGCCGACGACCAAATCCCCCGCCTAGGCGAAAATTTTCCAAATTCATGAACTTATACATATGTGTAAAAAATAAATAATATTTTTGAGTTCACGGACATTTTTAAGTTTGTGAACGTTTTTTAAATTTGGAAACGTTTTCCAAATTCGCAAACATGTTTCGAATGGGCATACATTTTTTCATTTTGTGGGCATTTTTAAATTAAAATAAAACCGACCGAAAGAAAAACTCCTTTTTTTGTTCCCACGTACACATCTTAGTCCTATTTTTTTTTAGAATCTGTTCCATTGTTTTTAACAGAACACGATCGAGCGGGGCCAACTAATGGGCTAGACATGGGCGACGCCCAGCAGCATTTTGTTTTGTTCTTTGTGCCATAGCAGGCCACGTGTTGCTGAAGAAGCGGAGGAGTTCTTAAAAAAAAAGGACCCTCCACCCTATTCCGTTTGATACATCCGAAGCAGCTGCTGCAACTTGCCGAATGTTATCGCAGCATGTATCAGGGTTCAAGTCTTGGTGCTCGCATTATTTCTGAATTTATTTCAGGGATTCCGGCAATACGCTTTCAGTGGTAGGAAACGTTCCCGTCGGCGACAAGGCGTCTACGGTGTCTTTGTAAGTCAAGATGATATGCCGGCTCAATCTTTCGAAGGTGCTTAGGGGTAGGATGAGTGTATGCGCGTATGTATGAGCGATTGCGTTTGTACTGTGTTAAAAAAAACTTACTGAATGCTATCAAAACCTCTGAACCATACCCACTCTGTAAGTTTATTGAAGTGTCAAAAATGTCTTTTATTTTGAGACAGAAAGATTACATATAGTGGTTGTGTCATCAGATTTTAGAGGCTGGGAATTGATCCCCTTTTCAGAAAACAAACAAATGGTACTTAGGATAGTCACGGCGAGTACAAGCCCCAGATCCAGATCTAGGCGTCGTCACTACCAACAGCAGAGAGTGAGCCTGAGCTACCCACCGCTACGCGCCGCCCAGACGACCAAGAGGACAAGCTACAACCACCGCCATGATGCCCGCCAGAGAACCAACCATGCAGACCACCATCCGGAGTCACCGGCTCGGCATCCATGTCCCGAGATATTGCCAACCGTCCATATCACAGTGCACTAACCCCGATAGGAAGAGCGGAAGGCACCCCTTGCACTCGTGGCCCAACATCCACCACCGGGTTCGAGTCAACGCCTCCACCGTACAAGACGCTCACGCCTGGGTCCCCAGCCAGTCTTGCTGGACGTGAAGGGGACGGCGACGCGCGGGGGGAGGGGGAGGGCAGGCCCCAGCGCAGGCCATGAGGTCTTGGCCAAGGTGAGCTCGAAAGCCGCCACATCCGTGGTCATCCGTACCGATCCACCGACGATACACCAACACCAAGGGAGCTCGACTCGAACCAACACCACCAACGAGCAGCAGGCAAGGATATACAAATGTATATGAGTTTTTTTTCGAATGTATACAAAAAAATTAATCATATCTTCTAAAAATGTTTCATATGTATACGAAAAATTTACCATAAAAAATGTACAACATATATAAAAAAATGTAGACTTCAAAACATATATTTGAGAAAATGTTAATCATATACTTGCAAAATGTTAAAACAGTATTAAAAAAATGTTCCCTATTTATACAATAAATGTACAATCGGTATGAAATAAAGTAGACATCAAAACATATATCTGAAAAAAAACATGTATTTGAAATATGTTAAACGTGTATAAGAAAAATGTTTATTAAGTGTACCAAAATTGTAAAATCTATTTGAGCAAAAGTAGACATCAAAACGTATATCTGACAAAAATGTTAATTTTGTCTTTAAAAAATGTTAAATAAAATTAAGAGATTATTTCTACTGTATACAAAATGTACAATTTATCTGAAGAAAGTAGACCCAAAGCATATATTTTAAAAATTATTAATCATATGTTTTAAAATTATTAATGTGTATAAAATAATGTTTCCCTTTATATACGGAAAATGTACAATGTGTAAGAAAAGGTAAAAGAAGCAAGGAACACGAGAAACAAACAAAGAAAACTGACAGAAAAGAAAAACAAACCAATCGAAAACAGTGCAACATAATGAAAATGAAAAACGCCAAAGAAAACCATAAAAAGAAGCAAATAAGACGAATTGGAAGGAAGGAAATTAAAAATCAAAGAAACCAATGCAAAACAGTGATACAATGAGAAACCTGTAAAAACGAATAAAAAAACTTAAGAGAACCATAGGAAAAAAGAGAGGGAAAAACCCGAAAAGGAAGCAAAATAATGAAAGTGAAAGAATAGTGCTACACTATGGCCCAAGACAGTACTGTAGCATCCAGAAAGTTCCTCATGCGAGAGAATCATATATCTCGCTATAAGAGCCGAAAAAACTAGATATTGATCTAGCGGCCCGCGTGGACTTTTTCTGGTTCTGTTTTTAAAGTTTTTAAGGAGGGGGGGGGGGGGGAGGATATTAATGAAATCACTAGTTAAGGAGGACTCCCTGCGGAAATCACTCCAACTTCCCCAGGTTGCGATAAGTGGCGCGCTGCATGTGCGTCACTTGTCGCAACCTGGGAGTTTTCCCTTTTTTCGTAGATTCGTTTATTCAAAACGTTTTATCTCTTAAACCAAATCTCGAACCGCTTTCGCTGTTGGATTTCTCGCATTGAGATCTTCAAAACTAGATCCCATGTAGATAGGTTTTTTTTCCTTTCCGGAAGAGGCACGCCCGTGCCTCTGACGAAACCACAACCGTGCCTCTCGCGGAAGCAAAAGCGTGCCTCTCGCGGAAGAAAAAAAAACAGAAAACGCGTTTTTTCCCTTTCCGAAAGAGGCACGCCCGTGCCTCTCGCGAAAGCACAACCGTGCCTCTCGCGGAAGTAAAACCGTGCCTCTCGTGGAAGAAAAAAAAACAGAAAACGTGTTTTTTTTCATTTCCGAGAAGGCACGACCGTGACTCTCGTGAAAGCACAACCGTGCCTCTCGCGGAAGCAAAACCGTGCCTCTCGCGAAAGAAAAGAAAACAGAAAACACGTTTTTTTTCATTTCCAAGAGCCACGGCCGTGCCTCTCGCGAAAAAAAAACCGTGACTCTGTCGAAAAAAATGCGTTTTTTTGCGCAAAAAATTTATTTTTTCAAAAATAAAAAATTTGGTCGAAAAGCTAGGGAAGACCGGTGGAAAACCAAAACGTAAAAAAAACCATTTAAAAAGCTGAAAATGCGTGCAGAAAAATAAAAAAACAAAATCCGGAGGGAGCGCCCAGAGCGCGACACGTGGCGAATGGCCGAGAGCGCGTCCAGTGGTGCTGATCGTCGCGAGGCTCCCGAACAAGCGCTCGTTAATTAGTTGCTCCCGGATATTAATCTAGCCACCCTTTACTGGTTCCGTTTATTTTCTTTTTCTTTTCAATTTTCACCTTTGTTTTGCTTCTTCTTGATTCATTTTTCAGTTTTCTATGATATTATTTTCAATTTCCTTTTCCCTTTTTGTTTCTTTGTTTTTCTTTTATCGGTTCTCTTTTGTTCATCATGCATTTAACAAAATTCATAGTGTATGTTTCAAAAGTGTTTGTCATGTACTTAATGTATTTAATAAAAATTTGCATTGTAGTTAAAAATATACATCTTGTGTTTCAAATTATTCATTGTACCATGCAAAAAAATTGTTCATTGTGTTTTAAAAATAAGTTTATCTTCTTTTTTAATAATTGTTCATCTTGTAATAAAATATGTTCATATTGTATTTAAAAAATATTGACCTTGTATTAGAAATATGCATCACATATTAGAAATTACTCAATGTGTACAAAAAAATGTCATCATGTATTAAAAGTTACTCATCATATACCGCAAAATATTAATGTTTTATATAGAACAATGTACGCTGTGTATTAAAAACCATTCTCTGTTACGTGTATTACAAAATTATTCATCATGTAATATAAGTAATTATCATGTACTACCGTGTTGTTTGTCGTGTGTTTATAAAATGTTCATGCATTTTCAAATACAACATTGGAGTAAAACCGCAAATAGAAGGTTCAGTGATCATCTCTAGAGAAGAAGGGAGTGAGACAACGGCAATAGACTAATGCAACACAACACACGGGTGAGGGCCTTTTATAGCATGAGGATGACTGAAGATCTCAATGTACATACACGTCATGTATATACACGAGTTTTGCTATTCATTCAGTTTTGTTAGGTCTGTATGTACATGACGTGTACTATGATCTTTATGATATAAATAAGACACTTAATATCATGCAAAGAAAAAAACTGTCCCTCCATGCCATTGTGCGACTGCAAATCAGCCGCGTCGGACTGACGGGCACCACGCGGCACGCGTCCTCCGGAGTCCACGCACCACGTCTGCCTTATCCCCACCGCAGTACTAGACCAAGCGAGATCCCCAAATCCTTTGTCTCCTACCCAAGGCCCAAATAACAGACCGCGGTGAGATCCCTAGTACCTTGCCATGGTCTCGCTCTCCATCACTGCATAGCACGCGTTTTCTTCGCATACCACACCCAGCGAGATCCCCAATTCCGGCAGGGACTGCTTCCGGCGGCGCGATACTGCTTCTCGCGGCGCGAAGCGGGCACTGCATCCGGGGGGCTGCCGGCGTAGCTGAGCTCGTCGGTGCAGCAGGAGGGAAAGCGTCTAGCGCACTGCCGGTGTTGCAGAGCTCGCCGGTGCAGGGGAAGAGAGCCTGGTGCAGAATTGGTGCATCGTCTCTGGTCTCGCGGGAGCGTCTCTGTATCCGGTGTCGCGGGGGTGCTGCTGCCGGTGGCGCGACGAGTCGAGGACTACGATGCTGCCATGAAGCGGTCGTTGGTGCCGGCGATGCTACCATGAAGCACCCGATGCTGCCGGCGGCACTGCAATGAAGCGGGCACTGCTCCTTACGGCGCGACAAGTCGACGACGGCGACGCTGCAAATGAAGCGGTTGCTGCTGCCGGCGGCGCGACAAGTCGACGATGGTGACGCTGCAATGAAGCGCCCGCACGCTGCAATGAAGCGGCTGCTGCTGCCGGCGGCGCTGCTTCCGGAGACGCGACAAGTCGACGATGGTGACTGCAATGAAGCACCCGCTGCTGCCCCTGCTTCCGACGACGCGACAAGTCGACGATGGCGACGCTGCAATGAAGCGCCCGCTACTGCCGGTGGCGCTGCTTCCGGTGACACGACAAGTCGACGACGGCGACGTTGCAATGAAGCGGCTGCTGCTATCGGTGGCGCTGCTTCCGGCGACACGACAAGTTGACGACGGCGGCGCTACAATGAAGTGCCCGCTGCTGCGGGTGGCGCTGCTTCCGGCGACGCGACAAGTTGACGACGGCGACGCTGCAATGAAAGCGCCCGCTGCTGCCGGTGGCGCTGCTTACAACGATGCCGGAACTGCAAGATGGCCTTGCTGCAAGGGCTGCAGGCGATGGCTACGCGGCGGCGACAACTGCTGCAAGCAGAGACGGATTGTGGCGGTGGCCGGCTTTCCGTTTTGCAGCAGCGGGCAGTGCGGCGCTGGCTGCGATGCTGGTGGGAGGCGTGCCATCAGGGATCCATGGGAAAAGAGCTACGGCTGTGATGGGCCTTAGAGCATCTCCAGCCAAGCCCTTCCAGACGATTTTTTCGCGCCGGTGCTAAAAAACGTCCCAGTCGTGCCCCCAGGAGCCCGATTTTCGCCGGCCTGGGCTGAAATTAGCACCGGTGGACCCAACCCGAACCCGGCGCGCTGGGGTGCCCAGGGGCGCCGGGCGAATCGTTTTTGACGCGAAAGTGCCACGGGCCCGCCGAGTCAGCGACACGGGCGCTTCGTCGCCCTCATTACCTCGGTTCCCGCGGGAATCAATGCCAAGGCAGCCGCCGCCGGTCAGCCTTGCCATTGATTCCTCACGGATGGCGCGGCGTCCGCAGGCGGCCCGACGCCCCTCCCTCCAGCGCGCAGACATCGCTGGCGCGGTGCACACACTGACGCGGCTATATAAGCCGGTCGCCTCCCTCGCCTCCGGCCACACCAAGCCCTAGCCGCCGAGCTCTCCCTCTTGTGCGCCGCCGCCGAGCCCTCCCTCTTCCTCCCCCGTGCGCCGCCTCCGAGCCCTCCCTCTCCCTCCCCCCGTGCCCCGATGGCCGAGCATTTCCCCAACGCAGGCGGCGGCCAGCAACCGGCCGCCGCTGCTGTAAACAGAGATAAAGCCAACATCCCGGAGCCACCGGACATGCCCACCGGGCCAACGGGGTGGAGGCTCAGCAACGGGGGAGTGCCCATTCCCCCGTTGCCCGACGCCGTGGCGCGCCCTGGCTACTTCGCCGACGAGGTTCAGATCGTGCGCACCTCCCTCACCGACGAGCAGCACGCCCTCAAGACGCCCGCCGACAATCACGCTGGCGTGGGCGGCGATTGAGCGCCGCCAGGAGAGGGCTGGCGCCCGCGGGTGCCGGTGGTGGCGCGGCGAACAGCGGCGCCACTTGTGGTGGGGCGTCCCCCGCAGACGCTTCGAGGGCGTCTTGGCGCCTTGAGGGCGGCAACAACCCATCACTGGCATACCTCCCCGGCGAGGACGGCCGCCCCGGCCCACCGTCGACGCGCCGGGCAATGGATGCCCAGGAGGTTCGACCCCTCCTCGCCGTCCTCCTCGCACTCCTCCTCACGGGGTTCTTCCCACTCCTCCGACTCTCTGAAGCTGCTCGGCGTCAAGGCCAAGCCCGCGGCGGAGACGCCGCTCGGCCAGCGCACTCGCAGCGCCGGCATCGTCGTCAATGAGGGCGGTCGGCGCGCCTCCTCGTCGGCTCCTCCGCACTTTATCAAGCCAAAGACGGAGCCGGGCTAGCGCCGGTGAAGACGGAGCCGGGCCTCCCCGCCGTGAAGACGGAGCACGGCGAGGTGGAGCTCGACGACGACGCGGCCCTGGAATGGGCGCGCAAGGACTCCCTGAAGATGGCGAGGGAGCGCCAGTGCGCCACCCTGCGGCGGTTCGAGCAGCGCCGCCGAGGCCACGACGAAGGAGAGTCGTCGTCATTGAGGACAGCAACGACGACGACGCGCCGCCGCCACCAGTCCGCGTTGGCGACGCCGGTCAGGGGTCCACCAGGGACAGCCGCGTCAAGGAGGAGAAGACCGCCGCCGACGGCGCCGAGGATGGCGGCGACGACGACGACTACTCGGTGTTCAGCGATTTCTTTTTCTAGTTATATTTTGCTATGTACCGCCGAACATGCCAATATATGCCAAGGTTTGCCAAAATTTAGCCGTGTTTAACCGAACTTCGCCGAACGTTTTTTTTTTTAAATTATGCGCATCTGGGGGCGGCCTTGGGGCGGCGGAGAACCAACTTCGCCCTCGGGTCCTATTTTCTGTTGGCTCGCGGTAGCGATTTTAGGCGCCCCCTGGGGGCCAACGGCTGGAGATGCTCTTATCCAACGACAGTGGAGGCGGTTTAAGTTTAGGATCGCATCAGTCGGATGATTTGTATACAAAAGCTATCAAAGCAAAACAACGTGTTGGCTTTTAAAACCTTTTTCTCTCTTTTTTTCTATCATCGGTTTTTAGCAATCCAATATACAAATGTTGTCGGAGATGCTCACTCAGGAAGATGAACAGTGTTAACTAAGGCCACTGTTTTGAAAACTGTCATCAGGTGATACTCGGCAAACGACGCAGTGTCGTCACTCCTCCGTCAAGTGCCGCGTGCTAGCCGGGACACATGTTCTCGCCTTTGCCAAGAGTCGGGCTCATTGGTTAGTAGTGTTCATCGGTTAGCGTGGTATCAACTTTTAGGTTTTTACACGAGGACCTCCTATTGAACCCCATACAAAGCATTTAGATGATATGGGAGACTGGTTCCATTAATATTCCAGTGCATGCAGTCATGCATGGAAGCTACCAAGAAATGCTTCTAACTCTACGACATAAGCAACTGAAAGCGACCATCTCAAATCGGGTACAGCGTTTAGGTATAGTAGGTCTCTAGTTCTGACCACGTTCTTAATTGTCACACCAAACCTGCAGCTAAATTGTCATATTCTTTCCTATACGATCAATGATGGGAATTAGCAGCGTGTTTGGCTACGCACCTTCACATGGTTTTGTCCATTATCTCAAACATCTGGCTGCTAGGGTTTGGATCCTAGCGCTTAATTTTGGGTTTCTGCATGCGGTTTGGGCTGCTGGATCAAGTTGATCTGACTTGGTCTTACATGAAGCGATTCCAGACGCGGCCGTGGTATTGATCCTTGAGATGGCGATCGACGCCGGCGACCGGTATACATAGCATATATAGAGTTGTGCAGCCCGGCTGGAGGTACACAAATATATCTTCACATCACGGTAGAAAAATATGGCGCCAACAAGGAGCAGCGCAGTGGCCGTCACGCTGGTAGCTTGGCTACTTGTGCTCCAGGTACTAGTCCTGTCGCCGGCGCCTGCTGCGGCGGCGCCGGCGAGGGTCTCGCCGGGGGCCTTCAAGCAGGTGTACACCTCTTGTTCAAAAAGGCAGCCAAGTCGGGCACGACAGCGCTGATCAAGAAGCGACGCGGCAACCGCAACGGCGACCAGCTGGGTAGCGCGGCCGCCGACAACGCCGGCTACGTCGTCCTCTACAACGTCTCCATCGGGGCGACGCGGCGGAACAACGTCTCCGGCGTCGTGGACGTCCTCAATGACTTCGTCTGGTCCACGCAGTGCCCGGCGGCGCCGGTCAGGGTCCCATGCACCAGCCAGACGTGCCGGAGCGCGACCAACATCACCGATGCTTGCGCACTAGTGCAGAACCGGGCAATATCACCGATTCGTAAGGCACTAAAGCCCCCTAGTACTTGGTTCAAAGACGAACCTGCTTAAAGCGAAACCACGCCAAGACGAGCCAGCGGCTGAGTTTTAGTACGGTTGGTAAGACCAACCGGTACTATAAGGTTTGGGGGGTTTTTAGTTTTATAATTTCTTTTTCATTTAATTTTGTGTTTTCATTTTAATTTTTTTTCGTTTGCTGGTATTTTACGATACTCCCCTTTAGTATCGGTTCAGCACGAACCGGTGCTAAAGGGAAACCACGTGGCACGAGCCAGCTCCAGTGCTGGAGTTTTTAGTACCGGTTGGTAAGACCAACCGGTACTATAAGGTTTGGGTGTTTTTAGTTTTTATTATTTCTATTTTATTTTATTTTGTGTCTCCATTTTAATTCTTTTTCGTTAGCGGGTATTTTACTATACTACATATATATATATATATATATATATATATATATATATATATATAAATAGAATTTCTAGTAGAACCAATCATGCATATATATCATCAATGTCTCACAAACCATCATATTAATTAATTCACACATACACACATGTATAGCTATATACAATTTCTCCTACATATGCATGTTGCCTTCGGAGCCAGTGGCATTAGCCTAATTGGTGCCTTCGGAGCACGATGACAATTGGAAGTGGTTTTCATGGGGGCGTGGCGGGTAATAGTATTCTCCTTCGGATTTATGACCTGGTCGAGCAAAAATCCCGCTTATTTCCTCTTGAAGTGCTTCTCTGGCGCTCCGTTTCTAGGAGCTTCTCCGGCACCTCTATGAACTGTTAAGAAGGAGATCAATATGCATGTGTATTAGTTGTGTGACTAGATATCGATAATGGTGTAAAAATTGTGAATAGTGTTTTGACAAGCGTACCCATTCCTGTCTTTGAGATCTGCTCCTTTCGGACGCCATCATGCGAATGTTCTCGCAAACGCAGAATGCACACAGATCAGTCCCTACTTTGCTTCAGGCCCTTTACGAGAATGGAATTTGATCAGATAATAATTAATCAAGCATGATAATTAAAGAGATGGCAGCTAGCTAGCTAGCTAGTACTACTTAATTACTTACCTTGGGTCGAAACCATTTAAGCTTTTTTTCCATTCTCCTGGGGTCACGCTGATGAACCTTGTCCAAGCCCTGCCCGCCGACAAAGAAAATGAATAAAGTGGTTATTAAATAGTTCATATCATGAAAAATGACGGACTAAATAGGCCGAGATATATAGTTAATAATGATTGAAATTACCTGTTGACTATCCCAAACAAGATGTTATAGTCAGTTTTTTCTTTGAGTAGTGAGTCCAGTATTTCAACTGTTCAAGGCGTCAACTTTAATGATACACAAGACCCAGTGAAATCTGCATGCACACACGTTTGCATGTCTTAATTAAGCGGGCATATGTAAGCAAAAACATGTAGCTAGCTAGTAGGCAAAAACAGAGAATTTGTAGTACAAGACAGTGTGACTCACTGGAAGTTGTAAGGAAGTAGTATATCTTCATTGTATTTGAGGCGCTTCAAGAACTCTAGCATGCTGTCCTCGACGGCCTTTTGATGACGTGGATTTATTTTCCATGTGTATTCATTAACGGAGTTTGGGTCAATGAACCCAATGCCAAAGCGTCCACCTTTTCTCATTTCATACATCTTCATCCTGCATATAATACCACAGAAAAGAATATAGTGAGGATAATTACAGGTAATGATTGATCAAAAGGATCACTACAGCTAGCTTGAGACTTAAATTACAGAAAGAAATCATTCTGAGACAATAGCAATCGGCGATAGATTTGTCGAGTGCGTCTTGATTGTATAACTGAAACAGTTCAAAATACTCAACGGACACAGCTTTCTCATGGAAGTAATGCTCCTCCTTGACATTCACCATGAGGGACAATCGATCGGAAATCTTGGTAATGTTCATGTACCATTGATGCAATTCATACATTCTCGTTGGGAGGTTCTTGACCTTATGCGGATCGACCAAAGGTTGGCCCCGGACATATTTCCGTTTTATTTCATCCTTTCTAAGCACAGGCATGGGCTCGATCTCGAGGAGTTGTCCAACAGTGATTTTGAGAACTTCAGCCTGCATTATATGGTCCTTCGTTATTACCACATTGCCCACCTCAGGAACGTAAACTGTTTGCCCACAATAATATTGGTACAGCGTCAATCACGTGTTGTTGGCACAACAAGCGAGGGGATCAATTGCGCCGCTGTTCTCCCGGTGGGAATGGTTTTCCGCATTTTTGACAGCTGCTTCTTGTTTGCTCGATCCCGAGCTCGCCTCCTTACGTAGACGTGCTCGATTTAACTTCCTGATGTGGCGCTCATAGTGCGTGTCAACAGGCTTGGGAGCTGGTGGTTGAGCCATACGAATGAAGTGGTCAATCGCTTCCTCGTGCACTTTCTCCCTTGGCGGCGGTGGCGGTTTCGGTGCAAAATGGGCTTCCACCTCGGACTTCGATATGGCTGCGATTTCCTCCTCGGACCTGTCATAAGGCCTCTGCGGAAGAGGCGTGAGGCTTGGACCATATTTATCGCTTGCCTCCGCCTGTACTTTCTGTACTACCTCGACTCGTACCGCTACGCACCATAGCTGCGGGGTGTCTCTTCTGCGATTGCTGAGGCGGCGGAGACGGCTGACGGGGCTGAGTTGGACGAGGAGGAGTGGCCGCCTGAAGCTGTGCGGACTTGGAGGAGGAGTGGCCTGAGGTTGTGCGGACTTGGAGGAGGAGTGGACGTCACGCTGTGGCGGACTTGGAGGAGGAGTGGCGACACTTTGCGGACTTGGAGGAGGAGTGGCACGACACTTTGCGGACTTTGTGGACTTGCGGGAGGCGGGACACCGCTGACTCGGTGGCGGACTTGACGAGGAGTCGGTGACGCGTGTCGGTGGCCTTCGAAAGATGATGCAATCCTTTTTCCATAGGATGATACGATGGTTGGCGTCTCCGAGAAAGCGCTCGTCACCTCCAGGAATGTCAAGCTCTAGCTCCGAATATGGGTCCACCACCTCATCAACCAAGACACGAGCAAAGCCCGCTGGAATCGGGTTGCAATGGAAGGTTGCCTCGGGGGGATTTGTAAAAGCAACGGCGTCCGCCACCTTCATGGATATATTCTTCATTTTGACGTGTAGCTCGCAGCTAGTGTTCTCCGTGATGTCATCCACGGGGTATCTACCCAACATTGCGTCGTCCGGGGCGGAACCCACGCTGCTTCTCGGCATGGATGGGGCGGTGCTATCCAATGCTGGATCATTCGCTAGCTGCTGCAGCTGCTGAGACCCCCTTTGCTGGGTAAGTGAGTCGATCTGCTCCTGCTGCCGCTGGAATTTGACTACCAATTCCGCTTGACTTGCTTCTAGGCCTTGAAGGCGTTCATAGTCCCGCTTCCTCTGCTCCTCCTCCATCTTCCTCTTCTTCTCCTCCGCAATCTTCTTTCTCGCACGGGTTACGTAGTCGGTGTTCGGTCTGAAAACCCCTCAAACCACGGAAAAGCGCCCTTGCCTCGTGTTCAACCCGGGTGTTCAGGATTTCCCAGGGCACGCGTAAGCTCGTCGTTCTCTCTGTTGGGCTGGAACACTCCCGATCGTGCCTCTTCTATTGCAACAAGTATCGCATCGTCGGCTCCCTTCAGACTTGCCCTCGTCGAAACATTGCCTATCTTCGGGTCCAACTCCCCCCCATGCGCATAGAACCAAGTCCACGACCACAGGGGGCCAGCTCTTAGTAACCGGAGTGGCACCTGCATCCTCCATCTCTTTCTCGGACTTATCCCACTTAGGCATTGCCACCGTGACAGCCACGACCCCAGCTTATGGAACTTATCCTTTTTTCGGCATTCTTCTTGTTTATTCTCGACCGTTCCTTAGCTAATTCCGAATCCTTGAATTTCACGAAATCGTCCCAATGAGCACGTTGGTTCTCTAGTGTTCCCTCGAATCTGGAGTCTTCCTTCCTCCTTGACGTACTTGTCCCATTCACGATTCTTGTGGTTCTTGAATGCAACCGCCATCTTCCTAAGAGCAGCGTCCTTGACTTTCTGCACATCTGTACGTGAAATGATCCGGTAGGGTGAAATGTTCCATGAGAGTATCCCAAAACAGATCTTTTTGATTCTTGTCGACAAAAGTAACATCCGGACGTGGAGCAGCGTCCTCTTTGCCTTTTGTCTTTTGTCTTTTCTTGGCTCTCTCCATTCTTGAAGGGAGATCGGGAGTTGGTCCTTCACAAGAACTCCGACCTTGTGACGAACGAACTTGTCCGCAATCTTCTTAGGTGCTAATGGTTCGCCATTAGGTCCGATCGCCTCGATATTGTACTTTACGCCCTCCTTCAACTTTTTGTTCGGGCCTCATTTCGTCCTTTTGCACGAAGATTTGCTCGATCCGGATGACTGAAAGAACAAAGATCGATTCGTTAATATATCTTCAAGTCATTTAAAACATGTGATGATCACGGATACCTGCTTATATAAATATATATACCTCGCCGGTCTTTGTTGTTTCAGGATCAACATGTTCTTCATCATCGTCATAATCGTAGTTCATGACTTCATCAATTCGGTCGTCGCGATCGAATATCATATCACCCTCTCCGGTGTTGTTTAGAAATTCGAGCTGTCATAATCTTCTTCATTCGATCATCATCGGCCCGCGTATCATATCGAACATGGTCTGTTCTCCCTCTCTATCGGTATTGTCGCCATAGCTTTTATTTAACTAATTCAAAAGAAATATAAAACAATTTAGTATTCAAATTACATCGTCTCGAATAATAGATATAATCTCGAATACTTCGTCTAGAATAATAGATATAATCTCGAATACATCGTCTCGAATAATATATAATATTGAATAGTACATCACTGCCTAGCTAATTAAAGATCGAATACTACAGAAGAATCTAGGACACTCGCGGTTCCTGCGGCGCGGTCGGTGGACACCCAAAGAGAAGGAACCCTCACAGGAACAAAACTGAAGTGAGATCCCGAAGATACCGCCAGTATTGGAGAACCTGCCGCCCTCTAACGCAACCATGTAGCGATGGGCGTGCTCGTCCTCCTCCACGACACGGACGTACCACCTCCCGTGAGGCCGGGTCCCTCCGCACGAAACTGGCCCACGCGAACGCCACCAAACGAGATCGTGGTCGACAACGGGACCCGGGCGGTTCCTCATCAAGCGGCGCGCCCCTCCAGCAGCACCTCCAGTGCCAGCCAGCGGAGCCCAGTCCGGACATGGGTCGGCTGGGCGTCGTCATGACGGGTCGACGGCGAGGATGCGGGCGGGCATCGTCGAGAACAAATACTAGCTATATGCCCGCAAAAAGTAATATTTTTTAATGATTGGATTTTGATAACTAAAATTTCTAACATTTCTACTATTTCAAAAATCTATATACTATTTCATACTAATTAAGCATCTAACACTAAAAACAGAAAACACAACTTCTATACATCCATTTAAAACTGAAAAACAACATTATATAAAAAATTTCCATACTAATTAAACACTAATTATATCCATCTAACATGCATTCATACATATATAATAGTGAAAAAATAATAATCTAAATAATCTAAACTAATTAAACATACAAAATACGTATATACTAATATATACATGCATTAATTCATACATATGTGTGTGTGTGTGTGTTCATCATGCTTGTGTGTGTGTGTGTATGGGCTCGGGGAGGGGCGGCGCCCATGGTGGCCGCGGGGGAGAGGGGTTAGAGGGGGAGAGCTCACAGGGCGACGGCGATGGCGAGGCGACGACTGGGCGGTGACGGGGCGGGCGACAGCTGGGACGGCGCGACGGGGACGGGGGCGGCGACGGAGACGAGGGCGGCGACGGGGACGGGGGCGGCGACGGGGACGGGGGCGGCGACGGCGACGGAGACGACGGAAACAGAGGAAGAAACAGAGGGGGAATGAAATTTTCGAAGTGTTGTATATATAGAAGGCACCATTAGTACCGGTTGGAGCCACCAACCGGTACTAAAGGCCAGTTTTGGCCAGCCCAAGCGGCGGGAAGTGACCCCCTTTAGTACCGGGTGGTGGCACAAACCGGTACTAAAGGTCTCTTTAGTACCGGTTGGTGGCTCCAACAGTACTAAAGGCCTCGCTGCCACCCCAAAGTTTAGTCCCACCTGCCGGGCGAAGGGCAGCCAGACTGGTTTATAAGCCCACCATGGATACCACTTCGAACTCCTCTCAGTATAGCAGGCTTGTGGGCCTAAACTCTGCGCTTCTACTGTGAGTCTGCTGGGCCTTTAAGGCCTGTAATTACACACTGTGGCCTATCAGCCCACAGGGCAGCGCTAATTTTTTATAGTTTTTTCTTTTCTGCTTTATTTTCTTCTATTTATTTTTTATGTAGTTTTTTGTATAGTTTTTTCTTTTCTGTTATATTTATTTTCTTCTATTTATTTGTGAGTAGTTTTTCATCTAGTTTGCCAAAATTCAACATTTTCAGAGTTCATTTTATAGTGATTTTCAATTTCACGGTCATTTTGTAAACGATTGAAAAATAGCAAATATAATTTTTTCTTTTTCTGCTTTATTTTTTCTTCTATTTATTTCTGAGTAGTTTTTTCTTTTCTGCTATATTTATTTTCTTCTATTTATTTTTTAGTAGTTTTTTATATAGTTTTTTCTTTTCAGCTATAGTTTTTCTTTTTTTTCTGCTATTTTTTCTTGTCTGCAAAACTTGATGGTCAAAGTCTGGAGTTATAACTTAAAAAAAGAAATGTCGACGTGCAATTAGTTTTTGCCATAATGTAAGAAGTCCGGAGTTGTAATAAGTTATTAAAAATAAAAAGAGGTGCAATGTTTCGTTAATTTGCTTCAAGCCTTTCGAATAGTGTAAACTGCACTGCGCATAGCTCCGTGCAGTCTACCGTATTCTGAAGGCTTGAAGCTAAGCAACGTGAGCATTGATCCTCTTCTTCATCGCCTCTCGCACTCGTGGCTTATAAACCGCTCCTAGTCCCTCTCACTCCATGAGGTGGGACTAAAAACAGCTTACGTCTGGTTCATCCATGAACCGGTACTAAAGGTGCTCGTGGGGCCCCAAATTACCTCGACACAACCTCATTAGTACGGTACGTGGTACGAATAGGCACAAAATGGTGATGGTGGGGCCATAGCCTGACCGGAGGCTGACACAGCCTCTTTAGGTACAAAAAATTACAAACTTTCTGTTAGTGCCCGTAGTTTTCAAATTTGAATAGTTTAAATTTTGAATTATTTGAAATTAGTGTGAATTTGTTTGCACATAAAATTTCTTCGCGTTTTAAATGCCAAAACACATAACTACCCTAACTATTACAGAGATTCCCTCTCGGTGCGAAACACGGAAAGAAAGTGATGATAGCTAGTGAAGCCAATCACATCCTGCATCTTTGGGTGTGAAACTTTTTCTTCGCGTGTGTCCCTTTGGCGCCCGTAACCATGGAAAATCTTCATCATTTAACAGGATGCTCGGGTCAATATTCACCGTGAATGGAGCAATTTCATCAAACTTTTCATAATCTTCCGACTTGTCTGTCTTGTCATCCACTCCCACGATGTTTCTCTTCCCGGAAAGAACTATGTGCCGCTTTGGCTCATCGACGATGCATTCGCTTCCTTATCTTTTCTTTTTCTTGGCTTGGTAGACATGTCCTTCACATAGAAAACCTGTGCCACATCATTGGCTAGGACGAATGGTTCATCTGCATACGCAATATTGTTGAGATCCACTGTTGTTATTCCATACTGCGGGTCTTCCGTTACCCTGCCTCGTGTCATATTGACCCATTTGCACCGAAATAAAGGGACCTTTAAACCACGTCGATAGTCAAGTTCCCATATGTCCTGTATATAACCATAATATGTTTCCTTTTCCGTCTTGGTTTCTGCATCAAAGCGGATACCACTGTTTTGGTTGGTGCTCTTCTTATCTTGGGCGATCGTGTAAAATGTATTACCATTTATCTCGCACTTTGAAAGTCATTATATTCAAGATGGTAACTGGGACAGCAAGTACAGGTCATCTTCAATAGAGGTGTCATGCATGGTGCGTGTGCGCAACCAGCTGGCGAAACTCCTGGTTTGTTCACGTGTAATCCGGTCATCGCACCGCTCCGTGTTTGGAGCGTAGCAAATTCTTGTGTTCATCCATATACGGAGCCACCAAGGCGGAATTCTGTAGAACTGTGTAGTGTGCTTCAGTGAGAGAATGTTCGTCCATACATATTATCTGTTCCCCTCCTAGGGTGCCTTTTCCATCCAGTCTGCCCTTATGCCGCGATTCAGGAACACCAATTGGCTTAAGGTCAGGAATAAAGTCAATACAAAACTCAATGACCTCCTCATTTTGATGGCCCTTGGAGATGCTTCCTTACGCCTAGCACGGTTATGAACATATTTCTTTAAGACTCCATGAACCTCTCAAAGGGGAACATATTGTGTAGAAATACAGGACCCAAAACGTTAATCTCTTCAAGATAGGTGAACTAGGACGTGCGTCATGATGTTGAAGAAGGATGGTGGGAACACCAACTCAAATCGACAAGACATTGCACCAAATCATTCTCAGAACCTTGGTATGATTTCTGGATCGATTACCTTCCGAGAGATTGCATTGAGAAATGCACATAGCTTCACAATGGCTAATCGAACGCTTTTTCAGAGAAGCCCCTCAATGCAACCGGAAGCAGTTGCGTCATAATCACGTGGCAGTCATGAGACTTTAGGTTCGGAACTTTTCTCTGCCATGTTTATTATTCCCTTTATATTCGACGAAGCCAGACGGTACCTTAATATCGAGCAGGCATTCAAAGAAGATTTCCTTCTCTTCTTTGGTAAGAGCGTAGCTTGCATGACCACGATGTATGCCGTCTTCTCCGTGCATACGTTGCTGGTCCTCCGTGCCTCGGTGTATCTTTTGTCTTCCCATACACGCCCAAGAAGCCAAGCAGGGTCACGCAAAGATTCTTCGTCACGTGCATCACGTCGATTATGGAGCGGACCTCTAGGTCTTTCCAATATGGCAGGTCCCAAAATATAGATTTCTTCTTCCACATGGGTATGCATCCGTCGGCGTCCTTTGGAACAGGTTGTCCGCCAGACCTTTCCAAATATCACCTTCAAATCCTTGACCATATCATGTACATCAGCACCAAAGACGGTGGCGAGGCTTCGTCCGGTGATCCGCCTCACCTTTGAAATGCTTGCCTTTCTTTCTTACGGGATGCCTGCTCGAAAGAAATCGACGATGTCCCAGGTACACATTCTTCTTACAACTATTCAAATATATACTGTCGGTATCATCCAAACAGTGCGTGCATCCGCGGTATCCCTTGTTTGTTTGTCCTGAAAGGTTACTGAGAGCAGGCCAATCATTGATGGTCACGAACAACAACGCCTTTAGGTCAAATTCTTCCCCCATGTGCTCATCCCACGCACGTACACCCGTTCCATTACACAGCTGTAAGATTTCTTCAACTAATGGCCTTAGGTACACATCAATGTCGTTGCCGGGTTGCTTAGGGCCTTGGATAAGCACTGGCATCATAATGAACTTCCGCTTCATGCACAACCAAGGAGGAAGGTTATACAAACATAGAGTCACAGGCCAGGTGCTATGGTTGCTGCTCTGCTCCCCAAAGGATTAATGCCATCTGCGCTTAGACCAAACCATATGCTCCTTGCGTCATCTGCAAACTCCTTCCCGTGCTTTGTTTCGATTTTTCTCCACTGCGACCCGTCACCGGTACTCTCAACTTTCCGTCTTTCTTACGGTCTTCTCTGTGCCATCGCATCGCCTTGGCATGCTCTTTGTTTTGGAACAAGCGTTTCAACCGTGGTATTATAGGAGAATACCACATCACCTTGGCAGGAATCTTCTTCTGGGCGCCGCCTCGACATCACCATTCTCATCGCGGCTGATCTTATAGTGCAATGCACCACATACCGGCAAGCGTTCAAATCCTCGTACTCACCGCGTAGAGGATGCAATCATTAGGGCATGCATGTATCTTACGCACCTCTAACCCTAGAGGGCAGACAGCCTTCTTTGCTTCAGACGCATTTCTCTCGGGCAATTCGTTGTCCTTTGGAAGCATATCCTTTATCATTAGCAACAACTTTTCAAATCCCTTGTCCGATACACCATTCTCTGCCTTCCATTGCAGCAATTCCAGTGAGGTGCCCAGCTTTTTCTTGTCACCTACGCAATTCGGGTACAACAATTTTTTGTGATCCTCTAACATGTGCTGCAACTTCTTCTTCTCCAAACCACTTGCATGATTTCTCTTTGCATCGGCAATGGCCCGACCTAGATCATCAACGGGCTCATCGATGCCTCTTCTTCAGCTTCTTCCCGCATTGCCGGCTCAGCTTCTTCCCGCATTACCGGCTCAGCTTCTTCCCCCATTGTTGTATCATCGTATTCAGGGAACCCATGGCCAGGATAGCTGTCGTCGTTCTCTTCTTCTTCATTGTCTTCCATCATAACCCCTCTTTCTCCGTGCTTGGTCCAAACATTATAGTGGGGCATGAAACCGGACTCAAACAGGTGGACGTGAATGGTTGTTGACGTATAGTAATTGCGACCATTCTTACAACCAACACATGGACAAGGCATAAAACCATCCGCCCGCTTGTTTGCCTCAGCCGCAAGCAGAAAAGTATGCACGCCCTCAACGAACTGGGGAGAGCATCGGTCATCGTACATCCATTGCCGTCTCATCTTCATTACACAACACCGAATAGACCAAATTAATACAAGTTCATACAACACTTAAATGCAACAAACAAATAACTCTCTAGCTAAAGCATTTAAATGCAATAACAAATGTGGTCAAGATCGCAACTAAGGTAACAATTGATCCAACAGCATAATGATACCAAGCCTCACTATCGATGGCATATTTTCTAATCTTTCTAATCTTCAAGCGCATTTTCTCCATCTTGATCTTGTGATCATCGACGACATCGGCAACATGCAACTCCAATTCCATCTTCTCCCCCTCAATTCTTTTCAATTTTTCTTTCAAGTACTCGCTTTCTCTTTCAAGTAAATTTAACCTCTCGACAATAGTTTCGGTTGGAATTTCCGATTCACATACCTCCTAGATAAAAATATCTATGTCAACTTGATGGGCATAATTTGTCATAAACACGAAATGCAACAAATAGTTTTAAAAGAGAATATACCACATCCAAATCATAACAGGACGAGGGCCGACGGGGACGGATATCAAAACCATGGCACTATGTATAACAAACAACGTACGAGTAAGATAATTATTATACGAGTAACTATATATCCAAATCACACAAGCATCAATTTTTTATATAAAATTTCATGAACAAGAGGCTCACCACAAGGTGGTGCCATGACGGAGACGATGCGGGCGATCGACGGTGGTTTCTGACGGAGATTTAGAAGGCACTAAGTAAACCACACCTACATATGCAAACTAAGTGTTATTTTGACCTCAAATTGCATATAAATCAAATACTACCACATATAATTCCTCCCAAATTACTAAAACCCACAATTAATCACTATATAAACCGATGCAAGAGCTAATCTAGCAATGAGAGATGAAAGGACAAAGTTGCTAACCTTGGTGGTCATTTGAATGGATGAGGGCCTGCAAATCTTGACAAATTTGGGGCAAATTTTGTGATGAACTCGAGAGGAAGAAGGGAAGAACAGAGGAGAGGGAGAGGGGAAAGGGGGAAGAATAGAGTGCGGGTGGACGAAGGATTTATATAGGACGACATTTAGTACCGGTTCGTGTCAAGAACCGGTACTAAAGGTGCTGGAAGGGCTCCATTCTGACAACATCCTGCCACCACTCTCATTAGTACCGGTTCGTGGCACGAACCGATGCTAAAGGTTTGCCACGAACCGGTACTAAAGAGCTCCTCCCGGCTAGCCGTTAGAACCGGCACTAATGGACACATTAGTGCCGGTTCTGTTACAAACCGGGACTAATGTGTCTCACATTTGACCCTTTTTCTACTAGTGGCGGTGCCGGTGACGCCAGCTGCGGGTACGTCTACACGTACGGGCAGGGGATCAACACCACCGGCTTCCTCTCCAATGAGACGGCCGGCGCGGGGAGCATCGCCGGCCACACGTTGTTGGGGTGCAGCGCCGCTAACAGCACGGTGCCCCTCGACGGCGAGTCTGCCGGCATCGGGTTCAACAGGGGGCCACTCTCCCTCGTGTCGCAGCTCAGCATCTCCCGGTTCTCCTACTTCCTGGCAACCGACGGACCTGGAAGTTCCGACTCCGAAAGCGTCGTGTTAGATTGGATTGGTGGAAGCGTTTGTACTCCTCCGTAAAGAAGCCGCGGGTATATATTGATTGTGGGCAGAAACATCCTTTGCCTTGACGTACAAGAAGCTCACCGATCGCAAGGATCCAGCGGGATAGAGATAGGAGGTTACACGGAAGAGAAAAAGATAGAGATGATAGTTGAGATTACATAACGTGAATATCTCTAAGTCTAACACCCTCCCTTAATCTGAACTACCTATCCTAAATTGAGATTCTTATTGAATGCTTCAAATGGCTTGTACAGTAGAGTCTTAGTGAATCCGTCGGCCACTTGATCTCTGAAAGGAATAAAGCGGATCTCCAGCTTCTTCTCTGTAACCCTTTCTCATACAAAGTGAAAGTCTATCTCAATATGCTTGGTTCTGACATGAAAGACATGATTAGCATTTAAATAAGTGGCACCCAAATTATCACACCATAGGCATGAAATACGGTGTTGCTTCACACCCAATTCTTCAAGCAAAGATTCAAGCCAAATAATTTCAGCAGTAGCATTTGCCAATGATTTGTACTCAGCTTCAGTACTTGACCTTGACAATGTTGCTTGTTTCCTGGCACTCCAAGAAATAAGATTAGAACCAAAGAAAACAGCAAAACCACGTGTTGATTTTCTATCATCGTTGCAACCTGTCCAGTCTGCATAAGAGAAAGCACGTTGGACCGTCTAAAATGAAGTCCCAAACCTACAGTGTGCTTGACATACCGAATGATCCTCTTAACAGTTGTCCAATGAGCAGAAGTGGGAGCATGTAAGTATTGACATACTTTTTTTAACAGCAAAAGAAATATCTGGTCGTGTCAAGGTTAAGTATTGCAAGGCTCCAACAGCACTTCTGTATTTGGTGCTTTCTTCCTCCTTAAGTAGCTCCCCTTCATATGCTGACAATTGTTCTGATGAAGATAATGGTGTGGGTGATGCCTTGCAATCCTTCATTCCCATCCGAGCCAAGAGTTCAGTGGCATATTTTTCTTGTTTCAACACTATACCATCCTGAACCTTTTTAACTTCAATGCCTAAAAAGAAGCTCAAATCACCAAGATCATGTAAAGCAAATTCTGAGCTTAGATCATGCAAAAGGGCATCAGTAGCATTCTGAGAAGAGCTTGCAACTATAATATCGTCAACATATATAAGCACAAAGATTATTGTATATGAAGAGAGATGTGTCAGCCTTTGATGCAATAAAGCCAAGACGTTTTAACTGCATACTTAACCTGGAGTACCATGCTCTAGGTGCTTGTTTCAAACCATAAAGAGCTTTGTCAAGTTTGCATACATAATGAGGTTTTTGTTTGTTTTCATAACCTGGTGGTTGCCTCATGTAGACCTCCTCTTCCAGAACACCATGCAAAAACGCGTTCTGTATGTCTAGCTGCCTTAGGATCCATCCCCTAGACACCGCAATAGCTAGCACAAGTCTGATGGTTGCAGCTTTTACCACAGGGCTAAATGTATCCTCATAATCAATACCATAACGCTGCTTAAAACCTTTAGCAATGAGACGTGCTTTATACTGTCAATGGAGCCATCTGCCTATTTCTTGATCCTATACACCCATTTACAGTCAATGTGTTTTTACCTTTCCAGTTTGGTACCAAGTGCCATGTTTTGTTTCTTATTAAGGCTGTATATTCCTCATCCATAGCCTTTGTCCACTTCTGATCTCCAAGTGCATCATCCAATTTTGTTGGCTCGCCTGAAATGCACAACATGCCATACGAAATAGTGCCATCAGTTCTTATTTTTGGATTCTAAATACCTTTTTGTAGCCGAGTTGTAACTCTTGATGTGATTGGTGAAGGCTGTTGTACACGTCGGTGCACGGCATTGCTGGTCGCAGAAGATCCTGGAGAGGAATCAGGAGATGCCACACCGGATCCAGTGGCCACGGGCGTGGTTTGCTCATTCAGCACCGCGCCGTCATTTTCCGCAGAAGATCCCGCGCCAGATGAGCCTGTCGGGCGCGTGTGCGAGTCGCGCCTCGCGGTTGGCTGCATGCGCGAGCTGTTCGAGGAGGATTCCCCGCGTGGAGACGTGGCGGCCGCGGATTTGCGTCGCCCGCGCCTGGGCATGCAAACTAACTGGCTCGCGATCCGGAGCGGATATCTGCGCCCGGTCCGAGGAGGATTGGCGCGCAGGGGTGGCAGGCGCCGCCAGATTGTCCTCGTTCGCCGCGCCAGCTTCACCCTCTTCTTGCACATGAAATATAGCATCGTTTTGGACGGGATTTTGATCATTTTGATCGTTTTGAACTCCATTTTCTTCAGAGACCTGCACATACGGAAGACAAGGGCTGGTTCCAGTAGGAGTACTATCATCATGTTGGTTAGTGCAATTGTTTCCCCCGTGATCAAAATCTCGAAGTGTAGATGGAAGAAGAAGAATCTCTTGACGAAGGAGAGTGCCGGCATTGGGATGGAGAGATTCAAACGGAAAAGTTGATTCATCAAACACAACATCGCGAGATATATAAACTCGGCCTGTGGGAATATCTAGACACTTTACTCCTTTGTGCATAGGGCTATATCCCAAAAACACACATTTTTTGGAACAAAACGCAAGTTTGCGTGTGTTGTATGGTCTTAGGTTTGGCCAACATGCACAACCAAATACTCGAAGAGATTTGAAGTCTGGTTTGACACCAAAAAGACATGTGATGGGACTCTCAAATTTGATGACTTTGCTTGGTCGAATATTTATGAGATATGTGGCGGTGAGAAAGGCTTCATCCCAGAATTTGAGGGGCATGGAAGCATTGGCTAGCAGTGCTAGTCCTACCTCAACAACATGGCGGTGTTTGCGTTCAGCCGACCCGTTCTGTTGGTGAGCATGGGGGCAAGAAACATGGTGAGAAATTCCAATCTTTTGAAAAAAAGAATTTAGTTTTTCATACTCACCACCCCAGTCGGTTTGCATAGCAAGAATCTTTGAGTCTAGTTGGCGTTCAACAAGGTTTTGTAAATTGAGAAACACTTGGAAAACATCAGATCGTGTCTTTAGCAAATAGATCCAAGTGAACTTGCTATAATCATCAATGAAACTAACATAATAGGAAAATCTGCCAACTGATGTGGGAGCTGGTCCCCATACATCTGAAAAAACTAACTGCAATGGAGCAGTGGATACACTTGTAGATATAGGATAAGGTAGCTGATGACTCTTAGCTTGCTGGCAAGCATCACAAATTGACTCAACACTAGACTCATAGGGAAGATTATTCTTGCTAAGGACATGCTTAACTATGACTAAAGAGGGATGACCAACACGACTATGCCACTTTGCCGAGGAAGGTTTGGTGACACTCCACGCTTGTTTATTTGACCATGATGAAGATGAAGATGATATGAGTGGATATAGGCCTCCCTCACACTTTCCTCTAAGTATGACCTTCCTCGTTGCCTAACCCTTGATCACAAAAGAGTAGGGACAAAAAAATTATGAGAACGTTGTTGTCAAGGGCAAAATGATGAACACAAACGAGATTTTTTGAAGCATGTGGAACATGTAAGACATTATTAAGATGTAAATCTTTTACTGGGGTTTTAACAATTAATTTTCCAACATGAGTAATGTCCATACCAGTTCCACTTGCCGTGTGTATCTGATCACCGCCATAATACCTTTCCCGCATGTCAGCTTGTCAAGTTCCCCGGTGATGTGCTCAGTAGCACCGGAGTCGGCATACCAGTTGGTGTCAATGCCGTAGTTGTTGGTGACGAGGTTGGCTTCCTTCTTCTCCTCATGATCATCATCATAGCGATGCCAACAAGCTCTTGCTCCACCGGCATGAAACTTGTAGCAGATCTGGCACTCTGGATAGTCTCCTCCTTGTTGCTGTTGTTGTTGTGGTTGGGGAAGAAGTCGTTGCTGCTGATAGCCGCCACCACCACTGCGACCAGGAGAGGAAGAAGAGCAGTTCCCTCGACCACGTCCTCCTCTGGTGCTTCGGCCACGGCCTCCCCTGCCACGGGACTGCCCGCGCCCCTGTAGACGGCGTTGGCAGAGGAGCGGAAGCCTGCTGGTCCGTCCCCCAGCATCTCCATGCGCTGATCGAACGCAGAAATCTGCGCGAAGAGATCGTCGACGCTGTTGGAGTTCTTGATTGCGCCGATTGCTGCCACGACGGGATCATAGTCCCGATCAAGATCAGCCAATATGTAGTCCACCATCTCTGGATCGGTTACCGGACGCCCAGCCGCAGCTAGCTCGTCCCCGAGGTTCTTCATCTTGGCGATGAAGGCGTTGCTCGACATGTTGCCCTTCTTGGTGTTGGAGATGGCCATCCGTAGATTGGTTATGCGGGATTGCGACTGCGCAGTGAATATTGTGGTAAGAGCAGTCCACAAATCAAAGGTGCTGTCCTTACCGATGACTTGTGCGAGGATTTCCTGGGTGAGCGAGTTCAACAGGTAGCTCAGAACCTGCTGATCCTTCGACAACCACGGGCCGTACAGAGGGTTGGGCTCAATGGCTGTGGTTTTATCCGCCTTGGCGACTTCTATGGTCTTTGGCGGTGCGGCGTCGCTGCCGTCGAGGAGGCCGGTCACTTGCGCGCCTCGCAGTGCCGGCATGACCCATGCCTTCCACAGGAGGTAGTTTCCCCTTGCGAGCTTCTGTGTTGGTGGAGCTCCTAGGGTGAGGTCGATGGTGCTTGAGCTCGTGGCCATGCCGATGGAAGGGTGTTTAGGGTTTTGGTTTTGCTAGACGATAGGAAGAGACTTGGCTCTGTATACCATGTTAGATTGGATTGATGGAAGCGTTCCTACTCCTCCGTAGAGGGGCCGCGGGTATATATATTGATTGTGGGCAGAAACAGCCTCTGCCTTGGCGTATAAGAAGCCCACCGATCGCAAGGATCCAGCGGGATAGAGATAGGAGGTTACACGACAGAGAGAGATAGAGATTGTAGTTGAGATTACATAACGTGAATATCTCTAAGTCTAACACGTCGTGCTCCTCGGCGACGCCGCCGTGCTGCAGACCAAAAGCAGCCGCTCCATGCCGCTGCTCCGGAGCACCGTCTTCCCTAACTTGTACTACGTCAAGCTCACCTCCATACAGGTCGACGGCGTGGCCCTGAGCGGCATTCCCGCGGGAGCGTTCGACCTTGCAGCCGACGGCAGCTCCGGCGGGGTGGTGATCAGCACGCTCTCCCCCGTCACCCTCCTCCAGGCGGCAGCCTACGATGCGGTGAGGCAGGCCTTGGTGAGCAAGGTCAAGTCGGAGCCCGTGAACGGCTCGGCGCTAGCCGGCGGCGCCTTTGACCTATGCTACAACGCGCAGTCCGTGGCGGCGCTGACGTTCCCGAAGATTAAGCTGGTGTTCGATGGCGGGGATGCGCCGGCAATCGAGCTCACGACGGTGCACTACTTCTACAAGGACAACGTCACCGGGCTGCAGTGCCTCACCATGCTGCCGACGCCGGCAGGTATACCATTCGGCTCTGTCCTGGGAAGCATGGTGCAGGCGGGCACCAACATGATCTACGAGGTTGGCGGTAAGACGCTGACGCTAGAGGAGGGCACGGCGGCCGGCGCCCTGCCAGTTATCGCTCATGGTGATAGCCTCTCTGCTCATTGCTTGGGTACTCCTCTTCTAAACGGTCATCCCATATGTACTGTTCCATATTCTTGCATTGTTCTACCAATGTGGTGTATTTTTAATTTTTTATATATTGTACAATCAATGTTGTTTTATGGCTAAATAAATATGTCAGGTAATCGTGTTTGTAAGATGCTTGTGTCCAGATTAAAATGAATATTAAATATTAGTACCTCATTTTCAATTTACAGGGCTTGTCTCAATTTTTTTTTCCATTTTATAAGCCTCGTTTCTATTGTTCTTCATCATTCGCTCAGATATCAAGGTGCATTAGATCACTGCATGTGAGGAGATGGCGGGCTGAGATTTAGGTTTTGGAGCGACGAGACGAGGTATTTGGCACGAGAGGATTCAGAAGATTGGAGCAGGACGAAACGACATGCCTCCCTTGAGGATCGTGGATGAGAGACTTTGGGGGTTATTTAGCAAATGAAATGGTTGTTAGGTCCAAAAGCGGGCGTCTAAATACAATTATTCCTCTTGCTGCACAGGAGGCGCGCGATTTAGATTATAGGGCTGAGATCACATGGACACAGGAATACACAATAGGCACCGGATTCACAGGATATGTTGCCTTAAAAGAATGATCACATCTTCCAACAAATATGTTCATGGCATTTTTGAAAAAAAATGTATATAATGCAAAGAAATGTACGAGTGTTTTAGAACCATTTACCATTCAAAAATGTTTTCGCGTTTCAGAGAAGATGTTTGCCTCATTATAGAAAAAATGTTTAGGCAACATAAAGAAGTGTTTGTGTAGTTTTAGAAAATGTTTCATGATATTCAAAAAAATGTGAGAATTGAAGAAAACTTCACCCCTTACAAAAATATGTTTGTGGCATTTTTTTAAATGTCTATACAATGTAGAGAAAATGTTAACCCTTTATGCGGAAAATGTTTCAACATGTACTTGAAGAGAGAATCCACATGTATTTCGAAAATGTAGAAAAAACGGAAAAGGGAAAATACAGAAAAGAAGAGAAAAAAAATACGCTACGATACAATGTTGATGAAGGCCTTCATACACGCCAAAGCCCAAAATCCTCCTGTCGATCCAGCCACCAACCCTACTCCAGTCCCCTCCTCTCTCAAGCCACTAGCCGCGGCCACCGGCTGCGGACGGCGACGGCGGGCTGAGCAGGTCGCCGGCCTCCCCTTCCCCAGGCCGCCAGCCTCGCCTCAGGTCGCCACCCTCCTCGCCTCAGCTCGCGGCCTCCCCTTTCCCAGGTCCCCGTCCTCTCCAAGGTCACCGTCCTCGCCTCAGGTCGCCGCCGTCCTCGCCCCATGGCCCTGCTCCAGCAGCACCCGACAACGAGCTCAGCCTGCACACATCGCAAGGTAAGCTTATCATGTCGCTGACCATGGCAGTATGGGTTGATGTCAGTAGGATTCAGTTGATTGTTCCTTAACAGTATGGATTGTACATTTTTCTAAGGCTTGGAGGTTGGGGATCAGTAGGATTTTCTCAGGTCTAGTGGCATCATGCCATGTGAATCCAACTATCATCAGAAGTTGTAATTTTGAGATTAATTGCGATGTGGCACCATGTGATTCAGGCAAACAAAAAATCAAACTAATTGCTATGTGGAATCATGCCATCTTACAAAACTGCAATGCACAATTTAATGGGTCCATTCATCAGGCAAAAATGCGATGTCCTACAAATCATTATTGGTGTGGCTATGTGGCATCATGCCATCATGCTATATCTTAAATTGATGTCTGATTGTAGTTTTTTTTACTGATTTATACTGAAACGCTAAATGGGGCTTGGCTATAGCTGCAGCGTTCGTTCATAGCTTTTGTTGACCTAGGATAACTAGTAGAATGCCCGTGCGTTGCCACGGGCTTTTAAAATTTTTAGTGGTTGCATATACAAAGATAATGCGTGTCAAATTTCACATGTGTAGAAAAGATATTCCCGGATGACATAACAATGGTGATTGGTTCTATTTATCATGGCAGCTTTATCTCTTCTTTCATTGGTTCTAAATTTAGCTTTATCTCCTCCATTGGTTCTAAATTTTCTAAACGCACACATCTTATTTCTCACTCCCCACCAACAAGATAGAATTTGCTCTTCCTTCACCCTCTTTTACCTTGGTCTACTCCTTGCTCTAGCTTTGGTATCATCACTCTAATACGTCCATACAGTTCATTGGTACTCCCTCCGTAAACTAATATAAGAGCGTTTAGAATACTAAAGTAGTGATCTAAACGCTCTTATATTAGTTTACAGAGGGAGTACATGATAAGCTAGCTCTTACTATGCTTGTCATCTGTTATTTCTATGGATAGGTAACACTCATATGTAGGTGTTTGTTTATCAACTATTTTGATTTTGGACAATCAGGCCATTCAAATAAATGATTCCTAGGATTTACTTGAGCTGAACATATTGTCATTGTCTGGTCAAACCAAGAGTAGAAAAAACAAACTGGTTTTGGGAGATGAAAACAAATGTGGTAATCATAAAGCGCTGCAACGTGGGCATACATATTCTAGTGCTTCAACATTCATCATGTCTAACATATATTTTAGGATCCTCCTGCACATCACATGGGTTTGTCATGGTCATCTTATCCCGTGGTGGTAACAACCTTTTCTTCGCGCATCGTGGTCGTCCTTCTGATCCTCGTTGAGTCGCTTGGTCAGTTCTTCTTCTCGAACAAACCACGGCCCCGGTGCTCCAGCAGTTGTCTCGCAAGATGGTTCATGTTGTTGTCGAGCAGCACCCATGGCCGTCATCTCCATCAACTACACCGCCACCATCAACATCTTCTCATCTTCCTCCCAACCACATTCTAAATAAATTAATCCCAATCTGATATCAAATCATCTTACTAATTATGTTCCCTAAAAATAAAAAATGATCTAGTCCGATAAACTATCTAGTGGTCTACTTGGGGACCAATTTTAAAATAAAATATAAATGTTGAAGTTGCAACAAAGTAAAATTACGAAACAAGTGCTCAATTGTATTCATACATTGTTTGTTAGGCTAATTTAACTGCTCCTTAGAGATCAATTGTAAAATTGCATCAGAGGAAAAAAAATGGAAATAAATGAAATAAATTTAAATTATATAAAATTAATAAAAAAACTATATATCGCTTGTTGTATGCATAAAAGTGGCACGTACATACAAACAGATTTAATTTTGGGATCCCAAAAACCCTTCACCGTGATATACTCTACAATTTACTTCAACAAAATTGTACTTCAATAGTGGCGTTAAGCCATCCCCAATGAAAATATACTTGCATTGACTCTAATACGGTAAAATGAAGCGCTTCCCTAAGAAACCTAGATTCTAGCACAAATTATGAGTACATGTCACAACCAATGCACATATAATTTGTGCGAGTATAAATTGTGAATTCTGTATTCTGAAAATTTTGAAAATAAAAGAACTATATCCCCCACCCCCAAAATGGAAGGCTAAAAAAATCACATCAATTATCTTTTTGCGGGACAGAATACACAAAATTAGTGTTTGGAAATCCCTAACAGAAGTTGGAATTTTTGCCCCCAATGCTAAGATTAAAACTATAACCACACTTGGATAAAATTTGAACATAAATATTTACCACTGAACCCGAATATGTTATGGCGTCCTTTCTCTACTTATCCTCCTATGATCTAAGCGGTTCCACTGGAGAATAGACCTGCCAAACAAAACAAATGTTGCATGTGGTACAGGATCAGAATCAAAAATCACAACAACCAAATTGAATTGAATTTAAAAAAAATCAAACCAGCTCAAGTTCTGTTCCTGCGAGCCAAGAATGTATAGGCAACAAGAATATTTATCAAAATATAACATTGATTAAGTATTGCATGTGTCCATATTACCATGATTTACTAACAGATAGAGTTTAATAGATCATGTAGTAACGTTTTTTTACAATCATGTAGTAACTTTACAGAAAAATAACACTTGTTCGACCGGATAAATAAATAAAATCAATATAGGTTGTCATCTTCAGATGTTTTCCTTCTGGTCCATCATTGCAAGTGAAACACTACATGTCATGCAGAGAGTTGAATCATCCTTCCTAGCACCAAATTCCTCATCAGGGCAAAGTGAAGTACGCCGACCATTTACCAAGGCTTCCTTCCAGAGTTCCAGTACACAATACACTTACTTGAAGTCTAATATGAAGATGTAGCATCCGTCGAAAGCCTCTACAATTTATTCGAGCCTGGAAATCACAAGATCCTCCTCGTCACCTGGAACGCCTTCCCAGTATGCTGTCGGTCCTTCTAAGCGCTCCTGATCATATATGTATCAATATATAAACTAATATACTTAGCATGCAATTTTTTAAATCTCTGAATATGATTTACCCACATATTTATCTTGAAAACAAGGCCAACTTTTCAGGATTGCAGATGAAAACTTCAAAAAACAATTTAGGAAAAGCTAATGAAAAGCCTGCATCAGCCACACTGGATTTTTCACATACAGTGTGGTACATCATCAGTGAAACCGTCTCATCGGCAAAGGAGCCTCCTGGTTCAATGGGTCCGAGAGTTTGGGGTACAAGAAACTGAGTCCAAAAGACCTCAAAGATCTTCACAAGGTTTTCAACGCCCTATGTGTTGCAACGGGCCGCATATGCATAACTTAGTAGTTCAACACTAATCTTGTCTACCATGTGACCAAGATCCTCATGAGTATGTTCGCCCCCCTCCCAATCCATCTCCTCTTCCCTCTCCCTTTCTCTCCATCCCATGCATTTCCACCTCTAAAGTAAAGAGTAGAAAATTAGGGAGTAAAAACTGAGGCAAAAACATCCAACTGGACATGACAGTCACTCAAGATGTGCAGTTTGTCAGTTGTTCATACGTGCTTATAACTTGCTAAAAATAGAAGGATCTAAAATAGTCTTGCAGTAAAACAATAGTATCCTTCAATATTATGTGGCTAATATCACGAGTTTTCTGACCGTGTTTCAATAACTCCATGTGTCTCAGCTACCTCTATAGAAGGAACTCTAGAAAGAAGTACTTCAATTCAAATAGATCCCAGAAAAAAAAATCATGGACATCAAGAAAAATGTGTATATAAAAGAACATGACAACGAAAGAGAATATGTTTTGACAGAAAAAATGTACAACACCTGTGCTCCACCACAGAGGAAACACGGTACACGGGTGCTAGCGGCACAAAGCTTTGGCGAACACCCCGTCGCCCATGATCTTGTTGTGAGCGTGGTGATGATCTGATTGGATAGGCCTAGCCTGGAAATCGTGAAATTCTCCTCGTCCCCTGGAATACCTCTGCGGTGTACCATGGGTTCTTATGAGAGCACCTGGTCATATATGTCTCGATATGTTAACTGATGAACTTGACAATGCAATATTATTAATTTCTGAAATCCAGCTACCTAAATATTTATCTTGTAGACCAGACCAGTTTTTTATGATTGTGGATATAAATTTTACAGAATAATCTAGGAAAAGCAAAAGATAGGCTGCATCAGCTACCATTCTTTTAAAGTAAGATAGCATACAGCAGGAAAAGAATAAAAATTTCAATTTCTGAAATCTGAAATCTAAGTACCCATATATCTACTGGGTTGGTCTGAGCTCCATACTATATTAGCAATATCTTGGATATAGGAAAATAAAAGCATATTTCAAGTTATTACTATTGACAATACTACTCAAATATCCAAATAAAAAAATCAATTTCTACCGGAACAAATTTTTTTTGTGGGGAAACAGTATTGGATATTTGGAACAATCATGATAAAAAATTAAATCAACGTTTTCTATCATGTAGATCATATCGCAATAAGCTACCGTATTACTGGTAATTCAGGGTTTTGAGTAGAAACAGGATCCTACTACTCAACCAGAGGTTTGCCACTACTTTTTGTCAGTAAACATTAAGCAAACAATATAATTCAGAACCTCGAGCAAATGTATGTCTCTCTATCAGTCCTAACTGTCTACATAGACTTCCGATGAACAGGATATAATAAACTTGGCCAGGCAAATTGGATGTACTTCCTTAAATTGATGTAGTAGCTTCTACAAAGCAGATTGTATGGAAAACACCGGATAAACTGCAAGTTAGCAATTCATGTAAGGTGCAAGTAAGATGGAAAGGTGATTCGGTTCCAACTTCAAGTACAATTTAGTTTTTGCATGTACCGTGGACTGTCACCTAGAGGTCGATGTCCAAGCACCTCCGGTACTCTGTCCTGGTGTGTGTGTGTGCTCATACAGGACCTCCACGTCACCAAGTCGACAGTGATCCCCCTCCCTTCTGGCGACACAAACATCGCCTTCATGCTCTCCAGGTACCCCGCTTGGCCCTATATGTTCATAGTTCCACGTCTCTCGGCGGTCCATGGCAGCGAGGGCTGCCGATCTCGTCGAGGCAGCCGAAGCGCCGTAGGCGTTGAGCATGACTTTGAGTGCGAAGGTCTCCTGGGCGAGGCCAAATTTATGCAGCGACGCCATCTCCTCCTTCCACCACGCCACATTGCCGGACCTAGTATGTGCCGCAGCATGTGTGACTTCACGGTTGGCAACATTCCCAGCTGCTTCAGTGGCTCAAATGCGGCCTCGGCCTCTGCATCCGTCCACACTTCCATGATGGTCAGACTCAGCATCTCATCAGAGCACCTGGAATTCGAATAATTCATACATAATGTACCTCCGTGGAGACAGACTCTCTCATAAGCATCCACCAAGATGCTGCACGAAGCTCGATGCAACCCATGTGCTGCATTAGGGCAAAGATCTCGATAGCGGCTTGTGGAAACCCTGTGTGGCTGCGAACAGAAATTATGTTTGCAATCACTTTTGATGGAATTCAAACCTAAAGCAACATGGACATATTCCATTTGAATTATACATAGATCGTTCATGGTTGATGGACGGATCACCTACCTGTAAGCCTCCATGAGGGCATTGTAGGCGTAAACGTCTGGCTCGGGCCATCCTGCTGCCTCTCCTCGATGATTGTGTAAAACTCGATGATTAGTCAAATAATTTTTGCTATCAAAATTCATGCTTTGCTATATAATTAGTCAAATAATGTGTACTCCCTCCATCCCATATCAATTTCGCTCAAATAGATGTGCTAGACGTATTTGAGTGCTAAATATATCAATTAATATGAGAGAGAGTAGTTCATATTACATAAAATAGACATAGTTAGATTTGAGTTCAAGCAAGCTTCCATATGATTATGATTTGTAACCATCGACAAATTTTTTTCAAGAGATGTCTTTAGACAAAGTACGAATTTAGACAATCAAATTACACCTTATATTATGGATCTTGGTGGGTTTGGGGGTACAGTATAGCCGAACAAATCAAACTAAGTGCCCCCATGTGTTGCACATTTCATAACCACCAAAAAAAATTCAGCTATATGGCACACAGTCATCATATTTTAGCAAATATTGATACACTGGCCAAAGCACGATCCATAGATTTTAACTTAGTACTAAATGAGTGAATTATACTGAAAAGTTTAAGTCAAAAATCTGATTAACAGTTAAATCATATCCAAATAAATGCCAGCTCTATTAAAAATTCACATAAATTAACAAATCAATAGAAAATTCAACATTGTTATCTTATTAACAGTTTAGCTTTATTTGTTACCTTGTTAATCAAAATACACAGTGGCACTGATAAGATAATTTTTGTAAGGGAAATTTTGATCGATCGAGTGATCTAGGGAATATAGCCATCTCCAAGAAATTCTTCGACCTTGATGCTCCTTTGAGTTTCTAAATCGCGTAGCTGTAGATCAATTTGTGAACTCCATAGGACTGAACAAAAGGCATACTTCATCTGGAAAATAAAAAATAAACTGTAATGAAGAACAACAATTGTAGTGGAAAAGCAATGGTAAAGAAAAAGGAAAGCTACTTCATTGCAACGTCTGTACCGAACAAATTAGAATGCAATAACACAACACGTAAATTTGAAGATCTTGTAGGAGTTCATAGTATCTGCACATCACCCAACAGGTCTGGTATCCACAATTTTCTATATATATACTCCCTCTGTTTCTAACCAGTGAGAACAAAAATAGCCAAATTCTGGGATCCCATAAAGAAGCAAATAAAGAACACCTTTTCTCGTCTCTATATGATTGCATACACATGACTGAAATGGTACATTATATCATACCAAGCTAAACAATATTTCTACTTTATCCTTTTCAGAGTTCAATCTTCAAAGAAATAGCCAATCAAAAGGTATTGAAAATGTCAAAAACTTTGGTTCAACAAAATTTGTGAGAATATATGATAATAACAATCAAAATAAAAAGACAGAAAAATAACTAAGCACTAAATAAACAGTAAGCAACTAAGCATGGATGTGACTTACAAAGCCCAATGATGTGACCTAAATTAAGTCAAAGAGCCTTTGTCAGCACATTACCTCTTCAAGCAAAAACATTTCCGAGTATCCGATGTGATGAAGAAAAATAGTTGCAACTGTCCAACTATACTTAAAATATGGAATCATGGCCGACTCAATGACAACCTGTCAAGATAATTAATCAGTACAGTCATGTGTGCTTTGAGACACGGTAGGGGAGGAGTGTTACTGAGTTAGCATGGATCTGATCAATAAGTAGCAATGCCAAGAAGGTCAAGTTGTATAGTAATTTAAAGTTCTGGGCAATCCTAATTTTGAAGACATACTACAAATAACTACAAGAAAATTATGGAAGCCACCCCACCCTTCAATCACCAACTATAAAACAGTCAAGCATTCCTTCAGTTCACATGATTTCATATCAAGGTGAGGAAGTGGGGCCTGGTGAGAAGGACATGAACTACAGGTTGCAGCGTCCCTGCATGCTGTCCATCAGGGGGTTGCAGCGTCCCCATTGATGCACCTTCCGGTCATTGTAGAAGCATCTATCCACATGGCATGTACTTCAGCAGCGCACTCTTAAGTGCAAGTATGGTTACCATGCGGCTATGCCCTCTAATCCTCTATTGTTTGGATGGAGCATATGCCAGACTTTGTCTCAAGTTTGGTTGCTAGAGATTCTGCTGCACCAGTTGGGTAAAGGAAACCTTTTTCCACGCTACAAAAACAGAGTAAAATAACCAGCATAACTTGAACCAAGTTCTTCTCTTGAAATATGAATATAGGCTATTACTATGTTATGAAATTAATGGTCAAGTTTAATTTAAGAAGTGATACTAAAGTACATGGGCCTTCCTATATTTAATGGTGTTGTAGTTTGATCAAAGATTGGATCCTAAGAAAAAGTCAATTCACAGTTATTCAACAAAAGCCTCATGTACAAGCCTCTATGATCATCCTATAGCAATATATCATTACTGCATTTATGTACTTGATCACATAGTGTGTACTTCCTTAATCATTACTTATTTATCTGATTGATCCCCCTTGAAATACAATTTATGTATGTTCTAAACTACAAAGCTTATAGGGAAATTCGGCATCCCTAATTGACTCGCATAGCATGTCTCTCACAGTTGTGTACACCTCATACTGTAGAAGATACCTTTAGAAGTATAGATACATGTCTCCCATTATATAGAAAAATGACGTCCAACCAATATATCTTGGTATGTGAAGTAGTACACCAACCCAATTGATGAACAAAGAATAACATGAATATGAATAGAAATAAGAGGCTGTCTGACGTGAACAGACCATCAATTCGCTCCCGGCTGCACAAGCCATCCCTCCACATGGCCTCCACAAGCATGCCTTGACAGTTGTTTACTTGCTTCTTGTGCCTTTTGTATATCTGAATTCAGATAGACAAATTAGGCTTGGGTCGTAGTGATATTAGCATACTGTCGATTTTGTCCTGGATGCACAAGGCATAGCTCCACGCACCACATGGCATGCTCGTTGCCTTAGACGGCTGTTTGCTTGCTTTGTGTGCCTTATATATATTTCAGTTAAGATTAGACATGCCTTGACAGTTCATTATAGGTATTATACATGCCTCCGGTCATAGTCCTCATCACCTCCTATCAATGTTTTGCTCATGTTCTTTGCAGTATCCCCTGATCAGGCGAAAGTTACATATTAGTGCAAACAGAGATGACAGAAAAAGTGACCAATACAACATTTGTTGCTCCCTAGCCTCTCCATCATGCCACCCGCAGATAGAGCCGCTGCCAGTTTTCCATCTGCTTCGCCTCTCTACCATGCCACCACACTGCATGCAGAGAACTACCACATATACAAGAATGAGAGAACTATATTCAGAGAAAAAACATGTGTTGCATCATCACGCAACAAGAACGCACAGACAGCGCACGCACGCACGCACGCAGCTCGGCCCCAAATATATTGTCGTAGGGAGAAGGGTGCAGGCAGATAGAGATAGAGAAAGAGTGAGAGGAGGTAAGGGCCTACCTTGATCTTCATCGTCACTACCATCAAACAGAAATGAAATGGGGGAGGCGGGCGGTTCATGGGGCACCGCGGCTCTGGCGAGTTCGGATGTGGACAGTGGAGCGCAGACTGCCGGCAGCGATCACCTTTCTCCCGCCCTTCATGCCGGGCCCTCCTCTTCCCCCACCGCCACGGCCATGGCCCCAGGGTGTCCTGCCTCGCCGGCCACCCCTGTCACTGCGGCCGCCGCAATCGCTTCTCCCGCCGAAGCCCCTGCCCCCGCGGCCGCCGCCGTCGCTCCTACCGCGATGGGGCACTGAGAAGGGAGGAGGTGGGGAGGGTGTCTCCGTCCGTCCATGGCTGCTGCCGGGCTGGGTCGGACCTCCATGGCCGACCTCCCTCGAGGACGGACGCGGATCAGGTCGACGACGGCGCGCTGATGCCGCCGTGGATCTGGGCGCTCCCTCTCCCTTCCCTTCCCTTCCCTTCCCTTGGGATTCCCTTGGGAGAGGAATAGAAGGTTGGGGGCGGCAGCGCAGGGGGGCGAGGAGATCGCCGGCGGCGGGGTTGGATTGGGGTGCGGCGGCGGCTGCGACGGGAGACGAGGTAGGGGTAGCGAGGGATTGGGGTTCTGTCGCGACGCTAAAACCAGCGGAGGGGAGGTGCGAAAAAAAATCTATGAAGGTTAACCGACGAAAAAAAACCGGACGAAAATGGTGGGACAAACATTGACCAGCGGAGACTACCAACTGCTGCATTAGGAATATAGATTTCCTATGTAGACACTAAACTGGACTAGGTGGGGCCTTGGGTGAGATTAGTTTATTCATACGATCATTGCAATTTGATCATCAACTGAGTACCAAGAGATTCTCAAGCGAACAAGAGTTAGTAACACTGCTATTTCTAACAGTTTTTCGTAATCCCCGCAAAAGAACAGTTTTTCTTACAGTCTTGCTAAATCTCTGTTGATTAAGACTTCGTTATGTCTCGACCGATGCTATATTTGTGAGATCTTATATTGAGATAGTGCTAAATTTTCTTTTCAGTTTTTCTTTTTTCTTTATACATGTTATGTCACTCCACCGAAACCTTGCCACACCTTTTTTTCTTAGTGTGCATTGCTGGTTTCACAATGGGTGATGAAACATAACCTCTAAACTAGCACAAGCTCCAATCATGCATGGTCACCGTGGATCGTTCAGCCAGCAGGAACCACCACAAGCTCCAAGAATAGCCATGTCCAGTTGGTCTCGTGCAGAACGACTTGCGTCAATGGTGGACGAGCCCCCAAACATAGCACGCCGACGCCCGGGTCAAACCGGCTTAAACTTGGCATGGCGCCACCCACCACCGCTTAACCCCCGCCCATTTCTCCCTCCCCCTCAAGTCTCCTCCGCCCCCTTCCCTCTCCTCCGATTGGCCCCGCCCAACCAGAGAGAGGGCGAGAGGGCGCCACCCCAGCCAGGCCCAGGCCACCACAATAACAAAAATCAGCACGACGACGTCCCCGGCGCCGGGCGCTGCGCGTCGAGGTGGCGGCGGCGGCCGCGGTGTCGACTTGAGCGGCGGCACAACAGCAGCGCGGCGGGGAGGGTGACGAGGAGAAGCACCGCGCCCAAGATGATGCGCCACGGGGCGCTCCCGCTGGCGCTGCTGGCCGTGCTCGCGACGCTGACGGCCGTGGCGGGCCAGGGGAAGCCGGTCACGGACAACGGCTCGGGCGGCGCGGCGGGGCCGTCCAAGTTCACGCCCAAGGACGCCTTCTACATCGACTGCGGCGGCACGGCCGCCGCCGACACCAAGGACGGCAAGTCCTTCAAGACCGACGCGGAGGCCAACAGCCTGCTCTCCGCCAGGGACAACATCAAGGTCGCCGACGACAAGGCCGACGTGCCGTCGCACCTCTACCGCTCCGCGCGGGTCTTCAAGGAGGAGGCCGTCTACAACTTCCCGCTCACGGCCCCCGGCTGGCACTTCATCCGGCTCTACTTCTTCCCCATCAAGAGCGGGGAGGCCGACCTCGCGGCGGCCACGTTCGACGTGAGCACCGCCGTCAACGTCCTTCTCCACGGCTTCACCCCCGAGGCGAAGGCGGTCATGAAGGAGTACATCGTCAACGCCACGGAGAACAAGCTCGAGCTCAAGTTCACGCCGCAGTCGGGCTCGGCGTTCATCAACGCCATCGAGGTCGTCAACGCCCCCGACGAGCTCATCAGTAAGACGGCCCTGACGGTGTCGCCGCTAGCCGAGACAAGCGGGTTGTCAGAGGCTGCGTACCAGGTGGTGTGCCGGCTCAACGTCGGTGGCCCGCCCATCGGCCCCGTGAACGACACGCTCGGCCGGCAGTGGGAGGACGACGGGCAGTACCTGAACCCCAAGGAGGCCGGGGCGGAGGTGTCGGTGCCGGCGAGCGCGATCAAGTACCCCGACGCGTTCCCGGCGACCAAGCTCGTGGCACCCACGGCGGTGTACGCGACCGCCCGCCACATGGCTGAATCCGGCGTCGCGAACCAGAACTTCAACGTGTCGTGGAAGGTGGACGTGGACCCAGCATTCGACTATCTCGTCCGCCTCTTCTTCGCCGACATTATAAGCACGTCCGCCAACGACCTCTACTTCAACGTTTACATCAACGGCCGCAAGGCCATCTCCGCCCTGGACCTCTCCACCATCACCGGCGACCTGGCCGCGCCCTACTACAAGGACTTCGTGGTGAACTCGTCGGTCAATACCGACGGCCACATTATCATCGACGTCGGGCCGCTAGGGCAGGACACGGGCCGCAACGACGCGCTGCTCAACGGCGCGGAGGTGCTCAAGATGACCAACTCGGTGGGCAGCCTGGACGGCGAGTACGGCGTGGACGGCCGGATGGTGGATGACGGCAGCGGCACCCGCAAAGTGGTGGCGGCCGTGGGGTTCGCCATGATGTTCGGCGCCTTCGCCGGCCTGGGATGCATGGTGGTGAAGTGGCACCGGCGGCCGCAGGACTGGGAGCGGCGCAACAGCTTCTCGTCGTGGCTGCTGCCCATCCACACGGGCCAGTCCTTCAGCAACGGCAAGGGGTCCAAGAGCGGCTACACCTTCTCCTCCACCGCGGGGCTGGGCCACTTCTTCACCTTCGCGGAGATGTCAGAGGCGACCAAGAACTTCGACGAGAGCGCCATCATCGGCGTGGGAGGGTTCGGCAACGTGTACGTGGGCGAGATCAACGACCCCGACGAGGAGGGGTCCAGGATCAAGGTGGCCATCAAGCGCGGGAACCCGTCGTCGGAGCAGGGCATCAACGAGTTCAACACCGAGATCCAGATGCTGTCCAAGCTCCGGCACCGCCACCTCGTCTCCCTCATCGGCTACTGCGACGAGGGCGAGGAGATGATCCTCGTCTACGAGTTCATGCAGCACGGGCCCTTCCGCGACCACATCTACGGCGGCCCCGAGGGCCTGCCCACGCTCTCCTGGAAGCAGCGCCTCGAGATCTGCATCGGCGCCGCCAGGGGCCTCCACTACCTCCACACCGGCACCGCGCACGGGATCATCCACCGGGACGTCAAGACCACCAACATCCTCCTCGACGACAAGTTCGTCGCCAAGGTCGCCGACTTCGGCCTCTCCAAGGACGGCCCCGGGATGAACCAGCTGCACGTCAGCACCGCCGTCAAGGGCAGCTTCGGGTACCTCGACCCGGAGTACTTCCGGTGCCAGCAGCTGACCGACAAGTCCGACGTCTACTCCTTCGGGGTGGTGCTGCTGGAGACGCTGTGCGCGCGGGCGCCCATCGACCCGCAGCTGCCGCGCGAGCAGGTCAGCCTCGCCGAGTGGGGCCTGCAGTGGAAGCGCAAGGGCCTCATCGAGAAGATCATGGACCCCAACCTCAACGGCAAGGTCAACCCGGAGTCGCTCGCCAAGTTCGCCGAGACCGCCGAGAAGTGCCTCTGCGAGTTCGGCAGCGACCGCCTCTCCATGGGCGACGTGCTCTGGAACCTCGAGTACGCGCTGCAGCTGCAGGAGGCCAACCCACCCGAGGGCGCCAGCGACGCCGACGACGCCGACGCCTCCATCGTCTCCTCCGCCAGCGGCGTCACCACCGTGCCCGACCAATCCACCACCTCCGCCAACGAGCTCTTCGCGCAGCTCGCCGACATGAAGGGGAGATGATGATCCATCGTCTGAATCGATCATCCATCCCTCCATGCGTCGCCGCCATCACTCCTCACCGATCGAGCAGCCATGAGCAGCACCGCCGTAGTTCGTCAATCCGTGCGCGCGCCTTCTGCATGCATGCATCCATGGTGGAACGGATGAAGGAAGGATCCGATCATCATAACTCAAAACCAAACGAGGTCGATCGAAGAGTGTATATGTGTGTAATGTATATATGTGTCTCAATCGCGTTTACTGATGCAGAAAACTCCAAAATGTATACCGCAACTGTATGTAAAATCATGGCGTCAATTACACTTTGTCTCACAAAAAGTGTTTATTTTGTTAGCATGCATTCAGCTGGAGCTCATTTCTCTCTTTCCCCGCAAAAGGGAGCTCATTTCTCATAATATTGATGGGGCTAATTAGGAGTTCCAGACAGAAAGCTGAGGATCTTGTTATCAAATTTTCTATGTATGAGATTATATTGTCGAATTTTCTATGGAACAAAATAAGAGTCCTGGTCCTGGTGGTTTCCCATTGAGTTTTACCACATGTTATGGAATTTGATTAAATGGTGTCTAAAAGCTATGATTGATAATTTTCATAGAGGTAAGAGCATCTCCACTCATTCGGCCCCCCAGCGCATAGGCCGGCGCTATTTCGGACGCCCGCACCTGATTGCCTTTATGCTTGAGTTTCAGCATTCCTTTACTCCAGTCAACTGTCGCCCGGCGCTTTTTAGGCCCTGGGGGCGATCGAGCTCCCAGCCACGCCCCCAGGCGCCATCCCGCAAGGCGCGGCAAATTCAAATTTAGTCGTTCCCGCTCTAAAAAAAACGCCACAAGACCGGTGATCAGCGGCCTAGTTCGGCGATCACCTTGCCACAGTTCGGCGATCAAATGGAAAAGTTTGTCGTGCAAAGAAAAGAAAGGACGCGTGGGCAACGCATCAAACGGCGGGGTCGGCCTCCGACGTCGGTGTGCGCGGGCTTGGCGGCGCCGGAGCTGCTTCTGTGCTCAGCAGCGTCGGCGCGGCTTCTGTGCTGCCGGGCGTCGTGGAGGCATCATCGCTCGGGCTTGGCGGAGTCGTCGGCGTGGGCGTGGGAGTTGGCGGCGCCGTCGACGGCAGCTGGTTCAGGATGAGGCCGCGCTCCGCCAGGTACCACGCCTTGAGCTGCTCGTCGTTGCTCTGGAGCATGTCCGCCCCGCCCATCAGGAAAGCCAGGTCGGTGTTCCTCTTCTTCGCGGCGACGTTTGTCCGGAGAAGGTCGAGCTTGACGGCGTTGTTCGTCATCAACGCCGACCACCGCTCCTCGGTCTTCTCTTCACCCAGGGTGGCCCAGGCATGTGCAGCGGCGAGGCAATGCTCGATGGACTCTTGCACCCGTGCGGTAGCCGAGTCGGTGTGTTTCGCCTTCTTGGACCCCTTGTTGTCGTCCGGGCGCCCGTCGGCTGAGCTCGGCGTCGGCGCGTCCAGCTTGTATGTCTCCTTCGCCTTGGCGAGGGTGCGCCGGGTATCCGCCCATTTCTCGCACTTGTCGATATGCTTGAAGACGTCGAGGTATTTGAAGTCTTGATCGCTGTTGTCCCGGCGAAACATGGCGAACAGCCGCAGCAGCTACGCCGAGGAACAAACAGTTGGCGGGCTCGCACACGGCGAAAGAAAGGGGGAGACTGGCATGCCATACCCGATCCTCCATGTTGGCTCTGCTCTCCGGGCGAGCCGCGATCTCCTCGACGATCCCATGCCATTTGTTGCATGCCGTTTGGATGAGCCCCCAATGGTTCGCCATTGCCTTCGACCCGCGCTGCATGTAGACGCCTTTGAAGTAGGGGTCGACGAGTTTGCGCTCGTTGAACTCGGCCTTGATGCGGTCCCAATACGTGTCGTCACTCTGGTTCGTGCCGGTGATCGGGTGGAGGCAGACGACTTTCCATGCTTCGGCGAGGTACTCGTCCTCCTTGGACGCCCACTTGATGCGCGGCTCGCCGGTCCTGGTCGCCCACTTCTTCTTCTTCCGTTTGCTCGCCGGAGCAGGCGCTGGCTCCTCCTCCTCCTCCTCCTCCTCCTCTAGCTCCTCCTCGCCATAGTCGAGCTCGCCGTCCATGTCGCCGTTGAGGTCCATTGTGTCGTCCTGGGCAGTGAACCCGGGGGACGCGGCAGCGGCGGCCGAGCCGGCCGTGATGATGTCCTCCATCTCGGCCTCGGTCCCGTCGGTGTCGTCGAGATGCGACGTGGAGACTTGTGAGAATGGAAGCGCGCCACGGCGGAGAGGGGGCGTCGGGGAGGAAGCGTAGGCCGGCGGTGAGTAGGTGTATGGAGGGTACTGCACGCTGGCGAAGGCAGGCAAGGGCGTGCGCTGGGCTGGGTGACCATGGGGGAAGGTGATGTTGGGGTTGAACCCGCCGTGCGCGTCACCGTCGGCGTAACCCGGCGATGGCATGCAGCCCCAGGGTTGCGGCGACGACGAGAAGCCAGCATGAGAACCGACGCTCTGCTGGCTCCAGGGCGCGTACGGGGCGTGGCTACCGGGTGGGTTCATCATCCCGGCGCGAGCCTCCTCGGATTGTTCGGCCAAACGCTCCGCCTGCTCCACCGCCGCCGCGGCAGCGATGTCCCGGGCCTTCTTGGCGTTGGCCCTGTTTCGCCGGTCGGTGGTGACAGCCTCCCGGCGCTGAACTTCCGCCCTCCAGTCGGCGTTCTACATGCTCGGGGGCTTGGACGGCGGCACCCTCGGCTTCCTCTGCTTCGGCAGGGCGACGGCGGCACCCACACCCGTCACGGTGCGGGGGGCCACGTACTTCTTCGGTGGCATGGCGGCCGGCTCGGAGGGGAGGAGGAAGAGATTGGTGGGAGGAATGGAGAATGCAAGGGAAGCCGGGGGAAAGCGGGAAGAAACGGCGGAAAGGCCCTCCTCTCGCCGACAGAGCGGCCCCACGCCCCTTTTCGCTTGGGCTGGCGCCCCAGGAGCCCCCCAGCGCGCCGGGTTCGGCTCGGGCGCGACGGCTGTTATTTCGGCCCAAACCGGCGCTAAATGAGATCGTGGGGGCACGACTGGGCCGATTTTCGCCCCTCGGCACTAAAAAAACGCCTGGGGAGGGCCTGTTGGGGGCGCGGCTGGAGATGCTCTAACATTAACATTGCTACCTTGAACTTTGGAATTATCACATTGATTCCTAAAACCAGTGATGCTAAACAAATTCAAAATTGCTGGTCCATTTTCCTTCTGAATGTTAGTTTCAAAATTTTCACTAAAATCTTTATGAATAGATTCAATGGGGTGGTGACTCCTCCAATTTCTCTTGTACAGACTGCTTTTATTAAAGGCAGATATATTATGGAAGGGGTCCATATCCTACATGAAGCCATGAACACTATACATGCTAAAATAACATAGTGCTATGATTTTTAAAGTGGACTTTAGAAAAGCATATGACAAATTTAAGTGGTCTTTTGAACATAAGATGTTGAGTTTAAAATATTTTCCAGATATATGGAATGGATTGTGAAATTCATGAAAGGGGGGCATGTTGGAGTTAAAGTTAATAATTTTGTGGGTCCTTGTTTTGAAACTTTCAAAGGCTTGAGACATGGTGGTTTTCTGTTACCACTGATATTTTATTTAGTTGTTCATGCCCTTGCTATTAATGGATAATGCAAGAAGGCAGGGTTTGTTAGAGGTGTATTAGAGGAAGTTAGGGGAGGGTAAGTAAATATGTTGCAATACACAGCTGACATAATTGTTGTCTTGCTTGATAATATCTCTAGTGCCCAATATTTAAATTAAACTTATGCACATTTGAATAGATGCCTAGGTTAAAAATCAACTCCCTAAAAAGTGAAACTTTCCTTTTTGGGCATAAATTAGAGGAGGGTAAGTAAATATGTTGCAATACACTGCTGACATAATTGTTGTCTTGCCTGATAATATCTCTAGTGCCCAATGTTTAAATTAAACGTATGCACATTTGAATAGATGTCTGGGTTAAAAATCAACTTCCTAAAAAGTGAAACTTTCCTTTTTGGGTATACTTAATTTGTATGTGGCGGAAATTAGGTATCGAAGAAGGGCTCCGAGAATATGTTTTGCTTAATAAACATGTTTAGAATGTTCAACTAGTGTGAAGCGAGAGATACTTTCCATAGTATGTTAAGATGAAACTAGCTAATGGGAGAAAACAGATTCTGGGGAGACTAGTGGATGGATATTAAACCATTAAAACTGTCGTACCCTAGACTTTATGATCTCTGTTTTACAATGAAAAAAATTTACTACTTTGGTTGATGTGTTTGAAAAAAGATGGGTCATTTTGCTTTTAGACAAACCCCGTGGGTGATACTTTACTTCAATGGAATGAAATTAAAGAAAATTGCTCGTATACTCTTTTAAAATATGAAAAAGATTCTTTCGTGTGGACTTTGATAGTAATTCGAATGTTAAGTCTTTCTATTGATGTCGAAAAGGTTTAGAGGGATGGTCGAGGATGGTGGCATGACGGTGAGGCGGTCACAGAGCCCTGTAGATGACGACGGTAGGTGGATGGGCCAATGGTCATGGCCTCATGGGCGGTTCACGAGGAGGAAGGAGGCTGAAATAATAATTAAAAAAACTATAGAAGACGCACAGCAGCCGTCCCATGATCAATTTTACACCCAAAAAAACAATCCGGCCACTACAGTTTTCTTGACATCTTCTGATGGCATTAGCTTTACAAGACTCAGCCTAATCAAAACTTTTTGATATAATAAAATCGATCGTGCTATATTGCTTGCATGCATCCCAGAATCTAATTGTCTAAAGGTACGTAATTCAGGTCTCGCTAATTAAAAACGAAGCAACCAGCTGACGGTGGCACCAAGGAGGAATACAGAGAAGCCCGCCGCTGAACGTCCGCGGCGGTGGTCGGCGGCGGCGGCGCTCCTGATAGGGCTGCGCACTTGCGGCGTCGGAGTCGGCGTCCACGGCTGATGGTACCCGTTGCCTCCGGGCTGGCCGTATCCGTTGCCTGGGGGGTGCCATCCGGGGCCCCCGGGGTGCCCGGGGACGTTGCCAGGGGGGTGCCATCCGGGGTGCCCGGGGACGTTGCCTGGGGGGTGCCATCCGGGGTGGCCGGGACCTCCGGGGTGCCATCCGGGCTGGCCGGGGGCGCAGCCGGCGGCGTTCCTGACAGTGACGTTGGCCCGCCCGACCTCGGGGGTCTGCGTCCCGTTATTAGATCCTGCATGCATGCAGCAAACATATGAAAAAATCAACCTGCGCTTGGTGCGTGTGTTGATGCAAACGAACACCAAGCTCCGTGCATGGAGAAAGAGCGTAGCATACCAACATCTTTGCTGCTGCCATCTGCGAGAACGCATGGGCCAAGAACTACGAGGACGAGGAGGACGGTCGTCAGGAAGACGAGAAGGCATGGCTTTCCGCGACGGTCGTCCATGGTACGGCGCCTGCGCGGTGCAGGATTGCGAGCATCATCTCGGTATATAAAGTCTTCGATTTAGTTTAGGAATGATTTCCAGGGTATCCCGTACGTGTGATTTGATGCCGAGCGAAGGTTGCTACTCCTATAACTGAAACGTGCAGCTCCAGTAAACCGGATGTCTCATCCATTGTTGGTACGACCGTCAAACATTTTCCATGGTACGTAAGATTGTATGGAAATTTCTGATGTGCTTCCTTATCCTCGATGTGATTCGACAGAAACCATCCGTATGCATGTACAACGAATCAGACGAGTCTTGCCAAACTCTATCCGTCCATAATCTCTTGCCAACAATAAAAATTGGGGAGATTATTGCAAATTTAAGATGAAGCAACCGAAATTACCGCTGCCACCGCAAGGAGAACGCGGGTCCGCAAGGAGAACGCGGGTCGGCATATTTTTCTTAGAACAACCTGCTATGTTTTATTGATCAATCAACATAGGCATACAAAATAGTATCATATAGGGCAGTGATCTGCGCCGACGCACCGGCCCAATCGTTGGGCCGGTCAAGGCCCAGCCGTCCGATCCGCGAGCTTGAGCCGTCAGATCTGTTCCTCGAGCCCCCTTCCCCCGCGTTGACTTCTTCCTCTTCTTCTTCACCGCGTCCGCGCCCCCGCCGCTCCGGTCGCCGGCGACTAGCCCCTCACTGGACCTCCTCCCCCCCCTAGTCCCACGCTGCTGGATGCGCTCTCCGTCCCTGTCGCCGCCGGCCGCCGTCCCCGTCCCCGTCGCAGCATCCGTACTCGCCCCCCGGTCCAGCAGAAAGCCCATCGCCCCCTCGTAGCAAAAAATGGCGCCGTCTTGAAGCACACCGGCACCCCTTGTCGTCGCAGCACCTAGCAGCCGCCGTCGTCGCTGCACCGTCGTGTCGCCGACGCAGCTCTCAACGTCGCTGCTTGCTGCCATTGGCGAGTCAGGTTGAAGCTTTTTATCTCATCGGTTGAAGCTTTTCTCTATGCCTGTTGAAGCTTTTCTCGCGGATTGAAGCTTTCCACCGTGCCAATTGAAGCTTTTTTCACCTGAGCTTGAAGCTTTTTCACAAAGGGTTGCAGCTTTTACTCTGCGGTTGCAACAAAAACAGAGAGATGCCATGGTCGCTGCCGAGGAGGATTTTCTCAATCTCTGTTTGAAGCTTTTTCATCTGTGGGTTGAAGCTTTTTGTCAAAACGGTTTTTCCTGTATTTCGTTATGCGGTTGAAACTTTTTATCTCTGGATGTAGCAAAAACCTCCAACAGTAGTAGCAAAAACCTGCTACGGTTGCAGCAAAAAAATCATTGTCGTCCTCGCGAGGTCGTAGCTCTGCCTGATGGATGTAGCAAAAAGCTTTGCCGGTAGTAGCAAAATCCAACAACAGTTGCAGCTTTCCCTTGTTGTGCAATGCCATTGAAGCTTTCTATGTCTATGGTTGAAGCTTTTTTCAACGGCTGTTGAAGCTTTTCTAGGTGACGGTTGCAACACTTGTATACGCGGGAGGATCCGGGCATGGCTGCAGGCAGCCATGGCGGCCGGCGAGGGAGCGCCTGGCCGCCGGCGATGGAGGTCGTGGTCACCCAGTCGCAACCCGGGGGGAGGGGGAAGGGGGGGAGGGGATGCGCCCGCATGAAGGCTTGAGGTAGGGGATGGATCTGGCCATGGCGGCAGGCAGCCATGGCAGTCGGCGAGGAGCCTGGCCGTGAAGTAGCTCGTGGTGGCCCAGTCGCAGCTCGGGAAGAGGGGAAGGTATGGGAAAGGGGTGGGGAGGAGGGGGCAGAAGAAGAGGGCTTCCGCGCGCCCCATGGAGACGCGAGGAAGAGGAAGACCGGCCCAATGTTTCCGCCGGTGCCCCGGCCCCAAACGCTTTCCCTATCATATATGGTTGTCCTAGCCAAACATGGCGGCCTTGGTCTAGAGATAATGCAAACCTAGCTAAGTTGTGTGCTTCATAATTTTTTTTGAACATCAGTACAGACGCAAGCGCTCATACATATGCGCATACATTCACTCCTATGAACGCACACACACATCCGCACCTCCAAGAGACTGAGCCGGCATGTCATCTTAAAATTTACGCTTCTAAATTCTTGAAAGAAATTACACCGAATATAATATAAGAAGATCTCCTAGCGTTTATTTCTCTGACTATAGGTTCATGCCATCCTTCACTTCCTGCCTCTATGTCTTTGACAACACTAAAAGCCTCTTTGATTCGTATGATTTTGAAAACATAGGAATAGAAAAAGTATAGAGTTGGAGTGGCATGCCCACTTGAATCTTATAGGATTAGCAATGAGTGTTTGATGCTAGAGGAAAATCAAAGGAATTGTCAAAAGAGATTGGAGTGGATGTTAGATTTCCTATGAGATGTAGTACAAAAGATTCCATAGAAAAAATTCCTACGGGATCCAATCCTATAAATCAAATGACCAACATAGGAAAAAATCCTAAGGATTTCAATCCTCCAGAAATCTTATAAAATTCTTTTGAATCAAAGAAGCCCTAAGGCAATTTGAAGCAACATGTAGCCTCTGGATAGGAGTCATCAACCAATGCAAGGGCTACCCGACATGCTAAGGCTTCCAGGGATGTGGGATTGATGGCACCAGGAGGAACAAGGGCCGACGCCCCGAGATACATCCCATTCTGACAACGGCAAATAGCAGCTACAACCCCGCAAATTCTCTCTCGCGACACAGCCCCATCCACGTCTGACTTCCAGACCGGAGTTGCCTTCTTCGGCAGGTGGACGAAGGCATGTTTTTTTCTTCTCATGGGCAGAACAGGACACTGCCTATGGTGTTTGTTGCTGCTGCTGACGACTATTTGAGGGTTATAAACACGAATGGTGTCACACGCAAGGTGCGGCTATACCTCGCTTCCTCCGAGACTGAGCCTGACTTCGCTGCAAGCGCGCCCTCGTCGTTAAAAAATGGGACGGCCCAAGTAGGTTCCTTTACAGGTACATTTTTCTCCTCTGTTTCCCATCTGTTCCCTTTTTTTTATTTTTTTCATATTTACGAAAATGTTCTAAATACATATATTTCAAAACTTAAATTAAAATGAAATTATTTTGAAAAATGTTTACATAGTACAAAAATTTGTTAGCGTAATAACATTCAAACAAAAGGGTTGTGCCATTTAAAAAAATGTTCACATGTTTCAAACATGTACGTGACATTTTTCAGAAATGTTAATACAAAGTAAAAAAATATTTAACTCAAAAACAATGTTTCGTGCCATTATAAAAAATGTATGTTACATTAAAAAAATGTTCACGCATTTAAAAATAATATGTTGACATTTGTATAAAAATGTGTATACCATGTAAGAAATGTATGTTTCCTATCATTCAAAAAAAAAATGTCGCACCATGTGTTTGAAAAATGTTTGAGACGTATTTGAAAAAAATATTAAAAAACATGTGTCTGGTAAAAATGTTAATCATGTATTCAGAAAATATTCAACATGTATAAAAAATGTTTTAGATGCATATGAAAAATGTAGATTGTGTATTGAAAAATATTCAACATATATAAAAGATGTTCAATGTATTTAAAAACTGTTAAATATGTATAAGAATAATTCACATGTATTAAAAATGTATAGTGTGTGTTGAATATATGGTTTGTGCATGTATATTGTATAGCCCAGCCCATCTCCTAGTCTTTGTATAGTTGAGGTTGTGGCCCACCTTGTACTCCATATATACGTGCGCTATGCACCGATCAATACATCGTGAAACATTGCCAAAACTCTCGTTTCCAACATGGTATCAGACCTAAGATCCTAACCCTAACCCGTGTGCCGCCGCCGCCGCCGCCGCGATCTCCATCGCCGTCGCCGCCGCCAAACACCGCCACCACCCGCCGCCATCGCCGCTGCATTCCGACGCCGCCGCCCATGCTTTCGCCTCCTCCCTGACGCGCCGCCCTACAGGCCGCGCCGCCACCCCTCTGTCGCGCCGCTCTCCCGCGTGACGCCGCCACCCCCATCCCCTCATGGCCTCCCCCGGCTCCTCCGGCACCACCCGCAGTCGCCGCACCAACCCGTTCGAAGGTCCCGACCCCGTCGTCATCTGCGATCTCAACATCCTCGCTCGGGTTCCCTCGTCCTCGACCACCTCACCTCCACGTACTATGCATGGAAGACGTACTTATCCCTTGTGTTCCGGGAGTACAACATCCGGGATCACATCGATGGCGCCATGGACTCCCGCTTCATGGAGGACGGTGAGGAGTGGATGTCCATCGACGCCACTCTCATTCGTTGGTTCTACACCACCATCTCGAAGGACCTCTTCCACACGGTAGTCTCCGCCGACGATGATGCTCACGCCGTTTTGACCAAGCTCAACGGCCTCTTCACCGAAAACGCGCTCCAACGCAAGGTTTTCTTGCACGGCGAGTTTTTTGGGTGCCAACAACTCGACTCGTCTGTTGACGATTACTGCATGCGCCTCAAGAAGCTTGTTGACGAGCTCCGTGACCTTGGTGAGACGGTCTCCGACGAGCTCCTCCTCGGCACCCTCATCGCCGGCCTGAACGGCGATTTCGGGAACGTCGCCACCAACATCCCCCTCATCACCAACCCGACGTTCCCCAAGGTCGTTGCGTACCTGAAGTTGGAGGAGCGGAGGATGCGCATGTCACGCACCCGGGCCGCCCACACCGCCCTCACCGCCGGCACCCGCGGCGGTGCGCCGGCCACCGCCCCGCCTCGGGCCTCTTCCAGCGCCGCCGCCACCCGGGTTCCCGTACCACCGGCCGCAGCCGGTCCCTCCGCAGCCCCGCCGAAAGAAGCGGAAGGCCGCTGGGGCCGCCATGGCGGCCGCATAAGCAAGAAGAAGCAGCCGGATGCGCCCGGCGGGGCGCCGCGCCACCAGCAGCAACAGCTCCCACCGGCGCCCTGGCAGGCCGGTCAGAACCCCTGGACCGGGGTTGTGCATGCGTACTCCATGCCTGTACCGCGTGCTCCTGTTCCGGGCCTCCTCGGCGCCCGCCCAGGCTCTCATCAGGCGCTTCATGTGGCCCCTCAACCGTACCCGCCCGTGCCGCTCTACGGCCCCTCTGCGGCCTATGGGTTGCCTTTGGCCGGTGGGTTCGTGGCGCCACCGCCTCAGCCGGCGCCGTCCGCCCCGGCTCTCCCGCAGGCGCCTTGGGACCCCGCGCTCCTAGCGGCCCTCCACACCGCCCCCACGCGCAGCAGTACATTGGCGGTGGCGACTGGTATATGGACACCGGAGCCACGGCTCACATGGCCGCCAACCCCAGTAACCTTCTTGCCACTCACCACGTTCACACCGCAACTCGCATTATCATGGGTGACGGTTCTTCCATGCCTATTACTCATGTCGGCCATGTCGCTTTTCCTTCTAACTCCATGCCATTATATCTTTCTAACTACTTGTCTCTCCTGACATCATTAAAAATCTTTTTTCCGTTCGTTCTCTTACACGTGAAAATCATGTTACCGTTAAATTTGACATGTTTGGCTTTTCTGTTAAGGATGCCCGTACCCGGATGGTGCTCCACCAATGTGACAGCCCCCACGAGCTCTACCCGGTCCACTCATCCATCTCCTCCGTCGCTGCACCCATGGCGCTCGTCTCGGTCATCCCAACACCGCCACCCTTCGTCATATTCTTCAGAGTTTTTCATTCACGTGTAATAAGATCGACGATCACACTTGTCATGCTTGTCGTCTCGGCAAACATGTCCGTCTTCCTTTTAGCACTTCCTCGCATGTCGCATTATACCTGTTTGAGTTAATTCATAGTGATGTTTGGACCTCTCCTGTTGCAAGTAACACGGGCTATCTTTATTATCTTGTCATACTTGATGATTTTTCGCATTATGTGTGGACCTTCCCGTTGCGGTGAAAGTCGGACTCTGTTGCTACTCTCACCGCTTTCTACTCCTATGTCTCCACGCAGTTTGGATGTCTCATTCATGCGTTGCAAACAGACAACGGGAAGGAGTTTGATAACCTTGCGATCCGCAACCATCTCGCCACACACGGCACGATCTTTCGTCTCACTTTCCCGCACACTTCGCAACAAAACGGCCGTGCTGAGCGTGTGCTTCGCACTCTTAATGACTGCGTTCACACCCTCCTCTTTCACGCCAATGTGCCACCACGTTTTTGGCCCGACGCGCTCGCCACCGCATCACTACTCATTAACATTCGTCCTTGTCGCACTCGCGGGAATTTTGTGCTACCCCAGCATCGCTTCCACTGCTCCTCATAAGCTCGCACCTCGGTCTGTGGCCTGCATCTTTCTCGGCTATCCCCCCAACACCAAAGGCTACCGCTGCTATGATCCTATCTCACATAGAGTGATCACTTCACAAAGCGTTTACTATGATGAGATGGTTTTTCCGTTTCAGCAGGTACCTTCCGATGTTGCGGCTTTGCTCGCTCCCGGTGACGGCCGCTCACGTGCTTCTCTTGGGCCGCCTCCCGGCTTTGAGGGTGCCCCCCGCACCATGGGTCGAGTTTCTCCCCGGTTGGCTTCCCTAGGGGCCGCACCTTCCTAGGAGCCCGCTACGCCCTTGGCGTCCCCGGCCCTGACCACGCCGTCAGCCTCCCCGGCGGCCACGCCCGCCGCCTCGCCCGCGGCGGCCTCGCCCGCGACCTCGGAGGAGGCGGGTTCTTCTTCGTCGTTGCCCGTCTCCACTCCGGACCCGCTGCCCCGTCCGATGACTCGCTGTCGGGCTGGCACCCTCCGCATGAGCACACGGTACCCCAGCGATGAGTACCTTCTTGCTGCTTCCGTCTCTGAGCCGTCCCTCTCCCATCGTCAGCTCGAGCCGCCCTTCGGGATCCTAATTGGCTCGCTGGGATGCAGGAAAAGTTCGACACGCTCTAGCGGAACCGTACCTAGCAGCTCGTCCCTCGGCCGCCCCGTGCCAACATCATCACGGGCAAGTGGGTCTTTCGGCACAAGACTCGTCCGGATGGCACTCTCGAGCGCTATAAAGCTCGTTGGGTGGTTCGGGGCTTTCGGCAACGCGCGGGCGTGGACTTCACCGACACATTTGCCCCGGTTGTTAAACCGGGCACAATCCGAGACGTGCTCCAGCTAGTCGTGTCCCAAGCTTGGCATGTGCATCAGTTGGACGTGTCGAACGCCTTCTTGCACGACCACCTAGCTGAGCAGGTGTTCTGTGAGCAGCCCATCGGCTTTGTCGACGCCACGCATCCAGATCATGTGTGCTTGCTCTCCTGTTCTCTTTACGGGTTGAAGCAGGCACCTCGGGCCTGGTACGAGCACATCGCCGCCTTCCTGCAGACGCTCGGATTTACATCGACTCGCTCCGATGCATCCCTCTTCGTGTATCATCACGGAGTTGACACGACCTACTTGCTGCTGTACGTCGATGACATCATTCTGACGGCATCCACTGTCACGCTCCTCCAGCGGCTCACTGCTCGTCTTCGCGATGAGTTTGCCCTAAAGTACTTGGGTCCCCTACATTACTTCCTTGGCATTGAGGTGGTTCGACGGCCAGATGGGTTCTTCCTGCACCAGCAGCGCTACGCCCATGAGCTTCTCGATCGAGCTGCATGCTTAACTACAAGCCCGCTCCTACGCCCGTCGACACCAAGGCCAAGGTTCCCGCTTTGGAGGGTTTGCCTGCATCCGATGCGGCCTTCTACCGCTCCATTGTGGGTGCCTTGCAGTACCTGATCCTGACGCGCCCCGACTTGCAGTATGCTATTCAGCAGGTCTGTCTTCACATGCATGCTCCGCGCGACTCTCACTGGACTCTGGTGAAGCGTATCCTCAAATACATACGTGGCACCCAGTCCTTTACGCTGACGGACTCCGCCTCCACCGACCTCGTTGCCTACTCTGATGCGGACTGGGTCGGCTGCCCGGACACACGGCACTCCACCTCGGGGTACTGTGTCTACCTTGGGTCGTCCCTGGTCTCTTGGTCCTCCAAGCGACAGCCCACTGTCTCCCGCTCAAGTGCCGAGGCTGAGTATCGAGCAGTGGCTAACGCCGTTGCTAAATGCTCTTGGCTCCGTCAGCTGCTCCAGGAGTTGCTTTGTGATGTTCACAAGGCCACGCTGCTCTCATCGCGACAACGTCTCCGCCGTCTACCTCTCCGCCAACCCGGTCCACCATCGTCGAACGAAGCATATTGAGCTCGATATACACTTCGTTCGTGAGCAGGTGGCTCTTGGGCACATCCGGGTCCTCCACGTCCCGACGGCGCAGCAGTTCACCGATGTCGTGACGAAAGGACTGCCTACTTCTGTCTTCGAGGAGTTCAGGTCCAGTCTTTGTGTCTCCGCGATGCTTCGACTACGGGGGGTTGTTGAATATATGGTTTGTGCATGTATATTGTATAGCCCGACCCACCTCCTAGTCTTTGTATAGTTGAGGTTGTGGCCCACCTTGTACTCCATATATACATGCGCTATGCACCGATCAATACATCGTGAAGCATTGCCAAAACTCTCGTTTCCAACAGTGTGTATGAAAAAAGTAGCCATCAATAGATATACTTGAAAACATGTTAGTCATGTATTTAGAAAATGTTTATGTTTTATATTACCTCCATCCATATCTAGACAAGAATTTTGGGACGGAGGGAGTACCAAAAATGTACAATGAGTATGCAAAATAAACATGTATTGAAAAAATAAACCTGATAAAAAATAGAAATCCAAAATCAAAAGAAAACCATTAAAACCAACATGGAAAACCAAGGCAAAGGTAAAAAAAATAAAAATAAAGAAATCTGTTGAAAGATAAACATAAAAACTAGAAAATTTGGCTGAGAAAAAAAATGTTGGAGAACGTAGTAATTTCAAACAAAAATCCTATGATCAAGATCTATCTTGGTGATGAATAGTAACAAGAGGGGAGAGTGTGTCCACGTATCCTCGTAGACCAAAAGCGGAAGCGTTTCAATAACAAAGTTGATGTAGTCGAACTTCTTTGCGATCCAACCGATCAAGTACCGAACATACGACACCTCCGCGTTTAGCACATGTTCAGCTCGATGACGTCTCGCGTGCTCTTGATCCAGTTGAGGATGAGGGTGAGTTCCGTCAGCACGACGACATGGCGACGGTGATGATGATGCTACCGGTGCAGGGCTTCGCCTAAGCACTACGATGGTATGATCGAGGTGTGTAACTGTGGAGGGAGGCACCACACACGGTTAAGAGAAACTTGTGTCTACTAGGATGCCCCCTGCCCCCGTATATAAAGGAGGGAGGGGGAGGCCGGCCGGCCCTATGGCGCGCCCCAAGAGGAGGAGTCCTACTAGGACTTCCTAGTCCTAGTAGGATTCCCCTCCAAGGAAGAGAGGGGGAAGGAAAGGAGAGGGAGAAGGAGTAGGAAATGGGGGCGCCACCCCCCTTCCCTTGTCCAATTCAGACTCAAGGGGGGGCGCGGCCAGCCCTCCTGCGGCCCTCCTCTCTCTCCACTAAGGACCATGGTGGCCCATTAGTTTCCTCGGGGGGTTCCGGTAACCCCTCCGACACTCCGGTTTTACCCGAAACTTCCTGGAACACTTCCGGTGTCTGAATAACATGGTCCAATATATCAATCTTTATGTCTCGACCATTTTGAGACTCCTCATCACGTCCGTGATCTCATCTGGGACTCTGAACAAACTTCGGTCATCAAAAACACATAACTCATAATACGTATCATCATCGAACGTTAAGCGTGCGGACCCTATGGGTTCGAGAACTATGTAGACATGAACGAGACACATCTCCGGTCAATAACCAATAGAGGAACCTGGATGCTCATATTGGCTCCTACATATTCTACGAAGATCTTTATCGGTCAAACGGCATAACAACATACGTTGTTCCCTTTGTCATCGGTATGTTACTTGCCCGAGATTCGATCGTCGGTATCATCATACCTAGTTCAATCTTGTTACCGGAAAGTATCTTTACTCATTCCGTAATACTTCGTCCCGCAACTAACTCATTAGTCACAATGCTTGCAAGGCTTATAGTGACGAGCATTACCGAGGGGGCCCAGAGATACCTCTCCGAAACACGGAGTGACAAATCCTAATCTCGATCTATGTCAACCCAACTGTCGGTGTCAAAACCGGCGGATCTCGGGTAGGGGGTCACGAACTGTGCGTCTAGGCGGATGGTAACAGGAGACAAGGGACACGATGTTTTTACCCAGGTTCGGGCCCTCTCGATGGAGGTAATACCCTACTCCTGCTTGATTAATATTGATGATATGGGTGGTACAAGAGTAGATCCACCACGAGATCAAGAAGGCTAAACCCTAGAAGCTAGCCTATGGTATGATTGTTGTTGTGTCCTACGGACTAAAACCCTCCGGTTTATATAGACACCATATAGGTTAGGGTTACACAGAGTCGGTTACAATGGTAGGAGATCTACATATCCGTATCGCCAAGCTTGCCTTCCACGCCAAGGAAAGTCCCATCCGGACACGGGACGAAGTCTTCAATCTTGTATCTTCATAGTCTTGGAGTCCGGCCGTGATGATAGTCCGGCTATCCGGACACCCCCTAGTCCAGGACTCCCTCAGTAGCCCCTGAACCAGGCTTCAATTACGACGAGTCCGGCGCGCATATTGTCTTCGGCATTGCAAGGCGGGTTCCTCCTCCGAATACTTCATAGAAGGTTTTTAACACCAGGATAGTGTCCGGCTCTGCAAAACAAGTTCCACATGCCACCGTAGAGAGAATAACTTTCGCACAAATCTGCTGACGTATTCCGCGGTGTGACATCACACCACGGCCAGGCCTTTATATGAATCGTTTTTTACCGTTCCACCTTAGCGCGTTTAGCGAGGCGGTTCCCCTGGCACGTCTTATCAAAGCATAGATCGTGCCCCCTTATTCCGGGATTCTCATCAATACGGGCGTGGGTAACCCACCCGCACCATTGATTATGGCGCTTGGGAGATAAGCGAGTTTTACCAGGCTGGTGGGGGACGCATAGCTTCGCCCGTCCATTTAAGGGGATAAGGATCCACCTCTTCACCCACGCCTTCTTCCTCCTTTGCTCATCCATTTCCGCGCACTCGAGCTCCAGCGCCCAAGTCCGCACATCCCACCTCAACCTTTCTCCAACCATGTCAGGAGCGGGAGGCAGGTGGATGGCCTCCTCCGTCACGGAGGGGCACATCACAAGACTGCGGGAGGCGGATACTTGTCCCGGCGATATCGCACAGGCTGCCTGACGAGGGCAGCTCATTCCAACCGGGCCCCATGAGAGGGTGGTGTTTCTCCCCACTTCCTCCGCGGACTAGGTTTTCCACTTCACCCATTTGTCCGGGGGCTCATGTTCTACTACGGCCTGGACTTCCACGACCTGACCCCGAATTTCATCCTCAACATCTCGGCGTTCATCGTCGTGTGCGAGGCCTTCTTCTGCATCCAGCCCCACTACGGCTTATGGCTGAAGATCTTCAACGTCCGGTCGAAGGTAGTGGGCGGCCGTCAAGCGGAGTGCGGAGGCGCCATGGTTGGAAAGATAGCCAAAGTCCTATGGCTCGAGGGCTCCTTCGTGGAGACAATAAAGGGGTGGCAATCGGGGTGGTTCTATGTCACCGAGCCACGCGACCCCGAATGGGCGGCGACCCCCGAATTCAGGTCTGGCTTCCCCACACGACTCTCGTCATGGAAAGAGACGGGCCTGACTTGGGGGAATTCGGACGAGACATCCGGACTCCAAACGTGCGTCCGAAACCTGGTGGGCAAGAATCTCAGGCTTGTCAACGTAATCCAGGTGATGCTCATCTGCTAGATCCTCCCATGCCAACAACAGGCCTTCAAATTATGGGAGTTCGATCCGGCACAGCACTCGACTCTAACAAGGCTCTTCGACACTACGTACGAAGATGCCTGGAAGGGGCTGTTCAAGGGCGCCGAGGCTCCCTCATCCGCTACCGAAGATCGCGGATACAATTTCAACGGCCAGCCGGGCGAGGTAAGTTATTTTGCCCTTTACGGGACTCTTTTTCATAGATTGACTCTATGTGGGATCTAAAACTCCCTAATCTTTGACATGATCGGTTGAAGACGGCCGGACAGATTAAGCTGTCCGGCTCCTTTGCCGGAAGACCAATGGACGCCCAATTAGCGGGGTTCTTGGCTCCGGCACCCCAAGTGGTGCCGGAGAAGAAGGCCAAGAAGGATGCCACGGGAACTCGAAGGAGCTCCCGACGCCAGGTGCTGTCAGATTATTAAGCATCATCTTCTCCTGAGGACGAGGAGGAGGAAAAAGAAGCTTCTCCCCCAGCGGGGGAGGAGAGGAAAAGGAAGGCCGCCTAATCGGGAGGACGGAGGGTCCAAGAAGGGAAGAACCCTTCCTCCGGACTTCTCCACCAACGTCGACAGCGACGAGGAGGATTGGCCAACAAGGGCCAAGCCCCTGGCGAGATCGTAAGTGTCCGGATACCCCTGACTCCTTTATTATCGCATAGTGTTCTCTAATGTCGAACAACCGTGCAACCCGCCCAAGAGCGAGCTGGCCGCTTCAACGAGCGGGTCCCTGGGTTCGTCGGAAATGGAGAGTACTTCGCTTCCGACCGCCTCCTCGCCTCACGCTGCGGACGTCGCCGAGGTGGCGCCCCAAGGGGGGCTTGGTCAAGAGGAGGTGGCGCAGGAGGCGCCGCAAGGCGACCTCTGGACTCCAGCGCTGGGGGCAAGACCCCAGGGCTCTAAGCCCGACTTTGTCCGGACTCCATGCGAAACCTTTAATGGTTCCAGAGTCCGCAAGCGGTCCTTCGCATAAGAAGGGTAAGACATGATGTCCTCCGTCCCAACCGGAGGCACCGGATAGCTCTTTGGAGGCGCTGCGCCTCCATCGAGGAGCACCGCACTGTTATGAGTGCGGTGATCCGGCAGTTCAGTCCGCCAAGAGCGGGCTGACTGAAGCCTGTACCAGCCTTCTAACAGGCTTTGAGGTAAGTTTAGAATTTGTAAAAATATTACCGCATAGACAGTAGCCCCTGATGCTTAGTTCGGTGTTCGGAAAGAAAAGCCGGACTAAGGATCTAAAAAGATATACGCAGGAGTCTAACATAAGGATGTCAATATGGGAATGCAGGCTGCGCTGCTGACCTCTGCCGCACTGACTGCGGAGGTCAATGCAATGAAGCAGAACCTCGAGCGGTCCGAGAACGAGCTCGGACAAGCCAAGAAGCAGCTCGAGGACAAGGAAGGTAAATAATACCTTATTAAGAAAAATACCTTATAGAAAAAGGTTTTGGTTGCCGAAAAATAACAGGAATAACATGGGTACTGCAGGGGCCACGAACGAGGTGGCGACCCTGAAGGAAGCGGTGTCCATGGCCGAAAACAAAGCGGCTGCGGAACGCACCGAGCGAGAGAAGGGGGAGGCACATCTGGCCAAGGTACGGCAAGAGCTCCAAGCTCTCGTGGAAAAACACGAGAGTTTGGAGCATGACTCGAAGACTCGAGAGTCTGAGCTCGCCTTGGCTCTTGAAAGTGCCAAAGCTGCTAAGGCCGAGGCCCAAAAAGCCCTCCAAGAAATTGAGTCACTAAAGAAGATAGCGGCGGGTAAGGCATTCTTTATGCAAAGCAAGCATGTGAAAGTAAATTACCTATTACTTACCCGGATTCGAGCTCTCAGAGCATTCGCAGATTTGCCTCAGAGTGTATCGGATGCTACCGCGTTCTACCGCGCCCGGAGGGAGCTTCGGCGAAAAAGGTGTTCTGGTCTCGATATTGAGGCGGACATCAGTGCCCCTGAGCGACCAGCTGAAGCAGTTGGTCGAGCTCCACAAGGTCGCCGAACAGGCCATGAAGGGCCTTATAAGCGGTGTGGCCATTGGAGGCCATGCCTGGGAGCTACTTCGGCTTGGTGCAGCGGCTGGTGGACGCCTGTCCACGAATTGAAGTCATCAAGCGCTCCGTCTGCATCGAAGGTGTCCGTCGGGCCCTTGCCCGTGCTAAAGTGCATTGGGGCAAGCTGGATGCGGAGAAGCTTGTGACGGACGGGCCACCGAAGGGCAAGGAGCATCGCACGCCCGAAATGTACTATGAGGGCCTTCTGAAGGGTGCTCACCGAATAGCGGATGAGTGCTCCAAAGATGTAATTTTTGAGTAGACTCGCATTTGTTATCCTGTACACTGAAAACTTGTTCATATGCGCTAAGCAACGCTTGTTAATTTAAAATATTACCTTCTATGCGACCGTTTATCAAATTTGAGAGATGGCAAGTCGTTGGCTTCAGCCCCCATGCCACAGTCTTTGGGGTGTTCGGGATAAACTTGAGCACTCTTGTTCCCATTCTTGGGTCCATCTAGGAGGCGCTCAGCATAGCGAACAAGGCAACTGGACTTATAATGCTTGAACATTCTCACTTAGCCATAGAATTCTATAATTTTAAATTTCGGCGAAGCCCCTAGTATTCGGAAGACCGAGTTCGGGGCGCTATCCACGCCTTGGTCGGACAACTCCGGTTCCTCGCTCTAAGCGGCATAGCTCTTTAGGGACCCGAAAAAACCTCTCGAACAGCGACCGGCTCTCGCCCTATGATGAAGGTCAGTTTTAGCTTTCTCCACTGAGGTGCTCGACCCAGCTCAACTGGGGCACAATCGCAGTGGTTCTCCGGTCTTTCGTTAGCCGATATAACGGAACGTAAGGTACCAAAACATGGGAGCCGGGCAAACCCAACTATTGACCCAAGACATGATTCGAGCCGATTCATATAATGCTATAAGTTCGGGGTGCCGCACTTGTGAAAGTGTTCGGACTTATCACACCATAATTTTGGGGTACTTAAGCCCCTGGTGTATTGGCCGTACCAAAGTGTACGGGTGCAACATGTCACGAAATGAACATATATATAGATAAAAAAGAGTACAATAATAGACAAAAGCTATGCATTGTATTCAAAAATGTACTGCGATGAAAGCAGAACGATACAAATAGTGCGATAAGCAAGGAATGGGACTATCTAACATGTCCCCCTCCAGCGGTAAGCTGCGGGATGGTATGTAAAACAGGTATAATGCTCGTAATAGGGACCACCTGAACATTCGACGTAGCTTTCTGCTTCCCTGGCTGTTGCATCGTGAGTTCGGCGATTCTAGTGCCGGACAGGACTTCTGGAAAACGGAGTCCTGAGAGTGAGAAAAAAGGAAAAAAAGAAAAAGGAATGACACGATCGGGAGCCCCTGGTGCGGTCGAGCCGCATTCTTGGCGTGCCGTGGTCGTGCCTCTCCCCATATGCCCATGGTATCTCCAGAGCATAGTTATGTATGCGTAGTACTGTCTTCGCAACTTCGCGAGGGCTGGGGTTGGGGCCGGATTGCTACGCGTGCTTGAATCGTGCCAGGCGGTCTTGTTGTAGGTTACTCCGGGCGCGCTTGGCAGTGTCCGGAAGTTTAGTGGCCGGACTCGAGAATTGCCGCGAGAGGCTGCTTTGCACCTCCGCCGCGAGGGCCGCCGTGTGCTCCTCCGTTCGGAGAGAGCGTTCGGTGTTTCCATTTACCGTGATTACTCCTCGAGGGTCTGGCATCTTGAGCTTGAGGTATGCGTAGTGCGGCACCGCATTGAATTTTGCAAATGCGGTTCGTCCGAGCAGTGCATGATAGCCGCCATGAACGGGACTATGTCGAAGATTAATTCTTCGCCCGAAGTTATCCGGGATCCGAAGACCACTTCGAGTGTGGTGAGCCCGCATAATTGGCCTCTACACCCGGTATGGCGCCTTTAAAGGTCGTCTTTGTAGGTTTAATCCTTGAGGGTCTATGCCCATTTTGCGACCGTATTACGATAAAGCAGGTTAAATTGCTGCCGCCATCCATCGAGGACTACGGTGAGGTGAAATCCGTCAATAATTGGGTCAAGAACCAATGCGGCGAAACCGCCGTGACGGATGCTAGTTGGGTGGTCCCTTCGATCGAAGGTGATCGGGCAGGAAGACCATGGGTTGAACTTTGAGGCGATTGGCTCCATCGCATATACGTCCCTTAGTGCACGCTTCCGCTCCCTTTTGGGTATATGGGTTGTGTATATCATGTTCATCGTCCGCACTTGTGTGGGAAAACCCTTCTGTCCTCTATTGTTCGGCGGCCGGGGCTCTTCCTCGTCGTCGCTATGCAGCCCCTTGTCATTGAGTTCGGCATTTAACTTGCCTGCTTGCTTGAACACCCAACAATCCCTGTTGGGGTGATTGGCTGGTTTTTCGAGGGTGCCATGTATCTGGCACGATCAATCGAGTATTCGGTCCAAGTTGGATGGGCCCTGGGTATTTCTTTTGAATGGCTTCTTCCGCTGACCGGGTTTAGAGCCTCTGAATCCGGCATTGACGGCCGTATCTTCAACATTATCGCCGTTAATGCGGCGTTTGTTCTTGTTGCGACGCGACCTGCCATTGATGTCCTTGGTATCCGAACTATCAAGGTGTTTGGCCAAGTTGTTGCTTCGAGCTAGCCAGCTGTCCTCTCCCGCACAAAAGCGAGTCATGAGGGTTGTGAGGGCTGCCATAGATTTCGTCTTTTCCTGTCCTAGGTGCCGGGCAAGCCACTCGTCACGGATGTTATGTTTGAAGGCTGCAAGGGCCTCTGCATCCGGACGATCAACGATTTGATTTTTCTTTGTTAGGAACCGTGTCCAGAATTGCCTGGCCGATTCTTCTGGCTGCTGAATTATGTGGCTAAGGTCATCGGCGTCCGGTGGTCGCACATATGTGCCTTGGAAGTTATCAAGGAATGCGGCTTCCGTGTCCTCCCAACAACCAATTGATTCTTGGCAAGCTGTTAAGCCAATGCCGAGCTGGTCCTTTAAGCTTGAGGGGAGGTATTTGATGGCATGTAGATCATCACCGCGGGCCATGTGAATATGGAGAAGATAATCCTCGATCCAAACCGCAGGATCTGTGGTACCATCGTATGATTCGATGTTTACGGGTTTAAAGCCCTCAGGGATTTGATGATCCGTTACTTCATCTATGAAGCATAGTGGGTGTGCGGCGCCTCTGTATTGGGCTATATCACGACGTAGCTCAAATGAGCTTTGTCTATTGTGTTCGGCCCGGCCGGAGTTTCTGTATCCGGCGTGACGGTCACGTGTTGTTGGGTGCCCACGCGATCCGTAGATCGATCTTGTATGTTTTGCCTTATCCTCCAATATATCTCGCAAGTCCAGCGCGTTTTCCCGTGCCCTGGTACTTTTTGAACGGCGTCGGGGTACGGCTTGAACGGAGGGTCTAGAGGCCTCTCTATCGCAGCGGCCCGCGGGGTGGCGATGCATCGCCATGTCGTCTGTTGGTGACTTGGGTGCTTCCTCTGATCGAGGCAACGGCCTGCGTTTGGGGTAGCTTTTGGAGGGGCGTTCGAGTTCATACTCTTCGGCTGCAAGGACTTTGGTCCATCTGTCAGCTAGCAGATCCTGGTCAGCTCTAAGCTGTTGCTGCTTTTCTTGAGGCTGTTTGTCGTGGCTATAAGCCTGCGTTTGAAACGCAGCTCCTGTTCGGCGGGATCCTCGTGCACGACAAATTAAATGCGTCATCGAGGCTTGCCTCATCTTCGGAGGGAGTCGCATAATTGTCGTCCTCGACCTCTCTTTCTGCCGCACTGTCGTGCGGGCTTGCTTCTCCTTCCTCCTGCGCTGAGTCATGCTGGAGGGGGTTTTCTTCGGCACTGTCCGGGGTGTTATTATCTCCCGTGCCGGAATCACCGTTTTTGCTGTGGCGGGATTTAGAGCGGCGTCGCTGACGTCGGCGCTTCGGTTGCTTCTTGGAGGGGTCATCCTCCGTTGTTCCATCGCCGTTCCCATCTTTTGGGATGTCCACCATGTATATGTCGTATGACGAGGTGGCCTTCCAGTGCCCTGTAGGCGCTGGGTCTTGATCATCTCCGGCATCGTCGTCCATACCGTCGATGTCTTTGGAGTCGAAGTCTAGCGTGTCGGTTAAATCATTGACAGTGGCTACAAAGTGGGTGGTGGGTGGGTGTTGAATTCCTTCGTCGTCCGTACCCCAACCTTCCTGGCCGTAGTCCGACCATGGCTCTCCGGATAAAGAGAGAGACTTTAGTGAATTCAGGATGTCGCCAAAGGGCGAGTGCTGAAAGATGTCCGCGGCGGTGAACTCCATGACCGGCGCCCAATCGGATTCGATTGGTAGGGGCGCGGAGGGTTCGGAGTCCGGAGAGGAGTCCGGCACCCTGGAGTCAAGGTCTTCGCAAAGGACAGGTATAGAGTTCAGCTCAATCGCCGTAGAGATTGTAGCCCCTGAGGCGGTGTCCAACCACTCGTCCTCGATCGGGGAGTTCGGCTCCGGATTAAGGGTCGGAGCGGATGCTGGTGCGGCCTCCAGGGCACTGTTCAGCTGCAGAGCTAGATCATGCCCATCTAGACAGTGCGGCACGCTTGGATGCGGCTCGCATCCGTCGAAGATCAATTCTCCACGGATATCGGCCGTATAGTTCAAACTTCCAAATCTGACCTGATGGCCAGGGGCGTAGCTTCGATCTGCTCCGGATGGCCAGCGAATTGGCCCGCAGTGCAAAGTCGCCGAATCTGAAGATCTATCCGGGAGAAAGGTCTCACCCTGTATCTGCGTCGTTGTTGATGATCGAAGGAGCCATCGGGCCTATCGGTGACGACGGAGGAACTCTCAATGAAAGCACCAATGTCGGTGTCAAAACCGGCGGATCTCGGGTAGGGGTCCCGAACTGTGCGTCTAGGCGGATGGTAATAGGAGACAAGGGACACGATGTTTTTACCCAGGTTCGGGCCCTCTCGATGGAGCTAATACCCTACTCCTGCTTGATTAATATTGATGATATGGGTAGTACAAGAGTAGATCCACCACGAGATCAAGGAGGCTAAACCCTAGAAGCTAGCCTATGGTATGATTGTTGTTGTGTCCTACAGACTAAAACCCTCCAGTTTATATAGACACCGGATAGGTTAGGGTTACACAGAGTCGGTTACAATGGTAGGAGATCTACATATCCGTATCGCCAAGCTTGCCTTCCACGCCAAGGAAAGTCCCATCCGGACACGGGACGAAGTCTTCAATCTTGTATCTTCATAGTCTTGGAGTCCGGCCGTGATGATAGTCCAGCTATCCGGACACCCCCTAGTCTAGGACTCCCTCACCAACAAACACCTTCAGAGACACATGTAGAGCATCTTTATAATCACCCATTTATGTGACGTTTGATAGCACACAAGGTGTTCTTCCGGTATTCGGGAGTTGCATAATCTCATAGTCTGAGGAACATGTGTAAGTCATGAAGAAAGCAGTAGCAATGAAACTGGAACGATCGTAATGCTAAGCTAACGGATGGGTCATGTCCATCACATCATTCTCCTAATGATGTGATCCCGTTCATCAAATGACAACACATGTCTATGGTTAGGAAACATAACCGTCTTTGATTAAAGAGCTAGTCTAGTAGAGGCATACTAGGGACACTTTGTTTGTCTATGTATTCACGCATGTACTAAGTTTCCGGTCAATACAATTCTAGCATGAATAATAAACATTTATCATGAAATAAGGAAATAAATAATAACTTTATTATTGCCTCTAGGGCATATTTCCTTCAGTCTCCCACTTGCACTAGAGTCAATAATCTAGATTACAAAGTAATGATTCTAACACCCATGGAGTTTTGGTGTTGATCATGTTTTGCTCGTGGAAGAGGCTTAGTCAATGGGTCCGCAACATTCAGATCCGTATGTTTACAAATCTCTATGTCCCCTTCCGACACTTGATGACGGATGGAGTTGAAGCGTCTCTTGATGTGCTTCATTCTCTTGTGAAATCTGGATTCCTTTGCCAAGGCAATTGCACTAGTATAGTCACAAAAGATTTTCATTGGACCCGATGCACTAGGTATGGCACCTAGATCGGATATGAACTCCTTCATCCAGACTCCTTCATTTGCTGCTTCCGAAGCAGCAATATACTCCGCTTCACACGTAGATCCTACCACGACGCTCTGGTTGGAACTGCACCAACTGACAGCTCCTCCATTCAATAAAAATACGTATCCGGTTTGTGGCTTAGAGTCATCTGGATCAGTGTCAAAGCTTGCATCGATGTAACCGTTTACGATGAGCTCTTTGTCACCTCCATCGAGAAACTTATCCTTAGTCCTTTTCAGGTATTTCAGGATGTTCTTGACCGTTGTCCAGTGCTCCACTCCGGGATTACTTTGGTACCTCCCTGCTATGCTTATAGCATGGCACACATCAGGTCTGGTACACAACATTGCATACATGATAGAACCTATGGCTGAAGCATAGGGAATGACTTTCATTTTCTCTCTGTCTTCTGCAATGGTCGGGCATTGAGTCTGACTCAACTTCACACCTTGTAACACAGGCAAGAACCCTTTCTTTGACTGATCCATTTTGAACTTCTTCAAAACTTTATCAAGGTATGTGCTTTGTGAAAGTCCAATTAAGTGTCTTGATCTATCTCTATAGATCTTGATGCCCAATATGTAAGCAGTTTCACCGAGGTCTTTCATTGAAAAACTCTTATTCAAGTATCTCTTTATGCTATTAAGAAATTCTATATCATTTCCAATCAACAATATGTCATCTACATATAATATTATAAATGCTACAGAGATCCCACTCACTTTCTTGTAAATACAGGCTCCTCCAAAAGTCTGTATAAAACCATATGCTTTGATCACACTATAAAAACTCTTATTCCAACTCCGAGAGGCTTGCACTAGTCCATAAATGGATCGTTGGAGCTTGCACACTTCGTTAGCACCCTTTGGATCGACAAAACCTTCTGATTGCATCATATACAACTCTTCTTCCAGAAATCCATTCAGGAATGCAGTTTTGACATCCATCTGCCAAATTTCATAATCATAAAATGCGGCAATTGCTCACATGATTCGGACAGACTTAAGCATCGCTATGGGTGAGAAAGTCTCATCATAGTCGACTCCTTGAACTTGTCGAAAACCTTTCACAACAAGTCGAGCTTTGTAGACAGTAACATTACCGTCAGCGTCAGTCTTCTTCTTGAAGATCCATTTATTTTCTATGGCTTGCCGATCATCGGGCAAATCCACCAAAGTCCACACTTTTGTTCTCATACATGGATCCCATCTCAGATTTCATGGCCTCAAGCCATTTTGCGGAATCTGGGCTCATCATCGCTTCCTCATAGTTCGTAGGTTCACCATGGTCTAGTACAAGGTTGGAAAAAGCGGTAGGCGTAAGCGAGGCGGTTGGCCTTCGCCTAGTGCCTAGGCGGTGCCTAAGCACCCTAGGCGCTGCCTAGGCGGTAATATAGTTTTTACTCGTAGTGTATTTGTAATTATTATATGGGTGTTGGTATTAGTGTAGGGCATATAAATAAGTTAATTACCATCTACTGCCACTGGAATATAACCCGTTTGGCATATCGGTGTAGTATGTGGCATGATTTCTTGCTTGGGTTGGCAATTCCTTGCTTGCCCTGCCTAGACATCCATTTATGCCCTAGGCGAGGCGTTTGGCCATTGCCTAGTGCCTAGGCGTGCCTAAGCGCCTTCTCGGCACTGCCTTTTCCAACAGAGGTCTAGTAACATGACTTCCAGAACAGGATTACCGTACCACTCTGGTGCGGATCTCACTCTGGAAGACCTACGAGGTTCCGTAGTTACTTGATCTGAAGTTTCATGATCATCATCATTAGCTTCTTTACTAATTGGTGTAGGTATCACTGGAACTGATTTCTGTGATGAACTAGTTTCCAATAAGGGAGAAGGTACAATTACCTCAACAAGTTCTACTTTCCTCCCACTCACTACTTTCGAGAGAAACTCCTTCTCTAGAAAGGATCCATTCTTAGCAACAAATATCTTGCCTTCGGATCTGTGATAGAAGGTGTACCAAATAGTTTCCTTTGGGTATCTTATGAAGACGCACTTCTCCGATTTGGGTTCGAGCTTATCAGGTTGAAGCTTTTTCACATAAGCATCGTTGCCCCAAACTTTAAGAAACGACAACTTTGGTTTCTTGCCAAACCACAGTTCATAAGGCGTCGTCTCAACGGATTTTGATGGTGCCCTATTTAAAGTGAATGCAGCCGTCTCTAAAGCATAACCCCAAAACGATAGTGGTAAGTCAGTAAGAGACATCATAGATCGCACCATATCCAATAAAGTACGGTTACGACGTTCGGGCACACCATTTCGTTGTGGTGTTCTAGGTGGCGTAAGTTGTGAAACTATTCCACATTGTTTCAAATGAAGATCAAACTCGTAACTCAAATATTCACCTCCACGATTAGATCATAGAAACTTTATCTTATTGTTACGATGATTTTCCACTTCACTGTGAAATTCTTTTAACTTTTCATATGTTTCAGACTTATGCTTCATTAAGTAGATATAACCATATCTGCTCAAATCATCAGTGAAGGTAAGAAAATAATGATACCCTCCACGAGCCTCAACACTCATTGGATCGCATACATCGGTATGTATTATTTCCAATAAGTCAGTAGCTCGTTCCATTGTTCTGGAGAACGGAGTTTTAGTCATCTTGCCCATGAGGCACGGTTCGCAAACACCAAGTGATTCATAATCAAGTGATTCCAAAAGCCCATCAGCATGGAGTTTCTTCATGTGTTTTACACCGATATGACCTAAATGGCAGTGCCACAAATAAGTTGCACTACCATTATCAACTTTGCATCTTTTGGCTTCAATATTATGAACATGTGTATCGTCACGATCGAGATTCAACAAAAATAGACCACTCAGCAAGGGTGCATGACCATAAAAGATATTACTCATATAAATAGAACAACCATTATTCTTTGATTTAAATGAATAATCGTCTCGTATCAAACAAGATCCAGATATAATGTTCATGCTCAACATTAGCACCAAATAACAATTATTCAGGTCTAAAACTAATCCCGCAGGTAGATGTAGAGGTAGCGTGCCGATGGTGACCACATCGACCTTGGAACCATTTCCCATGCGCATCGTTACCTCGTCCTTAGCAAATCTTCATTTAATTCGTAGCCAATGTTTCAAGTTGCAAATATGAGCAACAGAACCAGTATCAAATACCCAGGCGCTACTACGAGCATTAGTAAGGTACACATCAATAACATGTATATCAAATATACCTTTCACTTTGCCATCCTTCTTATCCGCCAAATACTTGGGGCAATTCCGCTTCCAGTGACCAGTCCCTTTGCAGTAGAAGCACTCAGTTTCAGGCTTAGGTCCAGACTTGGGTTTCTTCTCCTGAGCAGCAACTTTCTTGCCGTTCTTCTTGAAGTTCCCCTTCTTCCCTTTTCCCTTTTTCTTGAAACTAGTGGTCTTGTTGACCATCAACACTTGATGCTCCTTTTTTATTTCTACCTCTGCAGCCTTTAGCATTGCAAAGAGCTCGGGAATTGTCGTGTTCATCCCTTGCATATTATAGTTCATCATGAAGCCTTTATAGCTTGGTGGCAGTGATTGAAGAACTCTGTCAATGACACTATCATTAGGAAGATTAACTCCCAACTGAGTCAAGTGGTTATGGTACTCAGACATTCTGAATATGTGTTCACTAACATAACTATTCTCCTCCATTTTGCTGCTATAGAACTTATTGGAAACTTCATATCTCTCAACTCGGGCATTTGCTTGAAATATTAACTTCAACTCTTGGAACATCTCATATGCTCCATGACATTCAAAACGTCTTTGAAGTCCCGATTCTAAGCGGTAAAGCATGGCACACTGAACTATCGAGTAGTCATTACCTTTGCTCTGCCAGACATTCTTAACGTCATCAGTAGCGTCTGCAGCAGGCCTAGCACCTAGCGGTGCTTCCAGGATGTAATTCTTCTGTGCAGCAACGAGGATAATCCTCAAGTTACGGACCCAGTCCGTGTAGTTGCTGCCATTATCTTTCAACTTAGCTTTCTCTAGGAACGTATTAAAATTCAAAGGAACGGTAGCACGGGCCATTGATCTACAATAACATAGACATGCAAAATAACTATCAGGACTAAGTTAAATGATAAATTAAAGTTCAATTAATCATATTACTTAAGAACTCCCACTTAGATAGACATCCCTCTAGTCATCTAAATGATCACGTGATCCAAATCAACTAAACCATGTCCGATCATCATGCGAGATGGAGTAGTTTTCAATAGTGAACATCACTATGTTGATCATATCTACTATATGATTCACGTTTGACCTTTCGGTCTCAGTGTTCCAGGGCCATATCTGCATATGCTAGGCTCGTCAAGTTTAACCCGAGTATTCTGCGTGTGCAAAACTGGCTTGCACCCATTGTATGTGAACGTAGAGCTTATCACACCCGATCATCACGTGGTGTCTCGGCACGACGAACTGTAGCAATGGTGCATACTCAGGGAGAAGACTTATACCTTGAAATTTAGTAAGGGATCATCTTATAGTGCTACCACCGTACTAAGCAAAATAAGATGTATAAAAGATAAACATCACATGCAATCAAAATATGTGACATGATATGGCCATCATCCTCTTGTGCTCATGATCTCCATCACCGGAGCATCTTCATGATCTCCATCGTCACCAGCGCGACACCTTGATCTCCATCGTAGCATCATTGTCGTCTCGCCAACTATTGCTTCAACGACTATCGCTACCGCTTAGTGATAAAGTAAAACAATTACATGACGATTGCATTGCATACAATAAAGTGACAACCATATGGCTCCTGCCAGTTACCAATAACTCTGTTACAAAACATGATCATCTCATACAACAATTTATATCACGTCATGTCTTGACCATATCACATCAAAACAAGCCCTGCAAAAACAAGTTAGACATCCTCTACTTTGTTGTTGCAAGTTTTACGTGGCTGCTACGGGCTTCTAACAAGAACCATTCTTACCTACGCATCAAAACCACAACGATTTTTCGTCAAGTGTGTTGTTTTAACCATCAACAAGGACCGGCCGTAGTCAAACTCGATTCAACTAAAGTTGGAGAAACAGACACCAGCCAGTTGATACGTCTCCAGCGTATCTATAATTTTTTATTGTTCCATGCTATTATATTATCTGTTTTGGATGTTTATGGGCTTTATTATACACTTTTATATTATTTTTGGGACTAACCTATTAACCGGAGGCCCAACCCAAATTGTTGTTTTCTTGCCTATTTCAGTGTTTCGAATAAAAGGAATATCAAACGGAGTCCAAACGGAATGGAACCTTCGGGAGAGTTATTTTTGGAACGGAAGCAATCCAATATACTTGGAGTAGACGTCAGGGAAGCTTTGAGGTGGCCACGAGGGTCCAGGGCACGCCCTACCCGCCCCCCGCCCCCCGCCCCCCCCGGGCGTGCCCCCACCCTCGTGGGCCCCTCGTGGCTCCCCTGACCGACTTCTTTCACCTATATATATATCCATATCCCCGAAAACATCCTGGAGCACCATAGATCGGGAGTTCCGCCGCCGTAAGCCTCTGTAGCCACCAAAAACCAATCGGGACCCTGTTCCGGCACCCTGCCAGAGGGGGGATCCCTCACCGGTGGCCATCTTCATCATCACGGCGCTCTCCATGACGAGGAGGGAGTAGTTCACTGATACATCCATTTTGCATCATGCTTTTATATCGATATTTATTGCATTATGGGCTGTTATTACACGTTATGTTACAATACTTATGCCTATTCTCTCTTATTTTACAAGGTTTACATAAGGAGGAGAATGCCGAATTGGAATTACAGGGCTGAAAAGGAGCAAATATTAGAGACCTATTCTGCACAACTCCAAAAGTCCTGAAACTCCACGAAAGTCATTTTGGGAAATAATAAAAATATCCAGCGGAAGAAGTTCACGGAGGGGGCCCACCTGTCCATGAGGGTGGGGCAGGCCCTACCCCCTGTAGCGCCCCTACCTCGTGAGCCCCCTGTTGGCTCTCCGATGGCCATCTTCTGCTATATGAGGTCTTTCGTCGAGGAAAAAAATCATAAGCAACCTTTCGGGACGGAACTCCGCCGCCACGAGCCGGAACCTTGGCGGAACCAATCTAGGGCTCCGGCAGAGCTGTTCTGCCAGGGACACTTCCCTCCGGGAGGGGGAAATCATCGCCATCGTCATCACCACGCTCCTCTCGTCGGGAGAGGGAAATCTCCATCAACATCTTCACCAGCACCATCTCCTCTCAAAACCCTAGTTCATCTCTTGTATTCAATTCTTGTCTCCAAGTCCGGGATTGGTACTAGTAGGTTGCTAGTAGTGTTGATTACTCCTTGTAGTTGATGCTAGTTGGTTTATTTGGTGGAAGATCATATGTTCAGATCCTTTATGCATATTATTACCCCTCTGATTATGAACATGAATATGCTTTGTGAGTAGTTACGTTTGTTCACGAGGACATGGGAGAAGTCTTGCTATTAGTAGTCATGTGAATTTGGTATTAGATTCGATATTTTGATGAGTTGTATGTTGTCTAGCCTCTAGTGGTGTTATGTGAACGTCGACTACATAACACTTCACCATTATTTGGGCCTAGAGGAAGGCATTGGGAAGTAATAAGTAGATGATGGGATGCTTGTTCAAGTAAGAATAGCACACAAGCACCGGTCCATCCACATATCAAATTATCAAAGTACCGAATGCGGATCATATGAACATGATGAAAACTAGCTTGACGATATTCCCATGTGTCCTCGGGAGCGCTTTTCCTTATATAAGAGTTTGTCCAGGCTTGTCCTTTGCTACAAAAAGGATTGGGCCACCTTGCTGCACCTTATTTACTTTTGTTACTTGTTGCTCATTACAACTTATCTTATCACAAAACTATCTGTTACCACTTATTTCAGTACTTGCAGAGAGTACCTTGCTGAAAACCGCTTATCATTTCCTTCTGCTCCTCGTTGGGTTCGACACTCTTACTTATCGAAAGGACTACGATAGATCCCCTATACTTGTGGGTCATCAAGACTCTTTTCTGGCGCCGTTGCCGGGAGTGAAGCGCCTTTGGTAGGTGGAATTTGGTAAGGAAAAATTTATATAGTGTGCTGAAATTTACTGTCACTTGTTACTATGGAAAGTAATCCTCTGAGGGGCTTGTTCGGGGTATCTTCACCCCGACCAGTAGAGCAAAGAGTTGCTCCCCAACCTACTGAACCTACTGAACATGAAAATATTCCCTTTGAAGTTCCTTCGGGTATGATGGAAAAGCTGCTAGCTAATACTTTTACAGGAGATGGAACAAAGCATCCTGATGAACATCTACTCTATGTGGATGAAGTTTGTGGATTATTTAAGCTTGCAGGTATACCCGATGATGTTGTTAAGAAGAAGGTCTTCCTTTATCTTTGAAGGGAGATGCATCGACATGGTATAGGCTATGTGATGACACGGGATCATGGAACTATAAACGAGTGAAATTGGAATTTCATCAGAAGTATTATCCTATGCATCTTGTTCATCGTGATCGCAATTATATATATATAATTTTTGGCCTCGTGAAGGAGAAAGCATCGCTCAAGCTTGGGGGAGGCTTAAATCAATGTTATATTCATGCCCCAATCATGAGCTCTCAAGAGAAATAATTCTTCAAAATCTTTATGCTCGGCTTTCTGAAAACAATTGCACCATGCTCGATACTTCTTGTGTTGGCTCTTTTATGATGAAGACTATTGAATTCAGATGGAATTTATTGGATAGAATTAAACGCAACTCTGAAGATTGGGATCTCGACGAAGGTAGGAGTCAGGTATGACACCTAAGTTTGATTGTGTTAAGTATTTTATGGATACCGATGTTTTCCGTAAGTTTAGCACTAAATATGGACTTGACTCTAAGATAGTAGCTTCTTTACGTGAATCTTTGCTACTTATGTTGATCTCCCCAAAGAGAAGTGGTTTAAATATCATCCTCCCATAGAAGTAAAAGTAGCTGCACCTACTAAAGTTGAAGAAAAGATTATCACTTATAATGATCCTGTTGTTCCTACTTCTTATGTTGAGAAACCACCTTTTCCTGTTACAATAAAGGATCATGCTAAAGCTTCAACTGTAGTTCGTAAAAGTAATATTAGAACTTATACACCTCCTGAGCAAATTAAAGTTGAACCTAATGTTGCTATTGTTAAAGATCTCTTAGCTGATAATATTGATGGGCATGTTATTCAATTCTGCGGTGAAACTGCTAGAATTGCTAAACCTAGTGCTAAAGATAAACATAGACCTGTGGTAGTTGTGCCTGTTATTTCTATTAAAATAGGAGATCATCGTTATCATGGCTTATGTGATATGGGTGCTAGTGCTAGTGTTATACCTTATGACTTGTATAAATAAATTATGCATGATATTGCACCCACTGAGATAGAAGGTATTGATGTTACAATTAAACTTGCCAATAGAGATACTATATCAGCAATGGGAATTGTTAGAGATGTTGAAGTCTTGTGTGGGAAAACTAAATATCCTGCTGATTTTCTTGTTCTTAGTTCTCCACAAGATAGCTTGTGTCCCATTATATTTGGTAGACCCTTCTTGAACACTGTTAATGCTAAGATAGACTGCGAAAATAATGTTGTTACTATTGGCTTGGGTGATATGACTCATGAGTTTAATTTCTCTAAATTTAGTAGACAACACAGTGAAGAAGAATTGCCTAGTAAGGATGATATTATTGGTCTTGCTTCTATTGGCGTACCTCCTAGCAATCCTTTAGAACAATATTTGCTAGACCATGAAAATGATATGTTTATGAATGAAAGAAGGGAAATAGATGAAGTATTCTTTAATCAGGAACCCATTCTGAAACACAATTTGCCTGTTGAAATCCTAGGGATCCTCCTCCACCCAAGGGTGATCCCGTGTTTGAGCTTAAACCGTTGCTCGATAATCTTAAATATGCTTATCTTGATGAAAAGAAGATATATCCTGTTATTATTAGTGCTAACCTTTCAGAGCATGAAGAAGAGAGATTATTGAAAACTCTGAAGAAGCACCGTGCTGCTATTGGATATACTCTTGATGATCTTAAGGGCATTAGTCCCACTCTATGTCAACATAAAATAAATTTGGAAGAAGTTTTGCAGAGATGTGAAGAAACTAATCTTGTCTTGAATTGGGAAAAGTGCCACTTTATGATTAATGAAGGTATTGTCTTGGGGCATAAAGTTTCTGAAAGAGGTATTGAAGTTGATAAAGCCAAGGTTGATGCTATTGAAAAGATGCCATGTCCCAAGGACATTAAAGGTATAAGAAGTTTCCTTGGTCATGCCGGATTTTATAGGAGGTTCATTAAGGACTTCTAAAAAATTTCTCGGCCTCTGACTAATTTATTACAAAAAGATATACCATTTGTCTTTGATGATGATTGTGTAGAAGCATTTGAAATATTTAAGAAAGCATTGGTTTCTGCACCTATTGTTCAGCCACCTGATTGGAATTTACCCTTTGAAATTATGTGTGATGCTAGTGATTATGTTGTAGGTGTTGTTCTAGGGCAAAGAGTTGATAAGAAATTAAATGTTATCCATTATGCTAGTAAGACTCTAGACAATGCTCAAAGAAACTATGCTACTACTGAAAAAGAATTCTTAACAGTTGTATTTGCTTGTGATAAGTTCAGACCTTATATTGTTGATTCTAAAGTAACTATTCACAATGATCATGCTGCTATTAAATATCTGATGGAAAAGAAAGATGCTAAACCTAGACTTATTAGATGGGTTCTCTTGCTACAAGAATTTGATTTGCATATTGTTGATAGAAAGGGAGCTGAAAACCCCGTCGCAGAGAACTTCTCTAGGTTAGAAAATGTTCTTGATGACCCACTACCTATTGATGATAGCTTTCCTGATGAACAATTAAATGTTATAAGTACCTCTCGTAGTACTCCTTGGTATGCTGATTATGCTAATTACATTGTTGCTAAATTTATACCACCTAGTTTCACATACCAGCAAAAAAAAAGTTTTTCTATGATTTGAGACATTACTTTTGGGATGACCCACATCTTTATAAAGAAGGAGTAGATGGTGTTATTAGACGTTGTGTACCTGAGCATGAACAGGAACAGATCCTACACAAGTGTCACTCCGAAGCTTATGGAGGACACCACGCTGGAGATAGAACTGCAAATAAGGTATTGCAATCCGGTTTTTATTGGCCTACTCTCTTCAAGGATGCACGTAAGTTTGTTTTATCTTGTGATGAATGTCAAAGAATTGCTAATGTTAGTAGACGTCAAGAAATGCGTATGAATTATTCACTTGTTATTGAACCATTTGATGTTTGGGGCTTTGATTATATGGGACCTTTTCCTGCCTCTAATGGATATACACATATTTTAGTTGCTGTTGATTACGTTACTAAGTGGGTAGAAGCTATTCCAACTAGTAGTGCTGATCATAACGCTTCTATTAAAATGCTTAAAGAAGTCATTTTTCCGAGGTTTGGAGTCCCTAGATATTTAATGACTGATGGTGGTTCACATTTTATTCATGGTGCTTTCCCAAAAATGCTTGCTAAGTATGATGTTAATCATAGAATTGCATCTCCATATCACCCTCAGTCTAGTGGTCAAGTAGAATTGAGTAATAGAGAACTCAAATTAATTTTGCAAAAGACTGTCAATAGGTCTAGAAAGAATTGGTCCAAGAAACTTGATGATGCATTATGGGCCTATAGAACTGCATATACAAATCCTATGGGTATGTCTCCGTATAAAATGGTTTATGGAAAAGCATGTCACTTACCTCTCGAACTAGAACATAAGGCTTATTGGGCTACTAAAGAGCTCAATTATGATTTCAAACTTGCCGGAGAGAAGAGGTTATTTGATATTAGCTCACTTGATGAATGGAGAACCCAAGCTTATGAAAATGCCAACTTGTTTAAAGAAAAAGTTAAAAGATGGCATGACAAAAGGACACAAAAGCGTGAGTTTAATGTAGGTGATTATGTATTGCTATACAACTCTCGTTTGAGATTTTTTGCAGGAAAACTTCTCTCCAAATGGGAAGGCCCTTACATTATCGAGGAGGTCTATCGTTCCGGTGCCATAAAAATCAAAAATTTCGAAGGCACAAATCCGAAGGTGGTAAACAGTCAAAGAATCAAACATTATATCTCAGGTAATCCTATAAATGTTGAAACCAATGTTATTGAAACCGTAACCCCGGAGGAATACATAAGGGACACTTTCCGGAACGTTTCAGATTCCAAAAAGGAATAGGTATGTGGTACGGTAAGTAAACCGACTCCAAAACAATTTTTAAGGCAACATTTCCCCGTTTTGGAATATTTAGAAAAATAGAAAAATAAGTAGCAGTCCGGGAAGGACACGAGGGCCCCACAAGGGTGGAGGGCGCGCCCTACCCCCCTACCTCGTGGGCACCTTGTGTGCCTTCCGGACTCCGTTTTCTTGCACGAAGGTTTTGACTCCCGTATCATGCAATTATCCTCTGTTCTTGTTTCGAGCTGTCCTACTGCAGATTAGATCAACATGTCGTCCCAGGATTCGGAAGGAGAAAGCTATGTGGATGATTACCTAGCAAATCCTAAGGTCTATGGAGATGTGGAGCACGATGGTTGGACCACGGAGGAAGAAGAGGACTATGAACCCAAGGGGAAGGAGGAGACGAGCTCAGATGAAGATGAAGCCCCATTACCTCAACCTGGGGACATTCACGTGGAGTTCAAAAAGTCAAGTCTCCCTGATAGGGTAAAGAAACCAAAGATAGAGTTTATCCCTTTTCGTCTCTTGCAGGAAAATAAGCAGGACCTATGCAAAAAGATATTAACCCTGGAGTGGGAGATTGATGATTTGAGGGACCAAAATTCTGTCTTCAAGTGCAAATTAAGGGAGAAGTCTATGCCATCAACTCAACATCACCACCATCCTCTCCACCAACAAAGAAGGAGACATAATCACATGGGTATGGGCACTCCCCTTGGCAACTGCCAAGCTTGGGGGAGGTGCCCCGGTATCGTATCACAATCACATCTCCTATCTTTACCGTTTTTCTTAGTTTGATCCTATTAGTAGTATCTTGATCTAGTAGAATAAAGTTTATGGCATGATCTAGTTTTGAGTTTTTGCTTTATGATCTCCCTATGTGATCGAGTCCGTGAGCTATATAATAAAGATTAGTGTTGAGTCAAGGGCTTGATTATTTTGCCATGATCTTGAGTAAATAAAAGAAATAAAAAAAGAGTAAAAAGAAACAAAGAGTTCATATTGATCTTATTGAGAGTAATGACTTCACATAGAAAGAGTATGATGATTAGAAGTTGTTGGGAGTTGGTAGACATAGCTTTGGTCATCGTTGCAATTAAGAGGAAGTAATAAGGAAAGAGAGGTTTCACATATAAATATACTATTATTGACATCTTTTATGATTGGGAGCACTCATTAAAATATGACATGCTAAAGAGTTGATGTTGGACAAGGAAGACAACGTAATGAGTTATGTTTTCTTACATCTGAGATAAAGTATGTTGTCATGGATCCTCCAACATGTTGAGCTTGCCTTTCCTCCCCTTGCTAGCCAAATTCTCAGCACCAAGTAGAGATACTACTTGTGCTTCCAAAACCCTTAAACCAGTTTTGCCATGAGAGTCCACCATATCTACCTATGGATTGAGTAAGATCCTTCAAGTAAGTTGCCATCAGTGCAAGCAATAAAAATTGCTCTCTAAATATGTATGATTAATTAGTGAGGGAGAAAATAAGCTTTATACGATCTTGTGATGTAGAAGTAATAAAAGCGACGGACTGCATAATAAAGGTCTATATCACAAGTGGCAATATAAAGTGACATTCTTTCGCATTAAGACTTTGTGCATCCAACCCTTAAGCGCATGACAACCTCTGCTTCCCTCTGTGAAGGGCCTATCTCCTATTATTATCCTCTATCTTATGCAAGAGTCATGGTGATCTTCACCTTTCCTTTTTACACTTTATCCTTTGGCAAACACAGTATGTTGGAAAGACCCTGATTGATATATCTAACTGGATGTAGGGGAGCATGAGTTATTATTGTTGACATTACCCTTGAGGTAAAAGGTTGGGAGGCGAAACTATAAGCCCCTATCTTTCTCTGTGTCCGATTAAAACTCAGTAACCACAAGTATCGAGTTAGTGTTCGCAATTATTTAAGAATAAATGATAGTTGTGTATGTGGACTTGCTATTAAGCTCTTACATAGACTCTTTCTGATGTTATGATAAATTGCAATTGCTTCAATGACTGAGACTATAGTTTGTTGGTTCTCAATAAAGTTTATGATTCGTACTCTGCATTGTGAATGGATTATCACTTGAACATAAGAAATCATATGACAATATCTATATATGTTGCTGTTATGAGAATAATCATGATGCCTTCATGTCCGTATTTTATTTTTATCGACGTCTCTACCTCTAAACATGGGGACATATTTATCGTTATCGGCTTTCGCTTGAGGACAAGCGAGGTCTAAGCTTGGGGGAGTTGATACGTCCATTTTGCATCATGCTTTTATATCGATATTTATTACATTATGGGTTGTTATTACACGTTATGTTACAATACTTATGCCTATTCTCTCTTATTTTACAAGGTTTACATAAGGAGGGAGAATGCCTGCAGTTGGAATTCTGGGCTGGAAAAGGAGCAAACATTAGAGACCTATTCTGCACAACTCCAAAAGTCCTGAAACTCCACGAAAGTCATTTTGGGAAATAATAAAAAATATCCAGCGGAAGAAGTTCACCCGAGGGGGCCCACCTGTCCACGAGGGTGGGGAAGCGCCCTACCCCCCTGGGCGCGCCCCTACCTCATGGGCCCCCTGTTGGCTCTCCGATGGCCATCTTCTGCTATATGAGGTCTTTCGTCGAGGAAAAAATCATAAGCAACCTTTCGGGACGAAACTCCGCCGCCACGAGGCGGAACCTTGGCGGAACCAATCTAGGGCTCCGGCAGAGCTGTTCTGCCGGGGACACTTCCCTCGGAGAGGGGGAAATCATCGCCAACGTCATCACCAACACTCCTCTCGTCGGGAGAGGGCAATCTCCATCAACATCTTCACGAGCACCATCTCATCTCATGTCGCGACCGGTTTTCCAGGATATTAATATCCCAGAAAATGGCCCTTGTGCTCACCAGCCCCAGGATTACTGTTAGCTGACGAGACACCAACTTGATACAGAAACTCCAAGCAAAATATAAAATGTGTAGTACAAGACCATTCTGGCCTATGAGTACAACAAATGGTTTCTAGTGGTTGATGGCGGAAGCGATTTGCGGTTTGTGGTTCATCAGCGTCTATGGGACTCCATTTCCCACAGGAACAGCTGACCTGGATAACTCCTATCTTCGCGAGGCTGCTATCATCATTGCGTAGGTTCCGGGGCTGTCATCGCAACGCTCCTCTCCATGCAAGAATCTGGCCAAGACAATAGCCAGGGACAAGCTAGTGAGTACTTTGAATGTACTCGCAAACATTATGAACACAGGTATAACATAATGAATGATAATCATGCTCTGAAATATTTCATGATCACAACGTCAGTTGTGAAATAAAAATCCATGATGCACGCAAGCAGGTTATTCATATACAACATGAATATGCAATAAGGGAGTAGAAATAGAATGCACCGATCGGGTGTCTGAAGCAACGCCTCGAAAGGATAATAATATAAAGCATGCCTACCAAAGGCCCGAGCGACACCACATAAAGGGCTTATAAATAAAAGAAATAACAAGCATGTCAGCGATCGAGCGTCTATGCGACACCACATAAAGGGCTTATAAATAATTTAAATAACAAGCATGCCACGGTCGAAGGCGTCATGTGTCACCACATAAAGGGCTTATAAATAATTTAAATAACAAGCATGCCACGATCAAGGCGTCTGAGCGACACCACATAAAGGGCTTATAAGTGATGTAAATAACAAGCATGCCACAGTCGGGCGTCTGAGCGACACCACATAAAGGGCTTATAAGAGAATAATCACAGTGAACATCCAGGAGGTAGAACCATCCCAGGGTTACTCAATAACTCAAATAATGTAAATGGTTAGTCCATAATAATAGTAATCATAATCATCATGAGTCACAAGTCATGATCCATGTTCTGGTTTAGGAATTTTTCCTCCGAAGACCGACACTAAGACCGACACTTGACCCATCCCAGACTGTAGTCCTTAACCATGGACACAGCTATTCGAATAGATATAATTTCTGCAGAGGGTGTACTCTTTACCGACGAGTAACAGATTCCTTTAGTCCATCGGGACTAATTCCGTCTACGGTCTTTTAATTGAAAACACGCCTGACCGCACACACTAGCCTAACTTACCGGTGTCTGGAATCACCCACGACACCCGTTAAGCAAAACTCTAAGTGGGGAGGCTACAACCCCGACAAGCATGGGATCACAAAATTTATAACGCGCGCAAACTAGGGGAGCTACCCCCTCGGCTCCAACCAGAAACACCCATGCCCCCGGACTAGGTGGCATGTCTACCGGATGCAGCCGGTATCTTCCACCATGGCCTCTCTATACGGTGTGTGCTAGGAAGGGGTTGACAACTTACTAAACCGTACCCTACCTATGGCAGGGACAAATGGTAGTACGAAACAAGCATGGGGGTTACTGGAACAAGACTCGATCTACGGTCGACTCAGGAGGTTAAGGCATTCCCTGCAGGATTAGTATAACAAATATATTTCACACCAACAAACAGAATCGCCACTCATCATACCTCACCATGCCTTATCGGACATAATCGTCCCAACGAATTATTAGAGACAAGTTCGTTTCTACGCAAGACAGAGACTTTCCCTGATTCCTCCCGATAGGCATGAAAGGCATACGAGGGTGATTGCTATCCGAAGCATATCAAATTCCAATAGCAAGGAATCATCATTATGCACTCATGAATGTGATCATAACACCACATAAAATATCGAATACTTCGCGTCAAGGTGGTGTCGTATTTTCATCAAATGACGCACAACAAATATTATGCCGGGGTTCAGAATGCTTGCCTTCAAGAGTATGCAAGTGGGGGTGCCATTTTTGAAAGTTGCCTTCTTCTTCAAAATCCTATTTTACAAAAATTTGAATTAACACATAGTTCCAAAACAGTACAAAAAAGTTGTCTGGAAAATTTTCAAATAAATATGAAAATAAACTAGACAAAATTTGAGAAACAACAGAAAAAGAATCAAATCAATTGGACTTATATTTAAAAAGTTATAGCCAGTCAAAGTTTAGTCAAAATTCTGTTTTTAATAAAAATCAGAAAAAGAAAACGGTTCGGGGGCTTACGCTTTCCCTTAGCGAAGGCGTATTCAGTGGAATACATTTCCACTTAAGCCAGCGTGGGTCGACTCGTGGGTCATTGACAGTGGGTCCCTTGGGCCCACTGGTCAGGTTTGACCAGTCGCCCGCGCCTCCTTCTCCTCTGGCCGAGCGGTGGCGGGGCTCCGGCGATCGCCGTCGATGAACGGCGGCTCCCCGCGGGATTCTGAGGGCGGGGATGGATCCGCTGGTCCAGGGCGGTCCTCCCAGTGGTCGATAGGCTGGCGGGGGTGGAGGGGGTCGCCGGCGGCGAGCTCCACGGCGGATGGTGGTTTCGGGAACAATTGGGGGCTTGGGCTACGGTGGCTCCCGGTCGAGGCTGAGGTGTTGGGTGGCTCCGCACGGTCGAGGGGAGGAGAATGGGAGCACGGGAGGGGTTAGGGGCCTCGGTCTTGGCCGGATTTTACCGGAACGTGGCGGCGGCCGAACCTGCCGGAGATGGGAGAGAGAATGGCCTCTGGCCAACTGGGGAGGAGGGGGGCTTCCTACTACTCGAACAAGGTAGCTGACGAGCCTAGGCATGATCGGAAGGGCTATTTATAGCCCGGGGAGGTCGGTCCCCGCAGCTGCGGATAAGAACACCGGCGAACCGCCGTTCTGTTGCTAGCAGGGCGACGTGGTGGCGCCGGGCGCTAGCGGATGGGCTCGTGGATGAGCTCGAGCTGTTCCAGCGGGCGGCTGTGGCTTGGGCGGTGCTGCCATGGCAGGGGCGTGTTGCAGATGCCGGCGTGCCGCCAAGAGGGCTCTGACGGCGGCGCTGTAGGGCGCCAAGGGCGGCTTGGAGGGTTCTGGAGAGCGGACGAGAACGGGGTGCGGCCCTGCGGGCGAGCAAAGGCCAGGGGCAAGACGTGGCGGCTCGGTTGCGTGTGTGTGCAAAACGTGCGCTCTGGGCGCGCCCAGAGCACGCACGCTACATGCTCGACAGAAAACCAGGGTGGCCTAGAGGTCTTGGGTGAGGCTTGCAATTAACAGGTCTAGGTTATAGGTGGCTAGGAGATTAGTGGACATGCTGGTTTGTCAAGAGGGGCAAGATCACAGTGCAAACATAAAACTATGCCAAAGTTGTCCATGAACACAACGTGCTCGACAGAATGCCATGGGCATCTATGCATCTCTTCTGGTGGCCAAAATCTCCAGGTTGGGGTCTCTTTAGGTGCAAGTGATGATGGCAAGGCTATTTGGGCAAAACCAGAAACTTGTTAGTGCAAGTTTGGCAAATCTTCAGTTCTGGACAGAAAGTGAAGGGCATTATTGCATGGACCAAAAATACTCCAATGGGTCCAATCTCCTAGACTTAAGGGTTTGGTAGGCTGATCTATAAGCAGGACAAATCCCAAGGCAACAAGAGCAAGATAAAATATGGTCGCAGTGCAAAACACTAAACTGGACCAGAATGAAGATGAGGATGATTTGCTCAAATTTTTCAAAGAACACCAATGGGTTTTTGCATAAAGTTGAATTATACACTACTACTAACATCCCCCAATTTTGGTGGAAATTTTAAAGAAATATTTAAATAGGTTGTAGTGCAAATGGGACTCTAAAACTTAAGAAAAATCATTTTTAAAGAAATAAAGCTCAGGAAAAATAATTGTAGAAATGATTCCACTGATAAAAAGAAATGGTCTTGGGGAGATATACAAGTCCAACCATATTTTTGAAATGTTTCCACCTAGTAGGAAAAACTCAAAAAAATCAGAGGGACAGAGTGATCTGAAATTAAAAGATAAAATCAGAAAATAAAAATTTAATTTCCTAGCAAAATTTTAATTAATAAATCAAGGTCAAAATTTTGGGGTGTTACAACACTACCCCCCTTAAGAAAAATCTCGTCCTCGAGATTTGCTAAGGGCTGCTTTGAAAAGAATTACTCCTACTATCTCAAAGTAATATCACAAAAATAACCATCCTACTTATGCAATTAAAATGTGGCTACAGTGAGTGGGCAATTAAGTGGTGTAAAGCTACAGTGTGGAATACTGGCGCTGCGTGGAAAAATTTATGGTTGGGGGAAAACGAGAAATTTCTACCTTTGTTTACAGTAAATTTAGAATAAATTTCTAAATTTCTAAAATACGTTGGTCGTACCCGAGAGAACAGTGCTCCCTTTGGCTGACAGGTGGACCCGGGGCCCACTGTCAGTCTCTTCTTCTACCTCTGGCTCTCTCTTCTTCCTCTCTCTCGCGCGCGGTCCCGCGCTTTCTCCACCGGCGACGTCTAGCGCGTAGAGCATCTAGGTCGTACTGCGGTAGTGCGCGGCGCGCTAGCTGCCGGTGCAGTGTGCACTCACCTCGCGGGCCAGTGCGCTGTCGGCACTACTCGCGGATTCGCCTCCGAATACCGATGATCGAGCGACGAGCGGCGCTGGTGGACTTCGCCCACCGTACACCGATCTCGAGCTATAAAATGTCCGAGGTGCTCCTTTCTTCTTCCTCCCACCTGGCCTCGCTTCTCCTTCTCCTTCCTTCTCCTCCATTTCTATTTGCAGGAGCTCGAGACGAGGCTCTAATGGTGGATGTGATGTCGGACTGGTACATGATCCTGATGTGCGAACGGTTGGCGGCATTGCTGGGGTTCTCCGTGCTCTTGTGCGTGATGATCCTGGATGATCGTCGTGATGCTGCCGCTCGAGTGTTAGCTCTCCGCGGTGGTGGTGATCATGAGGATTAAGTGCGGTGTCGGGTGCTAACTATTCTCAGTGTGCTGGAGGCAACTTGCACCCGAATAATTACCCACAAATCCCTCCTTCAGCGACCGTGGTGTGCTAGGGGGTGATCAGTTAGGTGCAACATGTGCACGTGGATTTGCAATTAGTGCACGTGGTCGAGTGGTTGTGGTTGTGCGTCTGCTGTCGTGGTGCTGCGTGAATAAAAATCTATGTCGTGAAGAGATATACGCTGCAACAACTCAGGGAAAAATCTCACTTCAGAATTTACCGAGAGTGAAATTAGTTAATTGAAATTAAAAGCAGTAAAAACTACTCACGTTAATTGAAACCAAACATTTAATTCATCGCACAAATTTAGGATACCACGCATAAGTTGCAACACATAAATAAATGCTGGGACAATAAACATAGCAGTGACGTCTACAATGAAAACGGTAAATAGACAGGGTCCTGAGGAAACGTCTCTGGTACCAGGGCACACTCCTCTTCTATCGGGGGAAGCGGGTTGACTAGTCGAAGAATGCGTCTCTCTTGGTCGGGCCTCAGTGGTCTGCCGATGGCGATCTGAGGATTTAAATCAGCGAGGCTCTGGAGATAACCCATTACTCGTTGGGTCAAACGCTCTTGAGTGATGACATACTGGGCAAGGTTGGCCAATACTGGGTCTCTCTCGATTCGTCCATCGGGAAAAGATGCTACTTCTTCGGGTGCTGCACGACTCGGGAAGTAATAATACCCTCGTTCGCTGGCATAGGGTACCGCGAATCGAAGGCGAGCAAGTGCTTCATACGCAGCAGCTTCTATGGCCATTTGCGGAGTCGGCATAGATTTCCCCACGAAGGAGACTTCCGTTGGGTATTGGTTTGGGTTTGCGGGAGGGATGTGCACCACTGCCCAATATTTCGAGGTGGATGGGGTGATCCTCGATTTGAGCAACTCGTACTGGGGTGGATGGATAGAACTCATGGTACTGCAGGTAAAGTCCCACAATATTTTAACAAAAACTATCTGGGGTTGCATCTGGAGTTCTCAGATAAATACTAGGGCTTGGCATGGAAAGGAATGGCTGTGAGAGTTGTGTACAAGGTGAGGGGTACTTGGCAAGGTCACGAGGTGGCCTTTTATATAGCGTTGGGGCTGGGTTATCGATTACGGTGTGGGGCAACTAGTTTGTCGAATCTGCTCTATGGGGTCGGGGTCAATGCTACGGATACACATATCTCACAAAAGTGATGTATTACTGTGGGTGTCGTCGGGGTGGTTTTTGGTAGCTATGCCCGGAATAAAAAAATGCAACCGTACGCCAACATACTTATGCATGGTTATTACTTAAAAATAGGGGCACATAAGCAGACATCATTTAATTATGGCGATACAAGATCACACAATAACAGGGCGTGTACATATTAAGACTCGGTACTACTCGAGTGACTTAGTCTACCTCGTTAATATCTAAGCGGGTGTGCCTTGTGGACGTCGAGGCTTCTCCATGGGCTTCACCATTGGGGTTAGCTGGATGGAGTTGAGGGGCTGCAGGGTCGGGGTAGCGATGATGACCATCGCGGGGGTTGTTGGCCACAATCCCGTTGGAGCGTGTTCCCAAAAGGCGACGAAGCACTTCTGGGGACACCAAAGTATTTTGGTCGATGGCTGGGGCAGACCTCAAGGACTCGATCGGTTGTCCGAACAGCACGACTGGGTTGTCGGCGTCAGGCTCATCTTCTCCTCTTGCCGGGGCTCGGCGAACCAGTTCTCCACGAGCTGCGATCAGATCAACGGTGATTTGATCGAACAGTTCCTCTAGTGCACTTACATAGCGCACCAGATGCAACAATGCAGGATCCGTCTCGTGATCGCCGTTGGCAACCTGGGGTGGCCTACCATACCCGTCACGGCTGGGGTAGTAGTAGAATGAGCGACAGTTAACTCTGGGCGACAAGTGTCGGAGTTGAACTATAACCTCTCGAGCAGCTAGTTGGATGGCTTGTGGCTCAAAGGAAGTTGTCCTTTCGGTGAACCTGTAGGGGCGTTCTGGCGATAGACACCTACCATAGACGTGCACAGTGGCCCAGAATTGACGGCTCTCACCGCTCATGGGCCCTTGGTACACAACATATTCTGGGGGCTCTTCTAATACAAAGGCAGGCGGGTGAGGTTTGCTAGCACGGTCACAAAACCTCTAAGTTGGTTGCTGTGGTCTCATTGTGCACAATGGGGCCAGGCATTATAGCTCGGTTTGGGGAAGAGGCTGTGCTGTGCTAGGTTGAGGCTAGCGTACCCTTTTGTAGAAAAAGGGGACGGAGTCTTCCTTCGCACGCTTGCGAAAGAGACTATTTAGGTGTCGGTCACTGGCGCGTGATCGACAGGCTAGGCTGATAGGTTGGGCACCGACTGCCAAAAGGTGTCGGGGTCACTGTGTGGCTATCTTACACGAGAAGCTTGGCCGGGGTTAGGTTAAGGTCTGGTGGATTGGTTAATCTAGGTTTATTGACCTGGCCAAGATAGGATTAGCCAATGGTCAGCCTGGCTCTGATACCAAGGTTGTCGCGACCGGTTTTCTAGGATATTAATTTCCCAGAAAATGGCCCTTGTGCTCACCAGTCCTGTGGATTATCAAGTAATGATGAGACAACAACTTGATATAGAAACTCCAAGCAAAGTACAAAATGTGTAGTACAAGACCATTCTGGCCTATGAGTACAACAAATGGTTTCTAGTGGTTGATGGCAGAAGCGGTTTGCGGTTTGCGGTTCATCAACGTCTATGGGACTCCATTTCCCACAGGAACAGCTGACCTGGATAACTCCTATCTTCGCGAGGCTGCTATCATCATTGCGTAGGTTCCGGGGCTGTCATCGTAGCGCTCCTCTCCATGCAAGAAATCTGGCCAAGACAATAGCCAGGAACAAGCCAGTGAGTACTTTGAATGTACTCGCAAACATTATGAACACATGTATAACATAATGAATGATAATCATGCTCTGAAATATTTCATGATCACAACGTCAGTCATGAAATAGAAATCCATGATGCACGCATGCAGGTTATTCATATACAACATGAATATGCAATAAGGGAGTAGAAATAGAATGCACCGATCGGGTGTCTGGAGCGACGCCTCGAAAGGATAATAATATAAAGCATGCCTCAGTCGGGCGTCCTAGCGACACCACATAAAGGGCTTATAAATAAAAGAAATAACAAGCATGTCATGATCGAGCGTAATGCGACACCACATATAGGGCTTATAAATAATTTAAATAACAAGCATGCCACAGTCGGGCGTCTGTGCGACACCACATAAAGGGCTTATAAACAATTTAAATAACAAGCATGCCACAGTCGGGCGTCTGAGCGACACCACATAAAGGGCTTATAAGTGATTTAAATAACAAGCATGCCACAGTCGGGCGTCTGGGCGACACCACATAAAGGGCTTATAAGAGAATAATCACAGTGAACATCCAGGAGGTAGAACCGTCCTAGGGATACTCAATAACTCAAATAATGTAAATGTTAGTCCATAATAATAGTAATCATAATCATCATGAGCCACAAGTCATGATCCATGTTCTGGTTTAGGATTTTTTCCTCCGAAGACCGACACTAAGACCGACACTTGACCCATCCCAGACTGTAGTCCTTAACCATGGACACGGCTATTCGGATAGATATAATCACTGTGGAGGGTGTACTCTTTACCCACGAGTAACGGATTCCTTTAGTCCATCGGGACTAATTCCGTCTACGGTCTTTTAATTGAAAACACGCCTGACCGCACACACCAGCCTAACTTACCGGTGTCTGGAATCACCCACGACACCCATTAAGCAAAACTCTAAGTGGGGAGGCTACGACCTCGACTAGCATGGGATCATAAAATTTATAACGCGCGCAAACTAGGGGATCTACCCCCTCGGCTCCAACCGGAAACACCCATGACCCCGGACTAGGTGGCATGTCTACCGGATGCAGCCGGTATCTTCCACCATGGCCTCTCTATACGGTGTGTGCTAGTACGGGGTTGACAACTTACTGAACCGTACCCTACCTATGGCAGGGACAAGTGGTAGTACGAAACAAGTATGGGGTTACTGGAACAAGACTCGATCTACGATCGACTCAGAAGGTTAAGGCATTCCCTGCATGATTAGTATAACAAATATATTTCACACCAACAAACAGAAGCACCACTCATCTTACCTCACCCTGCCTTATCGGACATAATCGTCCCAACGAATTATTAGAGACAAGTCCGTGTCTACGCAAGACAGAGACTTTCCCGGATTCCTCCCGATAGGCATGAAAGACATACGAGGGTGATTACTATCCGAAGCATATCAAATTCCAATAGCAAGGAATCATCATTATGCACACATGAATGTGACCATAACACCACATAAAATACCGAATACTTCGCGTCAAGGTGGTGTCGTATTTGCATCAAATGACGCACAATAAATATTATGTCGGGGTTCAGAATGCTTGCCTTCAAGAGTATGCAAGTGGGGGTGCACTTTTTGAATGTTGCCTTCTTCTTCAAAATCCTATTTTACGAAAATTTGAATTAACACATAGTTCCAAAATAGTACAGAAAAGTTGTTTGGAAAATTTTCAAATAAATATTAAAATAAACTAGACAAAATTTGAGAAACAACAGAAAAAGAATCAAATCAATTGGACTTATATTTAAAAAGTTATAGCCAGTCAAAATTCTATTTTTAATAAAAATCCGAAAAAGAAAACGGTTCGAGGGCTTACGCTTTCCCTTAGCGAAGGCGTATTCGGTGGAATACGTTTCCACTTAAGCCAGCGTGGGTCGACTCGTGGGTCACTGACAGTGGGTCCCTTGGGCCCACTGGTCAGGTTTGACCAGTCGCCCGCGCCTCCTTCTCCTCTGGCCGAGCGGTGGCGGGGCTCCGGCGATCGCCGTCGATGAACAGCGGCTCCCCGTGGGATTCTGAGGGCGGGGATGGATCCGCTGGTCCAGGGCGGTCCTCCTAGTGGTTGATAGGCTGGCGGGGGTGGAGGGGTCGCCGCGCGCAGCTCATGACAGACGATGGTTTCGGGAACAATTGGGGGCTTCGGCTACGGTGGCTCCCGGTCGAGGCTGAGGTGTTGGGTGGCTCTGCACGGTCAAGGGGAGGAGAATGGGAGCACGAGAGGGGTTAGGGGCCTCAGTCTTGGCCGGATTTTACCGGAACGTGGCGGCGGCCGAACCTGCCGGAGATGGGAGAGAGAATGGCCTCTGGCCAACTGGGGAGGAGGGGGGCTTCCTACTACTCGAACAAGGTTGCGGACGAGCCTAGGCGTGATCGAAAGGGCTATTTATAGCCCGGGGAGGTCGGTCCCTGCGGCTGCGGATAAGAACGCCGGCGAACCGCCGTTCTGTTGCTAGCAAGGTGACGTGGTGGTGACGTGGTGGCGACGGGCGCTAGCGGACGGGCTCGTGGATGAGCTCGAGCTGTTCCAGAGGGCAGCTGGCGGGCGGTTGTGGCTTGGGCGGCGCTGCCATGGCAGGGGCGTGTTGTGCACGCTGGCGTGCCGCCAAGAGGGCTCTGGCGGCGGCGCTGTAGGGCGCCAGGGGCGGCTTGGAGGGTTCTGGCGAGCGGACGAGAACGGGGCGCGGCCCTGCGGGCGAGCAAAGGCCAGGGGCAAGACGCGGCGGCTCGGTTGCGCGTGTGTGCAAAACGTGCGCTCTGGGCGCGCCCAGAGCACGCACGCTACATGCTCGACAGAAAACCAGGGTGGCCGGGAGGTCTTGGGTGAGGCTGGCAATTAACAGGTCTAGGTTAGAGGTGGCTAGGAGATTAGTGGACATGCTTGTTTGTCAAGAGGGGCAAGATCACAGTGCAAACATAAAACTATGCCAAAGTTGTCCATGAACACAAGGTGCTCGACAGAATGCCAAGGGCATCTATGCATCTCTTCTGGTGGCCCAAATCTCCAGGTTGGGGTCTCTTTAGGTGCAAGTGATGATGGCAAGGCTATTTGGGCAAAACCAGAAACTTGTTAGTGCAAGTTTGGCAAATCTTCAGTTCTGGATAGAAAGTGAAGGGCATTATTGCATGGACCAAAATACTCCAATGGGTCCAATCTCCTGGACTTAAGGGTTTGGTAGGCTGATCCATAAGCAGGACAAATCCCAAGGCAACAAGAGCAAGATAAAATATGGTTGCGGTGCAAAACACTAAACTTGACCAGAATGAAGATGAGGATGATTTGCTCAAATTTTTCAAAGAACACCAATGGGTTTTTGCATAAAGTTGAATTATACACTACTACTAACATGCCCCAATTCTGGTGGAAATTTTAAAGAAATATTTAAATAGGTTGTAGTGCAAATGGGACTCTAAAACTTAAGAAAAATCATTTTTAAAGAAATAAAGCTCAGGAAAAATAATTGTAGAAATAATTCCACTGATAAAAAGAAATGGTCTTGGGGAGATATACAAGTCCAACCATATTTTTGAAATGTTTCCACCTAGAAGGAAAAACTCAAAAAAAATTCAGAGGGACAGAGTGATCTGAAATTAAAAGATAAAACTAGAAAATAAAAATTTAATTTCCTGGCAAAATTTTAATTAATAAATCAAGGTCAAAATTTTGGGGTGTTACATCTCAAAACCCTAGTTCATCTCTTGTATTCAATTCTTGTCTCCAAGTCCGGGATTGGTACTAGTAGGTTGCTAGTAGTGTTGATTACTCCTTGTAGTTGATGCTAGTTGGTTTATTTGGTGGAAGATCATATGTTCAGATCCTTTATGCATATTATTACCCCTCTGATTATGAACATGAATATGCTTTGTGAGTAGTTACGTTTGTTCCTGAGGACATGGGAGAAGTCTTGCTATTAGTAGTCATGTGAATTTGGTATTCGTTCGATATTTTGATGAGATGTATGTTGTCTAGCCTCTAGGGGTGTTATGTGAACGTCGACTACATAACGCTTCACCATTATTTGGGCCTAGAGGAAGGCATTGGGAAGTAATAACTAGATGATGGGTTGCTAGAGTGATGAAGCTTAAACCCTAGTTTATGCGTTGCTTCGTAAGGGGCTGATTTGGATCCATATGTTTCATGCTATGGTTAGGTTTATCTTAATACTTTTGTTGTAGTTGAGGATGCTTGCAATAGAGGTTAATCATATGTGGGATGCTTGTTCAAGTAAGAATAGCACCCAAGCACCGGTCCATCCACATATCAAATTATCAAAGTACCGAACGCGAATCATATGAACGTGATGAAAACTAGCTTGACGATATTCCCATGTGTCCTCGGAGCGCTTTTCCTTATATAAGAGTTTGTCCAGGCTTGTCCTTTGCTACAAAAAGGATTGGGCCACCTTGCTGCACCTTATTTACTTTTGTTACTTGTTGCTCGTTACAACTTATCTTATCACAAAACTATCTGTTACCACTTATTTCAGTACTTGCAGAGAGTACCTTGCTGAAAACCGCTTCTCATTTCCTTCTGCTCCTCGTTGGGTTCGACACTCCTACTTATCTAAAGGACTACGATAGATCCCCTATACTTGTGGGTCATCATTCACCCTCGGGGCTGAGGGTATGTACCAGTAGCTATGTGTTTGATCTCTCTCTCTCTCTCTCTCTCTCTCTCTCTCTCTCTCTCTCTCTCTCTCTCCCGTGTTCTTGATTCGGCGCGATCTTGATGTATCGCGAGCTTTGCTATTATAGTTGGATCTTATGATGTTTCTCCCTCTCTACTCTCTTGTAATGGATTGAGTTTTTCCTTTGAAGTTATCTTATTGGATTGAGTCTTAAAGGATTTGAGAACACTTGATGTATGTCTTGCATGGGCTTATTTGTGGTGACAATGGGATATTCATGTGATCTACTTGATGTACGTTTCGGTGATCAACTTGCGGGTTCAGTGACCTTGTGACCTTATGCATAGGGGTTGGCACACGTTTTCGTCTTGACTCTCCTCTAGAAACTTTGGGGCACTCTTTGAAGTTCTTTGTGTTGGTTGAATAGATGAATCTGAGATTGTGTGATGCATATCGTATAATCATACCCACGGATACTTGAGGTGACATTGGAGTATCTAGGTGACATTAGGGTTTTGGTTGATTTGTGTCTTAAGGTGTTATTCTAGTACGAACTCTATGATAGATCGAACGGAAAGAATAGCTTCGTGTTATTTTACTACGGACTGTTGAATAGATCGATCAGAAAGGATAACTTTGAGGTGGTTTCGCACCTACAATAATCTCTTCGCTTGTTCTCCGCTATTAGTGAATTTGGAGTGACTCTTTTTTGCATGTTGAGGGATAGTTATATGATCCAATTATGTTATTATTGTTGAGAGAACTTTCACTAGTGAAAGTATGAACCTTAGGCCTTGTTTCGAAGCATTGCAATACCATTTGTGCTCACTTTTATCATTAGTTACCTTGCTGTTTTTATATTTTAAGATTACAAAAACCTATATCTACCATACATATTGCACTTGTATCACCATCTCTTCCCCGAACTAGTGCACCTATACAATTTACCATTGTATTGGGTGTGTTGGGGACACAAGAGACTCTTTGTTATTTGGTTGTAGGGTTGTTTGAGAGAGACCATCTTCATCCTACACCTCCCACGGATTGATAAACCTTAGGTCATCCACTTGAGGGAAATTTGCTACTGTCCTGCAAACCTCTGCACTTGGAGGCCCAACAACGTCTATAAGAAGAAGGTTGCGTAGTAGACATCAAGCTCTTTTCTGGCGCCGTTGCCGGGGAGGTGAGTGCTTGAAGGTATATCTTTAGATCTTGCAATCGAATCTTTTTGTTTTCTTGTTTTATCACTAGTTTAGTCTATTAAAGAAAACTATAAAAAATGGAATTGAGTTTGCCTTATACGCTTCATCTTTTTAATATCTTTCGTGAGAATAATGGAAAGGAAAATTGTGCTCAAGTGCTAGAAGAAGAAGTCTATAAAATGTTTGTTACTAGATCTTTGTATGATGAGCATGATTGCAATGTTGTTAGTATGAATTTCTTGAATATCCATGATGCTAATGATATGCAAAGCCACAAGCTTGGGGAAGCTATGTTTGATGAAGATGATATTTTTTGTCCCCCAAGTTTGGATGAGCAAATTTACTATGATGAAATCATGCCTCCTATTTATGATGATTATTGTGATGATACGTATGCCATAAAGAATAAACTTGCTTATGTGGAGAGTAGTAAAATTTCTATGCAAGTAGATCATGAAAAGAATGCTTTATGTGCTGGTTATATTGTTGAATTCATTCATGATGCTACTGAAAATTATTATGAGGGAGGAATATATGCTTGTAGGAATTGCAATAATATCAAGTTTCCTCTCTATGTGCTTAAAGTTTTAAAGTTATGCTTGTTTTGCCTTCCTATGCTAGTTGATTATTGTTCCCGTAAGTTGTTTGCTCATAAAATCCCTATGCATAGGAAGTGGGTTAGACTTAAATTTGCTAGTCATATTCTTCATGATGCTCTCTTTATGTTTCAATTCTTATGTTTTATGTGAGCATCATTGAAATCATCATGCCTAGCTAGGGGCGTTAAACGATAGCGCTTGTTGGAGGCAACCCAATTTTACTTTTGTTCTTTGATTTTTGCTACTGTTTAGTAATAAATAATTCATCTAGCCTTTGTTTAGATGTGGTTTTATGTTTTAATTAGTGTTTGTGCCAAGTAGAACCTTTGGGAAGACTTGGGTGAATTCTTTGTGATCTTGCTGTAAAAAACAGAAACTTTTGCGCTCACGAGATTAGCTGCCATTTTTTACTGGAGAGTGCTTTTAGGTTGATTCTTTTTGAAGATGATTAATAGACAAATTCCTCAGTCCACCAAGTTATTTCAGAATTTTTGGATTTACAGAAGTATACATTTGATACAGATTACTACAGACTGTTCTGTTTTTGACAGATTCTGTTTTCATTGTGTTGTTTGCTTATTTTGATGAATCTATGAGTAGTATCGGAGGGTATGAACCATAGAGAAGTTGGAATATAGTAGATATTACACCAATATGAATTTAGAATGAGTTCACAACAGTACCTAAGTGGTGGTTTTATTTTCTTATACTAATGGAGCTTACGAGTTTTCTGTTGAGTTTTGTGTTGTGAAGTTTTCAAGTTTTGGGTAAAGATTCGATGGACTATGGAATAAGGAGTGGCAAGAGCCTAAGCTTGGGGATGCCCAAGGCACCCCAAGGTAATATTCAAGGACAACCAAGAGCCTAAGCTTGGGGATGCCCCGGAAGGCATCCCCTCTTTCGTCTTCTTTCATCGGTAACTTTACTTGATGCTATATTTTTATTCACCACATGATATGTGTTTTGCTTGGAGCATCTTGTATGATATGAGTCTTTGCTTTTTGGTTTACCACAATCATCATTGCTGTACACACCTTTTGGGAGAGACACACATCATTCGGAATTTATTAGAATACTCTATGTGCTTCACTTATATCTTTTAGGATAGACAATTTTGCTCTAGTGCTTCACTTATATCTTTTTAGAGCACGGTGGTGGTTTTATTTTGAAGAAATAAATGAACTCTCATGCTTCACTTATATTATTTTGAGAGTCTTAAACAGCATGGTATTTGCTATGGTTATAAAATTGGTCCTAATATGATGGGCATCCAAGTTGGGTATAATAAAAACTATCATAGAAACTGCATTGAATAGTATGATAAATTTGATACTTGATAATTGTTTTGAGATATAAAGGTGGTAATGTTAGAGTCATGCTAGTTGGGTAATTATGAAATTGAGAAATACTTGTGTTAAAGTTGGCAAGTCCCGTAGCATGCACGTATGGTGAACGTTGTGTGACAAATTTGAAGCATGGGGTGTTCTTTGATTGCCTTCCTTACGAGTGGAGGTCGGGATCGCGCGATGGTTAACTCCTAACAACCCTTCCCCTAGGAGCATGCGTAGTAGTACTTTGCTTCGAGGGCTAATAAACTTTTGCAATAAGTATATGAGTTCTGTATGACTAATGTGAGTCCATGGATTATACGCACTCTTACCCTTCCATCATTGCTAGCCTCTACGGTACCGTGCATTGCCCTTTCTCACCTTGAGAGTTGGTGCAAAATTCGCCGGTGCATCAAAAGCCCATGATACGATACGCTCTATCACACATAAACCTCCTTATATCTTCCTCAAAACAGCCACCATACCTACCTATTATGGCATTTCCATAGCCATTCCGAGATATATTGCCATGCAACTTTCCACCGTTCCGTTTATTATGACATGCTCCATCATTGTCATATTGCTTTTGCATGATCATGTAGTTGACATCGTATTTGTGGCAAAGCCACCATGCATAATTTTTCATACATGTCACTCTTGATTCATTGCATATCCCGGTACACCGCCGGAGGCATTCATATAGAGTCATATTTTGTTCTAGTATCGAGTTGTAATCCATGAGTTGTAAGTAAATAGAAGTGTGATGATCATCATTATTAGAGCATTGTCCCTTAATAAAAAAAGAAAGGCCAAAAAAAAGAGAAGGCCCAACAAAAAAGAGGGGACAATGTTACTATCCTTTTCCACACTTGTGCTTCAAAGTAGCACCATGATCTTCATGATAGAGAGTCTCTTATGTTGTCACTTTCATATACTAGTGGGAATTTTTCATTATAGAACTTGGCTTGTATATTCCAATGACGGGCTTCCTCAAAATGCCCTAGGTCTTCGTGAGCAAGCAAGTTGGATGCACACCCACTTAGTTTCTTTTGTTCAGCTTTCATACATTTATAGCCCTAGTGCATCCGTTGCATGGCAATCCCTACTCCTCATGTTGACATCAACTGATGGGCATCTCCATAGCCCGTTGATTAGCCTCGTCAATGTGAGACTTTCTCCTTTTTTGTCTTCTCCACACAACCTCCATCATCATATTCTATTCCACCCATAGTGCTATATCCATGGCTTACGCTCATGTATTGCGTGAGAGTTAAAAAGCTGAAGCGCGTTAAAAAGTATGAACCAATTGCTTGGCTGAAACCGGGTTGTGCATGATGGGAGTATTTTGTGTGACGAAAATGAAACATAGCCTAACTTTATGATTTTGTAGGGATAAGCTTTCTTTAGCCATGTTATTTTGAGAAGACATGATTACTTGTTAGTATGCTTGAAGTATTACTATTTTTATGTTAATATGGACTTTTATCTTGAATCTTTTGGATCTGAACATTCATGCCACAATAAAGAAAATTACATTGAGAAATATGCTAGGTAGCATTCCACATCAAAAATTCTGTTTTTATCATTTACCTGCTCGAGGACGAGCATGAATTAAGCTTGGGGATGCTTGATACGTCTCCAACGTATCTATAATTTTTATTGTTCCATGCTATTATATTACCTGTTTTGGATGTTTATGGGCTTTATTATACACTTTTATATTATTTTTGGGACTAACCTATTAACCGGAGGCCCAACCCAAATTGTTGTTTTCTTACCTATTTCAGTGTTTCGAAGAAAAGGAATATCAAACGGAGTCCAAACGGAATGAAACCTTCGGGGGAGTTATTTTTGGGGCACCATAGATCGGGAGTGCCACCGCCGCAAGCCTCTGTAGCCACCAAAAACCAATCAGGACCCTGTTCCGGCACCCTGCCGGAGGGGGGATCCCTCACCGGTGGCCATGTTCATCATCCCAGCGCTCTCCATGACGAGGAGGGAGTAGTTCACCCTCGGAGCTGAGGGTATGTAACAGTAGCTATGTGTTTGATCTCTCTCTCTCGTGTTCTTGATTCGGCACGATCTTGATGTATCGCGAGCTTTGCTATTATAGTTGGATCTTATGATGTTTCTCCCCCTCTACTCTCTTGTAATGGATTGATTTTTCCCTTTGAAGTTATCTTATCGGATTGAGTCTTAAAGGATTTGAGAACACTTGATGTATGTCTTGCATGTGCTTATCTATGGTGACAATGGGATATTCACGTGATCTACTTGATGTATGTTTTGGTGATCAACTTGCGGGTTCAGTGACCTTGTGAACTTATGCATAGGGGTTGCTGCGTTTTAAATCTTGACTCTCAGGTAGAAACTTTGGGGCACTCTTTGAAGTTCTTTGTGTTGGTTGAATAGATGAATCTGAGATTGTGTGATGCATATCGTATAATCATACCCACGGATACTTGAGGTGACATTGGAGTACCTAGGAGACATTAGGGTTTTGGTTGATTTGTGTCTTAAGGTGTTATTCTAGTACAAAATCTCTGATAGATCAAGCGGAAAGAATAGCTTCGTGTTATTTTACTACGGACTCTTGAATAGATCGATCAGAAAGGATAAATTTGAGGTGGTTTCTGTTGGAAATATGCCCTAGAGGCAATAATAAAATGGTTATTATTATATTTCTTTGTTCATGATAATTGTCTATTGTTCATGCTATAATTGTATTAACTGGAAACGGTAATACATGTGTGAATACATAGACCACAACTGGAAACGGTAATGGGATCACATCATTAGGAGAATGATGTGATGGACAAGACCCAATCCTAAGCATAGCACAAGATCGTGTAGTTCGTTTGCTAAATCTTTTCTAATGTCAAGTATCATTTCCTTAGACCATGAGATTGTGCAACTCCCGGATACCGTAGGAATGCTTTGGGTGTACCAAACGTCACAACGTAACTGGGTGGCTATAAAGGTGCACTACAGGTATCTCCAAAAGTGTCCGTTGGGTTGGCACGAATCGAGACTGGGATTTGTCAGTCCGTATGACGGAGAGGTATCTCTGGGCCCACTCGGTAATGCATCATCATAATGAGCTCAATGTGACTAAGTAGTTATTCACGGGATCATGCATTATGGAACGAGTAAAGTGACTTGCCGGTAACGAGATTGAACGAGGTATTGGGATACCGACGATCGAATCTCGGGCAAGTAACGTGCCGATTGACAAAGGGAATTGTATACGGGATTGACTGAATCCTCGACATTTTGGTTCATCCGATGAGATCATCATGGAACATGTGGGAGCCAACATGGGTATCCAGATCCCGTTGTTGGTTATTGGCCGGAGAGATGTCTCGGTCATGTCTGCATGGTTCCCGAACCCGTAGGGTCTACACACTTAAGGTTCGGTGACGCTAGAGTTGTTATGGGAAATAGTATGTGGTTACCGAAGGTAGTTAGGAGTCCCAGATGAGATCTCGGACATCACGAGGAGTTCCGTAATGGTCCGGCGGTGAAGATTGATATATTGGACGAAGGGTATTGGAGTCCGGAAGTGTTCTGGGGTACTGTGCTATGGCCAAGACATGACCGAAAGGTGTGTTTCGGGAGCCCCGGCAAGTGTTGGAGGGCCTCATGGGCCAAAGGGGAAGGGGCAAACCATCCCACTAAGGGGTGGTGCGCCCCCCACACCCTTTCCCACTTTACTTGGGGAGGTGGGGCGCCTCCACCTGGCTTGGGAGGCAAGCCTCCACATGCTTGGCTTGGGGGCAAGTCTCCCTAGGATTTTCCCTAGGGAGATCCAATCTACTTGGCCGCCGCCCCCTAGGGGAAACCCTAGGGCGCCTCACCCTCTCCCCTTGCCCCTATATATAGTGGAGGGGTGGGAGCGCAGCCGCACCTCTTCCCTGGCGCAGCCCTCCCTCCTCCTACACCTCCTCCGTAGTAGTAGTGCTTGGCGAAGCCCTGCCGGAGAACCACGAAATCCATCGCCACCACGCCGTCGTGCTGCTGGAGTTTTCCCTCAACTTCTGCTCTCCCCTTGCTGGATCAAGAAGGAGGAGACGTCCCCGGGTTGTACGTGTGTTGAACGCGGAGGCGCCGTCCGTTCGGGGCTTAGATCGGAATCGACCGCGATCTGAATCGCTGCGTGTACGACTCCACCAACCGCGTTCTTGTAACGCTTCCGCATCGTGATCTTCAAGTGTATGAAGATACACTCATCCTCTCCCTATCTTGTTGCTAGAATCTCCATAGATTGATCTTGGTGATGAGTAGAAAATTCTGAATTTCTGCTACGTTTCCCAACAATGGCATCATGAGCTAGGTCTATACGTAGATTCTATGCACGAGTAGAACACAAAGTAGTTGTGGGCGATGATTTGTTCAATTTGCTTGCCGTTACTAGTCTTATCTTGATTCGGCGGCATTGTGGGATGAAGCGGCCCTGACCGACCTTACACGTACTCTTACGTGAGACAGGTTCCACCGACTGACATGCACTTGATGCATAAGGTGGCTAGCGGGTGTCTGTCTCTTCCACTTTAGTCGGGTCAGATTCTATGAAGAGGGTCCTTATGAAGGGTAAATAGCAATTTGCATAGCACCATTGTGGCTTTTGCGTAGGTAAGAAACATTCTTGCTAGAAACCCATAGCAGCCACGTAAAACATGCAACAACAATTAGAGGACGTCTGACTTGTTTTTGCAGGGTATGCTATGTGATGTGATATGGCCAAAAGGATGTGATGAATTATATATATGTGATGTATGAGATTGATCATGTTCTTGTAATAGGAATCACGACTTGCATGTCGATGAGTATGACAACCGGCAGGAGCCATAGGAGTTGTCTTAATTTATTGTATGACCTGCTTTTCAATGAAAAATGCCATGTAATTACTTTACTTTATTGCTAACCGTTAGCCATAGTAGTAGAAGTAATAGTTGGCGAGACAACTTCATGAAGACACGATGATGGAGATCATGGTGTCATGCCGGTGACGAAGGTGATCATGCCGCGCCTCGAAGATGGAGATCAAAAGGCGCAGGATGATATTGGTTGTGTTCCCCCTAACTGTGCACCGTTGCAAAGGTTCGTTGTTTCGAAGCACCACGTGATGATCGGGTGTGATAGATTCTAACGTTCGCATACAACGGGTGTAAGCCAGATTACACATGCGAAACACTTAGGTTGACTTGACGAGCCTAGCATGTACAGACATGGCCTCGGAACACAAGAGACCGAAAGGTCGAACATGAGTCGTATAGTAGATATGATCAACATGAAGATGTTCATCGATGATGACTAGTCCGTCTCACGTGATGATCGGACACGGCCTAGTTGACTCGGATCATGTATCACTTAGATGACTAGAGGGATGTCTATCTAAGTGGGAGTTCATTAAATAATTTGATTAGATGAACTTAATTATCATGAACATAGTCAAAAAGGTCTTTGCAAATTATGTCGTAGCTCACGCTTTGGTTCTACTGTTTTAGATATGTTCCTAGAGAAAATTTAGTTGAAAGTTGATACTAGCAATTATGCGGACTGGGTCCGTATTCTGAGGATTGTCCTCATTGCTGCACAGAAGGCTTATGTCCTTAATGCACCGCTCGGTGTGCTGAACCTCGAGCGTCGTTTGTGGATGTTGCGAACATCTGGCATACACGTTTTGATGACTACGTGATAGTTCAGTGCGTAATGTTAAACGGTTTAGAATTGGGGCACCGAAGACATTTTGAAACGTCGTAGAACATATGAGATGTTCCAAGAGCTGAAATTGGGATTTCAGGCTCGTGCCCACGTCAAGAGGTGTAAGACCTCTGACAAGTTTCTTAACCTGCAAACTAAGGGAGAAAAGCTCAATCATTGAGCATGTGCTCAGATTGTCTGAGTACTACAATCACTTGAATCAGTGGGAGTTAATCTTCTAGATAAGATAGTGATGGTTCTCCATAGTCACTGCCACCAAGCTATTAGAGCTTCGTGATGAACTATAACATACCAGGGATAGACATGATGATCCTTGAGCAATTCGCGATGTTTGACACCGCGAAAGTAGAAATCGAGTAGGAGCATCAATTGTTGATGGTTAGTAAAACCACTAGTTTCAAGAAGGGCAAGGGCAAGAAGGGATACTTCATGAAACGGCAAATCAGTTGCTGCTCTAGTGAAGAAACGCAAGGTTGAACCCAAAACCCGAGACTAAGTGCTTCTGTAATGAGGGGAACAACATCGAAGCAGAACTACCCTAGATACTTGGTAGATGAGAAGGCTGGCAAGGTTGACAGAAGTGTATTGGATATACATTGCATTAAATGTGTACTTTACTAGTACTCCTAGTAGCATCAGGGTATTAAGATACCGGTTCGGTTGCTAAGTGTTAGTAACTCGAAATAAAAAGCTATGGAATAAACGGAGACTAGCTAAAGGTGAGATGACGATATATGTTGGAACTGTTTCCAAGGTTGATGTGATCAAACATCGCACGCTCCCTCTACCATCGGGATTGGTGTTAAACCTAAATAATTGTTATTTGGTGTTTGCGTTGAGCATAGACATGATTGGATTATGTTTATCGCAATACGGTTATTCATTTAAGGAGAATAATGGTTACTCTATTTATTTGAATAATACCTTCAATGGTCTTGCACCTAAAATGAATGGTTCATTGAATCTCGATCGTAGTGATACACATGTTCATGCCAAAAGATATAAGATAGTAATGATAGTACCACATACTTGTGGCACTGCCATTTGAGTCATATTGGTATAAAACGCATGAAGAAGCTCCATATTGATGGATCTTTGGACTCACTCGTTTTTGAAAAGATTGAGACATGCGGACCATGTCCATTGGTAGATATGTATGAAGAAACTCCATACAGATGGATCGTTTGGACTCACTTGATTTTGAATCACTTGAGACATGCAAACCATACCACATGGGCAAGATGACTGAAAGGCCTCGTTTTCAGTAAGATGGAACAAGAAAGCAACTTGTTGGAAGTAATACATTTTGATGTGTGCAGTCCAATGAGTGCTGAGGCACGTAGTGGATATCGTTACGTTCTTACTTCACAGATGATTTGAGTAGATGCTAAGTATATTTACTTGATGAAACACAAGTCTGAATTATTGAAAGGTTCAAGTAATTTCAGAGTGAAGTTGAAGATCGTCGTGACAAGAGGATAAAATGTCTATGATATGATCATAGAAATGAATATCTGAGTTACGTGTTTGGTACACAACTAAGACATTGTGGAAATTGTTTCACAACTAATGCCGCCTGGAACACCATAGTGTGATGGTGTGTCTGAACATCATAGCTGCACGCTATTGGATGTGGTACAAACCATGATTTCTCTTATCGAATTACCACTATCGTTTATGGGTTAGGCATTAGAGACAACCGCATTCACTTTAAATAGGGCACCATGCACGTAATTCCGTTGAGACGACACCGTATGAACTATGGTTTAGAGAAACCTAAGCTGTCGTTTCTTAAAAGTTTGGGGCTGCGACGCTTATGTGAAAAAGTTTCAGGCTGATAAGCTCGAACCCAAAGCGAATAAATGCATCTTCATAGAATACCCAAAACAGTTGGGTATACCTCCTGTTTCAGATCCGGAAGCAAAAGTGATTGTTTCTAGAAACGGGTCCTTTCTCGAGGAAAAGTTTCTCTCGAAAGAATTGAGTGGGAGGATGGTGGAGACTTGATGAGGTTATTGAACCGTCACTTCAACTAGTGTGTAGCAGGGCACATGAAGTTGTTCCTGTGGCACCTACACCAATTGAAGTGGAAGCTTATGATAGTGCTCATGAAACTTCGGATCAAGTCACTACCAAACCTCGTAGGTCGACAAGGATGCGTACTACTTCAGAGTGGTACGTAATCCTGTCTTGGAAGTCATGTTGCTAGACAACAATGAACCTACGAGCTATGGAGAAGCGATGGTGGGCCCGGATTCCGATGAATGGCTCGAGGCCATAAAATCCGAGAGAGGATCCATGTATGAAAACAAAGTATAGACTTTGGAAGAACCACTCGATGGTCGTAAGGCTGTTGAGTACAGATGGATTTTTTAAAAGGAAGACGGACAATGATGGTAAGTGTCACCATTAAGAAAGCTCGACTTGTCGCTAAGATGTTTTCCGACAAGTTCAAGGAGTTGACTACGATGAGACTTTCTCACTCGTAGCGATGCTAAGAGTCTGTTGGAATTATATTAGCAGCTACTGCACTATTTATGAAATCTTGCAGATAGGATGTCAAAAACATTTTTTCCTCGACGATTTTCTTGAGGAAAGGTTGTATGTGATACAACCAGAAGGTTTTGTCAATCCTGAAAGATGCTAACAAGTGTGCAAAGCTCCAAAGAATCCTTCTAAGGACTGGAGTAAGCATCTCGGAGATGGAATATACGCTTTGATGAGATGATCAAAGATTTTGGGTTTATACAATGTTTATGAGAAACTTGTATTTCCAAAGAAGTGAGTGGGAGCACTATAGAATTTCTGATAAGTATATGTTGTTAACATATTGTTGATCACAAATGCTGTAGAATTTCTGGAAAGCATATAGGGTTATTTGAAAGGTGTTTTTCAATGGAAAACCTAGATTAAGCTACTTGAACATTGAGCATCAAGATCTATAAGGATAGATCAAAAACTCTTAATAGTACTTTCAAATGAATACATACCGTGACAAGATTTTGAAGGAGTTCAAATAGATCAGCAAAGAAGGAGTTCTTGGATGTGTTACAAGGTGTGAGTATTGAGTAAGACTCAAAACATGATCGCGGCAGAAGAGAGAGAAAGGACGAAGGTTGTCCCCTATGCTTTAGACGTAGGCTCTACAGTATGCTATGCTGTGTACCGCTTTCAAGTGTGCCTTGCCATGAGTCACTAGGGGTACAAGAGTGATCCAGGAATGGATCACATGACAGCGGTCGAACTTATCCTTAGTAACTAGTGGACTAAGGAATTTCTCGATTATGGAGGTGGTAAAGGAGTTCGTCGTAAAGGGTTACGCCGATGCAAACCTTGACACTAATCCGGATGACTCTGAGTAGTAAACCGGATTCGTATAGTACATCAGTTATTTGGAATAGCTCCAAGTAGCGCCTGGTAGCTGCATCTACAATATGACATAGATATTTGTAAAGCACACACGGATCTGAAAGGTTCAGATCCATTGACTAATAAACCTCTCTCATAAGCGAGATATGATCAAACCCAGTGGGTGTTGGATTCATTGCAATCACATAGTGATGTGAACTAGATTATTGACTCTAGTGCAAGTGGGAGACTGTTGGAAATATGCCCTAGAGGCAATAATAAAATGGTTATTATTATATTTCTTTGTTCATGATAACTGTCTATTGTTCATGCTATAATTGTATTAATCGAAACCGTAATACATGTGTGAATACATAGACCACAACATGTCCCTAGTAAGCCTCTAGTTGACTAGCTCGTTGATCAATAGATGGTTATGGTTTCCTGATCATGGACATTGGATGTCATTGATAATGGGATCACATCATTAGGAGAATGATGTGATGGACAACACCCAATCCTAAGCATAGCACAAGATCGTGTAGTTCGTTTGCTAAAGCTTTTCTAATGTCAAGTATCATTTCCTTAGACCATGAGATTGTGCAACTCCCGGATACCGTAGGAATGCTTTGGGTGTACCAAATGTCACAACGTAACTGGGTGGCTATAAAGGTGCACTACAGGTATCTCCAAAAGTGTATGTTGGGTTGGCACGAATCGAGACTGGGATTTGTCACTCCGTATGACGGAGAGGTATCTCTAGGCCCACTCGGTAATGCATCATCATAATGAGCTCAATGTGACTAAGTAGTTAGTCATGGGATCATGCATTATGGAACGAGTAAAGTGACTTGCCGGTAACGAGATTGAACGAGGTATTGGGATACCGACGATCGAATCTCGGGCAAGTAACGTACCGATTGACAAAGGGAATTATATACGGGATTGACTGAATCCTCGACATTGTGGTTCAACCGATGAGATCATCGTGGAACATGTGGGAGCCAACATGGGTATCCAGATCCTGCTGTTGGTTATTGGTTGGAGAGATGTCTCGGTCATGTCTGCATGGTTCCCGAACCCGTAGGGTCTACACACTTAAGGTTCGGTGACGCTAGAGTTGTTATGGGAAATAGTATGTGGTTACCGAAGGTAGTTCGAAGTTCCGGATGAGATCCCGGACATCACAAGGAGTTCCGAAATGGTCCGGCGGTGAAGATTGATATATTGGACGAAGGGTATTGGAGTCCGGAAGTGTTCTGGGGTACCAGGCTATGGCCAGCATGACCGAAAGGTGTTTCGGGAGCCCCGGCAAGTGTTGGAGGGCCTCATGGGCCAAAGGGGAAGGGCAAACCAGCCCACTAAGGGGTGGTGCTCCCCCCCACACCCTTTCCCACGTTACTTGGGGAGGTGGGGAGCCTCCACCTGGCTTGGGAGGCAAGCCTCCACCTACTTGGCTTAGGGGCAAGTCTCCTAGGATTTTCCCTAGGGAGATCCAATCTGCTTGGCCGCCGCCCCTAGGGAAACCCTAGGCGCCTCCCCTCTCCCTTGCCCCTATATATAGTGGAGGGGTGGGAGGGCAGCCGCACCTCTTCCCTGGCGCAGCCCTCCCTCCTCCTACACCTCCTCCTCCTCCTCCGTAGTGCTTGGCGAAGCCCTGCCGGAGAACCACGAGCTCCATCGCCACCACGCCGTCGTGCTGCTGGAGTTTTCCCTCAACTTCTCCTCTCCCCTTGCTGGATCAAGAAGGAGGAGACGTCCCCGGGTTGTACGTGTGTTGAACGCGGAGGCGCCATCCGTTCGGCGCTTAGATCGGAATCGACCGCGATCTGAATCGCTGCGTGTACGACTCCACCAACCGCGTTCTTGTAACTCTTCCGCATCGCGATCTTCAAGGGTATGAAGATACACTCATCCTCTCCCTATCTTGTTGCTAGAATCTCCATAGATTGATCTTGGTGATGAGTAGAAAATTTTGAATTTTTGCTACGTTCCCCAACAGTTTCATACCCTACAATAATCTCTTCGTTTGTTCTCCGCTATTAGTGACTTTGGAATGGCTCTTTGTTGCATGTTGAGGGATAGTTATATGATCCAATTATGTTATTATTGTTGAGAGAACTTGCACTAGTGAAAGTATGAACCTTAGGCCTTGTTTCGAAGCATTGCAACACCATTTGTGCTCACTTTTATCATTAGTTACCTTGCTGTTTTTATATTTTCAGATTACAAAAACATTTATCTACCATACATATTGCACTTGTATCACCATCTCTTCGCCGAACTAGTGCACCTATATAATTTACCATTGTATTGGGTGTGTTGGGGACACAAGAGACTCTTTGTTATTTGGTTGCAGGGTTGTTTGAGAGAGACCAATCTTCATCCTACACCTCCCACGGATTGATAAACCTTAAGTCATCCACTTGAGGGAAATTTGCTACTGTCCTACAAACCTCTGCACTTGGAGGCCCAACAACATCTACAAGAAGAAGGTTGCGTAGTAGACATCACCAGCCACCTATGTGCAAAAGCACGTCGGTAGAACCAGTGTCATGAACACGGTCATGTAATGTCGGTCCGGGCCGCTTCATCCAACAATATCGCCGAATCAAAGTAAGATGTTGGTGGTAACCAGTATGACTATTATCGCCCACAACTCTTTGTGTTCTACTCGTGCATAAAACATCTACGCATAGACCTGCCTCTGATACCACTGTTGGGAACGTAGTAGTTGTTGGGGAACGTAGTAATTTCAAAAAATTTCCTACACACACGCAAGATCATGGTGATGGCATAGCAACGAGAGGGGAGAGTATTGTCCACGTACCCTCGTAGACCGTAAGCGGAAGCGTTATGACAACGCGGTTGATGTAGTCAGACGCCTTCACGATCCGACCGATCCAAGTACCGAACGACGGCACCTCCGAGTTCAGCACACGTTCAGCTCGATGACGATCCCCGGACTCCGATCCAGCAAAGTGTCGGGGATGAGTTCCGTCAGCACGACGGTGTGGTGACGATGATGATGTTCTACCGGCGCAGGGCTTCGCCTAAACTCCGCGACGATATGACCGAGGTGGAATATGGTGGAGGGGGGCACCGCACACGGCTAAGGAACGATCATGAAGATCAACTTGTGTTGTTGTGCTTAGAGGTGCCCCCCTGCCCCGTATATAAAGAAGCAAGGGGGGAGGGGGCGGCCGGCCTAGGAGGGGGCGCGCCAAGGGGAGTCCTACTCCCACCGGGAGTAGGACTCCCTCCTTCCTTGTTGGAGTAGGAGAAGGGGAAGAGGGGAGAAGGAGAAGGAAGGGGCTGCGCCTTGTCCAATTCGGACCAGAGGGGGCGCAGGCCTCCTTCCTTTTGGCCTCTCTCCTCTATTCCCGTATGGCCCAATAAGGCCTATATACTCCCCGGCGAATTCCCGTAACTCTCCGGTACTCCGAAAAATACCCGGATCACTCGGAACCTTTCCGAACTCCGAATATAGTCGTCCAATATATCAATCTTTACGTCTCGACCATTTCAAGACTCCTCGTCATGTCCCCGATCTCATCCGGGACTCCGAACTCCTTCGGTACATCAAAACTCATAAACTCATAATATAACATCGCCATCAAACCTTGTTGCAAGCGGACCCTACGGGTTCGAGAACTATGTAGACATGACCTAGAACTATTCTTGGTCAATAACCAATAAGCGGAACCTGGATGCCCATATTGGTTCCTACATATTCTACGAAGATCTTTATCGGTCAAACCGCATAACGACATACGTTGTTCCCTTTGTCATCGGTATGTTACTTGCCCGAGATTCGATCGTCCGTATCCAATACCTAGTTCAATCTCGTTACTGGCAAGTCTCTTTACTCGTTCCGTAATACATCATCTCGCAACTAACTTCTTAGTTGTAATGCTTGCAAGGCTTATGTGATGTTTATTACCGAGAGGGCCCAGAGATACCTATCAGACTATCGTAGTGACAAAACCTAATCTCTAAATACGCCAACCCAAAATGTACCTTTAGAGACACCTGTAGTACTCCTTTATAATCACCCAGTTACGTTGTGACGCTTTGGTAGCACCAAAGTGTTCCTCCGGTAAACGGGAGTTGCATAATCTCATAGTTACAGGAACATGTATAGGTCATGAAGAAAGCAATAGCAATATACTAAACGATCAAGTGCTAGGCTAATGGAATGGGTCATGTCAATCACATCATTCTCCTAATGATGTGATCCCATTAATCAAATAACAACACATGTCTATGGTTAGGAAACATAACCATCTTTGATTAATGAGCTAGTCAAGTAGAGGCATACTAGTGACTATATGTTTGTCTATGTATTCACACATGTATCATGTTTCTGGTTAATACAATTCTAGCATGAATAATAAACATTTATCATGAAATAAGGAAATAAATAATAACTTTATTATTGCCTCTAGGGCATATTTCCTTCAGTAGTTTCAAAAAAAAATCCTAGGATCACGCAAGATCTATCTAGGTGATGCATAGCAACGAGAGGGGAGAGTGTGTCCACGTACCCTCGTAGACCGAAAGCGAAAGCGTTTCAAATAACGCGGTTGATGTAGTCGAACTTCTTCGCGATCCAACCAATCAAGTACAGAAAGTATGACACCTCCGCGTTCAGCACATGTTCAGTTTGATGAATTCCCTCGTACTCTTGATCCAGTTGAGGAAGAGGGTGAGTTTTGTTAGCACGATGGCGTGGCGATGGTGATGATCATGCTACCGGCGCTGGGCTTCGCCTAAGCACTATGATGGTATGGTCGAGGTGTGCAACTGTGGAGGGGGCACCGCACACGGTTAAAAGAAACTTGTGTCTTCTAGGGTGCCTCCTGCCCCGTATATAAAGGAAGGAGGGGAAGGCCGGCCGGCCCTATGGCGCGCCCCAAGAGGAGTCCAACTAGGACTTCCTAGTCCTAGTAGGATTCCCCTCCAAGGAAGAGAGGGGGAAGGGAAGGAGAGGGAGACGGAGTAGGAAAGGGGGGCGCCACCCCCCTTCCCTTGTCCCATTCGGACTCAAGCGGGGCACGGCCAGCCCTCCTGCAACCCTCCTCTCTCTCTACTAAGGCCCATGGTGGCCTATTAGTTCCCCGGGGGGTTCAGGTAACCCCTCCAGCACTCTGGTTTTACCCGAAACTTCCCGGAACACTTCTGGTGTCCGAATTGTTGGGGAACGTAGTAATTTCAAAAAATTTCCTACGCACACACAGGACCATGGTGATGGCATAGCAACGAGAGGGGAGAGTGTTGTCTACGTACCCTCGTAGACCGAAGCGGAAGCAATCACAACGTAGAGGAAGTAGTCGACGTTCTCCTCGCGATCCAACCGATCCAAGCACCGTTACTCCGGCACCTCTGAGTTCTTGGCACACGTACAGCTCGGTGACGCTCCTCGGGCTCCGATCCGGCAAAGCTCCGGGAGAGAGAGTTCCACAAGACGACGTGGCAGGACGATCTTGATGTTCTACCAACGCAGGGCTTCGCCTAAGCACTGCTACGATTTGACCGAGGTGGAATATGGTGGAGGGGGCACCGCACACGGCTAAGGAACGATCTCAAGGATCAACTTGTGTGTCCTAGGGTGCCCCTGCCCCGTATATAAAGGAGCAAGGGGAGGCCGGCCGGCCCTAGGAGGTGCGCCAAGGGAGGGAGTCCTCCTCCTAGTGGGAGTAGGACTCCCTTTCCTAGTCCAACTAGGAAGGAGGAAGGGGAAGGAAAGAGAGGGAGAGGAGAGGGAAGGGGCCGCGCCCTTCCTTGTCCAATTCGGACTCCCCATGGGGGGCGCGGCCACCTCCTGGCGCAGCCCTCTCTCTCCCTCTTGGCCCAATAAGGCCCATTACTTCCCGGGGGTTCGGTAACCCCTCGGCACTCCGTCTTTCTCCTAAACTTCCGAACCTTTCCGTGTCCGAATATAGCCGTCCAATATATCAATCTTTATGTCTCGATCATTTCGAGACTCCTCGTCATGTCCGTGATCACATCCGGACTCAACTCCTTCGGTACATCAAAATACACAAACTCATAATATAACCGCCATCGAAACCTTAAGCGTGCGGACCCTACGGTTCGAGAACAATGTAGACATGACCGAGACACATCTCCGTCAATAACCAATAGCGGACCTGGATGCCCATATTGGTTCCTACATTTTCTACGAAGATCTTTATCGGTCAGGCCGCATAACAACATACGTTGTTCCCTTTGTCATCGGTATGTTACTTACCCGAGATTCGATCGTCGGTATCCAATACCTAGTTCAATCTCACATCGGTAAGTCTCTTTACTCGCTCCGTAATACATCATCTCACAACTAACTCATTAGTTGTAATGCTTGCAAGGCTTATGTGATGTGTATTACCGAGAAGGCCCAGAGATACCTCTCCGACAATCGGAGTGACAAAACCTAATCTCAAATACGCCAACCCAACAAGTACCTTTGGAGACACCTGTAGTACTCCTTTATGATCACCCGATTACGTTGTGACGCTTGGTAGTACCCAAAGTGTTCCTCCGTAAACGGGAGTTGCATAATCTCATAGTTACAGGAACATGTATAAGTCATGAAGAAAGCAATAGCAATATACTAAACGATCAAGTGCTAAGCTAACGGAATGGGTCATATCAATCACATCATTCTTCTAATGAGGTGATCCCATTAATCAAATGACAACACATGTCTATGGTTAGGAAACACAACCATCTTTGATTAATGAGCTAGTCTAGTAGAGGCTTACTAGTGACTATCTTTTTGTCTATGTATTCACACATGTATTATGTTTCCGATTAATACAATTCTAGCATGAATAATAAACATTTATCATGATATAAGGAAATAAATAATAACTTTATTATTGCCTCTAGGGCATATTTCTTTCAGTCTCCCACTTGCACTAGAGTCAATAATCTAGATTACACAGTAATGATTCTAACACCCATGGAGTCTTGGTGCTGATCATGTTTTGCTCGTGGAAGAGGCTTAGTCAACGGGTCTGCAACATTCAGATCCGTATGTATTTTGCAAATCTCTATGTCTCCCACTTGGACTTGGTCCCGAATGGAATTGAAGCGCCTCTTGATATGCTTGGTCCTCTTGTGAAATCTGGATTCCTTTGCCAAGGCAATTGCACCAAGATTGTCACAGAAGATCTTCATTGGTCCCGATGCACTAGGTATGACACCTAGATCGGAAATGAACTCTTTCATCCGCACTCCTTCATTTGCTGCTTCAAGCAGCTATGTACTCGCTTCACATGTAGATCCCGCCACGACGCTTTGTTTAGAACTGCACCAACCGACAGCTCCACCGCTTAACAAAAACACGATCCGGTTTGCGATTTAGAATCGTCTCGATCAGTGTCAAAGCTTGCATCGACGTAACCATTTACGACTCAGCTCTTTGTCACCTCCATATATGAGAAACATATCCTTAGTCCTTTTCGGTATTTCAGGATGTTCTTGACCGCTGTCGTTGATCCACTCTGGATTACTTTGGTACCTTCTGCCAAGCTTACAGCTAAGCATACGTCAGTCTGGTACACAGCATTGCATACATGATAGAGCCTATTCTTGAAGCATAGGGAACATCTTTCATTTTCTCTCTATCTTCTGCTGTGGTCGGGCATTGAGTCCGACTCAATCTTACACCTTGTAATACATGTGTAAAAAACCTTTCTTTGCCTCGATCCATTTTGAACTTCTTCAAAACTTTATCAAGGTATGTGCTTTGTGAAAGTCCAATTAAGCGCCTTGATCTATCTCTATAGATCTTGATGCCCAATATGTAAGCAGCTTCACCGAGGTCTTTCATTGAAAAACTTTTGTTCAAGTATCCTTTTATGCTATCCAGAAATTCTATATCATTTCCAATCAATAATATGTCGTCTACATATAATATCGTAAATGCTTCTGAGCTCCCACTCACTTTCTTGTAAATACAGCTTCTCCAAAAGTCTCAGAGAAACCATATGCTTTGATCATACTATCAAAGCGTTTATTCCAACTCCGAGAAGCTTGCACTGCACCATAAATTGATCGCTGGAGCTTGCACACTTTGTTAGCGCCCTTTGGATCAACAAAACCTTCTGGTTGCATCATATACAACTCTTCTTCTAGAAATCCATTCAAGAATGCAGTTTTACATCCATTTGCCAAATTTCATAATCATAAAATGCGGCAATTGCTAACATGATTCGGACAGACTTAAGCATCGCCACGGGTGAGAAAGTCTCATCGTAGTCAACCCCTTGAACTTGTCGAAAACCTTTTGCAACAAGTCGAGCTTTATAGATGCTTACATTACCATCGGCGCCAGTCTTCTTCTTAAAGATCCATTTATTCTCAATGGCTTGCCGACCATCGGGCAAGTCAACCAAAGTCCATACTTTGTTTTCATACATGGATCCCATCTCAGATTTCATGGCTTCCAGCCATTTCGTGGAATCTGGGCTCACCATCGCTTCTTCATAGTTTGTAGGTTCGCCACGGTCAAGTAACATGACTTCCGTAATAGGATTACCGTACCACTCAGTGCGTATTTTACTCTGGTTGACGACGTAGTTCGGTAGCAACTTGATCTGAAGTTTCATGATCAATATCATTAGTTTCCTCACTAATTGGTGTAGTTGTCACAGAACCATTTCTTGTGATGAATTACCTTCCAATGAGGGAGCAGATACAGTTATCTCATCAAGTTCTACTTTCCTCCCACTCACTTCTTTCGAGAGAAACTCCTTCTCTAGAAAGGATCCGAACTTAGCAACGAAAATCTTGCCTTCAGATCTGTGATAGAAGGTGTACCCAACAGTTTCCTTTGGGTATCCTATGAAGACACATTTTTCCGATTTGGGTTCGAGCTTATCTGGTTGAAGTTTCTTCACATAAGCATCGCAGCCCCAAATTTTAAGAAACGACAACTTTGGTTTCTTGCCAAACCATAGTTCATACGGTGTCGTCTCAACGGATTTAGATGGTGCCCTATTTAACGTGAATGTGGTCGTCTCTAAAGCATATCCCCAAAACGATAGCGGTAAATCAGTAAGAGACATCATAGATCGCACCATATCAAGTAAAGTACGACACTGACGTTCGGACACACCATTTCTCCGTGGTGTTCGGGTGGCGTGAGTTGCTAAACTATTCCACATTGTTTTAAATGTAAACCAAACTCAGAACTCAAATATTCTCCTCCACGATCAGATCGTAGAAACTTTATTTTCTTGTTACGATGATTTTCCACTTCACTCTGAAATTCTTTGAACTTTTCAAATGTTTCAGATTTGTGTTTCATTAAGTAGATATACCCATATCTGCTCAAATCATCTGTGAAGGTGAGAAAATAACGATACCCACCGCGTGCCTCAACATTCATTGGACCACAAACATCAGTATGTATGATTTCCAACAAATCAGTTGCTCGCTCCATAGTTCCGGAGAACGGCGTTTTGGTCATCTTGCCCATGAGGCACGGTTCGCAAGTACCAAGTGATTCATAATCAAGTGATTCGAAGCCCATCAAGATGGAGTTTCTTCATGCGTTTTACACCGATATGACCTAAACGGCAGTGCCACATATAAGTTGCATTCTCATTATCAACTCTGTATTTTTTGGTTTCAACATTATGAATATTTGTATTACTACTATCGAGATTAAATAAAAATAGACCATTCTTCAAGGGTGCGTGACCATAAAAGATATTACTCATATAAATAGAACAACCATTATTCTCTGATTTAAATGAATAACCGTCTCGCATCAAACAAGATCCAGATATAATGTTCATGCTCAACGCTGGCACCAAATAACAATTATTTAGGTCTAAAACTAATCCCGAAGGTAGATGTAGAGGTAGCGTGCCGACCGCGATCACATTGACCTTGGAACCGCTTTCCCACGCGCATCGTCACCTCGTCCTTTGCGATTGCTCGTTTCGCTTATTCGTAGTCCCTGCTTTGAGTTGCAAATATTAGCAATGTAACCAAAGTATCAAATACCTGTGTGCTACTACGAGCTCTAGTAAGGTACACATCAATAACATGTATATCACATATACCTTTGTTCACCTTGCCATCCTTCTTATCCGCCAAATACTTGGGGCAGTTCCGCTTCCAAAGGTCCGGTCTGCTTGCGGTAAAAACACTCGATTTAGGGCTTAGGTCCAGACTTGGGTTTCTTCACTTGAGCAGCAACTTTCTTGCTGTTCTTTTGAAGTTTCCTTCTTATTTCCTTTGCCCTTTTTCTTGAAACTAGTGGTCTTGTTGACCATCAACACTTGATGCTCTTTCTTGATTTCTACCTCCATGCTTTTCAGCATTGCGAAGAGCTCGGGAATTGTTTTGGTCATCCTTGCATATTATAGTTCATCACGAAGCTCTTGTAGCTTGGTGGCAGTGATTGGAGAATTCTGTCAATGACACTATCATCCGGAAGAGTAACTCCCAGTTGAATCAAGTGATTATTATACCCGGACATTTTGAGTATATGTTCACCGACGTAACTATTCTCCTCCATCTTGCAGCTATAGAACTTATTGGAGACTTCATATCTCTCAATCCGGGCATTTGCTTGAAATATTAACTTCAACTCTGGAACATCTCATATGCTCCATGACGCTCAAAACGTCGTTGAAGACCCGGTTCTAAGCCGTAAAGCATGGCACAATCGAACTATCGAGTAGTCATCATTTTGCTCGCCAGACGCTCACAACTTCCGCGCAGCTCCTGCAGCAGGTTCGCACCCAGCGGTGCTTCCAGGACGTAATTCTTCCGTGCAGCAATGAGGATAATCCTCAAATTACGGACCCAGTCCGTGTAATTGCTACCATCATCTTTCAACTTTGCTTTCTCAAGGAACGCATTAAAATTCAACGGAACAACAAAGACGAGCCATCTATCTACAAGAAACATAGACAAGCAAAAATACTATCGGTACTAAGTTCATGATAAATTTAAGTTTAATTAATCATATTAAAACCTCCCACTTAGACAGACATCTCTCTAGTCATCCAAGTGATTACGTGATCCAAATCAACTAAACCATGTCCGATCATCACGTGAGATGGAGTAGTTTCAATGGTGAACATCACTATGTTGATCATATCTACTATATGATTCACGCTTGACCTTTCGGTCTCCGTGTTCCGAGGCCATATCTGTTATATGCTAGGCTCGTCAAGTTTAACCTGAGTATTCCGCGTGTGCAACTGTTTTGCACCCGTTGTAGATGGACGAGAACTTATCACACCCGATCACCACGTGGTGTCCGGGTACTACGAACTTTGGCAACGGTGCATACTCAGGAGAACACTTCTTGATAATTTTAGTGAGAGATCATCTTATAATGCTACCGTCAATCAAAGCAAGATAAGATGCATAAAGGATAAACATCACATGCAATCAATATAAGTGATATGATATGGCCATCATCATCTTGTGCTTGTGATCTCCATCTCCAAGCACCGTCGTGATCACCATCGCCACCGGCGCGACACCTTGATCTCCATCGTAGCATCGTTGTCGCCTCGCCAACTGTTGCTTCTACGACTATCGCTACCGCTTAGTGATAAAGTAAAGCAATTACATGGCGTTTGCATTTCATACAATAAAGCGACAACCATATGGCTCCTGCCGGTTGCCGATAACTCGGTTACAAAACATGATCATCTCATACAATAAAATATGTCATCACGCCTTGACCATATCACATCACAACATGCCCTGCAAAAACAAGTTAGACGTCCTCTACTTTGTTGTTGCAAGTTTTACGTGGCTGCTACGGGCTGAGCGAGAACCGTTCTTACCTACGCATCAAAACCACAACGACATTTCGTCAAATAGACTTCGCTTTTAACCTTCTCAAGGACCGGGCGTAGCCACACTCGGTTCAACTAAAGTGAGAGAGACAGACACCCGCCAGCCACCTTTAAGCACGAGTGCTCGTAGCAGTGAAACCAGTCTCGCGTAAGCGTCACGCGTAATGTCGGTCCGGGCCGCTTCATCCCACAATACCGCTGAACCAAAGTATGACATGTCGGTAGGCGGTATGACTTGTATCGCCCACAACTCACTTGTGTTCTACTCGTGCATATGACATCAACGCATAAAACCAGGCTCGGATGCCTCTGTTGGGGAACGCAGTAATTTCAAAAATTTCCTACGCACACACAGGACCATGGTGATGGCATAGCAACGAGGGGAGAGTGTTGTCTACGCACCCTCGTGAGACCGAAGCGAAGCAATCACAACGTAGAGGAAGTAGTCGACGTTCTCCTCGTGATCCAACCGATCCAAGCACCGTTACTCCGGCACCTCCGAGTTCTTGGCACACGACAGCTCGGTGACGCTCCTCGGGCTCCGATCCGGCAAAGCTCCGGGAGAGAGAGTTCCACAAGACGACGGGCGTGGTGACGATCTTGATGTTCTACCAACGCAGGGCTTCGCCTAAGCACTGCCACGATTCGACCGAGGTGGAATATGGTGGAGGGGCACCGACACGGCTAAGGAACGATCTCAAGGATCAACTTGTGTGTCCTAGGGTGCCCCCTGCCCCGTATATAAAGGAGCAAGGGGGAGGGCCGGCCCTAGGAGGTGCGCCAGGGAGGGGAGTCCTCCTCCTAGTGGGAGTAGGACTCCCTTTCCTAGTCCAACTAGGAAGGAGGAAGGGGAAGGAAAGAGAGGGAGAGGGAGAGGGAAGGGGCCGCGCCCCCTTCCTTGTCCAGTCGGACTACCCATGGGGGCGCGCCACCTCCTGGCGCAGCCCTCTCTCTCCCTCTTGGCCCAATAAGGCCCATTACTTCCCGGGGGTTCCGTAACCCTCGGCACTCCGTCTTTCTCCGAAACTTCCGGAACATTTCCGTGTCCGAATATAGCCGTCCAATATATCAATCTTTATGTCTCGATCATTTCGAGACTCCTCGTCATGTCCGTGATCACATCCGGGACTAACTCCTTCGGTACATCAAAATACACAAACTCATAATATAACCGCCATCGAAACCTTAAGCGTGCGGACCCTACGGTTCGAGAACAATGTAGACATGACCGAGACACATCTCCGGTCAATAACCAATAGCGGGACCTGGATGCCCATATTGGTTCCTACATTTTCACGAAGATCTTTATCGGTCAGACCGCATAACAACATACGTTGTTCCCTTTGTCATCGGTATGTTACTTACCCGAGATTCGATCGTCGGTATCCAATACCTAGTTCAATCTCATTCTTTGGTAAGTCTCTTTACTCGTTCCGTAATACATCATCTCACAACTAACTCATTAGTTGTAATGCTTGCAAGGCTTATGTGATGTGTATTACCGAGAAGGCCCAGAGATACCTCTCCGACAATCGGAGTGACAAAACCTAATCTCGAAATACGCCAACCCAACAAGTACCTTTGGAGACACCTGTAGTACTCCTTTATGATCACCCGATTACGTTGTGACGTTTGGTAGTACCCAAAGTGTTCCTCCGTAAACGGGAGTTGCATAATCTCATAGTTACAGGAACATGTATAAGTCATGAAGAAAGCAATAGCAATATACTAAACGATCAAGTGCTAAGCTAACGGAATGGGTCATGTCAATCACATCATTCTTCTAATGAGGTGATCCCATTAATCAAATGACAACACATGTCTATGGTTAGGAAACACAACCATCTTTGATTAATGAGCTAGTCTAGTAGAGGCTTACTAGTGACTATCTTTTTGTCTATGTATTCACACATGTATTATGTTTCCGATTAATACAATTCTAGCATGAATAATAAACATTTATCATGATATAAGGAAATAAATAATAACTTTATTATTGCCTCTAGGGCATATTTCCTTCACGAATAACATGGTCCAATATATCAATCTTTATGTCTCGACCATTTCGAGACTCCTCGTCACGTCCGTGATCTCATCCGGGACTCCGAACAGACTTCGGTAATCAAAACACATAACTCATAATACATATCGTCATCAAACGTTAAGCGTGCGGACTCTACGAGTTCGAGAACTATGTAGACATGACCGAGACACATCTCCGGTCAATAACCAATAGCGGAACCTGGATGCTCATATTGTCTCCTACATATTCTACGAAGATCTTTATCGGTCAAACCACATAACAACATACGTTGTTCCCTTTGTCATCGGTATGTTACTTGCCCGAGATTCGGTCGTCGGTATCATCATACCTAGTTCAATCTCGTTACCGACAAGTCTCTTTACTCGTTCCGTAATACTTCATCCCGCAACTAACTCAGTAGTCACAATGCTTGCAAGGCTTATAGTGATGAGCATTACCGAGAGGGCCCAGAGATACCTCTCCGAAACACGGAGTGACAAATCCTAATCTCGATCTATATCAACCCAAAAAACACCTTCGGAGACACCTGTAGAGCATCTTTATAATCACCCATTTACGTTGTGACATTTGATAGCACACAAGGTTTTCTTCCGGTATTCGGAAGTTGCATAATCTCATAGTCTGAGGAACATGTATAAGTCATGAAGAAAGCAGTAGCAATGAAACCGCAACGATCATAATGCTAAGCTAACGGATGGGTCATGTCCATCACATTATTCTCCTAATGATGTGATTCCGTTCATCAAATGACAACACATGTCTATGGTTAGGAAACATAACCATCTTTGGTTAACGAGCTAGTCTAGTAGAGGCATACTATGGACACTTTGTTTGTCTATGTATTCACACATGTACTAAGTTTACGGTCAATACAATTCTAGCATGAATAATAAACATTTATCATTAAATAAGGAAATAAATAATAACTTTATTATTGCCTCTAGGGCATATTTCCTTCAAAAACATACAAGCCCGACATGGAAGATTTGCAAATCCGGACTGGGAGCTCCGAGGAACCTTCCAAAAGCCGCCCACTCAGGTAACGATTGATGCTCCTTCTTTGTTATTGGGTTGGACCATTTGCAGGATAGATGAATGCTCGCAAACATGAGAACACTTTAACCTCCTACCCCATGCAAGAGGGTGAAAAAAGGGAGCAACTAACCAACTGTTTCCCTTGGGGGAGTCCGAGAAAGGTTTTTTTGTCTGAGAGCGTCTCAAGTGAAACGTCCAACCACCATCACGTATCGCGTGTTGGGCGTTCTTCCCTCTGGATTTTGTTTTTCTATCTTTCTGTACATGTCTTTCGGATTTTAGATAGGTTTTTTCGCTTTTCAGATGTTGCCTAATTTGCCCTAGGCTTTGGAAAGAATATTTTGTGGGAGTACAATTGTTCTTTTGGAAACAAAAAAACGAGAAACACAGTTTGTGCTTTAAAAAAAGTGAAAACCATAGCCATGCTTTCGGGCTCAGGTTTATTTTTGACATTATTTTTTTATTGCCGGTTTTTTATGGTTTTGATTTTTGTTTTGTTTTTACCATTTTCATTTTTGGTCCAATTTTTTTGCATTTGTTTCTAGAAAATATTCGTCAAAACCTATTAACATGAGATTTAGTTTCAAAAATATAAACCCAAGAAATCTAACAGTGAAAACGGTTCAGTATTTGAAAGCATGGTTCAAAAGATTAAACATTTTTTAATAAACGGGTGTACGAAAAAAGAAATAAAAAATCACATGTTACAATAGGGGGTGCACACACAGTACATCACTTATCAACGCCTGAGAAGATGAGAAGTGACCACCTTTGCAAAGGGTAACCCTTAACTGTGATTTCGGTGAGAAAGCCAGCGGCCCACAAAGACAAACCCACACAGCCCAGAAATACAACAAGGAAACAAAACCCAGATGAAAAAACGGTCCACGTATATGGGCCGAAAGCAACACACACGCATGTCAGATGCGAGGCTCGACCAAGCCGCGGGAGCACGGCCTGAGAAAAGAAACGAATATTGGAGCATTTTAACTGTGCAGACTGTTCCCTCATTAAAAAAAGAAACTGTGCAGACTGCAGTCAGGAAATTATATGTCACTTAACTGATTCTTATTTTTCACCCAAAAAAACTAATTCTTATTTAGACGGTAATTAGGAAATGTGAGTGAATATTTTATAATTGCTACCATAGCAACCATGTTACGGCAACTGACAGCATGTTTCCTACTCCCTACTGCAAAATCATCTTACATTTTGAGAAGAGATAGTAATAGGTTTTCTGAGGAACCACATCTATTTGGTTTTTAATTTAGAGGTGTTAAAAACACACACAACAAACCCAAGATTCCCCGCAAAAGAAAAAATCAAGATAATGGTTAGTTTTTTCTACTTAACTGAGATTATTTGGTACGTGGAGAACCCTTTTGGTGGGGTGCTTTGTGTAAAATCCGCGGTAGAGGCACGCCGTACGCGATCGAGAAGAATCTCACGCAAGTGCATGTGCAGGACGAGAGCGATCGATTGGCGACTAATTGACCACCTCGTCACGCGCTCACGTGTGCCTTCCTCCCGAAGGATCGATGGATGGATGTGCTGCCATCCTAATTTGCATGCCCAACTGTACACGTAACTGGCTAATCTCTCGGGGTTTGCTTGGTCGGGTTACCAATCGCTAACCCAGGGACGCACTCGATCGATCTCAAATACCGGGTGCAACTTTCACAATTCTTTGACCGGCGAGCCCAAGCCAGCAACTGCGGCAGCAAGTTTTCTGGCGCTGGAAAATGAGCATGTGGATCCATGGACGATGTGTAGTCGTATTGATCCGGAAAATACATGGAGATGTTGCAGAAAATACGGCCGCCTCTTTTTAGAGAGAAAACTTTTAATTTACTCATTTTCAATCATGACAGTACGACAAACATCAGAAATAATAAAAATTACATCCAGATCCGTATACCATCTAGAGACAACTACAAGCACTGAAGCGAGCCGAAGACGTGCCGCCGTCATCACCCCTCCCTAGGCGGAACCGCTGCCCAGCTTCTTTGCTCGGAAGTCTTTACTTGTACACCTGAACCGAATTCCCACAGTTTTCTTTTTAAATTTCTGATCTCCATTAGTTCTTTTTTGTTCGAGTAAATTTCACTTGTACTCTTAAAGAATTTTTTCCTACGAAAAAAAACAATGTTGATTCGTAGAAAAACAGATAAAAAATGATAAGACAATATCATTTATGAGAGCTCTCAAACGGCGGGTACAAGGTACTACTGAAATAACAACTTACAAGCAACATGAACAACAAATAAACAATGGAAAATAGACAAAGAAACTAGCAAAAATTTGAAGTAGCCACCACGGATAAAACACCAAACTTGTGGAAAAAAAAACACAACCTTCAAGTGGAAACACAACTGACAAATATATGATACACCTCAGAAAAGTGAGTCATCCACATATCGAAGGTTGCCGGACCGAGTTGCTCACCCTAGAGCAAGAATGAGTACCAACCCCGATCGCCATGGGATATTCTTATTCCCGACCTCGTCATTGTGCCATTAATCATGGGTACTATACAATTTGAGAAATATTCCGATCAACGTACCCTATATTTAGCAAACTTGTTGACACTGTGTGGTCCTCCTTTTCAGGAATCAGTTTCCAAACTGACAAGAAAGGCCCACCCGTCAAACTGGCGGTCAATTCCACGGAGACCACATTCGTAAAATACACAACGACAGGTGGATTATAAAAAAGGAAAGGAAAATATGTAATGCTTGACCACTCAAGCCAAGTCAATGAGTCATTCCGATCCTGCTCTGCAAGAAACATATGCAAGACCCGTGATGGCTAGGATTAGGGTTAGGATGTTGTGGTAGTGTTTTGAAAGCAGTTGAAGCGACGATGACATACAATAAAGTGAAGGGGATGTATCGATCGAGGTCAAACAACCTCGGAGATGAATGTGTTGACGACAAAACATTCATCTCCGAATTGAGTTCAAGCGAGGGTCGCGGACGAATGTTTTATCGTCTCCTTTACATATGGCCCGCGAGTAAGCCGCTGCGAGGGCAGCTAGAACATTATCTCCTGGGAGATACGTTCCAGACTAACCATGCACCAATTCTTAGGCATTTTTCATGAAGTTTTCAGTGAGAAATTTTTGTTCCTCGCAACAGATAAACATGTTTAATGCCCGCCGATCAATCAAGATATGTTTTCCTAACTCGGACAATGTTTTGAAACTAGCAAAATGTCAAAGTATCCCTTCACCGTGGATAAACCACCTCAAAAATATGAAAAATAAACAATATTTAGATGGAGACACGACTGACAAATATGTAATACACCTTGTCTGCTCCAGAAAAGCGAGTTGTCCACATATCGAAGGCCGCCGAACCATCCACGGATGGAGTTGCTCACCCTAGAGCAAGAATGCGTACCAACCCCGATCACCATGGGATATTCTTGTAACGACCACCCTACTACACCATTTAACCATGGATAGTACACAAGAGAAATATTTGCATCAACATACCCTATATTTAACGAACTTGTTGACGCGGTGTGGTCCTTTTCAGGAAACTGCCTCCAAACTGACAAGAAAGGCACACCCATCAGGCTGGTGATGTATTCCATGGGGACTACATTCGTAAAAAACACAGCAACTGGTCATGGGGTGGATTATAAAATGAAAGAAAAATTTGTAATGCTTGGCCACCCAAGCCAAATTGGCGAGTTATCTTGATCCCCGCTCGGTCAGGAGATAGATGCAAGATGGTGATGGCTAGGGTTAGGGTTAGGATGGTGTGATAGCGTTTTGAAAGCGATTGAAACGATCATGAAAAACAATGAAGTGAAGGATAGTGTACTGATCGAGGCAAGACAACCTCAAAGAAAAATGCGTTGACGACGAATCATTCGGTCACAAGTAGGCCGTGATGAGGGCCATAGCTAGCTACAACATCATCTCCAAGCAGGTATGTTTGCAAACTAACCATGCGCCAATTCTTAGGCATTTTTCCACGAAGTTGTCAGTGAGAGATTTTTGTTCCCCGCAAGAGATAAACGTGTTAAACGCAACTGGGACATTTTATATAACTAAGACATTGTTTTGAAAGTAGCAAAATGTCAAAGTTGCCCTCCACCACGGATAAAGCACCAGAATGTATGCAAAATAATTATAATACATTCCTCAGGTGGAGACACAACCGATAAATATGTAATACGCCTCATCAGCACATCCACACATCTAAGGTCGCCGAACCGTCCGTAGATGGAAGTGCCCACCCTAGAGCAAGAATGGGGCCCCACGCCGACCGCCATGGGATATTCTTCTCCCGACCATCCCACGGTGCCATTTAATCGTGGGTAGCACAGAATTTGAGAAATACTCTCACCGACGTACCCTATTTTAGCAAACTTGTTGATGCTTCCTCCATATCAGCTTGAAATTTATGAAGTCACCTTAGGCGCCTCGTCGTTGACGAGAACATCTGCTCCCACTGAATACGCATCGTCGAAAATCCTGAAATAAATCTAAAAATAAATGCGAAAGACTTGAATCTTGATGAAATTTGAAAATCTGGCGATCCTCTAACCATTCAATGGCGGGTTGGTTCATGACTCGCCATGATGTTCTTTGTTGTTGTTGGCACCAACCTACCAATCCTATGATCACGTCTCCCTCCCCAAACATGTGAGCCACAATAATCAGCCAAAGCGAACCCTACGATGGTCGGCCCAGCCTAGCCTCCTAGCACACGATAATTATCACGTTATTAAGCACCAAAAAATAATAATAAATCGTACGATACTAATCAAACTCAAACAGCCTGCTCTGCCCCTCCCCGCCGGCCCCACCCTCCCCTCCCCCTCCCCTCGCAAAAGCAAGCGACCCGCGCCGCGTGCGCGTAGCAAATGTAATGCGGCCGTAGCCAAATGATCAGCAGTCGGCCCGAGAAGGAAAAAGGGGCAGAAAGCTACGCGCACCCGTCTCGCTTCACCCACGCGCACGCCGACACGCGGGGCCGAGAAGCCTCCCGGCCCGCAGGTCCGTTAGCCGAGGCGGCGTGCACGTAGCCCTGCTCCCAGCTGAAAAGAAACCCCCCGTTTGTTTCTCGCACCAGCTCGCAGCCAGCCGTAAAGCGACCCGCGCCGCTGACGCGTGGGCCCGCGGGTTCTCACCGGGCCCGCGGCGCGCGACCCGCGTGCGCCCGCGCTCGTGGCTTCCGCTCCGAGCACACGGTCCCGTCGCACCCACCCACCGTCCGCGCCGCTGACGGCGCGGGCCCGCGTGTCGCGCGGCGCGTGCGCGTAGCGCGGGCCGACCTCCCCGCTCCCGGTCGCGCGTCCCCACCACCCGGCCAATCGCGGGCGTCCACGTGGGTGGTCCACCGTTGGATCCGGATCCGAGGGCTGGGATGGCGCGGGCGGGCCCCGCGCGACCCGTCGATGGCGGTCACCCCGGCCCGGCCCCCGGTCGCACCCCCGCGAATCTATTTAACCCGGCCGCCCTCGCCCGCCCGCCGGCGACGCCGCCGCCGCAGACCCGCACGCTGCCACCAGAAGCGGAGGAGAAGAAATAAGAACCACTGTAGACTAAAAAGCAAACGCCAGAAAGAATAATATCCGGAGCACGAGGACAACGAGGAGGGAGGAGAGCGTCGCGGAGGAGGAGGAGGAAGAACAGCGACCGGCCACGACCGCGCCGCCGGCGAGCTCGCTCCCGAGGTGAGGATTTCTCTGCACCGCACTCGGTTGGTGGTACCCGCGCTGCTGGTAGTAGTAGATTGGTTCGACTCTTGACCCGGCCTCAATCCGCACGGCTGCTGCTTCGAGGGGATTCGCGCCCGCGTTCTTGATGCGGTGGGGCGAACAGGGGGGGTTCTCCGCCGTGGAGACGCCCCAATGCGGCGGCGCCGGGGATTTGGGGGGCGGAAAAATCCCCTTCTTGCGCTGGAAAAGGCGTAGAGCCCACCGAAAGCGAGAGCTGAAAAGAGCGTAGAATTTCTCCGAGCTCACAAATTCTCTGGATCTTGAGAGGAGCACTGCCTCTGGTGTTGCTCGAGTTGTTGGGGAGGCCGTGAATGCCTGGAGCTCTCAAAGTTTTCTCCTCTCTTTCTCCACCTGTTTTGGTCGGTAGTAGCTTCGGTTTGCCTGCAGCTTTTGTAACTACGAGCTGGTGTGGAGTTAGCTAGGGGGTGAGCTCTGTCATGCCGCAATGCCGCTCCCTGCTCGTTAGGTTTCTCTGCCTGTGATCTCCTGAGCCGAGTCTGCGCCTTGTGATTCGATCGATTCCGCTGAGGATGAACCGGCCGATTTCTAGAAGGAAAGGAACCGATTTTGGGGAACCAATAAGGCGAAATAATCAATCACCTCTAAGAAAGCCGCGGCAGAAGTTAGCGCACAGTGTCGAATTTGTGTTATTGCAGAGCATTTGCTCCCCCCTCACCTCCTTTCAATGAATCTTCGAATTCCCCTGTGACTGATGACCACCTTAAAATATAATTCGTCTCCTTTTTGTATTTTTTCTTTCTTTTTCTTGGTGATGTAGATCTTCTTATTCCCATTACTTTGACCTTCTCTCCAGTCTCTTAGGTTAGGCGGTCTATCTGCTGTGCTCTGTTTTAGTTAGGTTTTGAAGCAGTTTTTGTTTATCAGGGTTTGTTGTTTTAGTTGCAGTCGTCCGTAGTCTGGAATTAAATAGTTCAAACGAAGTGGCGGCTGATGATGCAAGGTTGTATTTTTTCTTCTAACTGAATTAGGTGGGTCTATCCTGCGATTTCGAGAAAGAAATAAACCAATTTTGGGGAACTAACAGCGGAAAATAATCAATCACCTCTAAGAAAGCCGTGGCAGAAGTTAACACTCAATATCTCCAAATTGTGTTATTGTGGAACCTTTGCCCCCCCCTTCAACAAATCTTCTAATTCCCCCGTGACTGATGACCACCCTAAAAAATGACACACTCGTTTCTGCATTGAAGGATACAATTTGTCTCCTTTCTGTATTTCTTTTTCTTGGTGAGTTAAATCTTTTTATTCATTACATTGACCTTCTCTTCCAGTTTCTGAGGTTGGTAGTCTATCTGCTGTATCCTGTTTTAGTTAGGTTTTGAAGCAGTTTTTGTTTATTATCAGGGTTTCTTGTTTTAGTCGCAGTCCTTCATAGTCTGTAGTTAAATATCCAAACAAAGTGGCAGGTGATCATGCAAGATTTGTATTTTCTTCTAATTGAACTAGGTGTGCTTGCGTTGCTGTGATTTTCTCTTACCTTCGCTTGTTTACTGTTCGGTTTGTGATATCTTGCAAGCTCGCATGAGACTGTACATCCCTGAACTTTTCTCACTACCAGCTCCCTTTGTCTTGTGCTTTCCTTTTGTCAGGGTGAATAGTTGCAATTTGCATTGATTCTATTATGTGCTAGTTAGTAATTCAAATGAAATATCCTGTCTCGGTCAACTTCTCTTGCCCTGTTTCCTCTCTATTTGTGTTATTTCTGACTTCTTTTATGTCGGCCATATAACCTGTATTCCTTTTGGAAGTTAAGTCGATGTATTTCATCTCTTAGATAGGATTAACACTTGCCTTTTGATGATGGCTATGTTTATCATTGATGTCCTGAAACGAGTCCTCCTAATTTTGGGACTTAGAAGTTAGTAACTTAGAATTATGCATCCTGGACTGTTGGTTCATAAGCTTGTTGGCTGAGAAATTTTGCGGTGACTGTTTTCTTGATTTGCCTGCATTGCGTCAAAATATTACTGATAATTACACTTTGCAGTTTCCAGCGAAAATATCCGAAGATCCTTGCTAGTTCCAGGGACGTTCTATCCCATTAAGCAAGATTCTTCAAGGTGATGGTTCAGTCTCAACCCTGCTGACCTCCATGTCCGGGGCCCCACGCTCCAACCTTGGACTTGTTTCCAGGGACATGAATGGTAGCCTTCCAGTTAGTACTACAAATTCCTCTGGGCCAAGCATTGGTGTTAGCTCTTTGGTGACCGATGGCAACTCATCACTTTCTGGAGGTGCCCAGTTTCAGCAAAGTACGAGCATGAATGCTGATTCATTCATGCGACTTCCTGCCTCTCCGATGTCGTTTTCGTCCAATAACATTTCTGGTTCTTCAGTCATTGATGGCTCCATCATGCAGCAAAGTCCACCCCAAGAGCAGATGCAGAAGCGGAGAGCATCTAGTGTAACATCACAACCTGTGATTGATGCTGCCGCTGCATTTCATGCTCAAAAGAAGCCAAGAGTTGATATTCGGCAAGATGATATCTTGCAACAACAATTGATTCAACAGCTGCTCCAAGGTCAGAGTTCTCTTCATCTCCAGGGCCAACACAACCCACAGCTTCAAGCCTTGATCCGGCAGCACAAACTGGCACAAATTCAGCAACAACAGCAGCATCAGTTATCGCAACAATTTCCTCAGCATCAACATTCTCAAGTTGGCATACCTCGGCAGCCACAGTTGAGGCCGCCGCTAGCACAGCCTGGAATTCAGCTAGCTGGACCTGTTAGGACTCCCGTTGAGAGTGGGCTTTGTTCTCGAAGGTTAATGCAGTATTTGTATCACAAGCGTTACCGGCCAGATGTGAGTTTCTGCATTTTCATACATTTATTACAAGGTACACAACAATGGAAGTACAATTTACTCAAAATTGTCTTGTAGAATAATCCCATAACATACTGGAGGAAGCTCATTGATGAATATTTTGCACCACGATCAAGAGAGAGATGGTGTGTGTCATCATATGAAAAACCAGGGAATACCTCAGCTGCTATTCCACAGACATCCCCGGTTAGTAAAATTTCATATCTGATCTTGAGGAAATATTTGTTATTTTAGCCTGCACTAGTTATTTTAATTGAAAGTTTGAAACCGTCCTGCAATGGCTACTTTAATTGTATATATCTATTTTGTGTAATAAACCCACTGATAGCTGATAAAGCTGATTCTTTGTCTGCTCTGCATGCATGGTCGATATCCAGGGTACTGATTCCTTTGATGTTGTATAAGATCTATGAAATTTCACACTCCTATTCTTTCCTTGTTACAGGGTACATGGCGTTGTGATATTTGTAATACACATTCGGGGAAAGGATATGGTAAAATGTTATATCCTTGATTGTTTGCACATTTCCCTTCAAGATTGCTCACTGAGTATGAATGTTGATTTGTTTGTGCTTATTCTGTTATTCCTCTATTTGCCAAGCTCAATATTTTTGTACATGTCTTGTGCTTTACAGAAGACAATCAACAGTATTACTTTCTAAGGAAGCCATTAAGCATCAAGAGTGCAAATGAATGTAGCTTTACAGAATTCTAAGGAAGCCATTAAGAGTGCAAATAAAAGTATCTTATGAATTTGTTAACTCTCTGGAGCAGTACAGAATACCTTATAATAAGAAATAGTGTGTTACTGTCATGAATGAAGAATAGCCTCATAGTGTTGGCATTTTATTTCTTCCACAGCAAAGCCTTCTTTGTGTTATCATGCGCTTTGCCCCTCCTGTTTTTTAGATGAACACCTTGACTGTCTGTTTTTGGGGCTCTTTCTGTTTTGCGTCTTCATTGTGCAATTCTCATAAATAAGATTTTAAGTTTTCCTCTGCAATGTAATATCAATATGTATTATTTTTGAGCTCACCCAGTTTCCCCCCTTTCTCTTATCTATCATACAGAGGCTACCTCTGAAATACTTCCTAGACTCTGTCAAATTAGATTTGACCATGGTGTTAAGGATGAATATCTATTCCTTGACATGCCGAATGAGTTCCGATTGCCCAACGGACTGCTGCTCCTGGAGCATACTAAAGTTGTTCAGAAGAGCATCTACGACCACCAACATGTCACACATGAGGGACAACTAAGAATAATATTCACTCCAGAACTAAAGGTATGTTCCTAGTTGTAGTACCTAGCCCATACCATAGCACCTTTTGGGTGTCCTTTCTTGAACATTTGTGGATTTGTGGATATCTCGAAATGTGAATCATTCTTATGTGCTGAATTGCATATGCAGATTATGTCCTGGGAGTTTTGTTCACGGAAACACGACGAGTATGTCACTCGCAAGTTTCTAACAGAGCAGGTAAAGCTCTTAGACCAGTATGGGATTCCTGTTCCATCTCCTATTTGATTAACCTTTGGTTCAAAGGCAGCATATGGTTGAGCTGTCGCCTACATATACAGTGTGATTTGATGCCTGTCATCTTGTAGTTTTGTGTTTATGACGTAAATCTAATGGGCATTGCTGCTCATGGGTGATTGGGGTGTGAAAAGACCAGATCCCTCCAACGGTTACTATGTTTATCACCCATTTGCTTAACTGTCTACTCAACTAAGTTACAGATAGCTGCAGGCGGAAACACCCAAGACGATTAAATCATACTCCACCTTTAGAGTAGGCCATAATTCATTGCAATCCTCATGTTTGCCATGGCACCTTTCAAAATCACTTGCTACAAGTGGGGACATCTCTCCACCGTCTCTGCCATCTCGTTTTGTGGTTCTAAATCACTATGATTATTTTATGGTTTTGCAATTTGATAGCTTCCTGTATTTTCCATAAATTTTTGTTCCAAATGGATTTATTTTTACTGTAGGCATTCAAGTAGTTACATAATTATAAATCTTAATCTGTGGCTTTGTGTGATGCGCTTTAACTTTGGTACCCTTCTATATATTTCTTATGCACATGCTTTTGTTTTTTCAGGTTACACATATGCTGCGTGCTACCCAGAGTTATCAAGCTACTGTCACTAAAAATGGACCCGCTGGCCTATCGAACGATGAGGCACAAAAGGCTTGCAACGAGTTAGTAGAACTAAAGTCACAAAAATATGTAGTTGATTCTCTCTAGAGTTGAATTTCTGATATTCTAATCACTACATGTAAATTCTTTTTTTGTATGAAATTTATAGGTTTGCGTCAGCATCACGACAACTAGCGAAAAATATAGATCACCACAGCCTAAATGAACATGGTCTTTCTAAAAGATATGTTCGATGTTTGCAGGTAACTGGAGTTCCCTAAGTAGTATTTACCTTTCTATTTGCTCAACATTCTGTAGGCTTGATATTTTTGCACATGGCGTGCATTATATGGTTTTATTCCGTATATGTGCATTATGGCACGTTGATTGCTTATGTCCTCTTGGCAGATATCAGAGGTGGTGAATCACATGAAGGATCTAATTGAGTTCAGCCACAAGAACAAGCTTGGCCCTATAGGTAGGAGCATGCACACACAACAATCATCTTTAGTACCTATACTAGGTGCTGTATTTAGTTTCCATAAAACAGTTTTTGACCAGTGATTCTCATGAATATGGTAGAAACCAAAATATAAGATGTTTTGTAGTCTAGCCTAGTTTAGCATACAAAAATGTTTATATTTTGGTACGGAGGTAGTACTTCATAAGAAACATCTACATGACTAGAAGCTACGATCAAACTCCAGCTGAGCCAAAAACCCAGCTAATATCATGCAAATTTGGTTGTAACGCAACTTCTGAACTAGTGAGAGATGTGGACTGTGAGCTTGAACATGTACAAATTGGTTGTGATGCAAACAGTGCGGAGCTAAACATCAGATGCCACCTTTAGGGCCTCATCATATTTGCTGCTGATAACATCATATGACGATAGTGACCCTGCTTTGCCCATTGATCCGTGAGATACTTTAAATGTTTAATATTTTGCCTGTTCATCTGCAGAGGGCCTGAAGAACTATCCCAAGCAAACTGCTGGACCAAAGCTCACGGTGCAGAATTTGCATGACTCAAAGGCAGTCAAAACAGAAATGAGCCCCCATGTGAATAACGAGGTTCCAGGTGTTGGAGCAATTAGTAATAATCCGCAGAATCCTGCAGCACAAAGCAATTACCAACATCTGCTGAGAAGCTCAAGTGCAAATCAGGGTTTGCTTCAGCAGGAGGCATCACAGAATGCTGCGGCAATGAACAGTTACCAGAATATGTTCAGAAGCTCAAGCGCAAATCAGCTCCAGCAGGAGGCATCCCAGAATGCTGCTGCGCTAAATAATTACCAGAATATGCTTAGAGGCTCGAGCCCGAATCAAAGTTTGCTTCAGCAGGAGGCATCGAGTATCTTCAAAGGTCCTACAGCAGTGCACAGTGGCATTCAGCTGGAAGCATCTAGGTCGTTCCGTGCGGCTCAGCTTGGGCAATTCCAGCATCCCATGTCGTTCCAGCAAGGTATGCCCCAGCACCAGCATAACAATTTCCAAGGCCTGGGCGCTAGTCCACAATTCCAACAGCATGTGATCAATCAGCTGCTGCAAGAAGCCAAGAATACCAATGGCCGTGTTCTTGCTCATCAGCATCAACAGCAGCAGCAACACCATCAGCAGCAGCAGCAACAACACCATCAACAGCAGCAGCAACACCATCAGCAGCAGCAGCATCAACAGCAGCAGCAGCAGCAACACCAACAGCAGCAGCAGCAGCAACACCAACAGCAGCAGCAGCAGCAGCAGTCTCCTAGCACTCCCAATGCAAATGGTGGTCTCGCATCCGGAGCCGCGGTCACCAACAGCGCCGCTAGCGCAGAGCAGGCACAGCACATGAATAACGGCACAGCAAAGGGCGCCGCTCCGATGGGTATGACGGGGCCTAGTAACCTGATCAACAGCGGAGCTGCCATGGTCCAGCGAAGCAGCAGTTTCAAGTCCGTGAGCAGCAACCCGGCCGCTTCTGGCGGCAATGCGGTGGCGACCCCAAAGGCGGAGTCTGTGCACGACATGGACGACCTGGAACATCTCATCTCCCACGAGCTCGTGGAGAGCGGGCTGTTCATGGGGGAGCAGCCGGGGGACGGTGGCTTCTCGTGGAACATCTGACATCATCGTCAACCAAAGTCTCGCTACTCTGAGAGCTGTGTTTGATCGTGATATCGCCGTAGATTATTAAAAGTTTTTCTTCTTTTTTCGAGCTCGTGTTTGCCGTCCGGAACAGTCTCCGGTGATCATAGATTGATGAACCTTCAGTTATGTGAGAGTGTGAGTTGGTTTGGATAGCAGTGCAACCCAGTGTTATTAACTAGTATGGAATGACATGCTGTGGTTGTCATTTGTGCTGCTATCTTGTTACCAGTGTTTGGCCTGCCATCTGTTCTTAAACCCATCATATATCCATGAGAGGTGTAGCAACTAGTATTGCAGAACTACAGTAGTAGCAGGCACACTCATGACCATGGCATGAGAACCTTGATAATATTTAAGCTTGTGAAGCATCAGGGCAACTTGTGCATGCCAAAAATCATAGTGAGGACAGTATATTTTTTCCAACTAAAAGCTGATGTGTTTCTTCTTCTGCCCATTCTCTTCTTTGAAAATTTAAGACTTTATTGCTTTTTTTTTCTTCTTTCGTGATTTGTGATATGGCATGCTAGGAGGAAGCGCAAAAGACTTCACATTTGCAGATAGGACAGGTCTGTTTCACAAATGAGAAAAAAGCATGTGGAATAATCGTCTGTGAAGCTTACTGTGAATGAATTATAGTTATATATGATGTTATACTTCGCTGTGAAAATAAAAAAATATTTTATGTTTGAACTCTTATGATGCAGTTTCCGTTATTACTTGACTGTAGTTGATTATCCACTTCACAATCTTTTGTTTCTCCTTTATTTTGCAAGAAGGAGAAAAGATCGCGTCTATGTAACAAAAATCATGTGTAATAGAAAATGTCAAAATCAAAAGCCGCAAATTCACAAAATAGCACGTATCTACCCTGCACCGGCAGAAACACACACGCACACAAAACTATGGGTTTCTCGCAAAAAACGAGAAGAAGCAAAGTTACTAGGGAAATGCTAATGGTCTACCGGCTGATTGCGTGGAGGCCACTCGCGCAGCCGTTGGATCGCTTTGATCCATGCGTTGTCACGCACGCTAGCACACAGTCCGTTATTTCCCTTGCCTACCATGTGCCCTTTACCTTTCCTTGCAACAACAACGATGTTGCAAATCATAGCGGCGGACGACACTGCAACTTAGACAAGCTATGCAACATCAACTCTGTTGCAAAAAAAAAAAAAAACTGCAACAAAATCTCAGTTGCAAAAAAATTTACGACAAGAACTCTATTGTAAAAAAGAAACCCACAACACGACCTATTTTGCAAAAAATATATTCTGTAACTTTACCTTTGTTGCAAATGTTTCTGTAACAAGACCTTTGTTGCAAAATAGTGGGAGACGTTGAGCCACTGAATTGTGCGACTCGCGAGGCGGCAGATCTTTTGAAAAAACCTGCCGGCCGACGCGTAGCGGCCGCCAAGTTATTATGAGAAAAAAGCAATGTGATTAAAGAAGAAATACAGAGAGGTGAGAGCTTGTTGGGCCTGAATTTACCCGGCCGTGTCCAGCAAGGCCCGCAATAGGCGCACATGGACATGGGCTCCCAGTAGCCAGGGCGCACAGACGCGAGCTGCCTCAAAAAGTAAAAAAGAAAGAAAAAAAAAGACGCGAGCTGCCTCGTCCTCCTCCTCCTCTTCCCCGACCCCCAAATCTCACACAGCGCCGGCCACCCCGCCGGAATCCGGCTCCACCAGTCGCCCCCCTCCAAGCCGCGGTTCACTCGCCGATCCATTACGGTGACGCCGGCAGCTGGAGCGGGAGACGGCAGCGGAGGTCGCCGGGGACAGGAGATGACGAGGGGGATGGAGGCCGCCGTACTAGATCCCCTCGATGGCCACGCGCGAGCTGCGGAGCGATGGGAGGCGCCGGCGTCGACCGTGCACTGTGGTAGGAGGATGCCGTGCGGCGGCTGGTACATGTTTAGTCCCACATCGCCAGTTTACCGCCGTTTCCGCCGTTTTGTGAAGCTCGACGTTGGCGAGGCTATCACCAAGTAGAGCAGCAGTATATAGAGAGTAGAGAGTACGAGTAGTGTCTACTGTAGAGGTATAGGATAGGATATGTGCGTACGGGGGGCTAGTGTTACAGGGGGCCAGGAGCATTTGTGGATTTCTGGATGTTGCGCATGAGGGCCAATGATGATAATTTTATTATCTGCTGATCGCATATGCAGAATATATGTCCTGGGAGGGGAGGTCTTGTTGTTCACGACGACACGACATGATATGTATCCTGTTTCTAACAGACCCAGGTAGGAGTTCTTAGGCTTAGGCCAGTGCGCGCGCGTGCATTCTGTTTCAATTCCTATCCAATTTGATTCCTGGCATTTTCTAGTTAGGTTGTGTGCATTGCTTATCCTGGGTAATTGCGGTGTGAAATAACCGGTGTCCCCTCTCATGGTTATTTTGTTTGTCATCCGTTTGCTGATCTATGCGTTCATTGCGTTGAACTAAAGTTACAGATAGCAACTGAAGCTGCAGATTTAGCACACCAAAGCCAATTAAAATTGTAGGCCACAATTCTTCATGTTTGCCGTACCACCTCCTTTTGAAGTCCTTTGCCGACGAGTGGGCCTGTCTCTCCACGATCTCCACCGTCTTTTTCTGTGGTGTAATGCCCTAGATGTAGTATCACCAGATTTTGTAACCTTCTGTTTGTCTTTTGTTGCCATGTATGTTAATTGGATACAGTTTCTAACAATGTAGATTCTGTTTGAACTTGAATACTAGCATTCCATGTCATCACAGCTAGTTGTTTTCCACCAATTTCGATTCAGGCAATGGTGAAGATGCCGCTGCAGATGATGACTCCTGGTGTGATGCTTCAGATTCTCCAGGACATGATTCCAGCTTACACAGAGAATGGACCCACAGGCAGGACCAGTTTCATAAGGTACATGATTATTTTGACTTCAATGGTTATTGATTAATCATGAATCATGAATTTGTGTTGATGTCCAAAAAGTTTGAAAGTGAGGCTTTTGGTTTCTTTGTAGATGGGCTATAGGGATGGTATAACAGAAGGGCAGAAGGATGTTGCCCAAGAGGGGTTCAACCTTGGGCATAGGCAATCTGCGCATGTTGGATACAAGTGGGGTCTTGTTCGGGGGATGACTAGGTAAATTGCATTTCTGGTCGTGTGAATAACAGTTTTCTTGTATAAAGTTCCTCTTGTGTCATTATCATTTATTGTATTTTCCTTTTGTTGTCCTTCAAGCAGTGCATTTGCTAGTCTTCCCGACAGTCTAAAAGAAAAGTTGCTGCGCTACGCCCAGCGTAGAGGAAAACTTGAAGATTTGCACAACTTCGTGCAAGAAATTTCAGCACAGGGTGCGCTGCAACTGTTTCACGAGAGTACTCTTCAGGATAATCGTCGACCAGAGGAAAGGAAGCTCCAAATAATTACAAAGGACCTTCTACTGTTGTTGCACGAATGCCCAGATGTTCATGTTAGTGAAGAGTTGAAACGAGTTCCATAAGCAAGGTCATACATGAAACTGCTGGCACCACTGATTTCGAAGTCAGGTAGAATCACTTAGACCGAGTCTTCTGAAGGATGTAATTGTAAATCCTGTGATACTAAAGTTTTCTTTATGGCGTCACCCTTTCTTTCCTCTGAACTCCTGTAAATTTGCAGTATGAATAATGATAATCATATCTTTCTTCCTGAGTTTTGCATCTTCCTCTTATTCCTTTACCATGCTCTGGTCTACCTGAGCATTCCTGAGTATTGGTAGTCTATTGATTTGATCCATTGTGATATTCTTGGGACAGTCTCGATACTTGTTACACTCAGTGCAGACATCACTAGATATTTTATTTTTGCTAGTTTAAGTTTTGAAACATTCTGGCATTTCGCAATACTGACAATGCGGTATCTACAGTTAAAGAATGCAAATGCAGTAGTACATATTTGATGAAACCTCTCATCTCGTTTGTTTTTCATATCAAATTAAGGAGCAATTACCCCAAAAAAATATTCTGTTTGATTAACACTTGGTTGAAAGGCTGCATATGGTTCTTTAGCTGTTTACTACATATACACAGTGTGCTTGGATTCCTGGCATTTTCTACATATATTGCTGATCCTTGGCACTTGGGGTGTGTAACAACCAATCCCCCTCTCATGGTTATTTTGTTTATCATCCATTTGCTGATCTATGCACTGAACTGAAGTTACAGATAGATTCAGTCTTCAGATGCAGAATACCAGAGCTGATTAAATTGCAGGCCATAATTCATTGCAGTCCTTATGTTTGCCATAGGACTTCCTTTCAAAGTCATTTGGAGACAAGTGGGCTCATCTCTCCATGATCCCCACCCATTTTTTTGTGTGGTTCTAAAAATGTAGCTTTATTGTAGTTTTGCCATAGCAACCCTGCTTTGCCCAGTTGATCCGTGATTAACCTTTGGTTAATATTTTGCCAAGTCATACTTTAATGTTTAATATTTTGGCTGTTCATCTGCAGAGGGCCTGAAGAACTATCCCAAGCAAACTGGATTTTCATGGAACATGTGACAGACCGTGCCATCTTCGACCTAAGTTTGACTCCAATGGCGGAGCCTGTGCACGGCATGGACGATCTCGACCATCTCATCACTCACGAACTTGCAGAGAGCGGGCTGTTCATGCGTGGAACATGTGGCAGACCGCATTGGCGCCAACCTAAGTTTGACTACTCCGAGAGTTATGATTGATGAGAAATCACCATGAGATCATTACAAGTTATTCTTTTTCTTTCCCATATCTTGTTTCGCTGTCTGGAACATTCTGGTGATCGTATATCGATGAAACCTTCGGTTACCTGAGAGAGTGTGAGTTGGCTTCGGTAGCAGTTCAACCCTGTATTATTAACTTAACCTACAATGACATGCTGTGGTTGTTTTTTGTGCTGCTGGAACAGTCTCTGCTGATCTTAGACTGATGAAATATTCAGATATCTTTGTTATGATCATGTTTGACTTGAGTTGCCTGTCATCATAAGTAGTATCATATCCAAGAGAGGTGTACCATCACAGCACCATAATAGCAGGTACAAACATGACAAGGACAGGAAAAGGTTGATGTATATATAAGCTTCTGAACCATCAGGACACTTGCACATGCAAAAAATTACAGTGGGGTAGACACCCTTTGGGACAGTAAACTACTCCTTCTGTCCCAAAATATAAGAACATTTTTAACACTACACTAGTGTCAAAAACGTTCTTATATTATGGGACGGAGGGAGTAAAACCAAAAATCTATATTTTTTTCCTTTTCTTTCCCTTTGACAGTGAAATCCAACTAAATATCTGCTTTCGAACTTAAACTAAAAACTCTGTTTTTTTTTTCCTTTTCCTTCCTTTTGACAGTGAAATCAAACTAAATTTCTGTTTTTTTTCTTTTCTTTCTTTTGTACTGAATGAGTAGGCGTAGCAAGCGAGCGGCGCGGTGACGTGTCACCGCCTTGTGAGCTTCTATTGGCTGCTGATGACATGCTAGGAGGGCCCAAACACTTCATATTTGCAAACTGGGCAGATCTGTTTCAGAAACAGTTAATCACATGTCAGCAACTGCACTTTTGCCCAAAGCCATGACTTTTCTCTGACCTTCGGCAAAAGGTGAAAAAAGAAGCAATTTTTAACTCTCACCCTGTTGATCTTGAGCCAGCTGCTAATGCAACTTGCATGGTAATTATGTTTGCAGGGCAAGGTTATGATGTTCTCCCTGTTTCTGAAAGCTGACAGGCACACAGTACAAGTGCTGCATCCATTGGTTGAAAAAACAGAGAGGTTCATCAGTGACAAAGAGAGGTTTACTGCCAAAAGATTTAACTAATTTCCAGCAATACACTAGTGATTAATTATCATCAGTAAGGGTTTCATATTTGATCGAGAAGGTTGTGGACTCACTCATCATGGTTTGTCTTCCTTGAGAAGAACCCTGATCCTGACCTGTACTTCCATGGCACCAAGTATGACAGGAGCTCATCAGATAAACCTCTGCTCTCATTTCCCACTGATTCCACTAGTTCCTGCCCTTGCTGGATTTTTTTTTGCAGAAAAAGGGGACTGGATTCAGCAAACAAATTTTCTGACGAAACAACCAACTGCGGCGTGCTATTTATTGACAAAGAAATCCCGCGTTCCAAACGGGGCCTTTACAGGTAACAGAAAAAGAAACTGTGGGACATTCATTGAAGACAAACCTCATATGTCATGTTGTCTGGATCAACATCGTCGTCGTTGTCATCATCATCCTGCCTAGCTGCCTGCGAACCGGTCTCGGAATTTTTAGTTTGATGCAAGCAGCAGATAACTAGCTCAACAAGCAAGCAACTGCAAATATCGGTTCGTGTAATAAATCACCTCCTCTTCATCGCCGCGATCATCGTCGTCATCGGTGTCGGATGGGGAAGGCACACAGCTTATGTCTGAATTTAAGCCACACAGAACACCCAATATATCAGATGATGATCGACAAACATCATGTGCCTTGTCTGAACTGAATCAAAAGCATTGCGTACCGTCTTGTTCGTCGTCGTTGGGAGGCGTGTCCACATCCAGATCCTCCATCTCCTGCAGCATCCTGGCGTATTGGAGGTCGGCCGCGATCTGTTCATCTGAAGTTCCTGAGGTTTCTGCTGCTGTGCCTCTGCTGCTCTCTCCATGACAGCAATGCATGCTCCAAGATGCACCAGGGGCCCCTGTGCCGAAGGATTGGTGCAGGCCCTCCTAAGAAAACAAATCAGAACTGTTACTTTTGAGAAAAAAAGGTTTCAGTTGACCACAGAATTTTTCTTGAAAAGTGCAGATGTTAATATGAAGCGTACCTGGTGCTGAAGAACATCACCGATCACATACTCGAGGAAGTCATCGTGGTTCGCATCGTCGCCGGCGGTGCTGCTGTAGTGCACGGTGATCCTCCGGAAGGCGCCAGGCGGCCCGACGGTGGCCATGGCCGCCGGCGTCAGGCAGCAACCACCGGTTAGTTACCTACAACAACCTCCAGTGTTAGTTGGGATCAAAGATAGTTTCTGATTATGATAAAAAAAAAGATAGTTTCTGATTAAGAAGCAGGTTCATTCCAACCTCCTTGATGGAGCATGACAATTCTGCTTCCAAAAAAGGAAAGAAAAAGAATTCTCTGTCTCTCCCTTTAGAACAAGCAAAAGAAGCAGTAACAATTTCTGAGGAGGGTCTTTTGTTCGGAAGATCGACGAAGGCGCAGAGCGGAATCGGAGCGCAGAGCTCTGTTGCGCTGAAGAGGAGAAAATGGAGGAAGGAGGAAGAATCATGAACAGGAGGATTGATTGGAAGAGATGCTTACTTTTTCTCCGTTTCTTCAGAGCCTGATGATGATCTCCCTTTCCTGCTCTTCTCTTCTCTTCTCTTCTCCCAGCTGAGCTCTCGCCTTCTCAAGGTTGGATGGATGGGTGCTTTGTTAATGAGGGGGTGGTTGGTTGGTTAGCTCCCTCCAAAGTGCTTACTTATATATATACGCGGACCGCCCGCTCTCGCCGTCTCTGTTTTTTCTAGAAAAAAGAGCTGTGGAGGAGGCCCCGCTGCCCGACGGTATACAAATTTATGAACAAATTATAAATATATGCAAAGGGAAATGTACAAAATGTGTAGAGGGAGAAAGAGACCAGGCCTAAAGATAATCCTCCTGTCCCTGTTCACTGCATACCCCAACTGAACTAACTGTTGATGAGCTTTCATCTCAGATTTTATGATCTTTTTACCTTTACATATGTTAACCGCATTCTTTTTTATAAACATATGCACTAGGAATTCCTGGTATTTCCCATCAATGGAAAAACTAATTATAGATTAACACATGCATTAGGTCAGGAAGAGATCTGACTTAGGCCTGAAGATATCCTGTCCCTGTCCTTCACAGGTGGCAAGCAAAAGGTTCACTGCATGCTCCAACTGAACTAAATTATAGTGTTCAACTCAGGATTGTCTTGTTGATCAGCTGTTACGTGTGATAATTGCGCTTAAGGTCATGCCGGTTCCAGTTGTGAACAGCTGCATGATCACAACTGGCTTGGCCTGACCTCACGTCGGTGACTTGGCACGGCTGCGTCATCAGGCGGGTCGTCGACGTCGCTGTTCGTTGCAGCGCCGGCGTCGACCCCAAAGTCTCCTCCCCTGACCGTAATGATCATCATCCACCACATGTTGCTTCATTTTGAGGCTTTATTTTTTGTTTAGTTTAGCGGTAGTTGATGGCTCCTGTGGTTGTTAACTAGACGCGTCACATGGGGCTGAATTCAGACAGAGATTTTATGCTCTTGGGATCATAATAAAAACCGCCTGTAGCTTGCTTGGAATTGCAAAATATTACTGGCAATAATGCAGACAGCCCTCTGAATCTAGGAGCATGTTCATGGACCTGCATCTAACCACATATTTTATCCTCTGATATGAGACAGTATAGAACAACACCGTAATATACGGTTCCTAATTAGTACTCCCTCCGTAAACTAATATAAGAGCGTTTAGAACACTAATTTAGCGATCTAAACGCTCTTATATTAGTTTACAGAGGGAGTACATGATTAGTTAGCTCCATCCAGGTCATGTTCGAACACACTTGGTTAAGAAGTTTGCTATGTTCAATGCTGATCTGCCACTGGGTGCTACAAGTGTGTGAAGAATCTTGACAGGTTCAAACCAGACACTGGCATGATTGTTAACACACAGGATTAGGTAGCTATCCCTTTCGCGGCCCCTCCCTCGCCCAATCAGCGCCGGTCTTATGTGGCTAAGAGCACCGACCACGCAACCGATCTCGACATGTTGCGTCAGAGAAATCTTTGTGGAGACAGATTTTCTGAGTAGTGTTGATCTCAAGTGTCGACACCGGAAGATTGGGTGCCAAGAAAAAGGGCCAAGGACTTGGGGCTCAGGGTCAACAGTTAAGTAATGGTGATGAGCGTTGGAGGATGCCAATCTGATTCAGCCTTGCTCCTAATACAAGTAGTGAGAGGCAACATCTGTGAGGTCATAGCTAACTGCTGATGTGCATAGCCTGCTATTATATGGAGTGTGACTGTGTGAGGATGTCAGACTGATTCAGCCTCTTGTGTTCCTAGTTGAAGCTGAGAGAAGCAAGATGTATGAGATCATGGCTAATGGCTGATGTGTATAGCCTACTATTTATTATAAATGTGGACAGTGAGGATGTCAAGATTGATTCAGCTTTGTTCCTAGTTCAGTTGAGAGAAGCAGGATCTATGAAGTCATCGGTAATAGCTTGTGCATATGGCCTACTATTATAAATACAGGCAGTGAGATGTCATTCTCTCATAAAAAACAGGGGCCTCCAAGTCTTCCCCTTATCTCCTTCTCCCTCAACTTTTCATAAACAGAGCCTATCTGATCTGGATCTGTATCTGGTTTTAAATGGCAGGTAAGTAGACAGCATTATCCCCAGTGGCACAAGCAAAAATGAAAAGTAATCCTGAAGTAGGGAGATTCATTCGGGGCAAGTCGGATCCTGACCTGAAGTACCGAGCGCCTTGTTGCGGTTTCGATGGCTCGATTCGTCATGTGAAAAATGGCTTGGATGGAATTTGTTCTTTGCAGTCACTTTTGCCTGCCTGCCTACCTATCTGAATCCTCAGCATTGACCGGCGCGTGCTCCTGCTTCTGGGCTGCTGTGTCCTGTCTGTGTACGGTCAGTTCGTTTTCAGTTGCTTATCATGCCGGCCTTGTTTTCAGGTGTCGATTTCGCCATTTCGAGGATGAAATGAAATGCACCTTTCTTGGGATGAACTTATCTTGGTTGCGATCTTCCTGGTGGTCCGGATCCATCCAGCAGCCCAGCTCGTCTGCTTTCTTCTTCCTCTCGCTCCTTGTTGTCTCGGCCGTCGTTTTCGCGTCGTCCCCGTGCCCGGATCAGGTGCACCATGTGGCATTATCGCCTACAATGAACGCCTCCTAGCCAGACCATGTGTGTGTTGGCTAACAAAGATCGCCGCCCACGCCTAATCTCGACACCCCGCGTCGATCTCGACGTCGAGCAAATCTCCGTAGCCGTCTCATGAGAAGATTGCTTGGGTGACAAGGGCCAATTACTTGGGGTCTAGGGTCAACCAACAGCAGTGTCATCTCTTCAGTGTTTTTTCTTTTCTTTTGAAATGGTCGTCTCCTCAGTGGTCATTAAAACGCAGGCCCCTCACACCGGCCGTTTTGGATGAAATTTGTTCCCCCAGTCATTTTTGCCTGTGTGAACCCTCTGCATTGACCAGCGTGCTCCTGAATCTGGACTCTGTACTGTCCGTGCACACTCAGATTTAACCCTTCGTACATGCAATGTACCTTTCTTGGCATGCATCTCTCTTCCTCGTCGTCTTCTTTCCTCTTCCTCTAGCTCTTGTCTCCGCCGTTGTTTTCGCGTCGTCCCCGTGTCCGGATCAGGTGTACCATCTCCCTGTAGACCGAAAGACCAAGGGGGTCTAGGTATTGAGAATCTCGAAATTAAGAATAAATGCCTTCTTAGCAAGTGGCTGTGGAAGCTCTCTTCGGAGAATGATGCTATGTGGGCTCAAATCCTTCGCGGCAAGTACCTTTCACCAAAAACTTTGTCACAGGTCACAAGACGGCCGACCGACTCGCCTCTTCCGGAAGGGTCTCATGAAGGTCAAGCAGGCATTGTTTAATAGGACAAAGTTTGTTATTGGAAGCAACGCAGTACACGTTTACGGGAGGATACTTGGCTCGGTGACACACCCTTAGCCATCTAATACCCTTCTTTGTACCGCATTGTTCAACGCCGTGAGGTGGTCGTTGCATCGGTCTTTCAATCTACCCCCTTTAATATCCAGTTCAGACGAGTGCTAGCGGGCAATCGTTGGGAAGAATGGCTCCGTCTAGTTAGGAGACTGATGGAAGTCCAGCTTTCTCAACAACCCGATGAATTACACTGAAAGTTGACTAAGTCTGGAGCATTCACGGTTAAATCAATGTATATTGATGTTATTAATTCGAACTCCATTCCTACGTCCAAACATGTTTGGGATGTCAAAGTTCCTTTAAAAATAAAAGTGTTTATGTGGTTCGTCCATAAACAAGTAATTTTAACTAAGGATAACTTGATAAAGCATAATTGGACAGGACCTACTAGGTGTAGTTTCTGCGATCGGGATGAGACTATTAAACACCTCTTTTTGATTGCCCGCTGGCCAAGGTACTTTGGCAGACGGTCCACATTGCTTTTAATATCAAACCCCGAATTACATTAATGCGTTATTTGGGACATGGCTTAATGGGATTGAGCCTAACTTAGCGAGACATATTCGGGTTGGAGTTTGTGCTTTCTTTGTGGACTATCCGGAATTGCGAAATGATTTGGTCTTTAATGTAATATCATGTATACATTTTTGCAGGTCTTATTCGGACTACAGATCGATCCGTTCGTGGTCGCTACTCACCGTGACGGAGGCCGGGGCATTTGGTTATCGGGTCTTTCCATGGGAGATGGTAGCTGGGATATCTTCAACCGGTTTGGATGGCGGTCATTGTAATAGGATAGGCATTTAGTATCCCTATCTAGTTTAGCCGTAGGTTGTGGCATCTTGATTTGGCTAGTTGAGGTTTCTAGCCTTTTTTGGCTCTGTGTGAGCTTTTTGTGCTTTTCTATGACTTGTGGAGACCTTTGAAACCATGTTGGCACTACTTTATTTTGATAATAAGATGGCCATATGCATCGTTCTGATGCAGAGGCCGGGGAATCCCCCTTTTCTAAAAAAAAAAATCTCCCAACTGGCTCCAGCGAGCGCCCCCCTAACCACGTGTGGCTAGCTAAGAAAGATCACCGGCCATGCCGGATCTCGACATCCTGCGTCGATCCCGACGCATTGTGGCCGTCTCATGAGAATGAGAAGATTGGTTGGGTGCCAAGAAAAGGCCGAATAATTGGGGTCCAGGGTCAACCAACCGAGTGATGGAGGGCACCCAAGCTGCTTCATTCAGCTCACTGTGGCGTGTCCCTAGTTCATTCAGGTTGACAGGGACAAGACGTTGCAGCGCTACTATTTCGTGTCAGTTGGTGGAGATAATCACCATTTGTAGCTTTGCACACCCATAATTAGGCAGGGCTCTTGCCTGCCAATCACCTAGAGAAAATAGCCCATGGGGATAGTTTGTCCTTAACTTTTGATATATCTGCCGGTTTCGAAGCTGGTTTTTAGCTTTAACTTGGCTCTGTTTTTCAGGACATGAGATGGGAACTTGCTCGGGTTGATCTATAACTTGGCTTTTTTCTCTGTTTTTCAGGACACTGAACACTCCGCTCCTAGTTCTGGACCGTGCCCTGCCTGTGCACAATCAAGTTTATGATCTTCTTTTTTTGAGGTACAGTCAAGTTTATGTTCAGTTATTCATCATCCAGTCTTCTCAGGAGGTGTCGATTTAACCGTTCGAGGATGAAACGTACCTTTCTAGTGGATGCATCCCTGCAATCTGCCACGCTAGATCCAGCGGACCGTCTTGCATACCGTGTGTGACTAGGAACCGGCCACGCTAGACCTCGACATCTCGACGTCGAGAAGATCGGCGTGGCCGTCTTTTGGGAAGACTGCGTGCCCAGTTGCACGGAAGAGGCCAAAGACTTGGTGTCAAGCAACTGCGGAGTGGAGGACGCCAAGCTGATTCAGCCCATTGTGTTGTTAATTCAGGTTGACAGGGACAAGAAGGCATTGCAGTACCTTTTTTGTGTTGGTTGGTGGGGGTAATCACACGCCCTGATTAGGCCTCCTTAACTTTTTGTCTGCCTGGTTGGATATGGTTTTAGCTTATAGCTTGCCTTAGCTCTGCTCTTGAGGACATGAGGTGGTAACTTTCTCAGGTCAATCTGTGTAGCTCATTGTGGTGTGTCCCTAATTCATTAATTAATTTTGACAGGAACAAAACGTTGGACTAGTGTAGGAGTACTGTTTTGTGTCAGGTTTTGGAGATAACTAGTGGTTGTGTCATGTGGCCACAGCAAGGCAGTGCTCCTGCCCAGTCACCTGGAGAAAACAGTCCACCCCACAGAGACAGTCCTTGACTTTCTGAATGTTTTGCCTGTTTTGAGCTGGTTTTAGGTTAGCTTGGCTCTGTTTTACAGGACATGAGATGGCAATTTTCTCAGGTTGATCTATCTATCTGTGTCTCGGATCTCGAATTATTAGTACTACTCCCTCCGTCCCATAACATAAGAGCGTTTTTGACACGGAGGGAGTAGTTGTTTATTCACTACCCTGTCTGAACTCATCACTCCCAACAATTGACCAGTGTGCTTCCTGAGTGTCAAAAACTCTAGATCGACGGCTTTCCATGTCTAGAACTCTAGATCGACGCACACAGCATACCGGGCAGGATATACAGTACAGGCGAAGCTTCGAATGGCTGCTGTTTGCTCTCTTCTCCTCCCAGCAGTGTAAATTCTAGTGGTTGTTGGATAATGAGCAACTGATATTTACTGAGGGCCAAAGACCATACATATACATGTGTGAGAAAGTGTAGAAAAGCCCCTTATACAATGGGGATGTACACAATGAACTATACACATCTAACACCCCCCCTTAAACTCATGGTGGATCAACAACACTGAGTTTGGAGAGGAAAAACCCATGCTGCGCTCGAGTCTGGGCCTTCGTGAAGAAATCAGCCAATCAGAACTCAGAGGGCACATAGTGAAGAGCGAGAGTCCGATCTCAAGACAAGACGCACAAAGTGGGCATCCACGCCGATGTGCTTGGTGAGCTCATGTTTCACCGGGTCACGCGCAATACTGATAGCACCAGTGTTGTCGGACAGTAGAGGAGTGGAGGTAGTAGCAGACACACCAAAGTCCTCAAGTAACCACTGTAACCAGATCACCTCAGCCGTTAACATAGCCATGGCTCGCAACTCAGCCTCTGTACTCGAGCGAGAAACTGCAGTCTGCTTCTTTGTCTTCCGTGCAATAAGAGAGCCACCAAGAAAGACACAATAAGCAGACAATGAAGGCCGATCCGAGGGATCACTAGCCAGTAGCATCGAGTAGGCCTGGAGCTCAAGAGAGCTGGAGCGGGGAAAGAAAAGGCGCTGAGAGATTGTTCCACGAAGATATCGTAGAACACGGAGAAGATGACTATAGTGGACAGAGGTGGGGGCTGAAACAAACTGACTCAGGATGTGAACTGGATAGGAGATGTCAGGACGCGTAACAGCAAGATAGACAAGGCTACCGACGAGGTGACGATAGCGAGTGGGATTAGGAAGAGGGTCACCATCAGAGGCACGGTTGAACGTTGAGCTCCATAGGAGTCACAACAAAGGCGGTCATCATCGAGAGCAGCTCAAGCAAGAAGATCCTGAATGTATTTCTCTTGAGAGATGTAGAAGCCATCAGAGGTAGAGGAGATCTCAATCCCAAGAAAATAGCGAAGAGGACCAAGATCAGTCATAAGGAACTGCTCGTGAAGGCGGGCCTTAACAAAGGCAATGTAGTCAGAATCATCACCCGTGATGATCATGTCATCAACATAAAGAAGGAGAAGAGTCCGACCACGAGGGGACGTGTGAACAAACAACGCGGGATCATGATCACTGGGCAAGAAACCAGCTGCAGTCACCACAGAGGCGAAGCGCTCAAACCAAGCACGAGGGGCTTGTTTAAGACCATAGAGGGAGCGGCGAAGCCGACAGACCATGCCGTCAGGAGCATAGTACCCCGGCGGGGGCTGCATGTAAACCTCCTCACGCAACTCACCATTGAGAAAAGCGTTCTGGACATCAAGTTGAGAGATAGACCACTGACGAACAGAAGCCACGGCAAGAAGAGTGCGAACAGTGGTCATGTGAGCAATGGGAGCGAATGTCTTGTCATAGTCGCGCCCCTGCTCCTACTGAAAACCACGGGCCACAAGACGAGCTTTGTAGCGCTCAAGAGAACCATCGGAGCGGGTCTTAACCTTGTAGACCCACTTGCAGGTGATGGGACGAACACCGAAGGAGGAAACCAGATCCCATGTGCGAGCGCTCAAGAGCGGCAAGCTCTTGACCATCGCAAGCTGCCATTCAGGCTGAGTCATGGCAGTCCGATAGGAGGTGGGCTCAGCAAGAACAGAGAGACCATACCGATCAGGAGAGTAGCGATCAGGCGGAGGACGAGGCCGGGCACGAAGGTTGTGAACCGGGGTAGGCGTGAACAGAGGCTCACCAGAGGTGGAAGGCGCATCAGACACGTCAGGAGAAGCATCCTCAGTACGAGGGCGGCGAGTATAGTGGAGAGGAAACGGTGATAGAGGGCCACAGACCGGAGAGGATGGGGGAGAGGTGGAGGAGGAGGATGGAGAAGACGGGGTTGGTGGTGAAAGAGAAGGCAGGAGAGGGGCCGGAGGAGGAGGTGACACATGAGGCACATAGCAGGATGTATCGGGAAGGAGAAGGAAAGAAAGGTCGTCCACAGAGAAGCTCGAGGAAAAAGAACGTGGGTAGTAAGAACGAGACTCGTCAAAAGTCACATCACGAGAGATGCGCAAGCGACGACCCACTGGATCCCAACATCGATAGCCCTTGTGCTCATCACTGTAGCCAAGGAAAACACACTCAACCGACTGAGCAGTCAGTTTGGTGCGTTCTCGGGGAGCAAGAAGAACATAGCAGACGCATCCAAACATACGAAGAGCTGAGTAGTCTGGAGAGCGACCAGTGAGACACTCCATAGGAATGCCACCCTGCAGAGCGGTTGAAGGCTGAATGTTGATGAGATAGGTGGATGCGGAAACAGCCTCAGCCCAAAAATGGGGTGGAAGGGAAGCAGCAATCATCAGCGCACGAGCCGTCTCAAGCAAATGATGATGCTTTCGCCGCAACGCCATTCGAGCATGAGCCCCGTGACAGGAGAACTGGGCAAGAGTACCCTGTTCCGCGAGAAAACCACGCAACAGCTGAGAGATATACTCTCCAGCGGAGTCGGCACGAAAAGTACGAATGGGCGTGGCAAACTGGGTGCGAACCATGGCATCAAAATGTTTGTATATAGGGAGAACCTCGCTACGAGATTTCATGAAGTAGAGCCAAGTGTAGCGAGAGAAATCATCAATAAACAAAACATAGTAGCGATGACCACCTTTCGAATCAAAGGGAGCATGACCCCAGACATCAGAATGAACTAAGACAAAAGGACGCCGAGATCTGAGACTCACTAGTAGGATAAGGTAATGGCGAGTACATTTGCCAAGTCTGCAACCATTACAATGTAAGGAAACATCTCCCGTCTGAGACCCTAAGCGGCCCCGACGCACTAAGGAAGATAAGCGAGAGCCATGATGTGACCAAGGCGATGATGCCACCGCCTTTGGAAGGACGCATTTAAGAGGCAGCAAGAGCATGAGAGCTGGCAGAAGTGGTGGCAGCGGAAGGAACACAAAGCCAGTCAACCTCCCAAAGGCCCGCTGACTCACGGCGCCGGGGGCCAGCACCAACCAGAACCTTGGTGCGATGATCCTGAATGGAGCAAGAGTCGGTATCAAGAATGACCCGACAACCAGAATCAGTAAGTTGGGCAGCGGAAAAAAGATTCATGGTAAGGCGAGGAACATGTGAAACACTTGGAACAGAAAAAGATGAAGTGGAAAGAATACCGACTAGCAACAGGAAGAGATGTGCCATCGGCAGTAATAACATTAACAGGCGAATCAAGAGTTCGGAGAGAAGACAACGCAGAAGAATCAGAAGACATATGAAAGGAGGCTCCAGAATCCAGAACCCACGAAGATGTACCGATCGTAGATGCTCGTGATGGTGAGGAAGAGGGTGCAGTCGCAGCAGCAGAAGAGCCAGTCGATGAGGAGCCTGAGGAAGCAAGAAGACGCTTGAGCCGAACAATGTCCTGGTCAGTGAGTGACGGAGTCGAGGAAGACACAGGAGGCCCGCTGGAGGAGGAGCGCCTCTGTTCGCGCTTCTTTTGGCGACAATCAGACTCTGGGTGACCGGGCCGGGAGCAGTAACCACAGACGGTGTCACGGCGCGAAGTGCCCTTCTCAGCATAAGAAGGACGGCTCACCCCCCCTGGAGGAGTAGGCAGGAGCGGCAGAGCAGTGAGGCGAGCAGACGACACAGGAGCCCGGGCAGCCAATACTGACGGAACCAGAAGCAACCCAGCAGAGCGAAGGCGTGTCTCCTCAGAACGAAGCTCGGCAAGCACCTCCGAGATAGGAACACGACCACGAGCAAGCAAGTGAGCACGTCGGGGTTCAAACTCAGAGCGGAGACGAGATAAGAACCCATGAACCCTCTGAAAATCCAAGTCAGACCGCGTAGTCTGGCAGCAACGACAAGTTCCACAAACAACTGTCCGCAATGAGTCAAGCTGGCGCCAGATGGCAGAGCACTGTGAATAGAACTCATCAACAGTCAAGTCACCCTGCTGAAGAGCATGCTCCTGTCACACCACAGATAAGTAAAGAGCATCACCAGAAGGCTGATAACGCTGACAGAGATAAGACCACATCGTTGCAACGGTGCCGAGGCCCATGAATTCTGACGCAAACTGAGGAAGGACACTCGCAGTGAGAACAGCAGCAGCACGGGCATCATCATTGCACCACTGAGTGTAAGCAGACAGATCATCCCGGTAGACAGAAAGGGCATCGGAGTAGGCAGATACCTGTTGATCATAAGCATCAACCGCAGCATCATCAAGCGCCTTGGCTGCATCTCGATCAGCCCGAGAAGCATCGAGGGAGCAAATACCGCGGCACCGTGGTAGGGAGCCACAGGAGCAACAGGGCATGGCGGACAGGAGACCTCGCCAGAGAGAACGCCCCAGAGAAGGAGACCACGCATATGAATGCGCATGAACCCCGCAAACTCGGCATAGTTGGTTCCATCGAAGATCACCAAGCACCAAGGAACGGCGACATAGTCAGAAGAGGACATAAAGAAATCGCTCTGCTGGCTCTGTTTTTTTTGGTCAACCGCTACAGGACCCGATCTGGATCTAGACTGGATCGAGGAGCGAGCACTGAATCGAGCGACGAGGCACGGGGCACCGCAGCGGGAGAAGCCAGGAGGAGAGGCAGCGGCGGGGGAGGGCGGAGGAGCAAAGAATGACTGGCGGCCGGAACGGGCGGCGACGGCCGGACTGGCAAGGGCGGGCGGCGGTGGCTGACCAAGCGGCGATCGGGCGGCGGTGGCCGGACTGGCGGCGACGGACGGGCGGCCACGCCCGACAAAGCAGCGGCGGCGGCCGAACAGAGCGCAGGGAGAGCCGCAACCCATTGCCTTGCTCGAGAGGAGCCGGGCAGGGGCGTGCGCGAGAGCTTCGGCTCACGCGAAGACGGGCAACGAGGACAACGAGCCGGGCGAGGACGAGACGGAGCAGAGGACGGCCAGAGGGTGGGGACGGAGTCTAGCAACGGCAGCGACTAGGATGGAGCGCACGGAGTTGCATCGTGCGGGAGAGAGAAGAACCTAACATCTGATACCATGTTGATAATGAGCAACTGATATTTACTGAGGGCCAAAGGCCATACATATACATGTGTGAGAAAGTGCAGAAAAGTCCCTTATACAATAGGGATGTACACAATAAACTGTACACATCTAATAGGGGTAATCCCAGTATTACGATCTTTTTTCTAGCAACAAAGGAACATAGATATGCATATGCTTATAATTCTAGCGGCGCGAGCATAAGTACTAGTAATTCCAGAACCAGAAATAGGGAAACACACATGTGCATTGCATGCCGTCGCCGGTCGGCGCTTGCGAGTGCGGCAGCTCACAGCCATCGACCGTCTTGTGCTTTTTCAACGGTTAATTGAATTGGCAACTGTGAAAATGACCCTGAATGGAAGCGTTTTTGGCATGTCTTGTCTGCCAAAAACGCTTCCATTCGCTAACTCTTCTTCAGTCACTTTTTGACTGTCTATGTGAATCCTCAACTTTAATCTTACCAGCGTGCTCCTGGTTCTGGACTCGGTGGGTATTCCTCACGGTTGGTGCTCGAGGTTGAGGTTGAGTGCGTTAGAAAAACAAAAAAACAATTGCGAGAGCTTTATCAAAAGTGCACAAAAACAATTACCAATGCGTGGCTAAGAATGATCACCGGCTACGCTAGATATCTACGTCGAGCAAACCTTTTCGGCCGGCCGTCTTTGGAGAAGATTGCGTGCCACGAAAGAGGCCAAAGACTTGGGGTCAACCAACCGAGCAATGGAGGACGCCAAGCTGATTCAGCCCATTGTGTTCTTAATTCAGGTTGACAGGGACTACGCATTCTACTCTTTTTCGTGTTAGCTGGTGGGGATAGATAATTACCGTATGAAGTAGGTAAGTCGGAGCCCGCGAGTGCGACGTGTCGCATCGAGTGCCTTGCGATCCGACGGCTCAATTCCAAAAACAACCAACCGAATGATGTGGAGGACCCTCAGCTCTACTGTTTTTTCTGTCAGTTGGTGGAGATAGTTACCATTTGTTGTAGTTTTGTACATACACCCACCCGTAATTAGGCAGGGCTCCTGCAAGTCATAAGGCATTCCATCTTCTCCTTAACTTCCTATTTTAGCTTAACTTGGTTCTGGTTTTAGATGCCAAGTGGATGGCATTATCCCGGCGTGGTTGTACATAAATCAATTAAGTTGAGGCAACAGCATCTATGTTTGATGTATGCTGACTCAGATTATTGACTTGTTCTTCAGGTTCAGGAGTCTCCCTCCAGCTACTCCAACCCAGTTCCAGTCTGGTCTCAGGAGTCCAATCCAGGGAAAACGAGCGCCTGCTTGGCATCTCTTCAATGGTCATCAAACACAGGGCCCTCCCTCGCGCCGGCCATTTTGCAACTTAAAAAGTGCCAACAAGTAATCCTATTGCAATTCTTTTTAACCCTATTGGGACTTTTAGAGGTATCGTCGTCGTCACTCAGCGGAGCAGGTCGCATCGAGTGTCTTATGATTCGACACTTCGATTCCTAACTGTGAAAACGACCGTTCTGAGTATATCTTCCTTACTGTTCCCGTGCTAGTTCATGGGCATGGTAGTACAAATAGATAACAGAGGTTGAGGTTGAGTGCGTTGGGGAAGAAAGACACGGTTGACAGAGTTATAGTAGCAAGTGCACAGAAATTACCCATGCGTTGCGTGGCTAAGAAGGGAAAGATCACCGGCCAAATCTTTGTGGGACGTCAAGCTGATTCATTACAATGTCTCCTTAATTCAGGTTGACGGGGACAACACATTATACCTTTTTTTTTTGTTAGTTGGTTAATTACCGTCTGTGCGTCCATATTAAATAACACGCCCTGATTAGTTAGGCCGGGCTCCTGTGCATCTACCTAGGGCGAAAATATCGACGGAGATGATGGCTTCTTCTCCTTCTCCTTCTCCTTGCCTTTCTATCTGCCTGTTTGGACAAGGATTTAGCTGCTCTGTTTTTCAGGACATGAGATGGTAACTTCCTCATCGAGTGTACTTCGGAAAATAAACCCCTAATTGCAAAAACGGCCTGAATGGAAGAAAGTGTCATGCACAATTTCACATGTATTTGAATCCTCAGCATTGACGGGCGTCCTTATGTAGTGTCCTGTCTGAACATACGTTCACATCTTGGGCAGACAGAGACGGCTTTCAATATCTAGACTGATGTACACAGGTGAATGCACGTAAATGTTACTGTTATACTCACTACGAGCCTCTTCCACGCGGGTTTCAGATGCCATGCATGACAAAAACAAGTTACTACTATCAAGTTTTCCTTTTATGGATAACCGGTGGATTTATCAAGTTACTATTTAGCTTTTTTTTTTTTGAGGGGTAAAAGTTACTATTTAGCTGTATGTGACAAAGGCACCATGGCCGCTGAAGCCTCAAGGTGAAGTAAACCAAAGCCCGCCCCGACATTTTGGTGGAGATAAACGGCCCAAGCACCGCTGTCCGCACGCCCCAAATTGCTAAATTTTTTGTATGAAAAAGGAACACAATGGGCAATGTATATTGGAAATATTTCCTGAAATTTTAAATTCACAAACTATATCAAAATAAACATGACATAGAGCTAGGAAAACTATGGTACTGCGTAAATACAAAAGCCACCGCTTTCAAATTTAAATTTCATAGCAAAGTTGGAAACAAAGCTATGGCTGTGTCATCACTTGATGCAGAGGCCTAGGGTAATTCTCCTTTTCGAAAAAAAAAGATGGCAAAAAAGCTACTAGAAACACGGTTGATAGGAGAGATGCACGCCCCATGCACACATGAACAACCAGTTGCGGCAAAAGGACCATGTTTTAGCCCAGTGAGGCGAGTGCGAGAGAGATCCAATACCCGCACATGATTCACTCGCTAGGGCTATGCCTCACTAGCTCCTCACCTCAAGAAAGCGGTAGGGTGGGCCGGCCCAATAACATGGAACCTTACATCGGTCTTGACCGGTTTGCTTAGGTTCCATGCGGGTTTTTTCCTTTGCTTGTGTTTTTTCTTTATGGTTTTCATTGGCTTCTCTTTCATTTTTTTATCCCTTTTCTCTGTCTTTTTATTTGTTTGTTTTTTCCATTTATTTCCATTTTTCTTTATTTTTCAATACATGTCTACTTTTTAACATATGTTTTAAATTTTCACATACACAAGTAATTGTTTTACGCACATTGAATATTTTTCAAATACACGATGCAGATTTTTTTAATACATCTTAAAAGGTTTTCAACCAGTTGACCATTTTTCAATGGTATGATTTTTTTTAAATTACAAGTAGATTGTCTAAACATTTTTTCGAAATGTCACAAACATAATTTCTAATTGTGTGAACATTTTTTAAAGAATTTCATGAACATTTTTATGAATTGTACGAAATATTTTCTTAAAATTATGTAAACATTTAATTTACACTTTATAATCGTTTTTAAAAAAGTTACAACATTTCTTCTAAAATGCTTGAACATTTTTTTAAACGCAAGACACATTTGTTTTACGGAACAAATATGTTTAAACCATTATTTGAGTATTTTTGACACTGCATTAACATTATTAAATTCATTTTGAACATTTTAACTTTTTTATAATTCAAATATTTTTTGAAGTATATGTCTTTAAAATATTTTTAAAACATAGAGAAAAGTGAAAAAATAAAAGAAAACGAATGAATGCGAAGCAATGAAGAAAGAAGAAGGAGAAATAAAAGAAAAGAACAAACAAAGCTACTGCTCCGGCCCAATAGGAGCGACGCGAGGCGTCCGTGCGGCGAGACAAAGGAGGCCGCCTATACCTCGCATTCAGCAAGAGGAGAGGAAGTCTCGCTGAAGGCGAACTCTATATTGGATCGGCCCATCGTGCTGCTGACTATAGGCCGAAGGCCATATTCGAAGTTTCTTAGTTCTAAAAAAAATCTATATTTCAGATATGATATATTAAAAAATTACTTTACATTTAGAATGTTAATCTAGTATTTAGAAAAACTAAAGTGTATAATAAAAATATTTCTCATGTATATAAAAAATGTAGAGATATAAATACAACGTGAAATATGTATAGAGAAAAATGTAGACCAAATGAATTTTCCCTCCATTCCCTTTTGCTCAAATCCTCTGGAAAACATAATTTTCGATAAAGGGAATATACTAATATCAAGAAGATATCACATACAGAAAAAGGAAAAAGAAAGAAAAAAAATAAAGAAACCCCGCCAGAGCAATCAGAGTCTCGCAGCAACATGTACAAACCACCACCTTTAACGACACCTATACTACGTATAACGGTTCTCAAAAGCGACACCTTCAAGAAGGTAACAATGCACAAGCGCTGTTGTCGCCATGTTTAACCGCAGAAGTTAGAGCATTGGTTTTCACCCCGGGAGGTCTAATCACTAGACAATGCCTTCAACAAGAAAACGACTAGAGAGCCGTCATTGCCAGGTACAACCAATGAAGGCTAGACCTAGGGTTTTAATGAATTGTGTCATCTTATGAAAATTTATATTCCTGTGATTTTCTCCACCCCTGGAATACATTTTCCATGCAAAGTTGTCCTCAAAAGTAAGGTTTTGAGAGACATTCGGGTAATTAATCAAAAGTAAGTGTTCTTCTCCATGGAGATCCAAGCCAAAAAGCAGAAAGAAAGTCTATGGCAGGAATGGTGCCCGGTCAAGATAAGTACTATCCCTGCATGTCAACTTTGTAACATGCATGGCGCAGATGTCGAGATGCAACTTGAGGCATTCTACACATTATATGCAGTCATCGATCCTCTTTGCACCCATGTCAACTACTTGTAACATGCACGACATGCAACTTGATGAATCTTGCATATAGTAGTCTCAGTACATGGTCGCTAGCTATAAGTATGATTTCTGGCTGTGCCCATAAATAACCGTGCCTTCTCCTGCTAGTTCATACTCGGCTTACACGAGCACACTTCACGGTTCATCCTGTTGTGTCTTCTTCTCTAATGGCTTCAGCCGGCCTCGCCCTCAAGGCGGCCGCCGTCGCCGCCATGCTTGCCATCCTGGTCCTACCTTCGTCGGGCCGCTGTCCGTCGCTGGGGCCGGCACCGCCACCACCGTCGCCGCCGGCACAGGCGCCACCGCCACCGGAACCGATACTACCAGCGCCAGCGCCGGCGCTGGCACCGCGGGTATCGTGCGGGGACTGTTACTCGGTCGGGAGCCAGGCGTGCTATTCGTTGTGCATAGCCCCCTCCTCCCAGACATGCGGTTGCCTTTTGGTTCAAGGTCGCTGCGACAAGTGCAAGACCTCCGAGACCGACATGTGCACGGCCGACTGCACCGACGGCGGCTGTGACTGCGGCGCCGTCGCCGACAAGGCATGCACGGACACTTGCTCCTACAATGATTGCAGCTGGTGCGTGCGCGGGCAACAGCAGGGTTGCCTGACCAGCTGCAGGAGCGAGTGCATGAGCAAGTGCAATGGGCCGTAAGTAGCCTCAGCTGGCTGGCCGGCCGGCCTGGGCTAGGCATGTATTGCATGGTCAACTGTGTATGCTTGTGTATCCATGTATGAGATGCTAGCTTTAGTATCTAAAGTAACTCGTTAACTTTCATGGAATAGTTAACATGTACTGTTCAATACGTAATAAATTTGCAGTTGAAATAAAAATATATTATGGAAAACTTGTGGCTATACCGGGGTGCATCACACCTCCAAAGAACAGTAAAAATAAAAAAAATTGCAGAAAAAAGTCCAAAATTTTATGGGTTCGAACTTGACCAAATGGTTTCGGGACAGTTTTTTTGTAAAGCTGGGTGCATTGCACCCATGAAAAATAGTAAAATTGAACGATTAGCAAAATTGAAAAAAGTCTGAAATTTGTGGAACATGTCCAAATGTATTAGGCACTTGCAAGCTTTAGTGGCCAAATGGCATTCAAGGATATCTAGACAAAAAAAGTTAGACTGAAATTAGACAATCTATTTTTTCTGTCTGGAGATCATCAAATGTCATTTCACCACCAAATTTGAGCATCATTTTTTTCATGGGTAGCAATAGGAGCTCTGCTTTTTCATTATAGCAGGCGAAAAAGTGTTACAATTGAAAACTACACAATGTACATCACGCGAGGTGTGAAATACTCATCCTATAAAATGTTCAGTTAACCGTGTCCCTCCCAAAAGAGTTTTTTATTCGTTCAAGATTAGGCTGGCAAAAACCTCAGGCGTGGCTCTCAATCACTCAAGGGTTCTTCAGTTTCTCTTTCGAGAGATTCCATGCATCTAAAAATGTAGTGATAGCTTGCTTTTTGTTGGTGCTTGATCTTGCGGTAGCATGTCGATTTTCTTCTTCCTAGCATGACAAATCTCTCTGCTGTAGTAGCATGACAAATCTCTCAATTATAGCATGACAATTTTTAAGCGTTTCTAAGGAGTGGTTTTTTGAGGAAACGCTTTCTGGTGGTGCAGTTCGCTCGAATGAGCCTTCCTGATCGAGAGAATGCTCGTTCGTGTCGAGATCCTCTTGTAGGGAACAACACCCCCCCGCCCTATTAGGGCTCTACATGTATTTTCCGTGCAAAATTGTCCTAAAAAAAGTAAGGTTTTGAGAGACATGGAGATTCAAGCCAAGCAGAAAGAAAGTCAATGCCAGGAATCGTGCCCGGTCAAGATAAGTACACTGCTCTCTGCATGTCAACTTTGTAACATGCACGGCGCAGATCTCGAGATGCAACTTGATTCGCACTTCATGCATGTCAACTGCTACAAGTACTGTATGATCTATGGGTGTGACTATAAGTAACTCTGCCTTCCCCTACTTACTAGTAGTTCGTACGCAGTGCACACCGGCTAAGTCGATTTTCACTTGGCAGCTTTTCGTGTCTGCGCCTTTCTTCTTCTCTAATGGCTTCAGCAGGCTCAGCCGGCCTCCCTCCCCAGGCGGCCGCAGTCGCCGCCATGCTCGCCATGCTTGTCCTGCCTTCTTCGGGCCGCTGTCCGTCGCTGGGGCCGGCACCACCGCCGCCAGCACAGGGGCCCGCACCGACATCATTACCACCGGCGCCAGCGCCGCTGGTATCGTGCGGGGCCTGTGCTCGCTCGTTCGGGAGCTCGACGTGCAACTCGTTGTGCATGGCCTCCGCCAACGAGAAATGCCCTTGCCTACTGGTTCAACCTCGCCTCTGCCACGACTGCACGACCGACGTCGACGAGTGCACGGCCAACTGCACCGGCGACGGCTGTGAGTGCGGCGGCGCCGCATGCCACGACGCTTGTGCCTTAAACGATAAATGTAGGTTGTGCGCGGAAAACGAAATTAAGATGTGCGGGATCACCTGCAGGGGCGAGTGCATGCGCAACTGCAATAGGCCGTAGATAGCTTCTGCCGGTCGGCGGGGGCCATGCATGTGTTGCAAATGGTCAACTGTGTATGCTTGTGTATCCACGTATGAGATGCTTATCAAAGTCGTTGACTACCATGGAATGCTTAATGCTTAGATTGAACTGCTCAATAAGTATCTAATTTTGGATAAATTCACACTTGAAATAACAATCCTTTTTTCTGAAAAAATATCCAATCTATTCATCTTCAACCATGATTGTACAACGAACACCAGCAATAATAAAAATTACGTCCAGATCCATAGACCACCTAGCGACGACTGCAAACACTGAAGCGAGCCGAAGGCGCGTCACCGTCATCGCCCCTCCTCACCGGAGCCGGGCAAAACTCATTGTAGTAGACAGTCAGAAAGTCGTCGTGCAAAGACCCCACAGGATCAGCGCACCAAAACAACAACCGTCCCCGATGAAGAGTAGCGTAGATCGGAAGGATCCAACCTGAAGACACACGAACGTAGACAAATGACAAACAGATCCGAGCAAATCCATCAAGGCCAGATCCGCTGGGGACACACATCCACACGCCCATCGATGATGCTAAACGCACCACCAAAACAAGGGCTAGGTGGGAAGAACATTATTCCATCTTCAGAGAGTCGTCGTCGTCTCGTCTTTCTGAATTGGACACAAACCCTAACAAATCTTAAAGATACATCTAAAAACAGAGCCCTCCCACCGGCAAGGGCCGGGATCCGCCGCGCTCCCATGACCCTAAGGCCACTGGAGACGAGCCGGACCGGCGAAGGCACCGATGGGAGGCAGATAAACCCTAGTTGGGGAGGAGGCGGCTGCCTTAGGAGTCACGTCCGAAGGCCCTATGGGAAAAGGATTCATCTCCAGCTTGTTTTTGATTTTTGAAAAAAAAAATCCTTGACTTCATGAAAACACGCTACTGCAAAAAATGATAACTAGTGGTGCGGGCAAAAAAGCTTATCACTGATAACCGCAGGTACTAATGACGAGCTATTTGTCTCGCAAGCCACTAGAAACAATTTCGAAATTAAAAAATATATGCATGTCACATTCTTTTTTTTACAGAAAATGATCTTGTACAACAACGTCTTCTATAGAAAAATAATGGCAATACATCAATAAAATCGCCCACGGCTGCTCTCGTCGTCAACACCACCCGGGTGGCAGTGGCAGTAATGCTAGAACTACGGGCTATTTTTACATGGTTTATCGTACAGGCTGATGTGAAGCAAACTAAGAGCAAATACAATAAGGTAATGTAGGCGGGCTGTAAGATATTAAATATTATATTCTTACTTACTTGAAAGAGAGAGAAGAGGATAGAGAAGAGAAGAGAAGCGGGCTACTAGTTAACAGCCGGCTGCAGCACGCGCTCCTAGGTAATTTCTGAGAGAGTGGGATGGGCTATGTATCAACAAAGTAGTACATATTTATATCTAGCTATTGTACTTGTTGACTATAAGCTTGACTATATGTTACATGGCAACATCATATAGCCAGCATCTGGCTATATTATTAACCATGCTCTAATTGGCTTAGGATTAGCAGCCGGGCCCCACCTTCTGAAATCAGGGGGAGAGCGAATTAGCGAGAGGGGGTCAAGCGTAAAAGACCTGTATGTCTAGGATTATTGGTGGCAGTGGTGTACCGTTTGATGTAGTTGTTGCTGGCCTTGGCGTAGTCATTTGAGGAGGGGAGCCGCGTGCTCTGGAGTCTGGCTTCCGTACGGTTACGTTGCTGACCGACGTCATATTAATTAAACCCATTAACGGTCGCGGTAAGGGCGCCCCCTCGCTGCATCCACATGCGCACAAAAGATTGGCGAGGGCCGAAGGGGAAATTTTAAAAACGCATTGACCCTTCGATCCTTGAGAGATTGGATGATTTGCCCCGCTTTACTTAGGCATTAGATGATTTGCCCCACTTTACATAGAATTAGATCATTTGCCCCACTTTTCATTTTTCCTTTGATGATTTGCCCTTTTCAATTACTGTAATCATTTTCGAATATTTATTGTTTTTTTCTCCATGCGAAAAGACATAGTTGCCCCTGTGGCTGATTTACAATTTGATACTGTCCAAATCTTTTCTCTTTACAAGGCCGTGTCCAACTGAAGCAACTAATTAACAGGAACAAATCATATCTACTTTCTTTACATGGTTGTACCCAACGGAACCAGGTACTCACAAATCATAGATTGATTACATTGCTTGCGTCGTCATGTTCATGGCTAGTGGAGAGGCAGATCCACCGCATATATATAGATCTCTCACCTGTGACTAAAGGAGATTCAGCAAGAGATGAAGCATATATATTTTTAGTGTGATGTAATTGAACTCTGAAGCATCTAGGGAGATAAGCGAGCGAAGTGTTTTATACAATGTACCCAGCTTCATGATTGAAGCATTGTCGCCACCATGGCTATTACCGCAACGCAACGAGCTCACACACAAAAATTATAAATCCATGAATCATCGAAAGAACTTAGTTTTTACCGAACGAAGCGCACCATCTGCAGACTCCGAGTTGCGTGAGCTCAGGACTGCCGATCCGCTGCCGCAGTGGGAGACGCCATGATGGGCGGCCGAGCTGCAACAGAGCCTCCTCCCGGGCCGAGGAGGCTGCAGCTGAGCCGCCGCACGGACCGACGATCTGCACGGGAGGCTGCCACGGCACCGAAGCTGCATGAGGAGCCGCCACGCCAAGCCGACGATCTGCGGGGAGCTACTGCGTCTTGAGACATTGCCGCCAACATGGGGGCAAGGTGCCCTGGTCGGCCTCCAAAGTAGCTTCCTCCGAGTATTGGAGAATGAAGAGCAGAGGAAGGCGTTGAGCTGTAGAATGGACAGCTCGTCGATGGAATTAGGACCAGTTCAATAGCAGAGAAGATTACAGAAGAATTGTAAATTAGCCATAGGGGCAACTTTGTCTTTTCACATGATGAAAAAAGGGATAGAAATTTGAAAATGATTGCAATAATTGAAAAGGGCAAATCATCAAAAGAAAAATGAAAAGTGGGGCAAATGATTTAATCCTATGTAAAGTGGGGCAAATCATCTAATGCCCCAGTAAAGTGGGGCAAATCTTCCAATCTACCTCGATCCTTGCTCTCGCACGCAAGCCTCCCCTCATCTCCTCTCTTACTATCTCTCTCCCCCCGCGACTCCTCACCGCCGCCACCACCCATGCCGGCCGATTCCGGCGAGTGCCGGCGGCGGGTGACACACCAACGACCTCCCCTGGCCCCACTCCTTCCTCCCATCCTCTTCTCCTCGTCTCTCTCCTCCGCTTCTTCCTCCGGGGAGCCTTGCGGCTGCAGCAGGAGAGGAGTCAAGGGGGCCGGGCCAGCCGATTTTCTTGCCGGATCTGGAGCATAGGGGCGACGCCGACGAGTAACCGACCAAGGAGGAGCATTGGTCACCAGCGAAGAAAGCCTGGGAGGGAGACGAGAGGAGCACTGGTCGGGGGGATGGTCGATGCCAAGGTCAGCTTTCCCAATCCTTCTTCCCCCTCCACTCCAGATCCATCTCTCTCTATCCCTCTCCCCCTCCCTTCATGCCCATCTATGCAAGACTCATTGGATTCCTTCGATCTAAGCCGGTTTATGTCTCTTTGCTTTAGATAATCATAGGCTATATTTCTTACAGTGAGGCAAGGGTGATTCCAATCCGACAACACACTGCTTTAAGGTGTCCATCTTCTATAGGTATGCTTGCTTGGGGCTTTTAGCTAAAAAAGTTGTGGTGTACGTCATCTGCAGCTGATCTTATTGTGGTGAGATTTTGATGACACGGAGAATCATTATTATCATTGTTGTTCAAGGTAACTGTGATGCACATGATGCAAGAATTATATTTGTGCAGAGGTGCCGCAACTATGCACATCAGTTTGATGCCCTCTTCCATTGAATTAAGTCCATGCTTGTGCCTTGATTTTTTCCACAGGAAGATGATCCATGTGTGGAAGACAGGAGCTATTTGTATTGATAGGACAAGGATTTATGATATAAATGCTGAGCTAGTGGAGGACAGAGGATTTCTAGAGGCCCTCCAAGACTTAATTTCTGACAATAACGTATGGTGGTTGCAAATGTTGTTGCTGAGATTCTAGACAGCAATGCTCGTCCAATCTTTGAGATCACAAGACATACATTGATAAAGCTTCTGACTGCTCTGAATGGAACCAAATAGTATGATGCAGTTCTTGCTATATTGGATTCTCAACTTCTTATCATGTTCGACGGATTTGGAGGTGGGGACAAGTTTTCAATCTTGATTCTCTGTCAAGATATACAACACCAGATGCAGGGGACGCGGAAAATATAATTGCCGCAGCGTGGCCGGAGACGAGCTCCAGCGACACTGACATACGCGCCAATCTTTGCTCGTCTCGGTCGGCCTGTGGTTTTGTTCTGTCTACGGCGATGGGTTGCTTCCTCGTCTCCATTCGTGTGGTCAGGTTTCTTCTTCTTTCATCATGTTCCTTCTCTTGCCTCGTCACAAGCAGAGGCCACAGAGGTTAAACTATATTGGCATCTGATTGAAAAATCAGCTGGAGGGGAGCTTCATTAGATCTGTCTACTCCTGTATTTTCAGTTACCTGTGTGACTGAAAAAATACACTATATACTGTGCTAAATTTCTTAAGTTATGTATTGAACGTCTGGTTATAGACTTGGATCACCGGATTGTTCAATTCTTTTTATGCTACAAAACTACAGAATTACTACATATCATTGTAGTGTTGTGTTCTGTGTATACCAATATCTCTACCGCTGTAATACACCAGTTTTGAATTTGGATTTACCACCCCACTTGTTTTTTAGTCTGCTTGGGTACTGATCACCTGAACTAATGAACTAATAGCCAAGATACAGTGCAGAGAGTAAACTTGCCGGGTGATACATGAGAGCATTTATATGATGGTTGGTTCTATCAAGTTTGTTTCTGATTTATACTGAATAAACTTCTTGATATGGCGATAGGGTGTCTGATGTACATGATTATCGATTAAATTTGTACATAAACTTCTTCCAATTTGTTCAATTGTAAGCCTAGTGATGTAACAATGAACGTTGATCTCTCGGCTGTCAAGGTACATTAGCCTGATTCACATGAACCATTAGCCGATGCTAATCCGTCCCAGTGAAAAAAACTCCAAGCCTTTGTTTGAGCAATAAAAAATAATTATTACAGGATATACTAATTATGTGTGAAGCTCAACACAAATTTGCAATGAGTAGATAGAAGATGAAATGATAAGCAACATAGAATTGTTTGCCTGTAGATTTAGGTGCCTCCAGACAGGTGTGAGGAAGTTATCTACCTTCCACTGAAAGAAATAGATTCTTATGAGCTTTCGCTCGAAAGTTTATCTAGAATAGCGTTAGCATCTTAAAACATGTTGAGTCGATGTACTGGTACTGCTCATAATCATGATGCACTTACATAGTTTGTACAAATCTTCACTTTGAAACTTGATAGTGTAGTCCGGAGAGATGTCGGTAGCCTGCCTGCCGTATGTTTGTTTCACCAACAAATAGCTGTATGTATGCATTTTTGTTTGTCTTGTCCTTCCTCTCCTTAATTGCAGTGATTGCTAAATAATACTTGTTCTGATGGTCTAATAGTTTTTTTCTGCTTAGGCACAGATATGTCCGCATCGGCCAATTTGGATTATGTTACTAGATTATTAGAAGAACTTCATGATATATGTATTTAGAGGATTTGCTGAGATTTGATGCAAAATATTGATGGCTAGGCACTATACTGCGCATAAGCACAATTTTCAGGTTTTCTTTTCGTTTTTGTAGCAGTTTTTCTGTACCAATAGTGTGACATCACACTGCTGTTGAGTCAATGTACTGATGCTGCTCATAATCATGACATATTTGTACTGTTTGCAGAAATCTTCACTTTGGGAGTGAAAGTGATGATAGTGAGAAGTCAACTAAACAACAAAAGGTTAAGAATTCAGCTTGAATTATGTATCCAATAAATTATGTCATCGAGATGTCTGAGATTTAAATTAGATGAAATTGTATTACCTTTGCCATGTGCTGGAGTAGAGTAGTCGGTGACCACAAAACCCCCTTGCTAATTTTAGATCTTGAGGATCTTTGAACAATAACGTGACCGTACATCTACTCTAGCAATTTGTCATATTGGTTGTATGTGTCCTATAAATGGTTTGGATTCCTATAATAAGGAATAGAGATCATACTTGGCTGATTTTTTGTGATATTAGTCATGCCATTTGTTTATGAGATTTTCCTAATTATGGTGTTGTTGCAATCCAGGAACTTGCATGTATGGTGTTTGCTAAATCTGCTAAAAGGTTGGACCATCTTGTTTATCTGCACTGATTACATCTTCTTTCTTGTTAAATGTGGTCACAACCATCGATTGTAGCTAAACAAATTATAATGCGAATTGTTTCTTTCTATGTATGTGTGTGTAGAGGTCGGATGGAGGCTGTACGTGGACATGAACTTGTTCCTGGGATTCAGGAGGGAGCATGTGCCACGGAACTTCAAGAAGACGGAGAACCATGTGTACCTCCATGTCGTGCAATGGCAGAAGCCGAATCACGACGAGCCGGAATACCCACTGAAGAAGCCACTCTACTCACCATCGGTATGGCAGACTTGTTGCTCGTTAGATCATGTATGTATCGTCTATTTCAGTGCACAGCTTGTGGCCTATGTGAATGGCATGCTTTGTTTGGCAATGTAATATCTTTTGTTTGCCTCTGTTTATTAATAATGATGACAACCAAAAAAGACATTATTAATGGATTCACATCAGTGTGTTATTCTGGAGCAGGTTTACCATATATGATAGAAATTGTGCCAAGTACATGCAATATGATGTGTTCTGTTGTAGCTGATGATTACAAGTGATGTATTACGGTAAATTGGTAATGTTGGCATTTGGATGGCTTGGTTCCAAGAAACTAATTTCTAGCAGGATCATGAGCAGCCAAATACTTCTAGGTATTATCTTTTGGCGGGTTCCATGAAAACACACATTTGTAAATATTTCTGCTCAACAGTCCTAGGCGCGTGCTTGAACTTTGGTGGTCAATTTTTGTTAACATGCAAATTCATTTAGAACAACCTCACGCTAGCTGATTTGTTTAGAGTACATACATGGTGAAGTTCTGATTGTAAAGATATGCCTTCCATACCTCATAACTTCACTATCTTCTAGGAGTATTATATATATGCATGTGATATTCACTATACTTTTTCTCATTTCCTATTACTTTGCATGCAATATAACCTATGCAAGTAATCTATCTACTGATTCTGTTATATTTTTCTCGAATACACTGATTGTTATATGAAGCTTTCCTTCTTGCTCTACTTATTATATTTCTGTCATGATTGCAGTATGCAGGAGCCAAGGTGATACCGAGGAACTTCTTAGTTCACACTGATGACATGAGTATAGAGGACAAGTTTGTTAAATGTTCATGTTTTGTTCTTACCGTTTAACAATTAGAAGTATAGATCTTCTGACAAATATCAATCATGTCACTTTTCTCACTATATAGCAAATAGATGATCCACGTAGTGTTTAGTTTCAATCTAAGACTTGATATGCCCGTGTTCTGATTATCCGACAAACACTGCTTCTCTTTTGGAGATCACTCACCTTTTGGAGCATGTTAAACTTTGATTTCAACGATGTATGTGTCTGTGATCAGCCATCCACCTTGAAAGATTGTCACCTCTCTGCTAATATAGATTTATTAGCTGCTCTGCTTTATCACTGAAGATTCTGCTGCTGCAGTCCTATTTCATGTGTTTTTTTGAACAATTGATGCTCATTTGGACTATATGAAACATGTTTACAAAAGCATCAGCTGATTAGTGCGTCCAGTCACGCAGAGGAGGCGCGCCCCTGCCACTAGTGGATTTAAAGGTAGCCCTCGTCGGCCAAATTCAGCACCGCCTCACGTGGATCCCTTGACATGCATGGAGAACTGGAAGGGTAGGAGGGCGAAGCCATGGCATGCGTCGGGACGGGAGAGGGTGTGACGCCAATAACCCCGGATCCCTCCTCCAACGCGTGTGATCGATCACTTCCACAACCACCCTCCGTATGGTCGAGCTCCTTCATATCCCTCCTCCAACGTGCGCGACCGAGCTCATGGCATGCGCCGCCACCAATTCTTGTTGCACGCGCGGCCACAGGGAATGGGGGAAGGGTGTGTTTTGGTGAGTGTAGAGAGGAGAAGGGATAGAGATTGGTGTGGCCTGGATAGAGTCGGTAATCTGCTTGCAGCGGTAATTTGCAAGGGTGTAGGCGACTGGACCTGCGGCAACATGCGGGAGTGAAAGAAAAAAAAAAGGAAGAGGGCCAGTGATTGGAGTCGGGAGAAAGGAATAGAGGAACAAAGGCCAGCATGTGGATGGGTGTTTTCTTTCCATCTCATCAATTCGCGTGTCAACCTATATAGACATCATACAATAATCCGAGAGGAGAATTTCCATCGGGTCTTTCTATGGCAACTATTTCATGCATCAAATGCTATGGGAAACTTCCGTCCCTTTTTCCTTTCATGCAGCCAAACACGGCCTTCTATTACAACCTAAATACTTATGGCCGATGCTAGGCGCCGGCGCACCGGCCGGACACTTCGGCCGGTCCAACCCTAGTCGTCAGATCGGCCTGTTCTGATCCGTTGGATCCTTATCCAACCAGGGCGTCGTCTTCCTCTCGCGAGCGCGGACGGGGAAAGGAACCCCGTCTCGCCGCCCGTCTTCGCCGGCCGCCCCACGCTCCGGCACTCAGCTCGCCCCGCCCGCTCGCCGCCCCGGCCGCCGGTTGGAGCTGCCCGCTCATCGCCTCGGCCGCCCATCGGAGCGCCATGGATGCAGCTCCGTGACTCAACTCGTCCAAGTCCGCTCGCCGCCCCGGCCGCCCGTCGGGGCCGCCCCGCGCTCCGGGACTCAGTTCGCCCCGACCGCTCGCTGCCCCCGTTGCTCGTCGGAGTGCCATGGATGCAACTCCGCCTCACCGATGATTGGTTCCAGCAAAAAACAGAGATGCCCCGTGGTAGCATTTTCTCGTGTCAGTCGTAGCAAATGAAGACAACGGTTGCAGCAAAAAAAAATCCATCGACGTCGCCATTGTAGCAAACATGTTAATCGGATGTAGCAAAACACATCGCCAATGGTAGCAAAAAACGAGGTTGTTGCAACAAAAAATGTTCGTCCTCGTCGTCGCCGGTCACACCTCAGTCGCAAAAGAGTATCATGGCCGCATGAATGGATGTAGCAAAACACACAGACGGTAGTAGCAAAAAATTGACACGGTTGTAGCTTTTCCCTTCTACGGTGGAAGCTTTTCTGTAAATGATTGAAACTTTTTTCGTTTTGAGCAACGCCTGGGTGAAAAATTCATCTCTCACGGTTGAAGCTTTTTTCATCGAAGGTTGTAGCATTTTCTGTAGACGGTTGTAGCTTTCCTCGATGGCGCTGAATGCTTGCAACTTTCTGTATATCCGATGTAGCAAAACTCGGTGCCGGTTGTAGCAAAATGTGATACAGGTTGTAGCATGTAACAAAAAAGCGCGATGTCTAGTGTTTGCTCGTGATGACGATGACGCCTTTTGCTGCAACAGTAGTAGATTTTTGCTACCACCAGCGATTGAATTTGCTACAACCGGTTCTAACAAAAAATCACCATGAGGTGTAGTCTGCCATGGCTGGGGAGGCTCGAGCGCTGCAAGGTCTGGCGAGGGGCGGCCGGGGCGGATTCCAGGGAGAGGCATAGGGGCGGATTCTGGGAAGAGGCAGAGCGGTAGTAGTCCGGCGAGGGGCGGCCGCAGGCGGACGAGATCCGGTGAGGGGCGGCCGCATGCGAACGAGATCCGGCGAGGGGCGGCCGCACGCGAACGACATCCGGCGAGGGGCGGCCGCACACGGACGACAAGGCGCTCTTCTCTGGCGGCAACGGTCGAAGGAGCCCGCTGGTCGCCTGGCCGACGCGTGGTGCCTGCCGGCGCTGGTGCCCTCCTGTACGTGCGCTGCGCGAGGAAGAGGGAGACCGGCCGAATCGTTCCGCCGGTGTCCCGGCCCCAAACGTTTCCCAATTCTTATTAGTGCAGCTGCATTATTTTGTTGCAGCGAGCGCATGAGTCCTATCCGTCCAATCCCAATATTCTTTAATGCGATTGCCTTGTTACTAGTCTCCCGCGTAAAAAAACCTGGCGAAATAGGAAAAGCACCTCGTCGGCTGGTCCCCTCGTATCTCCATGTTCTCCTCCGCCCCTCTATTTCTCACTAACATCCCACGTGCATGCATTTATTTAGGTCTTCAATTTTTTTTAAATCCATAACTTTTGACTTGAGCATCGAATTTCAAATACGTTTTCACCATTGTGTTTGCCGCGATGTGTTCTTCAAAACTAGTTCCCATATAGGTGCGTTTCGACGAACCTTTTTTTGAGCAACTTTGGATGCTGTAAAGGCAACTTTAGTGCTATAAAAAAGCAACTTCTTATTAGTCTGCGTAGTATGATCGTCTATCAACGAAAATCCCTTTGTAGTTGACTACCATGACTATCAAGTTAACTAGTTTCACCTTTTAAGTTTCCTACCATAACTAGTAAGTATTCTATCATAACTAGTTTCGCCTCCAAGTTCATAGTATTGTAGGCAACTTAGTTTTCAAAGTAGGCTAACAGTATCCTAAGTTGGCTACCATGATTAGCTAGTAATTTAACATCATCCTTACACTATTAGGGAAAAGGCTATACTAGTAGCATTGGAAAACTGGCTAGTAGTAGCGCGGGTTCCCGCGCTACTACTATCACACTACAGCTAAAATTTAGTAGTAGCGCGGGTAAACCCACGCTACTACTAAAATAGTAGTAGCGCTTCTATAGTAACACACGCTACTAGTATCTAGGATACTAGTAGCGCTTCTATAGTAACACACGCTAATAGTATCTAGGATACTAGTAGCGCGCGGTTTTTCCCCCCACGCTACTACTAACTAATTACGAATTAAAAAAATTTAAAATTCCCAAATTCCATTTTATGCATTCACATCATTACAAATCCAAGATTTACAGTAAACCAGGAGCATTAGAGCATATCCAGACATCTACAGTTCTTGCCAAGTCACTTATTCTCAGCTAGTTCAAACACAGTTACAAGCAAACCAAAATGCATAGAAAGACCAAACTGTGGCATCCTATCTCTCCAAATGATCTGCTCCCACTGCATCCTTGCAAGCGTCTTCATGATAAGCAAATCTGCAGGAAAAAAGTCAACTTAGCATCTAGATTTTATCCATTGCCCTAGCCATGTTCAAGAAGCACTAAATTTAGAATATTTCTACTATAAATACATGAGGCATCGGGACTGAAAACAAAAGATGAGCAATATCATATGAGCAGAATAAAAAGGAGTTTGGACCATAGCATGCTTAACAATAAAACTAGAAGCAACATGCACACTTTGCCTTACCGACTCATGAGTCCAGCATAAATTTTGCACGTTGCCCCAAGATGTATTGCAAAGAGCCTCCATATAAGAAGTTACAATTTGGCTAATTTGGATATAGAGACAATGCATACATCTCTTCTTGGTACAGTAAACACATTGTTTCATCTCAAACGACAACCATTTAGTCTAGATAAAAGGATAACTTTCAGAAAAAGAATTAACCCTTGAAACCTCTTAAAAAAAATACATTGTCACTATAGAGTAACTTGAAAAATTTAAGCTTTCAAACATGTTATCTAAAATGGATATCTACGGCAATACTATTCAGATGAAAAATAAAAAAAAGAAAAACCAAACATTAATCAACACAGTAACTTATTTTGCCAAGCCATTGCATTTAGCACCAAGTGCAAATAGGAACTTGTGATCCTTGGAGTCATTGGTGTTGTTGTTTCACCTGCCTTTAATGAAACAACACATGATGCTACCAATTTCTTGTAATTTTTACGAGCAAGCACGCTGATGATCAAAATCATTGTTGTTATGAACAGACATGCATATGCTCAAAATAAGAAGAGACCATGAAACACTTGGAAATCTTGGGCTGGCCTATTGCGACATAACAAAATAAGAAGAGAGTTAAACTTTTTTCCCTTCCTAGGAACCGCACCTGTGTTTGTGTTCGGCTTCGCATTATCCTCCCTCCTTCACTTGAACAACGCACTGCATTTGTAAATGGATAGTCAGCTGCACATCAATAACCAGCAAACTTCTTTACAAATCCAAGGTTCTCGACAAACAATAAGCCATGGATAGAATAAAACAGATCTAAACAAATAGCATATATACTACCAATTACCATGCCCGAATTGACAGTAATATGGTATGAAAAAGAATTAGATAGTACTCAAATACATCAGATTATATTGCTTACACTAAACAGAAAAATAAAGTAAACTGGAATCATGCTTTCTGCGTCACAATGCTTAGAACAGAGTGGGTTTAACAAATAAAGAAAATTATAGGAAAGAAGAAAAACGTACCCTGCAACATTGGTACAAACGAGCGCCCTAAGCCGAGTCGGCGACATCAAAGAGAAATTGGGCAGCGCTGTTATGATGCACTCCCCTCCATCATCTCCCAACAACCTCCTCCTTTGTCCCTCCTGAGCTTCTGCACACAAACACAAACACTGACCAGCATGTCTAGCTGTAAAAAAGGGATCACAACACACACACACACACACACACACACACAGACACAGAGAGAGAGAGAGAACCAGTTAAACCATGTACCATAGTTGGAGGATTCTAGGGACCCAGCAATCAAGTGCAAAACAAAACTATCTAAATATGCACCTTCAGATGGCTGATACTAAAAGTACAGACAGATGTAATAACATTACTAACTCTAAGAACATGCTGGGGGTTCGTTCAGAATGCTAAGTAAGTTACCAAAGCTAGTGAGAGTCATCTCAAATTCGTAAACCCACTTCATTTATCTGAGGACTAAGAAGTTTTATTGTTCCTGGCAACAAAGTAAGCACCACTTGTCCTGCCGCAACAGATCTCAAGAGGGGAAAAGACCTAACCAGACTTGTGTGCGTGTACCAAGCCTACCAAATCGAAACTAGAACTAAATTCGTATTATGTTTTCCCTAACATCCGTCAAGTTTAAGAAGTTCTGTTCCAGAATTGATTCCGTCGTTTTTCGATAAAGGGTGGATTTTATTGACTCAAAATGAAGCATCAAGTGAATACAAACATAGTGAGCACACACCCGGCCTCCGTATAACTAGGATGCACACAGCCAACACCAACGCAAATACACAAATAAACACGTCGGCAAATAGCAAAGTCATATAAGACCAAAACTATCCCCGAGTGAGAAAGAAAAAGACCTCCAAACCGATCAACACAACGATCGACAAACTATAACAACAACCATATTCGCACCAATCATCTCTTGACACCACAAGGACAACGAGTTTCTTCAACAGCAACGCCTTCAGGAAGGAGTGACACTCAAGCGCCATCGTTACCAGATTCAGCAACCAAATGCCAGAATCTAGGTTTTCACCCTGAAGAACGAGTCCAAAGAACATCCGAGCAATGCCTTCAACAAGGGAACGATGCAAATAACATCGTCATTGCCAGGTATAACCTAAGTTCAGACCTAGGCTTTTCACCCCGGAGCTCAAGACTGGGTGCTCAAGAAGCACCTTCAAATCGAAGTCAATTTTGTATTGTCGCCACCACTTTTTCACAATCCCAGCAACTACATGCACACTGCTGTTGCACAACCATATCCTTTGCGTCAAGTCATCATTCATAGATTGCATCTCATCGTTGAAGGCAAACTGACCAAAGTAAGGTCAGCAAAAACTCACAGAGGAGCCTTCTGACTGCATCCACAACATCGCCGGTACGAGCCGTCAACGGCAGCCACGAGATCTGAAGAGACAAACCCTCATAGTGAAATTTCTGTGACCACCGACACCCATGACGAGGGCGCCCACCGTGTAGATGTATGTCGCCGATCTGTCACCCGGCTTCCACGGCCCGACAGCCACAGTAGCAGCCCCAAGGCTACTGACTGGCCAGGCACCAACCCGTAGAAGGATCCAGACAAAACATATATGGTCATGTCAAATCGAATCAGAGGAAGAAGTTTGGAGCGGCCAGGCCATGCATAGGCAGAACTTTGCATCACGGAGGAGCTACGCCTCGTATGGAATCCTCACCATGAGCCGGCCATGCCAAACTGCCATTGAAGATCAGCACTAGCACCAACAGATCACGGATCAGATGCCAGATCTGGAGAGGAGGGTTGGGGGAGGGGATGGCGCAAGCGAAGGGAAGTGGCCCGCCGCCGCCGACCGGCCAGCCGAGGGGGCCGCCACCGGCGACGGCGAGGAGGATCGAGAAAGGATAGAGTCGAGGCTGCCGGCGGCTGGGGTGCCTCCGGAGTCGCGAGAGCGACCCGGGAGGCGGTTCCTCTTTTTCATAGGTGTTCCTCTGGAGAGGAGAATTGATCCCGTCGTGATTGTTAGACTGTTTATTGTACGGAACATAAACACATAGGCACAGATTGATTTTTGCCATCCGCACAGATTGACTTTTCCAATATCAAAAGAGAGATAGAGAGGGAGAGACCTTGACTTGCTCCATGGCGTCGTCAGCACTAGGGTTACAGCAGGCAGCGGAGGCGCGGCGGCCTGAGATGAAGCGGGCATCCCATTCTTCCTTTTCTCCCCGCACATCTATCTGCAAGAAACCCAGACCACCGGATGAGATTAGAGAGAGGGGCAGAGAGAGGGAGGGATGGAGAGAGGCGAGAGACAGGGGTGAGACCTTGACGAGTTGCTGGTCATGGGTCGGAGCTCCATGGATGGCGGCGTCGGCGGCGGCGCGGTCGGATCTCCATGGCGGCGTCCAGGAAGAGAGCGCGGGGAGGAACCAATGGCTGCCCCGTCACTCGTCGTCTCCCTTGGCGTCCGAGATCGACGGCGACACGGATCCAGAAGCCCCGCTGTGGGATCTGGCGGCATCGGCCTGCTCGATCTACGTCTTACCCACAGTAGTAGCGCGGGTGTACAACACGGGCTATTGCTATCGACGTAGTAGTTGCGCGGATTTAACACCACGTGCTACTACTAGTGCCTGTCCGATGAGGCATGATGAAAATTATTTAATAGTACTGTGGATTTTTGTACCCTTGCTACTACTATGGGTTACTAGTAGCGTGTTTTTACTGCTCTCGCTACTACTAAGCAGCAGTAGCGCGTGACAAATAATGCTACTGCTATTGCTTTATCTATAGGCTTTTCCCTAGTAGTATTAGTTGCATACAATACTTCTCGATATGGTAAGAAACTTAGTTTCATACATAGGTGACTTAGCAACGTTGATGGGAAAATTTTGATTGTATTGTAGGCAACTAAAATAGTAATGGCAGACAACTAAGCATCACCGGTAGGCAACTTTATAGTGTTTGTAGGCAATTTAGAGAATCCATTGATAAGCAACTTCACAATATTTGCAGCAACTAATCGCAAAGTTATGTAACTGAGCAGCAATAATAGGCAACTAAGCCTCAATCATAAGCAACTGACCATCAACAATAGGCAACTGAGCATCCATGATAGACAAGTTGTGATAATATTACCAAAATTCAGATGTACACATAGTGCAGTGAAGTTGCTTTTGTATGTAACACTAAAGGTGCCTCATTTTTTGTGTGATCTTTCTCGTTTTTACACAAACTAACCTAATAGGAGTCCTATTAGGACATAAAGAAAAAGTTGTTTCTCTATAACACTAAAGTTGCCTTCATTGCACCCAAAGTTGCCCATGAAAAAATATCCGACGAAACATACCAATACGAGATCTACTTTTGAAGAACTCGTCGTGGGAAACACAATGGTGAAAACGGAACTGGATTTTGACTCTTGAATTAAAAGTTTCCTGGAGCTTGTGCTACAGCCGGCTATAAGTCTACAATCCGCTTATCTTCTCTCTTCTCATCCCTCTCTGCCAAGTCAGGAACAATATAATATTTAACCTAACCTAAATGCTTAAAAGTGCATATGGCTATTAAGTTGAAGTGAGTGCACACCTTTGTCCCCCTCTCCCGCACCTACCATCGGTAGGCAACTAAACTTCGTAATGTTTTTAGGCAACTTAGAAAAACAATGATAAGCAACTTCACAAAATTTGTAGGCAATTAATTTGCCAAGTTAGGCAACTGAGCAACAATGGCAGGCAAGTAATTATCACTAGCAAGCAACTGATCATCAATGGTAGGCAATTTCATAGTATTTGTATGCAACTGAGACTCAACTACAGGCAATTGACAATCAACGTGAGGCAATTGAGCAGCCACGATAGGCAAATATGTTAGCAAAATTCATAGGTACACATAACGCACTTAAGTTGCTTGCATGTAGCACTAAAGGCGTCTCATGTTTCGTGTGATTTTCTCGTTTGTACACAAAACCAACCTAATAGGCATTTGTACTAAGCCAAAAAGGAGTTGCTTCCGTTCATACTAAAGCTGCCTCTATTGCACCCAAAGTTGCTCACGAAAAAAATCATCGGAACCCACCCATATGGGATCTAGTTTCGAAGAATTCATCGCGAGAAACCCAAGGGTGAAAACAGTTCTGAATTCCGACGCTCGAATCAAAAGTTATAGCTTTAAAAAAATGTAAACCCCAAATAAATGCGTGCATGCATGATATTCCTGAGGGAATTACAATTCATGTGTTCTTGGCAGATCCAGTATGGCATGTTGTCCCAATCCTTTTCGATTATGTGTTTTTTAGAATCATATGAACCACAGAGACTCCAAGTGGACTGTCAAATTCATGCATTTTTCCTTTGAAACTGAGACAAAATGAACTCTTCCTCGGTTTTCATTTTGTTGTATTTATTCGAAGGAAACATATGCATAATGTCGGCATAGGAGTACTTTTACTCTATGATTTCACCCACTTTTTATTAAATATATTTTGCGCCTAAAGTTATCTTCAGAAGCGGGGTTTCAAAAATAAGTAGCACTGCTGGATCATTAGCATGTCAACTTTGTAACATGCACTGCGCAGATCTCGAAATGCAAATACGCACTCATCGATCTCTGCGTATATGTCAACTTGTAACAGATCTCAACACGCAACTTGATTCATTTTACATAGATAAATATAGTAGATATGTACTACGTACTAATTTTGAACTTTAAAAATGTCTTATATTAATGTACAGAAGTACTAGTACTCCATGTTGCCTATAGGTATAATTTCTGGCTGTGCCTATAAATAACCTTGCCTTGTCCTATTCCATACGCACATCAGTGTAAGTAAGTCGATCTTCACATTTCTATCCCTCTTCCTTTCCAATTAATGGCTTCAGCAGGTACAGCCGGCCTCGCTCTCAAGGCGGCCGCCGTCGCTGCCGTCCTCGCCATGCTGCTCCTACCTTCATCCGGCCGCTGTCCGTCACTCGGGCCGGCACCACAGCCACCGGCACAGGCACCGACACCACCGCCGCCGGCACAGACGCCACCACCGCTTGCACCGACACCACCGCCACCACCGCCGGTGCCGGCGCCGTTGAACCCACCATGCTCTCAGTCCCGGCGCCAGCAATGCTACTCGGATACGTATCCGGCATGCTATTCGGCGTGCACAACCTCCACCCCATGCACCGAATGCGAACTGTATGGTGCTCTCTGCAACAACTGCACGATCGCCGAGAAAGACAAGTGCACGGCCGATTGCGCCGGTGGTGGCTGTGACTGCGACGCCGCCGCCGTCAACGCATGCCGCACCGACTGCGGTGTGAATTCTGATGGATGCGGCAAGTGCTTGATCGCCGGGATCGACAAGTGCAACGCCAACTGCACCAGCGGCAGCTGTGAGTGCCACGGCGCAGCCGAGAGTGCATGCCGCATCGATTGTGCCGCCGAAAATTGCAACTCATGCGCGCGCGCAAAATTGAAGAATTGCCACACCGATTGCGAGGCCGAGTGCCACAAGTGCTTTGCGCCGTAGATAGGGATGTAAACCAAGTCCGTTTAAGCCTACTCCTTCCATCCTTAAAAGAGTGTACTTTCAACATTATTGAAGGATCAAACTATCTCAAAGTTTAACCGAGTTTATGCAAAAATATATCAATATTTATGAAACCAAATAGGTTTATGATGAAAATATACTTTATCATGAATCTAATGCTACTAATTTGATGACAAAAATATTGATGTATTATTATATAAATACGGTCAAACATAAAAAAAATACACTCTTTATGATCTAACACTAGTGGTGCGCCATCTTGCGACGCCGCTTGTGAGAAAACTGTGCGGAAATTTTTATTTAAAAAATACATGAGGTCTTTGTCTTCATCTAAAAAAAATATCTTATGAAAAAAATCCTCACCTTCATCTAAAAACAGAAGTAAAAAAAGAAAAAAGGAAGAAATTACCACCGCGGACTATCAACGAGCGCCACTTTTCATAGCCCTTCATTAAAAAATTATGTAGGGTCCTCACCCCTTCATTGAAAAATATATTCCAAAAGCTTTCTTATCGCGACCAAACAACTTACTCCACATGGCATAACTGGTTGGCGCCCTTCACCCGACGCTTAATGGGTTTAATTTCAATGGAGTTTTTTTCCGAGGAAAATGAATTATCGAGATGGCTAAAGCTAACTAAACAGGGGTTGCAGACACCGTTTATTTGCCATTTACATCCCTAGCCGTAGATGGTAACTTCTGCTGGCTGGCCGGCTGGGGTTAGGCATGTATTGGATGGCTTGTAGTAGTAAGAGCAACTCTAGCAGACCCCGCATCCGCCTCCGACCCGCAAAATAACCGTCAAAATGCGGGTACGGGCCGGAAAGCCTGCCCGACCAGACCCCGCATCCCGTCCCGGCCAGCAAAAATTTTTGGGGGGCGCGGCAAATTCTCCGCCCCAAACCGGGAAAACGCGGGTTTCCCCCTCGCGGCTGCGGTGCCCTATGAAGGAAATATGCCCTAGAGGCAATAATAAAGTTAATATTTATTTCCTTATTTCATGATAAATGTTTATTATTCATGCTAGAATTTTATTAACCGAAAACATGATACATGTGTGAATACATAGACAAACATAGTGTCACTAGTATGCCTCTACTTGACTAGCTCATTAATCGAAGATGGTTGAGTTTCCTTGCCATAGACATGAGTTGTCATTTGATTAACGGGATCACATCATTAGGAGAATGATGTGATTGACTTGACCCATTCCGTTAGCTTAGCACTTGATCGTTTAGTATGTTGCTATTGCTTTCTTCATGACTTATACAAGTTCCTATGGACTATGAGATTATGCAACTTCCGTTTATCGGAGGAACACTTTGTGTGCTACCAAACGTCACAACGTAATTGGGTGATTATAAAGGTGCTCTACAGGTGTCTCCGAAGGTACTAGTTGGGTTGGCGTATTTCGAGATTAGGATTTGTCACTCTGACTGTTGGAGAGGTATCTCTGGGCCCACTCGGTAATGCACATCACTATAAGCCTTGCAAGCATTGTGACTAATGATTTAGTTGCGGGATGATATATTACGGAACGAGTAAAGAGACTTGTCGGTAACGAGATTGAACTAGGTATTGAGAAACCGACGATCGAATCTCGGGCAAGTAACATACCGATGACAAAGGGTTCAACGTATGTTGTTATGCGGTTTGACCGATAAAGATCTTCGTAGAATATGTGGGAGCCAATATGAGCATCCAGGTTCCGCTATTGGTTATTGATCGGAGACGTGTCTCGGTCATGTCTACATAGTTCTCGAACACGTAGGGTCCGCACGCTTAAAGTTCGATGACGGTTATATTATGAGTTTATGTGTTTTGATGTACCGAAGGTAGTTCTGAGTCCCGGATGTGATCACGGACATGACGAGGAGTCTCTAAATGATCGAGACATAAAGATCGATATATGAGACGACTATATTTGGACACCGGAATGGTTCCGGGTGAGATCGGGATAATACCGGAGCACCGGGAGGTTATCGGAACCCCCTGGGAGGTATATGGGCCTTAATGGGCTTTAGTGGAAAGGAGGGGAAAGGAGCAAGGGAGGGGGCTGATATGTCTCCAACGTATCTATAATTTTGATTGCTCCATGCTATATTATCTATTGTTTTGGACTATATTGGGCTTTATTTTCCACTTTTATATTACTTTTGGGACTGACCTATTAACCGGAGGCCTAGCCCAGAATTGCTGTTTTTTGCCTATTTCAGTGTTTCAAAGAAACGGAATATCAAATGGAGTCCAAACGGAATGAAACCTTCGGGAACGTGATTTTCTCATCAGATAAGATCCAGGAGACTTGGACCCTCCGTCAAGAAAGCCACGAGGCGGTCACGAGGGTGGTGGGGGGCGCCCTCCTGCTCATGCCCCCCCCGAAGCTCCACCGACGTACTCCTTCCTCATATATATACCTCCGTACCCCAAAAGATCAGATACGGAGCCAAAAACCTAATTCCACCGCCGCAACTTTCTGTATCCACGAGATCCCATCTTGGGGCCTGTTCCGGAGCTCCGCCGGAAGGGGATTCCACCACGGAGGGCTTCTACATCATCACCATAGCCTCTCCGATGAAGTGTGAGTAGTTTACCTCAGACCTTCGGGTCCATAGTTAGTAGCTAGATGGCTTCTTTTCTCTTTTTGGATCTCAATACAATGTTCTCCCCCTTTCTCGTGGAGATCTATTCGATGTAATCTTCTTTTTGCGGTGTGTTTGTTGAGACCGATGAATTGTGGGTTTATGATCAAGATTATCTATGAGCAATATTTGAATCTTCTCTGAATTCTTTTATGTATGATTGAGTTATCTTTCCAAGTCTCTTGAATTATCCGTTTGGTTTGGCCAACTAGATTGGTAGTTCTTGCAATGGGAGAAGTGTTTAGCTTTGGGTTCAATCTTGCGGTGTCCTTACCCAAAGGATGTAAAGGGTTGCAAGGCACGTATTTTATTGTTGCCATCAAGGATAACAAAATGGGGTATTTATCATATTGCATGAATTTATTCCTCTACATCATGTCATCTTGCTTAAGGCGTTACTCTGTTTTCATTAACTTAATACTCTAGATGCATGCTGGATAGCGGTCGATGAGTGGAGTAATAGTAGTAGATGCAGGCATGAGTCGGTCTACTTGTCTCGGACGTGATGCCTATATACATGATCATACCTAGATACTCTCATAACTATGCTCAATTCTGTCAATTGCTCAACAGTAATTCGTTCACCCATCGTAAAATACCTATGCTCTTGAGAGAAGCCAGTAGTGAAATCTATGGCCCCCGGGTCTATTTTCATCATATTAATCTTCCTACGCTTTATTATTGCTTTGTTTTTTTACTTTGCCTTTTTATTTTACTTTGCATCTTTATACCAAAAATACAAAAAATATTATCTATCATCTCTATCAGATCTCACTCTCGTAAGTGACCGTGAAGGGATTGACAACCCCTATTCGCATTGGTTGAGAGGAGTTATTTGCTTTGTGTAGGTACGAGGGACTTGCGCGTGGCCTCCTACTGGATTGATACCTTGGTTCTAAAAAACTGAGGGAAATACTTACGCTACTCTGCTGCATCATCCTCTCCTCTTCGGGGAAAACCAACGCAAGATCAAGACATAGCAAGAAGGATTTCTGGCGCCGTTGCCGGGGAGTCTACGCAAAAGTCAACAATCCAAGTACCCATCACAATCCCTTATCTCTCGCATTACATTATTTGCCATCTGCCTCTCGTTTTCCTCTCCCCCACTTCACCCTTGCCGTTTTATTCGCCCTCTCTTTCCTAATCTCCTCCTCTCTTTCCGTTTGCCTTTTTCTCCTTCGCTTGTTTGCTCGTGTGTTGCATCGCTTGCTTGCCACCATGGCTCAAGATAATACCAAATTGTGTGACTTTATCAATACCAACAATAATGATTTCCTTAGCACTCCGATTGCTCCTCTTGCCAATACTGAATCATGTGAAATCAATGCTGCTTTATTGAAACTTGTTATGAAAGATCAATTCACCGGCCTTCCTAGTGAAGATGCCGCTACTCATCTAAATAGCTTCGTGGATTTGTGTGATATGCCAAAGAAGAAAGATGTTGACAATGATGTTGTTAAATTGAAGCTATTTCCTTTTTCGCTTAGATATCGTCCTAAAGCTTGGTTTTCGCCTTTGCCTAAAAATAGTATTGATTCTTGGAACAAGTGCAAAGATGCTTTTATCTCTAAATATTTTCCTCCCGCTAAGCTCATCTCTCTTAGGAACGATATTATGAATTTTAAGCAACTTGATCATGAACATGTTGCACAAGCTTGGGAGAGAATGAAATTAATGATACGTAATTTCCCTACTCATGGTTTGAATTTATGGATGATTATACAAAAATTTTATGCCGGATTGAATTTTGCTTCGAGAAACCTTTTAGATTCGGCCACGGGAGGCACTTTTATGGAAATCACTTTAGGAGATGCTACTAAACTCCTAGATAATATTATGGTTAATTATTCTCAATGGCACACTGAAAGATCTATTAATAAAAAGTGCATGCAATAGAGGAAATCAATGTTTTGAGTGGAAAGATGGATGAACTTATGAAATTATTTGCTACTAAGAGTGTTTCTTCTGATCCTAATGATATGCCTTTGTCTACTTTGATTGAGAATAATAATGAATCTATGGATGTGAATTTTGTTGGTAGGAATAATTTTGGTAACAACGCTTATAGAGGGAATTTTAATCCTAGGCCCTATCCTAGTAATCCTTCTAATAATTATGGAAATTCCTACAACAACTCTTATGGAAATTTTAATAAGATGCCTACTGAATTTGAGAATAGTGTTAAGGAGTTTATGAATTCACAAAAGAATTTCAATGCTTTGCTTGAAGAGAAATTACTTAAAGTTGATGAATTGGCTAGGAACATTGATAGAATTTCTCTTGATGTTGATTCTTTAAAGCTTAGATCTATTCCTCCTAAGCATGATATCAATGAGTCTCTCAAAGCCATGAGAATTTCCATTGATGAGTGCAAGGAAAGAACAGCTATGATGCGTGCTATGAAAGATGCCTTTATTAAAGCGTGTTCTCCAATTTCCATGAAAATCAAGAGGAAGATCTAAAAGTTATTGATGCGTCTCCTATCAAATCCTTGTTTTGCAATATGAATCTTGATAATGATGAGATTGAATATGACTTACCTTTACCTAGAAGGCGTTCTAAAAATTCGGAGCTTTTAGAGTATGATGCTAAAATTGATAAAAGTGGGATTGAAGAAAGTAATACCTTAGATGTTGCTAAACCCACTATTTTGGATTTACAGGAATTTAATTATGAAAGTTGCTCTTTAATTGATTGTATTTCCTTGTTGCAATCCGTGCTAAATTCTCCGCATGCTTATAGTCAAAATAAAGCGTTTACTAAACATATCGTTGATGCCTTGATGCAATCTTATGAGGAAAAACTTGAGTTGGAAGTCTCCATCCCTAGAAAACTTTATGATGAGTGGGAACCAACTATTAAAATTAAGATTAAGGATCATGAATTTTATGCTTTATGTGTTTTGGGTGCTAGTGTTTCCACTATTCCCAAAACTTTGTGTGATTTGCTAGATTTCCGTGATTTTGATGAATGCTCTCTAAACTTGCACCTTGCGGATTCCACTATTAAGAAACCTATGGGAAGAATTATTATTGTTGCAAATAGGAATTATGTTCCCGTAGACTTTATCATTCTTGATATAGATTTCAATCCTTCATGTCCTATTATTCTTGGTAGACCTTTCCTTAGAACGATTGGTGCAATTATTGATGTGAAGGAAGGGAATATTAGATTCCAATTCCCATTAAAGAAAGGCATGGAACACTTCCCTAGGAAGAAGATAAAATTACCATATGAATCTATTATGAGAGTCACTTATGGATTGCCCACCAAAAATGGCAATACCTAAATCTATCCTTGCTTTTATGCCTAGCTAGGGGCGTTAAACGATAGCGCTTGTTGGGAGGCAACCCAATTTTATTTTTTATTTTTGTTTCTGTTTAGGAATAAATAATCCATCTACATTCTGTTTAGATGTGGTTTTATGTTTTATTTAGTGTTTGTGCCAAGGTAAACCTATAGGATCTTCTTGGATAATAGTTATTTGATCTTGCTGTAATTTCCAGAAACTTTCGGTTCACGAAAACAATTGTTAAAATCACCAGAACATGATCAATAAACAAATTGCCTAGGTCTTACTATTTTGGCTGAAGTTTTGGAGTTCCATAAGTTTGCGTTAGTTACAGATTACTACAGACTGCTCTGTCTTTGACAGATTCTGTTTTTCGTGTGTTGTTTGCTTATTTTGATGAATCTATGGCTAGTAAAATAGTTTATAATCCATAGAGAAGTTGGAATACAGTAGGTTTAACACCAACATAAATAAAGAATGAGTTCATCACAGTATCTTCAAGTGGTCTTTTGTTTTCTTTCGCTAACGGAGCTCACGAGATTTCTGTTGAGTTTTGTGTTGTGAAGTTTTCAAGTTTTGGGTGAATTTTTTTGATGGATTATGGAACAAGGAGTGGAAAGAGCCTAATCTTGGGGATGCCCATGGCACCCCCAAGGACACCAAAAAGTCAAAGCTTGGGGATGCCCCAGAAGGCACCCCCTCTTTCGTCCACTTCCATCGGTAACTTTACTTGGAGCTATATTTTTATTCACCACATGATATGTGTTTTGCTTGGAGCATCTTGTATGATTTGAGTCTTTGATTGTTAGTTTACCACAATCATCCTTGCTGCACACACCTTTTGAGAGAGCCATACATGAATTGGAATTTGTTAGAACACTCTATGTGCTTCATTTATATCTTTTGAGCTTGATAGTTTTGCTCTATGTGCTTCACTTATATCTTTTGAGCTTGATAGTTTTGCTCTAGTACTTCACTTATACCTTTTCGAGCACGGTGGTGGATTTGTTTTAAAGAAACTATTGATCTCTCATGCTTCACTTAGATTATTTCGAGAGTCTTAAATAGCATGGTAATTTGCTTAAAATAATAATATGCTTGGTATTCAAGATTTGTAAAACTTTATTTTGAGTGCGTTAAATACTAAGAAAAGTTTGATGCTTGATAATTGTTTTGAGATATGGAGGTGATAATATCAAAGTCGTGCTAGTTGAGTAATTGGGAATTTGAGAAATGATGTGTTGAAGTTTGCAAGTCCCGTACCATGCACGTATGGTAAACATTATGTAACAAATTTGAAACATGAGGTGTTATTTGATTGTCCTCCTTACATACAAAAAAAGACACATCCGTGACATTTTGGGCCGAACGATTTTTTTTTGTCATACATAGGACACTTCTATGATGATAATTGTGACAAAACCCGGTATCATCATAGATGTGGTGGGCTCCTACTTCTATGACAAAAAATCATGATAGAAAATGGGCTTTTCGTCTTGGGCGGGCCGGAGACGCAGCTGCATGACATTCTTTGGGCCGTCCATGACGGAAAAAACCGTGGTAGAAGCGAAGGGGGGATTTCGGGAGTTGCCGGTTACGGTGGGAGGTCGGGGCCGAGTGATGCACGCTTTCTCAGACGACGCTGCTGCGTGTGTAGGCGTTGGCTCTAACTGAACCCGAAGCGAGGCGTTGGGCTCTAATCGAACCCGGCGATTACCGCAGGCTACGCGTTCATCGAACCCGAGCGATCGATCGATGGCTGTTAATCGAACTCGATGGAGCGATCCTTCGCCGCTGCCGCTAATCAAGCCGATCGATTGGATGAACAGTGAGCGTTGCGGTGGGGGGGGGGTTGAATGAACAGGGAGCGGTGGCCTTGCCTTTGGATGAACATGACCCCGTGGTGTGGAGGGCTGGATGAACAGTAGACGGTGGAGGGGTGGCCGTGGAGGGGTGGTTGAATAGGACCCCGTGGTGTGGAGGGCTGGATGAACAGTAGATGGTGGATGGGTGCCCGTGGAGGGGTGGTTGAACAGTAGCTGGTGAGGTAGCGCGTGGTGGAGGCTCGATGAACATTAGCCCGTGGAGGCTGGAGGAGGTCGACGGTAGCCCGTGGAGGCTGGAGGAGGTCGACGGTGGAGATGAACAGTATCCCGTGGAGTCCCGTTTTGCGGTACGCCACACCCCTCCCGATGAACAGGACCCCGTTCCGACCGTTGCGCTCCAACACAAGTCTGTTTTCGTCCGTTTTGCGACGCCACACCCCTCTCAATCAACAGGACCCCCGTTTTGACCGTAGGAGGTCCGTTTCCTCCGTTTTGCGGTACGCCAGGCCCCTCCCGATCAACAGGACCCCGTTTCGACCGTAGGAGGTCCGTTTCCTCCGTTTTGCGGTACGCCAGACCCCTCCCGATGAACAGGATCCCGTTTCGAACGTGGCCGGTCGAACACAAGGCCGTTTCCTCCGTTGTGCGGTACGCCAGGCCTCGTTTCCATCGCCTGTTTCATCCAAGCCCTCCCGACGAACACAACCACACATTCCGTTCCGACCCAGCCGTTTTGGCTCCCCATGAACACGACGACGACGCTGTTTCTCCGTTCGACCCATCCATGTACATGAGCCCTCGCCATAAGTATGCGCGAGTAGGCGTTCGAGACCCCGCCCGTATGTACACATACGTGGCCGTATTTTCTTTCTTGCGCCCTGGCCGCTGTACGTACGTGTACATGCTACGTGCGCGCCTCTACAACGACCAGTATGTACATACACGTTCGCGACCAGAATGACAATGCTACGTACGCTTCGACCAGGTGGGTCCCGACTGTCAGGCACTTCCTTGCCTGCGAAGATGTAGCTGGTGGGTCCCAGCAGTCAGGGGGGCGAATCGTTTTGGATTTTTTTACCCGGACACACTTCCTTGCGTGCGAAGATGTAGCTGGTGGGTCCCAGCAGACAGGGGGAAACGTTTTTTCGCAAAATAAGGTGGCCCATCTGGTGGGTCCCCGCTGTCAGGTGGAGGAATAATTATTTTGCGCGTAATAAGGAGGCACTTCCTTGTTGCGGCTGTGGACCCAGCTGTCAGCCTCTCCACGTACAGTCCACGTCCGATGGAAGCCATTCCTTGACCACCTTGACCACGCCGCGCCGAGAGCACCAGGGTGGTCGACGACGGCGAGGCCTAGGAAGGGGACGACGCTGAGCCGGGGAAGATGCGGCAGTGGATACCCATGCGTAGAGGAGTATGAGGGTTCACTCGTTCGGCTGCGGTGTGAGGCTGTCGTCGCCGCAGAATAACAGGGGGTGTGGGTGCATAGAGGGATGGCCTGGCCAGCGGTGGGAGTAGTAGGGGGCGGTGAGGCCTCCGCGGCATCACAGCCGACCACGGGCGCTAGGAGCAGGCGGTACGACCGGCGCTGCATTGGGCGGCTGGAGCAAGAAGACCAGAGGTTGAAGAAGCACTACGGCCGTTGGATGGACATCGTACGGTAACTGGAGCTAGAATCGTTCATATATTGACTAAAGTTGACAAAGGCCTCCGTCCCAGTCAACTTAGTAGGCCCTAAGTCAGCCTCCCACCAAGGTTGGTCCCAGCTAGCAGGGGGTATTCATTTTTTTGTGCGTAATAAGGAGGCACTTCCGGTGGGTCCGAGCTGACAGCGGGGGGAGCGTTTTTTCGCGAAATACGGTGACCCGACCTGTGGGTCCCAGCAGTCAGGGGGAAACAGTTTTTTCACGAAATACTGGTGGCCCGTCCAGTGGGTCCGAGCTGTCAGGTGGAGGAATAATTATTTTCCGCGTAATAAGGAGGCACTTCCTTGCGGCTGCCGTGGACCCAACTGTAAGCCTCTCCACGTACAGTACTCTTCCGATGGAAGTCGGTCGTTGACCACATTGAGGACGGCGGTGGACGACGGCGAGGCCTAGGAAGGGGACGACGCGGAGCCGGGGAAGACGCGGCAGTGGAAGCCCGCGCGGAGAGGAGTACGAGGGTTCACCGGTTCGGCTGCGGTGTGAGGCTGCCGTCGCCCTTGAGAATAACAGGGGGTGTGGGTGAGTAGAGGGATGCCCTGGCCAGCGGTGGGAGTAGTAGGGGGCGCTGAGGCCTGCGCGGCAGCACAGCCGGCTACGGGAGGCGGGAGCAGGCGGTCCCACCGGCGCTGCTTTGGCGGCTGGAGCAAGAAGATCGGAAATTGAAGAAACACGACTACCGTTGGATTGACATCCAACGGTTACGTCTGCTAGAATCGTTTGTTGACGTAGTATATAATAACTAAAAAAATCTTGCATACGCGTTAACTAAACAGGCCCACAAGTCAGACCACTCCCTCTTTTTTTAATAATTTATATATAGCTCATGGAAACTTCTTATGCAATTTATTGCAGTCGTTTTTTTGGTTGGCCAGGGACAATTTCGCATATTTATTTGGGTTCCAAACTATTTTTAATACCGAAATATCGAGCCAGATTTAAAGTACTTTGAAGATATATTTGAATTAGGTTAATGCCCAGTGAAATAGGAATCTGAAAATGTGAAAAAAATCAGAAATTATAAAGTAATTGCCAATTTGCCATCTGTTTTTATATTTACAACCCATTTCATATTACTTTCAAGATTTGCAGGCGTCTTGAAAGAGTTGCAGCCAATCGGCGTATGAGAAAATAAGTAGGCCTGGATTGGGTATTCTTTAGAAAAAATAAACTGGGCTCATTTTCACAAAGAAAAAATAGCTGGGCTGGTCACCTGGTGAACATAATACATAAGCCTGGGCTAGATGGGCCACAGCCCAGTTCAAACCCTGTTCCGTCTCAACAATACCAAACAAAAAAAAAATTACTGCTCGAGTAGCTACGTCCCAGGTGTCAGCCGATCTTGTGCTGTTCTCTTGTCTATTGACTATATACGCTCACAATGTCGTGGGTCCCAGATGTCAGGAAAACACTAGGAGGAAGCATTTTATTTTTCCATACGCTGACGTGGTGGGCCCCTACCACATCCTCTCCACGTACTTCTGCCGATTCCTGTTGTTTGTTGACCATGTTGACAACGCGAGAGGGCGGCGCCGCGGCGAGCGCACCAAAGCGCGCGGAGGACGTCGGCGTTAACGATTTAGGAGACGGTGGGGTGGCGATGCGTGCGCTGAGGCGCAGCCAGCCATGGGAGGCGGAAGCAGGCGGCCCCGCCGGCGCTGGTTTGGTTTTGGCGGCTGGAGGAAGACAGGACTGAAGAAACACAACAGACTGTAAAAGCAGCAGGAGTACTTAACAACCTTAACTGAAACCAGCAGGGGCACTTAACAACCATAGCTGAAAGCAGTATGAGTACTTATACAGGTTCAACCGTACAAAGTACGCCTCGAAGAGTGCTACTTTGCCTACAGTTAACCAAGGGTGAGGCCGCCAAGGCCCAGGCGCCACCCCGCGCATCCACAACCTTCTGAAAGCAGCTTCATCTCGCAACGTGGTCAATAAACAGGATATTCGCTTTAGAGTCATGGAAAAGCATGAACATAATCTTCTGTCTTATTCTCCAAGATGGACGGACCTTCATTATCTGAGACCACCCACGAATAAGTATCTTTTCACCTCCAAGGGGAATTGAGTAGGTCGACATAAACATCATGTTGTGACCAAGCGCAAGTCTGACCCGACCATGGTCAGGCATCTGTATAGGAACAATAGAACTCGACAGTTCCTGTTTCAAGAAGATCACAGCTGTAAAACTGTGTATAAGCAATAGTTTATGAACAACATATATAACAGAAAACAGCTCGTACCATAAGTTTCTCGACACAGTTGGACCTGTTCAACGAGTGCAGCAGTGGCACACATATCCCACGTGGCCTTCCACCATTGAAACGCCCCACAAGGACCTCAAGACAATCAATAAAGTGTAGGAACTTGTGGATGTCGATCCAGCCAACTTCAGTGCCATTAGTAACAGCCGAGTTATTACACAGTAACAAACGAGCAAACTGCTTAACTCTGAAAAAACCTACACGTGCCACCAATTATAAGAAAATATTAGTTAGAAGTAGCATCTTCGTGAGAGATTCGTTACTACTTCTAAAGTTAAATTGTGATTAATTAGACAGAATAGGTGGATTAAGAAGTAATCGAGGCAACAAGCAAGAACCAGATACAAAACTAACATGGATGAACAATTGGAACGACGTCGGGGTGGAAGATCGCAGTGAAGATGAGAGCAGGTTCTGCTATTTCTATCAACATTCGTGTGCCAACTTTCAGTCCGTAACACTTGAGAAAGTTTATCCAAGTTCGGCCATAAAAAAAGCAGCGATCTTCTTGGTTCATGAACCCAACTCGGAAGTAATATCCATGGCTTGTCTTCACTGTGACCATTAAACTAGTGTATTCAGTTATGGCAAGGCCGAGCATCTTGAGTACATGTGTTCTGGCAGAGCAAATAATACACTGCAGGAAAAGTAATATGACAACACAGCATGTTCAAAAAAACCCCACCCTCCCGGATAGAGAAGAGGATTCTAGGAAGATACTGTGCACGTTTCAAAATGCTGTGTTAGGATGAGAAGGAACAAGTGTGGCGTCTCGCCGAGGGCGCAGAAATCTATAGGGTACTCGCACTTTGGGCCTCGCAAGCTGAAACACACTAGATTGATCTGAAGAAAAAATGCATCAGCAATGGCGGCTGCCATCCTAGGATTACCTGCGACCAAGGGACTTGGATTTATCGGGGATGGATGAAGAATTCGTACCTAGTTCTCCATAAACCCTATGCAATTGCCGAGCGGGGGTTTTCTCTGAACAAGCAGACAAGGGAGAAGGGGATTCAGGCCCAGTGAAATATTGCCACTTCGTCTGTCCAGCTTACTGCTAAAGCTGGAAAGGGGGGGTTGTGATTTGACGGCTCATTGGGCATTACTGCGGCGCTACGACCGGGGTGTGTCTACCGTGAAGTTGTGCACTCTAATTTGTGCATATGGCACGTGGACCCCGTTGTCGGTTGCCCCACATATCAGCGAAAGGAAGTAGAAAGACAGGAGTAACTAGTTACACATAAATATATTTTTTGACAGAGATACTCCCTCTGTAAAGAAATATACAAATATTTTATATCATAGGCTCACCTTGCCGAGAAATATACTCCCTCTGCAATGTACGGGCATTATGGGGGTTCAGCTTTTTTTATGGGGGTTCAGCTGAGAATATAATACTTAGATAGGCTCACGGTTCTGGACTTTGGGCCGCAGGCCGACCCTGCATGTTTGGGGGCCCATGTGTTCTACCTCAGCGCTTTTCATATTGCAAGCGATCGGTACTGCGCTGGTTTTAGATGCTGTCGCAAGGCGAATACACAAAATTGAATAAAGCACGACAGCTGTTGGAATGAAATCAAACGACAGTTCCTAACCAGCAATCAGAGTTGCAATTCTATCAACGATATACCATGTGATAAATAATACTGTCGTACTACTTATACACACAGGACACTTGTTTCACCATGCCAGATTATTACATCAAAATCTCTCGGAGGATAGATCAGTTCGGCAGTTGCGTGCTGCTACTGAAGAATTTCAAAGTTGATTTGGACCAGCTCTCCTTGCCAAGAAAGTTCGATTTTTACATCATCCCCTACCACAAGATATGATTTAGATTTGAACCTTGACCATCCTTTAGCATCAATCATCATGCGACCATCCTTTGTACTTACGTATATTGAGCAGGTTCATTCACACCAAGGCTGCGCATGGTAAGAGAAACTTGGCATGATGCGCCCGGATAGTTGAACAACTCCCTCGTTGCTCTAGGAATTCTCTGTTTGCAAACAAGAAGACATACCCAAACAGTTAGATCAACACAGTGAATCATGTGAAACAACATGGAAAGAAAAAAGAACGAAGCACTTGGGCGGCCAATGCTTACCAAGAAGGTGGACATGTTGGTTTTTTTAAGGACTTTGGTATATGAATTGCAAACTGCAGCCCAGTCTGTTGCCGGTGCAACTGCACGTGCCGGACCAAATGCAAGTGCAAGTGTTGGTGCAGGTGCCGAAGCCACTGCTGCTGCCGGAGATGGTGCTCCTTGTAGAGCTGGTGCCGGTGTCGATGCCCGATCCTCCGGTACATCAGACTGATCCACTGACGCAGTCGGTGCCCAATCCTCAGCTGGATCAGACTGAGTTGTTGCTGCTGTCAGTGCTAGAGCAACTGCCGGTGCTTGATCTGTGTGAGACAACGGCAATCGTGTCTGGTCTGCTATGATCAGCTTTATAACTTGACTAGGATCCGTGACCGTGATCCAGTTTTTTTCTTCATTTCTTTTAAACGCGAGAAGGACTAATTGTGGCGTTTTTGTTAAACCAAACTGCAGTTCATCATAGGGATTCAGCTTGTACTCAGACAACAGACTGATCCAATTTTTTCCAGTAATACAAGTGATGGACAGTGCCTTCGTTACTGACACGACATAAGAAGTGAAACCTACAAAAATAGCCATCGTAGAGCAAACCAAACGGTTTATTCTGTGGTGAATGTCACATGGCAAAACCTGCATCGTAAAATTGCAGGAAAAGAAAGAAAACATGACATTAAATCAATAAGATTTAGACAGTAAATCAATAAGATTTACTTGATGTGACACGAGTGAATCCTTACTAGGAAATCACTATGTTGAAGTACTAAACAGAAGATTGATCGTCCAACTACGCGTGGCATGCAGGGGCCCCGCCTACTCCCGCAAGCAGGACAGTCCAAAGGTCGTGACAAATCGTATGGACCGAACATCCATGGGACTGGAAATCCTGGTGGGTGCGATAAACCCTGCAATGCATACAGATATTGGAGTGTAACCATAATTGATAAACCAGCCTCACAAAAAATATGATCTGAATACTTCAAAATGTACAGATTGAATTGAGTGGACAGACATTAACATAGACCGTTCTCAGGACTGACCACACACCAAAAGCGGCAGTACTAATAAACAATACAGGGTTCACAAACACAAATCAAGTACTGAACAATAGTACTTACAACAGACAAGCAAAGTTGCACTAACTAAACTCTGCAGACTATTTCTTGCCATTGACCTACGGGATGAACCCCGCATAACTGACTAGGCCATGGACTTCGTGTGAGATGTCTACATGCACCATCACCATCTTGTCAACCTTGGAGAACCTAAAAGAGTGGTCTTTCCACTCATAAACATGATGATGAAGACAGGCCACATCAGATTTGTTGGGAAGCTTTACAAGAACCACACCCTTCGTAATCGAAGGCACAACCAAGAAATTGTTGTGGTCAAGTACAGCCTCGAGAACACGCCTGACAACAATGCTACAGGAAAACACTAGTTCACGACACGTGGTGACAAGGACACAGCAGCTGGATAGTTCAGCAGTAGAACTCATCATCAGGTCTTCCAGTTCACATGGCATGACTTTGAGAACTTCATCTCCACCGCGGACCTGGTTCTAATTCAAACAGAAACCATATTTCATTACTACCTCCGTTCAAACATATAAGATGATTTTCGATAATATACTACATATATGACTACACATACGCACAGAAATGAGTGAACAAAGACACTAGAACATGTCTTCAAAGGCATGAGAGCAGAGGGATTACATGCAATATCCATAACACAAATTCTTGAGGAAAATATACCCTCTTAAAAGGTAGCATTGATGTTCATAAAGTACTCCCTCCGTCCCAAAATTCTTGTCTTAGATTTGTCTAGATACGGATGTATCAAGTCACATTTTAGTATTAGATACATCCGTATCTAGAAAAATCTAAGACAAGAAATTTGGGACAGAGGGAGTAGTTGAAAGTAATCTATAAGAAATCAGTGTCAACCTCTCGCATGTTCTGGTCAAAAAGGAACTTAGAACCGTCATTTGGCACACTAAAATCACATGCAAGATCACCCAGAAAGTTGTACTACCAGTACTAGTACTGCGTGTTAGATGAAAAAACACGATCAAGATCGAGAAAAAGATCGTCAACAAGAGACATTACGGACTTGCTTAATGAGGGATCTCGGAGAGGGGGCTTGGCCAGGCGATGGCTTTGAGCTTGTCTGCGGTAGTCTCGGCGGGGTGCTTGCGCTTCTTCGTACCATGAGCCTCGGCGGTTTTGTCCAGAGCCATAGACATCACGTCGGCCGGTGCTCGGCGTCCATCCAGGAGAGGAAGCTGAGAGAAGAGTGAAAGGAGGAACGAGATGAGGGAGAAGCGAAGCGAGTGGGGGTTTTCTTCTAGAGAGGAAGCTGAGAGAGAAGAGTGAAATGATGGTTGCTTCGTCCGTCCAACTTACTGCTGGAAAGGAGGGGGTTTTGTGATTTGACGGCTCATTGGGCATTACTGCGGCGGTTCGATCGGGGTAGTCTACCGTCACTCTACTACGGAGTAATTTAGTGCATGGCTGGTGGACCCAGGTGCTGGCTGTCCCACACGTCAGTGAAAGTGAGTAATTTAGTGCATGGCTGGAGGAGGATCCGCATGGTAGAGCGTGTCAACTGTTTTTCATTCTGAAGAAAAAAATGATTACATCAAGCGTTTCCACTCTTACGACGGAGGAGTGCGAAACACGGCAGCCACTTGAACATACACAGTGCTCCTACTACTAGGCATGTGCGATGGTTCATACGTCGATTACTACACAATCTTGTTGCTAGTGTAGTAAGATATGACGATAACAAATGATGTTGTGAGCATGTCAACTACTACTAAATGTAACATAGTACCGCTTTTTCGACTGTCCGTTCGAGAATGAAAGGTGAGATCAATGTTAGCAGAACTAGGTCCACATAAGACGGAGAGTGCGGTGCTACATGAGTCCACGAAACATGAACCATCTGAAGCACATCCTATAGTGTTAGACAGGGTGTATGAAGGGTGCACGGGATGGGAGCAAAAGTTCCCTTCTCGACCCACTTTTGGGTGTTTGGCAGAGTGCATGAAGGGTGCATGAGTCCACACTCGTAGGTTGAAAAAAATACACGAAGAGGAAACAACTATATTGAGATGAGAACGCCACCAAACACACCCACACGCTTTGTGCTGTTGATCGATCTGCACCGTCTGAGTTTGATCCAACGGTCATGTTGCGCCGAGACATGGACATGCCCATGCAGAGGGCGCCTAAACACCACCGAAGTCCCTCTGCTTCTCGAGGCGCACGACGTTGGTGATGCAGGGTGCAACCGCCCGCAGAGCTCGCTCCCGGTCGATGGGAGCCAGCTCGTCAAAGACGGCGTCCAATGGCACGGCTGGATTCCGGTGACGGAGCCCTGAAAGGATTCGCCCGGCAATGGCGACGGCAGCGCGCAACCCCTCCTTGTCCAACTCAGCCCCCACCATCGCGCGGAGACGGCTCAGCTCCTCAGAGATATAGGTGAAGAAGGAGACCAGGTCAGGAAGCCGCAGCTCGTTGAAGTCGACCGGGTTTAGCCCGACGGCCGGCATCGTCGCGCTGGCACGACGGTAGGCATCGCGCAGCCGCAACACGTGCGTGGCAACTTGGTTCACCAAGTGGCTGAGGAGATCCTGGACCTCGTCACGATCGGCCAGCTCACGCTCCAGCCGGCTCCCCTGACGGCCTATCGTATCTCCCGCTTTCTGCAGCAACGCCTCCGACGCCTCGAGCATATTTGTGGTGGACGCCTGCCGCTTTTGAAGCTCCATGAACTCCCACACATAATGGAGGAGCATGGCACTCCTCTCCTCCTTGAGCTCACAGAGCTCCACGTCCTTGGCCCTGAGCTCCGCATCCTTGTCATGGAGCTCCTGTGTCAAGCGCCTCACCTCGGACTCCGTGATCTGCTGCGCCGCCATGGCACCAGGTAGAAGCAATGGGAGAGGAAGCAAAGGGGGCGAAACGGCTGAAAGGCAATGCAATCTACGGGAAGGCGGAGGGAGCCAGCCGAGGAGCGGGGAATCTTTTGGTTTTCACCACGGTAAAACACCAGTCGACGACTTCTCACATCAGGGAGCAGTGGGTTTTTACAGGCGGAGTCATCGTGACTAATTGCTACCGCGCCTGCTCCCGTCAATCAAAAAATTAAAAATCCTGTCGCGCCTGCCCCCGTCAATCAAAAAATTAAAAATCGTGCCGCACCCAAACACCAGGGCAACGCCGCGGTGGATATTTAAATTTACCTGCCGGCAAGTAGATAAAAAAAGGGGTGAAAAAATAAATGTGGCGGCAGCCTAGCTAATCGGTCGAACTAGCCCAACTAGCTAGCCACCGTGCTTCACTGATGTACTCGGCGGGAAAGGCGGTCTTTCGTGATTTGACGACTCATTTACTTGCTTGGCGCTTCTGACCGAGGAGGACCCAGAAAAGCGGTAGGGCGTCCCGCGTCAGGAAGAATATATCGTGCACCACAGGAGGACCCGAAATCAGCAGCGGTAGGGTGTGCCACGTCTCGGCACGGAGGAAAAATGTGTGTGTAAAAATATATTGTATCAGACGTAGTACCTATGGTTCGACCTCGGGACCCAGCTAGTCGGTCGAAAACACCCCACTAGCCACACAGCTTCATCATGCAAACGTGGTACGGTTAGCTCCGTCTCGACCAGCCACAACGTCTCTTGTTCTAGGCGATTCTTCTATTTTCAAGCTTTTTTTAGTTGTAATAACACCACGGCAAGCTAGCGCCGCTCTTCGTGTGTGCCCGTGCAAAGGTTAGACGATGGAGAGAAGAGAGATTGAGATCGCAGACCTGGGACCCGCCCGTAAGTGAGACAACGGTCATGCACGTGTTGACGAGGCACTCCCTCTACTATACTCAACACAAGTACTGTATAAAATCAAGTTATGGGACAAGCCAACAACCGTTCATTTTTTCAGGCTATCGACTTACGCTTTGTAGTCCAGGTTGCCAGTTCGAATCTCGTCTTTCAGATTTGTTAGTTTTAGGTCCAAATTTGATTAATGACAAGTGGGACCCCCGTGTGTTGTTCCGATATTTCAGTGTAGGATGGTTTTTTTGAACAAACACTTTGCGCGGTTAGACAAGTAACGCCATGAGTTACACGTATTTTGCAAGTTTACGAACAAAAATGACAGCGGCATAGAATATCACATCCACCCCCCAGCTTAGATACTATGGTGATACAAGTTTTTACACCGTTGGAAGTGAGATCCAATGGCTTGGGAGTAGTCTTTGTAATTATGCGCAATTTCCAAACTCTCCAAAGTTTTTTTTGGCAAATAAAACATTCAGGCCTCGTGTGTGCCGCTGCATCTTCGGTCCAACGGCTCCCCGGTGCTCATATTAGGTGCTCCCCGTAGCTTAATTACCCGCTACGGTGATATGAGCATCTAGGTCGTATGATTAGTGATCAGATGGCACATGCATAGTACTTGTACTTTCTGTGCATTTCCCAAACTCTATCAGCCGTATATTGCAAAAACATTCAAACCTCCTATTGTGGGCCGTTAGATCTCAGTGAACTCGTATAACCATAGAATCTACGGTGCGGGAGCACCTCATACTCTCCCATGCGAGAAAACATAAGGTGATATCGCAGCTTGGATGCTACGGTGATACGAGCTTGGAGGTCGTTTGATCTGAGATCCAATGGCATCTGAGCAATCTTTGTGCTTGTAAGCAGTGGCCGAACTCTTTTGGGGCTTTTCTGCAAAAAAGCATTGGAACCACCGAGGAGGTGTTGGGTCACAAATCCAACGCCTCCGAAGAGCTTGTATCACCAAAGCATCTAAGGTGTGGTAGCACATGATATTCTTACATACAGGAGAATATGATGTCCTCCTTCATCTTAGATGCTACGGTGATCTGAGCTTCGAGGTCGTTGGATATGGGATCAAAGGGCATCTAAGTAGTTTTTGTACAAATTGTGTGCAATTCTCAAACTCATCAAGGTTTCGTGCAAAAAATTAAGACACATCATGTGAGCTGCTATATCTCAGATCTACAAGCTCCAAGCAACTCGTGTCGGTATATAGCATCTAAGGTATGGGGCACATGATATTCTCCCGGGGAGGAGGGGTGGGGTGCACAACCAATCGGTGGTTGGGAGGGTGGGGACAAATATAATCTAAACAACCCTAAACAGATCTCCACAATTTTATCTAAGGTCGAGGGGTTGACCCCCGACAATCATAGCTCCGCCTAAACACAACATTTGCATGTATTGTAGTACTAGACTTATATTCATGTTTCAGTTTCATGTTCATTTTAAATATTGAACTGAGGACCATGGATGTCTTACATTTTACTCCTTAGTTTCCTAAATATTAGTCTTTTTAGAGGCTTCAAATGGACTGGCACATACAGATGTATATAGACATATATTAGAGTCTAGATTCACTCATTTTGCTCCGTATGTAGTCACTTGTTGGACTCTCTAAAAGACTAATATTTAGGAATAGACGGAGTATTTTTGAACTCGTGTCATACATGCTTGGGTTGGAAAAATAGATGCACTATACTTATTGGATTGTTGTTGTGTTCGTGCATGTGTGTCTGTGTGTGTGTGTCTGTGGTCATATGCTTGATACATACAAAGTTTTCGCATCTCCATATTGTTCATCTTTTAAATTTGAATTTCCATTGGAAAACTTACTAGGGGTACCATGAAATGTGAAATCCACGTTGAGATCACTATATCACAAATTTACTCTAATTCAACAACTCGTCATAAATCAATTACCACGTTGAGATTAGTATTTGCAAGGAAAATATGGATATTGTAATACACATAGATTCGTTTGGCAATTTAAAAGGTTCCTTTCGTATTCTCAAATGGTAGGACCCAACGGCGTACCAGCCAGACCTTGGCTCGTGTTGATCCTAAAAAAACGGGCTCGTGTCCTTCGGTGGCATGCGTGGTACGCACATTAGGCAACCCCAACCAGTCGAGCCTCAGCGTTTCAAGTCGAAGTATCTGGCGGCCAGAATTCCAGCCCTAGGAAATTCCCCTCAAGTCCCCAGTCCATAATGACTACCGATGAACAACGGAGGGATGCTTTAGTAACTAGACAACGTTACCTACCGTGCCGAGCACAGTTCAATTCCCTCGGTCGCCGCTCGTCAAGGTCACCCGTCAACTGCATTGCCTAGTACTACTACTACTACACCAGGATGAGCACATAATTGAGCCCGTTTGTTCGTGCCTAGTACTTGAGTTAATATATCAGGCAATGCACTGGTACAGAGGGATTATCCTTTTACTCCCTCCTTTCCGGTTTATAGGGCTTATCTCAAAATTTTAGTTTTCCCATTTTATAAGTCTCAATTTGGTTGTTCCCCATCACATGTTCAGATTTCAAGGTGCAATAAATCATTACATGCAAGTATTAAGAGAAAATTGACCAATGCATGTACTTTAAGCATGCATGCATTGCAATTAATGCATTCGTAAACACAATTTTTAAGGAAAACAAGCGCATTAATTGAGTGGTTTTGCAAACTACAACAATTGTTCCACCACTCACCATCTACCTTGGTTGGTGAGATTTTTGAATTGAGCCCTATAAATCGGAAAGGTGGTTTAACTAAGCAAATTGTTTGACCAAATCCTTTCTTAAGAAATACAACAGGACAGATGTACGGCTTGAAAATTTATTGCATGATGCAGGTTATGATATTGTTTCGAATCCTGGATCTTAAATTTCAGAAAATCCAAAAGTGAGCATAAATTCTTGAAACTAAGCATGGTCACGTGATATGGCACAAATATGACTTCGTAAGTTTTTTCTTCAATTCGAGACAAGCTGCTTATGACAAGTTGCACAAATGAAGAGCCAAGGTATTTTGGAACAAAGACCTGTCACGTTAAGGCAAACGCTTTCACTATTGAAACCGTGGGCGTTTACGTGCCGCCACGAGTCCCCGCTTCTCATCGGCAGGTGCTGTCCTAGCATGCGTGTGAGTCGACGGGAGGCGTGCGAGCAGACCGCTGCGCCGGCTGTCTGGGAGGCGTGCGAGCAGACCGTTGTGCAGACTCACCAGGAGGCGAGCCCTTTGACCAGGCTCCGCCGCCCACCGTCGTCTCAACTTCTCCCGCTTTTAATGTTGCCGGCACCGCAGTTTAAAATCAACCCCGCACTACCCGGTATCGCTACAATCCTCTCTCTTCCTCTCCGATTCTCCTGCCGTCTACCTCCAACTAGCCTGACCTAAACGTACGCCATGCCGCATCACGATGGTCTGCCCTTAGTATTCCAGTTTCATGAGGAAGACACCCAGCCGGAGTCTCAAGAACATAAGGCGCTTTGGGAAGAGCTTGAACTGGCCTTGCGGGAAGACGCCGCGCCTGTCCCCGCTCTCGTTCCGGCTCCCATCGCCCCGACTGCGCCAGCGCCCATCCCCGTGGCATTGATGGGCTGAGAGCCGCACATTGTCACCGAGCTTGATGCCACGGGGTTCCATGAGGTCCCCGCCGACTTCCACGCGCCCGTGCACCTCCCAACGCATGCGCCGCTGCGTGCATCGACGCAAGACGCTGCGCCCGTGCGGTGCTGCACCTGCCAGCGCATGTGGCGCTGCGTGCATCGACGTGCACGCCTGCAGCGGTGCCCGTGCACATGAATGTCTCCGCCGCGCCGTTGACAGCGCATGTCCCCGCGGGTGCCAGTGCCCCCCTCAGCGGCATGGATGGCCGCCGTCGACCGCTTCCTTGCACCAACGCCAGTCGCCTCCTCCCGCCAGTTGACTCGCTCCGAAGTCCAGAACATTTTGGCCTTCCTTGAAGCTAGGGCAACGTCCAGGAGTACGCCAACAACGGCGCAAGACGCCGCCGTCGCCCGTCGGTCGATGGCCCGGCGACACCTGAGCACGACAGAGGAGCCGCTTCCCACCGCGAGACGCCCCCGCCGCCGCCGCGTAATCTAAATTTGCCATGAAAAATGTTCGGATTGCCATGATTAAAATCCGTACGTTTATCATTTCCGTTTATTTTATATTGATCATCGTATAATTTAAAGTCGGAGTCAGACTGAACGAAATGTATGGTATGATCGATTGAATGTTCTGCTAGAGCCGCATCAAATTAAATATAAAACGTCATCAAGCCACATGTATTCCTTGTCATCCAACGACCTAGACTGCTTCAATGTCGAGCGCTCAACACGTTTAGCGTGCAGTTAATTTCATGCCAAAATAGTGCTAATCACATGACAACATTGTTGGAAATATGCCCTAGAGGCAATAATAAAATGTTTATTATTATATTTCCTTGTTCATGATAATTGTCTATTGTTCATGCTATAATTGTGTTATCTGGAAATCGTAATACATGTGTGAATACATAGACCACAACATGTCCCTAGTAAGCCTCTAGTTGACTAGCTCGTTGATCAATAGATGGTTACGGTTTCCTGACCATAGACATTGGATGTCGTTGATAACGGGATCACATCATTGGAAGAATGATGTGATGGACAAGACCCAATCCTAAGCATAGCACAAGATCGTGTAGTTCGTTTGCTAGAGCTTTTCTAATGTCAAGTATCATTTCCTTAGACCATGAGATCGTGCAACTCCCGGATACCGTAGGAGTGCTTTGGGTGTACCAAACGTCACAACGTAACTGGGTGACTATAAATGTACACTATAGGTATCTCCGAAAGTGTCTGTTGGGTTGGCACGGATCGAGACTGGGATTTGTCACTCCGTATGACAGAGAGGTATCTCTGGGCCCACTCGGTAATGCATCATCATAATGAGCTCAATGTGACCAAGTGGTTGATCACGGGATCATTAATTACGATACGAGTAAAGTGACTTGCGATGCGAGATTGAACGAGGTATTGGGATACCGGCGATCGAATCTCGGGCAAGTAACGCATACCGATTGAATGAAGGAATTGTATATGTGATTGCTTGAATCCTTGACATCGTGGTTCATCCAATGAGATCATCGTGGAACATGTGGGAGCCAACATGGGTATACAGATCCTTTGTTGGTTATTGGCCGGAGAGCTGTCTCGGTCATGTCTGCATGATTCCCGAACCCGTAGGGTCTACACACTTAAGGTTCGGTGACGCTAGGGTTATTAGGAAGACTTGTAAGTGATTACTGAATGTTATTCAGAGTCCCGGATGAGATCCCGGACGTCACGAGGAGTTCCGGAATGGTCTGGAGGTGAAGATTTATATATAGGAAGTTGTCATACGGTCACCGGAAAGGTTCAGGGGCATACCGGTATTGTACCGGGGCCACCGGAGGGGTTCCCGGGGTCCACCGGGAGGGGCCACCTCTATCGGAGGGCCTCATGGGCCGTGTGCGAAAGGGAACCAGCCGCTAAGTGGGCTGGGCGCATCCCCCCTTGGGCCCATGCGCCTAGGGTTGGGAGGGAACCCTAGAGGGGGCGCCCCCCTTGCTTGGGGGGCAAGCCCCCTCCCCTTGGCCGCCCCCTCTAGATCTCATCTAGAGGGGGCCGGCCCTGATACGTCTCCAACGTATCTATAATTTATGAAGTATTCATGCTATTATATTATCCTTCTAGGATGTTTGATATACATTTATATGATATTTTGTATGATTTTTGGGACTAACCTATTAACCTAGAGCCCAGTGCCAGTTTCTATTTTCTCCTTGTTTTTGAGTTTTGCAGAAAAGGGATACCAAACAGAGTCCAATTGACGGGCCAATTTTGATGATTTTTTATGGACCAAAAGAACACCACGGAGCATCGGAGTTGGGCCAGAAGAGTCCCGAGCTGCCCACGAGGGTGGGGGGCGCGCCCACCTGGTACGGGCGCGTGGGCCTGCCTCGTGGACAGCTCGGGAAACCTCGGAAAATTAACCTAGATCGAGAGATCCGCCGCTGCAAGCCTCTGTAGCTACGAGAAATCAATCTAGGCCCTCTCTGGCACCCTGCCGGAGGGGGCCATCATCACCGGTGGCCATGGAGGAGTATCCCGGAGGGGCCATCATCACCATGAAGGCCAAGGACCAGAGGGTGGAGGCCATGGAGGAGGAAGCACAAGGGGAGAACCTCTCCTCCTCTCTCTTGGTGGCACCGGAGTGCCATCGAGAGGGGAATCATCGCCACGGTAATCATCTTCATCAACATCACCATAATCATCACCATCCCCATCTCTTTTACGCGGTCCACTCTCCCACACCCCGCTGTAATCCCTACTTGAACATGGTGCTTTATGCCACATATTATGATCCAATGATGTGTTCCATCCTATGATGTTTTGAGTTGATATCTTTTATCTTTGGGTTGATTGATGATCTAGATTGGTATGAGTTGTATGTTTTACATTGGTGCTGTCCTATGGTGCCCTCCATGTCGCGCAAGCGTGAGGGATTCCCACTGTAGGGTGTTGCAATAAGTTCATGATTCGCTTATAGTGGGTTGGTGAGTGACTGTAACACAAACCCGAGTAAGAGGGATTGTTGCGTATGGGAATAAAGAGGACTTGACGCTTTAATGCTATGGTTGGGTTTTACCTTAATGATCTTTAGTAGTTGTGGATGCTTGCTAGAGTTCCAATCATAAGGGCATATGATCCAAGTAGAGAAAGTATGTTAGCTTATGGCTCTCCCTCATATGAAACTGCAATAGTGATTACCGGTCTTGTTAACAATTGCCTAGGACAATTCCGCACACCGATCCACCATTATTCCACACTCCCTATTTATATTATTTAGTAATATATTCTAACTTTATGATAACAACACCTACTTTTATATTTTAGCTCTCTGATATCATGCAAAATTATCCTCTTCATACCCACAACGTAGTTTTATTTCCCGTTGCTAGTTGGAAGTAAACGTTCGGTGCACGTAGAGTCGTATCAGTGGCAGATAGGGCTTGAGAGAATATTGATCTTACCTTTAGCTCCTTGTGGGTTCGACACTTCATACTTATCACTTCCACCTTTGGAAAGTGCTACGATGATTCCTTGCACTTCGGGATTATCAGGCCCCCTTCCCCCTTCCTCTATAAATAGAGGGGCGAGGGGAGGGCTGCACCCTCCTCCTTGCTGGATCAACGCGCGGGAGACGTCTCCGCTCCGTACGTTTATTGAACGCGGAGGTGCCGTCCGTTCGGCACTAGGATCTTCGGTGATTTGGATCACGACGAGTACGACTCCATCAACCCCGTTCTCTTGAACGCTCCCGCTCGCGATCTACAAGGGTATGTAGATGCACTCTTCTCTCTCGTTGCTAGATGACTCCAATTGATCTTGGTGATGCGTAGAAATTTTTTATTTTCTGCAACGTTCCCCAACAAACACGCAAATAATATTCTAGTAGTTAATATCCACATGCACTTAATATACTTCCAAATTAACGTGCATTGCACGTACACACTGACTAGTGCTTCTAGTACGTGAAACTGGTGCCGTGACTTGTGAACGCGTCCAGATATGGTCAACGGCAACATCGCCCGCGAGTTCTTCCTGTTTGCCCGTGCGTCTAAATGCAGAAGGGGAGGAGAGAGAGAGAGCACACATGGAACCCACCAGTAAGTGAAGGCAAATAGTACTAAAAATAATATTACATGTTATCCATTAATTAGGCTATGGTAATATAAAAACATTATGTGAACAAAGGGGGTACAACAAACATTGCTATTCTACGTATGTTGCCTATTGACGTGCGGCTTGAAGGCCCGATCGCATGTTCGATCCTCGTCCTTTATTTTTTAATTTGTATATGGGTCCAAATTTGTTTCATGACATGTGGGCCCCTCGGTGTGTAGTTTGTAGCACTTTAATTTGTGGGTTGAAATTTGTTCCATTCCAACTGGACTATCGGTGTGTATTTTTATAGCTTATTTATAATAATTAAAGAGAACAACATAGTTTTTTAAATAATACCATGGTGCGACGTTGAAGGCGAGAAAGGACGTGCGAGAGAGCGATGACCGAGCCAGAGGGAAATCAACTAGGGGAGTTGCGTGGGTTGCAACGGCGTTTGGAGTAGTTGTGGGCCGAATGCTACGAAAATATAATCTAAACCAACCGGAATAAATGCCTACACAAATTAATCCAAGGTTGGAGTGCCCCTCGCAATGTAAATAGCTCTGGCTTTGCGAGGGATGGAGAGGTAGTAGCTTCAACGCATGGAAGATACGGTATGAGAAAGCGAGGTCAATCGAGAGACATATAGATAGAGAGACAAAGTGAGTGTGGTCCGACATTCATTGAACAAATATATATGCTCGGAGAGATATTGTCCGATTGAGCTTTTGGTAAGGGTGAGGGCTGTAAGATAGAGCTTGAGAGATGATCCAGTCCGCGACGTGTAGATATATTTTGTGCATGGGAGGAAGCAAGGTCAACCGATCACATAGGGTCGCCGTGCGATCGAAAGAGTGAGACGGGTTGGAGAGAGTGACCTAGATAGACGATGTGCGTGAGAGAGTATACAATGTGAATAGGTCGAATTGGGCTCAAACATGGTGATATATCGTTTTTTTCCGAGAAAGAGCGAGGTAAATCGAGACATACGGAGAGAGAGATAGATATAGATAGAGAGAGAGAGAGAGAGAGACACTGAGTGAGCATGGCCCACCATGAGGTCGAAAGAGTGGCGGCGGCTTGGATGGACTGACCTAGATAGACAATCTGCGTGAGAGAGTATAGAGTGTGTTGATCGAGGCCCGAAAATGGAGATATATCATTTGTGTGTGAAAGAAAACGAGGTTAAACAAGACTCAGATAAAGAGAGCGAGATTGAGCGAGTGTGGCCCGCCGTGCGGAAGAAAGAGTGAGACAGTCTTGAGGGAGTGACCTAGATATACAACGTCGTTAAATGCGCACGAGAGGTTGGGGGGGCTAGATAGGCAATGCATGTATTTAGCGGGAGAGGGTGAGAGGGAAAGGGGGGGAGAGAGAGCTCGGCATGGGGTGCAATGGGGGGTGTGTGAGGTAAGTACATTTGGTAACAGGAGTGGAAAAAGAGGTTGTGTAGTTGAGAGACTTAGAGATCGAAACATGGAGAGAAAGAATGAACGTGTGTTGGAAACCGATAGCTTGCTAAGATGGTTAGGAGAGGAAGATTGACCGATACAGGAAGTATGTTGCGTTTGTCTTGTGGCAGGGGGGCTAAAAGAACATTTGAATGTACATAGTACGAGACTTAATATCGATGTTTCAATTCAGTGTACATTGTAAGATTTGAACCGAGGACCAGGCATACGGGTAATTATTTCGACTTCATGCCATACTAAGTTTCGAAAAGTTGACATTGGATCAATTTGTTGTGCTATTTTGTAGGTCATATGTTTGAATCCATCCAAAAGTTTTCTCACTACCATGGTGTTCATCATATACATATGAATTTGTATTAAAAAAGTAGCGTGGATACCGTGAAATGCGAAATCCACGTTAGAATTGGAGATCGCTACGTGACACACACTCTAATTCAAATAACTAACTACATGACACACACTCTAATTCAAATAACTAATCATGTGACACACTCTAATCCACGTTAGCGTGGGTACCGTTTTGATTTTTTTTTCTTCAAATAACTCCTCATTAATTAATTTATAGTACTCCCTCTGTTCACTTTTATAAGACCTTGAAGACATTTCAGACAATGTGCAAAACAATTCATTTTAAGTTGTCTGAAACGACTTACAAAAGTGAACGGATGGAGTATCTCGTTTCGAATGACTAATTATTGCAAGGAAAACACGGGCATGGTAATACATACAGATTCATTTTCAAATGAAAGAAAATTCGTTTGCATTCTCAAATTTAGGCGCACCAGGCAGACCAGGGTCGTGTCGGGGTGGACGCTGCTTCGGTGCCTTAAAGGCAACTGCCCTTGGGTGACTGACATGTGGACCAGCCACCTGTTGGGCTCACATGTCATGGACACAAAGGCAGGTGCCTTAAGGCACCGAAGCATAGTCCTGTCGGGGTGGTCGCGTGTGTCGGACGGACGCGTAGCACCCAGCCACCCACCCCCCCTCCCCCAAAAAAAGGACGACGACAATATAAGTTCGCGCTTCCATGTTTCAGATTGAAATATCTGGCGGCCCCAATTCCAGCCCTGCAAAATCTCTCTTCTCCACCGTCCCCTTCCACGCCCAGATTTCTCAAATCCCTAATTCGCCGCCATCCCTCGAATCGCCCCTCGTCTCGTCTCTTTCCCCACCGTTCCCCACCTCTGTGCCGGACAACGACGACGAAGACGACGGTCGCGCTTCACCACCGCACCGGAGCTACCTCATCTACGCCCTCGTCCACCGCACCGGGTGGTCCACCGACAACGTCGGCCGCCGCAACCGACGTGCCTCACAGACACCGAGTTCCACCGCATCACGTGCGCTTCACCGACGCCGTCTCCCAGCTCACCGGGGCTACTTCACCGAGCACATCGTCGCACCTCCGCCCCCCGAGGCCGTTGGGGCTTCACCAACGGTCTCGTCCACCGCATCGTAGCGCTCCGCTGCCACTCAGGATCTGCATCCGTGCGCGGCCAGCCAACACCAGCGCATCACCCTCAACGGCTCTGAAGTGACCCACACTCTAGCTAGGCGAGTATGCCCAAACGCCTGCCCGAACTAGGTATCCACACATCACTCCCTTGTGCACTGTTCCGACGATGTTTGGATATCCTTTCACTTCTCTCTTGGCTTACATGCCTATGCAACTCTGACTTTAACTCTTATTTCTTCTGGAGATATCATCTGAAACAAGCAAATCCATTTTTTAGCGAAGCATGACGGGGCTACGGGATCTAGTACACATCCTGCACACCCGTATAACCTTGTAAGTATCTGTCCTCCAGTACAACATCAAGGTTGATTCCTCTTATTTGATCAACCATTCACCGTGTCAAAAATGCAGAGGGGGATGCAAGGAGCACAAGGCCTGCACATCCAAGCAAGTGGTAACATGGACTTGTACATGGAACATCCCAAGCGCAAGCAGCGCTGCAGTGAGCCTGTACAACGAGCTAGCGTAAGTCCCTGCATTTCATTTAATTCGTACTGGCATTCGTGTATGATTTGTGTGCAGTGGCTGATCCGCAAATTCATGTTACCAGGGGCGAACATTTAACTTAAAAAATACGAAGGCACTTGCACTCTGACAATCAACATAACTTGAGAAATGTGAAGCTACATGCACTTGGAAAACCAGCTAATGATCCAAAGTAGTTCAGATTATAAACACTAAATGATGCAAGCACCAAAAAACACAAAATGCAACATGGTGTACAAGGACTACAAACATGGTCTGTACCTGCTTGAATTATTCGTTCTCTGGCTGAAAATATCAAAGTGTAATTGCACGTATAACCAGTGCGCAAACTGCATATCAATATATCTATCCTGCACAAGTATGCCAATAGTTTCAAACAACAGATTAGAAAAGTATTTATGCTATGTTGTCATGATACGGGGCTTTCTGGTAGATGGCCTCGACGTTTCCTCAAGCTATGAAAATGCACTAAATTTGCTTGTCATCAATGCCTGCAAATCTCTGTCTCTCTCAACATAGTAGATCATCATTAGACACTAAATCCTTCAATGAGCTTGCAAAATGCTTGCATTAGATCCCTCATTAGACACTATATGTTCATCACCAGGAGCATGTAAAATGTTTGCATCAAATCCTTCATTAGCAGTCTGTTCATTAGACACTTCAGGCTCAAGAACAACATGAGCTTGTATGTTTGCACCGGAAACTTGATTAGATACATCAGATTTAGTCAGTTCAGTATTGATTGGGGGAGTTATAAAATAAGTAGAAATTGGTTTCATTTTCTCATAGATTCCCTACATACAAGCAGTTTTACAACACCGTCAGGTTTAACTATTAGCCAGAAATTGAAGAGTTGAATTAGATATAATCAGGGATATGATGTACCTGCTCGTTGCGCATGCTACTCTTGCAAGCTGCGACTGTCCGTTTGCGCAAGCTCGATGCCATGCCCGTGCTGCCGCCGCTGCCTCCCACGCAGGCTACACCCAGGGTTGGATCTTCATCTTCTTGTCCTTCCGTTCGCTTGAAGCCCGGCGACCGCCCTCCAACGAGGGCGCGAGGAAGTGCTGTGTCGGTCTGTCCAGCGGCGGCTAGGTTAGGAGCGAACCAGACTGGAGGCTGGAGCGAATGAATTGGGATTTTTCCTGCTGTCGATCGATATGGGAGGCGCTCGTTTGGGCCGCGAGCCTGCTATAGGGCCCGCCTTGGACTTATGTTATTGGCCCATCCTAGTTGAAACATTTTTCTTCATTTTTTACATTGCCTGCTCGTGCGTTGGGACGAACAAAACTAGCATGGGCCAACCTGGACGACTCAAACTAGGTGCACACTTTCCAGCCATCTGAGGCGGCCGCCCATACCTGCCCCTATGGTGGCGTCGCCCCTTTTTGCGTGTATGATTGGATAGTGAAAAATATTACAGTGGCGCTTTTGATTTACCCACAGAATGGTTGAATTGCTTGTTTCTATGAACTGAGTTCGCCAATAATGTGAAGGATGCCAGTCTTTTCATCCTATTGTAGATTGCTTAGATCTTGATATGCCAAAAGTAATCGCATGAAATATACAGTAAAAGCCAGTGTGATGTGTTTGGCTACAACTAGTCTGACTACACGTCCTCATATAACATATCAAGGACGCGCCATCTTACCAGATTAACCATTCGACTTACCCATGCAGTGTGGGAAGAAAGAAGTATTGGGACTGCGTATCGAAGCAATTGATGCCACGGACTCCTTTGTACAACCTTGTAAGCGAAAAAGAAGTTGCAGTGTGCATGTACAAAGAACTAGCATAAGTTCAGTTACCTGCTTCTCGGAATTTTAGTTAGCCACTTATTGCAAAATTGTTCAATTACGTTGCTTGGCTTAACTTAGTTTGCTACTGATTACATAATGGCGCAACCTGTTAATCATATTGTAGACTGCGCCTATCTATGTGTTTGATACTTACTGTTAAGAATTACCTGTTTGCCTTAACTTAAATATCTACTTGTTTGTTTAACTGCTTTGCTGCCGCAATAGCGGGTTACAATGATGTTAATAACTATTCCCTCCGTTCCATAATATAGGACGTTTTTTGACACTAGCATAGTGTTAAAAAACGTCTTACATTATGGGACGGAGGGAGTACTTTTCAGCGTCCAATTGAAACTCTTTAATTCCTTGTTTGTTTAACTGGTTTGCTGTTATAACTCCCAGTTGAGATGTTTTGCTAACTTCAACTTTTCTGAATCCAATCGGAACTTTAATGGCAAAACAGGTTAGCCCAAGATCAAAGAGTGAGGTCCCCATGGACGTTGCATCATCCCACAGCAGTGGCACCGGCCCAATCATGCATTATGAATTGCCAACTGCTGATGCTCTAGAGGCTAAACTAGTGGTAGAAAGAGATTCTGCTTCTGCACTTAGAGATGAAGTTGACATGTTGAGGAAGCAAATAGCACAATCACAAGCAGTACTCAAGACAACTATTAAATATTTGGTGGATTTCAAAACGAAGCAAGCTGAGACTGACCAGATTGTTAAGGTCCTGAAGGAAAAAAGGAAATTAAATTCCTACTTGGTAAATCATAGGTGAAATGTTCTTTCCATAGTTGAATAACTTTTGTGTTGTCTGTTCATGTAATCAATCGAACCATTTGTTTTAGAGATCATGTAATAATTGTTTTATTTTTGTTTTTTGGTTTCTAATTTAATTTGAGCACAAGTCTGTATTAATTGATAAGACTCGGAGACATTTCATTTGGATTGCTGTGCCAGACCTACAAATATGCCAATCGGGCTGAATGTGCATTCAGCAATAGTAGTAGTATAGATGTACCATAAGTGGCACGCATCGGAAAGGGCCAAGATGCTGGCTAAAATAGGATGCTGTTGTATCAAAAAAATAGTTCAGCGGCCTGGCTTATGTATGTTAGTTGATATTATTGATCCATATACTCTATAAGTGTTTATATGTCTGTTAGTTCTGTACATTCTTGGTTGATTGACTCGGTATTTGAATCTTGATACATCGCTTGTGTACATATCTAAATGGGAGTACACATTATGCTGCGTGTGACATTTGAGTTGGACATGAAGTGTTCCAAATATTCGAATTCACCTTAAACTGAATACTAGTTTCTGAATTTGAGTATCGGCATTTGTAAACCATATTCATATATGACAGTGGAATACATCTTTGTCGTCCTTTTGAAGATATATAAAAACACATAGAATGATTTATAAAGATTCATATAGGAATACAAAATGGATTTGAATTTAGTTGCCAGGGTAAACGTGGATGCTTATTGTCCCAAAATTCGAAAGAAGCAGCAAAATGTCCACTCCCACGTCGGCTGCCCGAAGCCAAGTGTTTGGGAGATGGAAATTACTGTCTACCCATTACACGGACAATCCATCGGCCCGATTTCCACTGCTCTAAATAGGGGTAGGTTAGTAACTTCAATTGGACGTGACACGACCGCCTCTGAGCCCATTCCGACACGGTGGACGTCAAACATGGGCGGCAAAACACATTTGATTCAAGCTCGTCCGAAACACCTCTGTTTCTCCCTCCATTCCTCATTCATACACGGTGGGCGGCAAAACAAACTCGACTCGGCCGAAATCGATGTAGGCAAATATTTTCAATAGGGGCAGGTTTGTAACTTCACTCATACGTGACACAACCGCCCTACCTGTCAGCCCCGTTCATACACCGTGGGCGCCAACCATGGGCGTAACTACCCTCTCGCCCGAAATCACTCTGGGCAAATATTGGTGAGATGCGAGATTACCGTCCTATCCCCAACCGACGAGACGTCCAAATTTTAAACGGGGGCTAAGTTCGTAACTTTCCCATATTTCAGACAGGCGCGTCCCAAAAACATGGTTCCCCGTACCTCTCCCTCCATTTTCCCATTCATACACCGTCCACGCTAGAACCCCCCCCATCCCCACACCAGCCTCCGTCCGCCACCCCATCCATCGCCGCCGTCCTCCACCATGCCGGAGCGCCTACCAAGACCGCGCCGTCCACTACTAGAGATGGACGTTTCTCATCCACGGTGATGGACCAATAGCCTTGCATCGCGTCCTCTCGCTTCATTGGCGCCGTCGTCCTCTTTGCGGGGGCCGCTCACACGACCTTCTCTTCCACCGCAACGGGACTTATCCCCCGATGCACCCGTCTACCGTCGTAGATCTGCTTCAACGCCACCTACAGCCATCGCACCCTCGATGCCTACACGGCGCCGCAAGAGAGGTGGTACTTCATATCTCCTCAACTTTTTGATCTCAACCAGAAAATAGATCTTAACTTGGTTACTCTACTTTATTTTCAGCTCTTAGAATTTAGTTCTTAGTTCGAAGCAAACAATGGATGCTTCATTACTCCGGTTTGCAGCTTCAAATCTGCCATGGCACAGCCATAATACGGTTTAATTGATCATGCTTAGGGTTTAATTTATCATGTTGGTTCCGTGGTGGTTTCTTTAATAGAAATCGGAGGGGAAACCCTCTTTTGCTAAAAAAAATATGCTTAGAGTTTCCCCTTTTATGATCACTATACGATCAGAATACGTGCTTCGTGTCATAATAACACTGCTCCACGCATCAAGTTAAACAAGCCTAGATGTTCAAATACGAATCTGATATTATTAAAAACAGAGTTGTTTAATTGGTCAGCTAAATGTTCCTAAATTAGTTTCAAAAATGCATGTTCGCCGCTCGGGTGTGTATCTCTACAGGGTGCCCATGGTGGGCCGGCCCACCCTGGGATTTTGGGTCGTCCCAGCCCCGATTCCCTCTGCTCATTGCAGGCGCTTCCGATCTCTACTGCGCCGCTTTGCCTCGCCGGCGACTTGCCGTCCCCGGACGGCATGACTCTAGGAGGAGACGCCGGACTAACAGGAGGCCAGGAGCCGCTCGCCCAATAGCGTCACCGCTGCCCGGGCGCGCCGCCGTGCCTACCTTCCCAGTCTGTTCAGGGCTCAGGCGTGCAGCACCCACCAAGCCAACCCGATTTATCCTGAGATACGTCCTCAACACTCAGCAGCCACTCCTCATCACCCATTTTCTAATTGATTCATTACTCATTAGGCAGGACCGTTATTAGGGTTTGTTGTGTGCTCAGTGCTACCTACACTTAATGGTTCAGATGTATTTCGGTAATCTTTAGTACCTCTAAAGTTCACAGGGTTTTCAAAATCCCGTCCCTCGGAACAGAAACTAGTCATTTTGGATTGTTGGTCGTAGTGACATTGACCCAGATTAGTACTGCAAGCCAGGTTTGTTGACAATTTTACTTGTCTTTCTTACTCATTCGATATAATATCCAATTATTCACGTCGATTAGTTGCAAACAATAAGTGCTAGACAAACTTCTTCATTCAGATTTTGGACGGTCTCTTATTGCAGTTACAATTCTGCATACGTGTCCTAATAAGCTCACAAGTAAATGATTGATTCACTACATCTATGCTTGCCTTGTCATATTTGTTGTCAATATTCTTTAGGGTGGACCACCCTGTTTCTAAATCCGGAACCGTAGACCTGAGTGAATAGTATTTCTCTATGTGATCTCTTCCATCATGTGTGGGTAACGAACCTTTGCATTGTATAGAAAGAAAGTGTCATTTCCAGCTTTTACATAGGTTTCGATCTTTTACATGGAATACAATCTGCCTACTTGCTTTGTGTCGCACTACCAACACTCCACCCTTGAAGCTAAACATTACGCCACTCATAATTGCTTAGTTTATTTGTTCAAATCTGAATTTCATATGATTCTAATGTTCCAACTTCAGTTTTGAAATGTGTGCCTGCCTGTTATAGAGACATAAGGGGTTTGTATTTCTGTGTGTGGTCTGGTCAGCACGGTTGGGGAGGTGAACTTTGCATATGCACGGGTTTATAGGGAGACACTCTCCGAGTTGAATCAGCAATGCATTCCATAGATAATCTGACTACTTTTTATGTTTTCATGAATCTCAGATTACGAACAGAATCATAATGATTATGAGCTTGCGCACATGAAAAGAATAGCGTAACAATGCCATGGCTGTCAAACTTGGCATTAAGGGACTGAAATCAAGTCTGGATGCAATGCAATGCAAGCGCTCTCCACCTACTGATTCATGCTCGAGAATATGATCCTAACAGTGATTACGAGCTAGAGGGAGACCTAAGTCAATGTAGCTCCGTGAGTGGAGGAGTCAGAGGAAGATGCCCTATCTTATTCACCCATCAAGGTACTTGCTCTAACTTTCCAAGGTTACATTGCTCGCACATATCTTGCAACTGATGCTTTGCATTGCTTCTACTTTTTTAAACTGCCATTAGCTTAGTTTACACATCGCGTATGTGAATACGCCCTGCCTATCCATTTTCAGTACATATTCCATCTGTCATCATACCATATTTATCCATTCAAATGCTGTTCTTGTGTATCATACGTTCAAAAGGAAGAGGGCGATTTCTGATCATGGAGGAGCACAAGCAAAGTATTTGGAAAAGGTAGAGGCACCTGATAAATCAAATAGCCCATTAGGTGTAGTTGCAATATCACCTGACCCACAAAATACGCCAACTCTAGAAGACTCTAGCCCTACTACACTGGTCATTTCTGATGCCCCAACTCAGCAGACCCCAACTGCAGCAAACAGTATGATTATGCCAGTTGACATAGCACCATATCTGACGACATAAAACCCCATTCCAAAGAAAGAGTACACCAAATCCAGTTGCAAAATCCCTTTTCGAACCGTAGAGAGCCCCAATTGCAGCAAATAGGACCCTGTTCCATTTCTTCCCAGTTTAGAAGACGAAGCTTATGTTGTTGTCGGGAACTTTGTGCATCTTTCCTTCATGGAAAGATTATACATGAATACAGAACAATTTCCAGTCTTCCTCCGCAACTTACGCGTAAGTAATGTACTAATGTTATTCATGGTCATTACTGCATATGTTTCTGCTGACGAAGAAACAAGATTTCATTCTTTTAAATAGGCGAGGAGCAAACTGGATTGTGATGACGAGCAAGAGTTGGTTGCGCTTTTCAAGCACTCGTTGATGAAGTATCATTCCTAAGAGGCAAGCGCGCTCGATGGCAAGCCTCTGAACAAAATTTCTGTAAAGTATCCGGTGCTACATTTATCCGACAAAGGATTTGGAATAATCTTGTTACACATTGGTCTCGGCTGCAGCGTAAGGTACTGTCTATGATATCACATCACAATTTGAACTACATTTCTGCATTTGCCTTAATGTCTCACTTGTATGAAAACTATTAGCAGAAGAACATTCATTCTCAAGGGACCACAGAATCTCGCAACTATCTGCACCTTTGCATTGCTCTTGTGAGTACCTCTTGCCCTGTATGACCATACTTACTTTCATAGTTGTTTGATTATGTAGCATCACTTCACATGTTAGCCTCGTACTCGTCCATTTGGTGGACATTATAAGATCCGTATGGACTCTTACACAAATTTAGAATCAACCCAATGCTTTTGAAGAGGTTTAGCTCTATAGTCCTCTTGTAAGGACTGAACGTGGTCTATCACTGTACTTACATTAACAGCTACTCCCTCCGTCCCATAATATAAGAATGTTTTGTACAGTACACCAGTGTTCAAAACACTCTTGTATTATGGGAAGAGGGATTGGTTCATTTTGTAGCATTCTGCATCTTATCTCCCTCGCCCACCTTTTACTAAAAAAGATCAGATCTATATTTAATCTTACCAACAAGTAGAATACATAGACAATGATAGTGCAGAAGTGTAGCCCATTGCTCTTGTCAGTACATTTTGTCCTGTAACGCTTGTACTTCCAGGGATTGGTAGTTGATTATGTAGCATCAATCTGCATCTTATCTTCATTATCCTCTATCCCTTCAAGTATTATCATATCTATAATTACTCTCTATAAAATGTAGAGTACAGGCAATGCTTATGAAGAAGATTATGTGCTGAAATTCTTGAGTTATCCTTCCCTTGACATGGAGAAGGGCATTATAAAGCCGGTGTTAACTGTTAATGTAAGTCAGTCCTTTTAAAGCCTTTATCCTCAACTGCTATTTAATTTGCTCATACTCCCTATCGTTTACTGTTGTTTAGTTTGCTGTTTCTACCAAAATGCATGTTCGTAAGAATCGTAAGTTCTAAGTTTTACTTGTAAAACCAAATTTATTATTCATACCATGCACAATACTTAATACTCCCTATATGTATGCTTGGTTTTGTGGATCTATAATCCAGTGTGTGGTGAAGTAGCCCACGTTTGCACCTTGTCATCTCCTGTTTTATCTTACTGATGTGGTTGATGATATGAACAACATGCCATGCACATTATCCAAAATAGATACAATGATTTTCTTTGCCCTTCATCTATGCTTGTTATGTTGACATGGAAATCCAGTAGTGTGGTGAAGCTTCCCGCATTATGAACAATGCCAAATTATGCTATTGATATTTTGAACTTACTCTTTATTTTCTAATTTGAAATTGGATAGAATTGACAGAACAATTATCATCTTTGTTTATACACGTGCAAACCTGTCATCTCTCTCGCTTTGTTTCAGGTGATATGCACGATGGCATGCACAAGTCTGATGAAGGCTGTGAGACAAACCCAACATATATTGCAGCAAAGAAGGCAAAACATCTTGAAGATAGCGAGACAACCCCAAAGTCTTGTCTTGATGCAGTGTTCAAGTTACTTGAGACTAACAGTCAGACAAGCTCACAAAATTCGTTATGCGAATCAGTTCGACTTCTTCAGTCCCAAGTTCTAGCGAAAGGCATTACGCAACTCAACTTCGACTTGAAGTCCTATCTCTAAGAAAGATTGCGAGAACACCAATGAGAACCTCATCGCTAAACAGCTACACTGGAAGCTATGACCGACATGCTAAGCCGGTCTCATAGCCTTGCTTTCGGCTGACTTGCAGCAGTTCCCCATCAAGGCTAACCTTTCTTGAACTGTCTTGGAAGTGGTCTCGGTTCGGTATTATTTTGTTACGTTGCAATGGTGCCCGGTTTTTATGTCTGCTTCTTCGTTGCACTTTATGATCACTGGTGGCGAACTTCGATGCCCAGTGGATGTAATATACCTTAAATCCTTTATTGTATAGTGTAGGTTTATTCTTAGTTACTATGTCATAATTTCTTTATTGTATAGAGTAGGTTTGTTCTTAATTCCTACTAGTTACTTCCATCATTCCCTATCTGAAAAAAAACAGATGTAGTCGACCGGGCCGAAACATTCGATAACGGGCCAGGTTTTAGCGGGCCACAATTGGGCCGGCCTGCGTCTTTCTTGGGCCCGAATGGTTGGGGCCTTCACACATTGTGCCAGGCCCAAACTTACACCGGCCTATATTTCAGTTGGGCCTTTTGTCGACCAGTAGCTTAGTTTGGCCCAGTAGCGTTGGGCCATTAACACTGAATATTGTCTTGGCTGTTATGGCGAGATGAAACCACGGGCCTTTAGCGAGCCAAAATGCATGTTGGGCCTCAATTTTCACTAGTCGTCGACGGGCCTTCAAAGAGGCGAAATGTAGACCGGACCGTTATGGGCCCAGTTAGCTCATGGGCCGTTACCAGGCCGAAACATATCTCGGGCCTTAGTTGGCCCACTGATATCATGGGCCTTTAAGAGGCCGAAAGCTTAGTACACGCATCAACGGGCCGAATTACGCGACCGTCCTTTAACAGGCCCAAAGTCACGTTGGGCTTAATCGTACCACCTTTAGCACGGGCCGTTAGTGGGCCCGATGTCCCGTCGGACCATATATGGCCCATGGGCAGCACGGGCCATTCCCAGGCCGAAAGTCACACCGGGCTGAAATGGGCCCATGTCTACATCAGGCCTCTAACAGGCCGAAAGTCACTGGGCTGTAGTTGGGCCCGAATATTCGGCGAACAATTAACGGGCCAGATCTGGCTTCGGGCCGCAAATGGGCCCAAATATTGGGCGAACAATTAACGGGCCAGATCTGGCTTCGGGCCGTAAATGGGCCCAAATATTGGGCGAACAATTAATGGGCCAGATCTGGTTTCGGGCTGTAAATGAGCCTTTATTAAGCAGGCCATTATTGGGCTGGCCCACTAATACCTGATTAAGTTCTATGGGCCTTTGACTGGGCCGGCCTTTTTAACCTATATGGGCCTCTGTTGGGCCCAGCCACGTGTCGACGTACCATAGGCATGTCTCCTCCAATGGACGGGCGACATCTGGCCCACTGACGAGCTGACAGGTGTTCCCTTCGGCCAATCAGAATTTTACACGTGGAAATTTCCCATTGGTCGGGGCTGTTAACGGGTTATCTGATCCAAAATCCGACCCGATAGCTTAACGGCGTTCCGTTACGGTGGATGCCACTTGTCGGTCACCCTTGACGAAAGCACTTTGTGATGCGCGATTTATCGTCATGGAAGTGGACACTTCCGTGATGATAATTTTGGTAATGTCATGGAACACTTCTACGACAGCACATGTATGAATATCTTGATTCTGTCATAAATTTGTCATGTATGTACATGTTGGGGAACGTAGTAATTTCAAAAAAATTCCTACACACACGCAGGATCATGGTGATGCATAGCAACGAGAGGGGAGAGTGTTGTCTACGTACCCTCGTAGACCGAAAGCGGAAGCGTTAGAATAACGCGGTTGATGTAGTCGTACGTCTTCACGGCCCGACCGATCAAGCACCAAAACTACGGCACCTCCGAGTTCTAGCACACGTTCAGCTCGATGACGTCCCTCGAACTCCGATCCAGCCGAGTGTCGAGGGAGAGTTCTGTCGACCTGACGGCGTGGTGACGATCTTGATGTTCTACCGTCGCGGGCTTCGCCTAAGCACCGCTACAATATTATCGAGGAGGACTATGGTGGAGGGGCACCACACGGCTAATAGATCTCAAGGATCAATTGTTGTTGTGTGCAGGGTGCCCCCCTGCCCCCATATATATAGGGGCAAGGGGGGAGGCGGCCGGCCTATGGAGGAGGCGCGCCAAGGGGGGAGTCCTACTCCCACCGGGAGTAGGACTCCTCCTTTCCTTGTAGGAGAAGGAAAGAGGAGTAGGACTCCTCCTTTCCTTATTGGAGAAGGCAAGAGGAGGAGAGGGAGAAGGAAAAGTGGGCTGCCCCCCTTGTCCAATTCGGACCAGAGGGTGGGTGCAGGCCTCCTTCCTTTTGGCCTCTCTCCTCTATTCCCGTATGGCCCAATAAGGCCCATACACTCCCCGGCGAATTCCCGTAACTCTCCGGTACTCCAAAAATACCGAATCACTCGGAACCTTTCCGAACTCCAAATATAGTCGTCCAATATATCGATCTTTACGTCTCGACCATTTCGACACTCCTCGTCATGTCCCCGATCTCATCCGGGACTTCGAACTCCTTCGGTACATCAAAAACCATAAACTCATAATATAACTGTCATCGAAACCTTAAGCGTGCGGACCCTACGGGTTCGAGAACTATGTAGGCATGACCTAGAACTATTCTTGGTCAATAACCAATAGCGGAACCTGGATGCTCATAGTGGCTCCTACATTTTCTTTGTATATCTTTATCGGTCAAACCGCATAACAACATACGTTGTTCCCTTTGTCATCGGTATGTTACTTGCCCGAGATTCGATCGTCGGTATCCAATACCTAGTTCAATCTCGTTACCGGCAAGTCTCTTTACTCGTTACGTAATGCATCATTCCGTAACTAGCTCATTAGCTACATTGCTTGCAAGGCTTATAGTGATGTGCGTTACCGATAGGGCCCAGAGATACCTCTCCGACAATCGGAGTGACAAAACCTAATCTTAAAATACGCCAACCCAACATGTACCTTTGGGACACCTGTAGTAGTCCTTTATAATCACACAGTTACGTTGTGACGTTTGGTAGCACCCAAAGTGTTCCTCCGGTAAACGGGAGTTGCATAATCTCATAGTTACAGGAACATGTATAAGTCATGAAGAAAGCAATAGCAATATACTAAACGATCAATTGCTAAGCTAACGAAATGGGTCAAGTCAATCACATCATTCTCCTAATGATGTGATCCTGTTAATCAAATGACAACTCTTTTGTCCATGGCTAGGAAACATAACCATCTTTGATAAACGAGCTAGTCAAGTAGAGGCATACTAGTGACACTATGTTTGTCCATGTATTTACACATGCATTATGTTTCCGGTTAATACAATTCTAGCATGAATAATAAACATTTATCATGATATAAGGAAATAAATGATAACTTTATTATTGCCTCTAGGGCATATTTCCTTCAGTCTCCCACTTGCACTAGAGGCAATAATCTAGTTCACATCATCATGTGATTCAACACCAATATTCACATCTGTATGTGATTAACACCCATAGTTCACATCGTTATGTGACCAACTCCCAAAGGGTTTACTAGAGTCAATAATCTAATTCACATCGCTATGTGATTAACACCCAAAGAGTACTAAGGTATGATCATGTTTTGCTCGTGAGAGAAGCTTAGTCAACGGGTCTGTCACATTCAGAGCCGTATGTATTTTGCAAATATTCTATGTCTACAATGCTCTGCACGGAGCTACTCTAGCTAATTGCTCCCACTTTCAATATGTATCCAGATTGAGACTTAGAGTCATCTGGATCGGTGTAAAAAGCTTGCATCGATGTAACTCTTTACGACGGGCTCTTTTATCACCTCCATAATCAAGAAATATTTCCTTAGTCCTCACTAAGGATGTTCTTGACCAATCTCCAGTGATCTACTCCTAGATCACTATTGTACCCCTTGCCAAATTCAGAGCAAGGTATACAATAGGTCTGGTACATAGCATAGCATACTTCATAGAACCTATGACTGAGGCATAGGGAATGACTTTCATTCTCTTTTCTATTTTCTGCCGTGGTCGGGATTTGAGTCTTACCCAATTTCACACCTTTGCAACACAGGCAAGAACTTTTCTTTGACTGTTCCATTTTGAACTACTTCAAAATCTTGACAAGGTATGTACTTATTGAAAAAACTTATCAAGCGTCTTAATCTATCTCAATAGATCTTGATGCTCAATATGTAAGTAGCTTTACTGAGGTCTTTCTTTTAAAGAACTCCTTTCAAATACTCCTTTATGCTTTCCAGAAAAATTCTACATCATTTCTTATCAACAATATGTCATACACATATACTTATCGGAAATGTTGTAGTGCTCCCACTCACTTTCTTGTAAATACAGGCTTCTCCAAAAGTCTGTATAAAACCATATGCTTTGATCAACTCATCAAGCATATATTCCAACTCCGAGATGCTTACACCAGTCCATAGATGGATTGCTGGAGCTTGCACATTTTGTTAGCACCTTTAGGATTGACAAAACCTTCTGGTTGCATCATATACAACTCTTCTTTAATAAATCCAATAAGGAATGCAGTTTTGACATCCATTTGCCAAATTTCATAAATGTGGCAATTGCTAACATGATTCGGACAGACTTAAGCATAGATACGAGTGAGAAACTCTCATCATAGTCAACACCTTGAACTTGTCGAAAACCTTTTGCGACAATTCTAGCTTTGTAGATAGTAACACTACTATCAGCGTCCGTCTTCCTCTTGAAGATCCATTTATTTTCTATGGCTTGCCGATCATCGGGCAAGTCAACCAAAGTCCATACTTTGTTCTCATATATGGATCCCATCTCAGATTTCATGGCCTCAAACCATTTCGCGGAATCTGGGCTCATCATCGCTTCCTCATAGTTCGCAATTTCATCATGGTCCAGTAACATGACTTCCAGAACAGGATTACCGTACCACTCTGGTGCGGATCTCACTCTGGTTTACCTACGAGATTCGGTAGTAACTTAATCTGAAGTTACATGATCATCATCATTAGCTTCCTCACTAATTGGTGTAGGAATCACAGGAACTGATTTCTGTGATGAACTACTTTCCAATTCGGGAGAAGGTACAATTACCTTATCAAGCTCTACTTTCCTCCCACTCACTTCTTTCGAGAGAAAAATCCTTCTCTAGAAAGGATCCATCTTAGCAATGAATAACTTGCCTTCGGATCTGTGATAGAAGGTGTACCTAACAGTTTCCTTTGGGTATTCTATGAAGATGCACTTCTCCGATTTAGGTTCGAGCTTATCAGGTTGAAACTTTTTCACATAAGCATCACAGCCCCAAACGTTAACAAACGACAACTTTGGTTTCTTGCCAAACCACAGTTCATAAGCCGTCGTCTCAACGGATTTCGATGGCGCCCTATTTAAAGTGAATGCAATTGTCTCTAATGCATAACCCCAAAACGATAGTGGTAAACCGATAAGAGACATCATAGGTCACACAATATCCAATAAAGTGCGGTTACGACGTTCGGACACACCGTTACGCTGTGGTGTTCCAGGTGGCATGAGTTTGTGAAACTATTCCACATTATTTTAACTGAAGGCCAAACTCGTAACTCAAATATTCATCTCCACGATCAGATCACAAAAACTTTATTTTCTTGTTACGATGATTTTCCACTTCACTCTGAAATTCTTTGAACTTTTCAACTATTTCAGACTTATGTTTCATCAAGTAGATATACACATATCTGCTCAAATCATCTTTGAAGGTCAGAAAATAATGATACTTGCGACGAGCATCAACACTCATTGGATCGCATACATCGGTATGTATTATTTCCAACAAGTCAAGAGCTTCGTTCCATTGTTCCGAAGAACGGAGTTTTAGTCATCTTGCCCAAAAGGCACGGTTCGCAAGCATCAAATGATTCATAACCAAGTGATTCCGAAGATCCATCTTTATGGAGTTTCTTCATGCGCTTTACACCGATATGACCCAAACGGCAGTGCCACAAATTAGTTGCACTATCATTATTAACTTTGCATCTTTTGGCATCAATACTATGAATATGTGTATCACTACGATCGAGATCCAACAAACTATTTTCATTGGGTGTATGACCATTTGAAGGTTTTATTCATTTAAACAGAACAACAATTATTCTCTGACTTTAAATGAATAACCGGATTGCAATAAACATGATCAAATCATATTCATGCTCAACGCAAACGCCAAATAACATTTATTTAGGTTTTACACTAATCCCGAAAGTATAGGGAGTGTGCGATGATGATCATATCAATCTTGGAACTACTTCCAACCCTCATCGTCACTTCCCCTCAACTAGTCTCTGTTTATTCGTAACTCCTGTTTCGAGTTACTAATCTTAGCAACCGAACAAGTATCAAATACTCGTGGGCTACTATAAACACTACTAAGGCACACATCAATAACCTGTATATCAAATATACCCTTGTTCACTTTGCCATCCTTCTTATCCACCAAATATCCAGGGTATTTCTGCTTCCAGTGATCATTTCCTTTGCAGTGTAAGCACTCAGTTTCAGGCTTTGGTCCAGCTTTGGGCTTCTTCGCGGGAGTGATAACTTGCTTGTCATTCTACTTGAAGTTCCCTTTCTTTCCCTTTGCCCTTTTCTTGAAACTAGTGTTCTTGTCAATCATCAACACTTGATTCTCTTTCTTGATTTCTACATTCGTCGATATCAACATCACGAAGAGCTCGGGAATCGTTTTCATCATCCCTTGCATACTATAGTTCATCACGAAGTTCTAGTAACTTAGTGATGGTGACTAGAGAATTTTGTCAATCACTATCTTATCTGGAAGATTAACTCCCACTTGATTCAAGCGATTGAAGTACCGGACAATCTGAGCACATGCTCACTAGTTGAGCGATTCTCCTCCATCTTTTAGCTATAGAACTTGTTGGAGACTTCATATCTCTCAACTCGGGTATTTGCTTGAAATATTAACTTCAACTCGTGGAACATCTCATATGGCCCATGACGTTCAAAACGTCTTTTGAAGTCCCGATTCTAAGCTGTTAAGCATGGTGCACTAAACTATTAAGTAGTCATTATATTGAGCTAGTCAAACGTTCATAACGTCTGCATATGCTCCTGCAATAGGTTTGTCACCTAGCGGTGCATCAAGGACATAACTCTTCTGTGCAGCAATGAGGATAAACCTCAGATCACGGATCCAATCCGCATCATTGCTACTAACATCTTTCAACACAGTTTTCTCTAGGAACATATCAAAATAAACATATGAAAGCAACAACGCGAGCTATTGATCTATAACATAATTTGCAAAATACTACCAGGACTAAGTTCATGATAAATTAGAGTTCAATTAATCATATTACTTAAGAACTCCCACTTAGATAGACATCCCTCTAATCTTCTAAGTGATTACGTGATCCATATCAACTACACCATGTCCGATCATCACGTGAGATGGAGTAGTTTCAACGGTGAACATCAATATGTTGATCATATCTACTATATGATTCACGCCGACCTTCGGTCTCCGTGTTCCGAGGCCATATCTGTTATATGCTAGGCTCGTCAAGTTTAACCTGAGTATTCCGCGTGCGCAACTGTTTTGCACCCGTTGTATTTGAACGTAGAGCCTATCACACCCGATCATCACGTGGTGTCTCAAAGACGAAGAACTTTCATAGCGGTGCATACCCAGGGAGAACACTTCTTGATAATTAGTGAGAGATCATCTTATAATGCTACCGTCAAACAAAACAGAATAAGATGTATAAAAGATAAACATCATATGCAATCAAAATATGCGACATGATATGGCCATGATCATCTTGCGCCTTTGATCTCCATCTCCAAAGTACTGTCATGATCTCTATCGTTACAGGCATGACACCATGATCTTCATCATCTTCATCTATATCAATGTGTCGTCACATGGTCGTCTCGCCAACTATTGCTCTTGCAACTATTGCTATCGCATAGCCATAAAGTAAAGCAATTATTTGGCACTTGCATCTTATAGAACAAAGAGACAACCATAGGGCTTCTGCCAGTTGCCGATAACTTCAACAAAACATGATCATCTCATACAACAACTTATATCTCATCACGTTTTGACCATATCACATCACAACATGCCCTACAAAAACAAGTTAGACGTCCTCTACTTTGTTGTTGCAAATTTTACGTGGCTGCTACGGGCTTAGCAAGAACCGTTCTTACCTACGCATCAAACCACAACGATAGTTCGTCAAGTTAGTGTTGTTTTAACCTTTGCAAGGACCGGGCGTAGCCACACTCGGTTCAACTAAAGTTGGAGAAACAGACACCCGCTAGTCACCTGTGTGCGAAGCACGGCGGTAAAACAAGTCTCGCGTAAGCGCACGCGTAATGTCGGTCCGGGCCGCTTCATCCAACAATACCGCTGGACCAAAGTATGACATGCTGGTAAGCAGTATGACTTGTATCGCCCACAACTCACTTGTGTTCTACTTGTGCAAATAACATCAACGCATAAAACCTAGGCTCTGATGCCACAGTTGGGGAACGTAGTAATTTTAAAAAAATTCCTACGCACACGCAGGATCATGGTGATGCATAGCAACGAGAGGGGAGAGTGTTGTCTACGTACCCTCGTAGACTGAAAGCGGAAGCGTTAGAACAACGCGGTTGATGTAGTAAATGCGTCTTCACGGCCCGACCGATCAAGCAATCAAACTACGGCACCTCTGAGTTCTAGCACACGTTCAGCTCGATGACGTCCCTCGAACTCCGATCCAGCCGAGTGTCGAGGAGAGTTCCGTCAGCACGACGGCGTGGTGACGATCTTGATATCCTACCGTTGCAGGGCTTCGCCTAAGCACCGCTACAATATTATCGAGGTGGACTATGGTGGAGGGGGGCACCGCACACGGCTAATAGATCTCAAGAATCAATTGTTGTTGTGTCTGGGGTGCCCCCTGCCCCCATATATATAGGGGCAAGGGGGGAGGCGGCCGGCCTATGGAGGAGGCGCTGCCAGGGGGGAGTCCTACTCCCACCGGAGTAGGGACTCCTCCTTTCCTTGTAGGAGAAGGAAAGAGGAGGAGTAGGACTCCTCCTTTCCTTGTTGGAGAAGGAAAGAGGAGGAGAGGAGAAGGAAAAGTGGGCTGCCCCTTGTCCAATTCGGGCCAGAGGGTGGGTGCAGGCCTCCTTCCTTTTGGCCTCTCTCCTCTATTCCCGTATGGCCCAATAAGGCCCATACACTCCCCGGCGAATTCCCGTAACTCTCCGGTACTCCAAAAAATACCCGAATCACTCGGAACCTTTCCGAACTCCGAATATAGTCGTCCAATATATCGATCTTTATGTCTCGACCATTTTGAGACTCCTCGTCATGTCCCCGATCTCATCCGGGACTCCGAACTCATTCGGTACATCAAAAACCATAAACTCATAATATAACTGTCATCGAAACCTTAAGCATGCGGACCCTACGGGTTCGAGAACTATGTAGACATGACCTAGAACTATTCTTGGTCAATAACCAGTAGCGGAACCTGGATGCTCATATTGGCTCCTACATTTTCTACGAAGATCTTTATCGGTCAAACCGCATAACAACATACGTTGTTCCCTTTGTCATCGGTATGTTACTTGCCCGAGATTCGATCGTCGGTATCCAATACCTAGTTCAATCTCGTTACCGGCAAGTCTCTTTACTCGTTACGTAATCCATCATTCTGTAACTAACTCATTAGCTACATTGCTTGCAAGGCTTATAGTGATGTGCATTACCGAGAGGGCCCAGAGATACCTCTCCGACAATCGGAGTGACAAAACCTAGTCTCGAAATACGCCAACCCAACATGTACCTTTGGAGACACCTGTAGTACTCCTTTATAATCACACAGTTACGTTGTGACGTTTGGTAGCACCCAAAGTGTTCCTCCGTAAACGGAGTTGCATAATCTCATAGTTACAGGAACATGTATAAGTCATGAAGAAAGCAATAGCAATATACTAAACGATCAAGTGCTAAGCTAACGGAATGGGTCAAGTCAATCACATCATTCTCCTAATGATGTGATCCCGTTAATCAAATGACAACTCTTTTGTCCGTGGCTAGGAAACATAACCATCTTTGATAAACGAGCTAGTCAAGTAGAGGCATACTAGTGACACTATGTTTGTCTATGTATTCACACATGTATTATGTTTCCGGTTAATACAATTCCAGCATGAATAATAAACATTTATCATGATATAAGGAAATAAATAATAACTTTATTATTGCCTCTAGGGCATATTTCCTTCAGTACATGCATGACAAAAAACGCGACCTACTGTGACAAACACGTATCATCACGGAAGTGTATTTTTTTTGTAGTGTTATGAGTGGCGGTCGGGGACGAGCGATGGTCTTTTCCTACCAATCTATCCCCCTAGGAGCATGCGCGTAGTGCTTTGGTTTTTGATGGCCTGTAGATTTTTGCAATAAGTATGTGAGTTATTTATGACTAATGTTGAGTCCATGGATTATACGCACTATCACCTTCCATCATTGCTAGCCTCTTCGGTACCGTGCATTGCCCTTTCTCACATTGAGAGTTGGTGCAAACTTCGCCGGTGCATCCAAATGCCGTGATATGATACTCTTTCACACATAAACCTCCTTATATCTTCCTCAAAACAGCCACCATATCTACCTATTATGGCATTTCCATAGCCATTCTGAGATATATTGCCATGCAACTTTCCACCATACCGTTCTTCATGACACATTCATCATTGTCATATTGCTTAGCATGATCATGTAGTTGGCATAGTATTTGTGGCAAAGCCACCGTTCATAATTCTTTCATACATGTCACTCTTGATTCATTGCATATCCCGGTACATCACCGGAGGCATTAATATAGAGTCATACTTTGTTCTAGTATCGAGTTGTAATCATTGAGTTGTAAATAAATAGAAGTGTGATGATCATCATTATTAGAACATTGTCCCATGTGAGGTCAAATAAAAAAAGAGACCAAAGAGCCCACACAAAAAAATGAGAGAAAAAGAGAGAAGGGATAATGTTACTATCCTTTTACGAGACTTGTGCTTCAACCATAATCTTCATGATAGAGAGTCTCTTATTTTGTCATTTTCATATACTAGTGGGAATTTTACATTATAGAACTTGGCTTGTATATTCCAACGATGGGCTTCCTCAAATGCCCTAGGTCTTCGTGAGCAAGCAAGTTGGATGCACACCCACTTAGTTTCTTTTGTTGAGCTTTCATACATTTATAGCTCTAGTGCATCCGTTGCATGGCAATCCCTACTACTTGCATTAACATCAATTGATGGGCATCTCCATAGCCCGTTGATTAGCCTCGTTGATGTGAGGCTTTCTCCTTTTTTTGTCTTCTCCACATAACCCCCATCATTATATTCTATTCCACCCATAGTGCTATGTCCATGGCTCGTGCTCATATATATATATATATATATATATATATATATATATATATATATATATCGCGTGAAAGTTTATAGGTTTGAGATTACTAAAGTATGAAACAATTGCTTGGCTTGTCATCGGGGGTGTGAATGGTGAGAGCATTATTATGTGTGAAAATGGAGCATGACTAAACTATATGATTTTGTAGGGATGAACTTTCTTTGGCCATGTTATTTTGAGAGGACATAATTGCTTAGTTAGTATGCTTGAAGTATTATTATTTTTATGTCAATATGAACTTTTGTCTTGAATCTTTTGGATCTGAATATTCATACCACAATTAAGAAGAGTTACATTGAAATTATGCCAAGTAGCACTCCGCATCAAAAATTCTCTTTTTATCATTTACCTATTCGAGGACGAGCAGGAATTAAGCTTGCGGAAGCCTGATACGTCTCCAACGTATCTATAATTTTTGATTGCTCCATGCTATATTATCTATTGTTTTGGACTATATTGGGGTTTATTTTCCAATTTTATATTCTTTTGGGACTAACCTATTAACCGGAGGCCCAGCCCAGAATTGCTATTTTCTGCCAATTTCAGTGTTCCGAAGAAATGGAATATCAAACGGAGTCCAAACGGAATGAAACCTTCGGGAACGTGATTTTCTCATCAGATAAGATCCAGGAGACTTGGACCCTCCGTCAAGAAAGCCATGAGGCAGTCACGAGGGTGGAGGGCGCCCCCCCTAGGGCGCGTCCCCCTGCCTCGTGGCCCCCCGAAGCTCCACCGACGTACTCCTTCCACCTATATATACCTACGTACCCCCAACAGATCAGATACGGAGCCAAAAACCTAATTCTACCGCTGCAACTTTCTGTATCCACGAGATCCCATCTTGGGGCCTGTTCCGGAGCTCCGCCGGAAGGGGATTCCACCACGGAGGGCTTCTACATCATCACCATAGCCTCTCCGATGAAGTGTGAGTAGTTTACCTCAGACCTTCGGGTCCATAGTTAGTAGATAGATGGCTTCTTCTCTCTTTTTGGATCTTAATACAATGTTCTCCCCCTCTCTCGTAGAGATCTATTAGATGTAATCTTCTTTTTGCGGTGTGTTTGTTGAGACCGATGAATTGTGGGTTTATGATCAAGATTATCTATGAGCAGTATTTGAATCTTCTCTGAATTCTTTTATGTATGATTGAGTTATCTTTGCAAGTCTCTTCGAATTATCTGTTTGGTTTGGCCAACTAGATTGGTAGTTCTTGCAATGGGAGAAGTGTTTAGCTTTGGGTTCAATCTTGCGGTGTCCTTACCCAAAGGATGTAAAGGGTTGCAAGGCACGTATTGTATTGTTGCCATCGAGGATAACAAGATGGGGTATTTATCATATTGCATGAATTTATTCCTCTACATCATGTCATCTTGCTTAAGGCGTTACTCTGTTTTCCTTAACTTAATACTCTAGATGCATGCTGGATAGCGGTCGATGAGTGGAGTAATAGTAGTAGATGCAGTGTGAGTCGGTCTACTTGTCTCGGACGTGATGCCTATATACATGATCATACCTAGATACTCTCATAACTATGCTCAATTCTATCAATTGCTCAATAGTAATTCGTTCACCCACCGTAAAATACCTATGCTCTTGAGAGAAGCCACTAGTGAAATGTATGGCCCCCGGGTCTATTTTCATCATATTAATCTTCCTACCCTTTATTATTGCTTTGTTTTTTTACTTTGCCTTTTTATTTTACTATGCATCTTTATACCAAAAATACCAAAAATTTTATCTATCATCTCTATCAGATCCCACTCTCGTAAGTGACCGTGAAGGGATTGACAACCCTATTCGTGTTGGTTGCGAGGAGCTATTTGCTTTGTGTAGGTACGAGGGACGTGCGCGTGGCCTCCTACTGGACTGATACCTTGGTTCTCAAAAACTAAGGGAAATACTTACGCTACTCTACTGCATCATCCTCTCCTCTTCGGGGAAAACCAACGCAAGCTCAAGACGTAGCAGGGGCGCCCCCTCCCCCCAAGCCCAATCCGAATTGGGAGGGGGGCCGGCACCCCTTTTCCTTCCTCCCTCCTTCCTCTTCCTTCCCTCTCACTCTCCAAATAGGAAAAGGAGGAGTCCTAACTCTCCCCTTGGGCGCGCTTCCTCCCCTTGGTCGGCCCTCTCCTCCCATCCTTTATATACGAAGGAGGGCGGGGCACCGCATAGACACAACAATTGATCCCTTGGGTCTCTTAGCCGTGTGCGGTGCCCCCCTCCACCATAATCCACCTCGATATTATCGTAGCGGTGCTTAGGCGAAGCCCTGCGTCGGTAGAACATCATCATCGTCACCATGCCGTCGTGCTGACGGAACTCTCCCTCCAAGCTTGGCTGGATCGGAGTTCGAGGGACGTCATCGAGCTGAACGTGTGCGGAACTCAAAGGTGTCGTACGTTCGGTACTTGGATCGGTCGGATCGTGAAGACGTACGACTACATCAACCCCGTTGTCATAACGCTTCCGCTTTCGGTCTACGTGAGTACGTGGACACAGTCTCCTCTCTCGTTGTTATGCATCGCCATGATCTTGCGTGTGCGTAGGAACTTTTTTGAAATTACTACGTTCCCCAACAGTGGTATCAGAGCCAGGTTTTATGCGTTGATTTTATATGCATGAGTAGAACACAAGTGAGTTGTGGGTGATACAAGTCATACTGCTTACCAGCATGTCACACTTCGGTTCGGCGGTATTGTTGGATGAAGCGGCCCGGACCGACATTACGCGTACGCTTATGCGAGACTGGTTCTACCGACGTGCTTTGCACACAGGTGGTTGGCGGGTGTCAGTTTCTCCAACTTTAATTGAACCAAGTGTGGCTACGCCCGGTCCTTGAGAAGGTTAAAATATAACTAACTTGACGAACTATCGTTGTGGTTTTGATGCGTAGGTAAGAACGGTTCTTGCTCAGCCCATAGCAGCCACATAAAACTTGCAACAACAAAGTATAGGACGTCTAACTTGTTTTTGCAGGGCATGTTGTGATGTGATATGGTCAAGGCATGATGCTATATTTTATTGTATGAGATGATCATGTTTTGTAACCGAGTTATCGGCAACTGGCAGGAGCCATATGGTTGTCGCTTTATTGTATGCAATGCTATCACCCTGTAATTGCATTACTTTATCACTAAGCGGTAGCGATAGTCGTAGAAGCAATAGTTGGCGAGACGACAACGATGCTACGATGGAGATCAATGTGTCGTGCCGGTGACAATGGTGATCATGACGGTGCTTCGGAGATGGAGATCACAAGCACAAGATGATGATGGCCATATCATACCACTTATATTGATTGCATGTGATGTTGATCTTTTATGCATCTTATTTTGCTTTGATTGACGGTAGCATTATAAGATGATCTCTCACTAAATTTCAAGATAAAAGTGTTGTCCCTGAGTATGCACCATTGCAGAAGTTCACCGTGCCCAGACACCATGTCGGTGTCAAAACCGGCGGATCTCGGGTAGGGGGTCCCGAACTGTGCGTCTATGCGGATGGTAACAGGAGACAAGGGACACGATGTTTTACCCAGGTTCGGGCCCTCTTGATGGAGGTAAAACCCTATGTCCTGCTAGATTAATATTGATGATGTGTGTTACAAGAGTAGATCTACCACGAGATCAAAGAGGCTAAACCCTAGAAGCTAGCATATGGTATGATTGTTGTTCGTCCTATGGACTAAAACCCTCCGGTTTATATAGACACCGGATAGGGTTAGGGTTACACAGAGTCGGTTACAATGGTAGGATATATACCTATTCGGATCGCCAAGCTTGCCTTCCACGCCAAGGAAAGTACCATCCCGACACGGGACGAAGTCTTCAATCTTCTATCTTCATAGTCTTGGAGTCCGCCGATGATGATAGTTCGCTATCCGGACACCCCTAGTCCGGAACTCCTCAAGAGCTCCCCTGAACCAGGCTTCAATGACGATGAGTCCGCGCCAGTATATTGTCTTGGCGTTGCAAGGCGGGTTCTTCCTCCGAATAATTTATAGAAGATTGTGAACACCAGGATAGTGTCCGCTCTGCAAAAATAAATTCCACATACCACCGTAGAGAGAATAATGTTACACAAGATCAATCTGCCGACATATTTTGTGGCGTGACGCCGCACCACTACCAAGCCTTTATTCAAATTGTTTTTACTTGTTCCACCTCGGTAGCGTTTAGCGAAGCGGTTTCCTTGGCACGTCTTGTCGAGGTAGAGATCGTGTTCCCCTTATTCCGGGATTCCCATCAATACGGACGTGGGTAACCCAACCGCGCCATTGATTGTGGCGCTTGGGGGATAAGCGAGTTTTACCAGGCCGGTGGGGACACATGTTTTTGTCCGCCCATATAAGGGGATAAGGATCCAGCCCCTTTTACCTGCGCCTTCTTCCTCCTTGGCATATCCATCTTCGCGAACTCGAGCTCCAGCGCCCAAGTCCGCACTTCTCACCTCAACCTTCTCCAACTATGTCCGGAGCGGGAGGCAAGTGGATGGCCTCCTCCGTCACGGAGGGCAGATCCAGAAGCTGCGCGACGCCGGATATCTGTCCAAGAATATCGCGCATCGGCTCCCCGACGAGGGAGAGCTCGTCCCCAACCCCAGGCCCCATGAGAGGGTAGTATTTCTTCCCCATTTCCTCCGCGGACTGGGCTTCCCGCTTCATCCCTTTGTCCGGGGGCTCATGTTCTACTACGACCTAGATTTCCATGATGTGGCCCTGAATTTCATCCTCAACATCTCGGCGTTTATCATCGTGTGCGAGGCATTCCTCTGCATCCAGCCCCACTTCGGCTTGTGGCTCAAGACCTTCAGTGTCAAGCCGAAGGTTGTGAAGGGCAGCCAAGCGGAGTGCGGAGGCGCCATGGTGGGCAGGATGTCCCACGTTACGTGGCTGGAGGGTACTTTCGTGGAAACCATCAAGGGGTGGCAATCGTGGTGGTTCTACATCACCGAGCCGCGTGACCCTGATTGGGCAGCGGCCCCCGAATTTAGATCTGGTATTCCCACACGGCTCTCCTCCTGGAAAGAGAGTGGCCGAATTTGGGGGGATTCAGAGGAGCTGACCGGACTCCAAGCCTGTATCCAGAAGCTGGTGGACAAGAAGCTCAAGCTTGTCAACGTAGTCCAGGTCATGCTCATCCGCCGGATTCTCCCGTGCCAGCGGTGGGGCTTTAATATGTGGGAGTTTGATCCGGCGCAGCACCAGACCCTGAGCGGGCTCTTCGACACTATGTACGAAGATGTCTGGAAGGTGCTGTTCAAGGGCGCCGAAGCTCCCGGCCCGCCATCAAGATCACGGATTCTGCTCACAGTTTCTTTGACGAGGTAAGTGATTTCACCACTTGTTTTCCATAGTTTGGCTCTATGCGGGATCTAAACTCCTTGCCTTTGATAGGAATGGCTGGCGAAGGCGAACGGATTACCTGTCCGGCCCCATTGCCGAAGGACTCCAGTGACGCCCGCCTAGCAGGGCTCTTGGCTCGGCACCCATGTGGTGCCGGAGAAGAAGGCCAAGAAGACGGCCACGGGACTCGGAAGAGTTCCCGTTTTCAAATGCTATCGGATGATGATGAATCCGAGGCCGACTCCTCCCACCAAGGTGAGGGGAGAAGAAGAGCCTCTCCCCAGTGGGGAGGAAAGAAAAGGAAGGCCTCCCCAACAAGGGAGGCCAAGGGTCCAAGAAGGAAAAACTCTTCCTCCGGACTGCTCCGCCGCCAAAGGATGTGACGACGAAGACTAGCATCCAAGGGCCAAGCCCTGGCGAGATCGTAAGTATCCGGACTCGAATCACCTCAAGGTTTTTGTTTTCGCCACATAACGTCTTTCTAATGCCGCATACAACCCTGCAGTCCGCCCAAGGATGATCTTCCCATTTCGTCGAGCGGGTCCTTGGGTGCGTCGGATATGGATTCCCTTCCGACTGCCTCCACCCCCCGTGCATGGACGACGCCGAGGTGGGATCCAGAAAGGACCCACCAGGAGGAGGCCCCAGAGGTGTCGCAGGACACCCTCCCGGACTGCACCGGACTCAGCCCGGAGGCCGCAGTGGCTCCGAGTCCGTGGCGACCCCTTCGTAAGAAGGGAAAGACCGAGACGCCGGCTGCCTCCGTCCAACTGGAGGTGCCGGATAATTTGCTGGAGGCGCTCAATGGCGCCTCCATCGAAGAGGAACACCGCACTGTTATTAGTGCGGTGATTCAGAAGGTTCAGCTCGCCAAGAGCGGGCTGACCAAGCTCGCAATAGCCTTCTAACAGGCTTTGAGGTAAGAATTTCAATATATGTAAAATGGTACCGCATAGACAGTAGCCCCTGATGCTCGGTTCGGTGTTCGGAAAGAAAAGTCGGACTGAGGATCTTTAGAAAGATAAACGCAGGAGCCATAAAAATATGTCAATATGGCATTGCAGGCTGTGCTGCTGACCTCCGTCGCACTGACTGCGGAGGTCAATACTTTGAAGAAAAACCTCAAGCGGTCCGAGAACGAGCTCGGCCATGCCAAGAAGCAGCTCGAGGAAAAATAAGGTGAGTAATACCTTATGAAAATTGTACCTTACAGAAAAGGATTTGGTTGCAAGAAAAATGACAAGGATAACGTGGTTATTGTAGGGGCCGCTAACGAGGTGGCGACCCTGAAGGAGGCGGTGGCCGCGGCCAAGCGTAATGCGGCCACGGAACGCACCGAGCGAGAGAAGCAGGAGGCGCGGGTGGCGGAGGTACAGCAAGAGCTCCAGGATCTCGTGAAAAAACATGAGAACTTGGAGCATGACTCGAAGACTCGAGAGTCTGAGCTTGCAACGGCTCTTGAGAGTGCCAAAACCGCTAAGGCCGAAGCCTACAAGGCCCTCCAGGAGATTGAAGCGGTGAAGAAAATAGCGCAGGTAAGGCATTTTTCATGCAGAGTAAGCATGTGAGTGTTAATTACCTGTTGCTTACCCGAATTCGGAGCTCTCCAGGGGCATTCACAGAGCTTCCTCGCAGCATGTCCGACGCTTCCGCATTTTACCGGGCCGAGGAGGGGAGCTCAACGGAGAAGGTCTTACGGTCTCAAGATGTCGAGGCGGACATCCAGTGCTTTTTAGCGACCAGTCAAGCAGCTGGTCGAGCTCCACAAGGCGGCCGAACAGGCCATGAAGGGCCTCATAGTTCGGTGTGGCCTAAGGAGGCCATGCACAGGAGCTACTTCGCCTGGTGCGGCGGTGGTGGATGCGTGCCCGTGGGTTGAAGTTATCAAGCATTCAGCGTGTATCGAGGGTGCCCGTCGGGCCCTTGCCCGCAAAGGTGCACTGGGCAAGATGGATGCCCGAAGCTCGTGGCGGACCCACCACCGTGAGGGCAAGGAGCATCGCCGCACGAGATGTATTATAAGAGTGTCTTTGAAGGGCGCCCGCACTATTGCGGGTGAGTGCTCCAAAGATGTAATATTTGAGTAGACTCGCATTTTGTTATCCTGTGCGCTGAAAACTTAGTTCATATGCGCTAAGCAGCGCTTGTTAATTTAAAATATTACCTTTTGTGCGGCTGTTTATCAAATCTGAGAGATGGCAAGTCGTCGGCCTCAGCCCCCATGCCACGAGTGCTGGGGTGTTCGGGATAAACTTGAGCGCTCTTGTTCCCATTTTAGGGTCCATCTAGGGAGGCGCTCAACACAACGAACAAGGCAACCGGACATATAATGCTTGAACAATCTCACTGAGCCATAGAATTCGATAATTTTAAATTTAGGCGAAGCCACTAGTCTTCGGAAGGCGAATTTGGGGCGCTATCCACGCCTTGGACGGACAGTATCCGCTCCTCGCTCTAAGCGGCATAAGTCTTTAAGGACTCATGAAAACCTCTCGAACAGCGACCGGTCTCGCCTCATCATGACGGTCAGTTTTAGCTTTCTCCATCGAGGCGTTAACCCAGGCTGAGGCGGAATCGCAGTGGTTCTCCGGTGCTACCTTAGCCGATATAATGGAACGTAAGGTACCAAAACACGGAGCCGGGCAAACCCAACTATTGACCCAAGACATGATTCGAGCCGATGCATATAGTGCTATAAGTTCGGGTGCCGCACTTGTGAAAGTGTTGGACTCATCACACCATAACGCTGGAAACATAAGCCCTGGTGTATATTAGCCGTACCAAAGTGTACGGATGCAACATGTCGTGAATGAACATATGTATGAAAAAGAGATGCAATTATAAGCAAAAGGTGCTGCATTGTTTTATTCAATAAGTGCTGCTACGAATGCGAGCGATACAAATAGTGCGATAAGCAAGGTAGGAGGCTGTTAAACATGTCCCCTTCGAGGGTAGGCTGCAGATTGGTGTATGAAAATGCTCGTAATGGAGACCACCTGTATATTCGTTGTAGCCTTTATCCTTCCCTGGCTGTTGCATCGTGAGTTCGGCAGGTCTACTGCCGGACAGGGCTTCTGACAAACGGAGTCCTGTGTTTAAAAAGTAAAAGGTAAAAAGAAAAGAAAAAGGAACGACACACTTGAGAGCCCCTTGTGCTTCGGCCCCCCTCCCCATGCCCATGGTATCTTCAAAGCGTAATGGTATACGCGAAGGACCTGCTTTGACGTTTCGCAGGAGCTGGGGTTGGGACCGCACTGCTACGCGTGCTCGGAACGTGCCAGGTGGTCTTGTTGTAAGTTACTCCGAGCGCGCTTGGCTGTGTTCGGCCGCTTAACGGCCGGATTCGATAATTGCCTTAAGAGGCTGCATTGCACTTCTGCCGCGAGAGCCGCTGTATGTTCCTCCATGTGGAGAGAACGTTCAGTGTTTCCGTTGACCGTAATGACTCCTCGAGGGCCTGGCATCTTGAGCTTGAGGTATGCGTAGTGCGGCACCGCGTTGAACTTTGCAAACGCGGTACATCCGAGCAAGGCATGATAGCCGCCATGAACGGGACTATGTCGAAGATTAACTCCTCGCTTCGGAAGTTATCCGGGGATCCCAAGACCACTTCCAGTGTAATTGAGCCTGTACAATTGGCTTCTACACCTGGTACGACGCCTTTAAAGGTCGTTTTGGTAGGTTTAATCCTTTAGGGGTCTATGCCCATTTTGCGCGTTGTATCCTGGTAAAGCAGGTTCAGGCTGTTGCCGCCGTCCATCAGGACTCTGGTTAGGTGAAATCCATCGACAATTGGGTCTAGGACCAGTGCGGCGAATCCGCCGTGGCGGATGCTGGTGGGGTGGTCCCTTTGGTCAAAAGTGATCGGGCAGGAGGACCATGGATTGAACTTCGGGGACACGATGGTAATAGGAGACAAGGGACACGATGTTTTACCCAGGTTCGGGCCCTCTTGATGGAGGTAAAACCCTAGAAGCTAGCCTATGGTATGATTGTTGTTCGTCCTACGGACTAAAACCCTCCGGTTTATATAGACACCGGATAGGGTTAGGGTTACACAGAGTCGGTTACAATGGTAGGAGATCTACATATCCGTATCGCCAAGCTTGCCTTCCACGCCAAGGAAAGTCCCATCCGGACACGGGACGAAGTCTTCAATCTTCTATCTTCATAGTCTTGGAGTCCGGCCGATGATGATAGTTCGGCTATCTGGACACCCCCTAGTCCGGAACTCCCTCACACCACATGATGATCGGGTGTGATAAGCTCTACGTCCATCTACAACGGGTGCAAGCCAGTTTTGCACACGTAGAATACTCAGGTTAAACTTGACGAGCCTAGCATATGCAGATATGGCCTCTGAACACTGAGACCGAAAGGTTGAGCGTGAATCATATAGTAGATATGATCAACATAGTGATGTTCACCATTGAAAACTACTCCATTTCACGTGATGGTCGGTTATGGTTTAGTTGATTTGGATCTCGTGATCACTTAGATGATTAGAGGGATGTCTATCTAAGTGGGAGTTCTTAAGTAATATGATTAATTGAACTTTAATTTATCATGAACTTAGTCCTGATAGTATTAGCATATCTATGTTGTAGATCAATAGCTCGCGTTGTTGCTCCCCGTTTATGTTTTGATATGTTCCTAGAGAAAACTAAGTTGAAAGATGTTAGTAGCAATGATGCGGACTTGGTCCGTGATCTGAGGATTAACCTCATTGCTGCATAGAATTTTTATGTCCTTGATGCACCGCTAGGTGACAGAACAATTGCAGGAGCAGACATAGTCGTTATGAACGTTTTTGAAAAAATGTCGGCATGATGACTACTTGATAGTTTAGTGCACCATGCTTTATGGCTTAGAACCGGGACTTCAAAAATGTTTTGAACGCCACGGAGCATATAAGATATTCCAAGAGTTGAAATTGGTATTTCATACTCATGCCCGTGTCAAGAGGTATGAGACCTCTCGCGATACTTTGCCTACATGGAGGAGAATAGCTCAACCAGTGAGAATGTGCTCAGATTGTCTGAGTACTACAATTTCTTGAATCAAGTGGGAGTTAATCTTCCAGATAAGATAGTAATTGACAAAGTTCTCTAGTCACTATCACCAAGTTACTAGAACTTCGTGATGAACTATAATATGCAAGTGATGATAAAAAACAATTCCCAAGCTCTTCGTGATGCTAAAATCGGCGAAGGTAGAAATCAAAGAAAAACATCAAGTGTTGATGGTTGACAAGATCACTAGTTTCAAGAAAAAGGGCAAAGGGAAGAAGGGGAACTTCAAGAAGAATGGCAAGCAAGTTGCTGCTCAAGTGAAGAAGCCCAAGTCTGGACCTAAGCCCTAGACTAAGTGCTTCTACCGCAAAGGGACTGGTCCTTTGAGCGGAACTACTCCAAGTATTTGGTGGATAAGAAGGATGGCAAAGTGAACAAAGGTATATTTGATATACATGTTATTGATGTGTACTTTACTAGTGTTTATAGCAACCCCTCGGTATTTGATACCGGTTCGGTTGCTAAGAGTAGTAACTCAAAGCGGAGTTGCAGAATGAACAGAAACTAGTTAAGGGTGAAGTGACGATGTGTGTTGGAAGTAGTTTCAAGATTGATATGATCATCATCGCACACTCCCTACACTTTCGGGATTATTGTTGAACCTAAATAAATGTTATTTGGTGTTTGCGTTGAGCATGAATATGATTTGATCATGTTTATTGCAATACGGTTATTCATTTAAATTAGAGAATAATTGTTGTTCTGTTTACATGAATAAAACCTTCTATGGTCATACACCCAATGAAAATGGTTTGTTGGATCTCATTCGTAGTGATACACATATTCATAATATTGAAGCCAAAAGATGCAAAGTTAATAATGATAGTGCAACTTACTTGTGGCACTGCCGTTTAGGTCATATTGGTGTAAAGCGGATGAAGAAACTCCATGATGATGGGCTTTTGGAATCACGTGATTATGAATCACTTGATGCTTGCGAACCATGCCTCGTGGGCAAGATGACCAAAACTCCCTTCTCCGGAACAATGGAGCGAGCAACTGACATATTGGAAATAATACATACTGATGTATGTGGTCCGATGAGTGTTGAGGCTTGCCGCGGGTATCGTTAATTTCTGACCTTCACAGATGATTTGAGCAGATATGGGTACATCTACTTGATGAAACACAAGTCTAAAACATTTGAAAAGTTCAAAGAATTTCAGAGTGAAGTGGAGAATCATCATAACAAGAAAATAAAAGTTTCTACAATATGATCGCAGAAGTAAAATATTTGAGTTAACGAGTTTGGCCTTCAGTTAAAACAATGTGAAATAGTTTCACTACTCACGCCACCTGGAACACCACAGTGCAATGGTGTGCCCGAACATCATAACCACACATTTATTAGATATGGTGCGATCTATGATGTCTCTTACCGATTTACCGCTATCGTTTTGGGATTATGCATTAGAGACAGCTGCATTCACGTTAAATAGGGCACCATCTAAAATCTGTGGAGATGACACCATATGAACTGTGGTTTGGCGAGAAACCTAAGTTGTCGTTTCTTAAAGTTTGGGACTGCGATGCTTATGTGAAAAAGTATCAACATGATAAGCTCGAACCCAAATCGGAGAAGTAAATCTTCATAGGATACCCAAAAGAAACTATTGGGTACACCTTCTATCACAGATCCGAAGGCAAGATATTCGTTGCTGAGAATGGATCCTTTCTAGAGAAGGAGTTTCTCTTGAAAGAAGTGAGTGGGAGGAAAGTAGAACTTGATGAGGTAATTGTACCTTCTCTCAAATTGGAAAGTAGTTTATCACTGAAATCAGTTCCAGTGATGCCTACACGAATTAGTGAGGAAGTTAATGATGATGATCATGAAACTTCATATCAAGTTACTACCGAACCTCGTAGGTCAACAAAAGTAAGATCCGCACCAGAGTGGTACGGTAATCCTGTTCTGGAAGTCATGTTGCTATACCATGACGACCCTGCGAACTATGAGGAAGCGATGATGAGCCTAGATTCCGCAAAATGGCTTGAGGCCATGAAATCTGAGATAGGATCCATGTATGAAAACAAAGTATGGACTTTGGTGGAATTGCCAGATGATCGGCAAGCCATTAAGAATAAATGGATCTTCAAGAGGAAGACAAACGCTGATAGTAGTGTTACTATCTACAAAGCTCGAATTGTCGCAAAAATGTTTTCGACAAGTTCAAGATGTTGAATACAATGAGATTTTCTCACTTGTATCGATGCTTAAAAGTTTGTTCGAATCATGTTAGCAAATTGCCACATTTTATGAAATCTGGCAAATGGATGTCAAAACTACATTCCTTAATGGATTTCTTAATAAAGAGTTGTATATGATGCAACCAGAAGGTTTTGTCAATTTTAAAGGTGCTAACAAAATGTGCAAGCTCCAGTGATCCATCTATGGACTGGTGCGAGCATCTTGGAGTTGGAATATACGCTTTGATAAGTTGATCAAAGCATATAGTTTTATCTGAGACTTGCGGTGAAGCCTGTATTTACAAGAAAGTGAGTGGGAGCACTACAACCTTTCTGATAAGTATATGTGAGTGACATATTGTTGATCAGAAATGATGTAGAATTTTTCTGGAAAGCATAAAGGAGTGTTTGAAAAGAGTTCTTCAAAAGAAAGACCTCGGTAAAGCTACTTACATATTGAGCATCAAGATCTATTGAGATAGATCAAGATGCTTGATAAGATTTTCAATGAGTACATACCTTGACAAGATTTTGAAGTAGTTCAAAATGGAACAGTCAAAGAAGGAGTTCTTACCTGTGTTGCAAAGTGTGATGTTGAGTGAAGACTCAAAACCCGACCACGGCAGAAAATAGAACGAGAATGAAAAAGTCATTCCCTATGTCTCAGCCATAGGTTCTATAAAGTATGTCATGCTGTGTACCAGACCTATTGTATACCCTGCCCTGAGTTTGGCAAGGGAGTATAATAGTGATCTAGGAGTAGATCCTGGACGGCGGTCAAAATTATCCTTAGTGGAATAAGGATATGTTTCTCGATTATGGAGGTGACAAAAGGTTCGTCGTAAAGGGTTACGTTGATGCAAGTTTTGACACTCATCCAGATGACTCTAAGTCTCAATCTGGATACATATTGATAGTGGGAGCAATTAGCTAAAGTAGCTCCGTGCAGAGCATTGTAGACATAGAAGTTTGCAAAATACATACGGATCTGAATTTGGCAGACCCATTGACTAAACTTATCTCACAAGCAAAAAATGATCACACCTTAGTACTCTTTGGGTGTTAATCACATAACGATGTGAACTAGACTCTAGTAAACCCTTTGGGTGTTGGTCACATGTCGATGTGAACTATAGGTGTTAGCCACATAAAGATGCGAACTATTGATGTTATATCACATGGCTATGTGAACTAGATTATTGACTCTAGTGCAAATGGGAGACTGAAGGAAATATGCCCTAGAGGCAATAATAAAGTTATTATTTATTTCCTTATTTCACGATAAATGTTTATTATTCATGCTAGAATTGTATTAAACGAAACATAATACATGTGTGAATACATAGACAAACATAGTGTCACTAGTATGCCTCTACTTGACTAGCTCGTTAATCGAAGATGGTTGAGTTTCCTAGCCATAGACATGAGTTGTCATTTGATTAACGGGATCACATCATTAGGAGAATGATGTGATTGACTTTACCCATTCCGTTACCATAGCACTTGATCGTTTAGTATGTTGCTATTGCTTTCTTCATGACTTATACAAGTTCCTATGACTATGAGATTATGCAACTCCCATTTATCGGAGGAACACATTGTGTGCTACCAAACGTCACAACGTAACTGGGTGATTATAAAGGTGCTCTACAGGTGTCTCCGAAGGTACTTGTTGGGTTGGTGTATTTCGAGATTAGGATTTGTCACTCCGATTGTCGGAGAGGTATCTCTGGACCCACTCGGTAATGCACATCACTATAAGCCTTGCAAGCATTGTGACTAATGAGTTAGTTCGGGATGATGTATTACAGAACGAGTAAAGAGACTTGCCGGTAACGAGATTGAACTAGGTATTGAGATACCGACGATCGAATCTCGGGCAAGTAACATACCGATGACAAAGGGAACAACGCATGTTGTTATGTGGTTTGACCGATAAAGATCATCGTAGAATATGTGAGAGCCAATATGAGCATCCAGGTTCCGCTATTGGTTATTGACCGGAGACGTGTCTCGGTCGTGTCTACATAGTTCTCGAACCCGTAGGGTCCGCACGCTTAAAGTTCGATGACGGTTCTATTATGAGTTTATGTGTTTTGGTGTACCGAAGGTATTTCGGAGTCCCGGATGTGATCACGGACATGACGAGGAGTCTCGAAATGGTCGAGACATAAAGATCGATATATTGGACGACTATATTTGGACACTGGAATGGTTCCGAGTGAGATCGGGATAATACCGGAGCACTGGGAGGTTATCGGAACCCCCCGGGAGGTATATGGGCCTTAATGGGCTTTAGTGGAAAGGAGGGGAAAGGAGCAAGGGAGGCCCCCCCCCCCAAGCCCAATCCGAATTTGGAGGGGGGCCGCCCCCGCCCCCCTTTTCATTCCTCCCTCCTTCCTCTTCCTTCCCTCTCCCTCTCCAAATAGGAAAAGGAGGAGTCCTACTCCCGGTGGGAGTAGGCCTCCCCCCTTGGGCGCGCCTCTTAGCCTTGGCCGGCCCTCTCCTCCCCTCCTTTATATACGGAGGAGGGTGGCACCCCATAGACACAACAATTGATCCCTTGGATCTCTTAGCCGTGTGCGGTGCCCACCTCCACCATAATCCACCTCGATAATATCGTAGCGGTGCTTAGGCGAAGCCCTGCATCGGTAGAACATCATCATCGTCACCACGCCGTCATGCTGACGGAACTCTCCCTCAAAGCTCGGCTGGATCGGAGGTCGAGGGACGTCATCGAGCTGAACGTGTGCTGAACTCACAGGTGCCGTACGTTCGGTACTTGGATCGGTCGTATCATGAAGATGTACAACTACATCAACCGCATTGTCATAACGCTTCCGCTTTCGGTCTATCAGGGTACGTGGACACACTCTCCCCTCTCATTTCTATGCATCGCCATGACCTTGCGTGTGCGTAGGATTTTTTTTGAAATTACTACGTTCCCCAACACCCTGCATCGGAGAGGAAGAAGTTGGCGGGAGGGACATTTCAGCCCCCGTGCTTTCCCCCTCCTTCCGCTGCCGCGCGCCCTTTGCTCCCGCCCGCCCGCCGCCGGCGATTCTGGCCATATCTGCAGGCGGAATCGCGCCCCGGGGCCGCCCCACACCCTCCCGCGCCGAGCCGCTGCACTGCGCCCTCCGGATCCGGCGAGAAGAGCCGCCCCCCATCGTCGCCGCCGCCGGGGATCCACCACCGTCGAGCGCACCCCCTCGTCACTGCCCGGGATCAGCCGCCACCGGTTAGTCCCTTTTTTGTGATTTTTGCGAGCTGCGTAGTAGATTGACGCGCCGGTGTGCGTGTAGATGGAGTTGACCCCGTGCGAGAAGTTCTTGCTATCCAATTCGTCTGATTCAGACGACTCGGATGTTGAGAGCATTCTTGCAAACTTCCGGCAGCAAACATTAGTCATGGCGCTTGCCATGAAGGAGCATGAAGACGAGCACCCAATGAAGATGACACAAAGAAATTGATGGCATCAAATGAGAGGAGAGGTTGGCCTGGCATGCTAGGTAGCATTGATTGTATGCATTGGAATTGAAAAAATTGCCCCAAGGCTTGGCAAGGAATGTATTGTGGCAAGCCTCGTGATGCAACAATTGTGCTAGAGGCTGTAGCATCCGAGGATTTATGGATTTGGCATTGCTTTTTTGGTATGCCGGGCACTCTTAATGATATCAATGTGTTGCAACGGTCTCATTTGTTTGCTAGGCTTGCTAGTGGTGATGCTCCTTCTTGCAACTACACTATCAATGGGCATGAATACACAAAGGGGTACTATCTTGCAGATGGTATATACCCTCCTTGGTGCACATTTGTCAAGAGCATCAAAGAACCCAAAACAAAAAAACAATGTCAATTTGCAAGGGTGCAAGAGGCAGCCCGAAAAGACATTGAAAGAGCATTCGGTGTTTTGCAATCTAGGTTTGCCATTGTCCGTGGTCCTGCTCGTTTTTGGGATAAAAAAAACCTTGAAGAACATAATGACATGCTGTGTTATCCTGCACAATGTGATTCTTGAAGATGAGAGAAGATTGAACTTAGAATTCTTTTACGACAATGTGGGTAGCCGTGTCAAACCAGCAAGAGACCCAAACTGCATTAGAGCTTTTCTTCAAACATACAAAGAGATTGAAAATGCAGACACCCACTTTCAACTTCAGGAAGATCTCATTGAGCACCATTGGCAAAAGGCTGGACAGTGACTTATTTTTGTATTCATTTGTATTTGTATTCATGACAAATTTTGTATTGCACTATTTAAGTTTGCTACGGTTATTTGAATAATTATTTGTAATGCGGATGATTATTGTATTATGTTTGATTGGAATAATTCAGTTTGTTTTTTATTGTTGAATTATGTTGTATTTGATATTTGCGGGCTGACGATACGCGGGATGCAGCAGCGCAAAGAGCAGACCCTGCAAAGCCGACCCGTAAAAAAGTATATTCCGCGAATATACTTTTTTACGGATCCGTTTGGGGGGTCTGCATCTGTGCCAGCCCAAGCCGACCCGCAAAAGCTGTTTTGCGCGAACTGCAAACGCGTTTTGCGGGCCGGCGGGATGCGGGGTCTGCTAGAGTTGCCCTAACTAGCCATACCCGCATGGCGACATGCCGCGCCCCGCTATATGGTACATGTGTATAAGCTTTTATTGGCTCATGTGATAAAAAGTAAGAGCTTCATATGTGTAAGTTTGTAGTTATAATCTGTAGTCACAAGAAATCAAGCTATGGACAAGAAAATTTTGGAAATGCTACTTTTATTATCACCATGAGTGCTACATCTTTCAAGATAGATATTATAAATCAGACATTCTAGTACCACTAAAATGAAATGATTTTTAACAACTTTTTCACGTCTAAAAACTTAAAAATGAACAGAAATACACATGAAATGATTACCTACGCTCTTTCAAAGAGAAAAATTATCAAACTGCTCTACTCCCTTGCTCGGTGACCGTGGCTAAACCCATCAATCCATTTGGAACCATAATCAATTTATGAGAGAAAAATTTAGGGCAAGTCTTTGCAAACATAAAAATTCAAATCACTGCTCAATAAAATTAGGAAGTGACAAACGGCAAACAAGACATAGTGGTCCTCCAATACATGAGCTAGTAAATGTTGAATATATGAGCAAGTTACTACGAGATTTAATCCGAATAAGCACAAAATAAATCATGACAACTATAACAAAGATTAAACTAATCATGTGGACTAGCATAGTAGATGAACTGATTGTCGGTTCAATATCCGGCGTATCTCGTAGTAGGGGTCCTAAGCTAGGCGTCTTGGAGCGATGGTAACATGGACACGGGGTTTTACCCAGCTTCGGACTCTCTTGAAGAGATACTACCCTACATGCTGCTTTTGGTTGTATTCGTATGGGGATAGTACATAGTACGGGTGTCTACCACGATATTGTAGTAATGAATATGAGATTGTCAATTGACTAGCCTGGCCTTGGTTTATATAAGACACCGGAGGCCTAGGGTTTTTGGAGAGTCCTTGTCTTGGGCGCCAAGTCTTGTGGAGTCTTCCTTGTATGCGGCAGGGGCTGTCCAAACCGGCCCATGAATGAGCCACCATGGGGGTCCTCAGCCCGATCCAGCTGGTCAGGAGACGACATGGTGAGTACCCCCTAGTCTAGGACACCGTCAGTAGCCCCCTGAACCGGTCTTCAAGTTAGGGACGCTCCTCGATTCTTCCGAACTGTTCTTCATCTTCGATCGTCGGTCTTGAAAAATGGTTCAACAAATCTTTCCATCTTCGATCTTGAGGATCTCCAAAGTGAATCCGAAGAGTTTACACGTGGGTATCCGAGGAGCCCCTTTAAGTTATCAGCCTTTATCAATGCCTTGTTATTTTTTACACCACACCTCGGGTTTGAAGTTGTTCCCGTGTGACGGTGTCCTCTTGCATCCGGGCTCCAACGCCGGACTGCACTCGAGGTATCTTTTGCAGCCGAGCACCAACGCCGGACCGCGTCCGAGCTCCAACGTTGGACTATGTCCAAGCTCCAACACCGGACTGTATCCGAGCTCAAACGTCGGACTATGTCCAAGCTCCAACGCCGGACTGTATCCGAGGTGTCATAGCTCACCTTGGTTCAAAAAAGTTGAAGGAGTTTGAAGGGGGTTAGCCGAGCTTAGTGCCGGAAATGCCCTCTATAGAGCCAGCTGCTTGCATCCGAGCTTTATGCCGGACTTCTTCCAAGATGACGCACCACCTCGGACTTGGGCTGATTGTTTGCGGATTTCATTTCTGATTGATGCAATTTACTTACTGACCAGATATATAGCCAGTAGCCCTCAAGGTGTGTGTCGGCCTAAAAATCCGAGATGCACTTTAGAGGAGATAGTGATCGGCGGACGGGCCCTTGTGAGAGGGTTTTGAGAAGTCGCCGTAATATATTAGCTTGATGCCGGATAGATCCAGATGGTACCTATTGTTGTCCGAAGACGCGTTTGCCCATAGTTCGGTCAAGCCGAACACTGAGCCCTTTGAATTTTCTGCATTGTGCAGTAGCCCCCGAGACACTGGTCGGGTGGCAACACCAGATCAGGGGATCGTTGTGCCCCTTTAATATTTGTAAATGATAAGCACGAAGCCTAGTAGCCCCCGAGCCTTAACGTGGGCACGGGTGGCCGAATTAAGGATCGATATCCAGATTAAAATCACAAAGGATGTGTAATGATTCTATGTATCCAAGTACTCTACATCGTTAATGCTCGGATCTGCGTTGTACAAAACTTTGTTGACCGACCATCGGCTTCAACCTCCTTGGCCAGCAGCCGAGGAGTGTTTGTCCTACTTTATAAAGCCTTTATGAGGGCAAAGATTTACGACAACCAAGGCAATCCGGCCATACGGTTTTATAAACAAAGGTACGCAGAGAGATATGTTACATTACTGTTTAATGTAAGAAACATCTTCCAAAGAAAACAGTCCCGCTATCGGTTCCTTTCCTTGGGTCATCATGTTGACCATGATCATGAAACCTCAACTCCGATCAATGTGGGAGGAAAATATTCAGGATTTAGTTTGGGGAAAGTTCCCGAACTATGTGGTCTATAGCGAACCTAAACTTTCACTTCCATCGTTGCCGACCAATTATATCCTTTAAAATCGCTAGCTTTCGGCTTCACCCAGTCTGAGGTACTAACTCGGATGACCCGGTAGAGGTGCTCCCTTTACCGCCTAGCCAAACATTCGGGAACGTAGGGGTAAGCACAGGAGCCAGGCAACCCAGCTTGGCCAAAATCTTAAGTCAAAATTATGCATATTTATGGCTTTATATAACGATGATTACGGAAGGCAGCCCTCGTATATTAAATACATTTGCCGACGATATGTTTATTTTGACTCTGTTGCGACCGTTTATCAGTTGAAAGTAGCCCATCGTCGGCTTCCACCCCCTTGTAGATGCTACGCAGGGTGTTTTCGCAATAACAAAACAACCCTTAGCCGACGTCTCGGTGCCCGAAGGCGGTTGTGTTAGTGGAAACGAGGCAATCAGATACGCGGGCTTTATAACTTTCATTTAGTCATAGGAGCTTAAAGTTGGGAGGCCAGTTACTAGCCCCTGGTTAGTGTTCGGCGACAGTCGAGGTCAAGCCGTAAACACTTCGACCAATGTTATGAATGGACTGTCATTTAACACGGGGTGACCTCTATCTATCTTTGTAGTTCAACACAGTCATCGGATCGCTGACCAGTTTACGCTTATTGTGACAGTCAGTTTTCAGCTTTCTCCACCGAGGCGCTTAACCGTGCTAGCTGGAAGCGCAGTCGCAGTGGTTCTCCCTTTGTGCACCTAGCCGAACAAAGCGGAACATAGGCGGCAAGCACATGAGCCGGGAAACCCAACTATTGACTGAAAGACACAATTCGAAACCAATGCATATATAGCAATATCCGCGAATGTTTTTGCCGAATCTCTAAAGGTGTCCGGCGTTGCACTGCGAGACTTATGCTGGAAACACACAAATTGTTTAAAAGTGCCATAGGCTTGGAAAACCAAAAACTTCAGTAAAAAATGGTCGTCCGAACTAGATCAAGTGTTCGGTGCCAAATCGAAAATTGGTCTTAGAAAAAAAGTGCTTATGTCGTGCTTTAACATGTCACATCCTATCTCAAGACTTCAAGTGGGTCATCCTACGGCTTCAACCTCCTATCCCGAAGGCGGAGTATTAATTCTCGTTAGGCCAGTTTAGCAAACTAAGCGCGAGCGGCTTTAGAGGGAAACCAGGCAATCCGGCTGTTGACCATACACTCGAGTCGAGAAAGTAGTGGTAGAAAAAGACTTTGCAACGACTAATAAGAAAAACACTTATTATAAAACAGCTCATACTAATTTAAGAGCCCCCAAGTGACTTGGGTAAAAGAATTTTATGTATAATGATTGTATGTACCGAAGTGCTAATATCATATCTGTGTTCCACCCGAACTTTAAACGCGTCTTAACCGACCGTCGGCTTCTCCCTCTTCGGTCAAGGGCCGAAAAGTGTTATGTACTCCACCTGTCGAGAATATCGACGGTGTTTCCGATAACCAGGCAATCAGGCCATAAGGCTGTAACAGACAAAGCGGCGCCAGGAACTTATGCTATATTATCGACGAAGTGTAAGAAGCATCTTCAAGAAAATAGTACCCCACCGATACCTTTCTTCGGTTGCTCATTGTTACTATAAGACTTGTGCAATAGATTTTTTGTACTCATGAGTTCCGTTGTGTGCCGACCATAATTGAAAACAATAAGAGCGCTAGCTTTCGGCTTCACCCAGTCTGAGATCCGAGCTCAGATGACCCGATCATGAAAATCGCAGAGGTGCTCCCTTTACTCCCTAGCCGAACAATAGGGGTAAACACAGGAGCAAGGCAACCCAGCTTGCGGAACACTTAAGTCAACATGGTGCATATTGCGGCGTAATACACGAACAAGGAACAAAGTCATACAAGTATAATCATATGCAAGAGGAAGGGCTTCATAAAAGAAGCCCCCAAATAAATGGGGTATTTGAATTTGTGTGTCACAAAAAAAGTTTTGACAAGGAAGTTTTGCACAAACAACTTTTTGCCAAAAAAGTATAATGCTTGGTCGATTCGAACAAAATTTAGAACTAAAAGTTTTTGAGCATGAAAGCGACTTAGTTGGTTAATGTGCTCGGTGTTGATAACGTGATTCGGGCTTGTGGCGGGATGAAGACGCCCATTGATCTATGACAGATCCGACAAGGTTCACAGTCCTCGCATGGCCGAGGTCCCAGCCCCTGAGCCCGAGGTGGCCGAGCGAAGAGCTCGGCACTCCGAAGAGGTGAAGCCCCAAATCTAGCCGAGGTGATGGAGCAGGTCGGCAGGTGACGCCGGAGTCTCCGGGCGAGTAGGTTGATGAAGCGGCGACGTGGGGTTGCCAACACAGGGCACTGCGCCAAGGCGATGACACAATTAGGTTGCGGACGTCGGCACGCCGAGGTGATAGTGCGGCCCGGTCTGAGTCAATTGCCTGGACAGATAAAATAGTGCAAGCCAGAGATAATAATATATATTTTTTACATAAAAATCCTCTACTTAATGAATTTAAGTAAAGTAAATAATTAAAGAAATATGGCCTGAATGCCAAGGTCGTCCCGACAGAATTGCCGTGGAGATGCTGACACAGGGACGTGCACTGAGGCGACGCCACAACTTGATCGATGCAGGAGCACGATGACATCGGCCCATAGAGTTGACCGTGTGACACGGTCGACGTTGATTACCTGCACATATAAAATAGTGCAAGCAAAGAATAATAATTGAAAAAAAAGAAAATGACGCATAAGTAGTTTATGCAAAGTGAATAAATAAAGAAACATGGCCTAAGGTCCGAGGTTGGTCTGGCGACGCGATGCGGAGACGTTGACATAGGTCGGGATTCCAATATGTAGAATAAACCATGCCACGAAGGCACTATCCGCCGGCCACTAATTGCGTGTCTCGATATATTTAGTTAAATACAGTCATGCTTGATCTCTTCGGCTGGGATCGCCTCGTGGCGGCGTAGAGTATCAATATACCTGGATGCATAGAGTAACGCAGGTCATGAAAAGAGAAAAAGGAATTCTTTGCATAATTAATACTAGTACAAATGCCCGTGCGTTGCACCGAGCAAAAAATGAAATATAACCTGCTCCCCGTGCCATTATGCAATAATTTTTTAATCCAATTTCACAGAGACATTATCTTCTAGTGCTTTGACACAAATCACCCTTCTACTTCTTCCTTTATCCATTGTCCCTGTGTCTCCAATCAAAACACATTATCACAATCTACCTGCAAAAAAAGGACATTATCACCATCAACGAAACAGGTTATTCGTAACCCTCCCACGCGCACACTTTGAATTCCAAACACGCGCACACTTTGAATTCCAAACACGTAACCATGCCATCAGCACTCAGCATCAAGTTCTGACTACCATCACTGACATGTATGCACCATACTCGGCACCCTTCCAATCGGCTCACTCCATTTGCCATTCCCTCCTCTCTTTTCTCTTCCTCATCAGATCATGTAATAGTGCAACTGTAAATTCCAGTAAACCGCTCCATCAGCTCACTAAAGTTGTCTAAGTCACTGAACACTGTTCTCTGCAAACCATTTTGTTTGAATATTACTCAAATCTATATTCTAAAATATGTCTACATACATCCGTATGTAGTCTATATTGAAATATCTAAAAATACTTATATTTAGGCGGAGGGAGTAGAAAATAAAAGGCATGAAAGAGTATACTAAGTAGTTCCATATTTGGTTTCAGAGCACAAATTTGTATTCCTGTCAGGAATTTCAGGACTTAGCTTTTGAGTTTTATACAGACAGATTCTCTTGTTGCAGCAGCAGAATGGTGGCTGCCATTGACATTGACACGCAAAGAGAAAACTTGAGAAGTGTAATTGTACTCAAGTGTGGAACACACATAATCATTATTCTGAGCTGGTTGAACCTTTGTTTTAGACTATCTTTTTTTCCTGGTTTTATGCCATGACGCTACTGTGTGTGTCGTTCCGTTATCTTTTGATAGTGAAACCATATACACTCTAGGTCATACGAAAAAAGAACACAGCATCATCAGTTTGGACTAAGATGAGCAATACAAGTCTTTCATCAGATCGTGTGGTGCTCAAACAAATGTACAGACATCAGACAACAACATTGAGTACTCATACAGGCATACACCATGTGTAACTTCCAATTCCTTAAGAAGCGAAGACTATAAGTTACAGAAAGTTGGCAGTGATTTATTCCAAGCATCCAGAAATGAACTAAATCATTATTAGGTACATATAATGAGAAGAACAATAAAAATTGTAACAGTTAAGTATTAACATGAGGGTATAAAATCCAAGAACTAACAGCTCTCTTGGGCCATTGCCAGATTATTATTTTGTTCTAGAGTATTTCCAGATTTGTGTCGGCACGACCTTGGGCCATTATCATATCCTGACCTTGTTGTGTTTAATGCCTACATTTAGGTTATCCTCTGAAATCTGTCACCAGCAACAAGGCTACAAAAGGCTCTGCATTGGGGTATCATCAATTTTCATAAGAAAACCTAGAAAATAATAGAGTTTGTAAACAGAGCAGTCTGTCGATCAATGTTCGACAGTGATCAAGAATGCATAGTTAGGAGTTTTCCAAGAGGAAACAGAGTCCTGGAAATTTGCAAGGCTCTCTGTAGTTTGGGACAGCAAAAACAAACATATGCCTCTCATATAATTTTGTTTGTTCAATTTAAAAATGTCTCTTCAATCATGGAAATAGATAAATTGCCATAGGCATACTCTCAATCTATGTGTGCCTCACAGAAGAGGCTGACAAGAGTCAAAACATATGAACAATGATGACCGGAGCATCTGCATGATTTTAAGAGAAGGCACGAGAATAGAAAGTATAGCTCTGCATTTACCTTGCATGATGATGCCACACAATTAATACAAATTAACTGAATTATAAAAATCAAGGCAACATACTTCTTTCAGTGGTTGTAGCATACACATTGGGGTTGGTCTCTAACAGAGCACGTGAACTGAACTAACAAAGTTGAAATAAGATGAAGTCAATTAGCAAAACCATGTTTTATTAGGGTGATAATAAAGATACAAATTTGACCTCAACGATGATGTAAGCCCTCACATATTTTTTATGGCATTTTAGTATTATGTTTCCCTTCTGGGATAATGGCAGGTAAATATCTTGTCCCGGTATTATGCATACATCTAATATGACTCTCAGCCATGCTTTTCTCATGAACAGATTGTTGCTGGATAATATCCAAGTCTAGACTCTAGATTTAGAAGATGAAAGAGAGGTAGAAATAGTAGGAAATGCTTTTGACAGTTCACACAAACAGAGATTCATGTACACCATAGTTGTCTATAAACTGATTCATACCATAGTCCACCCAATTGCAGATATAGAAAAAAGATTGGAATTGTTGTAACTCGAGTGAGAGTTCAACTGACATAGACATACCTTGCCTGGACACCAAGATTGTCGGGATAGATGAGAAGAGGGCAGTGACAAATATCAAGGATGTGAACAATTGCTGCTTGCAAGGCACATGGATGGTGGGCGTCGAGATTGTAGGCCATGCTTGTGTTCAACTCACATCACAGTGTTGCACCTTCCTTGATCAACCTGTATGACACATGTGCAATGCAACATAAATTGATATGACATGAGATAGCGGGAAAAAAAATCAATCGCTAGTTCAAAAATCCTAGAAGAATTCAAGCACATCACCTACATCTTTCTTGCTGATCTTCATGGTCTTCTCCTGCAACACGCTGAGGTTGTTGACGCTCCACCACATAAACTGTGGGATGATGAATAGCGACATCATCATGAAAAAAGGCTCCAGGCAACAACATGGTCGTTCCATAGGGGGCGTTGCTGAGGACATGATATCACACCAACTGGTACTACACTTTTCGTGAAAAAGTTTGGTAGCACACTTTGTTGAGAATCATGTATCAACACAAATCTTATCAGTATAGGAGCCGAGGTGGAAGATCATATATGTATCTATGATTGTGTATATCTAACATTACATACAATGGAAGTGCATCCAATGAGGCATAGACGAAAACCTGGGTGCCGTGGCTGTCGAGAAAGGAGGTGGGGCTGGAAGTTGCCGAGCTAACTGCAGTAAATTTGGATGGTATTAACTGGTAGACATCATCAAATGGTTGATTTACTGATGAAAACAAGTTCACAAAAATCATATCAGTGGTGGCTACCTGTGTAGGCTCCGAGGTTCTCAACAGCAGGCAGCGCTGTGCGGCTGCACTCTGATAGGGCACTTGGCGCAGCACTGCTCATCGGACCAGGCAACATGCATGGTAGGCGAGCTTTTTCTCCAGTTCTGTAATAGACACCCTCATGGAACCTTTTTCTTCTCTGAAATAAATGGTGCATCAGTATTATACTCTCTCTGAAAACATTGTAAAACTGAATCTATGGTCTATGCCGTCAGTCAAAAAATGTTGTAAATTGTGTCAGCTGTGCGCATCAATTCAAGCAAACAAAGACCTCCCCTAAAAAAAGGCAAACAAAGACCTTAAGAGCGATGAAACTCTTCGTTGTCTAAAATCAAAAGACTGAATCTGCTCGCATCGTGATTTATTTTGAACTGTACTGAAGTATCATACAGAGGACTTGTCCTTCCAGCATGGCTTTTAAAGTTGGAATCCTTGCAGCACAGCTAATTAATCCCAGACTACAGAGTCAACAGCAGTACAAATTGGTGAGACCTAATAACATCTAGAAATTTTATCTCTCCTGCAATGTCTACGGCGCTTTCATTCGCTATCAATTCCAGGAGTACACACTGCAGTGGTCAATAGGCTGTAACATGAGAGTCCTTTGCGTTGAAATGATCCTTGTCTAGTTGAACCAAGTCACCAAATTCTCTGAAACACGCCATCCCATCGTTCCCATGCATACTGCCGAAATTAAGAACAACTGGGAAATATAAAGTATTCAGAGCTGCAAATTTCTTTACCCAGCAAAAATCTAGATACTGTATATTTTATAACAGACATCCATGCTAGTGTTACAAAGTACAGCCACCATACAAACGAAATATGGACAGTGAACAGTATCATCTCCAAGCAAAATCTACAGTCAGCTACTTCACCATGTTTTTGTTTCAGCGGGTTATGTTTACTCATTACTTTCATATTGCCTAGAAACCAAAGTAAGAAATGTTCTCTTGGTAGAATAACGATTTTCCAGATACCATACTTGAGTTGATAACAATATGTGACAAGTGAGACGCCTTGAGGCCAAAACAGAGTCAAGCAGAACAAGTTTGCATCAACAAGAAAGGAACATAAGCAATCAGGCCAAGGCGAATCAGCAAGGACAAATTTCAATCTAGGCCAATAATGGTAGATGGGGCGGTGGCGAGGGAGCGAATCGAGGCTCTCACCGTGGCCCAACAATTTGATGCAAATTGGTAGCACCTGCGTGAATAGGACAAGCTTCTGGTGCTCCTGCAACAGCTCCGACATGTAGTGGCTGCGGCGGCACCGACGCCATCCAATCCGACGACACAGGCGGGCACAAGAAAAATAAAGGCAACCAATTCAGTGAGGCCGCCCACCCAGCAAAACGCACCAAAGAACCAATCTTTCTTAACTAGAGAAGAAGGCGAGACCCAATCTCAGCCGCCGCCCGTCCTTACCTGCCTATGGCCCTCCCGGGAGAGAAGCAGTCGTCCGCGCTGTGTAGGCCATCCATCGAGCATCGCACCACGGGCCCCGCCGCTCGGTCCCTAGCCCGCACGGCCGCGCGGGACTCCCGCACCGGCGGCAGCCCCAAGGGGCCTCCAAGTCGATGCTCGACCCGGCACGGGGGAGGGGCTGGCCCCGAGGAGCGGGGAGCCAGCGAATCCGTCGGCCAGGAGCTGGGCGGCGCCCTCCATCATCGCCCTCGTTTGGGGAGGGACGCTGTCCTGATCGAGGAGGTGTGGGGCGGGCGGCGCCCTCCATCATCGCCCTCGTTTGGGGAGGGACGCTGTCCTGATCGAGGAGGGGTGGCGACGGGAAGGAGGTGGAGATGGGGTCGAGGGGCAGGGTCGTGCGAGGCGCTGGTGGCTTTTTTTTCTTCTTCTTTTCTCTCCTCAGTACCTGTTCGAATCTGACTTATGAGGGGGACTGCGGGTGCAATATAGATGGTGCTAGCGTGGATGAGTGCAAAGCATGTACGGATTTGAAACAGCCTCCGGGTGGCATCGCGTGAGCAGCTGCGCCGTCCGACGTATGGGCCTTGCGGGCTCTACATCAACTTCTTCGACTCGCTTCCCGTGCCGCTCCTCCCTGCTTGCAGCCATTGATCGGTAAGGTCGAACTCTGAGAGTTGTTTGTCTGGTGATTTTGGCGATGGTCATGACTATGTTGCTCGCCAAAGTGTTGTATCATCATACTTACCGACGGAAGTGGAGGAATTTTGCCAAAAAAAATTATCCCTGAGGGACCAGACCAATTTATAATAGATGCTCGATAAATCCGCTATTTATATTTATATAAAATGTCTCAAGAATAAACACCAGAGGAGAAAACAAAAGCTTGTCAGAACAATTGAGCTAACTTGAACCCAGTTAAGCAACAATTGTCTAGCCTCAACCTGCACTGCCGGGTATTCTTCTTATACAACCCAAATAGCTCTATTGGCTTACTCTTCTTCACAATTAGGCGTGACTGATGTTTTCTTCTGATCCTTGTTGATAAGCTTCTTCCTGATACAACATCTAGAGAGAGAATAAATATCTGTTGCCTCAGATGTAACCCCACAATGAAAGAATCATGGTATGTGATGCTGCCATTGCTATTTGCAAGAACCATATTAGCTAGCTGGCTAGAATAACTGAATTGAACTAACTTTTATGGTCAAATAGTTGATGTTCTACTGTGCAGGTAATGATACTGAGATTACCAGACATGTTCTCCACAAAGACCATAGTTTAAGTTAGCACAGTTAAACAAAATTAGCAGCCAGAAATTCGCAGGTTTTCAATGCTCAGCGAAGAACACAAGTTAGCGACCTCACCTTACACCAAAATCTGTGGCTAAATCCTCCACAACGTGCTTTAAACCAGTTTACATAGCATCAGGGAAATCATACTCTACATCTGCATGAATAAAATAAAACGGATCAACCTGGGAACCAAGCAACGATAGTAGAGAGCGTGGGTAAAGAAATGAAATGAATGGCATTGAACACTACAATTTTGTATAAATTGATATGCAAGAAAGCTACTATAATACAAATAATTAGTTACATCTAATGTGGATCTTAGTGACTTCTCATTGCTCAAGCAAAAAACAATCACCATTTTTAGTCACTCTACTTCAAAACACATTATTTCACCAGATAGATGGGCACAGATTATCCATGATGAAAGTGTCATTATGACATGAATGCACAAAGATAACAGAAGAAAATTATGCAAGCTTCCCACTAATTTTATTAATTTTACACAATTGAAATACTCAGCAGATGTTTGTTTTCTTCTCAGTTAAATTCAGAGAAATATCCAATGAAACTTGAGGGAGAAAAATGAGGATATATGACCCATTGATGGTCTGCTCGCCCGAGCTCTTGGTGGAATTTACTATTGTGGGTATAAATAGTTACGGATTTGATAACAGTATATTCTGGTAGTTGCTATGAAAACTCTATGAAGGAAAACTACCAACAAACTCTATGAAGACAAACTACCAACAACACGTTCAACTCTAGAAGAAAACTGGAAAATTTGAGGGACAAAACAAAAAGTTTATGTTGGCGGCAATACTCCTCTAAATGGCATATACTGTCAGACTCTGTTTTGTATTGAAGATTCAGACACCGAAACCTGATAAGTAGTACAATCCAGAAAAAAAAGCGATGTTGTAATTGCAAAGAATACATTTAACTGAAGTTTAGGATTCATGAGCAACAACAATCTAGATTCATGTGTCCCTACAGTAATACATATAAATGAAGCACTCTAGTGTAAAAACTGAAAAATACAAATGGGATCTCTACAGTAATACATACAATTGAAGCACTCTAGTGTAAAAACTGAAAAATATAAATGGGATCTCAGAAGGAAGCTAAACAGTGGTGAGGTTGAATATACAAACTCAATATAGAAAACAATATTTATTTTAGTCGACAAATATCCAACTGATGATTGGAAATTGTTGTGAGTGCACTTATTTCTAGCAATTAGTGTGATGTGCAGGATTAATCAGCTAAAACACACAGTGGGGGGTGGGGGGGGGGGCTACTTGACCAGCTTTCTAGCAAGCGTCGCATCTTCCGCATCCTGGACGCGTTCAGTACTCGGTCACGGGTTTAGCGCTTAATCAGAATTTTTTTAAGCAATAAGATATCAAGCATTCTCCCTATAATTATTCAAGGAATGCCCGTTGAGCAATTAATACAGACTACACATCAAACTACAGTGCATCGGTAGTATGACAAATAAAGGTGCGTGCATAATCTGGAAGACAACCATGCTATCATAGTCATGAAGCAGGGAAAACAACATATGAAATCTGAACTCACATCATTATAATGTTTAGGCTTTGCTTTCTTATTTCTTCCATGTCCTGTCTTCAGCTCTTCCACAAGTTCCTCTTCATCTTTCACTTCAACAACTTTCCGCTGAATCAAAAGAAAACACCACCAATGTCAACAACCAAGAAGTAATAAAAAAAAAAGTTGTTCAATACACACTGTGAGACATCGCCAACATACTATGCGATCTGATGCATATTTTCAAGTAGAAATTCAGAATAGTTTGTTAGCAGCTTGTCCAACTTACTGAACCATTAGTAGATTGCAACGGAGAGAAAAGGTAGGCATAACAAATAGAGCAGAATGAGAAGGTTACCACACTACATTGGTTGAATGTCGCAAGAAGCTAAGCTTTGCTCCTGGTGGTGACGATGCTGATGACGTTTTCATCACCACCATAAGCCTTATGCTGAATCTTCTCATGCAGAGTAATTTGGCTTCTGAATGTGCCAACCTTGTGTTGACCCCTGGTTCCTCATATCGTTAAGAGCTTACAAAGTGGCACCAAAAGCTGAAAACGAAGGAAGATGGTTTAGTTATCCATCTGCCAAATACTTTCTCATAAATAAATGGCAGTAATATGGACGGGAGTGTCAAAAAAAAATTGAAGCTAATTCTTAACTCCTTTTTATCCCGACAATGATTGCAGTCATCGCCAACCAAAAACAATTTGTGCTACCTAGATTATAAACCTGCAGCCACATAAAATAAAATTAAGATTTGCATCAATTAAGGGTTCTTAACAACTCAAAATCAGCACCAAAGGAATTGGCAGTAACGAACGAGCCAAGTCTCTTTTTGAAATCCGAAGCCTCCCCCTCCTCCCTCCCTCCCTCTCTCCCTCCACCGTCTTCTCCTTCAATCACCGCATCCCCGGCGACCCCAAGAATCTGAGGCATGATCCCCCCCAATCGCACCCCCATCTTCCTCGCCCCAAATCCCAATGAATCTCGCACAACATCATGGGACACAAGAATCATGAATCCCCAAGTATATTCAGCAACAATCCGGGACGAAACCCCCGGCCCCGGTGGTCCGGCCATGGACACGGACCCACTGGCCACTGCTCCCCACCACCGCGCGGCTGCTCTTCCACCCGTTGCAGGAACACACGCCGGTCTACAATTTCGATGCGCCAACCTCCTCGTGCTGCTCGTCCCCGGCATTCTCCTACAAGGACAACCTCATCTTCAGGCCACACGACCCATCGCCGCTACCCTCCCTCCTCCCCCGCTGCTGCCGCACCACTACCGCTGTGACTTCGATCCAAATCAGAGGCACATGAGCAGGAGGAATACCGGCCGGCGGCAGCGGATGGCCGGAGAAGTAGACCGGCCGCCGCCGGCGGCGCCCTACCCATACGCATCGAATGAGCTCGTGCTCGTATGTGCTGCCCACTTGTGTTTCCTTTTTTTTCTCAGATTAGACACTTTCAAAAGGACTGCGGGTTGAGCCAGCGCCAGCATGCAACCGTTCACCTGGATTTTCTCTCGACAATCGACAATCAACAATGAATTTAGCAACCAACATGAATCAAGTCCCTAATGGCAAGTTCAGCAGCACATATAACAACTAACAAGAATTACTCAACAATCAAGAACCATCAATCAAATTCAGCAGCACATACAGATGCCTGACCCACGTCCCTCCTGCTTGCAACTCCATTGCGAGTGGTGAATCATGAAAAAAAAGGAAAATTTTGCATCACGGAACAGAGTGGAATGGAAGGAGGGATGGGGGCTTTGAGGAGTTACCATCCCTGTCGCCGGAGAGGAAGCTGCGTCTTATAGGTGATGAATATGGCGCCGAGGAAGACGAGCAGGAGCGGAGCTGTGGAGGAAGACGAGCAGGAGCGTCTGCTAGGGTTCGGAGTCGCCTTCGTCACTGGCAACTGCGAGGAGCTCGTGGTGGAGCCAGTGACCCGGCTGCGGCGGGAACGCCATGGCCGCCCTGCCTCCTCTCTTCTCACGGCTGCGTCTGGGCACTCGCACCGCAGTGGCCATGGATCCGCGGATCCCGCCATCGTGGTCGTTGCAAGGAGGTCGAGCTGGAACCCGTAGCTCGTCTTACATGGAACCTCTTATCTTCAGCCCTTCAACATTGTTTTAAGATCCGTACTCTTCAACTAACTTGCAACAAGCAGATTTTTCTTTTTTGTTTCTCTCAAATGAAAGAACATATGGACTTCAAACTTTCCAGATCAAACAAACTTTACAACTTCAATGTGTGAAAAAACTTTCAGATTTTTTGGACCAACATAAATATACAAAATATGATTTTTTTGATTAAAAAAATAAATTTTAGCATTTTAAATGCATGAAAATATCTGAAAGTTTTTTCCCACGTAGTAATTAGAATGTTTTGTTGTCCTGCAAAGTGTGAAGTTTATACGTTGTTTCGTTTGAGAGAAACAAAAATGACAAATGTGCCTGCACGGATCTTGATGCCAAAATGGATGGCTAAGATAAGGGGTACCGTGTAGCTCCAGCTACACAAAACCACACTCGCTGGAACCCCACGGGCTTGGTCTGGATCCAGCCGTGGCGGGAGCGCCATGGCCTCCCTTCTCGATATGGGGGAAGAGAAGGGAAGGGAGAGGAAGGGAGGGGAGGTCGCCGGTGCCGAGAGGGCGGAGGCCGGCGGCGGGGACGCGTGGGGCGGCAGCTGGGAATCAGTGTTGCAAGAGAGTAGCAGCAGATTTGTCCGGGGATCCGAATCCTACCGTCGATCGGTGTTTCACATCGTCCGCTGCTGTTTGGGAATAGTGGCTAGGAAGAGACCTACATCCGCTCGCAATCCGATGATTTGATGGCAACTTTAAGGCCAACGCTAGGCGCCGGCGCACCGGTCCAAATTTGGGCCGGTCGCATCCTAGCCGTTTGATTGAACCCCGCACAGTTGCTGATGGGCATCGTTTCCCATCGTCTTTCTCACATCGCGATTGAAAACTGAGTAAAAAAAAGGAGGGAGACATGACGGCGCCTCTGTACCCCCTTAGCGCCGCGCAGCGCACGTCCGTCGCCGACGCTCGCCCCTTGCCGGTGCTGCCCATCCCCTCATCCCTCTTCCTCAACCCACCTCCAGAATCAATGGCGGACGCCGTGGTTCACATCCAAAACAGCGGTGGTAGCAAAAAAAAAACACTGCTTCCAGCAAAACTAGAGAACACTGGTAGCAAAAATTGAAAAAATAGACATTGTTCCAGCAAAAATATGGTGATAGCAAAAGATGAAGCTACTTCCAGCAAACCAAGAGGCCGGTGGTAGCAAACTTACAAAAAATGGCGTTGTTCCAACAAAACCAAAAAACAGATTGTAGCAAAAAATGTTGATGGTTCCAGCAAAAAAATATTATGGTTGTAGCAAAATTGAAAATTGGGCTGAGATCCAACAAAACCAAAGCATCGATGGTAGCAAAAAAATGTTGAGGCTTCCAGCAAAAACATATTATCGTGGTAGCAAAAAATAAAAATTGGGCGATGGTTCCATCAAATCAAAACGCCTATAGTAGAACAAATTAGGCTCCCCCGGTGGTTGGTTGCAGCTCCCGGGGAGGCAGGTTGCAGCTCTCGGCGAGGCCGATTGTAGTTGTTCCCGTCCACCAGCTGCAGCTCCCCGGCGTGCTTCCTCCTCCATCCACCGTCGACCCGTGACCCATCACACAGGGGCATCGGGGAGCAAGAAGGGGAGGGTCGACGACCTCTACAAGATAAAAGAAGAAAATCCTAGTCAGAGAGAGAGGTCAAGAGAGGAGCAAGGATGCCTCTCCGGTGGTGGGATCGCCGGAGAAATCGCCGCATTGGCCGGAGCCAAGCACATGGAGAGAGGCGAGCAGGGCATTAATATGCGCGTGGTGCAGAGGCACATGGAGGAGAGGCGAGCGGAGGATGAAGCAGAGCATGAAAGGATAAGGCAGACGTGAGTGGCTGTGAGAATAGGACGGGTGCATGCGGGCCCTTTTGGCCGCGTGGCGCAAACACTTACCCAACTTTAATCAATCCAAACCTTGAAAAACGTGCTGCAAATTAGTACCAGTATACTAGCACTAGTAGTACATTAGCGGTTGTTTTGTTTTCAGGGACTTTTTGGTGTAGGGACTAGAAAAAGTTCCTCTTAGAGATTTTTAACCAAACAGGAGGGACTACTAGGGACTAAAAGTTGCTTTTTAGGACTAAATGAAGAAGACTTTCAAGGAGAGTCTTTTTTGGGACTTTTGAGGACTTTTCCAACAATGCCCCTCCCTGCACCCATTGACCCGCCGCCTCATGATGTTGTTTGGTTGTTAGTTTTCTGTATACTAAGAGTAACATGGTCGTTTATATGTCATTTAATAACCTCTGGGGAGGGACTAAAGATTTTTTAGTTCCTGAAAACAAACAGGGAGGGACTTTTTAGAAACTAGAGACTTTTTAGTTGGAACTAGAAAAAGTCCTAAAACTTATGAATTAAGCATGGCCTTAGGATTTGTCTTATGCATGTTCAGTCGAAAGTAGCAGGCAACGAGTAAACACTTAGCAGATTAAAAAAAGAAAAGAGGGAGAGAGCTTCCCTGTTGCTGCCGATCTGCGCACCTGCCAGCCGGCCCGCCTCCACTGCGCAACGTGGGCAGTACGGGCACACGCTCTCCTCGGCTGGGTCGCCGCGTACGCAAGGTAGCCCGGATTCGAAGTACCACCAGACGGCGGATAGAATTGCTGCCGCCGAAGTTTTATCGATCCGATCTGTCCGCAAACAAATAGCACAATGCGGCAGCAACAATTTTATAGGAGAGAAAATTTATATAAAACAAATCCGACTGAAAACAATACTACCTGATCATCCCATCGATCCGTGAAGACCACCCAGCAGGCTCTCAGTGGAAGCACTAATGTCGGTTCAATATCCGGCGTATCTCGTAGTAGGGGTCCTAAGCTAGGCGTCTTGAAGTGATGGTAACATGGACACGGGGTTTTACCTAGCTTCGGGCTTTCTTAAAGAAATAATGCCCTACATGCTGCTTTTTATTGTATTCGTATGGGGATAGTACATAGTACGGATGTCTACCACGAGATTGTAGTAATGAATTTGAGATTGTCTATTGACTAGCCTGGCCTCGGTTTATATAAGACACCGGAGGCCTAGGGTTTTTTGGAGAGTCCTTGTCTTGGGCGCCAACTCTTGTGGAGTCTTCCTTGTATGCGGCAGGGGCTGTCCAAACCAGCCCATGAATGAGCCGCCATGGGGGTCCTCGGCCCAATCCAGCTGGTCGGGAGACGACATGGTGAGTACCCCCTAGTCCAGGACACCGTCACTGATCAAATCTAGGGCACAGACTAGAACTAAGAATTCTAGCACGATCTCGAACAAGGAGGACAAGATCACATACGGTGCAGCGGGAGTAGGACCGCCAGCGTTGATGTTGTCGCCCATGTCGTCGAGGAAGAGGTTGCCGAGGTCGGGGAAGAAGTCGTCGACGGCAAAGTCATCGCTGCTAGCAGTCATGCGAGTGCGCTCCCCAAAAACCTGATCACCCCTTTTCCGTAAAGGATCACGAGAGGCGGGGTTTCGGAGGCCTGCTGTCCCTTCTCGCGGTGCAGCCGAAAGGAGAGATGGAGAAGACTTGGGTGGCGGCGCAATGATCTGGGACAGTGGTGCGAAACTATACGATACGACAGTGGCTAGGGTAGACGTCTGCCTGACTATATAGTGCAGGTCGGGTAGGTCATGGGAGTAAGCCCCACGCCCGAGTCGTCGCGGTCCAAAAGAATTGGAAGCGGTTCAGTAATTAATGCATCCGTTAATTATTAATTAATGACTCATTAATTTTTCTCGAGCAACAAAAATATAGACAACGTGCATAGCTCTGTCTCATTTCCGCGTCGTGACGAGGCATGGCGAGCGAGGAGGAAGAGCGCACTGTAGGTCTCCTTTTCTCATGCTCATATAAGTGGTAGAAGAGCTCATCTTATAAAGAGGTTCAAGTCTCTCTCAACTTACGGGGTGGGACTAAACTTTAGTCTCACTCACATCACTCACATGTGTGCATGAATGGGCAATGAGAATTTCAGAATTTTAATTGAGGCCAAAGGCCCACTAGCAAATTCCAACGGTAAAATGATATTATATAATAAAATTATTGGTATCAACACAACGAAACATCAACCATTCACTAGTGCTTGGAAATTTTCAAAAGCTTTGTTATCACATCTAAATCAGAACTGCACTACAACTTTACAAACAAACAAAGAAACAAATATAAAACATATCTATAGAATTCGGGATCTGATTTTCTCCATTCAAAATGCAGGCCGAATATCAATCAAGTTCATTAGATACATAGCATGACAATGAGAGCTCTAATTTACGTCGTGTACATTTCTAGTTGTTGGTCTGGTCTAAATGCAAATTTACAATTGAAGTGCAAGATTCTACTGCCATTTTGTGTTGTTTGGCATTTCAGTTTCTCATATAGTCACATCCTTCCTAGTTACACTACTGGAATTAGCTTATTTGCCATCCGCTTGCTGACGGTAAAGAAGGTCTTTGCCGTCAGCCACAGGAAAACGGACGGCAAAGATGTGGCTGATGGCAAACAAGGTCTTTGCCATCAGCCAGTTCTTTGCCGTCCGCTGGCTGACGGCAAAGAATCTTTGCCGTCCGCTAGCAGACGGCAAAGAGGTGGGTGGGTCCAGTTATTGTTTAACCAACTCAAGCCCACCGGCCCCACCTCTTTGCCGTCCGCAAGCGGACGACAAAGAATCTTTGCCGACCGTTGGCTGACGGCAAAGAGGCGGGTACGTTAACGGCCGTCCCGCCCCCGTCCTCTGTCTCTTCTCTCCACTCTCTCATTCCCTCCCCACCCACACCCGCGCCGCCGCCGCCGACCCCGTCTGCCATAGCCGGCCGCCCCGCCGGCCCGCACACCTCCCCTGCGGCCCCCCATCCTCAACCGCACCCCCGACGCCCCTTCCACGTCGCCCCTTCCACGTCGTCCCTCTCCCTCCATCGCCATCCCCCACCCACACCGGCCCGCGCCGCCGCCACCGACCCTGGGGCGAGCTAGCCCCGCCGCCCACACCCCTCCCCGACCTCCATCGCGGCCCCGCCGCCTCTTCCACGTCAGCCAGCCGCACCGCGGCCGTCCCCGGCCTATCGCCGTTCTCGCCCCGTCCTGCCGCGGCCGTCCGGCCTTCCCCTCCACCGGGTCGCTGCCTCCTCCAGCGGCCGCCGCAGCCGTCCGGCCTCCCCCTCCACCAGGTGAGCTCCTCCCCCCTTTTTTTGTTTAATTAGTTTCTTTTTGTTTCTTTTAGTTTAGTTTCTGTTCTAGTTATAGTTATAGTTTAGTTTTAGTTTATTTTTAGTTTTAGTTTAGTTTATTTTAGATTAGTTTTAGTTTTAGTTTATTGTAGATTAGTTTTAGTTTTAGTTTAGTTTATTTTAGATTAGTTTTAGTTTTAGTTTAGAAGAAGAAGAAGAAGGAGGAGGGAGCAACAGGAGGAGGGAGAAGAAGAAAGAAGAAAAGAAGAAGAAGAGGAAAAAGGAGAAGAAGAAGAAGAAGATAGATTAGTTTTAGTTTTAGTTTATTTTAGTTTAGTTTATTTTAGATTAGTTTTAGTTTTAGTTTATTTTAGTTTAGTTTATTTTAGATTAGTTTTAGTTTTAGTTTAGAAGAAGAAGTAGAAGGAGGAGGGAGCAACAGGAGGAGGGAGAAGAAGAAGAAGAAGAAGAAGAAGAAGAAGAAGAAAGAGGAAAGGAGGAGGATAAGAAGAAGAAGAAGAAGAAGAAGAAGAAGAAGAAGAAGAAGAAGAAGAAGAAGAAGAAAGAGTAGAGGAGGAGAAGAAGAAGAAGAGAAGAAGAAAAGGAAAAATGAGACCCCGACCCCGACCCGACCCCCGACACCCGACACCCCGACACCTCGGCACGACACCCCGACCTCGACCCTCGACCCCCGACACCCTGACACCACACCCCGACCCCGACCCCCGACCCCGACCAACCAACACCCTGACACCACACCCCGACCCACACCCCGACCCCGACCCCAACCCCGACACCCCGACACCCCGACCCCGACACGACACCCCGGAACGACACCCCGACACCCTGACACCACACCCCAACCCCGACCCCGACCACCGACACCCTGACACCACACCCACCCTTACCCCCGACCCCCGACACCCTGACACCACACCCCAACCCACACCACGACCCCGACCCTGACACCGCGACCCCGAGACGACACCCCGGCACGACACCCCGACCCCGACACCCGACACCCTGACACCACACCCCGACCCCATATATATTTGTGTTGATCGGGTGTATTTTTATTATGTTCATGATTATGATACACTTAAATTATATACATATTATTATGTCCATGTCATGTATCCAAAAAAATTATGTTGTACTAATTTTGTTTACCTTTTGTCATTGCAGGTGTGGTGGGCAAGGGTCCAGAGCGCCCCGATCCTCCTGCGAGCGCTACTGGGAGGGGTGGTTCCATTATTCCAGCGCAGCCCCTCCGGAGAGCGCTGCTAGATAGTATGCAGACAACTGCGGCGGCCGCTTCTTCTTTGGCTGGGAGAGGTCGGTGGAGGACGAAGAAGGCTGGTAGAGGTGGACGTGGCAGCGGGAGAGGTAGGAAGGCTGTTACGCCTTCCTCGCCTCCACCCTCAGCTGATTCACCTGACCACATGACTACTCCATCTGACATGGACCCGTCTTGGACTCCGGTCCATGAGCCTCCGGTCGCTGATCCTTCGCCCCACCAGACTCGTGTCGCCGATCCTTCGCCCCACGTGAGTCCGGTCCCAGAGTCTTCGTCCCAGAAGACTCCGGTCACGGGGTCTTCGTCCCACGAGACTCCGGAGGCTAGTGGCCCGGAGGATGGTAGCGAGGACACCTTTTCAGATGATAGCTATAGCGACGACGAGCTAGTTGAGAAGGGCAAGAAGGTCTACAAGCGTGGCTGTACAAAGCTCCCGCCCATGCCGACGACCCCCGACCAGAGGTGGTTGATTGCGCCTAAAGGGTTGAAGTAAGTGCATTTACTATTTTTTAACCTTTTGCCTTCATGTTCCTTCAAATTAATATCTAATGCGTTGGCCTTGTCATACTGCAGGAGCTGGGTACGCCCCCGTGGTGTCCGCAGGCCCAACCAGGTCCTTGATGTGCTTTGCCGGTAGCACTTCCCTAGGTGGGTCACGTTGCCCGGTGAGGGTCGGGTTCTGTCGTGGACTTGTCACGGCAGATGTCCTCATGAAAGGACTTAGTCGTAGGGCCATCGTACGGGTTTACCTAGAGAGGTTAAAGCGGACACAAGACACGGGAATTATACTGGTTCGGCCCCTTCAATGAAGGTAAAAACCTACGTCCGGTTGTGATGTGATTGATATAGTTTCGGCGACTAGGGAGCAATAGCTTTGCCTTAGCCTCGAAATCTCTGTCCCTAACTTCGCCGCTGGTCGTCCCCTTATATACACGGATGGACGCCTTGGTCGGTTTCTGAGTCCCAATCCGGCTCATACAAGAGTCCGGTTTGATCTCTCCTTTCTGTCTTACAACGCAAGCTATAACGCTAAGGCGGTTTACATACATGGACCTTAATTCGCCTCTGGGCTCCAGGCGTCCACATGGGCCTGGATCATGAACGAGCGTGAACCGGCCCTCCCGGGGCGGTTCATACTCAGTAGTTACATCCCCAACATTAGGCCCCAGATTGACTTGAACCGGTTCATGTTAATCTTCACACCCTCAAGAAACTCTTGATCTCTTTCCTCCTTTCGTAAACCGCCCGGCTGCTTGAACCGCCCGTGATGTCGTCTTCCGATTCGCGTGTCGAAAGGCGTCTGACGTCATCCTTAATAAAGAAATCCAAACAGTAAGATTCCTGCATTTAATGCCATTCCGAAATCGAGGCGGCCGCTGCACCTTCCGCCGCTTTTGACTCCTCGATTCTCGCGCCGTTGATTGCTCCGGTCCCTTATAAATAGACCGGTCGGGCCATTCTCTTCTTCTTCTTCCTCTCTTCTTCTTCCTCGCGACCCGCCGACCACGAAGCTCTTGCCGTCGCCCTCAACCTTCGACCGACGCTTCCCGGGCCGCTGCATCAACCTGATCTTACGAGCTTTAGCGCTCCTCCGTGATCCCCGCTCGTCAGGTAAGGTTTTCTTTAAACCCTAGATCTCATCTGGAAACTCGGTTCGTCTCATAGCTCGTGAGCGTTCATGCCGATTCTTCATACCAGTTCCACCATGGCCGTACGGCTTCAGCCGTACCGCTCCTCATATGCAAACGGCTGCTTTCGCCGTTCACCCGACTCTAGGCATCTTCCCCCTTTGTTCAGCTCCTTCGCTTTAACATGCTTGAACCTTCCTGCGCTGTAGGAGGTCTGCATAGGTCGCAGAAATTTTCCTTACTGAACCCCGGTAGATCTAGATTATTTCCTTTTGCATGGGAAACCTGTTTCTGTCTATACTTAGCAACTTTTTCAGCTCTGCCTCCTCTGGCGGTTTAACTACTGATATCTAATCCGTCACTCCATTAGTCCTTAGTTAAGCCGGAATTTCCGGTTTACTGGATTGCCGGTTTAACATTATCTGTAACTCCTGACCTGTTCAATGGTGAACCGTTTTCTTTTCTTCGCAGCCTTAATCTTCCGGAATGGCTCCTCAATTTGGCGGCTTGCAACCGGTCCGGTCCAAAATCACCGAGACGCAGCTCAACGGCTACGTCACCATCGGGCGGTTTGGCTCCAAAAGACGTCCTCCATTGGCGTGTTCCGAGGGCGAAGTTTCTCCCGAGCGCGAAAGCGGGGAAGTAATTGTGTTTATGCAGCACCTAGACCGGGGTTCTGCCGCCCGGTTCAAAGTTTTTCCGGGCGTCCTTGCGGTTTGCAACTCCATCCGCAGGATATCGGCCCAATTCCGTTTCAAACATATGCAACTTTCAAGTCTTCGTGAAGTCTATCTTCAAGAAGAACCGTCTGTGGAGTTGTTCCGGGATTTTTTCCATTTGAACCGTCGCACAGAATTTTCTGACGGTCCCAACACGGAGCTGGGCGGCGTTTCAATTCAGAAGAGGAAGGAAGCCGATTTCCCTCACGCCAAGCACCACAGCCATCCAAAGGATTGGAACCAAACTTGGTTCTACTCGCCGTAACACCGCGCCGCTTAGCGAAAACCCTTTGCGGGTTACCGTCCTCACCGGCTCAGCAACCATCATCCACTGCCTTCACGCTTAACCGCCGCGGAACGGAAAAACTTCGCGCCACAAATAATCAAGCTCCGGGCTCTAATGGCCAATGGCTTAACCGGCGTGGATCTTGTGCGTTGCTGGGTCTCTTGGGGCGTCTTACCACTGAGCCGCCGGCCCGGATTGATGCACGAGTACACCGGCAGCCTCAAAGATCCTCAAAGGCGTCACGAGCTACCCATAACCGAACAGGAGACCACCGAGATCGTCAAGAAGATGCTCGATGAGCCAATCTCCGTCTGCAGCCTCACCGGGTTGGCTCCATTTTGTGCCGCCAACAAACCGCCGGCGGTAAGCTCTTCTTACTGTCTTTCAGGCTCGTAATACTGTTGATACATGCTAATGCTTGCCGCTTCCCAGGCTGAAAGCTCCTTCTGGAAACGCACCAGACCGGTCCGGGCGCCACGTGCAAAGGCCAAGGCCACTAAGAAAACTGGCAAGAAAAAGACCGCTGAGTCCTCTGAACCGCCGGAGGACGAAGAATCAGAAGCCGAGGTAAAACTTTGACATTTTTACGAGGGAGCCGCCATAAACCGGCTTTCCGCTTTGTATTTCTTCTTGCATATGCTTGGCCTCTTTACCTTCTTTTTACCGACACTTTTTCTTCCTGTGATGATCTTTGAAGCCGATCATGCCGATCCTGTTGAGGTAATCCTTCTTTCTTCGAATCTGAGCTTGCGCTGTTAAGAGAATTAAATCGCCGTCCGGAAAGTGAAAAAATACCATTCACATGCTTATTTGAATCCAAATCTTTTCTTGAAGACACAGCAGACTGAAGAGCGCCCATACAACCCGGACACGATGGTCAACAGGTTACCTCGGCCGGTTTACAGACACCCCAATCCGGAAGCGTCGTCCTGAGGTGACTTGCTCTCCTGAAAAGCGTTATCCCTTAAAAGGTTTCTTCCGATGTTCTCTCAATCCGTCTGACTCGAATTATCAGGCCTCTTCCAACTCGTCTGGCGGTTCATCCACCACACAACTGCCTCCGCTGAACATCGCCGCAGGGTATGTAATTACTGTCTGTCAATTCGATTCCCTATTAATTTAGTCAATCATCTTGATCCAACTCTGAATATTGCAGCACCAAGGCGGCGCTTGAGCAAGAAAGCGAAAACTCTTGATCCTACTCCGGATGGTGATCCGGAAAAAACCCCGAACAGCCACATGAAAATCCTGAAGCCGCCAAGGAAAGCTCTGGCGAGTTGTACAAGGATGATACTGGCGACCCGCGGAAGTTGAACCGAGGTCCAAGTAGAAACCTCACAGCCTGCTTCCACCAAAGCCGTCCACCGAGCGGATCGTGACCGTTGAACCGCCGAGCCAAAGCAAGATGACATCAAGCCCAAACAAGACTGCTGAAAATGGCGATGTTCTTGTGATCTTGGCTACACCGCTCCTAGCCAACCGGTCGCTTTAACCAAGCATAGCATCAAAGAAAGTTCCACTACTATCGGCAAAGACAAGGGAAGATCGACATATGCGCTACGACAATTTCTCCGCCTAAGAACTTCATTCCGGCTTTACGAACCGGCTTTACACAAGCCGTGACCTTGAAGCCGGTCTAGTAAATCGCATGAAGGACCGCTATGAGGTAATAATTTGACCTTTCTCATCTTTTCACTGCATAGTAGCCCCCAAGGGTCGGTTTAATTTTGCAAAGTTAAACCGGGACTTTAAGTTGCGTCTCCTTTAGCAAATTGAGATCAACTAGCCATTAGCCCCCAAGTGCCAAGTTGAATACTTGTATTAAGCTTGGGACTTGTATAATGAAACCACTAACATGCTATATTTGTCATCAGAATGAAATACACCAAAGAAGTTGTGCAACTCAAGGACCTCCGAACCAATCTGAAACCCAAATAGCGAAGCCACCAAAACCAAGGATGAGCTAAAGACCGCCTCGACCACCATGGAGCAGCTGAAGGAGTGGTACAAATCCGAGCGGGTCAACTGGGACACCGAGAAAGCGGTTTAATAAAGCAGGCGGAGGAAGCGGAGGCAGCCCTTAAACCGGTGACTGAAGAGCTTACCGGACTCAAACGCCAAGTGCATGCCATGACCTCTGCCGTCTTTGGTAAGTAAATTTACACTGAATATACCTGTGTTAACGCTTCCGCCGGTTTAACTTAGGCTGTCTAAACCTGGTGCAGGCAAGCGTATTGCTCATCTGGGCTCTGACGTGCGAAAAAAGCTCAAGGCCTCGTACACCCTGATTGAACAGCTATATACCGGCGCCCAGCGGGCCATATGTGCCACTTCATACGACAACACGGCGCCGTCCCTGATCAGAGAGATGCTGGACCGGCTGTCCATGATTCCGGGACAGCTTGAAGAGATGAAGCGATCCGCAGCCCGGGCTGGCGCCCTGCTGGCTCTGACTCGTGCCAAGGCATGGATAAGCGGATCTTGATCCGGTGACATAGCTAAAGGTTTTCCCAGCGCTCAAGAGAACGGCGAAGCCTTCGATAACGATGCCACAAACGGATTACAAAGGAAATGCGTCCATTGGCGAGTCAACCGCCGCTGAAGCCAATCTGGAAGTTCACCGATCTTTTTATGATGCAAACAACAAACGGGTGGATTTCGTCATCCCGGAAGTGCAGAGCCTGATTCCTCCAATCCGTAAGCACACTTACGCCCCTGACGTTGATCCGGCTGAGCTGATAAGTGAAGAAGCTGTCTTTGAGGCCTTTACCCGGTTTGTGTGGTCTACCAATAACTTCCGGGCTTTGGGTGAAGAAGAAGAGGAAGCTGAACCGGCGCCAGCGCCGTGCCCTCCACCTCGCGCCAACCCGGTGAAGCAGCGTAATCCGCCAAGCCGGGCGACATATTCAAATTTTCAAGGCATAACTTCGCGTGAAACGCCGGGCCTCAAAAGGCTTTGTAATAGGATAGCAAGTGTCTTTCTTTGAACAATGCCGGTACAATCTCAGTCTGTAAACTTTTGCATGGCAGTACGGGACCCGTTGGCTTTCGTAGTAAATCCTGCAACATATTTTGCCTGCAATCACAAGTTCTTAAACCGCCTTGGCGGTTTACGCCGCTAGCCAAACTGATACCAATATATTGATATGAGATAATACCGAGGTATATGATCAAAGCCATGTGATACGAACATACCTGCCAGTATTAGGCACACAGTTGGCTTTAGTCAAACCCGAAGCGAAGGCCTTATAAACCATCACTGTCACAGGAGAACAGTCCTTCTGCGTATAAAACCGATTTACCGTGTAAATCGTATCGGGCATGATAAGCCCCCTGTTACTCCGTAATGGGATGTTAACAGCAAAATCAAACCGGAACAAAAAATCGCCAACTTTTAAAAAGGGTATTGAATGTGGAACATAAATCCGGTTTAAAGAATTTTGTCGGTTTAAGAAGACCAACAAAAACCAAATGACAGGCATAAAGACCCCATGGAAGCAAAATCAAGGAGGAAAGTCACTTTGCAAGGAAAGGCTGCACTGAGCCGGATCAGATGGCGCTACCATGGTCGGACATGACCAAGCCCCCTATACGGTGTAGCGGTGGTTCAAGTCAGCCAGGTCCCCAACTGAACTCGTGGCATGACGCCGATCAAATGGCATTGCGATGGTTCGGGTTCGACCAAAGCCCCAAGTGATTCTATGGCCTTAGGCCGACCAAGAGGTGTGACTGGTTCAGACGTGACCATGCCCCCAAATGATCTGGTGGCTTTACCGCCAAGAGGTGTTGCATTGGTTCGGACACGACCAAGCCCCCAAATGACAAAAATTTCTAAAAACAAGGCCAAGGGTTAAACCAGAGGCCGCTTTACGGTATCATCTCCATGTACCCAAACCGGTCCTTTGTACAGAACAGATACCCCGCTTTAGCCGAGGATCCGGTTTAGTGCTTTTATTCATAATATATACATCGTCTTGATATGTCGATAAGTGGAGCCAATGGCTCAAGTATAATAAGGCCGAAGATGAGCTATGTTCCATGGCCTGTTGGTCTCCTCCTCTGACGTGCGTGAATCTTCCCGCTCTCGAACATCAATCAGATAGTAGGATCCGTTGTATAGAGCCTTACTGACCACAAAAGGCCCTTCCCAAGGTGGGGATAGCTTGTGCATATCTTTCTGATCTTGAATGAGCCGCAGCACCAAGTCTCCTTCCTGAAAGGTTCTGGTTTTAACCCGCCGGCTGTGATACCGGCGAAGGTCTGGCTGGTAGACCGCCCGGCGAGATGCTGCCATATCGCGCTCTTCGTCCAGTCGATCCAAATCATCTTGCCGTGCTGCCTCGCTATCTGCCTCAACATAAGCTGCTATTCGGGGCGAGTCGTGACGGATATCACTGGGAAGAACCGCCTCCGCTCCATAGACCATAAAGAACGGCGTGTATCCGGTGGATCGGTTGGGGGTAGTATTTATACTCCATATCACTGATGGTAGCTCTTCCACCCAACACCCCGGCGTCCTTTCTAAAGGGACCATAAGCCGGGGTTTGATACCTTTCAAAATTTCCTGATTAGCTCGTTCCGCTTGACCATTGGATTGCGGGTGGGCTATGGAAGAAACATCAAGCCGGATGTGCTCCTGTTCACAAAATTCCTTCATAGCTCCTTTGGACAAATTGGTGCCATTGTCCGTGATGATCTTGTCGGAAACCCAAACCGGAAAATCACCCGCTTGATGAACTGAACCGCCGTGGCCGCATCACACTTGCTAACGTGCTCGCCTCGACCCACTTGGTAAATTTATCCACTGCTACCAACAGGTGGGTCTTTTGTCCTTGGATCGTTTGAAAGGTCCAACCATATCCAGCCCCAAGTCGCAAACGGCCAAGTAATTGGAATCATCCGCAATTCTTGGGCTGGCACATGAGCACGCCTGAGAACTTTTGGCAACCATCACACCGTCGACGACCAGATCCTCCGCATCGGCATGGGCGATCAACCAATAGAAGCCATGGCGGAACGCTTTGGCCACCAGGGATTTTGAACCGGCGTGGTGACCACAATCCCCTTCATGAATCTCTCGCAATATCTCACGGCCCTCTTCAGGGGACACACAATGCTGAAACGCCCCTGACACGCTGCGACGGTGCAACTCGCCATTAACAACGGTCATAGACTTAGATCGCCGAACTATCTGCCGGGCCAACGTCTCATCCTCCGGTAACTCGCCCCGATTCATGTATGCCAAATAAGGGAGCGTCCAGTCCGGAATGATGTGCAAGGCAGCCACCAATTGAGCCTCCGGATCAGGGATAGCCAAATCAATTTCATCAGGTAGCTTAACTGACGGCTTATGCAGCACGTCAAGGAAAACGTTGGGCGGGACGGTTCTGGCTGGGACCCCAGCCGGCTCAAAGCATCAGCCGCCTCGTTCTTCCGACGATCCACATGGTCCACCTGGTACCCCTTAAAATGTCCTGCAACAACGTCCACTTCCCGACGATATGCAGCCATGAGTGGATCTTTGGAGTCCCAAGTGCCGGATACCTGTTGGGCCACTAAGTCTGAATCACCAAAGCATTTAACCCGGCTGAGGTTCATTTCTCTGGCCATCCGGAGGCCATGGAGCAAAGCCTCATACTCAGCTGCATTGTTAGTACAAGAGAACATTAGGCGGAGAACATAACAGAACTTATCACCTCGTGGGGAAGTTAATACGACTCCAGCCCCGAGGCCCTCCAATTGCTGGACCCATCAAAATGGATGGTCCAATAGGTGTGATCCGGCTTCTCTTACGGTGCTTGCAACTCCGTCCAATCATTAATGAAATCCACAAGTGCTCGAGACTTTATGGCCGTCCGGGCACATACTTTAAACCGTATGCCCAAGCTCAATAGCCCACTTAGCAATCCGGCCGATTGCTTCCGGTTCGATATGATATCGCCTAAAGGAGCCGAATCGACCATTTGTGATGGGGTGCCCTTGGAAATATTGCTTCAGACTTCCGCTTGCCATAAAAACCCCATATACCAGCTTACGCCAATGTGGATATCTTTGCTTAGATTCAATGAGAACCTCGCGATGTAGTAAGCGGCATTGAACGGATACTCCTTCTTCGCCTCCTTGCGCTCCACCACAATGGCCACACTCACTGCCTACGGCATTAGCGACAACATATAACGAGAGCGGCTCCTCGTCAATAGGGGCAGCAAGAACAGGCGGGTTGGCCAGCTGCCGCTTTAAGTCCTCCAATGCCTCATCAGCAGCTGAACTCCAGACGAATTGATCCGTCTTCTTCAGCATCTGGTACAAAGGGATGGCCTTCTCACCTAGGCGACTGATAAACCGGCTTAGCGCAGCAATCCGGCCTATAGCGTTGGACATCGTTGATGCATTTAGGCTTGGCTAAGGAGGTGATAGCTGTAATTTTCTCCGGATTAGCCTCAATCCCCGGTTAGACACGAGAAAACCCAACAATTTGCTGCTTTGGAACACCGAAGACGCACTTGGCGGGTTGAGCATCATCTTGTACACCCGCAAGTTGTCGAAGGTTTCCTTTAAATCTTCAATCATTGTTTCCTTCTGCCTTGATTTCACCACGATATCATCCACGTAAGCGTGCACATTACGGCCGATCTGTTTATGCAAACAATTCTGTACACAACGCTGATAAGTTGCCTGGGCGCTCTTGAGCCCAAAAGGCATGGACACATAGCGAAGGCTCAAAAGGGGTGATAAACGCCGCTTTCTCCTGGTCCTTAACCGCCATTTTAATCTGATGATAACCGGAATACGCATCCGTAAAGCTCAAACGCTCACAACCCGCCGTCGCATCAATAATCTGATCAATGCGGGGAGGCGAAAGGATCTCTTTGGACAAGCTTTGTTAAGATCTGTGTAATCTACGCTTTGCGCCAAGTGCCATTCTTTTTAAGGACCAGAACCGGGTTGGCGAGCCACTCTGGATGAAAGACTTCGATGATAAACCCTGCTGCCAACAACCTAGCAACTTCTTCTCCGATGGCCTTGCGCCTTTCCTCATTAAACCGGCGAAGAAACTGTTTTACCGGTCTGTATTTGGTCAACATTAAGAGTGTGCTCAGCGAGCTCCCTCGGTACACCTGGCATGTCGACGGCTTCCATGCAAAATGTCCCGATTCTCACGGATGAACTTCGATGAGCGCGCTTTCCTATTTCGGATCCAGGTTGGCACTGATGGTGAACTGTTTGGATGAATCGCCGGGCACAAAATCAACCAGCTTCGTCTCAGCCGCCGATTTGAACTTCAAGTCCGGATCATGCTCTGTAGTTGGCTTCTTCAAAGGGGTCATATCTGCCGGATCAACATTATCTTTATAATACTTTAACTCTTCCGTGGCACAATCCGACTCCGCGTAAGCCGCATCACCTTCCTCGCATTCTAAAGCGATCCGGCGGCTCCATGAACCGTTATCGTTCCTTTGTGACCCGGCATTTTCAGCTGTAAGTAAACATAACAGGGCGGGCCATAAATTTAGCATAAGCCGGCCGCCCAAAGAGGGCGTGGTAAGGGCTTTGAATTTTACCACCTCAAACATCAACGCTTTACGTTCGAGAGTCATGTTCGTCCCCAAAGGTCACCTCCAGAACTATCTTACCGACCGGGTATGCTGACTTACCAGGCACCACTCCGTGGAACACCGTGCTGGACGGCCTAAGATGCCTATCTGTTAACCCCATACGCCGGAAAGTTTCGTAGTACAGGATGTTGATGCTGCTTCCTCCTTACATAAGATCCTTGGTTAACTTGTACCCTCCTACCGGGTGCCACCACCAAAGGCTAATCGACCCGGATTGTAAACCGGGAGGATGATCCTCTCTGCTCCACACAATCGGCTGCTCGGACCAGCGGAGGTAATGCGGCGCAGCCGGTTCAACAACGCTGACCGCCCGCCTCTGAAGTTTTCGGTCCCGTCGGTCCAAACTGGTGGTAAAGACATGGTACTGCCCCCATTCAAGCTGCTTTGGGTTGCTCGATAACCCGGCTGCTGCTTGTTGATTGTAGCCCCTTGGCTCTGGTATTACGATTACCTTGATTATTACGATTGCCTTGCCCGCCCGGATTACCACCGAATCCGGGCGGAATTTCCTCCATCGTAACCGGAGCGGATCCGGAACCGCCACGGTCCCTTGATCATACCGGAAAGAGTTGGAGTTTTAAACTCCTGCATAATATAACAATCCTTCCAAAGGTGGTTCGCCGGTACCTCCTTCGTCCCGTGCTTCGGACAAGGTTGATTTAATATGAAGTTCAAGCGATCCGGATTGTGACCGCCCCGGTTTGACTGCCTGCCCCTGCGCCGCTGACCCTTGTCCTGCGCATTGGTGTTGGCTACGAAACCCGTGTTGCCGTTCGCTTTGCGCTTGTTCCCTCCATTGCCCGCCAAATGGTGCTGCTGGACCCTGGAGCTGCCATTCTGTTTTCCCTTCCCCACCTCATCATTATCAGATTCGGGATCCTTGGTACTATCAGAATCAGCGTATTTTACCAACACGCCCATTAGAGTGCCCATGTCATGGCAAAAACGCTTCATGCGACCCAGCTTCAATTTCAATGGCTCGAACCGCAATTGGCTTCCAAGGTCAAGATCGCGGAATCAGGGTTGATCCGGTCCGAAGAATGTAAAACTTCAAACGCGGCGCACCCAACGGGTTGTAGACTCTCCCTCCGCTGGACACAAGCTGCCAGATCCACCACCGACATGGGCTGCTTACAGGTGTCTTTGAAATTTTGGATGAACCGGGTCCGCAACTGGGTCCACGAGCTGATGGAGTTGGGTGGCAAGTTTTTTAACCAAGTCCGGGCCGTACCTTCCAGCATCATTGTGAAGTACTTCGCACATGCGGCTTCATCCACGTCCAGCATCTCCATGGCCATCTCGTAGCTTTCTATCCACGCCTCTGGAGCCAAGTCGGCAGTATAATTCGGCACCTTGCGTGGCCCCTTGAAGTCCTTGGGCAATCGTGACGTTGCGTAAAAGCGGGGACAAGGCAAGGCACCCCCAAAGAACCGGACGTGACCCCTGGTTCGAAGGTGGTCGGTCGAACCGGCGCAGTCGGATGATCCTCCGCTTGTGCTACTAACTCGGCCTCCCTACGTGCCCTAGCGCGGTCCACTACCACTTGAGCATCTTCAAAGCCGCCCGCCGGATTGTTGCCGCGAGGCGGACCACGCTGTGCATTGCTCGATACGGCCGGTTCGTCGACGCGTCGGCTGTAGCTCCGGCTCGGGCGGGGGGTGGAGTGGATCCGATCTCGACTGTCTGGTACGCTTCTTCTGAGCCAAGGCCGTCTGAGGAGCTCCTTAACCGGCGTGTCTCCACCGCTGCGGTGAATCGCCTTCAATTGGAATCGCCTCCAACCGTGCCGCAGCCGCCACGAGGTTATCCATCGGGTTGGAGTAGTGACCGGAGGTGTCTGCCGCGATGCAGGGCGCACCGGTATGATGGCGAGATAGATCTATCATACGGGCTGAACCGGTGCGGCCGTCCCAGTGCTTCCGGCGGCTTACCAATGGCGGCGGATTACTGGTCCCTGCCACAGGGTATTGAAAAGCTCCTTCCCTCGAAAGCGGAAGGTAAACGGGACCTGTACTTCCTTTTCATGACTTCTGCGCGCGCTCTGGTCCAAATTTCGAGCCTATAAGCTGCGCATCCAAAGCGCCCGTTCCGCTGCCATCCTTTCGTCCGCGGCTGCCAGGTCCGCTTTAGCATTAGTGATCTGTTCCTCACCTTTGCAATCTGCGTTGTGCAGGTCCTGATCCGGCGGATTAGCTTCCGCCAAGAGCACAGCTAACGCGTCGAAGAGCTCGACAAAACTTGAGCGGCGGGCGCGGGGCCTCCTTCCCCGGCTGCCATCACCGCTGTTGAACCGGCGACCGGGGGCGCCGCGGTCGAAGAGTGAAGCGCCGCCTGCGTACCGGCCATGAAGATCCCAACCCGGTGGGGTAGATCGAAGGGGTCCGGAATACTCTCTCCGTCGGAACAACCCCCGATCTGGCCGTCTTGTAGCTGGTATAGAGACTCAGTTTCTCCGGCCGACGATTCGTCGCCAGAGTAGACGACAGTTTCGTCACCAGATGCTGATCCGTCCTCGTAGTCTCCGTGGACTACTCCCACAAAAACACGCTTGACCGCCGGTTTAGCCAGGGCAGGACTCTTCTTCGCCCGTTGAGCCGTCTCGACGAGGTCGGTCTGGGCGTCCAGCCAGGCTCTGGCTCGCCGATCTTGCCAATAAACACGTGTATGCCGCCAAAGGGACCCGGTATCCGTACTCAACCGAGCGGCCTCGGGGCCCCGATCCGCATCGTCGATGTAGAGCTTGCCGAGACGACTCTTAGTCATCCGGCCCACTGCATAGCCTTCGAGTCCTTCGAACTTGCCCTCTAAGATCATCAAACCATCGCGCGATAGCCCCACGGTGGGCGCCAACTGTCGTGGACTTGTCACGGCAGATGTCCTCATGAAAGGACTTAGTCGTAGGGCCATCGTACGGGTTTACCTAGAGAGGTTAAAGCGGACACAAGACACGGGAATTATACTTGGTTCGCCCCTTCAATGAAGGTAAAAACCTACGTCCAGTTGTGATGTGATTGATATAGTTTCGGCGACTAGGGAGCAATAGCTTTGCCTTAGCCTCGAAATCTCTGTCCCTAACTCGCCGCCGGGTCGTCCCCTTATATACACGGATGGACGCCCGGTCGGTTTACAGAGTCCCATTCCGGCTCATACAAGAGTCCGGTTTGATCTCTCCTTTCCTGTCTTACAACGCAAGCTATAACGCTAAGGCGGTTTACATACATGGACCTTAATTCGTCTCTGGGCTCCAGGCGTCCACATGGGCCTGGATCATGAACGAGCGTGAACCGGCCCTCCCGGGGCGGTTCATACTCAGTAGTTACATCCCCAACAGGTTCCACAGCTAGCACTGACCTGGGAGCTGTACTCGGTTGCCCCAACCCCGCCGGAGGAGAGGGTCGATGATGTCTTGTGCGAGACGGTTGCCGACATTGTGTTCCGTTGGTTTTGGGTAATTTCTCTTTTACGGAATTAAAAATCAACACTATCTAGTGATTGTACTAACCAGTGTTGTCTTGTTTGATTGCAGACCTTCTACAGGGTTTCAGAGGGAGAGCAGGAGGCCACGTGTATGGTTGTCGAAACCGAGTGCAAGCGCCTACTTTAGAACTTAAGGCACGAGGCTCAGGTGCAGGCAGTTCGAGACTACTACGCCTCGAAGGGTATTAGGAGGGGCAGGAAGAAGTGTCGCGGCAAATTTCTGAGTAAGGAGAAGTACATGCAGGTAATTACCTATTCTTAAGGCCTTGAACTTAGTTTTCTTGATTTGATTCGTAGGCGTAGCGCTGAAATTTCTCTTGACTCACTTAGGTGCCCCCGAGATTGTGTGTGGATAAGATGGACTGTTGGGAGGCGTTGGTGGATGCGTGGTGCTCTCCCCAATGGAAAGTCGAACACCAAAGGGCCAAGGATAAGCACGACCAAATGGAAGGTGTGCCACACCATCAAGGGAGCTCCAACCTGTTTGAGTACGGGGATAACTGGGTATGTGGTTTGCTACATGATTCATGCAATTCATTCTTCATGCTAGCATTTATCCCTTCAAAATGACTTAATTAATATGCTTAGTTAGTTAAAAAATGGCACAACTACCCTGGATAGTTCATTTATGACATATTTAGCTCTAAAATGACATAATAACCTTAGATAGCTCTATAAAATGACTTAATTAATATGCTTAGTTAGTTCAAAAATGGCATAACTACCTTGGATAGTTCATTTATGACATATTTAGCTCGAAAATGACATAATAACCTTATATAGCTCTATAAAATGACTTAATTAATATGCTTAGTTAGTTAAGAAATGGCATAACTACCTTGGATAGTTCATTTATGACATATTTAGCTCTAAAATGACATAATAACCTTAGATAGCTCTATAAAATGACTTAATATGCTTTAGTTAGTTAAAAAATGGCATAACTACCTTCGATAGCTCAATAACGACCTAAACTAATCTTAGCTAGTTCATTCATGACATAATTAGCTAAGAAATGACATCATAACCTTATATAGCTCTATAAAATTACTTAATATGCTTTAGTTAGTTAAAAAACGGCATAACTACCTTCAATAGCTCAATAACGACCTAAACTAATCTTAGCTAGTTCATTCATGACATAATTAGCTCTAAAATGACATAATAACCTTAGATAGCTCTACAGAATGCCTAAATATGCTATAGTTAGCTCTAAAATGACATAATAACCTTGGATAGCTCAATAATGACATAATTAGCATACTTTGGTAAAAAATGGCATACTAATCTTGGTTACCTCGAAAATGACCTAAACTTAGCTTATTTTCCTCGAAAATGACATAATAACCTTTCTTAGCTCCAAAATGACCTATTTACATAGCAATATCATTCTTCATGCTAGCTTGAGCCCTTAACTAATATTTTGTTCCTCTCTCTCAGGCGCACCACCACAAGAAGCCTGTGCCAAGTCTGTTCGACCTCTATGGCATGGCCCATATGGCCCCGTACAAGAAGGCCAAGCCATTCACTGAGTCTGACCTAGATGATCCAGAGAGCTTCACCAACAAGTCCTCCCACCACAAGCTTGTGAAGTACAGAGACGAGGGGAAAGCGAGGAAAGGGGAGGACTTTAACCCGAGCCAGGATCTTTTTGATACAGAGCTGGTGATGATATCTGGTGGCGGGAGGTCCCATGGCTCTCAAGCCATTGGTGATGGATTGATACGTTGTCCTAAGACTCTCCCGCAGATCAAGAAGCGCCTGAGTAGCTCTGATCCTGAGATAACGCCTCGTGCACGGCCCGCGGAGATCGCCATGGCGATTAGTTATACGGACTCCCTCACCTTTCCTCCATTACATTGTGTGTGCGTCCGTCGATGATTACAATGCTAACGAGGAGTGGTGTGTTGCAGGCTATTGTTGAGAGAGAGAGATTGAAGACGAAGGCGCTTGTGGAGGAGGCAAAAAGGGAGGCACAAAGGGAGGCGGCGGAGAGGGAGAGGGAGATGGAGGAGAGGACGGCTAAGTTGTTGGAGGAGGAGAGGAACCAGAACGACAGCGCTAACCGGGCCCTATACGAGCTCATCGTGGTACGTTTCTCGTGCATATTAGCCCAATCATGCATGTAATGTTCGCATTACTATCTAATATGACTGACTCGTGAGAACCAAATGTGCAGACCATGTGCGAGAAAAATGGTCAGGCCCCTCCGCCGATGCCCCAGATTGCTCCGGCGACCACGGTGAGTTTGATTTGAATGGTCGTTGCTTACTACTATTCACATTTCAGTTTGCGAACTTGCTAAGAGACATTATTGGAAATGATCTTTGGTGCAGCATGGCTCCCGACAAGCATCGATCACTCCTTCTGCCAATGTCGGAACCCCGACCGGTCCTTCACCTCCGTCTGGCACTGGCGCAGCCCCGACCATTCCTACACCTCCGTGATAACGGTATTTTTCTTCTTATTTAGCGTGTTTAGTCCATTTATGACATAATCTAGCCTATTTAGTCCACAAATGACATAATAAGATGAAGAAAATCAAGGAAGAGGAAGGAAAGAAGGAATAGGAAGAAAAGAAGAAGAAGAAGAAGAAGAAGAAGAAGAAGAAGAAGAAGAAGAAGAAGTTCTTCTTCTAGTCTTCTTCTTCTTCTTCTAGTTTTCTTCTTCTTCTCCAAAATGAAGTTAGCTCTAAGTTATATCAAAAATGGCATAATATGCTTAGTTCACTCAAAAATGACATAATTAGCTAGGTTAGCTCCATTTTACCTAAGCATGCTTACTTCTTCTTCTTCTTCTTCTTCTTCATTTTCTTCTTCTTCTTCTGATTCTAGTCTTCTTCTTGTAACTTTCTTGTTTCCCATTTTGCAGATTTAATTCACTGTATGGAAGCTTGCATGGATGGAGTGCTTGTTTCCATTTTCCTTTTTTTGTTTGTATCGATGAAAAATGTGGAACTTGTTATATGGATGCATGGAACAATGTGTTGGATAAACATTGCGATGTTACTGTAATATGTATGGATGAAACTCTGTTTCTTATTATGTATGTATGTTGTCATGGATGGAGCTATGTGTTGGATACATCATATGTCTGCTGTGCATGTGAAAAAAAAATATATATCTGTGTGTGAATTCCTGTGAAATTAAATGGATTCAAATAAAACAGGGGATATGTAGCCTCTTTGCCGTCTGCTAACAGGGGATATGTAGCCTCTTTGCCGTCCGCTAGCAGACGGCAAAGAGGACACGTGGCAGCTACCTGTAAAACCTGGGAACACTGGCTGCCTATTTGGTCACTTTGCCGTCTGCCAGCAGACGGCAAAGATTCAAATCACTTTGCCGTCCGCTGGCGGACGGCATAGCTGGCCACGTGGCAGCTTCCCAGTGCTGCCTAGCTGAGCTCTTTGCCGTCTGTCAGCGGACGGCAAAGAGCTTTGACTCTTTGCCGTCCGCTGGCAGACGGCAAAGAGCGCCGTTAACCCCCTAACGGCTCTCACGCCACCGCACTGCCGTCCGTTGTCTTTGCCGTCTGCTGGCCTCGGATGGCGGACGGCACAATCCTTTGCCGTCCGTTTCCAGGAAGCGGACGGCAAAGAAGGCCTTTGCTGGCACGTGTTCAGACGGACAGTTTGCCGTCTGCTGGCGGACGGCAAAGAAGTTTGCCGTCCGTGATCCATGCCTTTGCCAAAGAAGCCGATTCCAGTAGTGTTAGCAGTATGAACGAGTTAAAATAAATGAATGTGGTTAGCACCATAGATAGTTACAGAAAGGGAAATAATTAGCAGCATGAACAATTGAGCTAAGAAATGTACTCTCATAACTATCCACTTATACATCTATCTTATCCGAGTGTCCCTTTACAGAATATCTTGTAATGTGATAACTGCCTTCTTCCCTCTAGAACCACAATACTTACGTTGTTTGGATTGAATGTGGGAAATTTTTACCTCGTTTTCACTAAGTCGGTTTACCTCCCTATGGCAGAACTTGAAATGTCAAGAATATGTGAGAATCTATATTGAGACATCCTCTCAAACATTAGACATATAAACAATATGAAGCAAGCACAATTAACATTATTGTATACCCAAAAACGATCCTTTTTTATTGTTTCTCAAAATATAATGACAGCAATAAGATTATTTTAAGACAAATGATGCTATTGATATATAGAGACCAGAACAACATGAGTTAAAATAACTGAGACACCGTCGATGCTACAATGAATTGCTCTGTTGGCGCCTCCTCTGCATCCACAATGGCCATAGGAAATGACCGAAGCGGAGGTGACCGGATGCACATGCAAGCATTTGTCATCAGTAAACTGCTATTGGGCCATGTCCCTCTAAAAATCCAGATTTTTAACTGCTATTGTGCCATCTTGTGTGCTTCGACGGTTGTCTCATTGTCATCAGTAGACATTGTATATCACACATCCGACTCGCCTCCACCTACAACACCATGGCCATTCAAGTCATCGCTAGCTCTATCTCACTCCCGGAGAGCCCTCGCCTCCCCGTTAAGGCCGGGGCTTCGCTGCTCCTCTCATGCATGCGAAGGAAGAATCAACTCATCCAATATTAATTTCAAGCAAGCGAGGTATGTATAGAAAAATCATTAAAAGCCATTTTTAGTCAGAGACATTCAAATTAATTAACCGTTCTTGTCCAAACAAATCCAAACCAAAACCAATCTATGCGAGTAATCGTGCCCCTCTGCACGTCAACTTGTAACAGGCACGGCACAGATCTCGACATGCAACTTGTTGCATTCTACGTACATAGTGATATACGTATTGATCCATCCTCTTTGCACGTCAGCTACTTGTTACATGCAAGTTGATGCATTAACTAGATATTTAGTCCCCAGTACATAGATGCACGTGAGGTTCTTGGCTATGCCTAGAAACAACTGTGCCTTCTCTCCTGTCTCATACGCACACCAAGTCAAGTTGATTTTCACAATATATTTTCCGTGCAAAGCTGTGTTGAAAAAGAGGTTTGAAGATAAATTCGAGTTTTCAATTAAGTAGGTGTTCTTCTCCATGGAGATCCAAGCCAAACAGAAAGTCCATGCGATGAACCGTGCCCGGTCAAGATAAGTAGCACCCTATATCAGCATGTCAACTTTGTAACATGCTCGGCGCAGATCTCGAGATACAACTACGCACTCATCGATCTCTGCGTATATGTCAACTTGTAACAGATCTCAACACGCAACTTGATTCATTTTACATAGATATAAATATAGATATGCAGACATGTAGTCCTATAAATAACCCTGCCTTGTCCTCAGTGTAAGTAGGTCAGATCTTCACATTTCTATCACTCTTCTTTTCCAATCAATGGCTTCAGCAGGTTCAGCCAGCCTGGCTCTCAAGGCGGCCGCCGTCGCTGCCGTTCTCGCCATGCTAGTCCTACCTTCATCGGGCCGCTGTCCGTCACTGGGGCCCGCACCAGCGCCGCCGGCACAGGCACCACCACCGCCCGCACCGTCACCACCACCAGCGCCGGCGCCGTGGAACCCACCATGCTCTCAGTCCCGGCGCCAGCAGTGCTACTCGGATACGTATCCGGCATGCTATTCGGCTTGCACAACCTCCACCCCATGCACCGAATGCGCATTGCTTGGTGCTCTCTGCAGCAACTGCAGGATCGCCGAGAAAGACAAGTGCACGGCCGACTGTGCCGACGGCGGCTGTGACTGCGACGCCGCCGCCGCCAGCGCATGCCGCACCGACTGTGGACTGAATTATGGTCGCTGCAACAGCTGCACGACGGCCGCGACCGACAAGTGCAACGCCAACTGCACCAGCGGCAGCAGCTGTGACTGCCACGGTGCCGCCAAGAGTGCATGCCACAACGATTGTGCCGCCGAAACATGTTACTCGTGCGCGCGCGCACAACTGAACAATTGCGACGCCGTTTGCTCGGCCGAGTGCAACAAGTGTTTTGCGCCGTAGATAGGTTGTGCTGGCTGGCCGAGGCTATATGCATGTACTGCATGGTCAACTGTGTATGCTTGTGTAAGCACAATAATGCTAGACCTATTAAGAATCTAGTACAAAGGATTACTTAATCTTTCAAACTAATTCTCTCTTCCCTCCGAATTTAACTGCGGTGGGCCTCCTCATCCCCCTATTACTAGTCACAATCCTTCACATCGGTTTGTATCTAAAATTTCAAGTAATCTTTGTAGATGTAGCATTACTCGTGTATGCATGTATGAGATGCTTTAGTACCTTTACTATAGTACTAGTAATACACATTTTTGATCTTTCAATAAATTTGCAGTTGAAGTAATTCGTTCGTGGCTTCCTTTGGGCCGGCTCTTGACTGCACGAGGGCGGCGTCTGGTGGCCTGAAAAAATGTACAACCCCCCACCCCTGCGGCTTAGGCTGGTCATAATGAAGTAGTAACATATGTGTGGTATAATGCAAGCCTTCATTTATTTAAATGTAGACTCATTTTGTCTTTGGGTTGCGTTATGTTATGATAACATACTATGTTACCATAAACATCTCTCTTCTCATAAAATACTTTTCACAACAGCAAAATTGCCTTGGGGTGTGTTATATTACTAACTAAGTTACTCCACTATGACCAGCCTTAGGGGCTTGGGGCTGCATCTACTGTATGTGGCTGGCAAAAACATCTGATCACCTTCCTTGTTTGCAATCGATTTGTCGGTCTCTCACAACGCTACGTCTATCTTCAGAGCTTCTTCCCTTGCGATCATGGATGAGGCCTCGGCCATCTTATGGCAGGGCCAATGGTTAAATAGCGTGAGCATCCCTATGCTAACATCGGATCTAATGGCTGTCGTTCGCCCCTAAGTGCTCACCAAGCGCATTGTAAAGGATGGTTTGACGAACAACTCTTGGGTCTATGATCTTCGTGGCTGCATTTCTGTCACCGCAATTATACAGTTTCTCGATCTTCCGCCCATGATCACGGTTGTTTCCCTGGCTCCCGGTAGAGATTCCAGGTCCTGGAAGTTAACTCCTCGGCCATGCACCCCACCAAGTCGACGTACGAGGCCACCTTTGTTGGGTGACTGTGGCTGGGATCACCTGGTCTATAAACCGTGGGAGCCAATGAAATCTAGTTCTCTATGACATATGCTGGTCCTCAGATTGTTTGGCTAAACGCAACCTGGCGCACCAACCCCATTGCCCCCTTTTGCACCGACTGCCAATAGCACCGGTGGAGGTAGTGACTGCGGTGGCGCCGCCGATGCATGCACCATCACTTGTTCCTTACATGGTGAATGTTGGTGGTGCGCGGAAAGGCAAGCGTAGAGTTGTCGGATCACCTGCACAGAGAAGTGAAGTGAAGTGTAGCTCGACGCGTAAGCTGACCTTTTTATATCATAAAGTTAATGAATTATTACCATGAGTTTTACATATGAATGTTTTGTAAATAACATAGGATTGATAAGAGAAATCCCAATTGTCATGAAACTTTATAGTGATCATTAAGTAAAATAGAATATTGCAATAAGTATGATAACATGATGTAGATAGTATATCGTCTTCACCATGTGTTAAAAGGACAACTACTCAACTACCTTTTTATCCTTAGTGGCGACAACACAAAACTTTCTTTGTATTCTTTATCAATTTTTTGAGCTCTGTAAAACTTATTTTCTTGAAAGTCCAAAAACAAACACAAAACAACTTGACACTGGGCACTTGATTAATTGGCTAGTCAGGAAAATAATAAAAATTGGTGCCAAAGCTATATTGTGACCATGCACATACCCCCTGCAGCGCTCGTCGCCTGGCCCACTATTTTGGCTCCGGTCTTCCTTATTTTTTGTTTCTTCTTCCAATTCTTTCTACATTTTCCCCTTGATTTTTTGTTGTATTTTCCCCTTTTATTTATTTTCAGGTTTGTATGTGTTATTTTTTACTTTATATTCATGAACATGTTGTTAATTCACGAATAGATTTAATAGTTTATAATATTTTCGAATTCTGAAATATTATAGAATTTATGTATATTTTCATAATTTAGTTTGTATTTTGTAATGTTGGAATATTTTTAAATTAGCAAAGCAGCCATTTTCCCGTGTTTTAGAATTTTGGAACATTTTAACATTCATGAATATATTTTTTTATAATTTGTAAATTAGTTTTAGTTTCAATTTTTAATTCATATTTTTTAACATTTGTGTAAAAATTTAAATTGCTAAACATTGCACATTCATTAAATTCACGATTTTTTAAATCAGTGAATATTTTCTAAAAACATTAAACAATTTTTAAGTTTCGGGCATTTTGAAGGCTCAAAGCGTTTTCTAATTGCGTGATGTTTTTTGTATACATCATGATGAATTTCTAAATACATGATGAACATTTTTTCATACACTATGAGCATTTTTGAAATACGTGATGAATTGTTTTTTTAATCTGAGTGAATGTTTTGAAAATATGTGATGATTTTTTTTCCGGATACGTAATACTAATTTTTTTAAAAATATGAATGAACTTTCTTTAACACCTGGTGATCATTTTTTTATGCGATGAATATTTTATAAGAAAAGTGTTTTTTTCGTTGTCTACAAAAACATACCAATCCGGTGCACGTTGATTTTTGATACAACTACACTGAAAAAACATACTAGGATGACTCCATTCTACTTTCCCAGCGCAGACAGAGATGTTAATGGTACACAGCCACTCTAGAACAGATCTTAGACCTTTAATCTGTTTACCCATAATTCTTTTCATCAAGCTCTGGCTGTATCAGCCGGGGGAAAAATGGCACAGACAGTAGTCACGAAAGCATGTGCAGGCCCTTGGCTTCCTCACTAGAGAAGCGCTGACAAAAATCGCTTTTGCAGTAGTTGCACGCTGGCTTGTGTTGCTATATATCGCCGTGCTGCTCATGCGTGCGTCTCCACTGAATTACCCATCTCTGCTGAATCATCATGATTTGGCCTTGCTTGCAGTTTGTATTCCACTGTTTTTCGTCTGGTTGGCGGTTGTCCGCTCGTTTTGGTTACGCTGTTTTCCACTGCCACGGTTTTAGATTCTTCACTAGTCGAGTCCAGTGGACGCATTTTTTTCTTCTTCTGAATTTTAATCGCAAATGGAGCTTTAGTTTCATCGCCATTACTGTCGCCAAAGCCCGAATCATCAACAGGCCGGCGAGCATATATGTGCATGCATACAAGTGACGATACTCCGCTACAAAAAATCTTAGATGTGGCCACTCATCATGATTTGGCCTTTGCACCAATTTCCAAAAAAGCTCGGTGGTGCCCATTTGTTGCAACCACCTGGATTTAGGTCGCCTAACTCAAAGTTTGCTGGCTGCACGGACCTCTTTCCCACTGCGATACTTGGGGCCCCCCCTCTCTGTTTGGAAGCTAAAGTTGGTGGATCTCCAATTTTTCGTGGACAAAGTTGCAAGCAAGTTATTAACTTACGATGGCCAAAACATCACCACCATTGGACGTACGGCCCTTGTCAAGTTCGTGATCACTTCCCAAGTGGTCTACCCCGCCACCCCGTTGGTCATCCCACCAACCATCCTTCACAGCGTCAACAAGCTCGAGAGAGCTTTCCTTTGGTCCGGTTCGGACAAGACAACGGGGGCCAAATGCAAGGTGAATTGGGAGTATGTTTGCCGACCACTTGAATACGGAGGCCTTGGGGTACTCAACACTGACAAGTTTACGAGGGCTCTCCGTTTGCGATGGCCATGGTATGAATGAAAGGAGCCCACCAAGATGTGGGTGGGAATGGGAAACCCATGTAATGAGGAGGACCTCAACTTTTTCTATGCTTCCACCACCATCACCATTGGTAACGGTGCGAGGACCCCTTTTGGGACTCTCCTTGGCTCCTTGGGCGAAAACCTAAAGACATTGCCTCGCTCATCTATGAATCTTCCAAGAGAAAGAATTGGAAGGTGAGGGAGGCCATGAAGCACAACGCTTGGATTCTCAAGATAAACCCCCCTACCATTGTCTCTGTCGAGCACATCACACAATTCTTTGCTCTATGGTTGATACTAAATGAGGTCCAGCTTGACGAGCTCAACGAAGATGATATCCTTTGGAAACACACGACCTGTGGGCAATACTCGGCGGCCTCCGCGTATAGGGCACAGTTCCTAGGGATGGTCCTTTCTCCCTTGGACAAAATGGTTTGGTAGGTTTGCCCCCCCCCCCCCCCAAAGTCAAATTTTTTGCTTGGTTGGCCCTTCAAGACAGAGTTTGAATGGCGGATAGATTGGCAAAGCGTGGGTGGTCAAGTGCGATCTCTGCCCTCTTTGCAGGGGCCGGTGCAAGAATGCGGACCTCACCTCTTCTACAAGTGCCGCTACACCCAGCGTCTTTGGTCTTTGGTCATTGAGAAATTCCTCATGCACGGGCTTGACACTTCCGCTTGGCCCCTGTTCGACTCGGTGGACGAGTGGTGGGCAAGCACCTGCGCCGATGGCACGCCGAACCGCCAAGCCAAGGCCTCTCTCACTATGCTCGTCTCATGGACGATTTGGAACGAGCGTAATGCAAGAGTGCTTAAGCATAAGAGTTCTCCACCGCCGATATTGCTCTCTTCCATCTCTGCCGAGGCCAACCTTTGGGTCATCGCCGGCGCAAAGAAGCTAGGATCTTTTATTTCACGCGAATAATCCGCATGCCGTATTTGTTGGGTGTCCTGTAAAAAACTCTTTTCTATCTTAATTAATGGATGAGGCAAAGTTTTTGCCTCTGTTTCAAAAAAAAAAAACAAGTGACGATACAAATCCAGTTGTTATATCAGTAAGATGTGGGTGCATATCAAGTCGCAAGTGAGTACCAAGTATAGTAACGATCACCCTTTTGGCTTTTGCTACTGCATACAGGATACAGCAAGGGTTTGTGCGTTTGTACGTGCAGCCAGCATATATTCGTGCATGCCATTTCCACGATCGATCGGCGTGAGATGGAGCACCCTCTGCCTGTCTGCCATCCATCGTGCGGAACAGAACATTGCACTCCATCATCCCTAAAGGTCCGTAGCAGACAGATAATGTGTCAAAAGGAGCTGCATCACTTTTTCGCTGCACATTTCTGTTTTCCGAGTGAAATACTAGATGCGTGGGATATTTAATTGTCACATTCGACGCTTTGGCCGAGTGGTTAAGGCGTGTGCCTGCTAAGTACATGTGGTTTCCCCGCGAGAGTTCGAATCTCTCAGGCGTCGTGTCATTTTTGTCACTTTTTTCCTAGCCCAGCAGCATCAACCATTTCCATTGACTCTTATGCCTCTCCAGTCTCCACTCCCATGCCTTTCTTGGTCTGATCTGATAGTAGGTTACTTATGCAAACCCACGGGGATATCTAGAATCACTTTCGACTATTAACTTCCCATGACTTAAAAACACTTCTACATAAAGTTACATAAAAAAGAATACAAGCAGATGTGTGATATTTTGAATGGGCTTCAGCCTCAAGCGTTTGAAATAAACAAAAGGCTCTTGGGATTTCTGGAAAAGAATCGTCAATGTTTAGTTGAGTGTGGGCTTCTTTTACCAAATGCTCTGGCTCGTGTGAAATTCATTTTTTTTCTTGCTAACCAATAGTTCACTGCCTAATGTGGTTTCGTTCCATTATTCTTACACCCACCGTTTCAAAATATAGTGCTTCCTCTATTCTCGTGCTTCAACTTTGACCATAAATTTAACCAATAAGACCGAATGCGGCAGGAGCAAAAGTTATACCAGTGAATTCGTATTCAAAAGTAGTTTTCAATTATATAATTTTTTTCTCCCGCCGCAGTCGGTCTCGTTGGTTAAATTTATGGTCAAAGTTGGACCTCGGAAAGCACGGGCGCACTATATTTTGAAACGAAGGGAGTATTAAATATAAGACATTTTAGAGATTTTCATACGGACTACATACAAATGTATATAGACATATTTTAGAGTGTAGATTCACTTATTTTGCTCCGTACGTACACTGCATTTAAATCTCTAAAAAGTCTTACATTTAAAAATGGAGGGAGTAGCAAACATGCCCGCGCGTTGCAACGGGAGAAAAGGAAACATCACACATAAACATGAAGCTCTAGCACCTTCGCCTTCGCCCTGGCAATCAAACATCCTTAGCTGAACCCCACAACAATCTTGCACAGCTGCGGCACCACCGGCGACGTTGGCGGCGAGTCGAGGGAGCACTGGAGCAAACACGACACAGCTGCTACGAGCTCCTTGGTCGCCTTCCCTAAAAAGTTCAACACAATAATAGAGGGACTTTGGCTAGAAACAAAATAAATTGCACTTGAATACTTAGTTGCAGGAGCAGAGATGATTTAAACTTTCAAGAATTATAACCCATCAACTCTGTTGTTGTTCAAACTATTAGGACATTGCGTTTGCATTACATGTAGAATGGTAACACGTACAAGCATGACCCGTGTTTTGTTTGTACTATTCAAATCACTAATGATCATTCATAGTCACTCGTTTTTCTCCTCATTCCCATACAGTAAGGACACATGTACACGTACAGCCTATGTCTTGTTGCTACTATTAAAAATCACTAGCGACCACTCATAAACACCATTTTTTTCTCCTCATTCTACAAATAAAGTACTCATAACTAAAAAATAAATTTTCTCATTGCCATACAAAATGCATTACAAAATCAGGAGCAAATCAATGAAACAGGAAGAATCAGAAAATTCTGACACCAATCCAAACAAAATAAGGTTAGGGCAATAGCTTCAATATCATTAGATAGACTTGCAAAAAAAAAAGCATACTTACCTATTTCAAACAATACTCATGATGTTTAAGCTCATATTTATCCGGTGAATAACAATGGAACTCTGATGGACAATAATACCAATATACCACTCTTTATTCACCGACTTGACATTCTTAGCCTGGTCTAGACATGCTTGACAACAAACGGCGGTAAATTCTTGCGTTAAGCCCAATTCTACAGAAGCACCACCATAATTGGCATGTAACTGAGTACTGCATTGTGGATGCAAAGGTGGACAGACACTAAGCAGCTCAGACACTAAGCAGCTCATTGAGCAAAAATAGCACTCAAGTTCATATGATGACTTTTTTTTATTAACAAAGGTACGAAGCATCTTCATGTCTGAGGAAAGGACACAATACTATCTAGTGCCAAAACCTCTGATGCCTTTTGTTTGTGCGAGACATGCATATGTTATGGAGACTAACTATTGAACAATTCTTTTTTGTAACAAATTACTGAATGAGGAGTGTGTGTGTGTGTGGGGGGGGGGGGGGGGGGGGGTGGGCTTGTTTTTTTTTGAAGTAATAGGCTGCATTTCATTACTTTAGAACAGAGTGTTCCTTACAAATAATGTCTGGAACAATATTGGGAGCCTCATTAATTAAATCACACAGCACCAGGCACATGCTCAGCTGATCTAGCTAAAAGATGGGCAGCCGTATTACATTGTCTACTGACGTGAATAAACGAAATAGAAGTAGACTTAGAAGCTAACTCATTGATATCATAAACTACAGCATCGGTCAGCGTCCTGTCGCAAGCAACATTATTCAGTTTGTGAGTGAGAGACAGGCAGTCAGAGGAAAGTATAATTTTATCAAAACCATGCTCCAGGGCAAAAGTGAGAGCATGTAAACAGTCTTGGCTTCAACACGTTCAGGGGAAGTGACTCGCTTGAAGAAAGTGTGTGTTGCCGCTAAACAGGAGCCCCTGTGGTCATGATTAACACCCCTGAGCACATAAGTTTAGAATGTGAAAAGATAGCAACATCACTATTAACCATCACCAAGCCCTCCGGCGGTAGAGACCAATTTGGAGTTGAAGACTGGGCCTCACATCTGATGGATCGGTGCCTTCGCCTCTTATAGTTTGTTCACCACATGATATGCCAAACGCATCATTCATGTTTTTGTCAGTAAATTCAAGAACGCGCTTAAACTCCAGGTTGATTATGCTTGAATCTGCATCAACTCTGTCCATTAAGTACGCACTGTACTTTTCATTGAGTTTTTGCCATGACTTGATGTCAAGCATTCCATCAAAACCAGTTTCCCTACAGAGCTAACGTTTACTTGTTTTTTTTTTTTTTGAAAAGGCACATTTGGCTTCTGAATGCTGCTGTGATTTAAGATGTATTCTCTCTGTAAAGATATAAGAGCAGTGATCTAAACACTTATATATCTTTACGGACGAAGTGCAATGCTTATTTGTTAACTGATGGTTAGTTTGGGTTGCAATCGAATATCCATTACACCAAATCCTTTTATAGGGCCGGTGTTATTTACTTGTTTTTTGTTTACTTGATTTTAACGACTCATGATAAGAGTAGGACCTTAAATTCGTCAGAATGAGTTCTTATTTTCATTATCTATAAAGTTTGTTTTGATTATCTTTCACTTTAGTATAAGAAAATAAATCTGGGAAGCTATTTGTTGTTTAAAGCTTAAGAAGTTGCAGAATAAGTTTGCCTCCTTTTTCACCAGATTTATTGACTACAAATATTGTGTATTTTCCATCTTCAAAACAAGCTGCATGATTCCTTAATTTTATGGCTAATGGAGGTGTATGGTGCAATCTAAGCTGGGTACAACTTGTACACTCATTTATATCCCTGCTGTTGCTAATCTGCAGGAAGACATTCTATCTTATATTTTTGTTGCCTAAAGAAACAAATGAACCTCATGTTTTTCCCTGATAGTCTATTAGTTGTGGTGTTGGCTATTGTTATTTGGAGTGTACATTGAAATGCTTCAGATTTTGTGCTTAAAGTTTCCTATTTCTAAAATTTGTTTTGCTAATATGATGTTATGGCGGACAGTTCCAACAACATTTGCAGGTACTTTACTGTCGTATCTGTGATTCTTGCACGAGTTGTTGGCGTTGCATTTTCAAAGCAGTGTTGTATCATTTAGCAATCACAATCCAATCAGCAATAAGTGATCATTTGTCCTTCTCTCTCTCTCTCTCTCTCTCTCTCTCTCTCTCTCTCTCTCTCTCTCCCCCTCTCTCTCTGTCTGTGTGTGTGTGTGTGTTGTACACAAGGTCTGGCGTAAGGGAATTAAGATGTACACCGCCAACAAGAAAATCCAAAACGACAAGGGCGTCGAGGCCTCTGAATTCGAGGATATCGCCGCGCAGGTGAGCGTCTCTCTCGCGTACCTCCATGTCACTGTACTTTAATTTCAGGTGCTTATACATTTTGATGGTACTTCAAAACATCGACACACTAGATACAAAGTCATTATTGGAGTGGGGGTGGGGGGAGGGGATTGGAAGCATTGAATAATAAAAATATCTTTAAATGTTAGTATCATTCTTGCACCCTGATGTTAATGTTGTTGTTTGTACAACGTAATTAGCATGGATCATCGTAATGTCTAAGTCTTCTGCTCTGAAGTCTCTTTTTGAAAACTATTAATTTCTGATAAATTTATATTTCTTATTGTATTTAGTTTGTGTCGATTTGGGTATTCGTATAATTCCGATTTTAGTTGCAGTGACTCCTCGTTGACAACCTCAAAACAATGGCTTCTTCCAGCTCCCGCCACGTAGTCATATGCCTCATGTTGCTTCTCCTGGTTGTCATCCTGCGAGAAGCCTCCGTCAGTCCGTCCGGCCATCGATAAGAAGGCGATCATCGATAAGTGCATGCTGCTTCTGCTCACCATGCAGCCGAGGGGCGTGGTGATGCCATACGGCTCGAGTGGCAGCACGAATGAGGCCGGGAACTGAGTAAGCAAACACAGGGTCTTTCCATAGGAAAGATCCATTGTTATCTAGAATCACACATGGTTGAAACAAGCAAATAGTGTAGGATACTGTACAAAATAGTGTAGGGGTATGTTTTACAGTACAAAATTGTTCTATAGAATTGTTCGTTCAGCAAGACTTGCAACTATTGTACATGATTAATGAACAGGTTGTGATCGCTTGCATGCAGTTGTACCACAGAAATCGAGAATTTGCCTTTGAACATGCAACATCAAATGATACACAAAGCACACTTAGTAGTATAAAGAGGACAATACTGGAAGGGGTGCGTCCTACCTGGCACCAGAGAGATTCCGCTCATGCGGTGCTCCACGGGCGCGCCCCATGCATCGATTTGACTCTGGCATTAAACGGTCTTGTATTAGCCTGCAACTTTTGGACAGTGCTAGCTATTACTTCTAACCACCTCTCATCTCTGTAATCAGTCATCTAGGCGGTAAGACTCTTGCTTCTATGTTCGTATAATCACTGATCCATTTTACTAATTTCTACTATTGTATCTTAATTTTCCAACCAGCAACTTGCACCTGACTATGGTATTTGCATATAATGCGGTTTTAGTTTATTCACACGTGAACAACCAATATATTTTGTTGAAGAATCTCTTCTCATCATGCATATGTGCCACACAAATCACAAAGAAGCAAGAGAAACACTACAATAAACCTGTTAATCTGTGACGGATTTCTGTTGACGTTCTCAGAAAACGCCACTGCACTCCTCGTCGTCACCACCAGCGCAGGCGCGCGGCGTTCGCAACCCCCTGGAGGAGTTGAGCGGGCGGGTGAAGGCGCTGTTGGTGGGATTCAGCTCGTGGATAGCGAAGCGGCCCATCCATGTCGAGGCGGCAGTGACCACAGCGGTCGGGCCGGGGCGCTTGGGTTCCCCATGGGATCGCTCACTGCCAATGGCGGGTCGCCGTTTGTCGTGTCGCCGGCCATGGCATCTTTCAAGCAGACGCAGGTTGCGAACCCTACAACACCCTTTGCTTTTATTTTTATTTTTTTGCTGTTGCTGAATTGTTCGTGGTAACTCATAACTATTGTGTGTAAGACTGGAACAAGTTTTCTTAAAATTTACTTGTTATGTTCGCATGTGACCAGTCACTTTTGATCCCTGATCTAAAGTCAGCATAGGTTAAGGCCTGCATTTTCACTTTGATAACATAGCAGATGTTGACTAGATAGATATCTCATGGATCCTGTAAGTTAGAACTTGCATGGAGGTCAAGTACATCATGAAGAAAGGGAAGGCAATGTGCGGCCACCCATTGTACATTGTTCCTTCTTAGTTCAGTTAGTATGCATCTGAATCAATTCTTCGAGAATTTTATTTTAGTAAATTTAGACATTTGGGAAGGCATAGTTCTTTAAGACTTGGTTCAATTGAGACAACATTTGCATTTCAGTAATGATGAAATGAAACTGCACGTCCGATTGTCACACTAATATATTTGCTTTGCACATTATAGTCAGTACATCTCCCACCTGATTGACGCGGACGCCACTGTCCTCGAGCTGAACAGGGTAGAGTAGATTTTGAGCTGTTGAAGATTTGGACTGTTGTGAGCTGTTGAAGGTATGGACTATGGACTGTTGTGTAGTTCCAGTAAAATTATAACCGTGCGGATGTTTCTGTGTGCATAAAATCTGCGTTGGACCATGTCCCTGATATCATGCATTCCATCGATACACTACACTACTAGAGCTGCTATCTCTTGGTGTTCATTGGTTCTGATTCAACTTGTATCTTAATAACCATTAAGTAATTGCTTTTGCCATGTAATAAATTAATTTGTAGTTGTGCATTTTCTACACATGCACAAGTCTTACAAATATACTTTTTTATTTCAATAGTATTTCCTGTTAAAATAATAGTACTCTCAGTACTGGTCAAGTGGGAAAAACCCCTAGCCATGAGCATCTAGAATCGTTAGGAACTTGCAGCATAAACATTGAGGTCACTTGGCAAGCAAGTATATTTAGTATTGTACTATTTTTTAGCGCTTTGAGATGAACTTGCAGCATAAACATTGAGTTAGATGGAAAACCCTTCGTGCCGATTTTGATTTAAAATTTTAGTTAATATAGTACACAACATTACATATTTTGATTTAAACTTTGGCTATGTTTATGCCCAGTTAGTGTTAATTATCTTGGAGATAGTCTCTGTCACTTGTTTACTGTCATTCTTGTTTGTTAAAGAATGGTGTGGTACAGGGTATATGCTGGCAGAATTTTCTGTACATAATTTGCAGCTGATCGGTACACAAAATTTTGATCCAGAAAACCTAAGTACTTGTATAGGTGGGCACTGCTTCCTGTCCCAAAAAAGAAATGAAGTACATGTTTCTCTCACGTTTGTTTGCATTTTTCAGTACATTAACGTTCAATCCAGCAAAACTAAGTACATGTGCAGGCACACAACTTCCTCTCACAAAAAAAAGTAAGTATCTGTTTCTATCGCTTTTATTTGTTTTTTTCTTTGAGAAGTCTAATGTTTGTTTGTTAGGCCAGGAAATAGACAGCTCGCAACCTGGTTAGCACTAGTAGCTATTCAAGGCGACCATTCCATCTGAGCCCAGCGCCCCATCTTGCTAGTAGCAGCCTAGCAGGCGAGCGATCGTAGTCGGCAAGCCACACGCACTTAACGACGACCGAACCACGTAATTCATTTTTACATTTGTTGTAATTGTCTTATTTCTACCATCTGTTCATATCTACAAATATCTCATGTTCTTCTAAATATGCTAGGTACAATTTTGTAGCGGGCTACTTGGTGTTGCCCATCGCAATCCTCCAGGCCGCCACAACATGTTAGTCGCTCAAGGGGGCTGACGCAAGAATGTGAATAACAACCTCAATAGTTTCTACGTTCAGTTTGAATTGTATATGTTCCTAACCTTGTCGTGTGATATATTTTCTCAGTCTATGTTATAAATTATCATTTCATGGAGGATTTTTTAAACTGCTATGGCATAGATACATGTGGATGGATGCATATTGAATGATCTGTGTATTATATGATACTTTTTCCTCGGCCAAAATTGCATTATGAATTGTTTAATTCATCATGCAAAACATGTACTGGGCTGAAGGAAATATGCTATTGAGACGGACTAAAATTCATGACGGTTTCTGTGACGAAAAATAATGTCCGTGTAGGCAGCCACGTCATTCGATTGAAAATTTAATGTGGCATCGATCTATGATGGTTTGTTCCGTCACAATGGCATGGGCCTAATTTGGGCTGGCCGGGCTTGGGGGCTGATTCATGACGGTCAAGTTCCGTCATGGATGGTTCGATGTCAAATTATGATGCGATATACATGACGGATTCCAATTCCGTCATGCATGGGGACCCATGACAGTTTTTCACTGACCTATGACGGATTAGAACTGTCACGTATTAACATGTTTAAAGAGCAGAGGGCCTACCTGGCACCACAGCGGCACGCCTCAGGCGGCACAGTAAGGCTGCGGCCCAACAACTAGTTCATATCGCACGTAGGCATGAAGACATGAGCATCGACGGTTGTGGGGATTGAGGATGGAGGAGGCTGCAAGGCACACATGGAGAAGGAGGACTCATGGTGAATTAAAATAAATATTTTATGCCAAACTTTTGTACTTATTTAATCTTTTTTAATCATACTACAATATTAGCGAGTATAGTTTTCATTTTTATTTGTATAATTACCCACATAACATTAATTGTATTGTTCTTTGTATCAATTTAATTTATATAAGTGAATATGTGTTTATGCTAAATTTAAATTATGTGTTGTAGTAAAAATTATGTTTGAATGTTGCTTAAATTATATAGTGAATACGTATATATTTGTATGTAAGTGTATGTGTTTTTGTATATTTCAATATCATGGTAAAGATATCTAAACTGCAATGTCTAACCAATATCTTTATAGTGGTTTCTGGTATATTATTATGCAAGCATATTTATAGAACGGTGCGGAGTATAAACTGTACAATTTGCAAATGCAATGCAAGTTAGGTTCACTAATAAATTGGCAACGTGTGCATGGCATTCAAATAGCGTTGATTACTGATGAACATAGAAATGTGGCAAATTCAGTTTTGCATCATTGGATTTGTTTATTTGATAAGCTCATCTGATCACTTGTTTCATCTTGTGTAAACATGATCTCATTTCTGATATAAAAGGTTCTGCACAAAATTAAACGTAAAAATCTATTTACCATATTTTACAGTACAACTTGCAGAATGTATATTGGAGAGAAACTAGCAGGCCAACTGAGCTCATCTTCGCCTATCTGATTGGTTGTTACCAGGTAGTACATGCTATATTGATCTGTGATGTATACTTGATTCTGCAAATGCGGAACTGTTTTCCCACATAAACAAATATTTAGGGTTCATTTATACATAAATAGATGATCCTTACTATCTATATTTATCTCAGCATGCTCACACTCCACCTCACCACAGAGCAACCTCATCAATTATATTATTTCTTTTTCCATATATTTTTAGTTGCACGCATGCATGCATGCAAGTTGGGAATAAAAATCCAGTTTTTATATCAGCAAGATGCGACTACTAAGTATAGTAACGATCACTCTTTTGGCTTTGGCTTTGGCTTTTGCTACTGCATAGAGAGCTAGGTGTGCGTCCCTTTGTACGTGCAGCTAGCTAGCATATATTCGTGCATGCCATTTCCATCCATTGATCGGCGTGGGATGGAGCGCCGCCCTCTGCCATCCATCGTGCGGAACAGAACATCGCACTTCATCGTAATCATTCCACACTTCCACGGTAGCAGACATATAATGTGTCGAAAGGAGCCTCCTGCGTCACTTATTTTCCGAAAGGATGTAAATATATATAGGATGAGATATTTAATTGTCACATTCGACGCTTTGGCCGAGTGGTTAAGGCGTGTGCCTGCTAAGTACATGGGGTTTCCCCGCGAGAGTTCGAATCTCTCAGGCGTCGTGTCGTTTTTGTCACTTTTTTTTTCCTCATCTTCAAGTGTATATATACCAGCAGCTCCATGTGAGGTCCGTGTGGTGTATCTCGAGCCCCATTATTTTAGACTCCGAAGTAAGTAGCTAGGATCAAGAGCAGCTGGAGATGGATAGCTCCACTAACTCTAAACTCAAGCCTGTCGTCGGCCAAGAAAAAGCCCAAGAGAAACCAGGCAGAGAGCGAGGAGGATGGATCACTCTCCCCTTCATAGCTGGTACATATGTGCAGACGACCCCTCTCTCTCACAGACACACGCACCCACACACAAACTTTGTTAGACGAACGGTACGTATGTATCACTCGCTCCGTCTCTGTGTGAGCAGGGAGCATGCTGGGGCTGGGGCTGGCCGTCAACGGGACGACCAGCAACCTGCTGGTGTACCTGCTCAAGGAGTACAACGTGGAGAGCATCGACGCCGCGCAGATCGCCAACATCGCCCGCGGCTCCCTCAACCTCGAGCCGGTCGCCGGCGCCGTCCTCGCCGACTCCTACCTCGGCTCCTTCCCCGCCATCCTCGCTGGTGCCGTCATCAGCCTCCTGGTCCGACCCCTACCAACTTAATTTGCTGCTCTCTCCAAACAAACCGTCTTCGATCTGCTCTGCTATGGACTTTTGACTTCTATTAGTTCCCTCGCCTTTTTTTTTCCTGACCGAAGTTGCGCTTTCGAGTTACTCCTATAAGATCGTTGATCTAAACGGTCTTTTTTACGGAGGGAGTACATGGAAGCTAGAGAAGTGGGGCAACACAGTACGTGTGACGCTAATTTTTTATTTTTAGGATCGCATGTGACGCTAACTACCTAATTTATATTAGATAAAATGGCTTTCTTCTTCTTCTTTTTTTGCGGTGGAGATAAAATCGGTTTGAAGAAATGCCTAATGGAGCCCTTTATTTGAAAAGTTCAAAGTTCAAATTCTTAGGTTTCAAAAAAAAAATCAGAAAAATACACATACATATGGATGTATACAACTTGTCTGCAAAGTTTCATGGTGAAATATTTTTTTTATGTGAGCTACACAAAAATGACAAAATCACGTATTTCTAGCACATGTACTATTCACTATAAAAGTCCATGATTTTGTTTTTTTGTACAGCTCACATAATAACGCATTTCGTGATGAAATTTCACACGCATCTAATATACATCTACATGTATTTGTGTATTTATTTTCAGTATTTTTAAGCTTAAAAAGTTGATTTCTGAGTGTTTGAAAATTACAGGCTCCATGGAGCCAGAGCCAAAAATACACTCTCTCTTTCTTTTCAAGGGATAATATATAGGTAAAGGATGATGATTTCTTAAATATTTTTGTAGGCACGTTCAAATTAATATGCCTCTTAAGATTATATATCAACCACCTCCTGAAAGAAACACAACACCAAACTACATCCTCAGAAGTTGTCACTTTATTTTTGAAGTTATTATTCAGCCTTCCTTTGAGAGAGATGATACCAACTTTTCAAACGTCAAGACACAGTGGTCCTTCACAAAGCAAAACCGAAATATTAAGTAGCAGCTGTTCAAAGAATTAATGGTCAGAGCCACATCTTATAATGTCTTTTTTCTTTTTTTTCCTTTTTAACCTTCTTAACGGCCATTTGGTTTAAGTAATCCACTGTAGGATTCTCCTCTTAATTTTCCATCAATAAAAGAAACTAGGTGTTTGATGTGCAACGCGATTATTCAAATGGTCATGTCATGTAAGAAGGCCAGGTAAATGTAGAGAAAAACATATAGCTATAAGGTCACGCTCTGTCCATCAAAATAACCATATGAATTATGCATGCATGACCACTTCATATTTATGCAACAATAATGATAAATACGAACTCTGGCTCATGATCTCAAATAAAATAAGAAGAGAAAACTCCATTTCATCAACTAGCACAATGCATATGATGATCCTTTCATACCCAAAAGCAAATAAATTATTATCGGGAAATTTACATAAGAAAAATCTCCATTGCCATGATACTTTATAGTGATCGTTAATCATTTTTTGTGCAGTGCAAAAAAAAATTAATGCTTATTTAGGTATGACCACAAGAATTATGCACACATGACCACCAAGCATTTATGTTGCGATAATGACAAATACGAACTCTGGCTCATGCTCTCAAATACTTCCTCCGTCCCATATGGGCCGGATGGAGTAAAAGAAAAAGAAAACTTTGTTTCATGCAACTAGCTCGACGCATTCGCTGATCCTTTCATATCCAAAGCGAAAAATATTATGCAGCGCAAAACACACACACACACACACGAATTGTTAATAGGAACTGTATAGACGGATATTTCTGCAGATAATAGAGATTTGGAAGAGAAATCCCCAGTTTACACGAAACTTTATAGTGATTATTATATCAATTTTTGTGCAGTGCAAAAACAGATTTGCAAATTCTTAGCTGCTGGAGAAGTAACTCACTTTTTCCGACAATTCTTTCATGATGCCAACATTTTGTTCCACTTTTGCAGCATGGCAACAAATCATCATTCAACTATAACATCTGACCATAAAAAGGGGACACTATTGCAGCATAACCTTTATATGTTTGCAACACCACCACTCTCTCATAAACAAAATGAATGCAATAATTAATCCATATAATCACGTAGTTGTCTGCAGCATTCTCTACCTTTTTGTGCAATAGAAAAAACAAACCATTTGCAATACAACTATAAAAAACATTATAACAAATGTCATTATCCAGGCTTTCGTGTTGTTCACGCTCACCACAGCATTGCCGTCCTTGCGGCCGCCACACTACACATCATCGTCCACCGTCAGGTGCGAGCACGGATCCCCAGGGCAACTTGCCATGCTGTATGCCGCCATATTCCTTCTCGTGATTGGCACCGGTGGCACGCGTTTCAACATCGCAACAATGGGTGCAGACCAGTTCGGCAGCAGCGCGAGCAGGACACCTTCTTCAACTGGTACTTTGTCTTCCTCTACGGCTCCTTCATCGTTGGCGACACGGCCATTGTCTACATCCAGGACGGCGTGTCATGGGCCATGGGGTTCGGTGTCTGTCTCGGGGCATCGACGTTTAGCTTGGCGATGCTCCTTCTCGGCGCGCGGTACTACCGGATGCCCAGAACAAAGGATAGCCCCTACACAGACCTAGCTCGCGTCGTCGTGGCCGCCGCACGCAAGGCTAGCATCCAAGTCGACACGAATGGTGGTGTGCAGTACAACGTAGGAGACATTGCCTTTGTGACCTCCGGCAGCGACGGGGCACCAAGTGAAACCTTAAGGTACGTAGGGAGTTGGCTGTTTCCCGAATAGGACATTGTTATTTGCTGATTTTGAGGGAAGCACAACAACACCATGTGGATTTTGAGGGAACAAGCCTGGATTTGAACGTTGTCCAAAACCATTTTGATGTTGCATGTCTACAGTACATATTGGGACACACCAGCCCCCCAAAAAAGTTGAATCTTCCTCAACCCACCAGCCCCCCAAACACCCACCGACAAACATGATCTTCCCGGCGGCAGAGGCGCGTCGGAAACTAAAGTTCACACGACGCGTGATCTATGTGACGGAGCTAGCCCCCAGCGAGCTCCTCACATATTTAGAAGAAACGGTGACCTTCAATAAACAAGACCACCCAGACGACATCCCCCACCCCAGCAGACACGCCCTTGTTGAGACCTCCGGATAATAAGAAGAAGCGAGATGTAGGGTATTACTCTTCGGAGGCCCGAACCTCTTGTGTGTGCGGGCTCTGTCGCGGTACTTCCGACCGCATCAGGCACCCTACCGAGGGATATGACAATTCTCCCCTCCGTCGATTTCAAAACAAATACGGTGAGAAAAGGTTGCTTGATATAAGTGCTTTCGAAGAATGCACAAATGAGGCTCGAACATGAAAATGTAAAACTATTTGAAAAAGCTTAGAAAGATTGCATGATAGAAGAATACAAAAGAGAGAGTTTAAAGTAGAAGGCTATTCAGTATAGATGGACACTATTTGAATTTAAATTCATATATAAAAAGGTCATGAACACTTTTTGAAAATTGCAGTCACATTTTTTAAATGCATGAAAATGCATGAAAAAAAATTGAGTGGCTATTTCTCTAAAAATATCTGAACACTTTTTAAATTAACGATTATTTTCAAAATTGGTAAGCATTTTTTATTTAAATGATTATTGAAAAATACAATTTTCTTAACTACTCCCTCCGTCCGAAAATACTCGTCATCAAAATGGATAAAAAAGGATGTATCTAAAACTAAAATACATCTAGATACATCTCCTTTTATTTATTTTGATGACAAGTATTTCTGGACGGAGGGAGTACAAGTTATTGGATAACGTAGTGGTCTACCATTTTCGAACTATAATTGTTTACTAGGCAGCTCATTGTTTTATAGTTTTTAGGGATACTCATTTTTTTAGTGCACCCACTCATTCCTGATAGCCCAGCGGGCCTCTGCTGGCTAGCCCACGCTCTGGTTTTTGTACAGGGTGTGGCAGTGAACTTGTTTTGTGGGGAGCTCCTAGTCAGCGCCTTTGGCGCCAGCTAGGCGTTCCGGTGCTCACTCATCTGCACTCATGGGCCCGGCCCAAACCGGGCGAGTGTTCCTGGCTGGTTACGTTCGTTTCGGTGTGTTGTTCATTCACCTACTGCTGACTGGTCATGGTTCACCGGTTAACCATTGAATTAGGAAAAAAGGAAAGATAAAATAATTCGAAAATTCTAAAATGTGGATGAATTTTTTTAAGTTCATAAATTTGAAAAAAAGATTTTGAAAAAATTTCATTGAGTTTTAAAAAAGTTCATCGAATTTGATAAAATTACATCAAAATTGGAAAAAGTTTGAGAAATGTGAATTTTTTTATCGATTTTAATAAAAATTCATCAAACTAGAAAAAAGTTTACCGAATTTGATAAAATTTCTTCGTAATTGAAAAAAATCATCGAATTTGAGAAAAGTTCATCAAATTATCAAAAAAGTTCACCGAATTTGAAAAAGATCGTCAATTTTGATAAAAAGTTTACTAAATTAGAAAAATGTTTATCAACATTTTAAAAAGTTCATCGAGTTTGAAAGACAGTTCACAAATTTTAAAAAAGTCCATCAGTTTTGAAAAAGTTCACCATTTTCAAAAGGAGAAAAATGGGGCTAATCCCAATTTGGAAAAAAATGTGCATTTAAAAAATTAAAAAATAAAAGAAGAAGAAAAAATAAAACCCAAATAAACGGCCCTGAAAATGACAAGGAACTAGGGAAAACCGGTTTGGGAAACTTTTGGAAGCTTCCTAGAACTGGAGGATTCCAGCGACTAAAGAGAACAATAATAGAAAAACAAGTTAGAAAGCACTAGTTGTTCGATGGCATGGCGGTTACTGTCATTGGCTCCAAAGAAAGAGATCGCACCTCTTTTGAATGCCTTTTTTTTTACAAAAAAACCAGAAGAAACATGGGCCAGCCCAGCTCGCGGCTGAGGGAGTGTGCTTCAGGCGCCAGTTTGAGAAAATAACTATAATGGCCGCCTGAAGAACCAAATATGAAGCGCCGTTTTGTGGGCGTACGAACCAGGTGAGCGTCCTTACGCTAGCGCTCGCTATAGGCGACGCAGAGCGAGTAGTACTATACCTCGCTCACTGTGAATCATACAACCACATCATTGTTACTTTCCTGATATTGGACAAACAATACTTCGAGGCTGGTTGGTTTGGTGGCAAAAGATGACATGTGAAAATTTGGCAACTGCGAAATGTGAGAACGGTTGTATACCAATTTTTGTTGCCAATCTTTTGATTTCGCCAAATGTTGGTCTGCCAAATGTTGGCAGCAAACCAATCAGCCTCGAAGTGAATATTGGTCCGTCTACACATCACTGCAAGTGACACTTCGCACAGGGTTTTCAGTGAGCGACAGAGTGGGCCATCCTATTACCCAGCGTAGCTTATTTTTATGTACGATTTTCTATTAGTTTTGCAAACGTTCTAGATGGTTCTTGAAACAGTTTTTTCCTTGTTGGTTTCTTATTTTGATTTTTTTCTTGTCATTTTTTTCTGTTTCTTTTTTCATAAATTCACAATTTTTAATAATGTCCAACTTTTGTTAAGAATTTCAAAAGTTATTCCCAAGTTTTCAACAAATATTTGGAACTTTGATATTTTGTGCACATGTTTCAAAAGTTGTTCGTGTCCTAAAAGTTTTTTCAGAACTTCTAACTTTAGTTAACTTTATTCAGAAACAATTCCAATTTTTTTCATAATTTGAAAATTAGTTCAAAATATTTATATAATGTTTATAATTTTAAAGGTTGTTCATGCTTCACAAAAGTTGTCCTGTTTTTTAAATATGTTTGTGAAATTCAAAATTTGTTCACTTGTCTCATTTTTTTCTTGTTATCAAAACATGTTTACAATTTTCAAATAAGAAAAATAAGAATTTCAAAATTGTGCATGTTTTCGCAACATTGTTTAGAATTTCAAGGATTTTTCATGTTTTTTCAAAATATTCAAATTATTCAAAAATTTAACCTCACAATAGCCGTTGCTACACGACGTTGCCACTGTCAACTCTATGCATCTTGCTACTGTTGGATGCATCATGAGGCATATTGGATGTCTCAGGAACACTTGCCTTATGCCGAGTTTGGATTCATTTCCAGTAGACCGGCCAGTATTTAGTTTATTGTTTTTTTGTCATACATTTGCTTTTTTTTTCTTCCTTTGTTACTTTTATGTTCCTTCATCTATTTCCCATTTTGTGTTTATTTATTATGTTTTTATATTTTCATCATATTCAAATTAAATATATTTTCAAAATTGATTTACAAATGTCCATCAAAAGTTTAAAAAATGTTCATGCAATCTAGAAAACTTATTTGGGAACTTAATTTTTTTTATACCATTCAATTTTATGGGGAGGTTAATGAAAAACTGTTATTGACATTATTTTTAAAAATTATACAATATAAAAGATTGGTTACTATAAAATTCCGCGATATTTCTATTATATATGGACACTCTTTTAATTAAATTCATATTTATAAAAATGATGACAAAAATTAAAATCCCAATTTTAAATGCATGAAAAAATGTGTGGCTATTCTATTTTCTAAAAGGGCTCTTTTTAACTCAGGGAACATTTGCAAAATTGGTAAAAATAATATTATTTAATGCATGAGTGTTTCTGCTTTAAAATACACGAGTATTAAAAACACATTTTTCCAACTACAAGTTATTGACTAATGAGTATTAAAAATACATTTTTTCCAACTACAAGTTATCAACTAATGAGTATTAAAAATACATTTTTTCCAACTACAAGTTTTTCCAACTACAACTGTTTACTAGCCAACTCATTTTTTTACTGGATCCACTCATTCCGGATCGACCAGTGGGCCTCTTCTGGCTCGCTCACGTGCTGGTGTTTTTACTGGATGTGGCAATAAACTCGTTTTGTGGACGTACGAACCAGGGAATTGGCATTACAAGCGACGCATAGCGAGCAGTACGATACCTCACTCCCTGTGAATCATATGGCCATATCATTGTTGTTTTCCTGATATAGGACAGCCCAGTTTAAGGACGTACGAGACATGATGTGTATTCCGGTCAAAGTCCCTAGCATATTATATATTTTTGTAGAATATTCTCTCAGTTTTGGGAATCTTCAGGATAGTTTGTAAACTGGTTTTCTCTTGTTGGTTTATTTTATTGTTTTTTCTATTTCATTTATTTTGTGATTTTTTTCATAAATTCACTATTTTAAATAATGTTCAACCTTTCGACATTTGTTGAGAATTCGCAAAGTTATTCTCCATTTTACAAAAAATATTGGGAATTTCGAAATTTGGTTCACATGTTTAAAAAAAATTCCTTGATCTGATTTTTTTCATAATTTCTAAATATGTTCAACTTCTCAGAAAATATTCAAATTCTTTAATGTTTTGATTTTTTTGAAATTTTTATATACAAATCACAATTTCAAAAGTCTGTGCACTCTTTACAAATTTTGTTCTGGGTTTTTTAAAACTGTTTGAGAATATAAAATTTTGTTCACTTGTTTTTAATTTTTTTTTGCTTTTTAAAACATGTTAGAAATTTTCAGAAAATATTCAGAATTTTTAAATTTTCATAATGTTAAAAAATTGTCCAGGATATGAAAAATTGTTCAAGTTTTTCAAAGTATATATCAAATAATACAAAAATCATAACATCGCGTGATTCGTTGTACACCACGGCACCGCGGTAACCCCTATGCATCTCTCTTTTTTTGGATGTAGCGAGCGGCATCCACGAGGTCTCGGGAACGCTTGCCTCAGGCCAACTTTGGAGTCATTTCTATTGCCTCAGGCCAAGTTTTGTTCCATTTATGTTGCTTCATATTTTTCCTTTTTGTGTTACTTTTTAACGTTTTTACATTTCCATAAAATTTAAAATTGCTATATTTTCAAATTAATTTACTTCATGTTTTACATGTGTTCACCACATGTTTAAAAAATGTTCATGCAATGTAGAAAACTTATTTGTAAAAATGTTTTTGACCATTAAAAAATGTTTACGTGTGTTCTTGAAATTACTTTTTAGAAAATTCAAAATGTAAAAAACTTGGTTACTTTATAAAAATAATTCCTTCTTATTCAATAAAAATACACTTTGTAAAAAACTCAGTTACTTTACAGATTTAGAAATGTTCACACCAAGTTATTATTCCTTTAAATTTCATGATGAAGAAAAAATGTTCGTGGGTATTTAGAAAATTGTTAATCATGTGAAAAAATTGTTCACCGCAGTTAAAACAATGGTCATGGGTATTCTTTGTGCATTAAACTATTCATCATGTATTAAAAATATTCATTGTGTATTGATTTGTTTTCATCGTTTTTAAATTCATTCATCATCTATTAAAAACTGTTCATTGGTTGTTTAATGAATGTTCTTTGTGAACTTTAATAACCTTCTCATTAGTTAAGACATTGCTCATCATGTATTTAAAAAATTTCAGGTGATTAAAAAATCTCCTTTGTGTAATGCTCATCATGAATTGGATTTATAAAATGTTCATTGCGTATTTATAAAATGTCCATCGTGTATTATATAAGTTCATCCTGGTATATAAAAAAAGCTATTTTCTATATAAAAAATGAAATGTTCACATAGTAAATAATGTTAGCATATACTAAAACACATTCATCGTATATTTTGGAAATGTTCACATATATCAAAAAGTGACCAGAGGTTTGGAAAAAGGATTCAATTTGACAAAGTTTGGCATGTAAAAAATTTCACACTATTTAGAAAAAATATTCACACTGTTTACAAGAAATTTTCAGATATTTACTGGAATACGTACTTATAGTTTTTTCATTTAGTTCTTAGAACAAATTGGTATATTTATAATTTTGAATAGATAAAACTAAGTAAAAGTAAATGAAAACTAAAATAAATTAAAGATAAAACAATTATTGAAATGGAAAAATAAATAAATAAAAGAACTAGATAGAAAGCGTGAAGAAAAACCATTGAAACCTGATGAAAACCAGAAGATATACAGTAAAGCAGGCCAAACCAGAGAAAAACTAGAACCAGACAAACTCACACTAAAACATGAATTAGAGAAACTAGCGGGCCATTAAAAACACGAGAAGAATACTATTCACCTTTTTTTGCAAAAAAAAAAAACGTTCGCAGGTTCATTTCGACAACAAGCGACCGCAATATTGTGCCATCCGATTTCAGCAGCTACATGCAATATTGTCTCTCGGGTTTAGGAACTTTCTAGCAGGTTCCTGTTCAGTTTTCCCGGTTTCGGGACCTTTCGAGAAGGTTTAATTGGTTTTTTCTGGTTTTCTTATCTTTTTTCTTTTTTGCATCATTTCTTCTAGTTTTTCTTTCAGAAATTCACAAATTCCAAAAGAAGTTGAAAACCTTCAAAAAAATAAAATTATCCACATTTAAGAAAAACGTTTCAGAGTTCCAAAAAATTGTTCTTTTTTGGCAAAAAGTTTTGGATTTTAAAAATTGTTCAAAGTTTTAAAAAATTGTTCATATTTAAAAACATGTTCACTTTTTTGGCAATAAATTCTTGATTTGAAAAATTGTTCAAATTTGATTTTTTGTGTTTCAAAATACGTTAGCAGATTCTAGAACCATCTGCTACAGTGATCGTGCTACAGTGAACCGTGCTACAATAACACGAGCTATTGTGAATCGTGGTACATCGCCAGTGAGCCGGCTACCCTTGTGCGGCACGCTGCTATGGAATGCAATGAGCGTCCAATAGGAGCTCTCTTCCTTGAGCTACCAGCAATTTCGATTCCTCTACACTTAGTTCAATGAGATGTCCCTATATGGGATGGCTAGATGGGATGGCCCATTTCATTTCATTTTATACTTATATATGTCCCTCTTTCTTGTTGTTTTTCTCTCCATTTCCTTTTCGAACCTCTCTTTTTTGTGTTGCATTTTTTGGTTATTTTTTACTTTCTTTTTTCTGGTGTAGGTTGTGGTGGCAAATACATGAACATCTGTTCGGAAGTATATGGAGGTGTAAATATACTCGTGCATATTTGTTTTCAAAAAATGAACTTTTCTAACACATGAATATATATTTTTTTGTAAACATTAACCTTTTGTTAACAGACGATTTTGTTTCTTACATATATATAGGGAAACTCCATCCTATCACCTGGTGGTAGTTACCCCATATGTCTCTTATACTACCATATAGTATTCTATATACTACTTTATCATTATAAATATGTTCATATATTATATATAAGATAATCCAAAGTGTGTAACATGAAAAAATTGCAAGTTGACCCATAGTTTTTATTATATTTGTGAAATATGTATATATTTGTACGTAAATTGGAGCATACTGAAAATACGACGCATACTACCTATATACTACTATATATACTACCTAAACATTCTTATATACTACATACTACGCGATATACTACATACTACGCGTACATACTCTCCGATTTGGTAGATACTATATACAACATACAAATCCCAGATGGTGGTAACTGCCACTGGTGGTAGATAAAATTTGTCCTAATACTATTCATCACCCAGGTTACAGAATAAGTTATTCTTCGCCCAAGGTAATCTTACGATCGCTTCATAAATAAATTACGTTTGGAATACAAATAGTTACATTAATATTGATTCACCACGTAAAATTTGGTATAAGAAAAAAAAAGGTTATAAGACCAGAAATATCGCACTTATGTATGTTTTTACGTTCGTAACTTCACGTAACATAAAATATTTTTACGGCGAGTATATATTTTCTTACGTTCTCTTTTTACGTATAAAATAAGACAAATTTTACGAAACCTAAAAATACGGTGTATTGACGTCAAATTAGAGAGGGGGTAGAGAATAACTATTCCTCACCCAGGGTGACAAATATATACAAATACATATACATGAATTTTACGTTTGGGTTCCATTTGCCTACTGTCCACGAGATCCACACACTTTGTATGTTACATGGCTGCCATTCAGGTTTCTATAGGTGTTGGTACTAGTGTGGAGCCAGAGCTTCTTGAGGAGAATATAATCAGTGAAATCGATGTCATCTAGACACCCTTCGATGATGAGCACTCTGCTTTGGACATCGCCTATTACAGCGAGAATGATGTTGAGGTTTTAAGCCTCCATTGACGCCGACAAGCTCCCTCTCTTGCACCAATCGGCGACCAAGGAGCCAGGAACATGATATAGTGCCACATTTGGGCTCGACACGAGTGATGGACGATCTATTGGATATATTAGCAATTTTCTGATTGATTTAAGTAAAACATAACACGATGTGCTGCCGACTGTATTGGTGAGATGCACTGCCACTTTTTGTTTGCTGGGGCCAGTAATTTTTGTGTCAACCAGACGATCATTCTTTGTGTTTTGGGCCCATCTCAGATCCTCCAGGACTGTGTTTTTGCATCAGTTAGGAAAATATTTTGTTCTGGTTTACATGTGAGTAAGCCAACTCGATCGTGGTGGAGTTATCATGTCTCTATGGACATACACATGTGACGTTTTATCCTCTCTCAGTGCAAACCCCCTTGTCGCAGAATGTTTATAGTCCGTGCTTGTTTGAACTGCTATGTATTACACCGTTCTGTTGCTCGAACGCCGTGTTTAAAATGCCTCCACTGCTTAAGTTTGACAGATACAATTTTTCGGGCGATAGGGAAGTTACAACCGTAAAGCAATATGGTTTGCGATAGCTCCGGTTGCCCTTCACCAGAATAGAGAGGGGTTTCCGGATCCATCGAGCGCCACCGCCGCCAGAAGATTTCGGCTGACATGTTTGAGTGGAAGAGAGGGGGAAGAAGACCATGTTGGGGAAGAGATGTCGTGGGAAAGAGGGAGAGGACAGGCATGGACTGCTGCTATGGTGCTACCGTGCTAGTGAGAAGGAGATATTCTTTTTATTCCCAGACTACAAAATGGCTAGTGCGTAGGTCTACTATTCCTTCATGTTAAAGAAAAAAAGAGTAGGTTTTTTTTAGTAGGTGTACTATTCCTTTGTACCTCGATTAATTGCAATCCCATCGGCCCGGCCTTTGCGCTGTATGGGAGCACATCGTCTCAACTTTACGGAAGTTCTGTCCATGCAGAAAATGAGAAAAGCTACCAAAATAATTTCCTGTACTACAACCTTTTTACTGATCTCAAAGCATACTTTTGCGGGAATAAACATATTTTTGTGAAATAAAAAGAATGATAAGGTATGGGGCCGTGCCATATAGCCAGCCCTGAGCGTTATAGAGGCTACGCAAACAGCTTTGCTAGCTTCAAGGTCCAAGCAAATCATTAGTCTACGAGCCGCAGAGCTGTTTCGAAGCTGTTGTATATGCTACAAGACTTTACATCATATCCATCTTATTTTATCATGCTACAAGACTTTACATCATAGCTATAAACTACTTGCCATCGGATGCTATAAGACTTTAATCATGTCCATATTATTTTATTAATACCTATAAAATGCTTGTCATCGGCTTTACTTATCTACAGACTACAATTTTTCTTTACAGCATAGATTATCGATCAATTTATAATGGGGCATACACTTTTGTTGTTTTAATTTATTGGGGTGTTAGTGAGGGGATTGTTGGGCAAAGACATCGTGCATGTTCAGCTGCCATGGGCCCGTTACTACTGAGCAATGGGACGACATAATGCTAGTAAAGCATTGCAACTTGTAAAGCGAGAGATGAATCTCAAATTAACACTAGTAATCGGAGGATATGTCGATATAGATTGTTTTCTTTAAGTGACATCATCGCTTGTCCCAGTTATAAGAAGCAGGTAACAACTCTAAAGTTGAAATTTCTTCAACTATATGAAATGCAAGAATATAGTATTTTTCTGCTCAAGAGAGAAATGTTGAGACTGACATGCAAGTGATTTGCACTTCCAAAGAAAATGATGGAAGTTTCCTACGTGCACTAGAAAAGTAGGGTCATATAAGGGCGTTGAGAGATAACAAAGGTGTTTTGAATGGCATATTTTGCATCCATTTCCAAATCGGAAGATCGTGGATCATGGTAGACACCATAATGGAAGGTAGGAAAGCAACTTAAATTAGTTAAAGAAACTCAGCTACTAAGCAAAGTTAACCGGCTGATCAAATCTGCAACATCGACATGCACAATGGAAAATCTAAATAAATCTGAGTACTCTCCTAACAGGTGTTTGAGATCTACTATTTCTTTTTAGTGTGTACTAACTGTCCATGCTCTCTCTCTCTCTCTCTCTTGTGTTCTTGATGCAGACCTATTACTACTAGCATGGCATACATTATGGGTAATCAAGGTTTTGAGGGCATTGCACCACACTGCACTTCTCCTTTTCAACATATAGGTGCAAGAACATGAGATGTATATACGATTTTCAATTTCACACCATTGGGTAGCAATAATTATATTTAGAATCAACAATTGTTATTAAGATTTAAGGAAAGGGGAAGTGGCAGAAAACAAAAATGTAATTTATATTAGGGGAGCATGAGCTTAGGCACATTGCACTTAAAAGAAATTTCTTATACTTCTGTAAGTATTTATTAAAGTGCGGAGTAGGACTAAAAATATTATTTCACAAAGACCGTATCAATAAAGATTTAAGATGGACTATAGCTATCTCTGAAGGACTTCAAAAAGAAGAGGCGTGCCAAGAAAGAACTAATTAATTTCGTTTCCTTTCTTCCTTACTTAGAATTGAATTTGTAATATTAATTTAAAATGACCCCTCTGCAACCCCATTTGGCCCATATTCCTACGAGGCATAGCCCCCCATACCCCCACTATCAAAGCCCACATAGCCACTCCCTACACCATTTACACACCATATCCTAGATCTCTATCTCTTACACTACGACTACTCTCTACTACTCATCTACATGGTGATATGTTGAGAAGAACATCTATAAAACGGTGTAAATCCTAGAAAATTAGCAATGTGGGACTAAACATGTCTTAGTTCCGGTACGAATGTACAATAGCCATATTACCATAGTGGCCGCTAGACGGTGCCATCCCCTGCTCAGCTACACGTGTGTTTGCTGGACTGGGCAACTTCGCCAACAAAACACATCACTGCATGATTCCACCAAATTAATTGGAAACCAAGTTGTTAACAACCCAAGTGCAAGGTTTTGTAGCTAGCAGTAAAGCTTTCGTCAGTTGAGAGCCAATGTATCAACCCATAGAAGCACACTCCTAGTGTCATTCAAGCAACACCGCAATAAAATTTAATAATCCACTTGTGCCCCAATGGTTCTAGTGAGGTCATCGATCTCACTAGTTTTGCTAGTTGCAAGAAGTTATGAAAACATAATTAATGTTGAATAAAGTACTTTGTACTTTTGGAATAATTAATAACTAAAAAAAGAGCATGGAAATGGGTTTGTAGAGGTCTCTTATGCAGGAAATTGGTCCAGGGCTCATAGGTGTACTAGTAGCATCTCTCATAATAATGGTGACACAAATATAAGCCTCAGTATGTGTAATGATGTATCAAATATTCATGGCAAAGCATATTTTATGTTGGGATCATGTTATATAGGCAGTATGTCCATAAATCTACTAGACCAACACAAGCCAAGTCTAATAGCTAATTATCCAACCAAGGTGCCTCAAACCCTTGTGACTCCACCTCAATATTAAGTAATAAAAAAAGCATTGCAATAGGCATGATGTCACACAGTTGAAAGAAACCATCTGATCAGCAACGTTATACCAAGTGGTAACAAGTCAAACAATCTTTTTATTCTTAGTGAGGCAAACCTGTCTAAGCTTTCCCTCTCTAACTGCCATTGATATTACTTCACAAATGGGGATCTCCATATAATGCACATCACCCCCTCTATTGATCACTAATCTAAACTAGCCAATGAATAAATTGATGAATCAGGGAGCAATATGCATCTATAAATTGTCCGTGCAACATAGATTATCTAATAATAAAGTAATTATAAATACGTTCATGTCGTATCAGTACATTCATCTCCAACCTCCTCTCTCGTTGTTGGCTTGGTCACCATTATCATGTAACAAGACAAGAAACTTGAACTAGTCCTCGGTGGTGCCAGACAAGACGAAGACGGAATATACCTGGCTTTTTGCGGGGGGTTTCTTTGTGTGTGTGTGTGTGCGCACATGTGTGCGTGTGTGCGTGTGCGTGCATGTGTGTGTGTGTGTGTGTGTGTGTGTGTGTGTGTGTGTGTGTGTGTGTGTGTGTGTGTGTGTGTGTGTGTGTGTGTGTGTGTGTGTGTGTGTGTGTGTGTGTGTGTGATGATTTTTGCTTCGTGGGAATGCTTTGGCAATCCAAAAGGAACCGATAGACTAATCATGTTATAATCCAGCAGAAAGAGATACTCTTTTTGTTTGAGGAGATGGTTCAACGCCCTTGGTTGGTTAGGTCGGCACGCAGCACTATGGCTTTATACAATTATACAAGTGAGCTTTTGTTTTTCACCATGTTATGCACCCCCATACGAATGCTACCACTAGTAGAAAACAAGGTTTTGGTTGGGGCCTGGAAAACCCATTAGTCCCGGTATACGTCCCGGTTCGTGAGCCCAGGGGGGCCGGCCGGGGCCTCGTGGGCATTGGAACCGGTTCGTATGGACCCTTTTGTACCGGTTCCTGGCACAAACCAGAACGAATAGGCCTCGCTCCTGGCCCACATACATTTGTCCCGGTTCATGGCTTGAACCGGGACTAAAGGTTGGGCTTTAGTCCCGGTTTTAGTCACGAACCGGGACAAATGAGTTGCCTATATATACCCCATCGCCGCGGCAGAGCACTCCACAGTGTTCTGTTTTTTCTGACCGGCGAGGGGAGGGCATTTGGGTGCTCTAGCTTACCTCCTATGCACATGAGGTGTTTGATGAAATGCCCGAGCCACACTAGTTAAGCTTTCTCCTCTTGAAGCTCGACCTCCAAGCTCCATTTTCCCCGAGATTTGCATAGGTTTAGCAGTCCATCACGTCATGTCCCCGTCTTCACAGCCGTCGATCATCCGCGCCGATCTCGTCGCCGGCACCACCGTGGTGAGCCTCTTGTTCTTATCTTCTTTCTGAAAGAAAATAATTCTTACTTTAGATAGATACTTGTCTAATTATATATAATGCACGCAGATAAACCGTCAATGGATGTATGGTGACAGATACACCTCCGAGTATGTTAAGGGCGTGCATAATTTTCTCGAAGTGGCTGAGGCAAACACGCAGAATGGTTTTATGTGTTGTCCATGCCCTAGTTGTGGGAATACGAAGTCTTACTCTGACCGGAAAATCATTCACACCCACCTGCTTTATAAGGGTTTCATGCCACACTATAATGTTTGGACGAGGCACGGAGTAATAGGGGTTATGATGGAAGACAACGATGAAGAAGAGGATGATGACAACTATGTGCCCCCTGAATACGGTGATGCTGCAACTAGGGAAGCTGCTGAAGATCAAGATCGGAAACCAGACGATGTGCCCGATGATGATGATCTCCGCCGGGTCATTGTTGATGCAAGGACACAGTGCGAAAGTCAAAAGGAGAAGCTGAAGTTCGATCGCATGTAAGAAAAAGGGTTGTACCCCAATTGCGAAGATGGCAACACAAAGCTCGGTACCGTACTGGAATTGTTGCAGTGGAAGGCAAAGAATGCTGTGCCTGACAACGAATTTGAGAAGCTGCTGAAAATATTGAAGAAGAAGCTTCCAAAGGATAACGAATTACCCGACAGTACGTACACAGCAAAGAAGGTCGTATGCCCTCTAGGATTGGAGGTGCAGAAGACACATGCATGCCCTAATGACTGCATCCTCTACCGCGGTGCGTACGAGAATTTATACGCATGCCCGATATGCGATGCATTGCGGTATAAGATCAGACGAGATGACCCTGGTGATGTTGACGGCAAGCCCACCAGAAAGAGGGTTCATGCGAAGGTGATGTGGTATGCTCCTATAATACCACGGTTGAAACGTCTGTTCAGAAACGAAGAGCATGCCAAGTTGATGCGATGGCACAGAGAGGGCCGTAAGAAAGACGGGAAGTTGAGAGCACCCGCTGACGGGTCGCAGTGGAGATGAATCGAGAGAAAGTACTGGGCTGAGTTTGCAGGTGACCCAAGGAACGTATGGTTTGGTTTAAGCATGGATGACATTAATCCTTTCGGGGAGCAGAGAAGCAATCACAGCACCTGGCCCGTGACTCTATGTATGTATAACCCTTCCTCCTTGGATGTGCATGAAGCATAAGTTCATTATGATGCCAATTATCTTCCAAGGCCCTAGGCAACCCGGCAATGACATTGATGTGTACCTAAGTCCATTAGTTAAAGAACTTTTATAGCTGTGGAATAGAAACGGTATACGTGTGTGGGATGAGCAGAAATAGGAGGAATTTAACCTACACGCGTTGCTGTTTGTAACCATCAACGATTGGCCCGCTCTCAGTAACCTTTCAGGCAGACAAACAAGGGATACCATGCATGCACGCACTGTTTAGCTGACACTGTGCCGGACTTGAAGCAGGAGGTGTGGCCTGACACGGTGTCGGACTTGAAACGCGAGGAGTGGCCTGAGGCTGTGCCAGACTTGAAGCAGGAGTCTTCTCACACGTTCGTGGACTTGGAGGAGCGGTAGTCTGCTGACACAGTGGCGGACTTCGAGGAGGAGTCGGCTCACGCGTTCGTGGACTTGGAGGAGCGGGACTCTGCTGATTCAGTGGCGGACTTCGAGGAGGAGTCGGCAGACGCGGTGTCAGTGGACTTCGAAAGATGATGCAATCCTTTCTCCAAAGGATGATACAATGTATGGCCTCTCCCAGTGTGTGCTCTTCGTCACCTCCAGGAATGTCAAGCTGTAGCCCCGAATATGGGTCCACCACCTCATCAACCAAGACACGAGCATAGCCCGCTGGAATCGGGGCGCAATGGAAGGTTGCTTCGGGGGTAATTGTAAAAGCAACAGCGTCCGCCACCTTCATGGATATGTTCTCCATTTTGAAGTGTAGCTCACAGTTAGTGTTCTCCATGATGTCATCCACAGGGTATGTATCGAGCAGTGCGTCGCCCGGGGCGGAACCAACGCTGCTTCTCGGCATGGATGGGACGGTGCTATCCAATACTGGATGATCATCCGCTTGCTGCTGCCACTGCTGAGACCCCCTTTCCTGGCTAAGTGAGTCGATCTGCTGCTGCTGCTGCTGCTGGAATTTGAGTGCCAAGTCCGCGTGCCTTGCTTCTAGGCCTTGAAGGCGTTCCGCGTCCTGCTTCCTCTGCTCCTCCTCCATCTTCCTCTTCTTCTCCTCCTCCATCTTCTTTCTTGCACGGGTCCTGTAGTCATCGTTCCATTCCGAAAAGCCCTCATACCAGGGAATAACGCCCTTGCCTCGTGTTCTTCCCGGGTGTTCAGGATTTCCCAGGGCGCGCGTAAGCTCGTCGTTCTCTCTGTTGGGCGTGAACACCCCTTTCAAGCATCTTCTATTGCGTCAAGTAACTTTTGATCTGCTCCTTTTAGACTTTCCTTCTTCGAAACCAGGCTTGTCTTCGGGTCCAACGCCCCCCCATGCGCATAGAACCAAGTTCTGCACCTGGGGGGCCAGCTCCTAGTAACCGGAGTGACCCCTGCATCCTCCATCTCTTGCTCAGACTTATCCCACTTAGGCATTGCCACCGCGTAGCCACCTGGACCCAGCCTATGGAACTGCGTCTTTTTTGCGGCATTGGCCTTGTTTTTTCTCGACCGTTCCTTAGATAATTCTGATTCCTTGAATTTCACGAAAGCGGGCCAGTGTTCTCTTTGCTTCTCCAGTGTTCCCTTGAATTCTGGAGTCTTCTTTTTTGCAGCGAGGTAGTTGGCCCATACAGTTTTCTTGTGGGTGTTGAATGCAATTGCCATCTTCTTAAGAGCAGCGTCCTTGACTTTCTGCACATCTGCATCAGTGAAATAATCTGGTAGGGTGAAATGTTCCATCAGAGATTCCCAAAGATTTTGTTTTGCTCTGTCGTCGACCCAAGTAACATCTGGACGTTTAGTTTTTGGCTCTTTCCATTCTTGAATGGAGATCGGGAGTTGGTCCTTCACAAGAACTCCGACTGACGAGTCCACTTGTTCGCAATGTTCTTAGGCATGAGGGGTTCAACAATAGCTTTGATGGAGTCGATGTTGTGCTTTACACCCTCCTTCAACTTTTTGCCCGGGCCTCGCTTTGTCCTGCTGTCTGTAGAAGCTGATTTGCTCGATCCAGAGGGCTGAAAGAAGAAAGATCGATTCGTTAATATATATATATATATATATATATATATATATATATATATATATATATATATATATATATATATATATATATATATATCTTCAAATAAAAAAAACATGTGATGATCACCAGATGCCTGCTTATATAAATATACCTCGCCGGTAGTCTTTGTTATTTCAAGATCAACATTGTTTGTGTCATCATAAACATTGTCTGCATCATCATAATCATAATCATAGTTCATGACTTCATCAGCTCGGTCGTCGAGATCGAATATGTTATGATCACCCTCCCCGGTATTGTTCAGATATTGGGAGCCGTCATCTGTTTAATTCATATCATCTAGCCTGCGAGGGCTGCGTATGATCTCGAACAATTCCTCTTCTCTCTCTCTCTGCCGGTATTGCCCGCCATAGCTTTTACTTAACTAATACAAAAGAAACATAAAACAATTTAGTATTCAAATTACAATGCATGGATGCAATCAATAAGGAAAAACTGAATCATATAGTACATAATAGGCATCGTCTCGAATGATATATAATCTCGAGTACATCGTCTCGAATAATATATATAATCTCGAATACATCGTCTCGAATATTATATATCGAATACATCACTGGCTAGGTAGCTAATAAAGATCGAATACTACAGAAGAATCTAGGCCACTCGCGGTTCCTGGGGCGCGAGCGGTGGACACCCAAAGAGAAGGAACCATCACAGGATCATATCTCCGGTCATCTGCCCAAAGAACCTGCCAGGTATTGGAGAACCTGACGTCCATAGCAGCCATGTAGCGATGGACGTGCTCGTCCTCCTCCCTGACACGACGACGCACCACCTCCGGCGGGGCCGGCTCCCTCTGCACCGAATGTGGCCCACGCGAACGCCACCAAAGGAGATCAGGGTCGACGACGGGACCCGAGGCTGGGTTCCTCACCAAGCGGCGCGCCCCTCCAGGTAGCAGCTCCCAGTGCCAGCCCGGCGGAGCCCAGTCCCGGACGTGGGTCAGCCGGACGTCATGGCGAACGGGTCGACGGCGAGGATGTGGGCCGGGCATCGTCGAGAACAAATACTATATGCCAGTAAAAAGTAACATTTTTTAAATGTGATTGGATTGTGATAACTAAAATTCTATATGCAAATTCTAACAATTTGACATTAATCTAATTCATCTAGCTAAAACTAACTCTAAAATTTCCAACATTTCTATATATATAACTAACATTTCTATAACTAAAAAACAGAAAAATTTATAATATTTCTATATAACTAATATTTCTATAACTAAAAAACAGAAAAATTGCTAACATTTCTATAACAATGTGTGTGTGTGTGGACATGGCGGCCGGGGCACAGAAGCTCACGGCGAGGCGCGACGACGGGGGGCGGTGATGGGGATGGAGACAGGCGGTGACGACGGCGATGGGGACGGGGCGGCGACGACGGGAGGCGGGGCGGGCGCGCGACGGGACGGGACGGGACGGCGAGGCGACGGGACGGCGATGAGGGCGACGGGCGACGACGATGGATTTGACGGGCGAAGTATTTAGGGCGGCGGTGTGACGGGGCAGAGGAGAAGAAGCAGAGGGAGAACAAAACTGACGAATTTTTTTGAAGGGTTTTCTTATATAGAACACACCTTTAGTACCGGTTGGAGCCACCAATCGGTACTAAAGGGTGTGCGCTGCTAGGCGAGGGGCGCAGAAGTTTAGTCCCACCTCGCTAGTTGAGGAGCGCCAGGACCAGTTTATAAGCCCCCGCCCGGGCACTGCATTGAGCTCCTCTCAATAGCAGGCCTTCTGGGCCTACCTCTCCTACTACTGCAGGCCCTCATCGGGCTTATGGGCCTGCATCCTGGCCCAACTACAGGTTGGGTTTCTAGTCGTATGCAGGCCGCTGTGGCGCAGTAGGCGGGCTTTTTTATTTTCTTATTTTTTTGCTTTATTTATTTTTGTTTTATTTATTTTTGAGTTGTTTTTTGCTGTATTTAGAGTTTCTTTGTGAATATTTTTTGCTTTAGGTACAAAAAATTACAAACTTTCTATTAGTGCCGGTAGTTTACAAATTTGAATAGTTTACATTTTGAATTATTTGAAATTTGTGTGAATCACTAGTTTGTGAATAACTTAACTTTGAAAATAGATTTTTCAGTGATTCTTTTTTCTTATGTTTAATATTAGTGTGTTTTATGATCATATTCAATTTGGTAATTCTTAGGTTATTTAAAAAATGAAATGCCTTTGTAGCGGATGAGTTTTCGTCCGAAACCCTGATACTTCGAAAGAGATTGTCCATTTTGTACACGAAGTGCATCCAGTTTTTGCGGTAACCCTCTCTACTTCTTTGCACATGCTATGTGGGTGAAATTATGATACCATGCCAACTTTCAACCTTTTCTGAGTTCATTTGAAATGCTTTTCAATTTCAGGGCCATTTAGCTGAAAAAATCAGTAAATGCATGAAAGAATTTGTTTGCACATAAAATTTCTTCGTGTTTTAAATGCCAAAACAAATAACTACCTTAACTATTATAGAGATTCCCTCCTGGGTGTGAAACACAGAAGAAAGTGATGATAGTGAAGCCGATCACATCCCAGATCTTTGGGTGTGAAACTTTTTCTTCGCGTGTGTCCCTTTGCGCCGTAGCCATGGAAAATCTTCATCATTTAACTGGATGCTCGGGTCAATATTCACTCTGAATGGAGCAATTTCATCAAACTTTTCATAATCTTCTGGCATGTCTGTCTTGTCATCCACTCCCACGATGTTTCTCTTCCCAGAAAGAACTATGTGGCGCTTTGGATCATCGTATGATGCATTCGCTTCCTTATCTTTTCTTTTTCTCGGCTTGGTAGACATGTCCTTCACATAGAAAACCTGTGCAACATCATTAGCTAGGACGAATGGTTCGTCTACATACGCAAGATTGTTGAGATCCACTGTTGTCATTCCATACTGCGGGTCTTCCGTTACCCCGCCTCGTGTCATATTGACCCATTTGCACCGAAACAAAGGGACCTTCAAACCACGTCCATAGTCAAGTTCCCATATCTCCTCTATGTAACCATAATATGTTTCCTTTCCTGTCTTGGTTGTTGCGTCAAAGCGGACACCACTGTTTTGGTTGGTGCTCTTCTTATCTTGGGCGATCGTGTAAAATGTATTACCATTTATCTCGTACCCTTTGAAAGTCATTATATTCGAAGATGGTAACTGGGATAGCGAGTACAGGTCATCTTCAATAGAGGCGTCATGCATGGTACATGTCTGCAACCAGCCGGCGAAACTCTTGGTTTGTTCACGTGTAATCCAGTCATCAGACCGCTCTGAGTGTTTGGAGCGTAGAAAATTCTTGTGTTCGTCCATATACGGAGCCACCAAGGCGGAATTCTGTAGAACTGTGTAGTGTGCTTCAGTGAGAGAATGTCCGTCCATACATATTATTTGATTCCCTCCTAGCGTGTCTTTTCCATACAGTCTGCCCTTATACGACGATTCAGGAACACTAATCAGCTTAGGGTCAGGAATAAAGTCAATACAAAACTCAATCACCTCCTCATTTTCACGGCCCTTGGAGATGCTTCCTTCTGGCCTAGCACGGTTATGAACATATTTCTTTAAGACTCCCATGAACCTCTCAAAGGGGAACATATTGTGTAGAAATACAGGACCCAAAACGTTAATCTCTTCACATAGGTGAACTAGGACGCGTCATGATGTTGAAGAAGGATGGTGGGAACACCAACCTAAACCCGACAAGACATTGCACCAAATCATTCTCTAACCTTGGTATGATTTATGGATCGATTACCTTCTGAGAGATTGTATTGAGGAATGCACATAGCTTCACAATGGCTAATCGAACGTTATCCGGTAGAAGTCCCCTCAATGCAACCAGAAGCAGTGGCGTCATAATCACGTGGCAGTCATGAGACTTTAGGTTCTGGAACTTTTTCTCTGCCATGTTTATTATTCCCTAAATATTCAATGAGAAGCCAGACGGTACCTTAATACTGAGAAGGCATTCAAAGAAGATTTCCTTCTCTTCTTTGGTAAGAGCGTAGCTGGCATGACCCTGATGTATGCCGTCTTTTCCATGCATACGTTACTGGTCCTCCCGTGCCTCAGGCGTATCTTTTGTCTTCCCATACACGCCCAAGAAGCCAAGCAGGGTCACGCAAAGATTCTTCCTCATGTGCATCACGTCGATTGCCGAGCGGACCTCTAGGTCTTTCCAATAGGGCAGGTCCCAAAATATAGATTTCTTCTTCCACATGGGTGCGCGTCCGTCAGCGTCATTCGGAACAGGTTGTCCGTCAGGACCCTTTCCAAAGACTACCTTCAAATCCTTGACCATATCATGTAAATCAGCACCAGTACGGTGGCGAGGCTTCGTCCGGTGATCCGCCTCACCTTTGAAATGCTTGCCTTTCTTTCTTACGGGATGCCTGCTCGGAAGAAATCGACGATGTCCCAGGTACACATTCTTCCTACAATTGTCCAAATATATACTGTCGGTATCATCCAAACAGTGCGTGCATGCGCGGTATCCCTTGTTTGTCTGTCCTGAAAGGTTACTGAGAGCAGGCCAATCATTGATGGTCACGAACAGCAAGGCCTTTAGGTCAAATTCTTCCCCCATGTGCTCATCCCACGCACGTACACATGTTCCATTCCACATCTGTAAAAGTTCTTCAACTAATAGCCTTAGGTACATATCAATGTCGTTGCCGGGTTGCTTAGGGCCTTGGATGAGCACTGGCATCATAATGAACTTCCGCTTCATGCACAACCAAGGAGGAAGGTTATACAAACATAGGGTCACAGGCCAGGTGCTATGGTTGCTGCTCTGCTCCCCAAAAGGATTAATGCCATCTGCGCTTAGACCAAACCATACGTTCCTTGCGTCATCTGCAAACTCCTTCCCATACTTTCTCTCGATTTTTCTCCACTGTGACCCGTCAGCGGGTACTCTCAACTTTCCGTCTTTCTTACGGTCTTCTCTGTGCCATCGCATCGCCTTGGCATGCTCTTTGTTTTGGAAAAAATGTTTCAACCGTGGTATTATAGGAGCATACCACATCACCTTGGCAGGAATCTTCTTCTGGGCGCCCTCGACATCACCAGGGTCATCGCGCCTGATCTTATAGCGCAATGCACCGCATACCGAGCAAGCGTTCAGATCCTCGTACTCACCGCGGTAGAGGATGCAGCCATTAGGGCATGCATGTATCTTCTGCACCTCTAACCCTAGAGGGCAGACAGCCTTCTTCGCTTCGTACGTACTCTCGGGCAATTCGTTGTCCTTTGGAAGCATATTCTTCATCATTACCAGCAACTTTCCAAATCCCTTGTCAGATACACCATTCTCTGCCTTCCATTGCAGCAATTCCAGTGTGGTGCCCAACTTTTTCTTGTCAGCTTCGCAATTCGGGTACAACAATTTCTTGTGATCCTCTAACATGCGCTGCAACTTCTTCTTCTCCAAATCACTTGCGTAGTTTCTCTTTGCATCGGCAATGGCCCGACCTAGATCATCAGCGGGCTCATCTGATGCCTCTTCTTCAGCTTCTTCCCGCATTGCCGGCTCAGCTTCTTCCCCCATTGTTGTATCATCGTATTCAGGGAACCCATGGCCAGGATAGTTGTCGTCGTCCTCTTCTTCTTCATTGTCTTCCATCATAACCCCTCTTTCTCCGTGCTTGGTCCAAACATTATAGTGGGGCATGAAACCAGACTTAAACAAGTGGACGTGAATGGTTCTTGACGTAGAGTAATTGTGATCATTCTTACAGACTAAACATGGACAAGGCATAAAACCATCCGGCCGCTTGTTTGCCTAGCCGCAAGCAGAAAAGTTTGCACGCCATTAATGAACTCGGGAGAGCATCGGTCATCGTACATCCATTGTCAGCTCATCTTCATTACACAACACCGAAAAGACCAAATTAATACAAGTTCATACAAGACTTAAATGCAACAAACAAATAACTCTCTAGCTAAAGCATTTAAATGCAACAACAAATGCAATCAAGATCACAACTAAGGTAACAATTGATCCAACAGCATAATGATACCAAGCCTCGCTATCAATGGCATATTTTCTAATCTTTCTAATCTTCAAGCGCATTTTCTCCATCTTGATCTTGTGATCATCGATTTACATCGGCAACATGCAACTCCAATTCCATCTTCTCCCCCTCAATTCTTTTCAATTTTTCTTTCAAATACTCGTTTTCTCTTTCAACTAAATTTAACCTCTCAACAATAGGGTCGGTTGGAATTTCCGGTTCACAAACCTCCTAGACAAAAATATCTATGTCAACTTGATGGGCATAATTTTTCATAAACACGAAATGCAACAACTAGTTTTAAAAGAGAATATACCACATCCGAATCATAACAAGGACGAGGGCCGACGGGACGGGTATCAAAACCATGGCACTATGTATAACAAACATCGATAATTATACGAGTAACTATATATCCAAATCACACAAACATCAATTTGGTAATGTAAAACATTCATGAACAAGAGGCTCACCACTAGGTGGTGCCGGCGACGGAACGGTGCGGGCGATCGACTGTGGTTGCGACGGAGATTTAGAAGTCACTAAGTAAACCACACCTACATATGCAAACTAAGTGTTATTTTTGACCTCAAATTGCATATAAATCAAATACTAGCACATATATTTCCTCCCAAATTACTAAAATCATAAATTAATCACTATACAAAGCATTGCAAGAGCTAATCTAGCAATGAGATATGAAAGGGCAAAGTTTCTAACCTTTGTGATCATTTGAATGGATGGGGGCCTTCAAATCTTGACAAAATTTGGGCAAAATGTGTGATGAGATCGAGAGGAAGAGGGGAAGAACAGAGAGGAGAGGGGAAAGGGGAAGAACAGAGCGAGCTCGGGTGGCCGAAGGGTTTATGTAGGACGACCTTTAGCACCGGTTCGTGCCACAAACCGGTACTAAAGGTGCTGGAGGGCCCCCGGACTGACAACATCCTGCCACCACTCACTTTAGTACCGGTCCGTGGCACGAACCGGTGCTAAAGGTCGGCCACGAATCGGTACTAATGAAAGCGGATGGCTAGCCGTTGGAACCGGCACTAATGCACACATTAGTGCCGGCTCAAAAGCAAACCGGCACTAATGTGCTTGACATTTGACCCTTTTTCTACTAGTGAGGCATTCCTGGTCTCAAGCACACTACACAGTCCTACAGAATTCTACCTTGGTGACCCCGTATGTCGATGAACACAAGAACAGTCTGCGCTCCAAACACCCGGAGCAGTGTGACGACTGGATTACATGTGAACACATCAGGACTTTCAGCAGTTGGTTGGAAACACGTCTCAGAGGTGACGACACTGTTTGTGATGAGCTGTACTCGTTGTCCAGGGGACCATCTTCGACTGTACTGACTTACAAAGGATACGAGATAAATGGGAATACATTTTACACGGTCGCCCAAGATCAAAAGAGCACCAACGGAAACAGCGGTGTCCGCTTTGATGCAGCAACCAAGAGGGGAAATGACACATATTATGGTTACATAGTGGACATATGGGAACTTGACTACAAACATGATTTTAAGGTCCCTTTGTTTAAGTGCAAATGGGTCAATCTGTCAGGAGGCGGGGTACAGGTAGACCCACAGTACGGAATGACAACAGTGGATCTGAACAATCTTGGGTACACTGACGAACCCGTTCGTTCTAGCCAATGATGTGGCACAAGTTATCTATGTGAAGGACATGTCTACCAAACCGAGAGAAAGAAAAGATAAGGAAGAGAATACATCATACGATGAGCCAAAGCGCCACATAGTTCTTTCAGGAAAAAGGGACATCGTGGGAGTGGAGGGCAAGACAGACATGTCCGAAGATTATGAAAAGTTTCATGAAATTCCTCCCTTCAAAGTCAAGGCTGACCCAAGCATCCTGATAAACGATGAAGATTATCCATGGTTACGACACAATAAGCAAATGACACAAGCGAAGAAAAAGTGAAGACTTTCTCTCCACAACTATTATGATGATACCATGCCAACTTTCAACCTTTTCATAGTTCATTTGAAATGCCTGTTGTAACAGACGAGTTTCCGTATGAAACCCTGATAACTCGAATGTTGCATTTTGAACACACAAGAAGTCCGGAGTTGTAATAAGTTATTAAAAATAAAAGAGAGGCGCAATGCTCACCTGCACGTTGCTTAGCTTCAGGCCTTGAGGAAATAGTGTAGACTGCACGGAGCTATGTGTAGTTTTCATCCAAAACCCTGATAGCTCCGTGTAGTCTACACCACTTTCTCAAGGCCTAAAGCTAAGCAACGTGCAGGTGAGCATTGCGCCTCTCCTTTATCGTCTCTGCACTCAGGGCTTATAAGCCGCTGCGAGTGCCTCTCGCTTGGTGAGGTGGGACTAAAAAATAGCTGCAGTATTATGTTGAAAGTAGAAAAAATAAAAAAATAAATAAAATAAATACAAAAAGAAAGCATAAAATAAATATGTAGAAACAAAACAAAAAAAACAAAAAAAAACTATAATAAATTAAAATAAATAAACCTTTATAAAATAAATAAAAATAGCAACAGTAAGTATTTTGTTGTAGGTAGAAAAAAATAATAGAAAAAAGCAACAAAGAAAACAAAAAATGGGAAAAAATGAAAAAAATGCCAACTACTAGGCCACCACGGCCTGAATATGACTAGAAACCCACCCATGGGCTAAGATTCAGGCCCGCAGAAGGCTCAGTAGGCCTACAGGCAGATACAGTGTGTCTAGTCCCGAAAGCCTGCATTTGAGAGGAGCTCGAGAGGGCAGCGGGAGTGGGGCTTATAAACCACTCTCGAGCCAACAACCGGGACTAAAGGTATGCATTGGTACCGGTTCATGGTACCAACCGGCACCAATGCACACCTTTTAGTCCCGGTTGGTGCCACCAACCAGGACTAAAGGCCTCTGCTTCCCGCCCTTTGGGCTGCTGAAAAGAGACCTTTAGTCCCGGTTTGTGGCACCAACCGGGACTAGAGGGGGCATTGGTCCCAGTTGGTGGCACTACCCGGGACCAATGCTCTGTCTATATAATCAACACTTGTGAAAATTTTCGTTCAGTTCTTCGATCCGCCCGGCCTTGCGCCGCCTGCCCTCTGCCTCGCCCGTCGCCCGTCGTGGCGTGGCCCGACCAGCGCCCCTCCGACGCCGTCCCGCGCTACCCCTGCCCAGACGTGGCTGCCCTCTGCCCCGACCTCGCCGTCGCCGTCCTCTGCCGCGCCTCGTCATCGCCGCCCAGTGAGCCCCCTCCCTTCCCTCGCGCCGCCGTCCCTGCCTGCTCTGCTTGCCGCACGCCGCCACCACCGCCCCGGCCTGCTCTGCTTTGTCGCGTGCCGCCTTCGCCGCCCCGTGATATGTCTCCAACGTATCTATAATTTTTGATTGCTCCATGCTACTTTATCTATTGTTTTGGATTATAATGGGCTTTATTTTCCACTTTTATATTACTTTTGGGACTAACCTATTAACCGGAGGCCCAGCCCAAATTGCTGTTTTTTGCCTTTTTCAGTGTTTCAAAGAAACATAATATCAAACGGAGTCCAAACGGAATAAAACCTTCGGAAACGTGATTTTCTCATCGAACGTGATCCAGGAGACTTGGACCCTACGCCAAGGAACATTGGAGGCGGTCACGAGGGTGGGGGGCGCACCCCCTAGGGTGCGCCCCCTGCCTCGTGGGCCCCCTGATGCTCCACCGACGTACTCCTTCCTCCTATATATACCTACGTACCCCCAAACGATCAGAACAGGAGCCAAAAACCTAATTCCACCGCCGCAACTTCCTGTATCCACGAGATCCCATCTTGGGGCCTGTTCCGGAGCTCCCCCGGAGGGGGCATCCACCACGGAGGGCTTCTACATCAACACCATAGCCTCTCCGATGAAGTGTGAGTAGTTTACTTCAGACCTTCGGGTCCATAGCTAGTAGCTAGATGGCTTCTTCTCTCCTTTGGATCTCAATACAATGTTCTCCCCTCTCGTGGAGATCTATTCGATGTAATCTTCTTTTTGCGGTGTGTTTGTTGAGAACGATGAATTGTGGGTTTATGATCCAGCTTATCTATGAATAATATTTGAATCTTCTCTGAATTCTTTTATGTATGATTGAGTTATGTTTGCAAGTCTCTTCGAATTATCCGTTTGGTTTGGACAACTAGATTGGTAGTTCTTGCAATGGGAGAAGTGCATGGCTTTGGGTTCAATCTTGCGGTGTCCTTACCCAAAGTGATGTAAAGAGTTGCAAGGCACGTATTGTATTGTTGCCATCGAGGATAACAAGATGGGGTATTTATCATATTTCATGAATTTATTCCTCTACATCATGTCATCTTGCTTAAGGCGTTACTCTGTTTTTAACTTAATACTCTAGATGCATGCTGGATAGCGGTCGATGAGTGGAGTAATAGTAGTAGATGTAGAATCGTTTCGATCTATTTGTCTCGGACGTGATGCCTATATACATGATCATACCTAGATATACTCATAACTATGCTCAATTCTGTCAATTGCTCAACAGTAGTTTGTTCACCCACCGTAGAATACTTATGCTCTTGAGAGAAGCCGCTAGTGAAACCTATGGCCCCCGGGTCTATTCTCATCATATCAATCTCCATCACTTTTATATATCAATCTCCATCCTCTCCTCTTCGGGGAAAACCAACGCAAGCTCAAGATGTAGCAAGAAGGATTTCTGGCGCCGTTGCCGGGGAGTCTATGCAAAAGTCAACATACCAAGTACCCATCACAATCCCTATCTCTCGCATTACATTATTTGCCATTTGCCTCTCGTTTTCCTCTCCCCCACTTCACCCTTGCCGTTTTATTCGCCCTCTCTTTCCCAATCTCCTCCTCTTTTTCCCGTTGCCTTTTCCTCGTCCGCTTGTTTGCTCGTGTGTTAGTTTGCTTGTTTGTCGCGATGGCTCTACCTAGATTTGGTGATCTTCACCTTAAAAGGTTGGAGGAGATCGAAACCAATGTCAGGAAATTTATGGTTCTGCAATTTGAGCATAATAATTTCTTTAGAAACGAGCTTAAGGAACAAAAAGGTTTTATGAGTTATATGAATAAAGAGCTCGATGATATGTCCAAAGAATTTGATGGTATAAGATCCAAAATTGCTCGTCTTGAAAAGTTGACCGCTGAAATTTCGGACATGCAAGCTACCTTAGTCAATAAGATGGCCGCTAAACCGAATTCCTATGAAAATCAAGATGAAAATCTAAAAGTTATTGATGTTTCCCCCATTAAAACTTTGTTTTGCAATATGAATCTTGATGAAATTGAATATGATCTTCCCTTACCTAGAAGGCGTTCTAAGAATTCGGAGTTTTTAGATCTTGATGATGAAATTGATAAATGTGGGATTGAAAGAAATAAAAACCTAGTTTCTAAACCCACTATTTTGGATCTCAAGGAATTTAATTATGAAAATTTCTCTTTAATTGATTGTATTTCCTTGTTGCAATCCGTGCTAAATTCTCCTCATGCTTATAGTCAAAATAAGGCCTTTACCGAACACATTGTTGATGCCTTGATGCAATCCTATGAAGAAAAACTTGAGTTGAAAGTCTCTATCCCTAGAAAGCTCTATGATGAGTGGGAACCTACTATTAAAATTAAACTTAAAAATTATGAGTTTCATGCCTTGTGTGATTTGGGTGCTAGTGTCTCCACTATTCCCAAAACTTTGTGTGATTTGCTAGATTTCCGTGACCTTGATGATTGCTCTCTAAACTTGCATCTTGCGGATTCCACTATTAAAAAGCCTATGAGAAGAATTAATGATGTTCTTATTGTAGCAAATAGGAATTATGTGCCCGTAGATTTTATCGTTCTTGATATAGATTGCAATCCTTCATGTCCTATTATTCTTGGTAGACCTTTCCTTAGAACGATTGGTGCAATTATTGATATGAAGGAAGGGAATATTAGATTCCAATTTCCATTAAAGGAAGGCATGGAACACTTTCCTAGAAAGAAAATAAAATTACCATATGAATCTATTATGAGATCCACTTATGGATTGCCTACCAAAGATGGCAATACCTAGATCTATTCTCGCTTTTATGCCTAGCTAGGGGCGTTAAACGATAGCGCTTGTTGGGAGGCAACCCAATTTTATTTTTATTTTTTTGTTTTTGCTTCTGTTTAGGAATAAATAATCCATCTAGCCTCTGTTTAGATGTGGTTTTATCTTTTAATTAGTGTTTGTGCCAAGTTAAACCTATTGGATCTTCTTGGATGATAGTTATTTGATCTTGCTGTAATTTCCAGAAATTTTGCGCTCAGTGCCCGAATTGTTAAAAATCACCAGAACGTGATAAAATACTGATTCCAATTTCTGCTGATCAATAAACAAAATTTTCAGGTCGTCTAATTTTGGTAGAAGTTTTTGAGTTCCATAAGTTTGCATTAGTTACAGATTACTACAGACTGTTCTGTTTTTCACATATTCTGTTTTGCGTGTGTTGTTTGCTTATTTTGATGAAACTATGGCTAGTAAAATAGTTTATGATCCATAGAGAAGTTGGAATACAGTAGGTTTAACACCAATATAAATAAAGAATGAGTTCATTACAGTACCTTAAAGTAGTCTTTTGTTTTCTTTCTCTAACGGAGCTCACGAGATTTCTATTGAGTTTTGTGTTGTGAAGTTTTCAAGTTTTGGGTGAATTCTTTTGATGGATTATGGAACAAGGAGTGGTAAGAGACTAAGCTTGGGGATTCCCACCCAAGATAATCCAAGGACACCAAAAAGTCAAAGCTTGGGGATGCCCGGGAAGGCATCCCCTCTTTCGTCCACTTCCATCGGTAATTTACTTGGAGCTATATTTTTATTCACCACATGATAAGTGTTTTGCTTGGAACGTCTTGTATTATTTGCGTCTTTGCTTGTTAGTTTACCACAATCATCCTTGCTGTACATACCTTTTGAGAGAGCCATACATGAGTTGGAATTTGATAGAATACTCTATCTGCTTCACTTATATCTTTTGAGCTTAATAGTTTTGCTCATAGTGCTTCACTTATATCTTTTGAGCGTGATAATTTTTGCTCTAGTACTTCACTTAGATCTTTTATAGCACGGTGGTGGATTTGTTTTAAAGAAACTATTGATCTCTCATGCTTCACTTAGATTATTTTGAGAGTCGTTAATAGCATGGTAATTTGCTTAATATTAATATACTTGGTATTCAAGATATGTGAAACTTTCTTTTGAGTGCGTTGACTACTAAGATAAGTCTGATGCTTGATAATTGTTTTGAGATATGGAGGTGATAATATTAAAGTCGTGCTAGTTGAGTAGTTGTGAATTTGAGAAATGCTTGTGTTGAAGTTTGCAAATCCCGTAGCATGCACGTTGTTGGGGAACGTTGCAGAAAATAAAAAATTTCCTACGGTTTCACCAAGATCCATCTATGAGTTCATCTAGCAACGAGTGATAGGAGTGCATCTACATACCTTTGTAGATCGCGAGCGGAAGCGTTCAAGAGAACGGGGTTGAGGGAGTCGTACTCGTCGTGATCCAAATCACCGATGACCAAGTGTCGAACGGACAGCACCTCCGCGTTCAACACACGTACGGAGCGGATGACGTCTCCCGCACCTTGATCCAGCAAGGAGGAGGGACAGGTTGAGGAAGAAGGCTCCAGCAGCAGCACGACGGCGTGGTGGTGATGGAGTGGCAGTTCTCCGGCAGGGCTTAGCCAAGCTCACGCGGAGGAGGAGAGGTGTTGGGGAGGGGAGGGTCTGCGCCTTGGATGTTGTGTGCAGCCCTCCCCTCGCCCCTCTATTTATAGGGGAAGGGGGAAGGGCGGCCCCTCTAGATGAGATCTAGAGGGGGCCAAGGGAGGGCTTGCCCCCCAAGCAAGGCGCCCCCACTAGGGTTCCCCCAACCCTAGGCGCATGGGCCCAAGGGGGATGCGCCCAGCCCTCCAGGCTGGTTCCTGCCCACTACGGCCCATGAGGCCCTCCGAGAGAGGTGGCCCCTCCCGGTGGACCCCCGGAACCCCTCCGGTGGCCCCGGTACAATACCGATATGCCCCCGAAACTTTCCGGTGACCGTATGACAACTTCCCATATATAAATCTTCACCTCTGGACCATTCCGGAACTCCTCGTGACGTCCAGGATCTTATCCGGGACTCCGGACAACATTCGGTAATCACATACAAGTCTTACTAATAACCCTAGAGTCACCGAACCTTAAGTGTGTAGACCCTACGGGTTCGGGAATCATGCAGACATGACCGAGACAACTCTCCAGCCAATAACCAACAGCGGGATCTGGATACCCATGTTGGCTCCCACATGTTCCACGATGATCTCATCGGATGAACCACGATGTCGAGGATTCAAGCAACCCCGTATACAATTCCCTTTGTCAATCGATACGTTACTTGCCTGAGATTCGATCGTCGGTATCCCAATACCTCATTCAATCTCGTTACCGGCAAGTCACTTTACTCGTACTGTAATGCATGATCCCGTGACCAAACACTTGGACACTTTGAGCTCATTATGATGATGCATTACCGAGTGGGCCCAGAGATACCTCTCTGTCATACGGAGTGACAAATCCCAGTCTCGATCTGTGTCAGCCCAACAGACACTTTCGGAGATACCCGTAGTATACCTTTATAGTCACGCAGTTACGTTGTGACGTTTGGTACACCCAAAGTACTCCTACGGTATTCGGGAGTTACACGATCTCATGGTCTAAGGAAAGGATACTTGACATTGGAAAAGCTCTAGCAAACGAACTACACGATCTTGTGCTATGCTTAGGATTGGGTCTTGTCCATCACATCATTCTCCTAATGATGTGATCCCGTTATCAATGACATCCAATGTCCATAGTCAGGAAACCATGACTATCTATTGATCAACGAGCTAGTCAACTAGAGGCTCACTAGGGACATGTTGTAGTCTATGTATTCACACGTGTATTACGATTTCCGGATAATACAATTATAGCATGAATAAAAGACAATTATCATGAACAAGGAAATATAATAATAATCCTTTTATTATTGCCTCTAGGGCATATTTCCAACGGTCTCCCACTTGCACTAGAGTCTATAATCTAGTTACATTGTGATGAATCGAACACCCATAGAGTTCTGGTGTTGATCATGTTTTGCTCATGGAAGAGGTTTAGTCAGCGGATCTGCGACATTCAGATCCGTATGCACTTTGCAAATTTCTATGTCTCCATCTTGAACATTTTCACGAATGGAGTTGAAGCGACGCTTGATGTGCCTGGTCTTCTTGTGAAACCTGGGCTCCTTGGCAAGTGCAATAGCTCCAGTGTTGTCACAGAAGAGTTTGATCGGCCCCGACGCATTGGGTATGACTCCTAGGTCGGTGACGAACTCCTTCACCCAAATTGCTTCATGCGCTGCCTCCGAGGCTGCCATGTACTCCGCTTCACATGTAGATCCCGTCCACGACGCTCGCTTGCAGCTACACCAGCCATCGCTCCACCATTCAACATATACACGTATACGGTTTGTGACTTAGAGTCATCCAGATCTGTGTCGAAGCTAGCATCAACGTAACACTTTACGACGAGCTCTTCGTCACCTCCATAAACGAAACATGTCCTTAGTCCTTTTCAGGTACTTCAGGATATTCTTGACCGCTGTCCAGTGTTCCTTGCCGGGATTACTTTGGTACCTTCCTACCAAACTTACTGCAAGGTTTACATCAGGTCTGGTACACAGCATGGCATACATAATAGACCCTATGGCTAAGGCATAGGGGATGACACTCATCTCTTCTATATCTTCTGCCGTGGTCGGACATTGAGCCGAGCTCAATTTCACACCTTGCAAAGACAGCAAGAACCCCTTCTTAGACTGATCCATATTGAACTTCTTCAATATCTTATCAAGGTATGTGCTTTGTGAAAGACCTATGAGGCGTATCAGTCTATCTCTATAGATCTTGATGCCTAATATATAAGCAGCTTCTCCAAGGTCCTTCACTGAAAAACTCTTATTCAAGTAGGCCTTAATGCTGTCGAAAAGTTCTATATCATTTCCCATCAAAAGTATGTCATCTACATATAATATGAGAAATGCTACAGAGCTCCCACTCACTTTCTTGTAAACGCAGGCTTCTCCACAAGTCTCAAGATAAACCCAAACGCTTTGATCATCTCATCAAAGCGAATGTTCCAACTCCGAGATGCTTGCACCAGCCCATAAATGGATCGCTGGAGCTTGCATACCTTGTTAGCATTCTTAGGGTCGACAAAACCTTCCGGCTGCATCAGATACAATTCTTCCTTAAGATAGCCGTTAAGGAATGCCATTTTGACGTCCATTTGCCATATCTCATAATCATAGTATGCGGCAATTGCTAACATGATTCGGACGGACTTCAGCTTCGCTACGGGAGAGAAAGTCTCATCGTAGTCAACCCCTTGAACTTGCCGATAACCCTTAGCGACAAGTCGAGCTTTATAGATGGTAACATTACCATCCGCCCCGCCTTCTTCTTCTTAAAGGTCCATTTGTTTTCTATCGTCGCCGATCATCGGGCAAGTCTGTCAAAGTCCATACTTTGTTTTCATACATGGATCCTATCTCAGATTGCATGGCTTCAAGCCATTTGTTGGAATCTGGGCCCGCCATCGCTTCTTCATAGTTCGAAGGTTCACCGTTGTCTAACAACATGATTTCCAGGACAGGGTTGCCATACCATTCTGGTGTGGAACATTTCCTTGTGGACCTCTGAAGTTCAGTAGCAACTTGATCCGAAGTACCTTGATCATCATCATTAATTTCCTCTCCGGTTGGTGTAGTCACCACAGAACATTTTCTGAGCTGCACTACTTTCCGGTTCAAGAGGTAGTACTTCATCGAGTTCTACTTTCCTCCCACTTACTCCTTTCGAGAGAAACTCTTTTTCCAGAAAGGATCCGCTCTTGGCAACAAAGATCTTGCCTTCGGATCTAAGGTAGAAGGTATACCCAATGGTTTCCTTAGGGTATCCTATGAAGACGCATTTTTCTGACTTGGGTTCGAGCTTTTCAGGTTGAAGTTTCTTGACATAAGCATCGCATCCCCAAACTTTTAGAAACGACAGCTTAGGTTTCTTCCCAAACCATAATTCACACGGTGTCGTCTCAACGGATTTAGATGGTGCCCTATTTAAAGTGAATGTAGCTGTCTCTAGAGCGTATCCCCAAAATGATAGCGGTAAATCAGTAAGAGACATCATAGATCGCACCATATCCAATAGAGTGCGATTACGATGTTCGGACACACCGTTACGCTGAGATGTTCCAGGCGGTGTGAGTTGTGAAACGATTCCACATTTCCTTAAGTGTGTACCAAATTCGTGACTTAAATATTCTCCTCCACGATCTGATCGTAAGAACTTTATTTTTCGGTCACGTTGATTCTCTACCTCATTCTGAAATTCCTTGAACTTTTCAAAGGTCTCAGACTTGTGTTTCATCAAGTAGAAATATCCATATCTACTCAAGTCATCAGTGAGAGTGAGAACATAACGATATCCTCCGCGAGCCTCAACGCTCATTGGACCGCACACATCGGTATGTATGATTTCCAATAAGTTGGTTCCTCGCTCCATTGTTCCGGAGAACGGAGTCTTGGTCATTTTGCCCATAAGGCATGGTTCACATGTGTCAAATGATTCATAATCGAGAGACTCTAAAAGTCCATCAGCATGGAGCTTCTTCATGCGCTTGACACCAATGTGACCAAGGCGGCAGTGCCACTAGTATGTGGGACTATCGTTATCAACTTTACATCTTTTGGTATTCACACTATGAATATGTGTAACAACACGTTCGAGATTCATTAAGAATAAACCATTGACCACCGGAGCATGACCATAAAACATATCTCTCATATAAATAGAACAACCATTATTCTCGGATTTAAATGAGTAGCCATCTCGTATTAAACGAGATCCTGATACAATGTTCATGCTCAAACTTGGCACTAAATAACAATTATTGAGGTTTAAAACTAACCCCGTAGGTAAATGTAGAGGTAGCGTGCCGACGGCGATCACATCGACCTTGGAACCATTCGGCGCGCATCGTCACCTCGCCCTTCGCCCGGTCTCCGCTTATTCCACAGCTCCTGCTGTGAGTTACAAATATGAGCAACGACACCGGTATCAAATACCCAGGAGTTACTACGAGTACTGGTAAGGTACACATCAATTACATGTATATCACATATACCTTTAGTGTTCCGGCCTTCTTGTCCGCTAAGTATTTGTGGCAGTTCTACTTCCAGTGACCCTTCCCTTTGCAATAAAAGCACTCAGTCTCAGGCTTGGGTCCAGTCTTTGACTTCTTCCCAAAGAATCGGCTTACCGGGCGGCGGCAACATCTTTGCCGTCCTTCTTGAAGTTCTTCTTAACCTTGCCCTTCTTGAACTTGGTGGTTTTATTGACCATCAACACTTGATGTTCCTTTATGATTTCTACCTCTGCTGACTTCAGCATTGAAAATACTTCAGGAATAATTTTCACCATCCCCTGCATATTGTAGTTCATCACAAAGCTGTTGTAGCTTGGTGGGAGCGACTGAAGGATTCTATCAATGACCGCCTTGTCCGAGAGGTTAATATTTAACTGGGACAAGCGGTTGTGCAACCCAGACATTCTGAGTATGTGCTCACTGACAGAACTATTTTCCTCCATCTTACAACTATAGAACTTGTCGGAGACTTCATATCTCTCGACCCGGGTGTGAGCTTGGAAAACCATTTTCAGCTCCTCGAACATCTCATATGCTCCGTGTTGCTCAAAACGCTTTTGGAGCCCCGGTTCTAAGCTGTAAAGCATGCCGCCTTGAACGAGGGAGTAATCATCAAGACGCGTGACTGCCAAGCGTTCATAACGTCTTGGTTCTGCAGGATGGGTGCTTCACCTAGCGGTCCTTCTAGGACATATGCTTTCTTGGCAGCTATGAGGATGATCCTCAGGTTTCGGACCCAGTCCGTATAGTTGCTGCCATCATCTTTCAGCTTGGTTTTCTCTAGGAACGCGTTGAAGTTCATGTTGACATGAGCGTTGGCCATTTGATCAACAAGACATATTTGCAAAGATTTTAGACTAAGTTCATGATAATTAAGTTCATCTAATCAAATTATTTAATGAACTTCCACTCATATTTGACATCCCTCTAGTCATCTAAGTGTTACATGATCCGAGTCGACTAGGCCCTGTCCGATCATCACGTGAGACGGACTAGTCATCATCGGTGAACATCTCCATGTTGATCGTATCTTCCATACGACTCATGTTTGACCTTTCGGTCTCTGTGTTCCGAGGCCATGTCTGTACATGCTAGGCTCGTCAAGTTAACCTAAGTGTTTTGCATGTGTAAAACTGTCTTACACCCGTTGTATGTGAACGTAGGAATCTATCACACCCGATCATCACGTGGTGCTTCGAAACGACGAACTTTAGCAATGGCGCACAGTTAGGGGGAACACTTTCTTGAAATTATTATGAGGGATCATCTTATTTACTATCGCCGTTCTAAGTAAACAAGATGCAAAAACATAATAAACATCACATGCAATTAAATAGTAGTGACATGATATGGCCAATATCATATAGCTCCTTTGATCTGCATCTTGGGGCTCCATGATCATCTTGTCACCGGCATGACACCATGATCTCCATCATCGTGTCTCCATGAAGTTGCTCGCCAACTATTACTTCTACTACTATAGCTAACGGTTTAGCAATAAAGTAAAGTAATTACATGGCGTTGAATCAACGACACGCAAGTCATACAATAATTAAGACAACTCCTATGGCTCCTGCCGGTTGTCATACTGATCGACATGCAAGTCGTGATTCCTATTACAAGAACATTATCTCATACATCACAATATATCATTCATCATTCATCACAACTTTTGGCCATATCACATCACAAGGCAATTGCTGCAAAAACAAGTTAGACGTCCTCTAATTGTTGTTGCATCTTTTACGTGGCTGCAATAGGGTTCTAGCAAGAACGTTTTCTTACCTACGGAAAAACCACAACGTGATTTGTCAACTTCTATTTACCCTTCATAAGGACCCTTTTCATCGAATCCGCTCCAACTAAAGTGGGAGAGACAGGCACCCGCTAGCCACCTTATGCATCTAGTGCATGTCAGTCGGTGGAACCTGTCTCACGTAACCATACGTGTAAGGTCGGTCCGGGCCGCTTCATCCCACAATACCGCTGAAGCAAAATAAGACTAGTAGCGACAAGAAAGTTGACAACATCTACGCCCACAACAAATTGTGTTCTACTCGTGCAAAGAGAACTACGCATAGACCTAGCTCATGATGCCACTGTTGGGGAACGTTGCAGAAAATAAAAATTTTCCTACGGTTTCACGAAGATCCATCTATGAGTTCATCTAACAACGAGTGATAGGAGTGCATCTACATACCTTTGTAGATCGTGAGCGGAAGCGTTCAAGAGAACGGGGTTGAGGGAGTCGTACTCGTCGTGATCCAAATCACCGATGACCAAGTGCCGAACGGACAGCACCTCCGCGTTCAACACACGTACGGAGCGGATGACGTCTCCCGCACCTTGATCCAGCAAGGAGGAGGGAGAGGTTGAGGAAGAAGGCTCCAACAGCAGCACGACGGCGTGGTGGTGATGGAGTGGCAGTTCTCCGGCAGGGCTTCTCCAGGCACACGCGAAGGAGGAGAGGTGTTGGGGAGGGGAGGGGCTGCGCCTTTGATGTTGTGTGCAGCCTCCCTCGCCCCTCTATTTATAGGGGAAGGGGAAGGGGCGGCCCCTCTAGATGAGATCTAGAGGGGGGCTGACGAGGGAGGCTTGCCCCCAAGCAAGGGGCACCCCACTAGGGTTCCCCCAACCCTAGGCGCATGGGCCCAAGGGGGGGATGCGCCCAGCCCTCCAGGGGCTGGCTCCCAGCCCATGAGGCCCATGAGGCCCTCCAAGAGAGGTGGCCCCTCCTGGTGGACCCCCGGAACCCCTCCGGTGGCCCCAGTACAATACCGATATGCCCCCGAAACTTTCCGGTGACCGTATGACAACTTCCCATATATAAATCTTCACCTCCGGACCATTCCGGAACTCCTCGTGACGTCCGGGATCTTATCCGGGACTCCGAACAACATTCGGTAATCACATACAAGTCTTCCTAATAACCCTAACGTCACCGAACCTTAAGTGTGTAGACCCTACGGGTTCGGGAATCATGCAGACATGACCGAGACAGCTCTCCGGCCAATAACCAACAGCGTGATCTGGATACCCATGTTGGCTCCCACATGTTCCACGATGATCTCATCGGATGAACCACGATGTCGAGGATTCAAGCAACCCCATATACAATTCCCTTTGTCAATCGGTACGTTACTTGCCCGAGATTCGATCGTCAAGATCCCAATACCTCGTTCAATCTAGTTACTGGCAAGTCACTTTACTCGTACCGTAATGCATGATCCCGTGACCAAACACTTGGTCACTTTGAGCTCATTATGATGATGCATTACCGAGTGGGCCCAGAGATACCTCTCTGTCATACGGAGTGACAAATCCCAGTCTCGATCCGTGTCAACCCAACAGACACTTTCAGAGATACCCGTAGCATACCTTTATAGTCACCCAGTTACGTTGTGATGTTTGGTACACCCAAAGTACTCCTACGGTATCCGGGAGTTACACGATCTCATGGTCTAAGGAAAGGATACTTGACATTGGAAAAGCTCTAGCAAACGAACTACATGATCTTGTGCTATGCTTAGGATTGGGTCTTGTCCATCACATCATTCTCCTAATGATGTGATCCCGTTATCAATGACATCCAATGTCCATAGTCAGGAAACCATGACTATCTATTGATCAACGAGCTGGTCAACTAGAGGCTCACTAGGGACATGTTGTAGTCTATGTATTCACACGCGTATTACGATTTCCGGATAATACAATTATGGCATGAATAAAAGACAATTATCATGAACAAGGAAATATAATAATAATCCTTTTATTATTGCCTCTAGGGCATATTTCCAACACACGTATGGTTAAAGTTGTGTAACAAATTTGAAACATGAAGTGTACCTGGCTTGTGCATCCTTATGAGTGGCGGCCGGGGACGAGCGATGGTCTTTTCCTACCAATCTATCCCCCTAGGAGCATGCGCATAGTACTTAATTTTTGATGACTTCTAAATTTTTGCAATAAGTATATGAGTTCTTTTGACTAATGTTGAGTCCATGGATTATACTCACTTTTACCTTTCCGCCTTTGCTAGCCTCTTCGATACCGTGCATTGCCCTTTATCACCTTGAGAGTTGATGCAAACTTCGCCGGTGCATCCAAACCCCGTGATATGATACACTCTATCACACATAAACCTCCTTATATCTTCCTCAAAACAGCCACCATACCTACCTATTATGGCATTTCCATAGCCATTTTGAGATATATTGCCATGCAACTTTCCACCGTTCCGTTCATCATCATCATGACATACTTTACTTTTGTCATATTGCCATTGCATGATCATGTAGTTGACATCGTATTTGTGGCAAGGCCACCATGCATTATTTTTCATACATGTCACTCTTGATTCATTGCACCATCGATACATCACGGAGGCATTCATATAGAGTCATACCTTGTTCTAGTTTCGAGTTGTAATCCCTATGTTGTAATCAATAGAAGTGTGATGATCCTCATTATTAGAGCATCGCCAAAAAAAAAGAGAAAGGCCAAAAAGAAAAAAAAGAAAGGCCCAAAAAAGAAAATAAATAAAAAGGGCAATGCTACTATCTCTTTTTCCACACTTGTGCTTCAAAGTATACTTGTTCTTCATGTAGTGAGTCTCATATAGTGTGCTTCAAACTAGCACCTTGTTCTTCATGTAGTGAGTCATATATTGTGCTTCAAAGTAGCACCATGTTTTTCATATAGTGAGTCTCATAAGTTGTCTTTTTATACTAGTGGGAATTTTTTATTATAGAACTTGGCTTGTATATTCCTACGATGGGCTTCTCAAAATGCCCTAGGTCTTCATGAGCAAGCAAGTTGGATGCAAACCCACTAGTTTTCTTTTGTTGAGCATTCATAGCTCTAGTGCATCCGTTGCATGGCAATCCCTACTCCTCATGTTGACATCAATTGATGGGCATCTCCAGAGCCCGTTGATTATCCTCGTCAATGTGAGACTTTCTCCTTTTTTGTCTTCTCCACACAATCCTCATCATCATATTCTATTCCACCCATAGTGCTATATCCATGGCTCATGCTCATGTATTGCGTGAAGGTTGAAATTTTTTGAGATTATTTAAGTATGAAACAATTGCTTGGCTTGTCATCGGGGGTATAGAAGTTGGGAACATCTTTGTGTGACGAAAATGAAACATAGCCTACCTATATGATTTTGTAGGGATGAATTTTCTTTGGCCATGTTATTTTGAGAAGACATGATTACTTTGATTAGTATGCTTGAAGTATTATTATTTTTTATGTCAATATGAACTTTTGTCTTGAATCTTTCGGATCTGAATATTCATACCACAATTAAGAAAATTTACATTGAAATTATGCCAAAGTATCACTCCGCATCAAAAATTCTTTTTTTATCATTTACCTACTCGAGGACGAGCATGAATTAAGCTTGGGATGCCTGATACGTCTCCAACGTATCTATAATTTTGGATTGCTCCATGCTACTTTATCTATTGTTTTGGACTATAATAGGCTTTATTTTTCACTTTTATATTACTTTTGAGGCTAACTTATTAACAGGAGGCCTAGCTAGAATTGCTGTTTTTTGCACTCTAATGTTCCTTTAGATACAACTCAATACTCAATAGTATTTTGTTTATGGCAAGTCAAATCAGATGCGCCAGTGGGTGTGTCGGCAACGCCAGCGAATTGATTATTGATTTAACTAGTAAAGAGTCCAAATCTTTATACAAGCTGTATGATTGTTTTAAAGATCAAAGGCTCACGTCCTTTTCCATTTTATTAAAATGAAACGCCAGTAACATCATTCTTTAGTCTTTATACGACCACAAGGCCAGAACACATGCCTCACTGCCAAAAAAAAAACACACACACACGCACACACATGCAAACCAACTCAGCAGATAAAATTCTGTTTTAACATAGGGCGATGCTAGGCGCCGGCGCACCGGCCGAACGTTTCGGCCGGTCCAGCCCTAGCCGTATGATGCGAGCTGCGCGCGGTTGTATCTGGAGAAAAAAAAACTCGTCCCAGCTTCTTCTTCCTCGGCTCGATCCCCTTGCTCGGGCTGCGCCGCGCCGCGCCTCCTATCCCTCGCCGCCCGTCCACACCCTCGCCGCCCGTCCCCGCCGCCGCTTCCAACCCTCGCCGCCCGTCCCCGTCGCCGCTTCCAACCCTCACCAGCCGTCCTCATCGTCGCTGCGACGCATGAAACAACTACATATGCGGTTGCAGCTTGTAGCGGCGACGCTTGTAGGTCTCCCCGATTGTAGCTCCGCCGCCGCCCCTCGTCGTTGATGCTCATCGCTCCACGAAATTGCGTTGACGATGGCCGTCAGCCATCCACTGTGTGATTGCGGCTCGGTGGCGACACGCGTAGGTTGAAGCATTTCGCACATACAAATGAAGCTTTCTCTACAACGGATGCAACTTTTCTGGTTATGCAGTGTATTGTTGTAGCTTTCTTTTTCAATGGTTGTAGCTTTTTTCATCTACGGTCGAAGCTTTTGTATCAAACAGTTGCAGCTTTTTTCCTTGTGGCAGCCATGGTTAATGCTTTCTATATGTTTCGGGTTGAAGCTTTTTCATCAAGGGTTGTAGCATTTTATGTCGACGGTTGTAGCACTCCGCCATGGCAATGACTGCTTGCAGCTTTTGATGTATCTGGTTGAAGCTTTTTTCATCTTGGTTTGAAGCATTTTATTAAACGGTTGTAGCATGAGGGCATGCGGCAGGTTCTGCAATGCCTCCGCCATGTCTGCAGTGCGAGCGCCGCCCTCCTTGCAGCTCGCCGTCACCATGCTCGCCATCCATGATGGCAGCTCTCCTGGGCACCGGTTGCAGTAGGCCACGACGCGGTTCTAGCTTCCGCCGGGGCCGGCGAGCGAGGACGGCGAACGGCGATGCGGACGGCCGGTGCGGGTGGCCACCGGCGATGAGGATGGCCGGCGGGGGCGGCGAACGGCGACGGCCAACTGAGATAGGGACCGGCGAAGATGAAATAAAGAGAGAGAGGAAGCAGCGCAGCCGCGTGGGGCGTTAATGGCGAGCGATTTATAGGCCGATGGAAGGGGATCACACAAGTCGCGCGGGACCGGCCGAGTGGTTCGGCCGGTGCCTCGGCCCCAAACGTTTCCCTTTAACATAGCACAAAAGGGCCCAGTAAACTGAACAGATTCACACTTCTCTGACAGCAGCTATATTTTCAGAACAGCTGCTTGAGCATTGTTGGGAAGAAAATCTTATGCGACCCAGGTAGTACGCTGGCGTTCGTGAGACCCTTCCCAGCGCCTGACACCTAGATAAACGAATCTCAAAGCACAAGTTTGTTTGAGTATCCTTTGTCGCCGGTATCCGTTTACCAAATCCCTAATCCCCTTTTCTTTGCCGCCGCCGCCGCCGCCAGCGCTCGCTCGTCGTCGCCGCCGCCGCCGCCACAACTCTTTTGCTCGCACTGTCGCCGAAGCACCGGAGCTCCATCCCCGCTGCTCTCCCCCGCCATCCACGACCACGCTCCTCGGAGCCCCAAGCTCAAGTCAAGCACCAACAAATTACAGGGAACGTGCTAAGTCATCTACAGGTGCCGAGACGACATGAATTTGGCCGCAGCCAAAGGATGCATGCAGCATGCCAGCATGCATAGTGCGTCAGCCGTGCCGTGAGTGGAGGTGCCCACGAACATCGCCGTGCCCGGCGGGGACAAGCTGCCATAAACTCGGGCCGGCGACCATGTCGCCGTTTCCGACGGGAATGGAGCGCGCTGACCGCTGAGCTGGGGTTGTGCCGAGACGATGTGCCGTCGAGGAGCACGCCGGTGGCGATGTGCCATCGAGAATCACAACTCTGTCTGTAGTTTCGGGGCGCTGGAGAGATTAGAGATGGCTGTTGCTTTAAGATTCGTATAGCCAGGTGTCGCATGTGGGAGAGGGTCTCATGATCTGTCCTGTACGACCCGGTCGTATAGGATTTCTTTTCCGCATTGTCGCAGACTCCATCGCCTCTGGCGTCCAAGGTCCCAGCTAGCAGACGACTGTCGTAGGTGTAAGTCACAATATTGTATAGGGGTATGAATTAGAGGGCAGAGTCTAACTACGGCACAGTTATTACACTCGGATTTACGAGTTTAGAGCCCTCGCGATGGAGGTAATAGCCCTACGTCTCGGAGCTCGGAAGGTTGATTGACTAACGGGGAGTTTAAGGACGGCCGTTATCGGTAACAGGCGTACTAACTACACTTGATGAGGGTGGACGCCCGTCTTGACCGTTGAGATCCTGGGGGGTCTCCTGGTCTTTGTCGAGTGTTGACATGTTCGGTCGAGTGAAGAAGGCCGGTGGAGTGTAGCACTACCCTCCGAGTGGTTAGTATCTTCCGAGTGAATTTTCTGGTTGCAGAGCATTTGAATGCTGGCCTAGCCCTGGGCCCAGTATAAGGTGTAGGGTGTCCTAGTGCAGGGTCTGTAGGTCAGGTCCTGACCGACAACACGACATAATGCAGCCAAAAACCATGTCATTACACATTTTCCACACGAACCACAAAAACAAATCTCTTTATTCAAAATTAAGGACTCTTGTATCATCTGATGAATCTAGGAGTACTTTCTATTACATAAGAAAACCAAATCAAATCAAATTCATGGATTTACCAGCGGGAATCACGTTGGCGATGGCATTCTTCTTATTAGACATCCAAAGCGAACTACAAATTCATAGCAGGCGTCTAATGGCCTTTGCAGCATAGATGCCACCTCTATTCAGTACAAGCCCTGCTCTGGTGCTCCCCCCTAACCTAATTTCGGAGGGGTATTTTTGTCCCCGCGAGTTTGTTTTTTCCTGGCCTGCCGTAGCCCAGATTCAAGCCCTGTCTAGCCCTGCCAAGCCCTGTATAGCCTAGACCGTATACGTACAGTACCTGGTCCAGAAAAAAAAACATCACACGACCCCACGACCACGTAGGACCTACCGGATCCAATCATTCACGCAGCTCCATCAATCTCGCGAGCATTCACACAACTCCATAATTCACGCGGTAGATCTCCAGCGGCGCGCGACTATCTAGTCGCCGGCGATCTCGTCGGACAGCTGGCGCGGCAACATCGTGAATCTCCAGCGCTCACAGGTACCGCATCCTGCATCCCCCGCACCCTCTAGTCTCGCTCGCGGCAACATCGAACGAACTGCCGCCCGTCGGTGATAGTGGTTAGCCTAAGCGGGAGGGTAACCTACCTACCGGCGCGCATGCAATCGTGGATCTTGTTCCAGTAGTGCTGCTCCTCGTGATCTGGGTTTCTTCAGTGTAGGGTTCACGTAGCGTCGGTTGCCGTCGGCTGTGTCCACCAGGACTATCATTATTTGATGTGGCGGCTAACCTAGGTATCCGGCGGCAGAGGTAATCACAGATCTAGCTAGGTTTTGTAGTGCTGCTCCTCGCGATTGAAAGTGATGACGACGGGTGCCGTGGCCATTTTCCTGACTTGGTTTGGTAGATCTGAACGACCTCGGTTGGGGTTATTTACATAACATCCGTGATCATGAGCTATGTGTTGATATTTCATCATTGATAATGTTTTCATCATTTGTTGTAGGAAACGGCGGACGAGGAGTTAACTGATATGATGGTAGACATGGAGTTTGGAGAACTGATGAAAGACTGGATAGAAGATTGGTCAGATGATGACAATTCAGATCTTGGAAATCAGTCAGGGAATGGGAACGAATGGGAAGATTTTAATGTGAGTGGCATTACCATGTTGAAATTTTTTGGTGCCATCCTACAACATTATATTTTTGTGTTGAAAATTTGTAGATGGATGAGCATGATGATGGTCAGGAAAACAATTCGGAGCTCTCAAATGAAGATTACATTAGTCAGGTACGTAAGTGAAAAACTTTATTGGCATGCAAATTGAATTCATTCTGGAATATTATATGATAAGTAATTATGTATTTGTGTTGAATTTTTCAGTTCATTTCCGAATGTCATAATGCGTACGACTATTACGGTGAATCCGACGCGGAGACATGCCTTAACGATTTAATCATCAGATGCACCTGATTCTGGGGATTCGAAGTCGTCGATCACCATGAGTGCGGTATTTGTGTAATAAATGTTCTATGGAAGTAATGTTAAACCATACAAAACAGTTTTCATGGCTATGTTTTGATTGTGTAGGTGACAGATGATGGTGGGGTAATGAATGTCCAAGATACTGCCAGTGCAGATGATAAGAGGGATATGTTCATGCAGATAATGGACATGAACTTTATGACTCACGATGCTGCATATGATTTCTACAACAGCTATGCTAGAGCTAATGGTTTCAGCATTAGGAAGAATAAGGTCAGGTATACCAAAACCGAGGCACATCTTATGCGTTATAGGAAGTTTGTTTGTTCGGACATAAGGGAAACGTGATAGCAAGTTGCTAACCGAGGAAGGGCACAGCCGTCGGCTCAGAGCCGAGATACGCTGGTTTTGCGAAGCACACCTGACTGTCAAGCTTGACCAAAAGCGTGGGGTTTGGTATGTTGCAAGTTTTGAGGACAAGCATAGCCATATGTTGGCAGGACCGGACGAGGTACCTTTTCTTTGGTCCCACAGAAAAATCAAAGAGTTTCAGAAGCATGAGATAATGTCCATGGGAGCTGCAGGGATTAGAATTCACGACATGATGGATTCCCTCATCAGCAAACATGTATGGTATGGCGGTGTTGGTTTTACCAGGCGTGAAATATACAACCTTTGTGCCAGGGAGAAGAGGAAGCTGCTTTCAAAAGGTGATGCTACCACAACCATAGGCATCATGGCCAGTAGGAAACAGAGGGATCCTAGCTTCTTTTTCGAGTACATGCTAGATAAGGAAGGACACTTGAATAGGATGTTCTGGTGTGACTCCCAGTCTCGTCATGAATATGAGGACTTTGGCGACGTGCTTGTATTTGACAGCACGTACAAGATGAACCGCTATGGTATGCCATTCATACCTTTTGTTGGTCTTAACAATCACAGGAAGACCACTATTTTTGGTTGTGCCATAGTTTCGGACGAGACCGAACAGACATACGTGTGGCTGCTGCAGAATTTTTTGAGGTCCATGTGTCAAAAGATGCCGAAGAGTGTAATCACAGACGCCCGGCCATGCGATGATCAAGGCAATTCGCGAAGTCTTGCCAGACGTGTGGCACCGTATATGTACGTGGCATATAGAAACAAATATGAAGATTCACCTCAGTCCCAAGTCCTTGAAGGAGTTCCAAACCCTTCTGTACTACAGCACGTCCACGGCCACGTTTGAGGAGAGATGGCACGCGTTTACCAAAAGATGGCAGTCGGAAAAAACAGTAACATGGTTGAGACGGATGTATAAGAAGAGGAGACTGTGGGCCGCGGCTTATCTGACAGAGGGGTTTTGGCTTGGCATGAAAAGCAATCAGCGGAGTGAAAGCCTAAACTCATGCCTTCACCTCCACCTAGACGGTGAAATGACCCTGGTGGATATGATTTTGCATTATGAGAACGCCGTTGTACGTATCCATGAGAACGAGGCGCGAGATGACTGCACGGCCTCACAGAGTTTACGGTGCGATTACTAGCTCGAGGGAACTTGAGATAGCTGCTTCTCACGTCTTCACTCCAGCAAACTTCTATATGTTGCAAGATGATCTTAGAAAAAATGATGGCATGGAGATTGTAGAAATTAAGCTGGGAGACGGATCACAACAGTAAATCATGGCCTGGAAGAATAACCGGAATAGCCGTTTTTGGGTGGAGTATACAACAGTAAATTCCGCAGAACCTATACGGTGCAGCTGCAGAAGAATGATTCGAAAGGGTCTACCTTGCAAACACATATTCCACGTACTGAAGTACTTGAACATATCAGAAATACCAAAGTGTTTAGTTCTTTTTCGGTTCATGAAACAAGCAAGGTTGGGACTGTCCGCGAGGCGCACAAGCGATCTGTTGGGATATGGTTGGACTGGGGCATAGGAAAGAATGAAATATAGCCAGGTCAGTGTGTTAGCGTCAGAAGCTATGCATGCGGCATGCAAACACCCAGCTTTGTGGGATCAGTTACAGGATAGTTTGAAGGCTGTGATAGCTAAGAGTCATGAGTATGATCTGCTACAGGGAAATTTGAGCAAGAATATAAATGACTTCAGTAAGTGTGCAGTTGAATATGTAGACGATGGTGAAGGCAACATGGTCGCAGTTAAAGATCCTATGAAAGTGTCAAGCAAAGGTGCAACAAAGGTAGATGAGAACCGCCCTGTCTCGAAAAATGGTAGACCACTTTCTTTTGATGAGTTGAAAATCCGGTGCGGCGCTTGCAAATTGCTAGGACACACTAAACGTAGCAAGAAATGCAAACTAAATCAGAAGTAAGTGTTTGTATACATTCTAGATTATTGAAAAATTTATCGTTCATTAACTTATCTTGTCTTCTATGATGTGCAGAACAGTGGAGAAGGAAGAAGTGTAGAACACTTGCTTCAATTTTGTACGGATGAATCGAGTGAACAGGGCAGTATATCCTTTTCACACTACGTCTTCTATTTGTGGGGATTTTTTCTCTCTTTTATACATCATTTTGCCACACACACTTCTTTTAAGTTTTATCACTTTTAACATGTAAAACTCTTACATTTGTTTTCATTGGTTTGAAGCACTAATTTATGGATTGGTTTTAACACGGTTCCCGCAGAAACGCGCGGGGCATCATCTAGTTGTAGCAACTCGATCGGCACTTTATTTAGTGGGAGTGTCAAAATTTTACATCTCTAAATAAACAACAAAATCCGACCAAAATAAATTAGTTATAAATTAGAAATAATATTGTACATTTCCCCTCCCCACGTCCTAACTGCCATTAAATCACCTAACTTTACCACTCCCCACCACACATTCACCCACCTACCTCAAGGCCGTTCGAACTCCCCTTATCCCCACCTACAGTAGATCGAGAAAACCCCCGCGGACGACCGCTGCAGCCGCCTCCATGGAGAAAAGCCTCGGCTGGCAGAGAGCGATGATGAAGCTCACCGGCGATGACGAGGGGTGGCGCGCCCAGTTGGCGGAGGTGTGCGGCTGGTTCCCCAGCACGGAGATGTTGGTTAACCACGCGCGTGGCCTCGTCAAAGTCCTCACCGACGCCGAGAAGAAGCGCGCCTTCCCCTACGGCTGCGGCGTCCCGCCGGCTCTCCTCCTCGTCTGCGAAATGCGAGAGGCCACGATGAGCGACTCCCCTGTTCAGCGCGCAAGGTGGTGGATGTACCGCTCCACCACCATGACGCTGCGGCCAGATCCAGCACGCGTCGCGTCGAGGGCGGAGCGCGTCGACGTCGAGCTCGCTCTCCCTGCGCCCGTGAGCCCGGACTACCAGGTCCGCCACGTGCCGAAGCCAGTCCTGTCGTTGGGCTCTGACGTCGTGGAGGACGACGTGGACGAGGTACTGCTCATCCCTAATGACCCTGAGGAGGGCGAGGAGGACGCCGTGCAGATGGTAGCGCTGGTCGCCGTTGAGGGTGGCAAAACAATGACCCTCGACGTCGAGCTCCTTCCCCTGCACCCTGACATAGTGAAGGTGGAAGAAGAGGAGGTGGCTCAGGATCAGGTGGCTCAGGATCCGGCGGCACAGCTATCGAACAGGACGACATTCAAGAAGAAGGCTTCTCCGTGTGTGGTGCGCCGCTCACGCCGCCTCAAATTTCTGAAGAAGTGAAGATGGGCACAGTTGCTGAAGGAGGAGGAAGCTGCTGGTTATCTTTGGTATGCTGTTATATGTTTCAACATATAAGTTTGATGTTCTCCTAGTTGCTACTGGGCTCCTTGAGCTCCATGCTTGCTTTTGATGTAATAATGATCGATGTAGGGTGGATTGTGTCGTTGCTTGTGAACTTGTTTGGGTCATTGCGCGGTTTGGCTGGCCTGTGTTGGCCTTCTCTTTTTAGACTGAACTTGGTTGTGAACTTTGGTGGTTTTCAGTAATGAAAATCGGAAGGGGCAAGCCCTTCTTTGATCAAAAAAATATTTGGGCTTGATGTTGGTTAGGTGTGCTTTTCTCCAGGTAATTATATAAGTTATGGAATCGGTAAGGTTTGGTCGGGTTCTTTGTGGCTAAAGAAATGAATATCTACTGCCTACCCTAAGTGTGAAGTTCAGTTAAATTTCAGAATATTGAATATGTACTGTTGTTTTGCTTCAGTGTTGAATCAAAGGTGTAGGTGCTGCTCCTATGTTGCAACAAGACAATGAAGTGGGCTGCTGCACAAATCAGTAGTGTTGCTATGTGATGTGCCCATGTGCATCACTTACCAAATATAGAACATGACAAATGTGCAGTGTCTGCCAAATGTAGAACATGCCAAAAGTGCATTGTCTACCAATCATGATGGCCCCATGTTATTTCTGCTGCAATGTCTATTACACTTTGCCCATAAACTGAATAGCAAATAATTCATCAGGATTTCATCATGTCAACTACAATGATGTCAATAACTTTATGAACAATCTACTTGGTAACTATGACAACAATTATAGTGGCAAGCAGGCCAAGATACAGAAGACCTCCAAATCCTAAAATCCTATCCCTATAGAGCAATATTTTCTTGTGCATCTTAACCATTTCCCTCTTTTCTTTCTCATTCCTTTTAATTTCAGCTTCACATTCTGTAATCTTAGTCTCCAGTTTCTTGTTCTTCATGGCAAGATACTTAATGACTGACTTTGCTTTGCTATCCCACTCCCCACCAACCCATTCAACATACTCAGAAGTGACATCACCCTAAATAAATCATGAGCAATTCAAGTCAATTTATAATTAAACTTGTCACTGAAAGCGTTAAACACTGAACTTTTTTGCAGCTTGACCGCAGTAGCAGTACTAGTTTGAAGATCATGCTCAGTACACTAACCTCAAACACACAACCCACTAATGCGCTGTCAAAATTGTCTGCATTTATGCACACACGGCCACTCGGAGTTTCCTGATGACCAAATAGATGGAGCTTGTAAGGACCACAGGTCATGATTTGTGGGCGACAATGCTGGGATGTAAAGAGCAACAGTAAAGAACTTACCTTATTGCCACCAAAGTGTAGCACTGAAGAAACCCTAGCCGTCGGTTCTCCCGGCCCTCCGCCGCCCACGAAACCCCCCTCCCCTGTTCCACTCGATCCGCCTCCGCTGCCTCCTGTTCCACTGAATCCGCCCCACCTGCTTCCAGGACCCAGGGTTCGACCTAACTTGCGGTCGCCACCGCTCTTCTCGCCGCAGCCGTAGCCGCCCGACGCCCAGCTCGCTGTCATGCTTTCGCCGTCGAGATTTGGAGGCGCAAATGCAGAGAGAGGGCAAAGGGATTTGGAAGGGAAACGATAAAAGGGGAACCACTCGTTGCCCAAATCAACCACAGTCGTTGTTTCCATGTATTCAAATGATGGCCCCACAAGTCCTTTGATAATGCAACTAACCCAGCCATGCATGCACGTGTAATTTACAACCGCACCTGAAATTCCGGCCAGGCTCACTCATCGTTCCATCCCTCAATTAATCACGTCCCAAAAGTTAATTATACGTACAATAAAAATACGACGGGCTTGTGACACAAAATAGAAAAACATGATGCCGGATAACACGCGATAGAGCCAACGAGCTGACATGACTAATTTTCATCTGTGTAATACGTTCTGCCTCGATATATTTACATAGATAACATGACTACTTTTCATAATCATGTGATTTGGGGGAATTAGCAGGAGATTATGCAAGATGATGACATGCAGATAGCTAAGGCAGAAGGCAAAAGTTTGATAGAGTTTTTAAAAACGTAAAAAGTGTGAAAATTTTAATATGAAACTTCGGAGAGCAGTTGAAGAGAAAAATAGAATGCGAATACTATGAATGTGATAAATACAATTATAAAAAATTGGAGAACGAGAAAAATATTAAGCAAGAACAAATGATAGTTGAAGCCAAAACTTTATTGGTACGACCAAATTGTCTTCTCCGAGCGAATTGTATGACCGAATTGTCTGGTACGAGCCTATTGTTTGACAGACACATACACATGTATGTGTCACAATATTCGAGATGCCCTGTTTATTACATAAAAATGATAGAAACCTTAAGATAATCATGCCGTCGAAACCTTCGACCGGACTAAATCCAAAGCACTAAAACTTGACTCTTGCATGCCGCATGAATTCTTCAGGCGCGCCTTTTCCTTGCGATTTTGCGAATTTTGTTCTTCACACACTCCATCGTGTTCGAAGGTGACATAATCAACTCGGCGACGAAACGTCTTCTCCTTGCGTCAATGGTGGCCTGCAAAAAATGACATACAGGTTACATAAACCGAATTTTGTACACGACCATAGTAGCTACTCTACAAACGTAAATAACAGCATACCTGTGAAAAATGGCCGGTCATTCGGTCCCCGTCCCAATGCTCTACACATTCTAGGACAAAAAGGCCACAAGAGTTCCTGGTATATATGCAAACATTAGCGATGGGCAATACGAACATGTGTATTGTTGTTTGAATGTGCATGGCCACTTACTTACGTCAGGATATTTCCCTCGTGTAATAAGATTTGCTTGGCGCATATCGTTTGCTATAGCCATTCGCTATAAAGAGGATACTGTTAAAGAAGAATCATAAACAACATGTAAGACCAATGGTACAAAAGTTGGTTATATTACCAGTGCTTTCACAGTCTTTTCTGTCAGCTCCATAGGATAGAGTGAATTGAGAATGGAATTCTTGCTTGATCAAGTGCATGACCACGGTGCAAAAACCAATTATGGATCAAACGTAATACTGGATGAAATGCCCTTAAGTGAAGAATTACAAACATAACATACCTTATCACGCACAGTATACTCTTTCGTGACTCTATTAACTGCTCCAGCTTTGGACAGAGCACTGTCCATGTTGCAGCTCGACGGCAATGGATCGTCTCGTGCGATAGCACGATCTACAAGGAATCTGGACCTCCACGCTGGACAGAGGTAACGATCATGACCAACGCGCAGCTCCAAATGTCCCATATAAGCATCAATAACCTTCATAGAATATCAGGGCATTACATGTTGAAAGTTGAGACATAGATTATTGACAATTTAATAAAAAAACATGCAATTAGTACTTACATCGTCCGAGAGCCATCTATGAGTTAGTACCGGTCGAATCCTTTCGGAAGCTAGAGATATGCCACGCCCTTCACTGTAGTAAACTTTCTTCCCCTTATTCTTGTCGGTGCTAGCAGCTAACTCGACAAATGAAACAGCTGCATCAATTATTTCCGGCGTCAACTCATCTGCCACACCCTCCGGCTCATCAATTTCAGAAAAGAGAGCTGCATGAAATAATATGAACGTCAACAATGGTGATCATATGCATTCGTAGTATACAACAAACCAAGAAAGTTAGTTACGATACCTCTACTAGCAGAACGGGTACCGGAGGGTTTCTGACCACGGTTGGTACGCCTGCTGGGCTTGTCAAGTGCGTAGGGGGATTCAAATTTCTTGGGAACGGTCCGCTTCCGCTTACCGGACATAACTTCCTCATCCTTATCGACTGTTGCACCGTTTTTCCATTCGCTTTAGCCATTAACTTGCTGACGGAAGATGGACAAATGTCTATGTCCGATGAAGGTTCTTGTGTAGAATTACCAACGACCCAAGGGTTTTCGGGTGTAGCGCCACATTCATCATTACGCTTAATAGGTGAAGCTTCCTTGTGTCCATTCATCTTTGCTGGGGTTTTCTGTTTGGCAAACAAAATGGTGTGAACATTTCAGCCCGTAAAAAAATTGAAGGAGAAAATTATAGACAGAAATATATATACATAGTACCTCAGGTACGGTTTTATGGTTGGGAACATCTTCATCAGGCTGTGTCATGTCAATGACAGGCTCTCCGTGTGAGTCTATGTCATCCTTGTACACGAATTCCTTCTTTTCATATGGACCGTTCTCGAACGAATCCACTTCTTGATCCACATCATTGTCCACGGATGGCACGGCAGCGCCGGCTTGTACATGATACCTAATTTGTTCATCTTCTCCAACAACCTCTGCAATAGATATATAAAGTTAAGAATGCCTGCATGGTTTAAAACAGGGAACAAACTGTAAACTATTATGTTATGGTGTGACACCTCAGCAACTTGATCAGGGATTTGCCTCATCTGGGTGTCTATGAAGTCCATGCACCGCTTCATTAGAAGCTCCATCAAATCTTCCGACATTGGGGCTGTCGTCGACTTCTTTGCGTTTCCATTTGCAGGTTTGGTTTTTGGCTTCATGGCAGGCACATTATATGGGATTTTGGGCTCATGCGCCCTATACTCTTGGGTGATATTATTTTCGATCTGCATGCGATATTGAAGTACATGTGATGAATTAAAAATAAATATTATTTAGTTACAAAACATTTAAGAAAGACAGAACACAGTGACTTACCTTGACGTTACCACGGCCGCCCATTGTCATAGTCGAACCGATCTCTCCTAGTGGCTGCACCTTCGGTCCAGTTCCTCATAAGAGGTTGTATGGACAAGTTGGGATTATAGGCGCAATCGCCTTTGACAGGTTGCACCTTCTCCCAGTACAAGTACTACAAAAAAAATAAGGATTTAGAGTTAGTTCAATACATCACATAAAATTGCAATGATATAATAATTGACATTATGCAACAGGCCTCATTTGTGTACCTGCAACAGAGCCAAATTGCCTTTCGGCCATTGGCGTAGGTCTTTGCCTTTCTTGACTATGCGGAGGCAATCGAGTAGAACACGCAGGGTGAAGGCATTCCAGTTAATCTTTGAAATACGTTTCACATCATGGACCAAAGCGTAGTACTGCTTTGGCACAATCTTGCTTTCGACATGGGAGCAATAATTGTTCCCTAACAGGACAAGCACTAATTTCGAAGAAAATCGTCGTCGGTGGCTTTACTTTTAATTATGTCCTCAATGAGATTATCTATCACTATGTTTTCTGATGTCTTCTTGAGAAATTGTGGCGGCACCCGCTCCTTCATGTCCTCTCCTTCTTCAATCAGAATGTCCGAAGCGGAGAGTCCTTGGTTCTCGAGGTTAAAGATGCACTCGACGTCGACCGCACTGAGAGTCACCTCCCCAACCTGCTCTTGTATAATGAATCTGGACTTGCTGGCATCAAAATTCTCAATCATATACCTAATCAGAAGGGTACGCATCTTAATAGATGGTATCTGCAGCATGCTGCACAATGTTGTATCAGCCACTCTAGCGTGTTGACCGCTCGATAGAGCGGCAACAAGCTTGCACCATTTTTCAATGGCGCACACTATTTCTCCATTCAGCTCGTCCATCCTATAGAAAGAAAATATAAAAATTCGTTACATTTGCCAACACAAATGCAAAAACAACAATAGACATGCAAAAATATAAAACTTTCTGGCAGCAGCAAACACAAATGCAAAAATAACACTAATGCAAATATAAAACTAACACCATGTATAAAGCAACATGCACCCAAGTGTGTTGTATAATTGTTTTAGTTCGACAAGATCGACAAGAAAGGCAAACACCCAAATATAAAACTTTCTGGCAGCAATAAAAAAGTAACTACAATTGTTTTTTTCGAAGAGAAAGTTTGATTTACATTATGTTTGTATACTTGTTTTTTTTCCGACAAGATCTTTAAAACAAGACTAATATTGAATATATTTTTGAAAATTAGTTTTTAGACAACTAAATAACCATGCTTCAAACTTGTTTTGTATAATTGTTTTAGTTCCATGCAAATTTTCTAATAATGTTGCATTCTATTTCGTAAAGAAAAAAAAATCTAACTAACACTATGGCTCGCCGTGTTCCATTGTGTATCATAATGAATCTTCAAACTTGTTAAAATATATTCAAAAGTGGTCTTGTTTTAAAGTTCTCGTTGTCATAAACACAAATATGCATCAGATCTTCAAGAAAAATCAACGGCTCTTCCATGCACGGTACCTCCCGTGCATGGGAGAATTGCTTTTCTCTATTCTACCCTGAAATGAAAGATTTAGTTCATGTACGCCTTCTGGTCAGAACGCATCTAGTAGAGTTGATACTAGCTAGTTGAAACTATGTGGTAGACCTAAGTCCATGAAAGCAACAAGACGGGGGAACTAGCTTCCTATGAAGGCGCGAGGTAAGGAGGACAACTTACTTGATCGGTCGACGAAGATGAAAGAAGTCGGCGATGCGTTGTCGACGTAGTTCGTCGAGGGCGGCCAGCACGTGCGGACGATCTTGATCTTCTCGGGGTTTTTGTGGCGTGTGGGATGCGGCGGACGGAGCTGTCGACGACTCGCCGGCAGGAGGCGATCTAGACGACGACATGTGCGAGGAGGTTGAGATTATATACGAGGTCGTCTCCTAGGTCGTCGTAACTTCCCTGTGGCCAATCTCGCGATCTATATTTTTGCTCCATTGAATCGAGGCTGAACGTGCTCCTCAATCGTAGTGATTAGGAACATATGGATTAGCACGATCCCGGAATTGTGTAACAGAACGACAACTACTCCCGTGATCGACGTGCATGGAAAGCGCAGCGTGGTGGGCCCCCACTATATGGATCCGACAGTTATTTGCGGTCTGGGCCGGCCCACCTACCTCTACATTGTTTTTTCCTCAAAATTAATATCATTGTTTCTTCCCTCAATAAATAATATTTGTGACACCTGTTAGTTATTGTATACTTGTATATGTTCAACAATATTTATAGTATCTCTATCATTTCTGCAATATTATATATTCAAATGTACTGTTCCTCTTTCCCTTTTAATTTGGTTTTCCTGTTATTTTAGGTTTTCTCCTTCTTATTCCTAATTGTTTTTCATGTTTCATAATTCCATATCACTTCTTCTCATATTTTTCAAATTCATATCAAATATGTATGATTAAATGTTGTCCTATTTATGACTTGTTAATTGGTGGGACCGGGAAGGTAAACTACTTTCAGACCTGCCCTCCGGCAGATCCGAATGGTCCTGCTTGTACATGGTGCATGTGGAGGCATGCATGAGATGACCCCAACTTTTGGGACCATGTGGGCATGGCCAATGTGGTCCCCCAGGCAAGGTGTGCACAAATTCGGACACAAAACGCACGTTGCATCACGTGGGGGCAATGTTGTAGGGTTTTGTCGCCGGATAAACCCTAGAAAATGCATTGAGTATCGGAAATGAACGATACTTGTCATGCATGCATGCCATGATCATCGTAGGGTATGCATAAAGTTTGGGATCATTCGGTGGGACCGGAAGGTAAACCACTTTCGGACCTGCCCTCGTGAGACTCCAAGTGGTCCTTCTTGTACATGGTGCATGTGGAGGCATGCATGAGATGACCCCAACTTTTGGGACCATGTGGGCATGGCCAATGTGGTCCCAGGGCAAGGTGTGCACAAATTCGGACACAAAGCACGCGTTGCGTCACGTGAAGCGATGTTGTAGGGTTTTGTCGCTGGATAAACCCTAGAAAATGCATCGAGTGTCGGAAATGAATGATACTTGTCATGCATGCATGCCATGATCATCGTAGGGTATGCATAAAGTTTGGGATCATTCGGTGGGACCTGGAAGGTAAACCACTTTCAGACCTGCCCTCCGACAGACCCGAATGGTCCTGCTTGTACATGGTGCATGTGGAGGCATGCATGAGATGACCCCAACTTTTGGGACCATGTGGGCATGGCCAATGTGGTCCCCCAGGCAAGATGTGCACAAATTCGGACACAAAATGCACGTTGCGTCACGTGGGGGCAGTGCTGTAGGGTTTTGTCGCCGGATAAACCCTAGAAAATGCATCCAGTGTCGGAAATGAACGATACTTGTCATGCATGCATGCCATGATCATCCTTTGGGTATGCATAAAGTTTGGGATCATTCGGTTGGACCGGGAAGGTAAACCTGCTTCTAGTACATGGTGCATGTGGAGGCATGCATGTGATTGTCCCAACTACATTTGATTTAATAATGTTTCAAGTATGAAACAGAAAAGAAAATTTATAATTGAAAAAGACAACCATGAAAAGAGAAATAAAAGACAACGTTATATCATACATTGTTTAAATTTATAACCGTCAGAACAAAGAAAAGAGGATAATATAGAAAACAGAAGAAAAATTTGAATGAATAAGTGCAATAAAAGACAACATATTATCTTAAATTTAAAAAATAATTCAAATATAAAAAAGATAAGATCTATTAGAATGTAGAAGTGAAATAAAAGACAACATATTATCTTACATTTAGAAAATATTTCAAATATAAAGAAGAGAACAAAAATTAGAATGAAGAAGTGAAATAAAATAGAACATTTTATCTTACAAACTTTAAATATTTTAAATATAAGAAATATTAGAATTGGGCCCAAGGCTGCCCTGGGCCAGATCAGTGCGCCGTGGGTAAGGCTGCCCTGGGCCAGCCCGCCCGAATTGGGCCCAAGGCAAAGTCGCGCAGGGCGCAGCGCAACGCACAGCCGTGGGGTGGTGGGAGTTTAGTCCCACCTCGCCAAGCGAGAGAGCGCCGCACCGGTTCAAATCACACACTAAATTATACACATGATCACTTGCATTCAATGCACATTTTTATTGCATATATGCCAAGTTAATGTTTCTACGTTCAAAACAACTAGTATTTTGGCATGTTGCCATGTGTTTTTGGCATATTCTCCTGTTCGTCAAATCACACACTAAATTATACACATGCTCACTTGCATTCAATGCACATTTTTTTTGCATATATGCCACGTTAATGTTTCTGCCTTCAAAACACCTAGTAAATTTTACACATGCTCATTTGCACACATGGCTATTAATGGGATTTCTACAAAAATGAGGCCGTGGTGTACAAATTCGCGGCAGTCCCGAATGGTTCGGCTTGTACATGGTGCATGTGGGGGCATGCATAAGATGACCCCAAATTTTGCACACATGACCTCTTTGGCACATGTGGGCCACCATTTAAAAGAAAATTTGGGTGATTTGGAGGTGGTGGAAAAAATCACCTATGTTCAAAAACTGGCTTAAGTTAGACCAAATGGCCCCTCCGGAATGCGGTGATTTTTTCGACCACCTCCAAATCACCTCTATTTTGGCACACATGACCTATTGCACAAACAAAGCTAGGTTTTCAAGGTTTTGTATTTTTTTGATTTTTTTTGAATTTATACAGCCCTCTAGACTGGCTGCTCAAAACATCGGTCTATACCTCAAGGGGGCATTGTAAAATATTCTTTTTCCAAAAAACAATTGATAGCCATGTTTGGCACATGTGGGTCACCATTTACAATAAAATTTGGGTGATTTGGAGGTGGTGGAAAAAATCACCTTTGTTCAAAAACTGGCTTAAGTGACCAAATGGCCCCTCCGGAATGCGGTGATTTTTTCGATCACCCCCAAATCACCTCTATTTTGGCACACATGACCTATTGCACAAACAAAGCTAGGTTTTCAAGGTTTTGTATTTTTTTGATTTTTTTTGAATTTATACAACCCTCTAGACTGGCTGCTCAAAACATCGGTCTATACCTCAAGGGGGCATTGTAAAATATTCTTTTTCCAATTTTTTTTTGATAGCCATGTTTGGCACATGTGGGTCACATTTACAAGAAAATTTGGGTGATTTGGAGGTGGTGGAAAAATCACCTATGTTCAAAAACTGGCTTAAGTTAGACCAAATGGCCCCTCCGGAATGCGGTGATTTTTTCGACCACCTCCAAATCACCTCTATTTTGGCACACATGACCTATTGCACAAACAAAGCTAGGTTTTCAAGGTTTTGTATTTTTTTTGATTTTTTTTCTGAATTGATACTGCCCTCTAGACTGGCTGCTCAAAACATCGGTCTATACCTCAAGGGGGCATTGTAAAATATTCTTTTTCCAAATTCCTTTGTTTTTGCACACACTATTTTTAACTAGTATTAAATTACTCTTCTAAATTTAAATTTTAATTCCTTCACACTTTGATGATGGAATATTTGCTCTGTTATTGCAACATATGTTCAAATGATGGAACGTTTGATCTTTTTGCTTATTCAAATTATGCATTGATGGAATGTGTGAGGATGAACAATTATCAGTAACTTTACTAAACTCCATGTACTATAATTCATGACAGCCAATTTGGAACATTGCCAGATTGAATATTTGGTATGATTGGCACATGGGCACAGCATTTTGCACTTTCCTACAGCATAGACAAGTGTTGCAGCATGTCTGAAGCTACACTGAAGTGCCATTTGTGATCATTGCACCATCGAAACAACAACTAAACATGAAGGAAGCTTTCACCACCAATAAAGTTAAGGCCACACAAATATAGATAGCATTCTACGTTACCCCCACAGGTACCAGCCAGTTCACAACAAATCCAGTTCAGACACACAATACATTACATTAATATTAGTAGTTCAGACCCAGATGCAGCTTTCCAAAAGTAAAACATCATCAAATCTACTGATGATGAGTAGGGCTTCCAGCTTCTGATGATCAGCATGATGTAGGACTAGATGTTAGGGTTTCTCAGGACCTTCAGGAGGGCAGAGTGCTGAGCCCTGATCTTGTAGTCATCACCGGTGATCGATGTAGCCCGACAATGTTCCATCAGATGCTCCTGTAACCCAGACCTGGGTTTGGGCTTGCTGCAGTAGGGGCAACAGTACTTCTCCGTCATCCAGTTGTAGTACTTAGCAGGTCCTTGGGCCCTGATCTTCAGCACCTCCTTCTTTCCAAAGGACTCGACGTTCCCCTCGACCACATCATCTCCAGATTCATACTGCACACATTAATGACAGACATTAATACATTATGCATTCAAATACTATAAACATCTAACACTAACTCAATGCAAAAATAACATTTCAACTAGGCCTTACCTCGTACGGCTCATCTTCATCACTGTCATATGGGTAGTACCCAGATGAGTCGTACTTCCTCTTGTTGCCAACAAGATCCTCCTTCTGCTATATTGTCAACCAAACAAATCATTTACATGGAATTGAATTGCATTTCAAATAATGTCATTACAAACAAAATTGTGAATGTGAACCACATTGGTATGTTGCAAGTGACCAATATTTTCAATATATTTTCCAATGCAAAATATTTTAATATGAAGCCTACAGATAAACAAATAAAGCTACCTAAACAATTTGTTTTTTCATAATGATGGAAAGCTCCAATCTATATTAGACAACATAGCTAATATAAATACATATTCTGGAAAACTTTCTAATTACAGGAAACCTACACAAAAGAGTAATTCAGATGTACCTAAGCATTTTTTGGGATAATACACAAAATTCTAGTTCATTACATAGTAAGCACCTCCCATCGCTGATTTCCTGCCGCTTAGTGTGGTCATCTCTAGTAAGCAACTTATTGTGTGACACCAGCCACAAAAACATTGTACCCAGGGGGAATATTGAAGCTCCAAATAGCAGGAATAGATACCGGGACAGCCCCTCGAAAGTAGATAACAACACACAAAGATTGGTCCTCTTAAATTCCCAAACTATGTAACTTCCACACCATCACTGGATGCAAAACCAAAGTTGACATAATTTGCGTCAGCTCACTCCACCTCTGCATCATATCATCATTGTTAAATCGTGATCCAAATTCTAGTACCGTGTTGGACTAGACGTAATACAAATGATGTGAGGCGTTGCCTTGACGTTGACGCGTACGAGTACAACTCGTTTACTTGTCTTCCAAAGACTCTGCTGGTCCACGTACATCCGTGAAATCATCAGTCGCCAAGACCGTCATTTTCCGCTGCAGCCTGTTTCGTGGATTGGGTCCGCTTAAGTCCTGAGGATTGGGTAGCAACCGATCTGACCAAGCCGTCACTCCCTCACCTGAAGACCGAGCGTGCAGATCAATTGGCAGTACTACTGTATGAGAAAACCCATATAGCAATCAAGTATGGTACTAATTGTGTCCCGTGAGACTACAATCACTTTGTCCATCTCCGATCGCTACATCTACCTGGAACTACCAGGTGCTTATTTTTCAATTCCATTTGATTCGCATATTAATTCTATCAAGAATATTTTTACCAGCTTGTACTACTTTGTGTACACATATTAATCTACTCATGACTTTCATGAAGTACGATCTTCCGCTGTTGGATATTTATACAAGGTTTACTCTACAGCAAGTCAAGATGCAGGCATTATTGGCGCAAGCTGATTACAATGATGCACTGGATAGTTATGGGAAGAATAGAATTCAGAAGTGGACCAACGAGGAGAAAGAAAGGATCGTAAGGCTTTTTCACAAATTCAACTCCATTTGTGTAATAATATTACGCAGAAAGTTTTTTGCAAGAAAGCTACCACCGCTCTATGGTTAAAGATGGAACGAATTTGCGAGACAAAAGATCTCACTAATAAGATGCATCTGAAGCAAAAATTATTCCTGCATAGATTACCCTAGGGAGATAATATTTTGAATCATATTTCAGAATTCAAAGAGATTATATCCAATCTAGCTGCAATAGATGTTAAGTATGAAGATGTAGATACTGCTTTAATTTTACTATGTTCACTGCCAAGTTCTTATACCAATTTAGGAGACACCATATTATACAGTCGTGATACTCTCACGCTTAGTGAACTTTATGAAGCTTTGAACTCTAAGGAGAAGATGAAACTAATGGTGCCTCATGATAGTTCAAGTTCATCCCAAGCCGAGAGATTATCTGTTCGTGGCAGGACAAAGGAGAAGAACTCACATAATGGAAATAGAGGCAAAAGTAAGAATGGCTACAAGGGCCGATCGCAATCTAGAGGCAAGAAATAGTACTGCACATATGGCAAGAGAGACGGGCATGACATCTCTAAATGTTTCAAGTTGGATAACAAACAAAAGCCGAACAACACACATAAACCTAAAGGTAACGAAGGAGGTGAAAATTCTGTTAATATTGCTCGTGATGATAGTTCCGATGATGCTCTTGTTATTATTGTTGGATGTGCTGAGACCAATGATGAGTGGGTATTTGACACTGCATGTACTTTCCATATGTGCCCACATAGAGATTGGTTTACTACTACCGCTAGTTCCGTTTTGGGTTTTGATAATTCACCATGCAAGATTGAAGCCATAGGTTCCGTTCGAATCAATATGATGAAACCATCAGGACTTTGACAGATGTTCGGTATATTCCGAAGATGAAGAGAAATTTTATTTCCCTGAGTGCCCTTGATGCAAAGGTGTACAAATATTCAGGTGGAGATAACATATTGAAAGTCACCAAATGTTATCTTATTGTGATTAGAAGTGACTTAAGTTTGACCGATGGTCTTTACTACCTTCAGGTTCTACCATTTCAGGTAATGCTACTGCATTTATTTTAAATAATTCTGATTGTGATGCTGCTAAATTTTGGCATATGCGTCTTGGACATATGAGTGAACTGTTTGGCAGAGTTAAATAAGAGAGGTCTTTTTGATGGATATGAAACTGGTAAATTAAAATTTTGTGAGATTTGTATCTTCGGCAAGCACAAGAGGTGAAGTTCAACACTTCGATTCATACAACTGAGATTGCCCTTTCGAAGAGGTGAAGTTCAACACTTCGATTCATACAACTGAGATCGCCCTTTAATTCGAGGTTCGTTGGTTTGCTAGTTGTAGCTTGCCTTTTCAGCTTTTTGACTTGTACAACATCACTAATGAGTTGAATGTTTCCATTCATGAAGTTTGGGACGGTACCCATCTGAGATTGCCCTTTAGAAGAGGCATCTTCTAAAGGTCAATCTCAGCTGGGTTCAAAAAACTGAAAAGGCAAGCTACAGCTAGCAAACCAACGAACCTCACAAAATGTCACCGATTTTCCATTACCCACTAGTCACTGACAGCCCATCACCACATCTTTGCATTCCCACAAGATGCCCTTCTAGAGAGATGAACCCCACAAGAAATTTTAGATTACTTCTTTAGTGATCTAAAACATCTTATATTAGTCTTGGGGGGGGGGGGGGGTGTATAATTTAGATGGGGACAAAAGCTGGAAGCAAGCTATTGACTATAAGCACAAAACCTGAGAGCGCACTATAATTTAGATGGGGACAAAAACGTCTTATATTAGTTTACATAGGTAGAACTTCTAATCTAAGAGCTCAGCAAGGAAATATTATGGTATCTCATGTTAGGGATACTCAAACCCCCAAACTCTCTTTTCATGCTCACCATATCCCGAGAATATACAACTATAAATACTAGCAAGGCAGGCTCTAATGAGCACCACTCTCCTTAAATAGGGGAGAAGTCTACCTCTCCAACTAGCTGCTCTCTTGATATGCTTGTCAACGAACTAGTTGGGCATCCTCCTTTTTAACTTGATATTTTTTCGGCAAAGGTCCCTTGGTACCTAATAGGAATTTCACTGGATTTGCAACAAAAAATTTGAGCAAACAATAGAATATCAATTTTGTCAATATTCATAGGAACGAGGTTACTTTTATGCATTTAGTCTCATTACAGAGATTTGCTCAAACAAGGCTAACTTTCATTTCATTGTAAGGGTCATTTCTTTACTATTTTTATAAAAATTAGAGTGTTGTGCGCATAATGCAGACTGATAGCCCTCAGCCCTAAAATCAGATAGGAGCTCAAGAATGATACCATGGCCAAAACATTTAGTAAGCATCTTAGTAATAGAGTTCGTGAGAAAGTTAAAATGGATATGCAAGCGAGGATCTTCCTGTTGTAAGCCTTTCCCCATTTCAAAGAAATGGTTGTCACAATCTCAATGCCCTGGGGAATAAGGGTTCTTCTTTGTATTATTTTTTTGCTAAAGCCCCTTTGATAAAGCATCCTATCTAAAAATTCCCAATCTACTCTGACATACACTTTCCCGTAATCCAACTTTAAGATCAAGCCATCCCCTTTCTTTCTGCGCACCTCATGAATAATTTCATGGGAACTAACTATGCTATCAAGAATTACCGCCCTTTGATAAAAGCGGTCTGGTTGTTAGAGATAAGTCTATCCATAGATTTTTTTCCCATATTGAAAGAACAAGCCTTGGATAAAAATTTGAAACCACAATTCACGAGGGCAATAGGCATGTATTTTTCTACATGAGCGGAATCAACTTCTTTGGGGATGAGGACTACAGTTGCAAAGTTCACGCCATATAGGTCACCGTGGCCTGTATCACATCTTGAAATAGATTACATACCACTCTTTATCACCTTCCATAATTTTTCGTGGAAGGGACTAAAAACCAATATGAGCCTAGGGAACGTTCTGCATAAGAGCTGAAAGCAAGCACCTTAATCTCCTCCTCACATAAATCTCCATCTAACATTTAACTTTTTTTCTCTTGGTTGACCATGTCACGTGCTCCAAAAAATCTTCCACAAAATGGACTGGATTTTATCTTCCTTGCAAAGACGGTTTTTTATTAAAATCTACAGCACCCTTAAGCGTATCGGCGTGTTATACACCATATCCTCGGGACCCTCTAAGGGGTAATCATTCCATCCCATTTGATTAGCAACATGGAAATACAATGTGGCTCCATCCCCCTCAAGAAGTTAAAATATTGTCTCAGTTTAATTTATTCCATTTTCCAAATTTTTTTGAGCTCAACACTAATGTGCTTCATTTTATCACATTCTTATTGTAGCAAGGTTTGAGTTCACTATATCCAAACAGTTATATTCTTCCACTTGGTCCCTTTTTCTGCTTCTTTAGCTGCTTCGATGTTAATACACCTTCCTCATTTGCTTTCTAGAGATCTAGTTTTGAAGTTCCACACGTCTACAGGACCAGTTAAAGACAAGGAGAGTTTTAGGAATTTGAAATAATTTGCGCACAACCATCCACCTCCAATCACCTCAAATCCAAAGATATTTCTAGGTGGAGAGGAATTGACCCAAGTGTAAACTAATAGACCAGTGTCGTCACTAACTATTCTACCTAAAGCAGAAAAGTTTGCCAAGGCGATCATCCCAACAAGTAGACATGAAATCCTAGCTAGGGTAGCCATAACTAAATTTCCCTGATTATTCGGCCATGTAAACTACCTATTGGTCAGCTTGAGTTCTATGAGCCCATCACCATTTCTCATATCATTAAAATTGCTAGATTATGCATTATCAATTCCCCCTTGTTCTTGACTACACAATATTTAGTGAGATTAAAATCCCCACTAATAAAGATAGAACAATACATCTAGTACATATCTCAGTAATTTCATCAATAAAACTTTGTTTTCTCCTCACAACTAGAGCTGCACACCACAAGGAAGCACAAATTAAACCACCATCTTTGTTCCAATGGAACATGAGACAAAGAAGGTCGTAATGGACCAATAATTCAGTTTAAACTCATCATCACAAATACCCAAAAGAACACCTCATGGAGTACAACTAGCAGTCAACCAATTCCAAAAAACCTCAATTATTGCCTAATAAGTTCAAAAGCCCGGGCTTCCTTCTTATTTCCAACAAAGCAATAATTTGTGGAGCATGCACCATCAAGGCAACAAGCTCGACCTTGCTAGGGTTATTCAACCTTCTATTGTTTCATATGATTTTATCATGATAATAACTGTTTTTATATAATTTGTGAATTTTGTGTTGTAAACCATCACTTTTCTAAATTCATGCTTAATTTCCTCACATTCATCGAAATGACTTTCATGACAAAATTCTAATGAATGGTCAGAAATATATTCATGTCCGACATGCAATTTAGTGTTTTTCAAATTTTCCTCTAGCACATTTTCCAGAGTAAGATCAATTTAGCACGAAGGAAATCATTTGGATGATTATGTTTCAAAGCACACATCCTAGCAATCTCGATCTCTTTAAATTCATCGAAGTTGCGAGCAATATTCACATTGTTATTTTCTAAATGCACCTTAACTAGAGAAGATTATGTGCTAGATTAGAATTGCAAATAGTCGCGAAGGGTTTTTTAGATTACTATTTTACCTTTTGGAGTAGATTTTTACAGATTCTTCATCTCCACGAGGGAAACAACTCTATTGAGCACTTTAACCCCATCTCTCACGATTCTTTTGCTTTTGCCTTGTAGGTTACACAAAAACATTAGCTTTCTCTTTTGCCTCCATCATTTATCTTGTTCCCTTTCAAACTCCGAATTGCAATGCTTCATCAGGAGTTGGAAATTTAGAATTATGCACCTGTGTCTCCCCATTGTCCATTGGCACTGTGCACTTTGTGTGACAAATCATGTAAGTTACTTTGATTTTCTTCAATAATAACAGTAGCCACCCAGGGATATCTCCAATTCTGGTTGCATCACTTTTTTCCCTGTAGCAACCATATTCCTTTTGCTACCTTTAGAGTTCTCCCCCTTGTTCCTAGTATTGCTACCTGACATGATTTACGTCCTACAAATTTTTGATGGTACAATCCACCTCAGGCATCTTCATGTTATCATTAGAGTTCACTAGATTAAAGTCAACCAGATCTTGAAAACTATTGCAGTTGTTATTTGCAGCACATGACTTAATTAACGCATCCTCTTTTCGTAGGAATGTGAGGAGAAATGATAAGGGACATTTTAGTACCCCCATTACCACCACCATCATGCATATCTTTCGATCTGTCACCCTTCTCATCCTATTTCTTCGGTGCTAGGAGTTCATCATCATGAAAGTCATACTTTTAATCATCACATGATCTGCAGGGTCCTCGACTAGCTCCTCATCCCACTTACTTATCAATAAGGCATATAATTCGTTTTAATTTCCATGACCCTTTCCAGAGGAATTTTGGTTGGATCCAAAGGACTTGAAGATTCCATCGCAATCAAGTAGCATCCCAGAACACTTCTGTGTGAAATGACCTCACAAGTACACAATCGCAAAAAAGTACACAATCTAGGAGGAATCTCCCTGATTTGGACTGACACCTAAATTAGCTCCCCATCATCATGAAGATCACCATCCTAGGCTAGAATCTTCACATTAACTCTCCCAACATCACTACCTTTCATCTGATTGTTTGAGGGAAGTTGTGCCAAATAACGGACCATTTTATTTCCAGGAAATCTGACCAAATATTACTTATACTCCAAACTTTTCACCTACCAAGGTCAGCTGGTATCCCAAACTTCAGAAATTCTTTCTTCAATATAATCCATCAATATATCGCCATATTTAACCATCACAATTCCATAGTTGTTGAAGTTAATCCACTGGTTAGAATTCTCCCTCGTCACATTTACATGGTGACATCTCAAACCCCTATTGGAACTCCCAATATATTAAGCATCCGACATGACCCCCCAACCCAATTAAGGTAGTTGTCCATATGGTGGCCCGGAATAAATCATTTTCAGCTTGAGGCAATTTCCAACATAGTGGCATAGATCGTTGTAGTTGAAACATATGTCATTCCTATAGAGCGGCTCAATTGCCTATACCTCAACATTTTGAATAAGTTGTTGATGGCCTCTTCAGGTTGCTTCAGTATCACCCACTACTAGGGAAATGCTTATAGGTAGGGCATCAGCAGTAGCGCAGCGTCGGGGGGGGGGGGGGGGGGTGGGGGAGATCCACATCGTTCTGTACCCAGAATACTCCCATGCTATGTACTTGGACTCATCGAAGAACATCAAGAAAAAAGATTACACGCACATAAAGAGTGTTCTCGATAGTGCCCTATTAACCTTCAGCCAGTCTGGTGGATATATCAAGGTGAAAAACCACAGGAAGAACGGGCTTGGCTTTCGGCCATAAGACCGATTTCTACTACATCCAGCAACTGTACAACAGTAAGGCTGATGGATTCTACCTCATGCATCACCTACTCGAGTACGGAAGGGATAATCAACGCCTTCCCATGTCAGCTACTACCAACGATGCCGAGATTGTCAACTGGGCCACAAGCATAGGAAAAACACCGGATCATCGAATCTGAGCTGAGTTTTATCACGTACAGTGTGAACTTGCCCAAGTGATCATGAAGCAGGTCCTCGAACCAACATGGATGTTCTACCATGGGCCAATTATGTGGGATGATGTCCGAGCACTGCTACTCGCTCAGCGTGTGGACCTGAAGCTTTTCAAGAAGCTCGGGTGCTTCCTCCCTGACTATGACGATTGGACCGCCGACATGGAGGACTGATTTGTCGATGACAATGTGTCAATACTATCTTTCTATGGCAAAACTTTGAATTTATGCATGGCGAAACTATGTGATGTAATTAAACCGTCCTCCTGAACTAGCGTAGATCGCTCTAGTTAATTAGTTCGGGTATGAGGAACTTCGTTATTTATGTTTACTATAGGTTGCTTGTATTTTGCTAATTATGCCTCTTTGTTTTCTGAAGTACATTATGTTGCATATTATCGTTGAATTCATCAACTGACGATGCAGGTACATAGATCAAAGATGGCGAAGGACTGCTACGCCGTGTTCGTTGGGAGGGTTCCAGGAGTATACGACCACTGGCCAGACGCTCAGGCCTAGGTGGACAAGTACCCAGGTGCTAGCCACAGAGGGTTCGATAGCAAAGCCGAAGCGGAAAGTAGTTACTTGAAGTGGACGCTCTGGCAAGAGCGGGAGCGAAACCGCCGGTGCCTCAAGAAGTACTACATAGTCGTGCTCTTGCTCATGCTGATCGCTCTTCTCTTCTACGTCATGGTTTAGATAGAGATGATGAAACTTGTGTGTGTGCTATGGCCATGTTGTTGCACTTATTCGAGACATGACATGACATGTGTATCGCTATTTTCGAGATGTGATGATATTTGTGTTGAGTAATGATGATGATGATGATGATGATGATGATGATAATGGTATGACGAGACTACTTTATGTGTATGATATGATGAGAAGAGTGTATGTTTATTATGATCTAATGAAACAGAGTATGCACAAATACATCACAAATACGTAGAGGGGGAACAAATCTGTGAAAGAGGGAATACTAGTAGTAGCGCTGGATTAGCAGCGGCGCTTGCTTTGTTGCAGCGCTACAGATAGGTAGTAGTAGAGCTCGTCCTGGCAGCGCTACTGCTAACCATACTTACCAGTAGCGCTGGTCAGGGCAGCGCTACTGCTACAACTTAGCTGTAGCGCGTTAGCAGTAGCGCTGGACCCAGCGCTACTGCTATAGGTATTTCAAGCGCTACTAGTAGGCTTTCTCCTAGTAGTGACCTAACATATAGGATCTTGTGATGGCGGGTCCCTCTTGCACCCCTGAGCATGTTGCGGTGGTGGAAGTTGTTGAGGCACCACCCGAGCAACTGGCAAAGGACCAAGAGGCGGTGGTTGCAATGGTCAGAGACGGGTTCAAAGTTCCTAACTATGCTCTTTGGCCCATTCCTAGGGTATGTGCATCCGAATGAGATGGAGCACCCTACACCGGGAGGGGGTGGCAAGGCTAGGCCACGGGCATGTTCGATGTTGTCATTTAAATGTATGAAAAATCATACGAGGCCACAACTTCACGTGACCTGGCACATGTGTGATAATATGTGCCTTGAAGGGTGCGGTAAAAATCTAGGAGCATTTCACTTGAAGTCTTCATGGAGACTGTGTAGAAACTAGACCGTCTCACAGGAAGGAACAAGGTTTCGAGAGGGAAAGGGTCGGACTTGTGAAGGAAATGTGGGGGTCGTTCTTCTATTGGTATGGAAACTTTTTCTACACTCAACATAGGTCATCACATGACACGTGTCAGGTCCTGGCTCTTTTCAAGGCCCACCTACTATATTCAGTACAATAATTACATTTCTAAGATTTGAATGGCGAAAATTCAAGATCTGCACTAGAGCCACATGACCTCATGGTTGGACATCGGTTGGAAGTTCCTACCTATGGTCTTTGTCCCGTGCCTAGACCATGTGGATCCAAACGAGAGGGAGGGACCGACACCGGTTGGAGGGAAGCAAGGTTAGGTCACCGAAAGCATGATATTGTCATTTTAATTCATGTAAAATCATACAAGACCAGTAATTCACGTGACCTAGCATAGTGTCATCATATGTATCCTGCAGGGTGTGGTAAAGATACAAGGGCATTTTGTGATATACTTCACAGAGGTTATGGTATATGCTAAAGAAATTGATTTTTTTTGCTATATCATGGAAAATGGAGTACATATATAGCACTTGAGTTTAGCATTATTGATAACAGAAATAAAGAATAGGGAAGAGAAAGAAAAGGAAAGGAAAAAACAAAATAAAAGGAAGATAAGAAATGATATGATGAAATTGGAAGAAGAGGAAATAAAAAATGCTATGATGTGGTATGGATCAATAGCTATTGCCATGTGATGCTAATTGATGATCATTTTTATGATAAAAATGTGTTTCTCTTTCTATATTCATTAGGGGGGAGGGGCGTAAATTACACTTACAAACAATAAATTCAAACTAGTTCATTCTTGGTGAATCTCCATGTGTGTTTGGAATAAGATAATAGCACACAGGTTAGGGTCACCTTGCTGCATATGTGTTGACTTTCATCGCGACGAGGTCTTCTTTGTAAGAGATGTTCCGGAGGAAGGAGCCCGACTGTTGTCATGGGGGGGCACGATCTGCTTGCCTAACTCATGTGAGACATCAGGAGGGGGCGGGCTCGACCATCACTGACAGTATGAATACAAGTGATGGAATTCCCACCATACAACCACTTGAGAAATGAAGAGAGCCTCGACGAACTGAAAGTCAACCAATATGCAACAAGGCGACCCTTACCTGTGTCAAGTTGTAGAATGCGGGGGTTCTAGGTTAGGCATTTCGTGGAAAGGGGTTAGGGGTTTAGGGTATGGATCACTCGAGGTCGAAGGCGTCCCTAACCCTTAATTTTCCTCGACATCGAAGGACTATTATATTGTATTTTATCTGAATCAATGAATGTTGTCCACCAAAACTATAGGACTGCTCTGTTCGTAAGTCCAACATGATATATGTTATCATGGGGCCCTCTAGTTTCATTGTTCCCTAGATATTTTTTCATGTGGACTAACAAACCACCCTCGTATCAGATGTAGCAAACATGTGATACTGGAGTTGTTTGTGAACCAAAATCAATGAAAATCTCGGGAACTGTCAAGCTACAGCCTCTTAACAGTAATGTATATGATGTTGGACATTTTGAAATATGAACAAAATAATTTTGCAATGTGTATGAGCGGCCCTTTGTGATGCAAATCAAATATAAACAATTCTTTGTTGTTTGATACTGAGGTTATACTTTCTTTGTCAAAGAGCAAACATTCTCCATTCCTAACGCATAGCAGTTTTCATATGATGGAAGAAGAGACAAGCTTTCAGTATTTTTGAAGCTTAGAGTCCTTCGTACTCGTACTCGCAAATTCCTTGAAGAAACTAGTACGGAAAAGAATCCTATTCAAACGATCCTACTCCCAAAGTGACAGATTTTCATCTAGAATGGGCTTACTGTGAACCATTTTTTACATCGTGAATATTTTTGAAGTCCATACATATTTTTTAATTAATGAACATTTTTCCAATTCAAATTTTATTTTTACAACTCACAATATTATTTATTTATTTTACATAAAAGGCCGAAATAAACAATTCAGTTAAAAACCGGCCAAAGAAAACCCGACAAAAACCGTCATAGAATGGCTCGCCCCAAGCGTACGAGCGCTTGAAAGAGCAACTATCCCTAGGTGGTTTTGGTAATTCATAACAACATATAGCTCATTAGCTAATGCTATTCCAAGATAAATATTTCAGGAAAGCTCAATGAATGGCATGGCATGGATGATGAAAGTGGATCCCTAAAAATATCAAGGACAAAGGATTGGCTCAAGCTCAAAAGCTCAAGACTCTACATTTTACATTTTAGTGATCCAAGATCACATTGAGTCTATAGGAAAAGGCAATACTATCAAGGAGGGATGAGGTGTTGCTTAATGAGACTTTTGCTTCATGTGCTTAATGATATGCTCCAAAACCCTCCACTACTTTCTCACATCCACATATGACCTAAACCTGAAGTCAAACTCGGCCCCACCGATTCTTTATATCCGGCGCCACCGAGTTCAGATGTCATAGCCACTGCCACAAACCCTAGGCAAATCGGTCTCACCAATAGGGATCTCGGTCTCACCGAGATGGGATTGCAATTTCTCTGTTTCCCTTCGTAACGTTTCGGTCTAACCGAAGTGAACGATCGGTCCCACCGAGATTGCAATGTAAACTCTCCGTTTCCCTTTCGTAACTTTTCGGTCTCACCGAAAGAGCGAATCGGTCCCACCGAGTTTACCTGACCAACTCTCTGGTTAGCTAATTACCAAATTCGGTCCCACTGAGTTTGTGTAATCGGTCTCACCGAGATTATGTTATGCCCTAACCCTAACCATATCGATCCTACCGAGTTGCATATCGGTCCCACCGAAAACCCTAACGGTCACTAGGTTTACTAAATCGGTCCGATCGAGTTTGATGATTCGGTCCCACCGAGTTTGGTAAATTGTGTGTAACGGTTAGATTTTGTGTGGAGGCTATATATACCCCTCCACCTCCTCTTCATTCGTGGAGAGAGCCATCAGGACAAACCTACACTTCCAACTTACCAGTTCTGAGAGAGAACCACCTACTCATGTGTTGAGGCCAAGATATTCCATTCCAACCATATGAATCTTGATCTCTAGCCTTCCCAAGTTGCTTTCCACTCAAATCTTCTTTCCTCCAAATCCAAATCCTGTGAGAGAGAGTTGAGTGTTGGGGAGACTATCATTTGAAGCACAAGAGCAAGGAGTTCATCATCAACACACCATTTGTTACTTCTTGGAGAGTGGTGTCTCCTAGATTGGCTAGGTGTCACTTGGGAGCCTCCGACAAGATTGTGGAGTTGAACCAAGGAGTTTGTAAGGGCAAGGAGATCGCCTACTTCGTGAAGATCTAGTGCTAGTGAGGCAAGTCCTTCGTGGGCGACGGCCATGGTGGGATAGACAAGGTTGCTTCTTCGTGGACCCTTCGTGGGTGGAGCCCTCCGTGGACTCACGCAACCGTTACCCTTCGTGGGTTGAAGTCTCCATCAACGTGGATGTACGATAGCACCACCTATCGGAACCACGACAAAAACATCCGTGTCTCCAATTGCGTTTGAATTCTCCAAACCCTTCCCTTTACATTCTTGCAAGTTCCATGCTTTATTTTTTGCTGCCTATATACTCTTTGCATGCTTGCTTGAATTGTGTGAAGATTGCTTGACTTACTTAAAGATAGCTAAAATCTGCCAAAGTCTAAAATTGGGAAAAGGTTAAGTTTTTTAATTGGTCAAGTAGTCTAATCACCCCCCCCTCTAGACATACTTCAAGGTACTACAAGTGGTATCAGAGCTTTGGTCTCCATTTGCTTTGATTTCCATAACTTTTTGTGGTCATAGCCTTGGTTTCACAACCTAGGAGAGTATGGCGTCTAGCGAGGGAAATTATCACCGTAGAGGTCCTTACTTTGATGGCACTAATTTTTCTAGTTGGAAGCATAAGATGAAAATGCATATTCTTGGACATAACCCCACCGTTTGGGCTATTGTGTGTATTGGCTTGCAAGGTGATTCTTTGATGGGAGAGAACCGAACCATGATGCTAGTGCGGAAGAGTTGAAGATGTTGCAATACAACGCTCAAGCTTGTGATATCCTCTTCAACAGATTGTGCCCCGAAGAATTCAACAAAATCAGCCGTCTTGAGAATGCAAAGGAAATTTGGGATACTTTTGATTGATATGCATGAAGGTACCGACTCCGTCAAGGAATCCAAGTTGGATGTGCTCCAAAGTCAGCTTGACAAGTTCAAAATGAAGGATGGTGAAGGTGTCGCTGAAATGTACTCTAGGATTGCTCTTATCACAAATGAGATTGCCGGCTTAGGAAGTGAAGAGATGACCGATTTGATTCATCATCAAGAAGATCCTAAGAGCATTGGATGGAAAATATGATACCGTGTGCACATTGACCCAAATGATGCCAAATTACAAAGATCTCAAGCCAACGGAAGTCACTGGAAGAATTGTTGCTCATGAGATGTCACTCAAGGATAAGGAGGAACTTCACAACAAGTCAAGTGGTGCTTACAGAGCCTCATGTGAAGCCCCACATCATCAAGTGAGAAACAAACCTTCAATGAAGAATTGAGCTTAATGGTGAAGAACTTCAACAAATTCTACAAGAGTAGAAGCAAAGAAAGAAGCTCTAAGTCAAGGTCCTACAATGACAAAAGATCTTCTAGTAGAGAGCGCAATTGCTACAATTGTGGGAGACCCGGACACTATTCCAATGAGTGTACGGCACCTGTAACGCCCCGAGACCGACGCTGCAGACGCCTTCCATGTTTTGCGTAACCGTCGTGTGTTTTATTTTGTTATTATTGCATTTCATCATGGCATCATGCGCATTGCATCCACATGGTTTTCATAAAACTTGCTTTCGCTCGTCGTTGACCGTTTCAGACCAATCGGTTTTTTTCCGCTTCCCTCTTGTCCGTGTCGGCCTAACCCCCCTTTGCGTGCGTGTCCGAAACTTGTCGGACCCAACTCGAGCAGTCATGACCGTTGGATCCGGATCATCCCCAAACATCTATAAAGTATCTCCGTTTTCTTATTTAGGCTACCTAACCTATTTTTCTCCGCTGCTCGACACGATCGTAGGGATGAGGTATCCCCTAACCTAAATTCATCTGATATAAATATCAGTCTAACCCTAGATCCTAGGGGCCTGTCCCATCATTCCCTTTCGGCCGCCGCCACTCTCTCATCGGGATCCTCCCCGATCCACCCACCTCCTCTCCCTTGAATTCCCCATCGGGCCAACCCCAGCCTTTCCCGAGCGCAGCCGCGCCCGAGGCCCCAAGCAACCCTGCCGCCCCGGCGACCTTGCCGCCGGCGACTGACCCGCATGGTCCAGGCCTCTTCCCCCGCCTGTTCCCTCCTTCCCTTTCTAGCTCCCTCCTTTCTCTCATGGCCGCCGCTTGCTGTCTCTTTTTCACAGCACCAGAGGCCATGAACGTCGCCGCCCCTTGGGAAGTCGCTGCCGTCGCCGCTCCCTGCGTCAGCCCCGCCATGGACACCGTGGAGTTTCCTCCGCTCCGGAGCTCCTTCCTCGACGCCGAGCTCGCCAAGCCCCGCCGCCAGGGACCTCCTCTGCGCCCCGTTGACCCGCGCCCGTCCGCCTCGGAGCCGGCCTCCACCGCCTCCTCCCGAATCTGCTCCGCCTCGCCTCTACCGGACCAGAGCAGCACCGGACCAACAGGACCGTGCCCTTCCTCTCCATGGCCTCGCTTCTGCTTCGAGCAGACGAACAACAGCGACCGCCGCGTGCTTCCTTTGCATCGACACGACCGCGCCAAGTCCGCCGCTGTCCTCTGCATCGGTCACTGCCCTCCATGGAGCCCAAGTCGCGCCGCTGGAGCTCCATCCCCGCACCCGATCTGCTACAAGCCGCGCCGCCGGCCAAGTCCCTCGACCCACCGACCAGAGCCACCTCCTCTTCGCCCGTTGACCGAGGCCCAGTCCCACCTCACCGATCTGGAGCCGGCCCATCTCTCCCCCGCGGCCTGCTGTCTCCACCGACCTGGGCCAAGCCCCAATGTGAGCAGCCCAATTCCATCAGATTCGGCCTGCCATGTTTTTTCCCTGTTCCGGGCGAATTTGTCTATTTATCCAGTGTTTAACAGATTTGCAGAAAAACCCTCATGTTCATGCATTTAATAACTCACAAATGGTGCATCGGATTAAAATGTTTTATATATGGAAAATGCTTAGTTTTTCATCTAGTTTCATAATCTGCTACTTTCATCTATCTTAAAATGTTTAAAATGCTGTTTGTTTAAATTTGCATATAAATGCCATGTTAAAATGATTTATTTTATAACTAATTAACCGTAAGTTGGAATTTAATAAACTTTATATGTAAATGGGGTGGAAAAATGCCTAGTTTAACATGGTGACATCACTTTGCATGTTTAACAACTCTAAAATTATGTATAGGGCAGAACAGTACCAAATTCATATTATGCATATGAGGAGTTTTCCGGAATTGTTGTTTGTTGTTTCCGGCCTCATTTAAACTTGCCTAAATAGGTGGTTTGCTCACACTTCACCTCTTGCCATGTTTAATAACATTTAATGTGTTGGGTACATAACCGAGAGAGAACTAAATAATTGATGTGGTGTTTCGTCAATATGCAACTCGTTGCATATTGGGCTCCATTTAACTTGTAGTTTTGTTTGTGCATATTGCCATGCCATGCTATTTATGGGACCCCCTTGACAGTTCGTTTTGAATAAGACTCCTCCAGCAAGGCCCAACCTTGGTTTTACCATTTGCCACCTAAGCCTTTTTCCCTTGGGTTCTGCAGACTCAAGGGTCATCTTTATTTTAAACCCCCGGGCCAGTTCTCCTTCGATTGCTGGTCCAAACCGAGCGATGTCCGGCGCCCCCTGGGCAATCAGGGTCTATGCCAACCCGACGTCTTGCTCATCCGGTGTGCCCTGAGAACGAGATATGTGCAGCTCCTATCGGGATTTGTCGGCACATCCGGGCGGCTTTGCTGGTCTTGTTTTATTACTGCCGAAATGTCTTGTAGCCGGGATTCCGAGACTGATCGGGTCTTCCTGGGGAGAAGGAATATCCTTCGTTGATCGCGAGAGCTTATCATGGGCTAAGTTGGGACACCCTGCAGGGTATTATCTTTTCAAAGTCGTGCCCGCGGTTATGAGGCAGATGGGAATTTGTTAATGTCCGGTTGTAGAAAACCCGAAGTTGAGCTTAATTAAAATACATCAACCGCGTGTGTAACCGTGATGGTCTCTTCTCGGTGGAGTCCGGGAAGTGAACACGGTGTTGGAGTTATGTTTGACGTAGGTTGTTCTAGGATCACTTCTTGATCATAGTTGTTCGACCGTGCTTTTGCCTCCTCTTCTCGCTCTCTTTTGCATATGGTAGCCACCATATATGCTAGTCGCTTGCTGCAGCTCCACCGCATACCTTTACCCTTCCCATAAGCTTAAATAGTCTTGGTCTCGCGGGTGTGAGATTGCTGAGTCCCCTTGACTCACAGATACTTCCAAAACCAGTTTGCAGGTGCCGATGAAACCGTGCAGGTGACGCATCCGAGCTCAAGGAGGAGCTCGATGAAGATCTTGTTCATTGTGTTGTTTCGTTTCAGTTGATCAGTAGTGGAGCCCAGTTGGGACGATCGGGGATCTGTGTAGCATTTGGGGTAGCTTTCTTTTATTTTGGTTCCGTAGTCGGACCTTGATTGTATCTGTATGATGTAATGCTTTACTCATGTATTGTGTGAAGTGGCGATTGTAAGCCAACTATGTATCTCTTTCCCTTATGTATTACATGGGTTGTGTGAAGATTACCTCACTTGCGACATTGCTTTCAATGCGGTTATGCCTCTAAGTCGTGCTTCGACATGTGGGAGATATAGCCGCATCGAGGGCGTTACAAGTTGGTAATCAGAGCCATCCCCGACTTAGGAGCCCCTGCTTGATTGTTTGCTGGCGTTGTTGAGTCTAGAACAAAAATGTTTTGAGTCTTAGGATTATATATCGGAGAGTAGGATTCTTTTTACTCCTCAGTCCCTTCGTCGCTCTGGTGAGGTCTCCTGACGTAGAAGTTTTGACTCTTTCTCTTCTCAAATTTCACTAAAAATTTTTTTAGGATCATGCGGGTATCTTGGAATCGTTCCGATGGTTTTGTGACGAGAACATTGTTCTTGGTGCCTCCTGTCATTTAGGGGTTGTGGCAGTGTCCCGGGGAGTTGAGCTCCGAGGTGTTGTCGTCACAATTTTATCGTTGCAGTTCTGGAATACCTGAGCTTTGCCGACATCGAAAATCTCTTTTGTACAGTTGTTGGTGAGATAACTCCGATAACCCAAAGATCTTTGGGCGAGTTCGGGAGTATTGCCATAGCTCGTATAACGGATGCTTTTCGAAGGTTGAGGTAAACGATTTCCGAAGGTTTCTTGGTTATGTGTTGAAGGATGGATATAGCTGGATCTAGGTATTGTTAGTTTGGGTGATATATTTTTGTGTCCCCTGTATCCCCAACACCTGATTGCATAACCAGAAAGTTTCGGGAGTTTATAAGTGGGAATTCAAGTATTTCATAGGATATCTTTCCAACAGACACATGATACAATATGGGATCTATCATATGTTTGTTTCCGGCTTATTCTGCAAGCCAATCCTTTGTTTTTGTTTTGTTTTTGTGGTATTCGAGTTGCTTCAATACCAAGTGTTGATTCCATACCTTATTCTAAACGGTGTTCTCATATTTCTATGTGGATGCTAATCCTTCTTGTTCATCAAGGTCGTCTTTTCAATCCTTTCCAACCGTGTGCTTCTCTCCAATTAAATCCGGTCATTCCAACATTCGCAAGATCAATTCTAAGCTTTTTCTCAACGGTGTTCATTTCATCCGACCCAAGTTGCCTTTGTTTTCCCACCCTCCCACCCCTTTTTTCTTCGTGGACTCAGATTTCTTAATCAAGTATCCATTTTATTGAGTGAAGTTTCTTCATTCTTCTCCTTTAATGTTTTATCCGGTGATTTCTCATGAAGACGCTAAGGAAGCTTCAACCTTATCATTGTTCCATTCTAATTTTCTTCTCCGGTGGATTTAATTCAAGATTTTGGTGTTGATCTTATCCCTTTTTCCTCTTTTCACAATGCTTTCCCATTCCGATGCACCAATTAATCATTCACTTCTCGCTATTCATTCGGTTGGGAGTGATGAAGATATCTCAGAAGATTCAAGTTTCCATTCTCAATTCACTCAAGTTCTTTTGAGGATGCTATCTCATTCAAGCCATTTAATTCAACCGGTGCAATCTCTCTTTTCAAGAAATCGTTCAACAGTGGTTCTTTTGAGTGGGCCCTAACCCACAGGTCTTTTTCCAGGATCTTACCTGACTCTTCTAATTTATCCGGAGCGATTCTCAAATTCTTTCAAAGTTTGACGTAAGTATGAATTTCATCAGTCATATGCCTTTGTCCAAGATCTTCCAAATTCTTTCATCGATGGGTCAACCTTCTATTTTTCATTCCGGAGTGCCTCAACAATTCATGGTGGTGTTTCTCGTCGTCATTCTCGAATTTTGAATACCAAAGAAGAGTTTCTCTTAAATCTTGCTCCATTCTCTTCAAGATTCATGGTTCTAGTTTGATGCCATCCTCTCATAATTGTTTTAGATTGTGAGAATTCTTTTCACCCATCCGGAGCAATTCAGGAGTCTTTTCAGTTTGATTCTTCGGAGCCCATCATCTCAGAATTATTCATTCCAGTTTTCAGCTCTCGTTCTCCAAATCATACTGGTGCATCATTCAAGTATTATCTAATCAGCTCGGGATCTCTGCGTTCACTTGTATCTAAATTCTCTCAAGTATCTTGGTTCATTTTCTAATTCTTCCCGGTGTTTCTTTATCTTTTCTTCGTTCATTTTCAATTCTTACGGCGGTTTGTTCAAGATTCCTCTCCCTATGTTCTCATATTAATTTATTCGTTGTTTCAATCCTACCGGTGGTTCGTTGAAGACCTTCCCAAGTTTGCGCCATATCTATCTTAATCCTCTCCACGAGAATAAGTAGTATGCCAAATCCATTGCTTGCCATAAATCTAAATTGGTGAAGGATACGCATAACATAATTCTTGTTCTTGTTTCATCCAAGTGATTGATTCAGTCTTCCGGAGTTCGTAATGGTATCAATTTCTCAGTTCTAAGTTGTTCATCTCTTCTTTCCAGAGTTTGTTCATCATATCACATTCTCGGTCCGAGATGCTTCATCTTTTCTTTCCGGAGTTCAAAGTTTTCTCGGTTATATCATTTCAAAGCTTCATCTTATCACTGCAAGGCTTCACCTTGTGTTTTCAACTTCTCTTTCTTTTATCATCCTTTTCTTACCGGAGTTCTTCATGGAGGCTCTACATGGTGCTTCGTCAAGGATTCTTTTCATTCTTCAATTGTTCATCAAGATTTCTCTCGGAGTTAAGATCCGTCAAGCCATACTTCAAAATAAACATGGTGTTCCAACACATGTTTTGTCTTGAGGAGTTCAAGCATTCTTCATCTTGCATTCCAAAGTGCAATTCTTTCTATCATTATCTTTTGAGGTGGTGTTATGTCATTCTTGACAATTTCCCTTCGTGTTTCTTGATTCACAAGTTGTCAGGAATGAGATATTTAAATCCATCATTTCTCTTCGTTCACGAGATCTTTTCAACCCAACAATTTATTCGTTGGTGTTATCTTGGTATAGATTTCACTTAAAGCCTTCCCTAAGGAATGTTGCTATTATGGTGCTTATCAATGATCCAAGTTTTCCTCCTATCCTCTCAATGAAAGATGTTTTCATCTCCGTGTTGCTCTCAATCCAATCATTTGTTTCCGTTGGTGGCAGAAGCTCACCTCATAATTTTCAGATGTTTCCATAAGCACACTACAAACTTATTCTTTTCATTGCTAGTTTTTCCAACAACTCCGTTCTATCCTTTTAAGGGTGCTTTCCAAACTCATTTGTGGTAGAAGTTGTCATTTTCTTCTCCATAACTTTATTCCAATGATCTAACTTCTATTTCTTCTTCCGGAGGCAGTGTGATGTTGCTCTCTTCACTCATCATCTCGAATTGTGAGGATCATGTTCTTTTCATGATTATCCATTTAACCGGAGTGTTGTGCCCTCTGCTCAAGTTCTTTTCATCTTATCAAGTTTTCTTCTCTTTTCTACCGGAGTGCTGTCCAAATTCTGTCATTCTTGTTCCTTGACTATCTCATCATACCGGGGTGGTCATATTCTTTTCGTTCGTGAAGCTATTTTTTCTCATGTCTCTCAACCTACTAGGTTCTCGAATGTTCCCTGTTCCTCTTTGCTAATGGAGTGTTTGCAATCTCGTTCGCCTCCATTGTATTCTTTCTTTCGATTTGCTCAACCTCTCAAGGTTCGTGGTTTCGCTCGTTTGTTGAAGAAGCAACTTAGCTTTACCTCTTCTCTTCCTCTTCCCCCTTCTCTTTGGTGCCATACTAGATCTCGGGACGAGATCCTCTTGTAGTGGTGGAGTGTTGTAACGCCCCGAGACCGACGCTCCCGACGCCTTCCATGTTTTGCGTAACCGTCGTGTGTTTTATTTTGTTGTTATAGCATTTCATCATGGCATCATGCGCATTGCATCCACATGGTTTTCATAAAACTTGCTTTCGCTCGTCGTTGACCGTTTCAGACCAATCGGGTTTTTTTCGCTTCCCTCTTGTCCGTGTCGGCCTAACCCCCCTTTGCGTGCGTGTCCGAAACTTCTCGGACCCAACTCGAGCAGTCATGACCGTTGGATCCGGATCATCCCCAAACATCTATAAAATATCTCCGTTTTCTTATTTAGGCTACCTAACCTATTTTTCTCCGCCGTTCGATTACGATCGTAGGGATGAGGTATCCCCTAACCTAAATTCATCTGATATAAATATCAGTCTAACCCTAGATCCTAGGGGCCTGTCCCATCATTCCCTTTCGGCCGCCGCCACTCTCTCATCGGGATCCTCCCCGATCCACCCACCTCCTCTCCCTTGAATTCCCCATCGGGCCAACCCCAGCCTTTCACGAGCGCAGCCGCGACCGAGGCCCCAAGCAACCCTGCCGCCCCGGCGACCTCGCCGCCGGCGACTGACCCGCATGGTCCAGGCCTCTTCCCCTGCCCTGTTCCCTCCTTCCCTTTCTAGCTCCCTCCTTTCTCTCATGGCCGTCGCTTGCTGTGTCTCTTTTTCACAGCACCAGAGGCCATGAACGTCGCCGCCCCTTGGGAAGTCGCTGCCGTCGCCGCTCCCTGCGTCAGCCCCGCCATGGACACCGTGGAGTTTCCTCCGCTTCGGAGCTCCTTCCTCGACGCTGAGCTCGCCAAGCCCGCCGCCAGGGGACCTCCTCTGCGCCCGTTGACTCAAGGCCGTCCGCCTGGAGCCGGCCTCCACCGCCTCCTCCGAATCTGCTCCGCCTCGCCTACCGGACCGGAGCAACACCGGACCAGCAGGACCGTGCCCTTCCTCTCCATGGCCTCGCCTCTGCTTCGAGCAGACGAACAGCAGCGACCGCCGCGTGCTTCCTTTGCATCGACACGACCGCGCCAAGTCCGCCGCCGTCCTCTGCATCGGTCACTGCCCTCCATGGAGCCCAAGTCGCGCCGCTGGAGCTCCATCCCCGCGCCCGATCTGCTACAAGCCGCGCCGCCGGCCAAGTCCCTCGACCCACCGACCAGAGCCACCTCCTCTTTGCCCGTTGACCAAGGCCCAGTCCCACCTCACCGATCTGGAGCCGGCCCATCTCTCCCCCGCGGCCTGTTGTCTCCACCGACCTGGGCCAAGCCCCAATGTGAGCAGCCCAATTCCATCAGATTCGGCCTGCCATGTTTTTTCCCTGTAAAGGCGAATTTTTCTATTTATCCAAAGGATTAACAGATTTGCAGAAAAACCCTCATGTTCATGCATTTAATAACTCACAAATGGTGCATCGGATTAAAATGTTTTATATATGGAAAATGCTTAGTTTTTCATCTAGTTTCATAATCTGCTACTTTCATCTATCTTAAAATGTTTAAAATGCTGTTTGTTTAAATTTGCATATAAATGCCATGTCAAAATGATTTATTTTATAACTAATTAACCGTAAGTTGGAATTTAATAAACTTTATATGTAAATGGGGTGGAAAAATGCCTAGTTTAACATGGTGACATCACTTTGCATGTTTAACAACTCTAAAATTATGCATATGAGGAGTTTTCCAAAATTGTTGTTTGTTGTTTCCGGCCTCATTTAAACTTGCCTAAATAGGTGGTTTGCTCACACTTCACCTCTTGCCATGTTTAATAACATTTAATGTGTTGGGTACATAACCGAGAGAGAACTAAATAATTGATGTGGTGTTTCGTCAATATGCAACTTGTTGCATATTGGGCTCCATTTAACTTGTAGTTTTGTTTGTGCATATTGCCATGCCATGCTATTTAAACCGGACATGCATCATACTTGGTTGTGCATCATGCCATGTTTGTGCTTGTTGGTTTACCATGTTGTTTGTTTGTTTCCGGGTTGCTTCTCTCGTTAGCTTCGGTTTCCTTCCGGAGTTGTGAGGATTCGTTCGACTACGTCCGTTTGTATTCTTCATGGACTCGTTCTTCTTCGTTGCAGGATTTCATGCAAGATGACCATACCCTCGAAATCACTTCTATCTTTGCTTGCTAGATGCTCGCTCTTTTGCTATGCCTATGCTACGATGCCTACCACTTGCTATATCATGCCTAACATGTTGCCATGTCAAGCCTCTAACCATCCTTTCCTAGCAAACTGTTGTTTGGCTATGTTACCGCTTTGCTCAGCCCCTCTTATAGCGTTGTTAGTTGCAGGTGAAGATGAAGTTTGTTCCTTGTTGGAACATGTTTACATGTTGGGATATCACAATATCTCTTATTTAATTAATGCATCTATATATTTGGTAAAGGGTGGAAGGCTCGGCCTTATGCCTGGTGTTTTGTTCCACTCTTGTCGCCTCTAGTTTCCGTCATACCGGTGTTATGTTCCTTGATTTTATGCGTTACTTTACGCGGTTGGGTGATTTATGGGACCCCTTGACAGTTCGCTTTGAATAAGACTCCTCCAAAGAAGGCCCATCCTTGGTTTTACCATTTGCCACCTAAGCCTTTTTCCCTTGGGTTCTGCAGACTCAAGGGTCATCTTTATTTTAAACCCCCGGGCCAGTTCTCCTTCGATTGCTGGTCCAAACCGAGCGATGTCCGGCGCCCCTTGGGCAATCAGGGTCTATGCCAACCCGGCGTCTTGCTCATCCGGTGTGCCCTGAGAACGAGATATGTGCAGCTCCTATCGGGATTTGTCGGCACATCCGGGCGGCTTCGCTGGTCTTGTTTTATTACTGCCGAAATGTCTTGTAGCCGGGATTCCGAGACTGATCGGGTCTTCCCGGTAGAAGGAATATTCTTCGTTGATCGCGAGAGCTTATCATGGGCTAAGTTGGGACACCCCTGCAGGGTATTATCTTTCGAAAGCCGTGCCCGAGGTTATGAGGCAGATGGGAATTTGTTAATGTCCGTTTGTAGAAAACCCGGTTGAGCTTAATTAAAATACATCAACCGCGTGTGTAACCGTGATGGTCTCTTCTCGGAGTCCGGGAAGTGAACTCGGTGTTGGAGTTATGTTTGACGAGGGTTGTTCTAGGATCACTTCTTGATCATAGTTGTTCGACCGTGCTATTGCCTCCTCTTCTAGCTCTATTATGCGTATGGTAGCCACCATATATGCTAGTCGCTTGCTGCAGCTCCACCTCATACCTTTACCCTTCCCATAAGCTTAAATAGTCTTGATCTCGCGGGTGTGAGATTGCTGAGTCCCCGTGACTCACAGATACTTCCAAAACCAGTTTGCAGGTGCCGATGAAACCGTGCAGGTGACGCATCCGAGCTCAAGGAGGAGCTCGATGAAGATCTTGTTCATTGTGTTGTTTCGCTTCAGTTGATCAGTAGTGGAGCCCAGTTGGGACGATCGGGGATCTGTGTAGCATTTGGGGTAGTCTTCTTTTATTTTGGTTCCGTAGTCGGACCTTGATTGTATCTGTATGATGTAATGCTTTACTCATGTATTGTGTGAAGTGGCGATTGTAAGCCAACTATGTATCTCTTTCCCTTATGTATTACATGGGTTGTGTGAAGATTACCTCACTTGTGACATTGCTTTCAATGCGGTTATGCCTCTAAGTCGTGCTTCGACACGTGGGAGATATAGCCGCATCGAGGGCGTTACAGCACCCTACAAAAGAAGAGAAGATTCTCCCAAGAGAAGAAGTAGAAGAGAAGAATCACCACCAAGAGAGAGAAGGAGTAGAGATGATCGTAATGAACGAAGACCCTCACGGAGAAGCAAGGATTCGGAAAGGAAGGACAAGTCATCAAAGAGCTACACAAAACTAAGACATCAAGCTCATGTTGGTGAATGGGTATCCGGCTCCGACTCCGACAATCACCCCGAGAGAAGCTATCACTCCGACTCCGAAAATCACACCGAGAGAAGCTATCACTCCGACTCCGAACACACTCAAGATGAAGGTGTTGCCGGCTTAGCACTTGTGTCAACCAACTCCTACGACATATTTGAATCACCAAATGAAGGAATTGGAAGATGCTTCATGGCCAAAGGTACTAAGGTAACACACCCCGAGTATGTTGATTTTAATAGTGATGAAGATGACTTGCTAGGTGATGATGATTTACTTGTTGACAACTCTAGTGATGAATACTATGATGAAACGTCAATTAATCATGCTAATCAAGATGAAACGAATGACAATGATAAGGAGAAAATTGAGCGTCTAACTAAAGAACTAAACACTCTTAAGTTAGCTCATGAAACTATCTTCGGAGATCATTGAGAACTTTTAAGGGCTCATGAGAAGTTACGCTTTGAAAAGCTCAATCTTGAGCAAGAGCATGAGTTCTTAAAGGCAATCAATGATGATCTTCGTAAGGAAAGTTCTTCTTACATTGCCAAGCGTTTACTCTTATCTACTTACATGCCTCAAGTCAAGTCAAAGATTCTTCTTCTAGTAGTAACAATAACAATGCTAAACCCAATATTATTACTTCTAGTAGTTCTCTTGATTCCACAAATGATTCTCTTAGCCAAGTTACACTTGAGCAAGAAAACAGCTTATTGAAGGGAATTATAGAGAAAGGTGTATACAAGAGCCTTGCCGAGAGTAAGCAATTTGAGGAAATTGTACGCAAGCAAGGAAGGCACCGGAAGAATCAAGGTGTTGGTTTTGAACGAAAGTTCAATGCCAATGGAGTTGAGTGGGAAGAAGATCAATACCCCAAGACGAAGTTTGTTCCTCAACAAGAGAAGAATGATCCTACTTCCTTCAAGGGAACACAAGCACAAGATGATCTTCCACCACAAGACCATAAGAACAAAGGCAAGGACAAGCTTCAAGAAGAGATTGATGCATTTGAAGAAGCACCTAAGGCCTTGGTCAAGTGGGTTCCCAAGACTACGTCAAGTTCTACTTCATCAAGCACAACTACTACACCAAGGATTCCCATCAAGATGATGTGGATCCCAAGAAGAAGACCTAGAGAGTTCTTGAGGGTGACTCCACCAACATTTTTCACTCATATCATTATGGCAAGGACAAGTGCAATCAACTTCCATATCTTGCACTAGTTCAAGGAGTCACAAACCCTCATGTTGGTAAGGCAAGGGACAAGGTAACCTAATGTTTTCATGGACACCATTTTGTGTGTGCATCACTCTATGTCTATGGATATTCTTGTTTGTTCCTTGTGGGACTAACCCGTGTAGGTATTGAAAGTGTAACTCACTCCAAAGGATTGCTCCAAAAGATCTACATCAACATTGAGCATCCACATCTTCAACACCTACATGAAGTCATCAACGACAACCCAAGGTTAGTTTATCCCTCTAAGGGAGGATCTCACATCTAGGGGGAGCTTAACTCTAAGAATTGAGTCAAAGCAACTCTAATGATGTGAACACATAAATGCTTTATGTAAAAGTGGAAACCCCACTTGAGCTTAAACGATGAGTATGACCTATGATCAAATGTTCTCATTTGACTCCTAAGTCAATATACTCATATATAGATGACCTAGTCATCGCCTATTGTTTGATAGATGCTAGAATTGGTTGTGCATGCTTTGTCACATATTTCATTTGTCATTTTATTGTGTGAGCATGTTGGTTGCATACTTTACTCATTCGAGGACATCCACTTGTTTTTTTGATTGGTTGGTTTCTTTTTCTTTGGCCAAGTGGGTGGACAAGAATGCCTAAGAACCTTCTCTAGCTATCTATGCTTTTCTTGTCTCAAACTCTATTCATGCTACATCACAAAATTTGATCAAGTCAGATTAGAACCACTCTGTGTGAGGAGCACTCAGATTCCCCGATTCGTCATAGACTTAAACTTCCAAAACTTCTTTGTGATTTTCGGTCTGACCGATTCCTCCATTTTGGTCATACCGAGATTACTGAGTCGATCTAGGTTTTCAATCTCGGTGCAACCGATTTTAACTTTTCGGTCATACCGAGTTGCAGAATCATAATAGATTATGCATCTTGGTGCCACCGAGTTGTTCAACTCGCCACACCGATGATGTCGGGCTATATATACACAGGCAAATTTTTGGAAAACTTTCTCCGAAACTTCTCGCTCACAAGATAGCTCGCTCTGCCTACCAGGTCTACGGATCGTCGACTTCGTCGCCAGCCGCCTCTTGTCGCTGGTCTCCGCTGCGGTCAACGGAATTCTCCTCCGCCGTTGCCGCCGTAGCGAGTTCACAGCCGAACTAGGGTATGAACTCGATCACTGTGCTATCCTCGTCCAATTCTCAGCACATTGTGTTCATAATGCATCTTGCCATGATTGAAACACTTCTATCCAGTCAAAACAATCCTTAGATCAGTTGTGATTCGAAAATTTAGGGTTAGGTTTCCGCCGAAACCATCTCGGACCCATCGAGTTGAAAAACTCGGTCCCACCGATTTGGCTAACGCCATTGCACTAGTAAGTCTCGGTCTGACCGAGAATTACAAATCGATGTGACCGATTTTAGAACTTTGTGAAACCCTAGCAGTCTCGGTGTTACATCAACTGTGACTCGGTCTCGACCGAGTTCACTAGTTTAGGTTCCAAAACTGCTTCGGTATCACCGAGTTTAAAAATCGGTAGATCCGAAATGCTTCGTGGAAAACTAAAACTAAGTTTTTGAATCATTCTTTGCAAAAACTCTGCATTTTGTGATGTTCATCCACTCTACCTCATCTATAACTATTCACAGGGTCAGCAGTCAGTGTGAGCAGCATGTCAAACCAAAGTGACAGCCAGAACAGGTCAGAAGAGCAGATTCACATGAGTGAGGGCACTAGTCCCTCTAGCAGCTCAGATGAGGGGAGCAGAAGCACTCCCAGCAATTTGCCCAAGGCTGCCACAAGGACAAGGAAGAAGAAGACCTCAGAGTCTGAGGATGAGGATTATGTGGCAGTTGAGGATGAGGCCAGTTTAAAGAAGAAAGTGCTCAAGAAAGAGTACAGCTCAACAGCAGTTAAGCCTAGAATGAAGATCAAAAGGCCAGCAGGTAGACAACCAATGTCCAAAGCCATAGCCTCCACTCAAGCTTCTTTGGAATCCCAACCCAAAGAACCTGCTGCTGCTGAAGGAAAGAAAAGGAAGGAAAGGGTCAAGAATACCATGGCCAGAGTGATTGGGAAACCTTCTATGATGGAGAAAGAGGAAGAAGAAGAGGTTGCTGAGCCTGCACCCAAGGCACAAAAGCTGATGGGTGATGCCATAAAGTCAGGGGCTGCAACTTCCAAGCCCAAAGCTGCCCTAAGCCCAAGAGTGCACCAAAGAGGAATACCAGGAGTATACCAAAGAACGAGAAGAACAAGGCCCCAATGCCTGAGGTAGATGCTGAGGAAGATGAAGAAGGGCAGGTCCTAAGGAAGCTCAAACCCAAGATTCCAGACCACAATGATGCTCATCCTGTGGCTGAGAACATGAAGATAAGGAGAGATCAAGGGTTGAGGCTATGGAGAGAGTCAGATCCATATGCCACCAGGAGAAGGACTGCTGTAGATTACAGGTTCCACACCAAGGAGCAGCATGACTTCTATGAGACCATCTTATTGGATAAGAAGCCCATAGTTTGTGATATGAGGTGGGTCGACTGGACCTACATTCAGGAGAATGCAGAACACTATCCTGGAGTGTATGACAGCTTCAGTGCTTGTGGAGTTGCAAATTTTGTTGGGCAGAAGCTCACAAATTGGAATGACGAGCTCATTATGCAATTCTACTCCACAACACATTTCTATCCAGATGGGAGGATAGTTTGGATGTCAGAAGGAACGAGATACCAGTCAACCATAGAGGAATGGGCAAGTCTGATCAATGCCCCAAAGGAAAATGAAGATGACTTGGACATTTATGCCAAGAAGAAGATGGGTCACAACTCAATGTCACAGATGTACAAGGAGATCCCTGATGATGCACTTGAGTCTTTCAAGTTTGGATCAGTTCATTTTCTTCTGTCAGGGCTGCCTACAATCAACTGGATCCTAAGGCACACTCTGTTGCCCAAATCAGGTGACCACAACATGATCAGAGGGCATGCAATCAATTTGCTTCACATTTTTGATGTGCCTCAGAAATTCAAAGTCATGAGCCTCATAGTTGAAACTATCAAGAGGACAGCAGCAGACCAGAAGAGGAGCTGTGGATATGCCCCACAGATTCAGGAGTTGATTAACTCAAATATGGGCACAGGAAAGTATCTGTTGGATAAGGAACACATGGTTCTCTATCCTGACTTTGAGGACAATCAAGTTGTCATGACTGAGAATGAACCATCATCAGTACAAGCGCAAGAGAAGAAGGAGAAAGCAAGGAAAGAGAAGGCTGCCAAGATGCCAACTCAAGCAGAGGCATCTGAATACTTTCTGAAGAACAAGCAGGAGCAGCTTGGTTACTTGATAGCATCAACTCGTGGATTGAGAAGGGTTGGCCACCCTAACTCAAAACCAGGAGAGCCTGGAAAGAATCATGGAACAAAAATTCTATGATCTTGATGTCAAAGTAACTGAGATTCAGTCAGCTGTGGAGCAGCTACAGGATGACATGCAGGAGAGGAAGGGCAGGACAACGACAGATGCATTTGACAGAGTGCCACGAGCTCAGAGATCAGCTGCAGAGCCAGTTCAAGACACCAGAGTCACTTCATCAGCTCCAGCTACAGCTCCAGCACCACCAGCTCCAGCACCAACTCCTTCAGCTCCTTCTACATCAACTATAGCCTTCGTTCTTGGAGTTCTCCGGACACCACCACCACCAGAAGACTAAGCCTGAGAGACGATATAGTCCTATGCATTTTCTAGGAACTTTTTGGTAACTTGTTGCCAAAGGGGGAGAAAAATGTATAGATCATAGGCTTCGAGAGAGAGAGATTTGCTGCTTTTGTTCTCTCTTGTCTTCTTGGTTGAACTTCGTTTGCTTTTGATTGTTTGAGATACTATGCAATTACCTGTGAGACATTGATGATCATGTGTTTGATCATAAGCTACACTTATGCTCGTTATGATATGATCTTACTTATCCTTATATGATCATTCACTTTGCTTGGTGATGAGTGCATGTATTCAATCTCTATTATTTTGAGCGCTCCACCAAGATGTATGTGACATGGAAGAGTAACCCACGAGCCTAATTCCTTGTGCATTTGCAGTCCAAAGCAAATCTTAATATGCACAAATTTAGGGGGAGCTCTTGCTTATCACATACTTCTCAAAGCGACGATGTTTTTCAAATGTTATTATCATTTGTCGAAGCTTTGATCTATATGTTGTCATCAATTACAAAAAATGGGGAGATTGAAAGAGCAACTATCCCTAGGTGGTTTTGGTAATTCATAACAACATATAGCTCATTGAGCTAATGCTATTCCAAGACAAATATTTCAGGAAAGCTCAATGAATGGCATGGCATGGATGATGAAAGTGGATCCCTCAAAATATCAAGGACAAAGGATTGGCTCAAGCTCAAAAGCTCAAGACTCTACATTTTACATTTTAGTGATCCAAGATCACATTGAGTCTATAGGAAAAGGCAATACTATCAAGGAGGGATGAGGTGTTGCTTAATGAGACTTTTGCTTCATGTGCTTAATGATATGCTCCAAAACCCTCCACTACTTTCTCACATCCACATATGACCTAAACCTGAAGTCAAACTCGGCCCCACCGATTCTTTATATCCGGCGCCACCGAGTTCAGATGTCATAGCCACTGCCACAAACCCTAGGCAAATCGGTCTCACCAATAGGGATCTCGGTCTCACCGAGATGGGATTGAAATCTCTCTGTTTCCTTTCGTAACGTTTCGGTCTAACCGAAGTGAGCGATCGGTCCCACCGAGATTACAATGTAAACTCTCTGTTTCCCTTTCGTAACTTTTCGGTCTCACCGAAAGAGCGAATCGGTCCCACCGAGTTTACCTGACCAACTCTCTGGTTAGCTAATTACCAAATTCGGTCCCACTGAGTTTGTGTAATCGGTCTCACCGAGATTATGTTATGCCCTAACCCTAACCATATCGGTCCTACCGAGTTGCATATCGGTCCCACCGAAAACCCTAACGGTCACTAGGTTTACTAAATCGGTCCGATCGAGTTTGATGATTCGGTCCCACCGAGTTTGGTAAATTGTGTGTAACGGTTAGATTTTGTGTGGAGGCTATATATACCCCTCCACCTCCTCTTCATTCGTGGAGAGAGCCATCAGGACAAACCTACACTTCCAACTTACCAGTTCTGAGAGAGAACCACCTACTCATGTGTTGAGGCCAAGATATTCCATTCCAACCATATGAATCTTGATCTCTAGCCTTCCCAAGTTGCTTTCCACTCAAATCTTCTTTCCTCCAAATCCAAATCCTGTGAGAGAGAGTTGAGTGTTGGGGAGACTATCATTTGAAGCACAAGAGCAAGGAATTCATCATCAACACACCATTTGTTACTTCTTGGAGAGTGGTGTCTCCTAGATTGGCTAGGTGTCACTTGGGAGCCTCCGACAAGATTGTGGAGTTGAACCAAGGAGTTTGTAAGGGCAAGGAGATCGCCTACTTCGTGAAGATCTACCGCTAGTGAGGCAAGTCCTTCGTGGGCGACGGCCATGGTGGGATAGACAAGGTTGCTTCTTCGTGGACCATTCGTGGGTGGAGCCCTCCGTGGACTCGCGCAAATATTACCCTTCGTGGGTTGAAGTCTCCATCAACGTGGATGTACGATAGCACCACCTATCGGAACCACGACAAAAACGTCCGTGTTTCCAATTGCGTTTGAATTCTCCAAACCCTTCCCTTTACATTCTTGCAAGTTGCATGCTTTATTTTCCGCTGCCTATATACTCTTTGCATGCTTGATTGAATTGCGTGAAGATTGCTTGACTTACTTAAAGATAGCAAAAATCTGCCAAAGTCTAAAATTAGGAAAAGGTTAAAGTTTTTTAATTGGTCAAGTAGTCAAATCACCCCCCTCTAGACATACTTCAAGGTCCTACAGCGCTACATGGGCGCCAGCCCAGCGCAGGATTTAGCGAAATCTTGTCTGTTGATGGCGAAGAATAGGCCGTCAAGCCAGCTGTGATGCTTTTACCTTGTCGATTTTTAACCGATCACCTAATTTACCACTCCAGTTACTAGCATGTACGCTGCATGACCTGACTGAAAAGAAATTCACCGTGCAGTCTCAGGGGAAGAGTATACACGGGAATTAAACTTTGTCGACATGTTATCATCCACTCAATAATCAAAGCAGCCAACAACGTATCATGCATATTCATAGCAACGTGTACCTAATGTGTGCTGCAGAGACAGACAGTATCTGCGCAGAAGAAGCAAGAGAATCGCTTTGCTTCCACTGCTTTATTGCAAACGAAATGCACCACACAGCAACGTTTTCTCTAAAACGTCTGCTTTCTATAAAGCAGGCCAAGTAATGTCCTTTTTTCACTTAAAAACAAGAGAGATAGCAGCAGTACACTAGTAGGTAGGTATGGAGACTTTGCCTTTCTTAGACAATAAAAAGGAAGAAGAAGGCTTTGCCAGCCCATCCGGATTGATGTTGGTCAGATCAGATGGAGCTACAACAGAGCCACTCCTTTAATTGTTTCCCCGTCATCATGAAAAAAGGAGCAGAGGCAAAAAAATGGCGAAAGCTTAGGCCACTGACGTGATGAAAGAATGATGGGGAAATCAAATAATGAAAAGGACTCGTTGATGTGAAATATGATGAGAACAGAGACAGATGCAATAGAAACCAAACATGTGTGTAGGCCTTTCACTGTGAAAGAAATGCCGACGATTTTATAATCAAAGCGGTTGCTCCTTTATGTCCGGAAAAAAGGCCCCTTGTTAAGTAACTGTGTTGAAAGGAGCTTTGCGAAAATAGGCCGCGCGGGATGTCCCGAAAAAGAAAATATATTGTGTGGAACAGAGCAGCGCACTTCGCTCATACATGTCCGTAGACATATTAATAACATCTTCAAAGAAATCTCAATCACTTATTCGCTGCACACATTTGTTTTCCGGAATAAATCTCTTTCTATCGGGAACTTTTATCATCATAGCCGTCAAATCTTAATGTAGATGTTGTGTCGGTTCAGTATGTCGAAGATGCTCATAAGGGTAGGATATACGTGCATGAGTTCATACTACCTCTGTCCTGGTCTACTAGTCCCCTCTTATTTTCGGTCATATCTTGATCACATGTTTCACTAGCAAAATGTTAATGTATATCACCAAAAATTATATTGCTGGATTCGTACTTAAATATAGTTCCTATTGATATTACGTTGCTACATATAACTTATATGTTATTCATTCAACTTATAGTTAAAATATGATCCAAAATACAAGAGAGATTAGTTTAACCAGGACGGAAGTGGTAGGTACAAGCGTATATGCACGTGTGGGTGAACACCTACGATTGTACTAAGTTCAAAAAAGTATCATAATCATGTTGCTTTATTAATAATCATGCCGGACAGACGTGGACGTGTCTATCTTTATAAGATGGTAATTTATCTACTCGTAGTCGACACTTTGGTAGAAGGGATACGGCGTGTGCCTTCTGAGTTCATCCGGGTTTGACGAAAGGCCAGCCGGCTAAATCCCGAGGACCAAGGCAAGATTAACTCCCTGTTGCATGCAGGTCCGTCTCCTCCGCTTTGCATGCAGTCTTGGTCCTCACCTTTATTTGTTTTCACCTGGACTCTCTGACCCCATTTTCACCAATTGCTGGCTGGTCGCAGTAGGAAGTATCATATACTCCCTCCGTCCGAAAATACTTGTCATCAAAATGGATAAAAAGGGATATATCTAGAACTAATACACGTCTAGATACATTCTCTTTTATTCCTTTAGATGACAAGTATTTCCGGATGGAGGAAGAAGTATTATCATGCATATGATATTGGTGTATAATACTATCTCCGTAATACATGGTATCATATATTAGTACCATAGATGACCTTATTTATTGACATACATGACACATAGTATAACATTTATTATATGATACATCATCATAATATGATACTCAGTTCTCTCTTTCTTCATTTAATTGTATGCCACTTCATCAAAATTGCCTAGTTGGCGTGCTTGATAGTACTTCCTCCGTACGGAACTACTCGTCCAAGAAATGAATATATCTAGATGTATTTTAGTTGTAGATACAACCATTTTTGTGACAAGTAATCCGAACGGAGGGAGTACTAATTATGATATTCTCATTATGGGCAGCCACAGAAATATTTAATACACTAGATAATTGCCTACGGATTGCAATACAGCCATAAATATTCTAGTGGGTTATTTCGTAATTTAACTCTACATATTAATGTGACTTTATAAAACAATAGGATTTTATTTGATAGACAATTATTCAGTGAGCATTTATTGGATTACCAGCAAACAAATAATTTTATTTCGGAAGTCAATACGAGGCGGGCAGTTGAGGAGGTTTCTAGGGATGAGAGAAAAATCTGAGATTGGAGGAAAAAATGAACAGCGGGGAGAGGGAAGGGGGAAACATATGTAAGGCTTGACGAAGAGGATAATTATTAATTGCAAATGGGAATACAAATGTTCGAGGTTAGCCCGTAGGTATCTACATATTTTTTTTCTTCTAAAAGGATCAGATCTATTATAAAAGTTTATCAGGAGTACAAATCATCTCAAACATAATAAAATAACATCGAGATTCTAAGACCACCGAACGACCACTACAGCCACCAGAACGAGCTGCCAACGCGCCGCTATCGCCGCTCCCCTACAGGAGACGGTTTGACCTTGTCGATAATAGCCGGGAAGTCTTCATGCATGTCCCCCTAAGGACCAGCGTCCTGCAGCCGCAGTCGGCGTTGTTGAATCCTTGCATAGATCTGAAGCACATGACACCAAATCTCCCAACATGACGAGAAATTCTAACCTCACCGCAACTCGAGGAGGATCGAAGCCCGGAATGCAAACACAAAGAAGAAGCGCCGCCATCCGCCCGAGCGCCGCACCTGCGAGGACCAAAATAACCCTAATCTAAACTACTAACCGGAGTGAAGGTACCGGTATTCTCCTCTCCGCCATTGATCGCCGGAGCGGCAGACAAATTGGAGGCGAATCCACGGGCTTGCCGGTGAAGTCTTAAGGCCATATAAATAGTTTAGGAGGAATAAGACTTCAGCACCCCCAAGAGTTTGAGCGTATTTTTTTCTATAACTGTGTGTTTGTAAGGACATGTAATACTTAATATATGGCCTTAAGCAGTTCCATAAAAAAATTTGGTAAGTCAATAAGATGTGAGGCAATTGAGGTGGTTTTTAGGCAAAACTGTTGGAATAAACCAAAGATAGGAGGGGTGGGGGGTAGAAAAGAGAAGAAGAAGGGGGAAATGTATGTAAGGTTGGACGAGCAATGAGCATATGATAGAATCTTATACCTTTTTTTTAAGTAGGAAGAGGAGAGATCGTTCACAACGAAACATATAGAACAACAAAGCGAAGGAGAAGAAACAGCGGGGAGCGAGCTGGAGCACCAGTAGGAAATCCATTGCAAGCGCACACCGTCGCGGAACAAAAACCTAAACACTGATACGAGTTTTACTACACCAAAACAGCAACCTAATAATATTGTATGAAACACCAAGCATCAGGCAACAACACCAAAGGAAACATAATCCGAGGTCGTCCAGAGGAAGACAAGGCTTCAAGCATCCATCGTGTTTTGAATCATCAGCCTTCTCAGCGCCTCTGCACAATCAACCATGAACGACGCCGTCATCAGAACCGCTTCCACCCCAGCCTGGAATGAAGTATGATCATCCACCTTCAGCTGCCCAGTACAAAGTAAAAGAGCAAGAAGTGAAGACAGCCTCCCTCCAGGAAATGTCTAAAAATGTGCCCATCAAATAATGTTACGTTGTTACGGGTGGACAAATCACCCAGCAAATTTCAGCGATGCACACCATATAAAATTTCCACCAGATTTCCAGGAAGGAATCGATGCAACCAAGCAGAACTTTGCCTTAAGTTGGTAGGGCAGCAATCGGTCCCTAAAGCCTCTCCAAAAAAAACCTGCAAACAAAGCGAGCTAGAGAACAAGTAAAGTATAAGCGATTGGTAGATTCAGCATTATCACAAAAAGAACATGAAGGATTGCCGGGCCAATTGCTTTTTCGCATATTATCATGTGTCAAAATAGCATTCTGAAATAATTGCAAGCAAAAAATCTTGATTTTCAGCGGGAGACAAGCTTTCCAATGGGACCCAACAATATCTTCTTTTAACCACTCATACATTGTCTTTGTAGTAAATCTGCGATTGCTGGAAAGGGACCAAACTATACCATCAGGAGAGTGTTGAGAGATAAGTCTCCGACATGTGCAACTCTATCAAGCCACTGATCAGACAAAGCAACACAAACGAGATGTTAAAATCAACAGCGGCGAATTCAGCCAGGGTGCAATCCTGACTCTGACATATGTCAAAAAGTCCAAGGAATGACATTTTAAGGGCATTTTCAGAGCACCAAGGGTCATGCCATCATCTTGCTATATATTTTTTTTGAAAAGGGGGGACTCCCCGGCCTCTGCATCAGAACAATGCATACGGCCACATTTATTAAAGAGTAAATGAAGTTCCACAAGGTCTTAAAGTCTGCAAACAAAAGCAACGGCTAGCTCACACAGAGCCTGAACGCCAAAACAAAAAGCCCAAAAGCCACAACCGGCAGGCAAAAATAAAAGATAGGTAAACTAATTGCCTATCCTATTACATGACCGCCATCCAAACCGGTTGAAGATATCCCGCGCTACCATCTCCCACCGGACAGATCCAGTAACCAAACGCTCCCTGGCCTCCGTCGGAGTGAGTAAGGACCACATACGGATCAGTGCAGTAGCCCGGAATAAAACCTGCAAAAAATGAATAGTTGTTGTTCTGTTAAAAGCCAAATCATTTATGCAATTCCAAATTGCCCATAACAACGCACATACTCCTACACGGATGTGTCTAGCTGTTTCGGACTCTATCCCAGCAAGCCATGCCCCGAATAACGTGTTGACCGAAGTCGGAGGAGTAATGTTAAAGGCAATTTGCACAGAGCGCCACAACCCTCGTGCCAACGGGCAGTCAAAAAAGAGATGCTTAATAGTCTCGTCCCGATCACAGAAACTACACCTAGTAGAACCTGTCCAGTTGCGCTTAACTAAATTGTCCTTTGTTAAGATTACTTGTTTATGCACAAACCACATAAACACTTTAATCTTCAAAGGAACCTTAACTTTCCAAACCTCTTTGGAACTGGGAATCACAGTAGAATTAATGATATCGATATACATCGATTTAACTGTGAACTCTCCAGATCTAGTAAGCTTCCAACATAACTGATCGGGCTGAGGAGTTAACTGAACCTCCATCAGTCTACGGACTAAGTGAAGCCATGCTTCCCATCGATCACCCACAAGCACCCTCCTGAACTGAATGTTGAGAGGAACGGACTGCATAACCGTGGCAACAAGAGCCTCACGACGCTGAACAATACGATATAGGGACGGATACTGGGTCGCCAATGGCGAATCGCCAAGCCACGTGTCCTCCCAGAATCGCGTGTTGTTACCATCACCGATAATACACCTCGTTCTGTTAAAGAAGGCAGCTTTGATTCTCATGAGCCCCTTCCAGAACGGCGAATCTGTTGGTCTCAGAGTGACCTGGGATAGGGTCTTGGACTGCAAATATTTACTACGTAAAATCTGCGCCCACGTTGCCTCCGTCTCAAAAGACAACTTAAACAGCCACTTACTGAGCAAGCATCTGTTCTTGACTTCAAGATTTTCAATACCAAGGCCCCCCTGGTCCTTTGGTCGACAGATAATATCCCATTTGGCAAGTCTGTACTTCCTCTTAAGCTCATCACTCTGCCAAAAGAATCGAGAGCGATAGAAGTCTAGCCTTTTCCTAACCCCAACTGGGACCTCAAAGAAGGATAAGAGGAACATAGGTAAACTCGTGAGCACCGAGTTAATAAGAATCAACCGGCCTCCATAAGACATGAGTTTTCCTTTCCAGCAACTTAGTTTCTTCTCAAACCGATCCTCGATGCACTTCCACTCGCTGTTTGTTAGCTTACGATGGTGAATGGGAATACCAAGATACGTGAAAGGTAAAGCCCCAACTTCACAACCAAACAATTGTCTATAAGCCTCTTGTTCGTCTTTGGCTCTACCAAAGCAGAACAGCTCGCTTTTATGGAAATTAATCTTAATCCCCGTCAATTGTTCAAATAAGCATAACACTAACTTCATGTTTCTCGCTTTTGCCAAATCGTGTTCCATGAAAATGATTGTATCATCAGCGTATTGGAGAATAGACAAACCACCATCAACTAGATGAGGCACCAAGCCATCCACCTGACCGGCCTCCTTGGCCCTCCCAATCAGGATCGCCAACATATCAACCACAATATTGAACAAAATTGGCGACATAGGATCGCCTTGTCTCAGGCCCTTGTGTGTTTGGAAATAGTGACCTATGTCGTCATTTACTTTAATTCCAACACTTCCTTTTTGCGTGAAAGCTTCCACCTGGCGTCGCCAAGCTTCATCAAAGCCCTTCACGCGTAAGGCCTGTTGAAGGAACGACCATTTGACATTATCATAAGCCTTCTCGAAATCCACTTTGAAAATAACACCATCCAGTTTTTTCGTGTGAATCTCATGGAGCGTTTCATGAAGGACCACAACCCCTTCCAGGATGTTCCTGTCCGGCATGAAAGCCGTTTGAGAAGGCTGCACAACAGCGTGTGCAATCTGTGTGAGCCTAATCGTCCCAACTTTGGTAAAGATTTTGAAACTGACATTCAAAAGACAGATAGGCCGAAATTGCTCGATTCTCTGTTAACATTCACTTTTCTCCCAGCAAAATAAAACTCGTTAACATTTTCGTCACTGAACTGGGCCCTGCGGCTATTTCAACCCCGATGCGGACAGACGCGGCTCCATCTTGGTATGATTGGGAATCTTTCAGGCGTCGTAGTGTTTTTGTTTATCATTATTTTGCCACCGCCAGCAACGCACCCAGCCCAGCAACATGGCTCATTTCCATGTCTATATATACCGTGCATCCCCAGCCCTCCAGAGACCAGACCACCAACTAGTAGGAGGATCAACAGGTAGCCAGAGATGGACAGCTCCCCGAAACCTCAGTACCTCGAGGATCAAGAAGCCCAGACGAAGGCAGGCGGAAAGCGAGGAGGATGGATCACTCTTCCCTTCATAGTTGGTACGTGGATGTAGCCTCTCTGTCTCTCTCACCATCCGTGTTTTCATGCTCACTCACTCCATGGTGTGGTGTGTAAAACATGCATGCAGCCACCATGCTGGGGCTGGGGCTGGCCGTCAACGGGACGACCAGTAACATGCTGGTGTACCTGCTCAAGGAGTACCACGTGGACGGCGTCAAAGCCGCGCAGATCGCTAACGTCGTCCGGGGCTCCCTCAACCTCGTGCCCATCGCCGGCGCCGTCCTCTCCGACTCCTACCTGGGCTGCTTCCCCGTCATCCTCGCCGGGGCCGCCATCAACGTTCTGGTCTGAACCCTACCGAATTAATTTCCCTCGGTCCGTTCCGACCAACTTTGAGAGATGATAACAACTCTTCAAGCGTCATGGCACACTGGTCCTTCATAGAGCCAAACTATAAGTAGCGTCGAAAACACATCTTATAACTACATGATACACCCCACGTTGCTGCAGGAATTGCTTGCAATATATTTCAATGAAATTTGGTTATATAAATATGAATATTTGATGAATTAAGAATATATAAACAAAAACTAGCTAGCAATACATATTACTATGTAACTATAAAATATTTACTGAATATTTAGAGTAATAATATGAGAATAAAAATAAAATACATATTATTTATTATGTTGATTATTTTATAGTGGTATTAATCAATATAAATAGCATTATGAAATGAATATTATCATGCATGCTTGCATGTTGAAGAGGGCATTTTGCCATGCATGTTGTATGATATGGTAACATGCTTGGGTGGTCATGAATATTAGCAATTTAGATATAGAAGATAGGAATATGAACATGAATATTTGGATTAATAGTGTAAGAACAAAAAATGAAAATACAAATGATTATTATTTAATTATAAAAAATTATTGAATATACACATAATAGATTAAAACATTTGATTTTTGCATGCATGCTTGCATGTTGAGGTGGCCCTTCGAGGTGGCATAGTTCTATGTTAAGATAAATATGTTAGTGGACATCACCTACTTAGTCATATAGGGTGTCCCTATTCCTTTTCTGAACCTTCTTATGCATAATTTATTTTCATTTTAAGTACTCCCTTTAATTCCGTAATTTTTGTCGTGGTTTTAGATCAAGAACTAAGGTTTTAGTTCAAGAATTAAAACCAAGACAGGAATTGCGGAACAGAGGGAGTAATCTGCAGTGGAATTCTACTCTTGATTTTTTTTCTTGTAATAAAAAGAAAGCCACAGTTCGATGTGCAACGAAAGTATTCATATGGTCCTACCATGTAATGTAATGTCAACAAAAACATGTCGCGCTCTTTCTGTCAAAATAACCATTTGAATTGTGCATGCATGACAACTTCACATTTATCCCAGGATAATGACAAATAGCGACACATGCTCCTCCCATAAATGAAAGAAAGCTCTCTTTACACATAAACTATTACCAGGAACTTTACACATAAATATTTTGAAGTTGAGAGAGGTTTGAGAAGATAAATCCCCTATTGACATGAAACTTTATAGTGATTATTATATAAATTTTTGTGTGGTGCAAGCACGATCTGCAAACTCTCAGGCGCGTGAGAACTCACTCGCTCTTTGCACAAGATGAGAGTTTTTTTTTTTGACGATGCAAACATTTTGTTCATATGTTTGCAATATGTCAACAAATCACCATTTACCACTGTCAACATCTGATCATACTAATAAGGAAACATGACTGCACAATAACTTTTATATGCTTGCAACACCAGCAGTCTCTTATCACCACAAATGAATGCAATGATCCATAGATTGAATCATCTAGGCATCATTCGATTTGTAAGATTTGGAGGATTCCTATATAATTTTCTAGTTTTCCTATTCCCTTGATTAGGAAACCATGTAAACAGAATGAGCCCTTGGTTATTTTAAGCATTCTCTGCCCTTTTATGCAACAGAAAAATTGAAGCACTGCAACAAAACTGTTTCTCACCCACTTGAGCCCGGCAGTCCATGGCAAATGATCGTCATTTTTGTTAATAGTTTTCCACAATGTAATTATACAGGCTTTTGTGTTGTTCACGCTCACTGCGGCGCTGCCATCGCTGCGGCCGCCACACTGCACATTGTCGCCGGCTGAGTGCCAGCAAGGATCCCCCGGGCAACTCTTCGTGTTGTACGCTGCCATCTGTCTTCTCGCCATTGGCGCTGGCGGGACACGTTTCAACATCGCGACGATGGGCGCGGACCAGTTCAGCAGCACGCGCGACAAGGACAGCTTCTTCAACTGGTACTTGGTCTTCCTCTATGCCTCCTTCATGCTCGGCGACACAGCCATCGTCTACCTCCAAGACAGCGTGTCATGGGCGGTGGGCTTTGGTGTTTGCCTTGCCACGACGGCATTCGGCACAATAATGCTTCTTCTGGGCGTATGTTACTACCGGATGCCGGCGACAAAGGCCAGCCCGTACACAGAGTTGGCTCGCGTCATCGTGGCCGCCATGCGCAAGGGTAGCATCAAAGTCGGCGGCGTGCAAGGCAGTGTGCAGTACAACGTGGGGGCCGGCGCCGTCGTGGACTCGGCCGCCGACGGGGCACCAAGTAAAAGCTTAAGGTAAGCTAGTACGTAGGTGGCATTTCCTCCGTAGCAGCTTTCCAAACAGGACACCAGATTGGTGAATCATGCATCCGCTGGACCTTGTTGTTGCAGATTTCTGAATCGAGCCGCCATGATCACTACAAGCGACAAGTCATCCGGGTCCGGGGATGCGTCAGCCGGCGCCTGGCGACTGTGCACGGTGCAGCAAGTGGAGGACCTCAAGGCCGTCGTCAGTGTCTTCCCATTGTGGTCCTCCGGCATACTGCTGTTCATGTCGATCGGCGTGATGATCGGCATGATCGTCCTGCAGGCGCTCGCCATGGACCGCTCCGTCGGACCACACTTCAGCATCCCGGCGGGGTCGGTCGGCGTCAGCTGCCGCGTCTCGTTCATCTTGGCCACCCTGGTCCTGGACCGCGCAGTCTTCCCTATCTGGCGCAAGATCACCGGCGGCACGCCACCGACCCCGCTACAGCGTGTGGGCATTGGTCACGTGTTGAACGTCGGGGCCATGGTCGCCGCCGCACTGGTGGAGCGCCGGAGGCTTGCGCAGCCCGGCGTGCCCATGTCCGTGATGTGGCTCTTGTTCCCGATGGGAATCGCAGGGGTCGGGGAGGCCCTGCACTTTCCTGGCAACATGGCCTTCTACTACCAGGAGTTCCCCAAGGCGCTGCGGAGCCTGGCTACGGCCATGGCGCCGATGCTCGTCGCGCTGGGGTTCTTCTCGAGCACCATGTTCATGGACATGGTGACGCGGTTCACGGCGTGGCTGCCGGAGAACATAGACCACGGGAGGCTGGACAACGTCTACTGGGCGCTGGCGGCGGTGGGGACATTCAACTTTGCCTACTTCCTCGCCTGCGACAGGCGTTACAAGTACCACAACCGCGCGGCGATGTAGACAAGATTGGCTCTTCGTGTATTATGCATTCAGGGAAAAGTTGTGTTGCACCTTTCTATTTCGCAGCGAAGTGAACAAAATGGATGGAACATCGTAGCAAGGAAGAACTATGTAATAATATGCACAATGAATACATTTTAGTGGCACGACACCGGCCTTTGTGTTGATTGATGCGCGCAACCTTACTTTGTTACCAGGTGCTCAGTTGTTACAAAAGCCTAAAAGATCGGTCCACTGACCAAGGCAACACAATAGAAATTACAGTGCACATACATATGCATAGAAAATCCATTTACAATGCCACCTCGCAAATAGGCTGAACAAAGGACGTGCTCCAACGTTTAGTGTAGCCTGCCTTTCCACATGTTGGTTGTCGGTGCTTTGAGACCGGCGGTGTTGTCGAGTGACGACATATTTGTTTCGAGAGGGGTATGTGAGTGGCACATCGAAATGGTAAGGAACAAGACATGGAGTTCACCTAGATTCGGACCTTGTGGGAGGAGGTAAGACCCTAATCCTACCTTTAGTGGTTGTATTGCTCAAGTGCTTGCCGGTGATCGGAGGATCTCCGAAAGATCAGTTTCTTGGGTTACAAGTTACATGCCCTTGGCTGGTGGTGGAGGGGAAGATGGTGGTAGGTGAGAACCTTAGGTCTAAAATATGTTGGATCCTTCGAAAAGGTCCATAGCTTGCCTTATATACTTGGTTAAGTTAGGGTAACATGGGTCGGAGTAGACCATCGGTGGGTTGGCGCCCTTTGTTCCCGTTGAACCGTGTCGGGCGATGCTGTCTTGCCACTTCCGTGCTTGCAAGTTCCTGTCTTCCTTGGTCTACAGCTGGGCTCGAGAAGTTGACTCAGATCCTGGCCATGGATGCCCTGAGTCTCATGCTTTAGCGCACCTGTGTGGCACATCCTCGATAGTAGCCCCCGAGTGCCCTGCAACCCTCCTGCCAGAAGGTTGATGGGCTTGCTAAGTCTCTTCACACTCGGCGGGGAATTACCCGAGATAGAATTTCAGTGGTTTCATAATGGGTCAACATCCAGCCAGAAGATCGTGGGAAAAAGATTCCCACGATCTCCACTCCACCAATAGGCGATCTTTTGAAGTGGAATTGTGTGCCACATGACGCATGTACAGAACCGATGAACCGAGACGTAGCAAACGTTGTTTGCCATGTCGCAGTCTTGATCGGTCAGTCCTGACTAACAAACGGCATCCTAAACAAAGTGGTGTCTCGGCCTCCCCTCAGCCAATAAGACACACATAGAGAGACAGGGCCAGCGTACACAGACTCCTGCCGCTCGTGTTTCCTTTCTCGTGCTTCCCATGCCTAGTGGTGCTCACATATCAGTGAGAGAGAATTGCGAGTTCTCCTGACGCGCCTCGCCTGCATCCAGGATTTATTGCGCTCTCAGTTCTTTCATCATGGCATATCCCTCTGTCATTCCCTTGGTTACCTCTTCAAATCCACCACCTCCATCCTTGACACCCTTCGCACCTGAGGAACAATCTGATCCCTCCATGGGGCGGGGGGTGGGGGGGTGGGGGGAGGGTCTGATAGTAAGCATGGATGCGGTTGAGGAGGACGAACATGAGTCACAAACATAGTAGGGGCTTCCAAGGTGGCAAAGAAAGGAAACAGAGGGAGACGAAGTGAACAGGCAGCACGCGAAGAGGTGCGCCGTTCGTATGTTGTTATGACGCCATTCTTGGCAAACCTGAAGGAGAGCAAGATGCCCAACAGGCACAAGCTTTTCAGAAAATGGATACCTTGTTTAAGGCTGCTCTCTTGAGTGTTCTTGGTGAGAACATAGTTGATGCTTATGCGTCAATTGACAATGTAAAAGATATGTGGGACGCACTCGAGGCCAAGTTTGGGGTCTCGGATGCCGGCACTGAGCTGTACATCATGGAGCAATTCTATGATTACAGGATGACTGAAGAGCGCTCCGTGGTTGAGCAGGCTCATGAGATACAGTCATTTGCTAGAGAACTTGAGCACTTCAATTGCATGCTACCGGACAAGTTTGTTGCCGGGGGTATCATCACTAAGCTTCCTCCTTCATGGAGGACCTTTGCTACCTTACTGAAGCATAAGAGACAGGAGTTTTCCGTTCCGGATCTCATTGGTACTCTTGATGTGGAAGAAAATGCGAGAGCAAAGGACACACGTGCTCGAGGTATTGAGGGAGGATCTAGTGCCAATCTGGTAAAGAAGAAAAACTTCCAGTCCCACAAGTTCAAGAACAAGGGCAAGCTTGATGGAAAAGCAAAGTTTGATAGGAAGAACAAGGTTGTACAACACACGAACTTCAAGAAGAAGAGTGACAAGAAGAAAGGTGCTTGTCATGTGTGTGGAGATCCTGATCATTGGGCTCCTAGTTGCCCTAATCGCTATGACAAGCGTCATCCTGAGAAAGGCGGCAAGACCGCTAATGTTGTCATTGGAGACACTGACATGAAGGATGCTGGGTATGGTATATTTTCCACTATTATTTCAGTATGTCATTCTCCTGATTGGTTGATTGACACAGGTGCTAATGTGCATGTATGCAATGATATTTCCATGTTTTCGTCTTATCAGACCGCAGGGACTTCAACCGTGCTGATGGGCAATGGTTCAAGTGCTTCTGTTCGTGGTGTTGGCACGGTCGATCTGAAGTTTACTTCGGGGAAGATCGTGCGGCTGAAGAACGTGCATTATGTCCCCTCCGTCAATAAAAATCTTGTTAGCGGATCTCTTCTATGTAGAGATGGCTACAAGCTTGTCTTTGAGTCGAATAAATTTGTAATATCCAAGTATGGAACCTTTGTCGGTAAAGGCTATGAGTCAGGAGGCCTGTTTCGTTTATCCTTGTCAGACGTTTGCAATAAAGTTGCTAATCATATTTGCAACAGTAGTGAATCAAATGTGTGGCATTCACGTCTTTGTCATGTTAACTTTGGTTGCATGTCGCGACTAGCGAAGTTGAACTTAATCCCTAGTTTCACCACTGTCAAGGGATCTAAGTGTCAAGTGTGCGTGCAAGCTAAGCAACCTCGTAAGTCTCACGTGACTGCGGAGACGAGAAATCTTGCACCACTAGAACTTATACATGTGAAATCTATGTGAAATCTATGTGAAATGAATGGTGTTTTGACAAAAGGTGGAAAAAATATTTCATGACGTTAATTGACGACTTCACTAGATACTGCCGTGTGTATCTTCTGAAATCTAAGGATGAGGCTTTGAACTTTTTCAAGATCTATAAAGCTGAAGTGGAAAACCAACTTGATCGAAAAATCAAGAGGCTTAGGTCTGGCCGTGGTGGAGAGTATTTTTCCAATGAATTTGATGCTTTTTGTGCGGAACATGGTATACTCCATGAGAGGACGCCTCCCTACTCACCTCAGTTAAATGGGGTGGCCGAAAGAAAGAACCGTACTCTAACTTATTTGGTTAACGCCATGTTAGACACATCGGGTCTCTCCAAGGCATGGTGGGGGGAGGCGATATTGACAGCATGTCATGTCCTAAATCGAGTCCCCACAAAGAACAAAGAAATAACTCCATTCGAGGAATGGGAGAAGAAAAGGTTAAAACTCTCTTATCTGCGAACAAGGGGTTGTTTGGCTAAAGTCAAAGTTCCAATTAAAAATAATCGGAAGCTTGGACCAAAGACTGTGGATTGTGTTTTCCTGGGATATGCTTTTCATAGAATTGGCTATAGATTCTTGGTTGTAAAATCGGAGGTACCTGACATGCATGTCGGTACGATCATGGAGTCGAATGATGCGACTTTCCTTGAAGATATCTTTCCCATGAAGGATATGGCTACCTCATCTAATCAGGAGATGCCTAGTTCATCGAATCAGGAACCAGTTACAATTATCGAACCTGCCATTTCGATGGAACACTTTGAAAGTCCTGTGGAGGAGAACAATGAAGTTCCTACTTGGAGCAAGAGACAGAGGACTGCAAAGTCCTTTGGTGATGATTTTTTTTGTGTATCTCATAGATGACACTCCCAGTTCTATTTCAGAGGCCTATGCATCTGAAGATGCTGACTTCTTGGAAGGAAGCAGTTCAGAGCGAGATGGATTCCATCTTGGCGAATGAAACTTGGGAGATAACTGATCGTCCTTATGGGTGCAAACCTATAGGATGCAAATGGGTATTCAAGAAGAAGCTTAGGCCTGATGGTACTATTGAAAAGTACAAGGCTCGGCTCGTGGCTAAGGGTTATACCCAAAAGGAAGGTGAAGACTGCTTTGATACTTACTCACCTGTGGCTCGACTGACCACTATTCGAGTTCTACTTTCACTAGCTGCCTCACATGGTCTTCTCGTTCATCAGATGGATGTTAAGACTGCTTTCCTAAATGGAGAGTTGGATGAGAAAATTTATATGGAACAACCAGATGGGTTTGTAATAGATGGTCAGGAAGGGAAAGTGTGCAAGTTGCTGGAGTCTTTGTATGGGCTCAAGCAAGCACCCAAACAGTGGCATGAGAAGTTTGAAAGAACTTTAACAGCTGCAGGCTTTGTTGTGAACAAAGCTGACAAACGTGTGTACTATCGCCATGGTGGGGGTGAGGGAGTTATGCTTTGCTTGTATGTTGATGACATACTGATTTTCGAAACAAATCTGAATGTTATTAAGGAGGTCAAGGATTTTCTATCTCGCTGTTTTGAGATGAAGGATTTAGGAGTGGCTGATGTCATTCTGAACATCAAGTTGTTGAGAGATGATGATGGTGGGATTACATTCCTTCAATCTCACTATGTGGAAAAGATCTTGAGTCGCTTTGGCTATAGTGACTGCAAGCCCTCTCCAACACCATATGATGCTAGTGTGCTGCTTCGAAAGAATCAAAGAATTGCTAGAGATCAGTTGAAGTATTCTCAGATTATTGGCTCGCTTATGTACTTAGCCAGTGCTACAAGACCTGACATCTCTTTTGTTGTTAGCAAACTGAGTCGTTTGTCTTAAAACCAGGAGATGTGCATTGGAAAGCTCTAGAGAGAGTTTTGCGTTATTTGGAAGGCACTGCAAATTATGGAATTCACTACACCGGGCACCCAAAGGTGCTTGAAGGGTATAGTGACTCAAACTGGATCTCAGATGCTGATGAGATAAAAGCCACGAGCGGATATGTATTCACTCATGGAGGTGGCGATGTTTCTTAGAAGTCTTGCTAGCAGACCATCTTAACGAGGTCAACAATGGAAGCAGAACTCACAGCACTAGATACAGCTACGGTCGAAGCAGATTGGCTTCATCGGCTCTTGAATGACTTGCCGGTAGTTGAGAAACCTGTACCGGGTATCCTTATGAACTGTGACAATCAAACTGTGATCACTAAAGTGAGCAGCTCAAAGGATAACATGAAGTCATCAAGACACGTTCAGAGAAGGTTAAAGTCTGTCAGAAAAATGAAAAACTCCGGAGTTATTGCATTGGATTATATCCAAACGTCTAAAAATCTGGCAGATCCTTTTACTAAGGGTCTATCACGTAATGTGATGGATAATGCATCAAGGGAGATGGGTATGAGACCCACTATATGAGTTGTTCACAGTGGTAACCTATTCTTTGTGATCGGAGATCCCGTGAATTAGATGTGGAAGACAAGCTGTTGGTCAACTGGGAGGAGAGTATCCTTACTGTTAAAAATACCACTCCATGAAGATGCAATACTCTCCTAATCTGCATGGCAGGTTGATGTATATATTAATGTGTTCTAAGTGGCTCTTTGAAGCAGAATGTTGTCCTGCAGAACATCTTTTGAAGAACGCACCTATATGAGTCTGATTGTTAAACGTCGCAATCTATGAGAGTAGGGTTCTCTCTAGTAAACTCATGGAAGGTCTCGGAGTATGACGCATAAGCTCCACCCGCGGGGAAGACCCACGGTAGCCACATATCGGTCAAGGCTTTATGTAAAGCTAGATTCGCAGAAAACTTGCAGTTCAAGGCCCAGTCCATTGTTCAAGTTGTTTACTAGTGTAACATAGAGTTCTAGGTAGAAGTTCAACTTAACAGTCTCCACTGCAGTACTGGTATATAAAACAGTGTTTTTGGAACCAAAGGCAAATTTTGTGTGCCTCTGGGATCTGGTGGGGGATTGCTGGAATTTAGTCTATTCTGGGACAGCCCAATAACTATTTCAGAAATTTTTAAATAAATCCTAGAGGCCCACTTAGCCCATTTGTGCAAGGCAAGGAATAGTACTAAAGTTTAGTCCTACATTGCTAGTTTAGTGGGAGTTGGACCTCCTTATAAGGGATGTTCTTTCCCCACTTGTATGAGCATGAGAACAAGAGGGACATCCACGCGCGCTCCTCCTCCGCCGCCCGCCGCGCCGCGCCAAATGAGCCGAGCCGATGTCTAATTTTTGCCACACACTACGGGTAAACGAAAGGTCACTTGGGAGCTGAAATGTTTTTGCGGTAGTGGATAATGAATACAAACGGCGCACCTCTTCGCGTGCTGCCTGTTCACTCCGTCTCCCTCAGTTGCTTCACCTCCTGTCGCAGCCTGTTCGCATCCCTCTCTTGTGCCTATATAAGAGAGGTCGCTCCTCTCCAGAGAGACACATTAGAAGGTCCTCTTCCTCTCGCCACACAGTTCCTGAACACTGCGCTGCTGCTACAATCTTCCCCATCACGGCTTGCGGCGTGCACCGCAGGTCGGGACAGTAGGCCTCCGAAACCGCACCTTTTGAGTCCTGTACGGGAGAAGGGTGATAAGGTTTTTGGGGAGCGCTCTGCGCGACTACTGACTTCTTCGTCACGGACGCCCCGGACTCCGACGACTACTTCCCCGACGTCGACAACCTCCTCGACGACATGGAGGACACCGACCCCAAGTCCAGTGCCTCTGCTCCGGCTGCTGTCCAGTACGTGTTCTTGTTTTTCCTGTTAGAGGTTCTGCCATAGTTCCTTGGTCTAGTGTTTGCCCTACACATGTTAGGATCTACCTCATGTATGCATCTTCATCTATTGTCTGCTTGAGAGATGATCGGTTCTAGCTCATATATGCAGATGTTATTTACCTTCACTTTGTCAAATCGCATGACTTGTTTTATCACTGCTATACTAGTCATGCTTTATCTAGGATTTCTGTTAATAAAATCATTTGGTAAATTGCTCATATTTCAAACAGGTGCTCCATGGCGGCCTCACGGTGCGCGACCTTCTCCTGATGAAGCTGCGCCTCAGCGGCGGCGACCTTGGCCCTGCCGTGCTCGTGCGCCAGCTGCCGCTCGTCGTGCTACCTCGTCGTCACGGCCTCCGTCTTCTCCGCCAGTTTGGCCCACATGATCTTCGCCTTGGCCCTCAACGCGCTCGCACCGTCCTTCACCTTCACCTTCGCTTGCTGCATCTCGTTGCTGATCCTTGTGGTTTTTCTTGGGTACTCTCTTCCTGTTGTCTAGCTAGCTTGAGCTTCTTCTTCCTCTTTGTTTTCTTCTCGATCAGGGTGAGTTTCAACTTTCTATATAGGCCGAGTGGTGGTCCAAGTGGGTGAGCCGTAGTGCCCCGTGTGGCGGGTGAGATGTCGCTGTTGAGAGGTTATGTAAAGCTGGTAATCTAAGTGAATTTGGTCGGAATGGATTGATACTTGGATTGGATCGGGACAGGAAATGTTAGTTCAAACTATCACATCAAAAATCTAGACATTGCCGACGAAATAATTGTGAAGTTATATCTAACTAGAAAAAAAAACTAAATATCAAGTGGAACAATTTTAAAAATTATTAGTTGAACGGTGGCACTTAAAAGATGGTGACAAAATGCTATTGGTGGAGATATGAGAGAACAAGAATAAATAAAGAGACGAAAGAAATGACCCTAAAACAGAAAAGAAAACCCAAAAAAATGGAGGAAAAACGGAAAAGGCTAGCTAAAAGCCTAAGTAGTATACTCGAAATCGAACTGCTCCATTATATAGTGACTCTCGAGCTTGAGCCTTCATATGTTCCAGCCTTGAAAGAACAAAGTCCCTCGTCGTCATCGTCGACTCGTTGGTGCCTCCACACTACAGGTGTCTCATTGTGCATCAACATGGTGCACAACCGCAGAGTGAGCTAGTTTATGGTCTGGACCAGTTCATCGCTGTCTATCCGCTGCGTGGAGGAACATCCTGAGATATTTATTTGACAAGATTACTGTTTTTCTTTTGCTTTTCCAACCAGTTTCTATTAAAGAAAGGGTTCGCAAGATTCTTTTCCTAAAATATAAAAATTAAGAAGATTTCCATAAAATTTGAAACCAATAAGTGATTTTTTGAAAATAAATAAATAAACATTTAAAATAAAGTGACCACATTATCAATAATTTGTGAACATTTTTGTATCAAAACTACAAAACTATAGATATCTGTGAATATATTTTGTTGAAAAATGTGAACATTCTCTAATGTTGAACATTTCTTAAATTTCGTGAATACTTTTTAAAAATGTGATCATTTTGTAAATTCAGTGAACATTTTTCGGAAATCCTGAATATTTCTTACATAAAAAATATATATAATATAGAAAAAAATATAAAAGAATGCTTGTGAAGTTACTCAATCAACTAGGAAAAAGGAGTTCAATGAAAAAGTGGAGCAAATAAAAACCCAAAGATCAAGTGGAACAACTTTCAAAATTCTTAGTTGAAACAGTGGTATTTAAAAGGCGGTGACAAAATTGCTATTTGTGAATATTTGGGGGAAAGAAAACAAAGAGAGGAAAAGAAAGACCCTAAAATTATAGACCAAAGAAATGGCGAGCCAAATGACGCTGTAGTATACTCAGAAATCGAATGGCCCGATTATATAGTACCTCTAGAGCTCGATCCCTCATATTATCAGGCCCAAGGTAGAATGACGTTCCCCCTCGTCGCCGTCTCCACTATCATGACCTCCTATTTGACCCATTTTTGCATCAAAATGGCGTACACTCACAGAGAGCACTCGTCTATTGGCCAACCCATTTCGTCGCTGCCTGGAGGCTCATCCCGAGCGATTATTTAAGATATTTCCCCTTCAATTTTCAAATCAGTTCCCTTTAAAATAATTGGTTTCTGTATTTATTTCCAAAACATTAAAATGGGTTTGAAAAATGTTCAGATTTTCGCTAAAATTTATTTAAAAAATCATAATTTTTTTAAAATGAGCTATTTTTAAAAATTCGTTGACATTTCATAAATATCTGAATATTTTCCAAAATCTACAAACATTATGGTTGAAAAATGTGAACAATTTTGGTGAAACATATGGGCATTTTTAAAAAATACGTAACTATTTTGAAAATTGTTAAACATATTTTAATTTGTGATCTTTTGAAAAACTGAACATTCAATAATTTAGTGGACATTTAAAAACATGAAGAGTTTTTGAATTTCGGGAACATTTTTTAAAATGTTGAAATAATTTAATGGAACAAAAAAAAGGAACAAGAAAAAAATAAAAACAAGCTCTCGCGCGCGGGCGAAGACGCCGTCAGGTGGGTTCGGCAAGCTCTCGCGCGCCGGCATGGGCGCGCCGAAGTCTGCCCCATGACAGTGGCCCCAGGTGCGTTGAAAGGTCCACCCGTCATAGACTTTCCAGTCGGGTCGCTTGGGTCTAAGCTGTCCGGGCAGATCGGATGGCCTGGAGCTGCCCCGAGAGGCTCCCCATGGCAAGCCACCCAGGAATGGACGGCCAGAAGTTGGGTCTATCAAACACAATTGTTTTGCCAACAATGTGTTCCTAGTAATGACACAATTGTTTTGCCAACAATGTGTTCCTAGTAATGTCGGCATCCTTGTTACTTTAACAACACCCTACAATAAGGAAAACATGATCATCATGCAGTACATGAGTTAGTCTTATAGGCGAGCCGAGGGATCTAATTTGTGTTTATGCTTTCACTCATGCAAATGAGCTTTCCTCTAAATCTCATATTCAAGGAACACTACAATTAGAAAACAAAAATGTAAACATGAATGACAGATGTGGAATTGAAATAATACTTTATTATTGTCTCTAGGGCATATTTTCGACACTATTGTCGGATTTTTTTTAGCTCTCACTATTGTCAGATGAGTTCAAGTAGTGAGAATTAAAAAAGGGGGCCCATGAAATATAGCAGCATGTGCAGCTATTCCACAGATGTCGATGCATCATTGTTGTTGGCAGCCCATATTAAACAATTCAATCCGTGGCCGAAACTGGAAAAAAAACATGGGGCCCATGAAGATAGAATGGAAACAAGGTCCCAAGTTGGATCAAGGCCTACCTTAAAACGCATGGACCAAGGTGTCCCACAACATTGCAATTGTCTATGTTTTGCCGTAGCAGCCGCCGTCGCCATCAGAGAAATTTTGATCCCCTCGCCTTTGCCTGCCATCTTGCCGCTGAGAGGTGGGGGGAGGTGGGGGTGGGGGGGAGGCTCAGATATTCAAGAGTTCTATGTTCTTCATCAACGTCTAGTGATCGTCATAGCTTTGTGAGAATAAAACTATTCTCGTTCTTTTGGCGGCGCCATGAAGTTAGTGAGTTTTACGTCCTCGCATATTCGATTTTTTTGGATCTGACGAGTTTATGTTAGTGTGCCAAGTTTTTTTGTTTGTTTGATTCTTTGTGGAGGTGAAATCTTTCATCGATGCTATGGTGAAGATATTATGATTCGATGACATGCACTTCTAGAGCATCATCCGCGGCGCAAGTATGTTCATCGATCAAGGCTTTCGATCTTTTTGGATGGGCGACTCAAGGCGCTTTGAAAAATCATGATTGGTATTGTTTTTTTTAAACCCCACCGTGTATTAATTAACTTAAAATGTCTGTACAATCATTCATTACAAACATCATTCAGGTGAAAGAGTGACAATATCATTGCTCGAGTCCAATTGTAGGCTTGGAGTATTTCTCCTAGCAGAGATTGATACCACGAAGAAGGTGTTTCCCAGAGATTTCATTGCAATTCTTATTCATAGGGATTATTTTGTATTTATTTTGATCTTAGATCCAAATCTTAGATCCAAATAACTAGGGATAGCTAGCAGGTATTTTCTAAAGGTTCAAAAAGAAGGTATTTCAAAAGGGCTTTGGTGTGTACCTGTAACTGCCATGAGTATGAATAAAATTACAGATGTTTCTAAAAATGAATTTATGCCTTGCCGTTCGTTCTGTACCTAATGTTCACTGATATTCCCTCAAAAAAATTGTTCCCTGCTATTATTCTAAAAAAAGTCATCATTGCTATCATGCACGACCATTTTTTTAATTCTCCCACTCATAAAGCACCCTGCTTTGGCACATTTTCATCGTCACGCAACAAACCCTATGTTTTGTTCTTTCAATATTCCGCACCAGAAATTTCCCCACGCCTTTTCTCTCCATAGCCGATTATGTGCCAGCTAAGAAAAATGGTGCGTATTTCATAGCATGTGAATCTTCTGATGTGTTTATTATTGACTATCACTTGAAAAATGTTTTTCTTGCTGCCTCCTCCGTGTAAGAGGTCCGTTTTTGATTTCACGGTAAGTGCCCCTGAAATGCTAGGCCTGGCCCTGCCCTACTGCAATCCAGATCCATACACTTTGTCCATGTGCTGGTGCAGTGCTGCTAGTGTGGAGCCGGAGCGTATTGAGATCATAATCCTGGTGTCACTCGATGACGGTCACTCTGCTTGGGGCATTGGCTATTTGGGCGAGAGTGACGGTGAGGTTTGAACCCTATGCTGAAGCCAGCGAGCTCCCTCTCCCGGGATCAGTGACGAAGAGCTAACAACATGTTGGCTTGACACGAGTGATGGACGATCAACACAATTACTTTCTGTGCTGGTGAGTGGTGACTGTGTTTTTTGTGACATGCAGTGCCACTTCTTGTGTGCCACAGACTGTAGATTTTGTCCCAACCGGACTCCTTTTTGTGTATTGGATCACTAGACGTTGATGGATCAGTAGCAAAATCTTTTGTTCAGGTTCACTTGGTCCACTTACCATATGGATGTATGCATGGGACGTTACGACCGCAAAGCAATTCTGCTTTGCAACCCCTCACCATAACTGTGCAGGGTTTGAGCAATATATTTAGGTGGAGGGACTCCTCGCCCGGTGATTCTCGAAAATAAATTGGTGGGGTTTCCAGATCCACCTAGCGCCGCGGTTGCTGCAGCCAGATGACTCGGCTGACAGGTTTGAGTGGAAGAGAGGGGGAAGAAGGCCATGTTGGAGAAGAGATGGCGTGAGAAATAGGGAGAGGTGGGCTGCTGCTATTGTGTTGCGTTCTACCGTGCTATGGGCTCCTGATGTTCTTCTTTTTGCTCGCAGAAGACTACAAGATGGCTAGAGCATGCAATCCCATCGCCCCCGCCTTTGGGCGCGGTTGTATGGGAGTACACACCACTACCAGAATAAACCCCTATGCCTACGGCCCAGGCCGTAGGCATAGCCCTGATTCCCGTCGGGATAGGCCTATGCCGACGGCCCCCGTAGGCATAGGGCCGTCGGCATAATATACGTCGGCGTATCTCGGGATGCCGTCGGCATAGAAAAGCCGTCGGCATAGATAATTTGCCGACGGTGTCCGTACATCTATGCCGACGGCCAGGGCCGTCGGCAACATTCCACGCTAACGGTGGCCGCCGTCAAGTGCCGCCCATAGAGGAGATGCCACGTGGCAGGGCTATGCCTACAGCCTAGCCGTCGGCATTGATTTGAAACTATGCCTACGGCTAGGCCGTAGGCATAACCCTGCCACGTGGCGGCGTCTACTAGCTCCGTGGGCACGGCTATGCCTACAGCTTGGTTGTCGGCATATGTCTAAATCTATGCCTACGGCTATGCCGTAGGCATAGGTGCCAGGCTATGCCGACGGCGTAACGGTAGGCATAGTTTAGATATATGCCGACGGCCTAACTGTAGGCATAGGCTCCACGTGTCGTCCTCTGGTAACTCACTAACTCATGGTAACCCTATGCCTACGGCTAAGCCGTAGGCATAGTTTCCGTTTAATTTTTTTTCCTTTTTTCTGTTTGGTTTCAATTCAAATTCACAGCATATATATATGATGAAATAGACATACACAATATATATAAGTATCATCCTCACAACAAACACCATCACAACAATATAAGTATCATGACAAACATAACCATCATCACAAACATAAGCATCTAAAGAAGCACACAAGTCGTCTAAAAGATCACAAGTCATCTAAAAGACCACAAGTCATCTAAAGAACACAAGTTTATGATCACCACCACGGTCACCCAAAGGCTTAAGCGCCAGGACATCCACCACCACCGCCAAGGTCATCACCGCCAAGTCCGCCGAAGCCTAGGTCATCATCAAGCTAGCAGCGCTACCGCCAAGACCGCCGCCGCCTCCGTGGATAGGAGTGATCGGGCTCCGTGACTCGGGAGTGATGCCAAGACCAGCACCACCACCAACGGTAGATCCACCAGTTCCCTGGATGTTGAAAAGACATGTTAAGGGGATATATGATTGTGTTGAATAAACAGTATGCTTTGGGTGAATAGTTTGAGATGTACTAACCAGCGAGGGGCCAGGGTTCTGTGACAGAAACTCCTCAAAAGTAACAAGCACTGGTTGTGGTGGAGGAGATGGTGCTGGTTGCAATTGAGGAACCCTGCCGGCCGCCATTTCCTCAAGGAAGTGTTGCATCGTGCGATCCCTCTGCTGATGGTATGCATGAAGGCTCTCGTGCCACGCCATGGTCTCCTGACGTGTGTACTCCATGTAGGCCTACGGTATGACATGATGGAACTCACAAAACATCTCAATGCGGAAAAGAAAGTGAGCAATGAAGATAAGAGGGAAATACTTACAGAGTTCCGGCCAAGAATGAGGGATCGTGGATCAAGACCTTGGTCATGGGCGTGCTTTCGTCTTGGCACAGGCTCGGGTTGGTAGCTCGGAGCTGTGTGTAGGAGATAGAAGGAGTGATCACAGCATCCAGAAACGGTGATCGACCGTGCTTCTTCCCCATACTCACCACCACCCTCTCGTCCAGATCCGCCGCAATGGGGTCAGGTGTGCCAGGATGCAAACTCAGATACTCCGCGGTCTTGCCGTAGTACTTGGCCTCGCCAGGCTTGGGCTTCTTTCGTGTATGGGCGATCTCCCACGCCTGCATGTGTGAGAGCGGCCGCTTCAGTTTCTCCTCCTGCACCACCAAACAACCAAACAGAGGTTAGTCATACATAAGAAAGTGATGGTAAAAAGAAGAAGAAAAATGTTTAATGTACATAGATATACCTCAAGTGTCTTGTGAAGAAAGTGGTTTCGGTTTCCCTGAGCATGTATTCCCTCCCTGCCTCTGTTAGCCTTGTTTCTAATGCTCGTAGCCGCCCAAGCTCCATCGTTATCACACCACAGATCCACCAGTGCTGCCCAAGACTCGTCTTTTCCATAACACCAATTTGGACACACCTACATAATGAAAGCATACTGACATGTCAACACGAAATGATGAAATGTACCACAAACATCGAAAATAAAAATCTTTTATACTTACCGCCAAGTACTGGTGCCTCTGCAAGGTAATGTCCGTCCTCCGCGCTTCTTCCTTGGTCATCTTCACACCAAGAGCGTCGTGATAGTATGTCGAGATGGCCACCCATCGCACCTCGTACTGCATCTGGCGGGCCTTACTCTTGGCTTGGCAAAGCACGATCTGGTCGGCAATGGCCTTGTGCTCCGGAAGAACTCGATAGTATTTCTACAATCATTCATGAAATCAGAATGGAAGAAGCCATCAGTTAAATCATTCATGAAACCAGAATGGACTTGTGCTTCTGAAGAGAACTCACCCAAAAATTAGTGATCACGGCCTTAGCATGGGTCTCATAGTCCGCGTGGGGGGCCGCTACCCAGTGGTCCCAGCTCGTGGCCAAAACCAGGCGGTCCGGGTGCCTGACTGGATCCGGACAGTACAGCCCCGGCCAGTATACCTTCAGCAAGACGGTGATGAGGCCGTTGGGAATACGGGCCCCTTTAGGATATATCCAGTTGCTGCAAAACAATGAAATATTAGCATGTGACAAGCAAAATAAAGAGAAATATAAGCATGTGACAAGCAAAATAATGAAATTATTATAAAGTGGCACATACTCTTTCCCCGTGGGCCCGATGAGCCACTTCTGCTCCTCGGTCTAAAGAGGAATCTGCTTCGGTACCTTTGCGTTACCACGCAGCCATCCCTTGTTGCCAACCCCCTCCCCGCCACCACCATCACCCCCGCCACCACCATCATCCCCGCCACCACCCTCCTCCTCGTCTGCCTCCTCCTCCTCCTCGTTCCCCTCCCCCACCTCCTCCTCCTCGTCCCCCTCCCCAACTTCCTCCTCCTCATCCTCCCGAACCTCCTCGTCCTCTTCCTCCTCGTCAAAGGGTACCTCACTAGAGGAGGGTACCTCACTAGAGGAGGGCCTCGAAGGCAACACCCCTAAGTCGGTGAGGGTGCGCTGTTTCTGGCCACGACCCCCTGTAGTGGCTCTCCCCCCCCCCCCACGCCCGCTAGGGGCTCTCCCCCCGCCCCCACCACCGCGAGGGGCACCACTCCCGCGACCACCCGGTGAGGAGTCATCATCAAGTAGTCGGGGAGGATTACATGCTCGACCACTCCGACTAGGCATGTTGGCGACCTTATGAGGGAAACCCACGCCAGCCTTCCCTTGCCCATGTTCCACAAACCTGCATTGAAAAGAGAATAAACAATTAGTACATTAAAAATGAAGGAAAATGCATAATAATAAGGAATAATAAACACATTAATAAAAAGCATAAAAAGGCATATTCCTAAACCATAGAAAAAATACTTGAAACGTACACCTGCTAGAACCCATATGAATCATCACTGTTGTAACCTCTTTCTTGGTCGATCTCATCATCACTATCAATCATATCATCTTCGTTGTCTGACGGAGGTGGAGGCTCTTCCTCGTCGTCAGCGTCTTCGTTTAGCTTTTCTAGCATAAGTATGTCATTTTCATTGACAATGGTCTCACCATCATTCCGTGCATCGTCATCGTTTGGATCCACATCATCGTCACCCAATGGTCTAGCGTCATCGTTTCTAACCACATCATCATCATCAGGTTGCTCTTGATAGAACACTCCCTCGTATGTCATGGGGTTAATGTTGTAGTAATCGTCTTCATTCGGGTTCGGTAGCTTACCATGTGGCGACACCTTGAACACAACTTCCCAACCCTTTAGGTACTCTTTCTGGCATGGGTAAGGCAGATAATATACTTGTGTAGCTTGGGTAGCCGCAATGAAGAGATCGGCTCCGGCGTAGACGGTTGATGGTTTAACTTCGACCAAACCAATGGAAGGCGTATGTTTTACCCCCTCCCGCGGATCAAACATCGACATTTGAACACAGGCAGACTTAGGGTCTCGCGCCCCTGGTGGAATTTAATCTCGTATATATTTTGTACCCTTCCGTAGTAGTCTACTGAATTTTGACCGGCAGGGTCAAAACCCATGGAAACCCATCTCAATTCATCATCCATACATATGTTCGGATCTTTTCCCTACAAGTATAATTGAAATTGTTGCGTGCATTAGTTAACTAATAAATGTTGAACTAGGTATTTAATAGTGGAGTGTGGAAAATTACTTTCTCCATGAACCAAGCAACAAAATTTTTACGTCCATTGTTTCCATGACGGAGAAGAGTATGTGCCTCCGCCTCAGGTGGAGGATTCAGTCCCGTCCATTCCTCTTGAACGAAATCACTAAAAAAAAGAAAAGCGGTGTTAGACCGGGACTAAGTGAACATAGAACATGATGATGTGGAAGACATAAAGGAATGGTGTAGTGGTATTACCTCATCCACACTTCCTCAACTTCCTTGATGTTGTGTAAGATATAGAACATGAGGTCCTCCCACTTTTGTCGTGGCATGTTATAACATTTCGAGGCCCCAGCCCTCCCACCTTGCGCGTTGAATAGATGGAGCCTGGGTTGATACTTGGGCTCTTCTATATTGTATCGAGGCACCTTGTTATGCAGATGGGGAACGTGGTCTGGATAGTATGATGTCCTGAGGTCTGCCACCTCCTCTAGGAAAACTGCCTCAGCTATGGAAGCTTCAATCTTAGCTTTGTTTCCACATTTCTTTCGGAGATGCTTGTTCTGTCTCTCAGGGCCGTACTGCCAGCGATTCTGCACAGGCCCCCCCAACAATACCTCGTTCGCGAGGTGCAGAATGAGATGTGTCATCGAAGTAAAGAAGCCTGGCGGAAAGATCTTCTCTAGCTTGACTATCAACTCCGATGCCTTCTTATGCAATTTTTCAATCACGTCTTTACTTTCTTTAGCACAGAGCGTGCGGAAGAAATGGCTTAGCTCGGCAAGCACTCGCCAGACATGCTCGGGGACATAGCCTCGAACCATCACCGGCATTATCCGCTCAATCCATACATGGTAGTCATGACTCTTCAGGCCGGTCACTTTGCCCGTTGAAAGATTGACTCCCTTACTTATATTCGATGCATAACCATCGGTGAACTTCAAAATGTGTTTCAGCCAGATAAGTACTTCCTTTTTTCTGGCGGTTTAAGGACAAAGTCAGCATCTGGCTTGAACCAGTTTTTTCGACCGCCTGTGGGAGGCTTCATGTTCAGACGTGGTCTATCACAAATTCTCTGTTGATCGGCTCTAGCTTTAACGTTATCCTTCGTCTTATCAGGAATGTTGAGGATCGTATGGAAAAGGGACTCTGCCACATTCTTTTCGGTGTGCATCACATCGATATTGTAAGGAAGTTTGAGGTCCTTGAAATAGGGAAGCTGCGAGAAGGGGGTAATGTGAGTCCAGTTGTGCGTCTCACCATATCCCTCGAAGCCTTTGGCTTTGGCTTTGCCTTTGCCTTTGACTTTAGGCTGGAGAGCTTTTAGCTGAGCAAGAACATCTGCCCCCGAAAATGTTGGAATCTCGGTTACTTCATGAACAACCCGGCCTTTCGTGAAGTTCTCCTTGTCTTCCCTGTCTGGATGGTCTGGAGGGAGGAACTGTCGATGGAGGTCAAAGGCTACATACTTGCCACCCTTACTCAGCCAAATCATTCGCAGAGCCTGCATGCACACTGGGCATGGCATCTTCCCACTTGTACACCATCCACAGAATAGAGCGTAGCCGGGAAAGTCATGCATGCAATAGTGCAACCAAACTTTCATCAAGAAATTTCTCTGCAGATCCCGGTCGTATGTCAACCTCGGAAAGTACCAAGAATGGTGCAAAGCATCCACCAGCGGCTGCATAAACACACCCAGTTGCTTCCCCGGATAATCAGGCCCCGGAATGATGAGCGACAAGAACATGGTCTTGCGTTGCATTAGGGCACCGGGAGGAAGATTGAGCGGAATTACAAACACGGGCCAGCAGCTGTATGGATTGGACGACATACCATATGGATTCAACCCATCACCTGATATGGCTATTCTAACATTCCCAGCCTCAGCTGCTTCCTCGGGGTATTCTTCATCGAACGACTTCCATGCTTCCCCTTCCGATGCATGTACGATTTTTTTTGGATTGTACCTTATTACCTTCCTTGTGCCACTTCATCATTTTTGCAGACTCCTCCGTGATGAAAAGGCGCTGCAGTCTTTTTATAAAATCAAGATACCGAAGAACCTTAACGGGGATGGCTAGCTGCCTTTTCTCACCATCCTCACCGACCACCTCAATGTACCGAGACGAACCGCACTGCCTACAGTACTTGTCATCCGCATACTCGTGCCTAAACAAAAGGCAATTCTTCGGGCAAACATCTATTTTCTCATAATCCATAGAGAGTGCCTTCATGATTTTCTTTGTATCGTACATGCTTTTCGGCAGTTCATGACCCTCAGGGAGGCTGTTAGCCCATACTTGGTACATTTGTATATTGGGAGACAGCCATAATGAAAACTCCAAGCAAGTAAACTACTGTGACTAATAGGAGGTCCAAATCGATGTAAAATTTGGGTCTTGCCAATGCTCTCTAGTCCCTAGCTTCTCCTGTGCACACACCACACCATATTTCATTACTTTTTCGTGATGAAAAACTAACGCTGCTGTAGTGCTATTCCAAATCGATGTAAAATATCCAAATACTAACAGTATATATATCAAAGCACCAAATTGACTTATTATATATCCAAGCACTAACAGTAGGTAAAAAACTAACAATATGTATATATCCAAGCACTAACAGTAGGTATATATCAAATTGACTCATTATCCAAGCACTAACAACAGGTAAAAAGCTAAAAAAAAGGAAAAAATCAGCAGCAGAGGACGCCGGACCGCCGGAGCCGGTGCTCACCAGTAGAAGAGGGCCGGCAAGGGGGCGCCGGACCGCCGGAGCCGCGGCCACGGCCACCTCACCAGCAGCTGCGGGGCAGGAAGGGGTGTGGACGACGGGCCGGGAAGGGGCAGGGACGACCGGGCCGGGCAGGGGATGGGGCAGGCGGGGCCGACGGCCAGCGCGGGCGGGCGGGGGCCAGCGGCAGTCTTGAGGCGGGGCCGACGGCGGCGGAGCAGGACGGGAAGGACGGCGGCGGTGCGGAGCGGAGACGGGCGCGCAGTGCAGGGCGGGGCGCAGTAGCGGGTGCAGGCGGGAACGCCACGATGCGGCCAGGCGAGGCTCTTGGCCGCAGAAGGGCGGTGGCGGCGGCGGCGGCGACGGCGGCGGCGAAGATCAAGGGCGGCGTCGGGGTGGATCGAGCGGCGTGGAGGCACGAGTGGTCGGGGCGAGGTGGATAAGGCACGAGTGGCCTTTTTTTGCGATGAATTTTTTTTGCGAGCACTTTTTTTTTGTCTAAATTGTGTAGAACTCACAGACTACATGGCTAATCAGTTTTTTTTTTTTTGCGAGCACGATGGTTTGGAAGATAGGAATAAATTTCATTTCCTGTCAGAACATTGATCAGTTTAATGACTAAACAAACCGGAATAGACAAAATTAAAATGCCACTGTTGAGGAAAAAGAAAAATATTATGGATAACTAATAGCTTATGTACTTATGATAATTTTATTATTTATTGGCTGTTAAATACGAGAGTGAACAAATTGCATGGAAAATTAGTGCAATCTGGAATGTAATGTTTTTTCTGTTGTTGTGATATCTCTCGCGAAATACATATTGCTGCTATATACCGCGGCACTTCCATCCCTTCGGCCGCCACACTGCACATCACCGTCGGCCGAGTGCCAGCAAGCATCCCCCGGGCAGCTCGTCATGTTGTACGGTGCCATCTGCCTTCTCGGCATTGGCGCTGGCGGGACACGTTTCAACATCTCGACAATGGGTGCTGACCAGTTCGAAAGCACGCGCGACAAGGACACCTTCTTCAACTGGTACATGGGTCTTCCTCTACAGCTCCTTTATGCTCGGCGACACAGCCATCGTCTACATCCAAGACAGCGTGTCATGGGCCGTGGGCTTTGGTGTTTGCCTCGCCACGTCGGCGTTGGGCCTGGTCATGCTTCTTCTGGGCGTACGTTACTACCATATGCCAGCAACAAAGGGCAACCCGTACACAGAGCTGGCTCGTGTCATCGTCGCTTCCGTGCGCAAGGGTAGCAACAAAGCCGGCGACGCACATGGCAGTGTGCAGCAGCAGTACAACGTCGGCGCCGGCGCCGTTGTGGACTCAGCCGCTGACGAGGCACCAAGCAAAAGCTTAAGGTAGGCCGAATTCGACAGCTGCTTTCCAAACAGGACACCCGATTGGTGAATCATTCACTGGATCTTGTTTTTCTAGATTTCTCAATCGAGCCGCCATGATCACTGCAAGGGACGACAACTCCAAGTCCGGTGATGGATCAGATGGTCCGTGGCGGCTGTGCACGGTGCAGCAGGTGGAGAACCTCAAGGCCCTCCTCAGCATCATCCCGGTGTGGTCATCCGGCATACTGCTGTTCATGTCGATCGGCGTGATGATCGGCATGATCGTCCTGCAGGCGCTCGCTATGGACCGCTCCATTGGACCACACTTCAGCATCCCGGCGGGGTCGGTCGCCGTCAGCTGTCGCGTCTCGTTCATCTTGGCCACCCTAGTCCTGGGCCGCGTTGTATTTCCTCTCTGGCGCAGGATCGCCGGCGGCACGCCACCGACACAGCTGCAGCGCGTGGGCATCGGCCACGTTCTAAACGTCACTGCCATGGTTGCTGCCGCACTGGTGGAGCGCCGGAGGCTTGCGCAGCCCGGCGTGCCCATGTCCGTGATGTGGCTCCTGTTCCCGTTGGGCATCGTCGGGGCCGGGGAGGCCCTGCGTTTCCCTGGCAGCATGGCTTTCTACTACCAGGAGTTCCCCAAGGCGCTGCGGAGCCTGGCTACGGCCATGGCGCCGATGCTCGTCGCGCTGGGGTTCTTCTCGAGCACCATGTTCATGGACGTGGTGACGCGGGTCACGACGTGGCTGCCGGAGAATATAAACCACGGTAGGCTGGACAACGTGTACTGGACGCTTGCGGCTTCGGGGACACTCAACCTTGCGTACTTCCTCGCCTGCGCCAGGCGATACAAGTACCACAACCGGGCGGCAACATAGACAAGTTTATCATGCGCGTGGGTTGTTTGTCTACGAAATTGACAAGGGCTACCTCTTCGAGTGAGTTGCACCTTCCTACTTCGCAACAAAGTGAACAAAATGGATGGAACATAGTAGCAAGGAAGAACTATCTAATAATATGCACAATGGATATATTTTAGGGTCACGACTACCAGAAAAACTGGGGTTGCCAACGGCCCCCGTCGGCATCTATGGACCTATGCCGACGGCCAAGGAAAGGCCGTAGGCGTAGAAAAGCCGTCGGCATACATTCATCTATGCCGACGGGGCCGTCGGCATAGACCAGGCCGTCGGGACCGCCCGTGGTACGCCTACGGGGCCCGTCGGCATAGGACAGGCCGTCGGCATAGCCGGGGCCCACCTGCCCGGTCGGCCGACCATTTGATGGCGTTGACCTACGCCGACGGGCGGTAACGGGCGATCGTCGGCATATCTGTGGCGAGGTATGCCTCACGGCGGCCGCCGGCATAGGCCCCTCTCGCCACGCCACGATCCGTGTGCCACGCCACGTCAACGATCCGTGGGACAACCTCCGTAGGTGTGACAGAGATATGCGACGGCCCAGCCGGCATACGATATTTTACTTTATTTTTTATTTTTACTCTGCTTTTGTTATTTTTACTTTATTTTAGTTTTTGTTTTGTATAAGATAATTATGCCTTATCTAAAAAACATACCCGATGGTATATCGATTGCCCCTGCTATTTAACGCCGCCATCGCCGTGTCACGGAGGGGGGAAACGGTCGACACGGAAGGAATTCTGGTTGGTGGGGGGATTCGGTTGGAAAAAGCGGTAGGCGTAAGCGAGGCGGTTGGACTTCGCCTAGTGCCTAGGCGGTGCTTAAGCGCCCTAGGCGCAGCCTAGGCGGTAATATAGATTGTACAATCAGGGTATATTTGTGGTTATTATATGTGCACAGATGTTAATTTAGGGCAAATAAATAAGTTAACTACCATCTACTACCATTTGAATATGTGATGTTTGGCATTTCAGTGCAATATGACATGATTTCTCACTTGGGTAAACAATTTGTTGCATGCACTGTCTAGACTATCAATTATGCCCTAGGCGAGGCGTTTGGACATCGCCTAGCGCCTAGGCGTGCCTAAGCGCCTCCTAGGCACTGCCTTTTGCAACAGTGGGTGTAGCTATGTCACCGAAACATCGCACGGGTCACGATGCATATGTGAAAGTGTTCATGCATGCGTAGACGCCCGTCTTGGGGCTCCGGGGTGTGCCCCCCCTCACGGACGGCGCTGCCGCCAAAGACTGGAGGGAAAGCAGACGTCCGGGTCTACAGAGGGATCTTGCTGTGGGTCAGGCCCGGATGTCGCTCCAGAGTGTTCCTATGGGCTGACCTAACACAACCGGGTGGGGAGGTCCACTGGTCAAAGCCCGTCCGTGCAAAGTCAAAGGGCTAGATCGCGTGGTCAAGCGCTTCTGAGGTTAAGCGGGGCGGGGCACTGGGGGTAGCAATGACACCGATGCGACGCCCGGTGGCATTGCTACCCCTGTGGCCCCTGGCCCCGCCTAACCTCAGAAGCGCTTGAGGGCACACCCCGAGACGCGTGCTGTGCATTTGCAACCGCCACAACACTTCCGGACTTGTAAGAGGCCGCCACGCAAGATTTGACGTTATACTGGCCCGGAGGCCGCCGGCCAGAGTCGTAGACGCGCGAAGAGCAATCCGCGTAGAGGGAAGTGTTTAGATACTTCTTCATCACGAAAAATTATGAAAAATTACCATCGGTCCTATAGCACATGTGCCCACGTCATGTAAAAAACTCATGATTTTATCGCGCTCCGAGTATTTAATAATATTCACGCCGCATCGTTTCCGCAGAACGTCTACTACCGTGTCATCCCCGTCCGTGAGGGGGGCCACACCCCGGAGACGCGTGCCGCCTCTTCGGACATGCCACCACACCACCCCGCATGTATGAGGGCCCGATGCGACGCTCCGGTGGCATTGCTACCCCCCAGGGCCCCCGTCCCGCCTAACCAGTAGCTTTTGACCACCGGATCTAGCCCTTTGACTTTGCACGGACGGGATTTGACCAGTGGGCCTCTCCACCCGGTTGTGTTAGGTCAGCCCATACGAACACTTTGGAGCAACATCCGGGCGGACCCACAGCAGAAGATCCCTCCGTGTAGACCCGACGCGTCCGTTTCCCCCCTCCAGGTGCCGGCGGCGGCGCCGTCCGTGAGGGGGGGCACACCCCGGACACGCGTGCCGCCTCTTCAGACATGCCACCACACCACCCCGCATGTATGAGGGCCCGGTACGATGCTCCGGTGGCATTGCTACCCCCAGTGCCCCCGTCCCGCCTAACCCTGTAGCGTTTGACCACGCGATCTAGCCCTTTGACTTTGCACGGACGGGCTTTGACCAGTGGACCTCCCCACCCGGTTGTGTCAGTTCGGCCCATAGGGACACCGGGAGCAACATCCGGGCCAAACCCACAGCTACATCCACTCCGTGTAGACCCGACGCGTCCGTTTCCCCCCTCCAGGTGCCGGCGGCGGCGCCGTCCGTGAGGGGGGGGGGGGGGCACACCCCGGAGACGCGTGCCGGGCATTTGCAACCGCCACAACACTTCCAGACTTGTGAGAGGCCGCCTACGCAAGATTTGACGGTATGCTAGCCCCCGGAGGCCGCCGGCCCCAGTCGTGAAGCGTCGCGAAGAGCAATCCGCGAGAGGGAAGTGTTCAGATACTTCTCCATCACGAAAAATTATGAAAAATTACCATCGGTCCTATAGCACATGTGCCCACGTCATGTAAAAACTCATGATTTTATCGCGCTCCGAGTATTTAATAATATTCACGCCGCATCGTTTCCGCAGAACGTCTACTACCGTGTCATCGCCGTCCGTGAGGGGGGCCACACCCCGGAGACGCGTGCCGCTTCTTCGGACATGCCACCACACCACCCCGCATGTATGAGGGCCCGATGCGACGCTCCGGTGGCATTGCTACCCCCCACGGCCCCCGTCCCGCCTAACCCTGTAGCATTTGACAATCGGATCTAGCCTTTTGACTTTGCATGGACGGGATTTGACCAGTGGGCCTCTCCACCCGGTTGTGTTAGGTCAGCCCATAGGAACACTTTGGAGCAACATCCGGGCGGACCCACGCAAGATCCCTCCGTAGACCCGACGCGTCTGCTTCCCCTCCGGTGCGGCGCTGGCCGTCCGTGAGGGGTGGCACACTCGGACGCAGCGTGCCGCCTCTTCAGACATGCCACCACACCACCCCGCATGTATGAGGGCCCGGACGACGCTCCGGTGGCATTGCTACCCCCCCCCAGTGCCCCCGTCCCGCCTAACCCTGTAGCGTTTGAGCATGCGATCTAGCCCTTTGACTTCGCACGAACGGGCTTTGACCAGTGGACCTCTCCACCCGGTTGTGCTAGTTCGGCCCATAGGGACACCCGGGAGCAACATCCGGGCCAAACCCACAGCTACATCCACTCCGTGTAGACCCGACGCGTCCGTTTCCCCCCTCCGGTGCGGGCGGCGGCGCCGTCCGTGAGGGGGGGCACACCCCGGAGACGCGTGCCGGGCATTTGCAACCGCCACAACACTTCCAGACTTGTGAGAGGCCGCCTACGCAAAATTTGACGGTATGCTAGCCCCGAGGCCACGGCCAGTCGTCAGACGCGAAGAGCAATCCGCTTAGAGGGAAGTGATCGATACTTCTCCATCACGAAAAATTATGAAAAATTACCATCGGTCCTATAGCACATGTGCCCACGTCATGTAAAAAACTCATGATTTTATCGTGCTCGAGTATTTAATAATATTCACGCCGCATCGTTTTTCCGCAGAACGTCTACTACCGTGTCATCGCCGTCCGTGAGGGGGGCCACACCCCGGAGACGCGTGCCGCCTCTTCGGACATGCCACCACACCACCCCGCATGTATGGGGGCCCGATGCGACGCTCCGGTGGCATTGCTACCCCCCAGGGCCCCCGTCCCGCCTAACCCTGTAGCGTTTGACCACCGGATCTAGCCCTTTGACTTTGCACGACGGGATTTGACCAAGGGCCTCTCCATCCGGTTGTGTTAGGTCAGCCCATAGGAACACTCTGGAGCAACATCCGGGCTAGACCCACAGCAAGATCCCCTTCGTGTAGACCCGACGCGTCCGTTTCCCCCCTCCAGGTGCCGGCGGCGGCGCCGTCCGTGAGGGGGGGCACACCCCGGACACGCGTGCCGCCTCTTCAGACATGCCACCACACCACCCCGCATGTATGAGGGCCCGGACGACGCTCCGGTGGCATTGCTACCCCCAAGTGCCCGTCTGCCCCGCCTCGGTGCCAGGCGGGCGCCGTCCGTGAGGGGGGGGGGGGCACACCCCGGAGACGCTCAGAGTATTTAATAATATTATTATAAGTCTAATGAATACCGGAGCTTGTAACGTGTGGATTAGTGAACTATTTAAAGAGGTCAAATTGCTTTCCCCTCGGCGAGGTGGGACTATTTAAAAAAAATTGTGGTTTGCATATATGCCGACGCCCAGCTGCCGGCATAGGCCTCCCACCTATGCCGACGGCTGCAAGGCCGGCATATGTGCACGTTATCCACTCCCCCGGGCTGCTAACATGTGGGGCCCAGGCCTATGCCGACGGCTATGCCGTCGGCATAGGTCCAACCTTATGCTCACCGCACCCGACCTCCTCCACTCATTTCTCCCTCAACCGCACCTGACCCCGACCCCTATACCGCCGCCGCCCACCTCCTCCGCCCGCCCTGAGCACGCCACCGCCCGCCCGCCCGCCCGAGCACGCCGGCGCCCGCCTCCCGCTCCAACCCAGCCCCACCCGAGCCATGATCGCCCAGCGCCTCCCGCCCGACCCGAGCCACCCCTTGACCCCAGGCAGCCGCCCGCCTCGACTCATGGCGCCCAGCCAGCCCCGCCCAGCCCCCGGCAGCCCCGCCCGCCCGCCTCCGACCTTCCCGCCCGACCGCACCGCCTCGACCCCCTCGGCCCGCCCGCCCGACCCCCCTCCGGCCTCCCGCCCGCCGAACCCCGTCGACCTCCCGCCCGACTCACGCCTCCCGCCCCAACTCCGGCCGGCCCTCTCAAGGTGAAAAATTTATGTAATTTTTAGTGTTTTTTTTTATTTTGTAGCAAGTTAGATAGGTATTTAGATAGTATTTAGATAGTTAGATACCTAGTTAGATAGATAGTTATATAGATAGTTAGATAGGTAGATAGTTAGATAGATAGTGAGATAGTTAGTAGGTAGATAGTTAGATAGTTAGATAGATAGTGAGATAGGTAGTAAAAAATTTGGTTAGATGAGATGCTATATGTTGCATATCTTGCAAAAAAATTGGTTCGATGAGATGAATCAATGATTATGACGAATAGGTGATGATGATGATGATGAATATGTGATGACGATGATGAATATATTGTTAATGTTTTAGTTTTTTGCCTACATGATGCAAAAATAAATGAATGCATGTTTAAATGTTTTAAATATGCTCTATGAGTTGTGATGTTCTAAATTTTTGTCCCGATGGAATTTGCAGGCTTTGTGGTGTTGCATTTCATCAAAGTGACCGTCGTCCCAGCGTTGTTCCCGAGCATCCCTCCGTTGTTCGACTCCTTCCCCTACAGCCGAGGGTGAGCTACAAGTCCATCTCCTCCATTTTTTGATGTCACTAGATTTCATTCTCAAGTCAACTGGCGTAACCTAGGCGTCTCCCGTCCGAAAGGGTTGCATCGATAAATATGCATTCAATTGCATATTTATCACCGCAGCTGTTTCGGATTGTCCAGCGTTTTCCACGGACAGCCCGAGGATGTGTAGATTGGGTATGTTCTCCATGTTCTACCCCGTTCCGAGACAGGATTTCGGCGGCGCCTCCGCATTGTTCTCCGCAGCACATTCTCTCGGCTATTTGACGAGATGTGTATCTGCAGAACAGCGGGGAGGTGCTGCCGAAATTTTGTCTCGGAACGGGGTAGAATGGAGAACGTACTCAATCTACACATCCTCGGGTGGGATTAGGACCCATCTTTACCTATTAGAGATGTAGGTGGATTCAACGCGGTAGAAACTGAAAATTTGATGTGATTAATTTAAGTGAATCCTTAATTATGTTGTGTGGTTTGCAAAATAGCAGAGGATGGCAGATAATCAGTGGATGTACAGTGGTTTTATCCATCGGAATCGAGTAACATCAGAGTGGATCGCGAAAACCGATGTGTATTTGACGGAGATATTCCGTCGTCCAATGAGAATTATCCCACCATGCCCATGTGCGAGACGTGCCAGACGTCACCGTAGAAACCAGACGGACATGAGTGAGCACCTTCGCACGCATGGATATATGCCAAACTTTGACATGCCGCCGATAAACATAGCCGATCAGGACCGTGGTAGAGAGGAGGTGATGCGACAACGCATCGATGGATATGAGGACGACGGGGTCAGGGACATGCTAGATGATGTCATTGTTGCAGAAACGGCAAATGTGACACCTTCAGAGAATGAACCGGAGGAGCCGGAGGCAACCGCAAAGGCCTTCTTGGAGGTCTTGGCCTCGTCGAAGAAACCTCTTTATGCGGGTGCAAAAATATCTCAGCTGGATGCCATCTCAAGAATCGATAGCAGTCAAGGCTGAGTATTGTCAGAGCTGTAAATGCTTCAAGCATTCACGGGAATATGGGCTAACAGCCTCCACGAGGGTCATGAACTGCCGAAAAGCATGTACGATACAAAGAAAATCATGAAGGCACTCTCTATGGATTATGAGAAAATAGATGTTTGCAGAAGAATTGCCTTTTGTTTAGGCGCAGTATGCGGATGACAAGTAATCGTAGGGAAGTGCGGTTCGTCTCGGTACATTGAGGTGGTCGGTGAGGATGGTGAGAAAAAGCAGCTAACCATCCCGTTAAGGTTCTTCGGTATCTTGATTTTATAAAAGACTGCAGCGCCTTTTCATCACGAAGGAGTCTGCCAAAATGATGAAGTGGCACAAGGAAGGTATAAGGTACAATCCAAAAAATATCGTACATCCATCGGGAGGGGAAGCATGGAAGTCATTCGATGAAGAATACCCCGAGGAAGCAGCCGAGGCTGGGAATGTCAGAATAGCCATATCAGGTGATGGGTTGAATCCATATGGTATGTCGTCCAATCCATACAGCTGCTGGCCTGTGTTTGTAATTCCGCTCAATCTTCCTCCCGGTGCCCTAATGCAACGGAAGACCATGTTCTTGTCGCTCATCATTCGGGGCACGACTACCCGGGAAGCAATTGGGTGTGTTTATGCAGCCGCTTGTGGATGCTTTGCACCATTCTTGGTACTTTCCGAGGTTGACATACGACCGGGATCTGCAGAGAAATTTCTTGACGAAAGTTTGGTTGCACTATTGCATGCATGACTTTCCGGCTATGCTCTATTCTGCGGATGGTGTACAAGTGGTAAGATGCCATGCCCAGTGTGCATGCAGGCTCTATGAATGATTTGGCCGAGTAAGGGTGGCAAGTATGTAGCCTTTGACCTGCATCGACGGTTCCTCCCTCAGCACCATCCAGACGGGGAAGACAAGAAGAACTTCACGAAAGGCCGGGTTGTTCATGAAGTAACCGAGATTCCAACATTTTCGGGGGGAGTTGTTCTTGCTCAGCTAAAAGCTCTGAAGCCTAAAGTCAAAGGCAAAGGCAAAGCCAAAGACAAAGGCTTCGAGGGATATGGTGAGACGCACAACTGGACTCACATTACCCCCTTCTCGCAGCTTCCCTATTTCAAGGACCTCAAACTTCCTTACAATATTGATGTGATGCACACGAAAAGAATGTGGCAGAGTCCTTTTCCACACGATCCTCAACATTCCTGATAAGACGAAGGATAACGTAAAAGCTAGAGCCGATCAACAGAGAATTTGTGATAGACCACGCCGAACATGAAGCCTCCCACATGCGGTCGAAAAAACTGGTTCAAGCCGGATCTCGACTTTGTCCTTAAACCGCCGTAAAAAGAAGTACTTATCTGGCTGAAACAAATTTTGAAGTTCACCGATGGTTATGCATCGAATATAAGTAAGGGAGTCAATCTTTCAACGGGCAAAGTGACCGGCCTGAAGAGTCATGACTACCATGTATGGATTGAGCGGATAATGCCGGTGATGGTTCGAGGCTATGTCCCCGAGCATGTCCGGCGAGTGCTTGCCGAAGCTTAGCCATTTCTTCCGCACGCCTGTGCTAAAGAAGTAAGTAAAGAGGTGATTGAAAAATTGCATAAGAAGGCACCGGAGTTGATAGTCAAGCTAGAGAAGATCTTTCCGCCAGGCTTCTTTACTCCGATGACACATCTCATTCTCGCACCTCATGAACGAGGTATTGTTGGGGGCCCTGTGCAAAATCGGTGGCGACGGCCCGAGAGGCAGAACAAGCATCTTGACGGAAATGTGGAAACAAAGCTAAGATTGAAGCTTCCATAGCTGAGGCGGTTATCCTAGAGGAGGTGTCGGACCTCGGGACATCATACTATCCGCACCAAGTTCCCCATCTTCATAACAAGGTGCCTCGATACAATATAGAAGAGCCCAAGTATCAACCCAGGCTCGATCTATTCAACGCGCAAGGTGGGAGGGCTGGGGCCTCGAAATCTTATAACATGCCACGACAAGAGTGGGAGGACCTCATGTTCTATATCTTGCACAACATCAAGGAAGTTGAGGAAGTGTGGATGAGGTAATACCACTACACCATTCCTTTATGTCTTCCACATCATCATGCTTCATGTTCACTTAGTCCCGGTCTAACACCGCTTATCTTTTTTAGTGATTTCGTTCAAGAGGAATGGACGGGAGTGAATCCTCCTCGAGGCGGAGGCACTTACTCTTCTCCGTCATGGAAACCCCGGACGTAAAAATTTTGTTGCTTGGTTCATGGAGAAAGTAAATTTCCACACTCCCTATTAAATACCTACTTCAACATTTATTAGTTAACCGAACTAATGCACGCAACAATTTCCATTATACTTGTAGGGAAAAGATCCGAACATATCTATGGATGATGAATTGAGATGGGTTTCCATGGGTTTTGACCCTGCCGTCATGACATGTACAAAGTATGATGTGAATGGGTATCGCTTCCATACAGAGGAGCACCAAAACAGCCGCCCCGATCCGAAAACTATAAATACTGGAGTGTACACCCCCGGTCAAAATCTAGTAGACTACTACGGAAGGGTACAAAATATATACGAGGTTAAATTCCGCTAGGGGCGTGAGACCCTAAGTCTGCCTGTGTTCAAATGCCGATGGTTCGATCCGCGGGAGGGGGTAAAACATACGCCTTCCATTGGTTTGGTCGAAGTTAAACCGTCAACCGTCTATGCCGGAGCCGATCTCTTCATTGCGGCTACCCAAGCTACACAAGTATATTATCTGCCTTACCCATGCCAGAAAGTGTATCTAAAGGGTTGGGAAGTTGTGTTCAAGGTATCGCCACATGGTAAGCTACCAGACCCGAATGAAGACGATTACTACAACATTAACCCCATGACATACGAGGGAGTGTTCTATCAAGAGAAACCTGATGATGATGATGATGATGTGGTTAGAAACGATGACGCTAGACCATTGGGTGATGATGATGTGGACCCAAACGTCGACGATGCCCGGGATGATGGTGAGACCATTGTCAATGAAAATGACATACTTATGCTAGAAAAGTTAAACGAAGACACTGACGAGGAGGAAGAGCCTCCACCTCCGTCGGACAACGAAGATGATATGATTGATAGTGATGATGAGACAGACCGAGAAAGAGGTTACAACAGTGATGATTCATATGGGTTCTAGCAGATGTACGTTTCAAGTTTAGGAATATGCCTTTTTATGCATTTTTATTGACGTGTTTATTATCATGCCTTTTTCTTCATTTCATTAATTTACTAATTGCTTTTTCTCTTTTCAATGCAGGTTCGTGGAACATGGGCAAGGGGAAGGCCGACGGCGTGGGTTTCCTACGCAAGGTCGTCGGCCTGCCTAGTCAAGTGGTCGAGCACGTAATCCTCCCCTCGGCTACTTGACGATGACTCCTCACAGGAGGTCGGGAGAGGTGCCCCTAGAGGAGGAGGGGCGGGGAGAGCCTCTAGAGGACGAGGTGCTGGGGGAGAGCCACTCTGAGGGGTCGCGGCGTAAAGAGCGCACCCTCACCGACTTAGGGGTGTTGTCTTGAGGCCCTCCTCTGGTGAGGTACCCTCCTCTAGTGAGGTACACTCTAGGGAGGAGGAGGAGGAGGAGGAGGAGGAGGAGGAGGTGGAGGAGGAGGCACGCGAGGAGGAGGAGGAGGAGGAGAAGGAGGAGGAGGTTGGGGAGGGAGAGGCAGGCGAGGAGGGGGGTGGTGGCGGTGATGATGGTGGTGACGGGAAGGGGCTTGACAACAAGGGATGGCTGTGTGGCAACGCAAAGCTACCAAAGCAGGTTCCTGCTACTGAGGAGCAGAAGTGGCTCATTGAGCCCACGGGAAAAGAGTAAGCGGTTCATTATTTTGCTTGTCACATGCATATTCCGGTTGTTATTTATTTTGCTTGTCACATGCTAATAGTTCATTCTTTTACAACAACTGGATATATTCTAAAGGGGTCCGTATTCCCAATGGCCTCATCACCGTCTTGTTGAAGTTATCTTGGCCGGGGTTGTCTTGTCCGGATCGGTCGAGCAGCCGGACCGTCGGGTTTTGGCCACGAGCTGGGACCATCGGAAGCGGCCCTCCACGCGGACCATGAGACCCATGCCAAGGCCGTGACCACTACTTTACGGGTGAGTTCTCTTCAGAAGCACAAGTCCATTCTAGTTTCATGAATGATTTAACTCATGGCTTCTTCCATTCTTCTTTCATGCATGATTGTAGAAATTCTATCGAGTTCTTCCGGAGCACAGGGCCAGAGCGGACTAGATCGTGCTGCGCCAATGCAAGAAGAAGGCCCGTCAGATGCAGAACGAGGAGCGCTAGGTGGCCATCTCGACATACTACCACGACGTTCTTGGTGTGAAGATGACCAAGGAAGAAGCGCGGAGGATGGGCATTACCTTGGAGAGGCACGAGTACTTGGCGGTAAGTATAAAAGATTTTTCATTATGCTTTCATATATTATGCTTTCATTATGCTTTCATTACCATGTGGTACATTTCACCGTTTCATGTTGACATGCCATTATGCTTTTATTATGTAGGTGTGTCCAAATTGGTGTTATGGAAAAGATGAGTCCTGGGCGGCATTGGTGGATCTTTGGTGTGATGGGGCTGGATCCTGGGCGGCTATGAGAATAAAAAATAAGGCTAACCGAGGGAATGAGGGAGTACATGCTCGTGGAAACCAAAACCACTATCTCCACAAGGCGGTTAATGTATGACTAACCCCATTAAACATTCTTCTTTTCTATTTACCATCACTTTCTTATGTATGACTAACATCTGTTTGGTGGTGCAGGAGGAGAAACAGGCGGCCGCTCACACATGCAAAGCGTGAGATCGCCCATACGCTGAAGGACCCCAAGCTGGCGAGCCCAAGTACTACGGCAAGAAGACCGCGTGGAGGAAGGAGGCCTACTCCGCAGTCAGATCTGGGTTACATCCCGACACACTGACCAAAATGGGGCGGATCTGGACGACAGGCGGTGGTGAGCATGGGGCCCAAGGAGCACGGTCGGGAGGCGGTTCTCGATCTTGTGGTCACTCCGACTATCTCCTACACAGCTTCGTCGGATTGACCGAGCCTCGAGCCAACAAGACGAGCCAGCCAAAGGTCCAGTTCACAGTCCCTCTTTCAGAGCAACAATCTGTAAGTATTTTCCCTCTTATCTTCATTGCTCACTTTATTTTCCGCATCTAGTAGTTTTATGAGTTCCATCATGTCATACCGTAGGGCCTACGGAGTACACACGTCAGGAGACCATGGCGTGGCATCGAGGCTTCATGAACACCAAGTGCAGAGGGATCGCTATTTGGAGCAGGCTTTTCAGAAATGGCGGTCGGCGGGTGTCCTCGGCCAGCAGCCAAAGATAATGCCCTCCAAAGACAACCAGTCAGCGACCTTTGAGGAGTTTGTGGCACGTAACAGCTGGCCCCTCGCGGTTAGTTCATCCCCAATCTATTCACCCAAAGCATGTCATGCCTTTCAACACGATCATATATCCCATTAATATGTCTTTTCAACATCCAGGAACAGGTGGATCTACCGTTGGCGGTGGTCTTCGCAAAGACTCCGGAGACACGGAGCCGACACCACTCCGATCCACGGAGGCGGAGGCGGAGGTGGAGGCGGTCTTGGCGGTAGAATGGCGGAAGCACTAACGACACAGGCTTGGCGCTCTTGGCGGTGGCGACCTCGCGGTGCTCGACGATCTGGCGCTTAAACCATTCGGGACTTGTGTGCTTATGCTTATGTTTTTTTAGATGACTTGTGTGTGGTGATGATCCTTTAGATGACTTGTGTGCTTCTCTATATGCTTATGCCTTATTATTGTGCTTATGCTTATTATTGTGATGATGCTTATGCATATATTGTTGTGCTATCTGCTCCCTTCTTTACGTGATGTCGCTTCTTATATATCTTGCTTCTTATATATCTTGTGTATATTCAAATGAATTGAGCTGAAAAGAAACAGGAAAAAGAAAAAATCGATGTAAACTATGCCGACGGCCCGGCCGTCGGCATAGGCCTGGCGTGAGCTCCCAGTGGCTGACACGTGGCCGTCTATGCCGACGGCCTAGCCGTCGGCTTAGTTCGCCCAGAGTGCCCGATTGCCGACATGTGACGCGTCTATGCCGACGGCCTAGCCGTCGGCATCGTTCGAAACTAAGCCGACGGCACCGCCCTCGGCATAGGCAAGCACCAGAGCAACGGTGGCTCGCCACGTGGCACCTCTATGAAACCGGCCGTCGGCATAGTTCTAAACTAAGCCGACGGCGAGCCGCCGGCATAGAGGTGCCACGTGGCGAGCCGTTGCTCGGCGATTAACGGCGGCGCCGTTAAGCGATGGCTTTGCCGACGGCCGTCGGCATAGATGTATCTGACCACCGTCGGGATATGGTCTATGCCGACGGCCGTTCTATGCCGACGGTCATCCTGGCTACGCCGACGGATATGTTGCCGACGGCCCTATGCCGACGGGGGCCGTCGGCATAGGCCTGTCCCGACGGCTAGTCAGGGCTATGCCGACGGCCCTGGCCGTCGGCACATGTGTTGATTGACGATCTCAACCTTAATTTATTACCAAGTGCTTATTGGTTGTTACAAAAGCCTAAAGGATGGGTCCAACGATCAAAGGCTCCCTAATAGAGATTACAGTGCACATCTTTATGCATAGAAAATCCATGTACATACCACCACAAAATAGTCAGAACAAAGCACACCCTACCCAAAGTGTAGTGTAGGCCGGCCATGTTTCCACATGTTGATTGTCGGTTGTTTGAGACCGGTAGTGTTGTCGAGTGATGACGTATTTGTTTAGAGTGCGGCGTGTAAGCGACGGATTGATATGGCAAGACATGGAGTTTACCTAAGATTCAGGACCTCCGGGAGGAGGTAAGACCCTACTCCTTCCTTTAGAGGTTGTATTGCTCAAGTTCACGCCGGCGATCAGGAGGATCGTCAGAGAGAAACATTTCTTAGGTTACAACTTACAAGCCCCCAGCCTGGTGGTAGAGGGGAAGAATATGGTGGTAGGTGAAATCCTTAAATATGTTGGATCACTCGAAAAGGTCTCTAGCTTGCCTTATATACTTGGTCAAGCTAGGGTTACATGGCTCGGGGGCAGACCATTGGTGGGTTGGTGCCCTTTTGGTCCCGTCGAACCGTGTCGTGCGCTGTTGTCTTGACACTTCCGTGCTTGCAAGTTGATGCCTTCCTTGACCTACAATTGGGCCCGAGAAGGTGACTCAGCACCTGGCCACGAATGCATTGAGTCTCCTTACTAGTTGGTGCGCCCGTGTGCCACATCCTCATAAGTAGCCATTGAGTGCCGCACAACCCACCTGTCAGAAGGTTACACTGGACTTGTTAAGTCCCTTTACGCCCGGCGGGAAGCTACCCAAGAAGGAATTTCAGTGGTTGAATCATGGGGGGCAGCATTCGGTCATAGGGGCCACGGGAAAATATTCCCACGATCTTGACTACAACGGTGGACGAATCATTGAAGGGGAATCGTGTGCCACATAACGCTGACCGGAGATTGAGGAACCGAGGCGCCGCTGACATTGTTGCCATGTCCCAGCTTTGATCGGTCAGTCTTGACTGGCAAATGGCATCTTGAACAAAGGGACGTTCCGGCCTCCCCCGTGCCTATAAGATTCTTGTCGCTCTCATCTCCTAAACCTATGTTGCTCTCATCTCCTTCCTCCTGATTCCCTTGTCTGGTACTGCTCACATATCAGGGAGAGAGAATTGTGGGTTCTCCCAGCCTGCCTTGCCGGTGTCCAAGACTTGCTGCGTCATCAGTGTTTTCGTCATGGTGTCTCCCTCTGGTGTTCCCTTGGGTACCTCCTCTTCCAATTCACCAACTTCCTCCTCAACACCGGTCGAATCGGATCCCTCCATGGGGGAGGATCCGTAATTATGCATGGATGCGGTTGAGGAGGAGCAGCATGAGTCATAGACATAGTAATAGCCTTATAGCCGAAATGGCAAGAGTTCTTTTGAAACTTTGGAAGTTGGATTCATCAATCATCACCACCATATGATATTTTAGGGATCAAGATGAACCATATTACCCAGTTTGATTACAAAATTATAATGTGTAGCTCCTTGCCCGGTTTGATTACAAAATTATAATTCGTAGCTCCCTTAGAGCCAAAAAGGCAGGAGTGCTTTTGAAATTTTGGAAGTTGGATTTCTAGTAGTTTCATCAATCATCACCACCATATGAGATTTTAGGTATCAAGATGAGCCGTATTACCCGATTTGATTACGAAATTATAATTTGTAGCCCCTTGCCCCTGCTTGATTACAAAAGTATATAATTCGTAGCTCCCTTGAACTGAGGAACCATTTTTTTTGTATGGGAGCGAAAACATGGACAAGAGATGAAGTGAATTATGAAGAATATAAGCAAAATAAATACATCAAGAAAATAAAAAAAAATCGTATTTTAGCTTGTCAACCAATCATAAAACCGTCGATAACGTCAACAATTCACATGGCACTCTAGAAAGAACTTGACCAAATAACCACGACACGCGTATGCAACAGTATACATCAGTAAAAAGAATAGGGGAAATCACACGGTGGCAGGCTCCCTAGACGGGCCGCGCCTCAGTGCACGCCACCGGCGTCGTGCTTGTGGTTGTGGCCGCCGACGCCGGCATGCTTGTGGAGGCGGTGCTCCATGGCCGCCTCGCGGTGCGCCACCTTCTCCCGGTGCAGCTGCGCCTCGGCGGCGGCGACCTTGGCCCTCCCGCGCTCGTGCGCCAGCTTCCGCTCGTCGTGCGACCTCGACGTCGCCGCCTCCACCTTCTCCGCCAGCTTGGCCCACGCGATCTTGGCCTTGGCCCTCAGCGCGCTCGAGCCATCCTTCACCTTCACCTTCGCTTGCTGCATCTCTTCGTGTTGTCTAGCTAGCTTGAGCTTCTTCTTCTCCTTTTCTTTGTTGTCTTCTAGATGAGGGTGAGTTTTTATATAGGCCGAGTGGTTGTCCGGGTGGGCGAACCGTCGTGGCAAGGGTGACGGGTGAGAGGTCGCTGTTGAGAGGTCGGCCGATCGATAGGGACCTGCTGTCGGTCGACATGGAGGCAATAAAAAATCAAAGGACGAATAGATGCATGCAAACTGCAGAAGCTGCTTTACTAGCGGTGAGACATGATAACGTGGAAAGCTGGTAATCAAAGTGGATTTGGCCGTACCCCCGCAAAAAAAAGGTGGATTTGGCCGTAATGACATCAAAAATCTAAAAAAAAATACTCGACGATGCTTGTGAAGATTTTCAACTAGGAAAAAATAGTTCAACAAAACAACGGAGCAAAGAAACAAAATGCTAAACATCGTGTGGAATTTTTATTTCAAAATTATTAGTCGAAACAGGTGGCATTTAAAAGGTGGTGACAAAATGCCATTGGTGGAGATTGGAGAGAACAAAAACAAAGAGAGGAAAGAAAAGCAGCTAAAAAGAACAGATGAAAGAAAAGGCCAGTCGAAAGCCGAAGTAGTATGCTCGAAATCGAACTGCCCAATTATACAGTACCCACGAGCTCTAGCCCTCTTATTATCTAGACCAGGCGACAACAAAGTTCCTCCTCGTCATCGTATCAACTACCGGGACCTCCTATTTGACGCATTGCGCGTTAAAACGACGTACAATATCAGAGAGTGCTCATTTATGGTTGGGGCGCTTCGGCGCTGCCTAGAAGCTCATCCCAAGCATTTTTTTTTCAAGGTTATTTTTCCTACGGTTTTCAAATCAGCTCCCTTTAATAGATCTGTCAGTTGGATTTTTCTTAAAATATATGACAGGCTTATTAAAAATTCAGAGTTTTTTCTAAAATCTACAAAAATACACAACATCATTTTAAAAAAATCTACATTTTTAAAAAGGATATTTTTTAAGTATGCAAGCATTTGTAAAATACTTTATGAACATTTGTTTATCAAGATCTGAATATTTTTTAAATCTGCGAACAGTTTTGGTTGAGAAATGTGAACAATTTTGTTCAAAAATCGGGACTTTTTCAAAAACTATGAGCGAAGATTTTTAAATGGTGCAAATTTTAAAATTTGTGAACATTTTTAAAAGGAATAAAACTAAAGAAGAAAAAGAGAATAGGAAAAGATATAAAAAATAGACTACCATAAAATAACCAAAAAATGAAAAAGATTGTAGAATATTTCCAAAACCGGAAAAAACATCCACGGAACCTTCCCAAAATAGTGAAACAGGAAAAGCAATTTGGGCCACCCCAACTTTGCATAGTTTATTTGTTACCCCGATATTCTGTCGCAAAGCTGGCCAAATAGGATTCACCTCCAATACCGATCCCCTAAATAGCGGGCGCTTCTACATCTCGCTTTGAAACAATTATAGGTCGTGATCACCATTTTTAATGCAAGAACAGGTGGCGCTCACATAGTCTCTTCCACATGACTCGCACGACAAGTGGTCTTTCTCTCATTCCCTCCTACTAGATGGATATCAATTTTTTTCATTCTTGCTATCTTTTGCTCCCGCGTGACCGAAATAGTGGACAGTTTTCTCCATTTATTACGTCATTGTTCCTTTTTTGTTTTCAATATTTTACATGTATGAACGCTGTCCTTGACCTTGCGAATACATCTTTTAAAAACATGAACACATATGTGTGCACATGTATAAAACAATTCTTAAAGAAAAATTGATAAAATGATGAACATTCATTAAAACTGAAAACTTTTTATAAATTACATAAATAATTTTCAGCAAGCGCAAACACTTATTTGAAATTGTATGAACATTTTAGAAAAATGTGTTCACACTTATTTAAGTTATTGAACAATTTTATGTGTGAACACTTTTTAAAATGTGGGCATCATGTGTACTAAAATATGTTCATCGCATTATGTTTTTTGGAGAAGGTGTATTTGAATTTTTCCATCATGTAATTCAAAAAAAATTATTGTGTATTTAAAAATTATGCCAGTGCAATTAAAAATGTTCATTCGGATCTATAAAAGTCATACATGATGTTCTTTTTAAAGACAATGAACATTTTGTAAGTATATGTTGATTATTTTTAAATTTGGTGACAATTTGTAAACACAACGACGAACAAATTGTAAACATAATAATGAAATAAAAATCAAGCAAAGAAATAGAAACAAAAAAAGACAAAGCTGAGAAAGATAAAAAATGGCGAACTGGACCGGTCCAGTACGTGGCATCTCGTGGGTGAAGGAACCCGCATACTCCAGAGAGGCGGTCGCCAGGAAAAGGTAATTGTTTGGTGGGCCGAACAACTTGAAGGAGCTCCGAAGGCAAGCACACCTTCTAACTCACAAGTGAGATATAGTTACTACCCCTCGCATTCGAGCCCCAAGTAGGTTAAGCGGCGGCGGGGATAACACATCCTCCGGCGATCTAGCCGGAGTCCACCAAAATACCTCCCATCTGCTCCTCCGCGGCGGCGGCGGCGGGGATAACACATCCTCCGGCGATCTAGCCGGAGTCCACCGAATTCCCTCTCGTCCGGAGGTTGGGAGTCCTGTGGGGTAGGGCTACCTGCTCAACGTCCTTGATGGCGGATCCACCCCTCCTTGTGGGTTATGGCGGCAGAAGGGAGAAGGAGGTAGTAGATGGCGACGGGAGCAGGGAGAAGAATGCTTCAGATGGCGAGGTGGAGAAAAAGTTGGCTGCCGATGGAGCAGGGAAGAGCTCGGCGGCAACAGATGGTCCGCTGGAGGGAGAAGGGGCGAACGGGAGCGGGATTAGAGAGGAGGAAGACTATGGAGATCACACTTGGGGTCCGATTCCAAACCTCGAAGACAGATTTGAGGGCTTGAATTTGTGTGGGGAAGAGGAGACGGATCTGGATTTCTCTGCAGAGATTGATGAGCTTATCAAGGATGTAAGATGGCTAGCAATATTCAGAGTCCATACCACACGTACATTCAGCCATTCGGCTTTGTTCAACTCGGCGCGGGGGCATGGTCAAGACCTGACAAGTCACTTTCAAACCAATGGGGGCTAATCTATTTATAGCTCAGTTCAGGTGCTTGGGAGATTGGAAGAGGGTGATGGACGGAGGACCGTGGCTATTTCGTAATGCTGCAGTGATTATCCGTGAGTATGACGGATTTAGTAATGTTAATGACTATAAGCTGGACAAAATTCCGGTTTGGGCCAGAATTCAGGGAGTTCCTGATGGTTTGATGAGAAAAAAGGAACTAGCAGAGAAAGTAGCAAGGACAGTTGGGGAACCTCCTATTACAGTAATAGTGAACGAAGGTTTTATCAATACATCAGAAGTATTTGAGAGCTAGAGTCTTCCTGGATGTTAAGACTCCCCTAGTGAGATTTGTGCCTATAACTCTAAGACTCCCCTAGTTCAGGTGTTCTATGAGAAACTTCCTGACTTCTGTTATTTCTGTGGACTTATGGGACATGTGGTTGAAGAGTGCGGGGATGGTATCCATGATCCACGTACCTGTGAATGGGGTGAGTGGCTGATGTGGAAGTTTGAAGGGCCGGTGATGGGGCAAAGCCAGGGGAGAGGAGGAGGAAGAGGTGGTGGTGATAGAGGTGGACGGAGTACAAGAGGTCGTGGAGGCTGGGGTAGAGGTCCTGGCGGAACTAATGAAGACAGAGATGCTGACCGTGATACAGATTACATGAATGAGGGACAATTCACAGAACAAGATGTTAGGTCAGGAGGGGAGATCGCCTCTAGCGGAGCGAGGAAAAGGTTGGTAAACAGCGATGGCACTGATTTTGCTCGAGGGCAACCAGTTTTTCCGTCGGGTACTGTCTTGGGCAAGGTGTTACAGATTGAAGGCACGAATCCGGTAACCACGGACCCAAATGTGATCACAACTCCGGGCAAGGTGCCGATAGTGAAGAGAAGGCGTCAGGGGCGAGGAGATGAAGGTGATATTGATGAGCTTATGAATGAGGCGGCCTCCCATGTGGAGGGCCGCCAATCCCAATGAGAACTTTGTTTTGGAACTATCGTGGGATTGGCGATCCTTGACGGTTCATGAGCTCCGGGAGCTCATCAGGAGTGTGCTTGCCGTCGGTGGTTTGCATTGTAGAGACACAACTAGCGAAACAAAGGGTGGAAGGCCTTACCGCTACTTTGGGTTTTGAAGGAGGTTTTGCGGTGGGGAGCAGCGGAAGGAGTGGGGGGATAGGGCTGTTCTGGAGGCACGGAGTCAATCTTAGAGTGAAGAACTTCTCACGATATCATATTGATGCTTGGGTGGCGGAAGTTGGGAAGGAAGATTGGAGGTCGACATGTTTTTATGGGGAGGCAAACAGAAGCTTGAGGCAAAACACCGGGATACCATGACCAGGTTGCAAGGTGAATCAACGTTGCCTTGGTTGTGCATTGGGGACTTCAACGAAGTGTTGCGGAGAGAAGAACAGATGGGACCTAATGAGAGGGATGTTACCCAGATGGCGGGATTCAGAGAAGCCGTGGATATTTGTGGCCTTATGGACTGGGATATATTGGTCTCATTGGACATTTGAAAAGAGAGTTCTTTGGAGGTGACTTTTGTAGGGTTCGGCTTGACAGAGAGCTTTAGCAACGGCGGACTGGAGCGCCATGTTTCCCTTGGCCACGGTGAGGCACCTAGTTGCTGCAAAATCGGACCACTCTCCGATAGTCTTGATGAATGATGCCGCAGAGGGGAACAGGAGAATAGGCCTGGAAGTTATTCAGGTATGAAAAAATGTGGGAGCAACACGCTCAGTTTTTCCCAATGCTTGAACAGATTTGGTCGCGGATGTTTTGTGTGGCAATGTACAAGAGATGCGGGAGAAACTTGAGAGGATCTCAAAGTCCCTTGTGGACTGGGGAGGGCGGGAGTTTGGCCATGTTAGAAACGAACTCCGACGGCTCAAGGCGCAAGAATCGCTAACGCTATGTCCGTGATCGGACGTGTTGGGCCAATGACGAAGAGAGAAGTATAGAAGAGCGAATAGTGGAATTGAACACGAGAGAAGAAATCATGTGGCGGCAAAGATCTCGTATTCAGTGGCTAGCAGAGGGAGATGGCAACACGAAGTTTTTCACCTCAAAGCTTCCAAATGTAAGAAGAAGGAACCGTATTTCAGAATTGCGAAGGGAAGATGGGACTATTTGCACTGATGAAGCGGAGATAGGATCTATGGCTACTGATTTTTTTAAAAATCTGTACGAATCTGAACCGACGGTAGGCATGGAGGAGGTTTTGTCTCATATACCAAAAAAAGTGGATGCAGCGATGAATACCATGCTAAATGCAGTTTAATCGAGAAAGAAGTCAAAGAAGCTTTGTTCGGATGTTTCCTACAAAGGCCCCGGTCCCGATGGTTTCGGCACACTTTTTCCAAAGGAACTGGGGTCTTTATGGTGATGAAGTTTCCGTGGTGGTTTTATGTGTTCTCAATGGGGGAGAGTCTCCGGAGGTTATAAACAGGACGTTCATAGTTTTGATTCCTAAGGTATTAAACCCAACCTCTCTTACACAATTTCGGCCTATTAGTTTGTGCAATGTAATCTATAAGATTATATCAAAGGTACATGCTAACCGGTTGAAAAGAGTTTTACCGGAGATAATTTCACAAGAACAATCTGCTTTCAGACACGGAAGGTTGATCACGGACAACATCATAGCAGCGTATGAGTGTCTACACTTCATGAAGAGGTCGAGGAGTAAGAGTAATGCCCATTGTGCTCTAAAACTTGATATGATGAAGGCGTATGATAGAGTTGAATGGAGTTACCTTGAGGCGGTCATGCTCAAACTTGGTTTTGATCAATGCTGGGTCAAGAAAATTATGCAATGTGTGTCAACTGTGTCCTTTTCAGTATTGGTGAATGGAGTAAAGACGGATGAGTTTCAGCCAACTAGGGGGATCCGTCAAGGAGACCCAATATCACCTTATTTATTTCTTTTGGCTGCTCAGGCTATCATATGCATTAACGGCGAAAGGTGAGGATGCAAATGTGAAGGGTGTGGTGGTTGCCCCACGCCCCACCGGTCGATCATCTTTTGTTTGCGGATGATTGCTTGTTATTCTTTAAAGCAAATTACGAAGGTGCAAATAAAGTGAAGGAAACCATCGAACAAGATTGCTTTCACCTCGAGGCGGAGGGTCAATTTAGCAAAATCTAGCATCTTCTTCGGAAAGGTTGCCCAAACAATATGAGGGAGGTGATCAAGCAAGTTCTGGATGTGCAAAATGAGGCTTTGGCTGAAAGGTACCTTGGTTTACCTTCAGATGTTGGCAAGTCAAAAAATGGGGCATTCAAATATCTAAAAGACAGAATTTGGTCAAAAGTTCAAGGATGGATAGAGAAATGCATGGCAGCGGCGGGTAAGGAAGTCTTAATAAAATCAGTAGCACAGGCGGTGCCCACTTTTTCAATGTCATGCTTTCTTCTACCCCGAGGCCTTTGTCAACATATTGATCAAGTTCTGAGAAAATTCTTTTGGGGAAGTAAGAATGGCGAAAGAAAGGTGGCCTGGGTGTCGTGGGAAAAAATTACTATGCCAAAGTATATGGGGGGGCTTGGCTTCCGAGATACACAAATGTTTAATCTGTCGATGCTTGCGAAGTAGTCATGGCGGCTGTTGCAGGTGAGTCGATTCGTTGAGTGCCAAGTTGCTAAAGGTTGTGTACTACCCGGATCATGAGGTCCTAGAGGCTAAGCTGGGTTCCCATCCTTCCTGTGTATGGCGAGCCTTATGCATGCACAGAGGTTTTGAAGCAAGGCATAGTTAGGAGGATTAGCAATGGTCAAGATACTAACATCTGGAACCAAAACTGGATACCACGTGACCATATGTTGCGTGCGCTTCACCCGATATCACAAAACCCACCAGCGTTAGTGAGTGATCTAATTATCTCTGCTGAGAGATCATGGAACCAGGATACATTGCAAGATCATTTGCAGGAACCGGACATTCAGGCTATTACGAACATCCCGTTGGGATCGGTTAATGCAGAGGATAGTTAGGCGTGGCATTATGAACGCCCGCCGGTTTAGCGTCCGATCTGCATATAGAATGTTGATGGAAAGTAAGAAGAGAAGGGAAGATTGGCTGGTCGGGAGAGCTGAGAACTCAAGGGTGGATGATAATAAACATATTTGGAAGAGCTTGTGGAAGATTAATGCGCCGGGAAGATAAAAAATTCGCATGGCGCCTTGCCGTAAAACACAATTCCAACGGATGCATTAAGACATCACCGCCATATGACACAGAGTAGTGTGTGCCCTGTTTGTAACGGAGCCGAGATACCGGAAACATGCTCTTATGGAATGCAGTGGCAAAGTGTGTCCGGTCCCTAATCGATGAAGATCTGGTGGAACATCCGATAGCTTGCGAATGACCGATGCCAAACTTTGGCTTATCAAATGCAGGCTTCAATGGACGAGAATGGTTTTGTCAAAACGCTAGTTATCCTTTGGTCCATATGGTGGGCACGAAGAAAGCTAATTCATGAAGACCAAGTTCAGTCCCCAATCGACAACATTCATGTTCATAAAAAATTATCTTGATGACCGGCAACAATCCCATGCAACAAAGGCAGCGAGGACCATAAGCTGTTCAAACGACAAGGTGGACTCCACCACCGGCCGGGGCTGTTAAGATTCATGTTGATGCGGCTGTTGGACGTCATGAAGATAGAGGAGCTGTGATCTTTGTTTGTAGAGACGAAACAGACGCTTTCTTGGTGCTTGATTCTGATAGTCCAACATTTGATTTCCCGGACATTCTTGAAGCGAAGGCAAGCGGTGAGGCTCTTTCACTAGCGATGGATCGATGTGCAATAATGTAATCGTTGCATCGATTGTCGTGGAACGGTTAAGAACACAAGCAGCCTTATCTTGGAAGGTCGACGGCGATTATTCATGAAATTAAAGAGAAGATTAAGACGGTGGGATCAGTTGTTTTTCTGTATGAGAGTAGAAGTATGAATCTAGAAGCTCATAAACTTGCAAAGGCGGCCACCACTCTCAGTTTTGGTCGTCATTTGTGGCTGCTGGATAGGCCAGACTTAATCTGTATTCCTGAAAACGTTCTGAGCTAATTTAGTGTTTTCAGCACTCAAAAAAAAGTGAGATATAGTTGTTGCGCCAAACAACATCCACATCAGGCCCCTCCAACCTACTTCGATTCTCTCAGCGGCCGACCTCTCCCCATTAGCTCCACCGTGGACTAGTCCTACCATACCACTTCTTGGTCGCGGTTAGTAGGAGAAGACTAGGAGGACACATGAGTGGTGAAGTGGTTGTAAGTTGCTTGCAGCCAAAAATCAATTTTTAGTCCCATACTCGTCACGGAAATAATAGAAGTTCAGTACTTCAAAATACCTAGTGATCAATATATTTTTACTAGTGGTGGTAAATTTCAATGCAAACTGCTTTTCCTAGGTTTCAAAGAATCAAGGATCAATCACTACTGGAATCGCACCCTATGCCGACGGCCAGGGCCGTCGGCATAGCCCTGCCCGTCGGCATAGGGCCGTCGGCAACATATCCGTCGGCGTAGCCCGGATGACCGTCGGCATAGAACGGCCGTCGGCATAGACCCTATCCCGACGGTGGCCGTACATCTATGCCGACGCATCGCCGTCGGCAACGCTTATCGCTTAACGGCGGTTGCCAATCGCCGAGCAACGGCGGCTCGCCACGTGGCGTGTCTATGCCGACGGCCCGCCGGCCGTTTAGAACTATGCCGACGGGCGAGGCCGTCGGCATAGACATGCCACGTGGCGAAAAGCCGTTGCTCGCTGCCGCTATGCCGACGGCACAGCCGCCGCCTTAGTTTGGAACTATGCCGACGGCCTCGCCGTCGGCATAGACATGCCACGTGTCGGCAACTGGGCCCTCCTGGGGCGGAACTAAGCCGACGGCCGGCATAGACATGCCACGTGTCATAATCGGGCACTCAGAAGCCGACGGCCGGGCCGTCGGCAAGATAGGCCGCCACGTGTCGCCCATCGAGCTCACGCTAGCCTATGCCGAAGCTTAGGCCGTCGGCATAGTTTCTGTCGATTTTTTTCTTTTTTTACATTTGTTTTCAAATCAGTTCAATTCAAATAAAAGCACATGTATTACTGACACATATCAAAGACACATATCAAAGAACGTAAGCATAAGCATCATCACACACACAAGTCTCTAAATGATCATCATCACAACCAACATAAGCATAAGCATATAGAAAAGCACCACACACAAGTCTCTAAATGATCATCACCACACACAAGTCATCTCAAGCATCATCACCACACACTAGGCTTAAGCGCCAGACGTCGAGCACCGCTGGAGGTCATCACCGCCAAGACCGCCAAGCCAGTGTCGTCCTTTGCTAAGCAGCGCTACCGCTAAGACCGCCTCCACCTCCGCCTCCGTGGATCGGAGTGGTCGGACTCCGTGTCTCCGGAGTCTGCGAAGACCACCGCCAACGGTAGATCCATCATTCCTGGATGTTGAAAAGACATATTAATGGGATATATGATCGTGTTGAAAGGCATGACATGCTTGGGGTGAATAGATTGGGGATGAACTAACCGTGAGGGGCCAGTGATTACGCCACAAACTCCTCAAGGTCGGTGACCTTTGGTTGTCTGGATGGCATGGTCTTGGCTGGCCGAGGACACCGCCGCCGCCATTTCTGAAAAAGCCTGCTCGGTGGCGATCCTCTGCACTTGGTGTTCATGAATCCTCGATGCCACGCCATGGTCTCTGGCGTGTGTACTCTGTGAGCCTACGGTATGACATGATGGAACTCATAAAACTACTAGATGCGGAAAATAAAGTGAGCAATGAAGATAAGAGGAAAATACTTACGATCTGTTGCTCTGAAAGAGGGACTGTGAATCGGACATGGCTGGCTCATCTGTTGGCTCGAGCTCGGGTCGATCCGACGGTTGTGTGTAGGAGATAGTCGGAGTGACCACATCATCGAGAACCGCCTCCCGAGCCGTGCTCCTTGGGCCCCATGCTCACCACCGCCACATCGTCCCGGATCCGCCAATGGGGTCGGGTGTGTCGGGATGTAACTTCAGATAGTCTGCTGAGTAGGCCTCCTTCATCCACGCGGTCTTCTTGCCGTATTAGTTGGTCTCGCATGTCTTGGGGTCCTTCCTCGTATGGGTGATCTCCCACGCCTTCATGTCTGAGATCGTCCGCTTCAGTTTCTCCTCTGCACCACCAAACAGATGTTAGTCATACATAAGAAAGTGATGGTAAATAGAAGAAGAAGAATGCTTAATGGGGTTAGTCATACATTAACCGCCTTGTGGAGATAGTGGTTTCGGTTTCCTGAGCATGTACTCCCTCATTCCCTCGGTTAGCCTTATTTTTTATTCTCATAGCCGCCTGTGCTCCAGCCCCATCACACCAAAGATCCACCAATGCCGCCTGTGCTCCAGCCCCATCACACCAAAGATCCACCAATGCCGCCAGACTCGTCTTTTCCATAACACCAATTTGGACACACCTACATAATAAAAAGCATAATGGCATGTCAACATGAAACGGTGAAATGTACCACATGGTAATGAAAGCATAATGAAAAATCTCTTATACTTACCGCCAAGTACTCGTGCCTCTCCAAGGTAATGCCCATCCTTCGCGCTTCTTCCTTGGTCATCTTCACACCAAGAACATCGTGGTAGTATGTCGAGATGGCCACATAGCGCACTCATCTTGCATCTGGCGGGCCTTCTTCTTGCATTGGCGCAGCACGATCTGGTCCGCTCTAGCCACATGCTCAGGAAGAACTCGATAGAATTTCTACAATCATGCATGAAACAAGAATGGAAGAAGCCATGAGTTAAATCATTCATGAAACTAGAATGGACTTGTGCTCAAGAGAACTCACCGTAAAGTAGTGGTTACGGCCTTGGCATGGGTCTCATGGTCCGCGTGGAGGGCCGCTTCCAGTGGTCCCAGCTCGTGGACAAAACCCGACGGTCCGGTACTGACCTGGATCCGGACAAGACAACCCCGCCAAGATAACTTCAAAGAAGAGGGTGATGAGGCCGTTGGGAATACGGACCCCTTTAGAATATATCCGATTCTTGCAAAAGAATGAACTATTAGCATGTGACAAGCAAAATAAATAACAACCAGAATATGCATGTGACAAGCAAAATAAGGAACCGCTTACTCTTTTCCCATGGGCTCAATGAGCCACTTCTGCTCCTCAGTAGCAGGAACCTGCTTTGGTAGCTTTGCGTTGCCACGCAGCCATCCCTTGTTGTCAACCCCCTTCCCGTCACCACCATCATCCCCGCCACCACCCCCTCCTCGCCTGCCTCTCCCTCCCCAACCTCCTCCTCCTCCTCCTCCTCCTCCTCCTCCTCCTCCTCGCGGCCCTCCTCCTCCACCTCCTCCTCCTCCTCCTCCACCTCCTCCTCCTCCTCCTCCCTAGAGTGTACCTCACTAGAGGAGGGTACCTCACCAGAGGAGGGCCTCAAGACAACACCCCTAAGTCGGTGAGGGTGCGCTCTTTACAGCGCGACCCCAGAGTTGCTCTCCCCGGCACCTCGTCCTCTAGAGGCTCTCCCCGCCCCCTCCTCCTCTAGGGGCACCTCTCCCTCGACCTCCTGTGAGGAGTCATCGTCAAGTAGCCGAGGGGAGGATTACGTGCTCGACCACTCGACTAGGCAGGCCGGCGACCTTGCGTAGGAAACCCACGCCGTCGGCCTTCCCTTGCCCATGTTCCACGAACCTGCATTGAAAAGAGAAAAAGCAATTAGTAAATTAATGAAATGAAGAAAAAGGCATGATAATAAACACATTAATAAAAATGCATAAAAAGGCATATTCCTAAACTTGAAACGTACATCTGCATACTCCTTCGTGATGAAAAGGCGCTGCAGTCTTTTTATAAAATCAAGATACCGAAGAACCTTAACGGGGATGGTTAGCTGCTTTTTCTCACCATCCTCACCGACCACCTCAATGTACCGAGACGAACCACACTTCCTACAGTAGTTGTCATCCACATACTCGTGCCTAAACAAAAGGCAATTCTTCGGGCAAACATCTATTTTCTCATAATCCATAGAGAGTGCCTTCATGATTTTCTTTGTATCGTACATGCTTTTCGGCAGTTCATGACCCTCGTGGAGGCTGTTAGCCCATACTCCCGTGAATGCTTCAAGCATTTCAGCTCTGACAAATACTCGGCCTTGACCGCAATCGATTGCGTAGATGGCATCCAGCTGAGATATTTTCGCACCCGCATAAAGAGGTTTCTTCGACGAGGCCAAGACCTCCAAGAAGGCCTTTGCGGTTGCCTCCGGCTCCTCCGGTTCATTCTCCGAAGGTGTCGCATTTGCCGTTTACGCAACAATGACATCATCTAGCATGTCCTCGACCCCGTCGTCCTCATATCCATCGATGCGTTGTCGCATCACCTCCTCTCTACCACGGTCCTGATCGGCTATGTTTATCGACGGCATGTCAAAGTTTGGCATATATCCGTGCGTGCGAAGGTGCTCACTCATGTCCGTCTGATTTCTACGGTGACGTCGGCACATCTCGCACAGGGCATGGTGGGATAATTCTCATTGACGACGGAATATCTCCTTCAAATACACATCGGTTTTCGCCATCCACTCTGATGTTACTCGATTCCGGCCGGATAAAAACACCGTACATCCACCGATTATCTGCCATCCTCTGCTTTTGCAACCCACACAACATAATTAAGGATTCACTCAAATTAATCACATCAAATTTTCAGTTTCTACCGCGTTTAATCCACCTACATCTCTAATAGGTAAAGATGGGTCCTAATCCCACCCGAGGATGTGTAGATTGAGTATGTTCTCCATTCTACCCCGTTCCGAGACAAAATTTAGGCAGCACCTCCCCGCAGTTATCCAGATAAACGTCTCCTCAAATATCCGAGAGAAATTGCTCAGGAGAACAAAGGGGAGGCGCCGCCCAAAACCTGTCTCGGAACGGGGTAAAACATGGAGAACATACCCAATCTACACATCCTCGGCTGTCCATGGAAAACGTTGACAATCCGAAAGAGGCTGCGGTGATAAATATGCAATTGAATGCATATTTATCGATGCAACCTTTCGGACGGAGACGCCTAGGTTACGTCAGTTGACTTGAGAATGAAATCTAGTGATATGAAAAATTGGAGGAGATGGACTTGTAGCTCACCCTCGGCTGTAGAGGAAGTAGTCGAACAGCAGAGGGATGCTCAAGGGGACCAAAGACGTCGGATAACGGTCACTCCAATGAAATGCGAAACCACAAAGCCTGGAAATTCCATCGCGACAAAAAATTAGAACATCACAACTCATAGAGCATATTTAAAACATTTAAACATGCATTCATTTATTTTTGCATCATGTAGGCAAAAAACTAACAACATTAACAATATATTCATCATCGTCATCACATATTCATCATCATCATTATCACCTATTCATCTAACCAAATTTTTTTACTACCTATATTCATCATCGTCATCACATATTCATCATCGTCATCACATATTCATCATTGCCATCAAATATTCATCATCGTCATCACATATTCATCATCGCCATCACATATTCATCATCGTGACCAATTTTTTTTTCAAGGTATGCAACATATAGCATCTCATCTAACCAAAATTTTTTACTACCTATCTCACTATCTATCTAACTATCTACCTATCTAACTATCTATCTAACTATGTATCTAACTATCTAAATACCTATCTAAATACCTACCTAAATACCTATCTAACTATCTATATCTAACTAGCTACAAAATTACTAAAAAACACTAAAAACTTCAAAAAAAATCACCTTCGAGAGGGCCGGCCGGAGGCGGGGAGGCGCGGGGTAGGGGCGGGGCGGCCGACGCACGGTTGGGCGGCCGGGCGTGAGGTCGGGCCGAGGCGCTGGGTCGGGCGGCCGGAGTCGGGCGGGCGGCGCGAGGTCGGTGCGGGCGATCGGGCGACGGTTAAGTGGGCGGGCGTGAGGTCGGGCGGGGAGGCGCGGGTCGGGCGGCTGAGTCGGGCGGGCGGCATGGTCGGTGCGGGCGATCGCGAGGTCGGGAGGGCAGTGAGTCGGGCGGGTGGCGCGGCGCGGCGGCCTCGGGCGGGCGGCCTCGGGCGGGAGATGCGGGCGGCGGGCTCGGGCGGTGGCGCGTTTGGGCGTGGCGGAGGTGGTGGGCGGCGGCGCGGGTGTGGGTCGGGGCGATGGCGAATGGGTGGTGGGGGCGAACCGCAAGGAGATAAGGTCGGCCCTATGCCGACGGCCTGGCCGTCGGCATAGGCCTGGCCCTTTGCCACATCATCGATCCGTGGCCGGCCCTATGCCGACGGCCCGGCCCGTCGGCATAGGCTCGGCCCTTTGCCACGCCATCGATCCGTGGACATGGCGTTGCTATCCGACGGCTAAGCCGTCGGCATAGATACTTTGCATTTTTTATTTTTTTATTACGACATATGTGTGACTCTCAAGACACCTTGTAAAAAATAGTCCCACCTCGCCCAAAGACAAGCATAAGAGGGCCCACCGTAACACCTGGCGGCATTGCTACCCCCCTCCGGTACCCCGTCCCATCTAACCCTAACACAGACGACCGCCGGATCTAGCTCTTTGACTTCCGCCGGACTGGGTCTGGCCGGTGGACCTTTTCACATGGTTGTCATAGCCCAGACCATAGATGCACCCCCCAACACCATTCCGGCCCAACCCACCCTCGGCCCGACGTGGGTTGCTTTCCTCTCCGGGACATGGCGGCAGCCACGCCCGTGAGGTCTACACGGCAGACGGGGCCCTGGGGTAGCAATGCCACCGGGCGTGGCACCCGCCTCATACATGCAGGTGGTGTGGTGGCATGTCCGAAGAGGCGCACGCGTCTCGGTGTGTGCCCTCACACGGACGGGCGCCCGCCGGCACTGGAGGGAAACAGACGCCGGGTCTACACGGAGGGGATCTTGCCGTGGGTGTGGCCGGATGTTGCTCTAAAGTGTTCGTATGGGCGGACCTAACATGACCGGTGGATAGGCCCATCGTCAAATCCCGTCCGTGGGAAGTCAAAGGGTAGATCCGATGGTCAACCGCTCTGTGGTTAGGCGGGACGGGGCCTGAGGGTAGCAATGCCACTGGACCGTCGCATCGGGCCCTCATACATGCCGGGTGGTGTGGTGGCATGTCCGAAGAGGCGGCACGCGTCTCCGGTGTGGCCCTCACGGACGGCGATGAGACACGGTAGTAGACGTTCGCGGAAACGTCTGGCGTGAATATTATTAAATACTCGAGCGCGATAAAATCATGAGTTTTTACATGACGTGGGCACATGTGCTATAGGACCGATGGTAATTTTTCATAATTTTTCGTGATGGACAAGTATCTGAACACTTCCCTACGCTGGATTGCTCTTCGCGGGTCTACGACCGTGTGGCCTCCGGGGCCAGTATACCGTCAAATCTTGCGAGGCGGCCTCTCACAAGTCCGGAAGTGTTGTGGCGGTTGCAAATGCCCGCACGCAGCGTCTCCGGGTGTCCTCCCCCCCTCACGGACGTCGCCGCCCCGGCTTTGGAGAAACGGACGCTGTCGGGTCTACACGGAGTGGATGTAGCTGTGGGTTTGGCCGGATGTTGCTCCGGGTGTCCCTATGGGCGGCCGACACACAACCGGGTGGAGAGGTCCACCGGTCAAAGCCCGTCCGTGGGAAGTCAAAGGTAGATCTCGTGGTCAACCGCTCGTGGTTAGGGCGGACGGGGCCACTGGGGTAGCAATGCCACCGGGGCGTGACCGCCCCTCATACATGCAGGGTGGTGTGGTGGCATGTCCGAAGAGGCGGCACGCGTCTCGGTGTGCCCTCACACGGACGGCGCCGCCCGGCACCGGAGAAGCAGACGCGTCGGATCTACACGGAGGGGATCTTGCTGTGGGTGTGACCCGGATGTTGCTCTAAAGTGTTCGTATGGGCTGACCTAACATGACCGGGTGGATAGGCCCACTAGTCTAATCCCGTCCGTGGGAAGTCAAAGGGGTGGATCCGGTGGTCAACCGCCTGTGGTTAGGCGGGACGGGGGCCCCGGGGGGTAGCAATGCCACCGGACCGTCGCATCGGGCCCTCTTACATGCGGGGTGGTGTGGTGGCATGTCCGAAGAGGCGGCACTCGTCTCCGGGGTGTGGCCCCCCTCACGGACGGCGATGACACACGGGAGTAGACTTTCTGCTGAAAAGATGCGGCGTGAATATTATTAAATACTCGAGCGCCGATAAAATCATGAGTTTTTTACATGACGTGGGCACATGTGCTATAGGACCGATGGTAATTTTTCATAATTTTCGTGATGGAGAAGTATCTGAACACTTCCCTCTACGCTGGATTGCTCTTCGCTGCTTCACGATCGGTGGGCCGGCGGCCCACGGGGCTAGCATACCGTCAAATCTTGCGTGGCGGCCTCTCACAAGTCTGGAAGTGTTGTGGCGGTTGCAAATTCCGGCACGGCGTCTCGGGGTGTCCCCCTCACGGACGTCGCGCCGCCGGCTTTGGAGAAGCAGACGCTTGTCGGGTCTACACGGAGTGGATGTAGCTGTGGGTTTGGCCCGGATGTTGCTCCCGGGTGTCCCTATGGGCCGAACTGACACAACTGGGTGGAGAGGTCCACTGGTCAAAGCCCATCCGTGGGAAGTCAAAGGGCTAGATCTCGTGGTCAACCGCTCCAGGGTTAGGCGGGACGGGGGCCCTGGGGGGTAGCAATGCCACCGGAGCGTCGCACCGGCCCCTCATATATGCAGGGTGGTGTGGTGGCATGTCCGAAGAGGCGGCACGCTGCGTCTCCGGGGTGTGCCTCACACGGACGGCGCCGCCGCACCGGAGGGGGAAACGGACGCGGGTCTACACTAAGGGGATCTTCTGTGGGTGTGGCCGGATGTTGCTCTAAAGTGTTCGGATGGGCTGACCTAACATGACCGGGTGGATAGGCCCACCGTCAAATCCGTCCGTGGGAAGTCAAAGGTAGATCCGGTGGTCAACCGCCTGTGGTTAGGCGGACGGGGCCCCGGGGGTAGCAATGCCACCGACCGTCGCATCGGGCCCTCATACATGCGGGGTGGTGTGGTGGCATGTCCGAAGAGGCGCACGCGTCTCCGGATGTGGCCCCCCCTCACGGACGGGCGATGACACACGGTAGTAGACGCTTCTGCGAAACGGCGCGGCGTGAATATTATTAAATACTCGGAGCGCCGATAAAATCATGAGTTTTTACATGACGTGGGCACATGTGCTATAGGACCCGATGGTAATTTTTCATAATTTTTCGTGATGGAGAAGTATCGAACACTTCCCTCACGCGGATTGCTCTTCGCTGCGTCTGTTGTGGCGGCGGCCTCCGGAACTAACATATCGTCAAATCTTGCGAGGCGGCCTCTCACAAGTCCGGAAGTGTTGTGGCGGTTGCAAATGCCCGGACGCGTCCTCGGGTGTCCCCCTCCCCCCTCACGGACGTCGCCGCCGCCCGGCTTTGGAGAAGCAGGACGTGTCCGGGTCTACACGGAGTGGATGTAGCTATGGGTTTGGCCCGGATGTTGCTCCCGGTGTCCCTATGGGCCGAATCGACAACCGGGTGGAGAGGTCCACCGTCAAAGCCCGTCCGTGGGAAGTCAAAGGGTAGATCTCGTGGTCAACCGCCTGTGGTTAGGCGGACGGGGCCCTGGGGGTAGTAATGCCACCGAGGCGCCGCCGGCCCCTCATACATGCAGGGTGGTGTGGTGGCATGTCCGAAGAGGCGCACGCTGCGTCTCGGGTGTGCCCTCACACGGACGGCGCCCGCCACGCACTGGAGAGGGAAGCGGACACGTCGGGTCTACACCGAGGGATCTTCTTTGTGGGTGTGGCCTGGATGTTGCTCTAAAGTGTTCGTATGGGCTGTCCTAACATGACAGGTTGGATAGGCCCACCGGTCAAATCCCGTCCGTGGGAAGTCAAAGGGTAGATCCGGTGGTCAACCGCCTGTGGTTAGGCGGACGGGGCCACAGGGGGTAGTAATGCCACCGGAGGCGTCGATCGGGCCCTCATACATGCGGGGTGGTGTGGTGGCATGTCCGAAGAGGCCGCACGCGTCTCGGGGTGTGGCCTCACGGACGGCGATGACACACGGTAGTAGACGTTCTGCGGAAATGATGCGGCGTGAATATTATTAAATACTCGGAGCGCCATAAAATCATGAGTTTTTTACATGACGTGGGCACATGTGCTATAGGACCGATGGTAATTTTTTATAATTTTTCGTGATGGAGAAGTATCTGAACACTTCCCTCTACGCGGATTGCTCTTCGCGTCTCTGTTGTGGCCGTGACCTCGGGCTAACATACCGTCAAATCTTGCGAGGCGGCCTCTCACAAGTCTGGAAGTGTTGTGGCGGTTGCAAATTCCAGCCGCAGCGTCTCAGGGTGTCCCCCCCCCCTCACAGACGTCGCCGCCGCCCGGCTTTGGAGAAGCAGACGCGTCGGGTCTACCAGGAGTGGATGTAGGCTGTGGGTTTGGTCCGGATGTTGCTCCGGGTGTCCCTATGGGCCGAATCGACACAACCGGGTGGAGAGGTCCACCGGTCAAAGCCCGTCCGTGGGAAGTCAAAGGGTAGATCTCGTGGTCAACCGCCTGTGGTTAGGCGGGGACGGGGCCTGGGGTAGTAATGCCACCGGAAGGCCGCGACCGCCCTCATACATGCAGGTGGTGTGGTGGCATGTCCAAGAGGCGCACGCGTCTCGGGTGTCGGCGGCGGCGCCCGTCCGTGAGGCACCCCGGAGCCCCAAGACGGGCGACGCATGCATGAACACTTTCACATATGCATCGGGACCCGTGCGATGTTTGATGACATAGCTACACCCCGAATCCCCCACCAACCGTAATTCCTTCCGTGTCGACCGCTTCTCCGTGACACGGCGATAGCGATGTTAAATAGCAGGGGGCAATCGATATACCATCGGGTATGTTTTTAGATAAGGCATAATTATCATATACAAAACAAAAATTAAAATAAAGTAAAAATAAAAAACAGAGTAAAATAAAAATAAAAAATAAAGTAAAGTAAAGCGTATCGAAGCGGCGGGGCCGTTGGCATACTGTCTACCTACGGAGGTTGTCCCACGGATCGTTGACGTGGCGTGGCACACGGATCGCCGACGCGTGGCAGAGGGGCCTATGCCGACGGCTTGGCCGTAGGCATACCGCTTAATCGATATGCCGACGGCCGCCAATTCTTGCCCGTCGGCGTAGGGGTCAACGCCACAAATGGTCGGCCACGACCGGGCAGGTGGGCCACGGATATGCCGACGGCCTGCCCTATGCCGACGGGCCCCGTAGGCGTACCTCAGGCGGTCCCGACGGCCTTGTCTATGCCGACGGCCCCGTCGGCATAAGTTGATGTATGCCGACGGCTTTTCTAAGCCTACGGCCTTTCCGTGGCCGTCGGCATAGGTCCATAGATGCCGACGGGGGCCGTCGGCATAGATTTGGCCGTCGGCAACCCCAGTTTTTCTGGTAGTGAATACTTTTACAAGCTGGAACAATAGTTAACTTGGCAGCAAAAACCTATTGGCACAAAAAATTATTCTTTAGGCGGTTACTACTGAGGTTCCTATTTTGAGCATTCTTATATTTTCAATAATATAATTAACATCATTTTTCTCACTGTGAAAGGCTTTAACAAACATTTATTATTTACATCAATGTAGCTCGCTCACTTCTGAAATTTCTTCAGGGGCCGCCACACACGAGAAAAATGTTCAGTTGTACACAGGGCACCCCTTGACAACTATACCTTTAGCGGTGGGGCAAGAAGCCAGGGGACATCCATCCAAGTCATTGCCCCACCAGTTCAAACTAATGTTCTCCAAGCCTAGGCACAAGTAAATTAAGACAGCCATGAACGCCAAACCTGCATCTAGTGCACCTGAGAGCAGATAATTGTGTCGTTCCCACCAGTCACGCCGATATCTATAGATCACATAACCAGACAAAAACCCAACAAGTATCCATGTGGTGTAGTTTACCGAAGTGGCAGGCGGCATCTTGACGGTACAACCGATCATCACAGGCATGTTGATGAGTAAGATCCAGTTCTGGCTTGGGAATGCCTTGTGTGCAAACCATACAATCAGCGGAGCAATAGCGCCCCCCAAGAAGAACCAGTTCACTGCCGAGTAAGTTCCCAAGACTCCGAATATTCTGCGTGGGCCAATAAGACCCCATATGACCGACGCATCATAGAACACATGATCAGTGGGGCATGTCCAAGGGTTGTCCGCTGAGAGAAGCTCAATGTTACAGATGTTGGGGATTGTGTCCATCAGCAACCATGCCGTTCCAAGGTACACAAACGCCGCAATCAATGTTCCCACCACCTGCCATTGTTCCAAGAAGTTGTTGCTTACTGTCACATACAACATGATCTTTTGTACTCTCATGAAGTGAAATGGTATATAAACTATGTATATCGCTTAGTGGAGCTTACTTGAGCCATAAACATGGTTCTTGGGGGAATCTTCATGTAGTGGCCCAACTTAAAATCTTGCAGAAACATCAAAGCTTGATGCATACTAATATAGCCGTAAACCTTAAAGCACATATTCGCGACGGGTCGTCCAGGGTACAAGTACCCGATGATATACTCTGTGACGATGTTTAATCCCGGGGTCTACATATAGTGGAAGAATGTGAGTCGTGGACCTGGTGCTCTAGATCATGCAAGTGGTTGGAATCCTTACCTGGTTTGTTGTCGCGGTGATGATTCCAATTGGGAGGGTGAAGAAAAAGGCAATGGCGCATGCAAGCAGTACTCCCCACCATGGCAGCTGGAGCTGCTCGATGTAGTACTCACAAGCAAATACGGTGCCAGCAATGCTAACAAGAAGGATGCAGATGAACCACCACTCAGGAACCTGCTTATATCTCCTCATTAGCTTGGTATGTATGTCCACATTTTCCCTTTGAAATGTTGATCTACTTAACTGCAAAATTTCGCTGGACACAAGAATCATTACACTTAGTTGCCGCGCCCATGTGATTTTGCACAACAAAGTCACAAATTCTTACCTTCCGTGGAACAGGAGAGCATGAACGATCGTCGCGGTAAGCGATGCGAAGCTGACACCGTATGTGATTGCCAATAGAGTGCTGAGATATAGTGGCCCATTTCTCTCGTAGGCCTCCGTGTCGAAATGGAAATGGTCGTCCACGATGGCCGAGATGTTGTACTTCTGCCCGGTCAAGGTGAAGAGATCGGCGGAGAAGATGGGGAAGGTCCGTGCCTTGTAGAAATTAAACCAGTACCCGATGGGTGTGATTACGTACATGATGATGAAGAAGCCTGCGGCGACATTCACGGTAGCGAACCAGGGGCTGACGAGAGGGCTCGCGAGGTAGGAGGAGACGGACGCCCAGTCGAGACCGATCGCGCCAATGCCGAGCCCGTGGAGGCCTGAGCCGAGCTGCTGGGCAAGCACGGAGTGGGGGAAGACCCAACAGATCCATGAGAGGGAGGTGAGCATCTGGAACAAATAGCCCGGGAAGACGTAGTAAGCAAAGCTGCACACGAACGCCACCAGGAAGAACTGGTTGCGCGTGAAGCCGCCTTTTTGGCGCCCTTCTTTCTCGTGGAGCGCCCTGATGAGAAAAATGCATTGAAGTTCTTCTCAAGGAAGCTATAGATTTTTTAGAGTAAATTACTTTGGCGGTACAACAACTAACCACATGAAAGGAATTTTCATACAAAAACATGCCCTAATTATCTTTTACGGGTATACACGTCCTAAGGGCGTGCTTGGATTGGGTGTATTTGAACACATCGGTATTTAACTTACAGGTGTAATTTACCGAGCTGCGAAGGAGTTTCGGCTGGAAATGAAACAGCTGACGGAGGTCCGTATATTTTCTACAAAGGTATTTGAGTGGAAGCGACAATCCAAGCATGCCCTAAATTGTTCGAATGACACCTCAAACGTGGTTTGTGGGAGTAAATCCTCACGTGTTGATTGCCATATTCGACGACTGGCGGGAAAATCCTCACGTGTTGTGACAATCTAACCGAATTACTGAATTTCTTGGAACCGGCAGTGATCCATGTTCATGACGTAATTTTGACGTGTCATGATCCATGACAGGTAGCTAACCAGCTACTGGTCTTTGCTCAGCCAAATCAAAGAAACTCTTACGTACTTGCAGTAGTCTAAGAAAAATAATACTCTCTCCGTTCGTAAATATTTGTCTTTTTATAGATTTTAATTGGCTTTATAGAAATTTTGACAAGTGACTACATACAAAACAAAATAAATGAATGTACATCTAAAATATGTCTATATACATCCGTATATGACAGTTCTTTTGAAATATCTGAAAAGACAAATATTTAGGAACGGATGGAGTAATAAATAATCATGGCTTGTGAATTAAGCTCAAGCATCAACAGTCAACCCTCTGACCAAGTAGTAGTATTAAGTTGTGTGTAATGTTAGCGGTTAAAACTAATCATGTTGCTTGCCGGAGATATGGGAAGCGTGTACCTGAAGAGGGAGACCTGCACGAGGTTGGACGGCCACCACATGCTCGCCGGCTCCACGAGGTACCGCCGGAAAATCCCCGCCCACCCGAACCCGAGCACCTGGGTCGTGAGCACGACGAGGAGGGAGACGAAGAAGGATAGGTTCTTGCCGTAGAAGACGCGGACGGCGGTGACCACGTGGATGGGGTAGACGGTGCCGGCGCCGGCGTTGGCGAAGATGGTGATCAGCACGTGTTCCTTCATGTTGAACGGCCCCGGGTTGAGGGTGAACTCGTACGGCCTGCCGCGGAAGAAGGCGCGCTCCGGCAGCGCGGCCGCCATGAGCCGGCCGAGCGGCACGACGGCGACCTGGGCGGAGATGGCGGTGACTGTGAGCGGCTCCTTGCGGTACCAGAAGAACTGGTTGAGGAAGGAGAGCACGGCGCAGGAGAGCACGCCGAGGACCCACATCCGGAAGGTGAGCACCGGCGTGTCCGGGTCGTCGCCCAGCGGCACCGTCAGCGCCACCTGCTCGATCGGCGAGTTCTCCCCCTCCTCCTCATCCCGCTCAGGCGAGCTCCGCGACGTCGACGCCGGCACTGCATGGGGAGCAGAGATCGATTAAATGGCCAGCAGCAGCGGCTGCTGGAGCAGAGGCGCGTGCGTGCGTGGAAGGAGCGGAGACGCCCAGCTTACGGAGTAGGGAGGTGATGTGGTCGCCATCGAGCTCCGCTTGTTGGTGGGAGCGGGAGGAGGACACCATGGCTACCGCGTCCTTTGTTGGTCCTCCGCGGTAATTCTTCTTGGGCTGCTGTGACGACGTCGTCGTTGCTCCATCTCGTAATTTAATTGCTCTGCATTGCACGCGATGCACGCGTCGATATATTATAATCAACTGAGTAGTACGAGGAGGATATCATAAGCAAAAATGGCACCAGAATCGAAACATAAATTCCACACCGAAAGGAAACTTTGCAGACATAAGCATATGTAGATTCCATTTATAATTTGTGGCCTAGCAGTGTCACACATTTTACTTACATCAGAAAACAAAAACCGTCAAGATAATCATGCATGTCGGCTTGCTAGAGTGAGCGAGAAATTAATCGCAACGAATATGATGGTTTCGTACGGCTCCTGCTTTGCCAGCGGGGCCAAGGAAAATCTCAGCCAGGCATGCACCAAGGAGCAGCATCTGCATTGCAACATCAGTGGGAGTGGGGTACCGATCAACGTACGCCCTCCTTTAATTAGAGGTCCTTTTCTGGCAGAATTGAGGAGCTGCTAAATCCAAATCGACGAGAGCCACTAGATACATGGCTGGTTAGAGCATCTGCAATGAAGCCCTCATATCCGCCTCACACGTTCAGAGCCTGAACAGAAAGGACCTCGATAACTGCCGAATGTTCGGTCTGGGAGAGCCCCAGATCGAACGATTCGTTCGGTCGTATGGGAGGCATCGATCGAACGCATGCGTTCGGGACGAGAGTCGCCCAGCCTGAACACCCTACCTCGGGAGCCGAGGCCTTTTTGTTGTGGAAAAAAAAAAGAAGCCCAAATTGTGCCGATTTTTACTGTGACCAAAAAAGCCCACTATTAGATGTGACTAATGAAGGCGATTCTGCCTTGCAATGAAAAAAAGTCACAAAAATGCTGCAAAAATAAAAATGTATGAATGAACCATGAGATCTCTACCGCTATAATATGAATGATCCAGAAAGATCTTCTCTGCAAAGATGTCAAAATATATGAATTTGCCATGGCAATTTTTGTTGTTTACCAATCAAAAACATGGCAAAATGTGCAGTGTGGATGCATATGAACTTGCCATCACAGAAAAAGTCCAAAAAGAATGTCATTATAGATAGAAAATGGAAAACAAGATACTACTAAAAGAATCCCAATGGTTTCAAACCAAAAATTGCCATCACCTTTATAAATAATTTTGCATCTGTACCATGATGGCAAGAAAATATTGTTTATGCAGTGGCTCAAAAAAGAAAAAAAATCATGGCAGTTTGCATCTGTACCATGATGGCAAAAAAATATGGATTAAAAATTTGTATGCTACTTTTACTATATAAATCTGCCGAAGCACAAAACAAAAAATGCACAATCTATTGTTTAGTAATAATTGCCGTGTTTTCTATGTATTTTGGCCATGGGAAAATAAAAGTAAAAATTTCCATGCTGCATAGATACTACAAACTTGACAAAAATAAAAATTGCCATGGAAATTAAATAAATAAAATCATAGAAAATAAAAGGTAAATTTGCCATGGCAATAAAACGTTAATTTTGCCATGGTGTAAAAAAATTAATAATTGGCATGCAAAAATAAAAGTAAAAATTGCCATGTTAATAAAGATCAAATGAATAGTAAATCTTGCCATGGCAATAAAAGTTAAAGATTGCCATGGAAATTTAGGTAAATTTGCCATGTTAATAAAGATAAATTAACCATGGAAAAAAATAACAGGTAAAACTTGCCATGGCAATAAAATTTAAGTATTTCCATGGGGTTTAGATAAATTTGTCATGAAAATGAAGGTATATTAGCCATGCAAAATAAATAGTAAAACTTGGCATGGCAATAAATGTTTGATATTGCCATGAGGAATTAGGTAAATTTGTCATGTTAATAAAAGTCAAATAAATAGTAAACTTGCCATGGCAATAAAAGTTAGATATTGCCATGGGGGTTTGTAAATTTGTCATGTTAATAAAAGGTAAATTTGCCAAGGCAAATAAATCGTAAACTTGCCATGGCAATAAAAGTTAAAAAATTGCATGGGAATTTAGGTAAATTCGTCATGTTAATACAAGTGGAATAATTAGTAAAACTTGTCATGGCAATATTTGCCATTTTGTGTTTTAATCAAAAGTTGCCATGGCAACAAAGCAATGAATTTGCCATGATCAGGGAACTAAATTTGCCATGATCAATAAACTAAAGTTTTAAAAGTTTAGATGGCAAAAAGTATAAGATTAGTTGCCATGTGAAAGTGCAACTATCCCTAGGTGGTTTTGGTAACTCATAACAACATATAGCTCATTGAGCTAATACCATTCCAAGATGAATATTTCAGGAAAGCTCAATGAATGGCATGGCATGGATGATGAAAGTGGATCCCTCAAAATATTAAGGACAATGGATTGGCTCAAGCTCAAAAGCTCAAGACTCTACATTTTACATTTTAGTGATCCAAGATCACATTGAGTCTATAGGGAAAGCCAATACTATCAAGGAGGGATGAGGTGTTGCTAAATGAGCCTTTTGCTTCATGTGCTTAGTGATATGCTCCAAAACCCTTCGCTACTTTCTCACATCCACATATGACCTAAACTCAAAGTCAAACTCGGCCCTACCGATTCTTTCTATCCGGCGCCACCGAGTTCAGATGTCATAGCCACTGCCACAAACCCTAGGCAAATCGGTTTCACCAATAGGGATCTCGGTCTCACCGAGATGGGATTGTAATCTCTCTGTTTCCCTTCGTAACGTTTTGGTCTAACCGAAGTGAGCGATCGGTCCCAGCGAGATTACAATGTAAACTCTCTGTTTCCCTTTTGTAACTTTTCGGTCTCACCGAAAGAGCGAATCGGTCCCACCGATTTTACCTGACCAACTCTCTGGTTAGCTTATTACCAAAATCGGTCTCACCGAGTTTGTGTAATTGGTCTCACCGAGATTACGTTATGCCCTAACCCTAACCAAATCGGTCCTACCGAGATGCATGTCGATCCCCGAAAATCCTAATTGATCACTAGGTTTACTAAATCGGTCCGACCGAGTTTGATGATTCGGTCCCACCGAGTTTGATGATTCGGTCCCACCGAGTTTGGTAAATCGTGTGTAACGGTTATATTTTGTGTGGAGGCTATATATACCCCTCCACCTCCTCTTCATTCGTGAAGAGAGCCATCAGAACAAACCTACACTTCCAACTTACCAGTTCTGAGAGAGAAGCACCTACTCATGTGTTGAGGCCAAGATATTCCATTCCAACCATATGAATCTTGATCTCTAGCCTTCCCCAAGTTGCTTTCCACTCAAATCTTCTTTCCACCAGATCCAAATCCTATGAGAGAGAGTTGAGTGTTGGGGAGACTATCATTTGAAGCACAAGAGCAAGGCATTCATCATCAACACACCATTTGTTACTTCTTGGAGAGTGGTGTCTCCTAGATTGGCTAGGTGTCACTTGGGAGCCTCCGACAAGATTGTGGAGTTGAACCAAGGAGTTTGTAAGGGCAAGGAGATCGCCTACTTCGTGAAGATCTACCGCTAGTGAGACAAGTCCTTCATGGGAGACGGCCATGGTGGGATAGACAAGGTTGCTTCTTCATGGACCCTTCGTGGGTGCAGCTCTCCGTGGACTCGCGCAACCATTACCCTACGTGGGTTGAAGTCTCCATCAACGTGGATGTACGATAGCACCACCTATCGGAACCACGACAAAAACATCCGTGTCTCCAATTGTGTTTGAATCCTCCAAACCCTTCCCTTTACATTATTGCAAGTTGCATGCTTTATTTTCCGCTGCCAATAAACTCTTTGCATGCTTGCTTGAATTATGTGAAGATTGCTTGACTTGTTCAAAGATAGCTAAAATCTGCCAAAGTCTAAAATTGGGAAAAGGTTAGGTTTTTATTGGTCAAGTAGTCTAATCACCCCCCCCCTCTAGACATATTTCAAGGTCCTACAAGTGGTATCAGAGCTTTGGTCTCCATTTGCTTTGATTTCCATAGCTTTTGGTGGTCATAGCCTTGGTTTCACAACCTAGGAGAGTATGGCGTCTAGCGAGGGAAATTATCATCGTAGAGGTCCTTACTTTGATGGCACTAATTTTGCTAGTTGGAAGCATAAGATGAAAATGCATATTCTCGGACATAACCCTGCCGTTTGGGCTATTGTGTGTATTGGCTTGCAAGGTGAATTCTTTGATGGGAGAGAACCGAACCGTGAAGCTAGTGCGGAAGAGTTGAAGATGTTGCAATACAATGCTCAAGCTTGTGATATCCTCTTCAATGGACTGTGCCCCGAAGAATTCAACAAAATCATCCATCTTGAGAATGCAAAGGAAATTTGGGATACTTTGATTGATATGCACGAAGGTACCGACTCCGTCAAGGAATCCAAGTTGGATGTGCTCCAAAGTCAGCTTGACAAGTTCAAAATGAAGGATGGTGAAGGTGTTCTTTGAAATGTACTCTAGGCTTGCTCTTATCACAAATAAGATTGCCGGCTTAGGAAGTGAAGAGATGACCTATAGATTCATCATCAAGAAGATCCTAAGAGCATTGGATGGAAAATATGATACCGTGTGCACATTGATCCAAATGATGCCCAGTTACAAAGATCTCAAGCCTACGGAAGTCATTGGAAGAATTGTTGCTCATGAGATGTCACTCAAGGATAAGGAGGAACTTCACAACAAGTCGTAGTGGTGCTTACAAAGCCTCATGTGAAGCCCCCACATCATCAAGTGAGAAACAAACCTTCAATGAAGAATTGAGCTTAATGGTGAAGAACTTCAACAAATTCTACAAGAGTAGAAGCAAAGAAAGAAGATCTAAGTCAAGGTCCTACAATGACAAAAGATCTTCTAGTCAAGAGCGCAATTGCTACAATTGTGAGAGACCCGGACACTATTCCAATGAGTGTACGGCACCCTACAAAAGAAGAGAAGATTCTCCCAAGAGAAGAAGTAGAAGAGAAGAATCACCACCAAGAGAGAGAAGGAGTAGAGATGATCGTTATGAACGAAGACCCTCACGGAGAAACAAGGATTCGGAAAGGAAGGACAAGTCATCAAAGAGCTACACAAAACGAAGACATCAAGCTCATGTTGGTGAATGGGTATCCGACTCCGACTCCGACCATCACTCCGAGAGAAGCTATCACTCCGACTCCGAATACACTCAAGATGAAGGTGTTGCCGGTCTAGCACTTGTGTCAACCAACTCCTACGACATATTTGAATGACCAAATGAAGGAATTGGTTGATGCTTCATGGCCAAAGGTCCTAAGGTAACACACCCTGAGTATGTTGATTTTGATGTTGATGAAGATGACTTGCTAGGTGATGATGATTTACTTGTTGACAACTCTAGTGATGAATACTATGATGAAACGTCAATTAATCATGCTAATCAAGTTGAAACGAATGACAATGATAAGGATAAAATTGAGCGTCTAACTAAAGAACTAAACACTCTTAAGTTAGCTCATGAAACTATCTTTGAAGATCATCGAGAACTTTTAAGGGCTCATGAGAAGTTACGCTTTGAAAAGCTCAATCTTGAGCAAGAGCATGAGTTCCTAAAAGCGATCAATGATGATCTTCGTAAGAAAAGTTCTTCTTACATTGCCAAGCGTTTACTCTTATCTACTTACATGCCTCAAGTCAAGTCTAGTAACAAGAACAAGAAAGACTCTTCCTCTAGTAGTAACAGTAATAATGCTAAATCCAATATTGTTGCTTCTAGTAGTTCTCTTGATTCCACTAATGATCCTCTTAGCCAAGTTACACTTGAGCAAGAAAACAGCTTATTGAAGGGAATTATAGAGAAAGGAGTATACAAGAGTCTTGGGGGAGTAAGCAATTTGAGGAAATTATGCATAAGCAAGGAAGGCACCGGAAGAATCAAGGTGTTGGTTTTGAACGAAAGTTCAATGCCAATGGAGTTAGTGGGAAGAAGATCAATACCCCAAGACGAATATTGTTCCTCAACAAGAGAAGTATGATCCTACTTCCTTCAAGGGAACACAAGCACAAGATGATCTTCCACCACAAGACCACAAGAACAAAGGCAAGGACAAGCTTCAAGAGGAAATTGATGCGTTTGAAGAAGCACCTAAGGCCTTGGTCAAGTGGGTTCCGAAGACTATGTCAAGTTCTACTTCATCAAGTACAACTACTACACCCAGGATTCCCATCAAGATGATGTGGATCCCAAAGAAGAAGAACTAGAGAGTTCTTGAGGGTGACTCCGCCAACATTCTTCACTCACATCATTATGGCAAGGACAAGTGCAATCAACTTCCATATCCTGCACTAGTTCAAGGAGTCACAAACCCTCATGTTGGTAAGGCAAGGGACAAGGTAACCTAATGTTTTCATGGACATCATTTTGTGTGTGCATCACTCTATGTCTATGGATATTCTTGTTTGTTCCTTGTGGGACTAACCCATGTAGGTATTGAAAGTGCAACTCACTCCAAAGGATTGCTCCAAACGATCTACATCAACATAGAGCATCCACATCTTCAACACCTACATGAAGTCATCATCGACAAAACCCAAGGGTCAGCAGTCAGTTGCACAGCATGTCAGACCAAAGTGATAGCCAGAACAAATCTGAAGAGCAGATCCAATTGACCGAGGGAACTAGTCCCTCAAGCAGCTCAGACGAGGGGAGCAGAAGCACTCCGAGCAATTTGCCCAAGGCTGCCACAAGGACAAGAAAGAAGAAGACCTCAGAGTCTGAGGATGAGGATTATGTGGCAGTGGAGGATGAGGCAAGCTCCAAGAAGAAAGTGCTCAAGAGGGAGTTCAGCTCATCTGCGATGAAGCCTGGTTTGAAAATCAAAAGGCCGTGAGGCGGACAACCAATGTCCAAAGCCAGTGTCTACTCAAGCTCCTTTGGAATCTCAACCCAAAGAGCCTGTGGCTGCAGAGGGAAAGAAAATGAAAGAAAGGGTCAAGAAGACCATGGCAAGAGTGATTGGGAAGCCTTCCATGATGGAAGAGGAAGAAGAAGAAGAGGTTGCAGAACCAGCACCCAAGGCACAAAAGCTGATGGGTGATGCTATCAAATCGAGGCTGCAACTTCCAAGCCCAAAGCTGCCCCCAAGCCCAAGAATGCACCCAAGAGGAATACCAGGAGCATACCAAATTTGAAAAGAACAAGGCCCCAATGCACGAGGTAGATCTTTGAAGAAGATGAAGAAGGGCAGGTCCTAAGGAAGCTCAAACCCAAGATCCCAGACCACAATGATGCTCATCCAGTGGCTGAAAACATGAAGATCAGGAGAGATAATGGGTTGAGGCTATGAAGAGAGTCAGATCCATATGCCACGAGGAGAAGGACTGCTGTGGACTACAGGTTCCACACCAAGGAGCAGCAGGACTTTTATGAGACTATCTTGCTGGATAAGAAGCCCATAGTTTGCGATATGAGATGGGTCAACTGGACCTACATGAAGGAGAACGCAGAACACTACCCTGGAGTATATGACAGCTTCACTGCGTGTGGAGTTGCTGATTTTGTTGGGCAGAAGTTCACCAACTGGAACGATGAACTTATCATGCAATTCTACTCCACAGCACATTTCTATCCAGATGGCAGTATAGTGTGGATGTCAGAAGGAACCAGATATCAGTCTACCATAGAGGAATGGGCAAGTTTGATCAATGCCCCAAAGGAAAGTGAGTATGACCTGGACATTTATGGTAAGAAGAAAATGGATCATAACTCTATGTCACACATGTACAAGGATATCCCAGATGATGCACTTGAGACCTTCAAGTTTGGATCAGTCCATTTTCATTGTCGGGGCTGCCTACGATCAAGCTGGATCTTAAGGCATACTCTATTGCCCAAATCAGGTGACCATAACATGATTAGAGGGCACGCAATCAATTTGCTTCATGTTTTGATGTGCCTCGAAATTCAAAGTCATGAGCCTCATAGTCGAGACAATTAAGAGGACAGCAAGATCGAAGAGGAGTTGTGGTTATGCCCCACAGATTCGTGGAGTTGATAAACTTCGAAGATGGGCACAGGAAAGTATCTATTGGATAAGGAACACATGGTTCTCTATCCTGAATTTGAGGACAATCGAGTTGTCATGACTGGGAATGAACCATCATCAGTGCAAGCTCAGGAGAGAAAGGAGAAGGCAAGGCAAGAGAAAGCTGCAAAGATGCGCACTCAAGCAGAGGCATCTGACTACTTTCTAAAGAACAAGCAGGAGCAGCTTGGTTACTTGATAGCATCAACTCTACGGATTGAGAAGGGGTTGGCCACCCTAACTCAAAACCAGGAGAGCCTGGAGAGAATCATGGAACAAAAATTCTATGATCTTGATGTCAAAGTGGTGAGATTGATCGGTTGTGGAGTAGTTACAAGATGATATGCAGGAGAGGAAGGGCAAGGCGACAAGCGATGCATTTTCCAGAGTGCCTAGAGCTCGAGAGGTCAGCTGCAGTGCCAACTCCTGGACACGAGCCACTTCTTCAGCTCCGGCTACAGCTCCAGCTCAACCAGCTCCAGCTCCAACTTCTTCAGCTCCTACCACGTCTCTTGATCGTTCATCCTTGGAGTCCTGTCTACACCACCACCGAAGACTAAGCACGAGAGGCGACATAGTGCTATGCATTTTCTAGGAACTTTTTGGTAACTTGTTGCCAAAGGGGAGAAAAAATGTATAGATCATAAATTTGAGAGAGAGAGAGAGAGATTTGCTTTTATTCTCTCTTGTCTTTTTGGTTGAACTTTATTTGCGTTTGATTGCTTGAGATACTATGCATTACCTGTGAGACATTGATGATCATGTGTTTGATCATAAGCTACACTTATGCCTTTATGATATTATCTTATTTATCCTTATATGATCATTCACTGTGCTTGGTGATGAGTGCATGTATTCAATCGTTATTATTTTGAGCGCTCCACCAAGATGTATGTGACATGGAAGAGTAACCCATGAGCCTAATTTCTTGTGCATTTGCAGTCCAAAGCAAATCTTAAGATATGCACAAATTTAGGGGGAGCTCTTGCTTATCACATACTTCTCAAAGCGACGATGTTTTTCAATTCTATTATTATTTGTCGAAGCTTTCATCTATATGTTGTCATCAATTACCAAAAAGGGGGAGATTGAAAGTGCAACTATCCCTAGGTGGTTTTGGTAATTCAAAAGAACATATAGCTCATTGAGCTAATACTATTCCAAGATGAATATTTCAGGAAAGCTCAATGAATGGCATGGCATGGATGATGAAAGTGGATCCCTCAAAATATTAAGGACAATGGATTGGCTCAAGCTCAAAAGCTCAAGACTCTACATTTTACATTTTAGTGATCCAAGATCACATTGAGTCTATAGGGAAAGCCAATACTATCAAGGAGGGATGAGGTGTTGCTTAATGAGCCTTTTGCTTCATGTGCTTAGTGATATGCTCCAAAACCCTCCGCTACTTTCTCACATCCACATATGACCTAAACCCAAAGTCAAACTCGGCCCTACCGATTCTTTCTATCCGGCGCCACCGAGTTCAGATGTCATAGCCACTGCCACAAACCCTAGGCAAATCGGTTTCACCGATAGGGATCTTGATCTCTCCGAGATGGGATTGTAATCTCTCTGTTTCCCTTCGTAACGTTTTGGTCTAACCGAAGTGAGCGATCGGTCCCACCGAGATTACAATGTAAACTCTCTGTTTCCCTTTTGTAACTTTTCGATCTCATCGAAAGAGCGAATCGGTCCCACCGAGTTTACCTGACCAACTCTCTGGTTAGCTTATTACCAAAATCGGTCTCACCGAGTTTGTGTAATCGGTCTTATCGAGATTACGTTATGCCCTAACCCTAACCAAATCGGTCCTACCGAGATGCATGTCAGTCCCACCGAAAATCCTAACGGTCACTAGGTTTACTAAATCGGTCCAACCGAGTTTGATGATTCGGTCCTACCGAGTTTGGTAAATTGTGTGTAACGGTTAGATTTTGTGTGGAGGCTATATATACCCCTCCACCTCCTCTTCATTCGTGAAGAAAGCCATCAGAACAAACCTACACTTCCAACTTACCAGTTCTGAGAGAGAACCACCTACTCATGTGTTGAGGCCAAGATATTCCATTCCAACCATATGAATCTTGATCTCTAGCCTTCCCCAACTTGATTTCCACTCAAATCTTCTTTCCACCAGATCCAAATCCTATGAGAGAGAGTTGAGTGTTGGGGAGACTATCATTTGAAGCACAAGAGCAAGGAGTTCATCATCAACACACCATTTGTTACTTCTTGGAGAGTGGTGTCTCCTAGATTGGCTAGGTGTCACTTGGGAGCCTCCGACAAGATTGTGGAGTTGAACCAAGGAGTTTGTAAGGGCAAGGAGATCGCCTACTTCGTGAAGATCTACCGCTAGTGAGGCAAGTCCTTAGTGGGCGGCGGCCATGGTGGGATAGACAAGGTTGCTTCTTCGTGGACCCTTCGTGGGTGGAGCCCTCCATGGACTCACATAACCGTTACCCTACATGGGTTGAAGTCTCCATCAACGTGGATGTACGATAGCACCACCTATCGGAACCATGACAAAAACATCCGTGTCTCCAATTGCGTTTGAATCCTCCAAACCCTTCCCTTTATATTCTTGCAAGTTGCATGCTTTATTTTCCGCTGCCAATAAACTCTTTGCATGCTTGCTTGAATTGTGTGAAGATTGCTTGACTTGTTCAAAGATAGCTAAAATCTGCCAAAGTCTAAAATTGGGAAAATGTTAGGTTTTTATTGGTCAAGTAGTCTAATCACCCTCCCCTCCCCCCCCCCCCCTCTAGACATACTTCAAGGTCCTACACCATGGCAAGAAAGCATGGCAATTAAGTTTCGATGGGGACATATCCAAAAATAAAAAGTTGCCATGGCAAGAATGCAATAAATCTGTAATTTTCCCTAAAGAAAAGACACAAGCATGGCAACTAAAGTTTCGATGGGGACATATCCAAAATCAAAAGTTGCCATGGCAAAAAAATGCGATATATCTGTAATGTACCCTGAAGAAAAGACACAAGCATGGCAACTAAGTTTCGATGGGGGACATATTAACACATGTAAAATTTGACCTTCGATGGCAAAAGAACATAATTTGATTGTCATGAAGTATACATTTTGGGGGTGTCCATGAACTATAGTTTCCTAGAATTGCCAAGGAAATCTAGTCCATTAGCATCTCATCACCTGCAAAAAAGTGACTGCACAAATAACTACACAATGCTAAATGGCGACATCTACAAAAATTTGCAAACAAAGAAATGGTGGGAGCTATTGAAACTCACTACATTGTTGCCGTAGTCAACTCGAGGACCAAATATGTGTGTCACCGTCGAGCTTGTAATCAAGCTACCCCTGCCCCGACGGCGCCGTCGCGTAGCAGATCCCCATCTACACAAGGCGATGGTGGAGCCCAGGACCACGCAGGGCGGAGGCGCGCTAGGACGTGGGGCGGGCGAAGATCACTTGGTAGGCACCAATCACGGGGCGGCGGCGTGGTTCTCCTTCTCGTCAGCCTTGACCCACGAGGCCGTCCTCGACGTAGTCGCATAGGCAGCGTCGGTCTGGCCGCAACGATGTGGCGGGGTTGCGCGCCCGCGGGGCTGGTTGTGGCGCAGAAGATCTCCATCGGTCGATCCAGCTGGAGCGTGAGGACGGGGCCGGCGGCGGCCGGCCGGGACGACGAGCCCATGAATCTCCACCCCCAGCACCTCGGCCACTGTGACCGGCAATCACCACGCGCGCGAGGCTCCCTCCTCCACCGTCAGCACGGCGCCGCGCACCGGCATCTTGGCTGACTGCTGCCTCCGCCGATCACCATCGAGGATTCGAATCACAACAGCTTCACACGCCTCTTCCCGCTCCTCGCCTCGCCGCCGCATGCCTCCTCTCCTGGCATCGCACAGCTTCGGGTACGGCGTAGGCTGCATAACTGCCGATGGGCTCGCCGCGGGCCGCCTCGCCGCCTGCACAAGGGCTCTCCCTCACTCCTCTGTCCCACGCGCGATGAAGAAATGGCGAGAGTGGGGAACGAAGAAAAGGATAAGAGAGAGAGGTGCAGCCGTGCGTGCGTTCAGGGAAGAGGCAAGTTTTTTCGAACGGGGTCAAAGCGTGACGTGGCGCCGTGGTTGCTTTATGATTCGTACAAATAATCCAACGGTGCTGATCGCGTTCGGGCTGTGATGCAAAAACGCAACGCGTTCGGGAGTTATCAATTCCGAACAGAAAAGAGCCATCCAATCGGACCCGAGAAATCTAGCCCAAATATCTAGGCTGGCCGGCAGTCCACATACACGACTCATATTTTGGCCGGATATGGGACATACGGACACGTCCGTCATGTAGGACTGACCGCAGGAGTCGCGCGAATTCACATGAAGACGCCCCCCCCCCCCCCCGGGGTAGTTTTGCCGCCATCGTTGTTGTGCTATCGTCCCCAACCCACACCGCGGCCGACCCTACCGCAATCGGTCAAGGTCGCCGCCACCAAATGCCACCCCGGTATGTCCAACTCCCCCGGATATACACCTCGCTCCCTATGTGTTCGATGAAATATCTGAGTAGTTTTTTTTTATTCTTTTGTTCATTTCTAGGCCACCGATGGACTCGTCGAGGAATATGACTATGGAAACACGGACCTTGAAAAATTCATATTCAATGAGTTCATCGATTCGTCGGATTTGGAAGACGAAAATGCTGACATGATGATGATGAGCATCCAAGAGGAAATGGAGAAGGCAGGGAGCACGTACTAAACTTCAAGGGTTCCATATAGGGACGGAGAGTTATTCCCCGGGATAGGATTGCCGGTGCACGGTTTCTGTCCATGGACTACTTCACACTAAACCCAACATACCGTGAAGGTTTGTTTCGATGTCGCCTTCGAATGAGCGGAGGTTTGTTCTTATGCATAGTGACTGCCCTGAAGAGGGTTGATGACAACTTCAAGCTGAGGAAGGATTGTTGTGGTAAAAATAATTCTCTCCTTTGCAAAAATGTGCAGCTGCTCTTAGGATGCTTGCTTATGGTAAGGCCACAGATGCAACTGATACTGAAATCCGGATGGGAGAGACCACAGTCCTGAACACCACGGTGCAATTTGCATGCACTATGGTGACGGCGTTTCGACCATAGTACCTGATAGATCCAACTGTGGAGGACATTCAAAAATATTGTTGGCAATTAGAGCATCAAGAGGATTCCCATGTATGCTGGGTTTAGTTGATTGCATGCACTAGCAATGAAAGAACTGCCCAAAAGGTCTGCGTGGTCAATACGAAGGTCACGTCAAAGTAATCACCTCATACTTGAAGCAGTGGCAACGAATGACTTGTGGATTTGGCATGCTTTCTTTGGCGCACCTGGTTCTAACATGACATCAATGTGCTCCAACGATCTCCTTTGTTTAAGAGACTTTATGATGGGGTTGCTGGCCGATGCGGCCGGCAGCTCATAACCGGCGTCACGCAGAGAGGCCGACAAACATTGGCACATTAGTGGAAGAAATGGTTAGTGGCCATGGAAAATTTTAATTACCATTACAAAAAAAGTTCAAGCATTCTGAACACAAATTTAGCGCAAGTGATAATTTATGATTACTCTTGGAACAACATTTTAGTACACACGGAACAATTCACAATTACTAGTGGAACACATTTTTAGTTCTTGTGGAATAATTCACTATTACTAGCGCAAAATGAATATTTAGTGCTCGTAGACAATTCATCATCACCAGTCGAACAACTCCGAGTGACTATAAAAACCATAGATATGTGAAACAACAATTTCGTTCTCATGAGTAATTCATATAGTGTCAATGGAATACCTAATCCTCACGGAACATTGGTGTGATTGTAGCGAGATAGCACAAAGGTTCATACCGGACTATTCACATCCTAAATGCGCCGGATATGAATAAACGAACAATGCTCGCATTACATTTCACAACTATCACAAAAAAAATACATATAGCATAATGCACAATGGCGAGTGAAATAAAATTTTAAATGCAGCACAATATGAGAAAAGTACTCAAGTCGCAGTTTGGGGCCATAAGTATAAAAAAATGCTATATCGCATCAGTTGAATAATTTTTGTTGAATAATTTTTAAGATTATTAGTTGGAACTATCACATTAAAAATCTATAACACACACTTGTGAAATAATTCAAAGAGAGAAAAAGAGCTCAACGACAAAAAAAGGAACAATACAATGTTCGCTAAATTGCGAGCCACGACATTCGAGCTGCTATTGATGGAGATAATGGAAAGCAAGAACAATAAAAAAAATAGTCCAGCCCAAGGCCCAGGTAGGAAACACGCAGAGAATGTAACGGCCAACTATATCGAGCCCTGGGCCTCATATGGTCCAGCCCAAGGGAGAATGGGTAGAATATACCAGTCCCTGGACATTGTCGTCTCCAGCACCGATCCCCCAAATCGCCGCGGCGAGTATTTGTGGAGAAGCAGGCATCGATCCCTGACCGCGTAGGATAGTAGACGGCACTGCTAGCCATATGAACAGATTCCATTCACGGTTAGAACTAGGGGCGCATCAGTCTTTAAGCCATTTGAGTCAGTTTTTTTTCGTTTTCTTTCTCAGTTTTCACAGATTTTTTATTTATTTTCTGCTTTCTTTGGTTTTCTTTATTCTCCTTTTCCTTTCTTTTATTCTGATTCTTTTTGTTCTTCTCCGTTTTTTCATTCTTTTTTGCATTTTGTTTCTTTGTTCTTTTTCCTTTATGTTTGTTCTTTTAGTTATTATTATATTTTTTTGTATATATGTCAACAATATTTTTCAAATACACATCTAACATTTCTTCTCCAATTTTTGTTTTTTTCTTATGTTATTTTTTGTTTTCACTCTAGATTTTCTTACATGTCAAAATAATTTTTTTAATAAGTGATCATCATTTTTTGTATGCACATTGAACATTGTCCGAACGCATATTCAACATTATTCAAATAACTGTCCAACATTTAATACTTATTCAACTATTTTTCAAATACATGTTAAATATTTTTCAAATACTCATTCAATATTTTTAATACTTACTCAGCATTTTCAAATACATTTCAACATTTAATACTTATTCAAATAAAATTAAGTAAATGTTCGCCATTTTTCAAATACTCATTCAACATTTTTTAATACTTAGTTAATATTTTAAAATACTTTTCCAGAATTTTTAATACTTATTTAACATTTTCAAATATTTGTTCAAAATTTTCAAATACTTGTCAATATTTATCAAATACATGTTCAACATTTTCAAATATTTATTCATTATTTTTTAAATACTTGTTCAACATTTTTTAATACTTATTCAACATTTTCAAATGTATTTTTGGACAGTGTTTTCTGTATATATTTGTAGAATATTTTAAAGTATAAAGAAAAGTTAAAAAATCAAACATAAAAAGAAGAGAAAACAGAAAAAAAAAAACAGGCTGTAGCCTCCCGCGTTGCTGGGCCGGCCCATATTGGGTGCCCCGACGCGAGGCTTCCCCTGTGCTCGCTTAAAGCGAGAAATAGAGGTGCCCCAAAATTGCAGCCATACCTTGCCGCCGGCCAGCCCTCCAATCGAGTTCAATTTTGCCAGTCCCTGACCTCCCCGTAGCTCGGCCCGTGGACTAGTTCGACCATCGGAGTCGTCAAGATGGAGAGGAGTAGGGACAGGTGCGGTCATGTTCCGACGTAGGGGCGGTGGTGGAGCGAGTTGCCGGCGGCCAACTCTGGTAAGTGGCTCAGAGTAAACTCAGTGAATACTACTCCCTCCGTCTGAAAATACTTGTCATCAAAATGAATAAAAAGGGATGGAGGTAGTATTTGTTAATGCGATGTGCAGGCTAGGCCTAAAAGGCTACAAGCTTAAAACTTATTCTGTCAATTTGTCATGAGTATTTTCTGAAGAAAATTCTTGGCACTGGTCTCCCACTGTGAAACAAGCCTATACTTATTCTGTCAAATTGCAGTCATATAATGTATGACAACTGACAAGTCGAGGCACAAAGAGAATAAGAATTTGCGTACTTCTTTTGCACCTTTGAAACTGTTTGTCAGGCTGCTCTGTGGCTTCATTCTGGTTAATGGGACCAGGGATCACTCCCCGTTTTTCTGAAAAAAGAATAAGAATTTGCAGTCATAAAGTTACTAGTTGTGGTATATTGTGTGTGAGAAATTTAGAAGATTCAGTTAAAAACTTGCAACTTGCAAGTCCCGTGATACCTGCTTTTACTGGACTTCAAACAATCAAGGAATCACTTATTTACTAGCTGGGACAACAGTTAATTTGGCGGTGAAAACCTGTTGCCACTAAAGATTGTTCTTTAGGCAAACTTTGTGGTACTTTGCACAATAGAATAAAATAAACAGCTTTGCTAAGTCTCAGTCGACTTAGACTTCATTCTGTCTCAGTCGATGTTATGTTCCATTGATCTTGCATTGAGATTTGTACAAAAAATTCTCTTCAATTTTTCCTTTTTCTTCCCATATACCATATCACTTGACTGAGACCTAGACACACCCTAAAATAAAACCGATTTCTCATCTTCAAAAGGCCCGAACAAACATTCACTATTTACATCGATCTCTGCTTGCTCACAATTTCGATTTTTTCCTGGGACGGCCGCCGCAGATGAGAAGATGCTTAGTTGTACACTGGGCAGCCCTTGAGAACTATACCTTTAGCAGTGGGGCAAGAGGCCAGGGGACATCCATCCAAGTCATTGCCCCACCAGTTCAAACTGATGTTCTCCAAGCCCAGGCACAAGTAAATCAAAACTGCCATGAACGCCAGACCTGCATCTAGTGCGCCCGAGAGAAGGTAATTGTGTCGCTCCCACCAGTCACGCCGATATCTATACACCACATAGCCTGACAGAAACCCGATCAGTATCCATGTGGTGTAGTTGACCGCAGTGGCGGGCGGCATCTGGAAGATGGAACCGAGCATCACGGGCATGTTGATGAGTAAGATCCAGTTCTGGCCTGGGAATGCCCTGTGCGCTAACCACACGAGGAGCGGGGCGACGGCTCCCCCCAAGAAGAACCAGTTTACTGCTGAATAAGTTCCCAGGTCCCCGAATATTCTGCGTGGGCCAATAAGACCCCATATGACCGACGCGTCATAGAACACGTGATCACCGGGGCAGGTCCAAGGGCTGCCCGCTGAGAGGAGCTCAATGTTGCAGATATTGGGGATTGTGTCCATCAGCCACCATGCTGTCCCAAGGTACACAAATGCCGCGATCGTTGTTCCGACCACCTGCCATGTTCCAAAACGTTGCTGCTTAATGCCTTCTGTGCGCTTATGCAGTGGAAATGTTAAATATACTATGATGGCCAAATAGAGCTTACCTGAGCCATGAACATGGTCCTTGGGGGAATCTTCATGTAGTGGCCCAACTTAAAATCTTGCAGAAACATCAGAGCTTGGTGCATGCTGATATAGCCGTATACCTTGAAGCACATATTTGCGACGGGTCGTCCGGGGTACAAGTACCCGATGATGTACTCTGTGATGATGTTCAGTCCTGGGGTCTGCATAGAGTGGAAGAATGTGAATTGTGGATCTAGTGCTCCAGATCTGTATGGCATGCCGTGATGAAAGTTGATAGAATCCTTGCCTGGTTCGTTGTTGCTGTGATAATTCCGATTGGGAGGGTGAAGAAAAAGGCAATGGCGCATGCAAGCAACACACCCCACCAGGGCAGCTGGAGCTGCTCTATGTAGTATTCGCAAGCGAATACAGTGACGGCAATGTTAACTACAAGGATGCAGATGAACCACCACTCGGGGACCTGCTTATATCTCCTCATTAGCTTCGTATGTATGTCCACACTTTTCCCTTGAAAAGCTGATCTGCTTAGCTGCAAAATTTCCCTGCACACAAGCATTTTGATTCTTAATTAGTTGCCGCAACCATGTGATTGTGGAAAACAAACTGACAAGATTTTACCTTCCGTGAAACAGGAGGACATGAACGATCGTCGCAGTAAGAGACGCGAAACCGATACCATATGTGACAGCAAAGAGAGTGCTGAGGTACAGTGGACCATTTTTCTCATATGCCTCTATATCAAGATGGAAATGGTCGTCCACGATAGCTGAGATGTTATACTTCTGCCCGAACGAGGTGAAGAGACCGGAAGAGTAGATGGGGAAGGTCTGCGCCTTGTAGAAATCAAACCAGTACCCAATAGGCACGATGATGTACATGACGATGAAGAAGCCTGCAGCGACGTTCGCAGTGGCGAACCAGGGGCTGACGAGAGGGCTCCCGAGGTAGCTGGAGATGGATGCCCAGTCGAGGCCGATCGCGCCAATGCCAAGCCCGTGGAGGCCTGAGCCGAGCTGCTGTGCGAGCACGGAGTTGGGGAAGACCCAGCAGATCCAGGAGAGTGAGGTGAGCATCTGGAACAGGTAGCCCGGGAAGGCGTAGTATGCGAAGCTGCAGGCGAACGCCACCAGGAAGAACTGGTTGCGCGTGAAGCCCCCTTTTCGCCGCCTTTCATCCTCGTGGAGCGCCCTGATGAGAGAATATGCTTTGAAAACGTGTGAGTTCTTCCTAGGGAAAATTGCTCAAATTTTCAGTATATCTTGTTCAAAGCATTGATTTCTCTGATCCTCAAAACAAATAAATGTTTGTTCTAATCTTATTCTGCCTGTCTTAATTAGGTCACTGTATTTCCCTGAGATGGACACCGGATTTCTTTATTTTATCCATGTTTTTTCATTGAAAGGAAGGCATGAGCACCAGTAGTCGTTTTCAGAACCAGTGCAGGAACCTTAAGCTATATATTACTCTCAAGTGGTCTTAACTAAAAAAAATGCCATTGACTTAAAATGACGATGGCCTCTATGGCCCCAACAACTCACAGGGGCCGTATGCTAATTTAATCCTCGATCGGAGTTTTTTTCTCTCTTGATCCCGAGTTTTATGGTTGTGTTTACAATCTTTTGGTGGCTAGGCTGTTGCAATCATCTAATTTCTTAAGCAGGGCCAGCCTGACGTGCCATTACCCACATGAGGTGGCTACTTCTCCACATCAACGATAGCTTATGCCAGTTTGCTCAAAATTCAAAAACTCCCACTTGGAAGCATCATACATTGCTTGCACGCATCGTGCTCCAATTAGGCATCAACACATACTCCCTTCATCCGGAAATACTTGTCGGAGAGATGGATGTATCTAGACATATTTTAGTTTTAGATACATCCATTTTTATCTATTTCTCCGACAAGTATTTCTGGACGGAGGGAGTACGTGAGAAATCTTTTCAAGAAAAATCATCGAACTACACAAGGCCATGTGATGTGCTGATGTAGTGGCCAGTTTTAAAATTTGACTACGTCACGTAATGTAATTACCAGCTGCTCGCCGGAGAGGCGTTCAGAGAGAATACTCGCAGACGTACCTGAAGAGGGAGACCTGCACGAGGTTGGAGGGCCACCACATGGCCGCCGGCTCGACGAGGTACCGCCGGAAAATCCCAGCCCACCCAAACCCGAGCACCTGCGTGGTGAGCACCACGAGGAGGGAGACGAAGAAGGTGAGGTTCTTGCCGTAGAAGACGCGGACGGCGGTGACCACGTGGATGGCGTATACGGTGCCGGCGCCAGCGTTGGCGAAGATGGTGATGAGCACGTGCTCTTTCACGTTGAACGGCCCCGGGTTGAGGGTGAACTCCCAGCGCGAGCCGCGGAGGAAGGCCCGCTCGGGCAGCGCCGCGGCCATTAGCCGGCCGAGCGGCACAACGGCGATCTGGGCGGAGATGGCGGTGATGGTGAGCGGCTCCTTGCGGTACCAGAAGAACTGGTTGAGGAAGGAGAGCACGGCGCAGGACGCCATGCCGAGGACCCACATCCGGAAGGTGAGGACCGGCGTGTCCGGGTCGTCGCCCACGGGCACCGTCAGCGCCACCTGCTCGATCGGCGAGTTCTCCGACGATTCGCCACGGCCGTCGTAGTGGCGCTCCGGCGAGCTCCGCGACGTTGACGGACGGTTCTCTGCGTCATGAGAAGAGCAGAGGAGAAATGGTGAGCTGGCGGAGCAGAGGTGCGTGCGTGCACGGGCGGAGCTAAGCAGAGAGGAAGTGGCTTACGGAGGAGCGGGGCGATGATCTGGTCGCCATGGCCGCCACGGTGCCCATGCTCCTCCTCCTCCTCCTCCTCCTCTTCTTCCTCTTGGTGGGACTGGGAGGAGGACGCCATGGTTATCTATCTCAAGCTGGCTGGACTTTCTAATGTCACTGCATCGGACTGTTTTGGAAGGTTTGGACTTTGGAAGGACGAGATCTAAGAAACATCCATCGGCCAGCCACGTTCCCGGCCAGGTTCAGCCCATAGCAGCGACCAACGTGGTCTGGATGGATCGACGCTCAACGAATAGCTAACGTCGTGTTTGACCACGACTTGGGTAGTCCCCATCCATAACTAAGCTGCACGTGCACTCACTGTCCTGTCCGTAGCATCGAGATCTGCCCCACGTCAATAAGTGCGGTCCTTTTTACTCTGCATATAAGAATTATCTGAAAGTTTAACCATATTTGTATAAAAAATAAAAATATTAAGATTTACAATGTTAAATTTATACAATATGAATACAAAAGTATTGAGTCATGACGCATCTAATGTTGTTGATATCACATTTTGAATGTTGGTATTTATTTTTCTATAAACTTGGTCAAAGTTTACGAGGTTTGACTTCAGACAAATCTTATATACGAACTAAAAAGGACCGGAGGGAGTATCAGCTAGTACGACTCTACCAAGACCATATTTTCAATGTACCAATTGGGCCGTTGGATCGCCATCCAACAGCCACGACCGCACCGCACAGGACCTCTCTTTCTTCTTCCTCCCACCGAACCGTCGATCCTGCCCCATCCGACTGACTACACCCCGCCGCCAGCACGCGCCACACTCTCCCCTCAACCTCCCCCCACCGCTGCTGCTAGTCGCCACCGCGATCACACCTCTATGCCCAGCTGATCTGTACCGACACCTGGAAAGCACCCTCCCCCCCCCCCCTCCCTCCTCCCTGACCCGCACCAGTCAACCTGCTTCCTCACCTTAGCCTGGACACCACAGCTTGCTGCAATCGCAGCATTGTCCTGTCTCCAGCGAGGTACTGGCTCGGCCTCGCCGGGGTTGACGTCGCTGCGCTCCTCATGTCACCCCCACCATTGGCCTTGTTCGAATTGGACTGACGCCAAAAAAATAGTCACATGACATTTAGCAAAACCACAAAAATAACTAGAAATTGACATGCTATGCGGAGTAGGAAAGAAAATTCTAGACATTTTTATTATGTTCTCAAAACGAGCAATTTCCAAGATTCCACCATAGATCTCGACAAAAAAAGGCCGTTCCAGATAATGGCTGCATCCTGCATCAGCACGGGAGCTATAAACAAACTCTCTGTTTCTGCTACTACTTTTACCAGCTCAATAATAAATCAAATTGAGTAATAAACTGCAATCGAACACATCAGCAGGGACAGTGTTATTACAGGCATGGCCTCATTCATGAAACGAGATGCACCTTGTTGGAACTATAGTCTGGTTCTCAAGACCACTGGTGGCGTTACTGCCGGTGACCCTGAGAGGTCCAGGCTCCACAGATCAACCTCCTCTACGCAACAGCGCCTTCTGAGCAACTGGCAATGATCTTCTTTTGGGAAATCTCACCTCGGCGTCGCAGGTTGCAGCTATAACTTGCCAAATGCCAAAGCTCCAAAAGGGAAAAGAGCGTTGGCTCTGCCTCTGCTCAAGACACTACATGGTGTGGCAGCAATGAAGCACACAAACTCAATCAAATTATATATCCTCAACACAACTGTATGTTTCTGTACTCTGTGCTCATTTACTTATCATATCAGTTCTCGTATTTGGATTTCCTTATTCAAAATAAATGTATCTTGTTGGGCTGTATCTTGAAGTTATATGCTTTGTCTGCAAGTCTCGGTGGTCTGTGCATCCTAATAGCAAGCACAGCATGAACGACCATTTTGATTTATATCAGCAAGAAGAGAAGAGTCGATGCCCAGGTGCTGCTACACACTCACTTGATTCGGCAATCGGCATTCCTTCTGTTGCCACCTTTTTGAAGAACCCCTTTCCACATCAATTTGACTCGGAAGATCAGAGCAGAGCAGTTCATGGGCAATCCCTGATCACTTTTATGATCACAGATTCACAGTCTCTTCACATCTCTAGGAATTTAGATATCTACAGGTGACAGAAACAGCTGTTCCACTTCTTCCTCATTTTCTAGTCTGACCAGCTTCATAAGCATTGTGACACTGTCAAGGGTGCTGTACACCTCCACAAATCTTGGATGCGACCTATCCTCAACAAGGAACTTGTGCATCCTGCCATCTAGCTCTATGAAGCTGTACCCAGCTGATTTCTTGTGGTCTTTCTCCTTGAGTAACTTCCATACCTGGGCAACACCATCCCATTTTCCAGACGACGCGTATATGTTTGACAGGATCACCAGATTTCCAGTGTTTTGTGGCTCTAGAAAGATGAGTTTGTTTACTGCTGTTTCCGCTAGTTCTACGTTTCCATGGAAGCTGCAGGCACCGAGCAAGGCTCCCCAGATGACGGCGTCAGGCTCCACTGGCATGCTTACTATCATACTGTAGGCTTCATTCAGGAGACCAGCACGCCCAAGCAGATCAACCATGCAACCATAGTGCTCGATTCTTGGAGTAAGACTAAAGTCGGCCTCCATGGAGTTGAAGAGTAGCTTTCCTTCATCCACCAAACCTCCATGAGTGCAAGCCAAAATGACTCCAACAAATGTGATACCATCTGGTTTGACCCCTGTCATCTGGACACAGTAAAATAAGCTTCAAGTCCCACAGTGAGAAATGATGTAATTTGGTAGGTAATTCTAGTGTCGCCAATCACTAAAGTTCCACAGTGAGTAAAATATTATTCAAGGAAGAAATCCTCACCCTCAACTTATGGAACAAGGCAAGTGCTTCCCTCCATGAGCCATGCAAGGCAAATGCCATGATCATTGAGTTCCAAGAACAGAGATCTCGTCGACGACCGATCCCCTGAAACACCTGCCAAGCTCTTTGGATGCTGCCACACTTGGCATACATCTCCAGCAGTGCATTGGCCACATACACATTCACCAGGTGGCCTTTTCCCATCGCATACTCTTCCACCTTCCTCCCCAGCTCCATGGCCCCAACAGCGGCGCAAGCGGGCAGCACGCTGCTCACGGTCAGCTCATTCGGCTGCACCCCTGCCCCCTCCCACATCTCCAGGAACGCCCCCACCGCCTCCTCGTGCCGGCCGTTCTGCGCGTACCCGGACACCATCGCGGTCCAGGAGACCACGTTCCGGTCGGGCATTTCCCCGAACAGCTTCTCCGCGGCGTCGAGGAGGCCGGCCCTCGCGTAGGCCGAGAGCAGCGCGTTGCACACGGCCGTGTCCCCGCGCGGCATTTCGTCGAACACCCGCCTGGCGTCGCCCAGGAGGCGGTTCCTGGCGTAGAAGGAGACGAGCGCGGAGCCGAGGAAGGGGTCGGCGGGCGCGAGGTGGCCGGACTTGAGCAGCAGGGCGTGGGCGGAGAGCGCGAAGGGCGCGGAGGAGGGGGGCGCGGCGGAGAGGAGGAAGGTGAAGGAGAGAGGGGTGAGGAGGCGGAGGCGGTGGGCGCGGGAGAAGGAGCGGAGGAGGAGCGGGCTGCGCGAGGCGGCCAGCGCCTGGAGGAGGCGGTCGTGGAGCGTGGCTGAGGGGGGAGAGGTGGTGGCGAGGAGGAGCGCGGCGTAGCGGAGGTCGCCGGCGGCGAGGACGCGGAGGAGGAGCGGCTGAAGGCGGCTCTCCCCGCGGCGGAGCAAGCGCGCGTGGAGCCGCCTCACTTCCTCCATTGAACGAACCACGCTGCGCGGGTCGTGAAAGGCCCATCCAAGTGTATACACCAAGATTTTCTTTTCAAAACTATAACTTTTTGTGCAGCAAATTCGGAAACTATAGCACTTAACGCGAAAAAAAATCAAAACTATGACCCCGTCGGCCTCGCGGTGGCCGAAGAGGTTGTTCTCGGTCCGGGTTTGGCCGAAAAGAACTTTTCGTCCAGGATTTGACCGAAGTAGGGCTCGGCTGAGCCGAAGAGGTGGCGTCGGTGGCGGGCCGGCCGAAAATCGTAGCTTCGGCCCACGCGCGACCGAAGTGGGCTCTTTTCGGCCAGCGAGCGGCCGAAGAGCTTTTCGGCCAAGGGTTGACCGAAGAGGTCGGGATAAGGCTCGCGCGGCCGTCTCCTTCCTCTGGACTGCTCGCACTCTCTTTCCTCCTCTCTCTCTCTCTCTCTCTCTCTCTCTCTCTCTCGTTCTTCTCTGTAACCTCACAAGCCCGCGCCGATCTCCTCCAGTTTGCACCCATTTTCACATCCAAGACACAGAATAGATAGATCATAGCATTCTCCAACGGCCTACAGTGTTTTTTTTGGTATGGGATAGTTTTTTCTGCGTTTGGGAGGGAGGAGCCATGGTGGGGTGGAGGAGGTGCGGTTGGGAAGGAGGTGGTGGTGAGGAGGAGCAGCAGCTGTGGAGGAGGAGGTGCGGCTTGGGGGTGACCGGAGTTGAGCCTCCGGTCATCGAGGGGGCGGCGCTGCCGTTGTCCGGTGGTGCAAGTACTCCGCGAGGTGGCCGGTGCCACTGAGTGAAAGAGAGGAGCAAGAAGCTAGGGACACACGCTTCGAAGGTATAACCATGCTGTCACAAATTTTCTCTGAATTGTATATTTTAATTAGTTTAGACAAGTCATATTGCGAAAATGTCTGAATCAGTAAATCTGACTGTTTACTACGGCGCAGGTAATGTTCGATATAATGAGTTGGGGTTGACCTTAGCGAGTTTAAAAATGGCGTCATGACACTAGCAGACCCGGACAGACTGGACATTAGACAGTTGAAATCTTGGTTGACAACTAGTTTTGGGCTAGATCACGAAGTATGTTACATCGGTATTCATGCATTGTGGACCAAATCCTGTAAAAGTGTCAAGTGGGAGTTGATGCCGGTAGATAGGAGCCAGCATTGGTTGTCCCTGTTAAGACGCTGCCGAGACCGAAGAATCCACCCATATGCACTTGTGCAACCTGTGCCGAAGGAGGAGAACACCGTACAACTCAACAGTGGGTATGAACCCGGCCAAGGCAGTGAAGTGGCTAACGAGATTGTTTTATCCGGGTCACAACCACAAGAGGTGGATGCTAGCCAACCCGAGAAAGAGTCATGCCACACAATGTTTGTGGTCCTGATATTGGGCAGAGTAGTCAGTCGATAATATTAGCTGGTTCTGGTTTTGCTGATGGGGATGAGGAAGGGGATGAAATGCAGAGGGTGATGGAGGAAGAGGACGAGGATGGATTGGTGGAGGAACTGGATTCTGAAAATTCTGAGGATGAAGTTGAGGTACCGATTCCTTCTGCATGTGAGCAGGACATATCCACCGGCCTTACGGTCAACGATGGCCATGAGACTCCATGGCAGTATAATCTGAACCAAGTACAAATAGGGGCTATGTTTGATACAAATAAAAAATTGAAGTATGCGATGATAAAGTGGGCTATGTCTACACAAAGGGTTTTCCGGACACACATATCAAGTCCAACAAACTATACTATGAAATGTATTGAAACAGGTTGTCCTGGGAAGATGCACGGGCACGTGCCGAAGTATGACATCCACTGGGTTGTCACCATTGTTGTCCCACATAATTGTGTGAGGAAGAACCTGCTGATGAAGCATCCGAACCTGACTTCAAGTCTCATTGCGCAACTCATGTATACAGAGATAGTAGAGAAGACAAATATGGAAGCAAAACACATCCAGACAGCAGTGAAGGTCAGATGGAATTATGTCATTCCTTATGGGAAGGCTTGGAGGGCTAAGCAGAAGGCTATGGAGGAAAGGTTTGGGACATTCTTCGACTCATATGATAATGTTGTCCGTCTCCTTGGCATACTGAAGGAGATGAATCCCGACACTTATGTGAACGTACAACACATGAGGTTGCTGAGTATACCAGATTTCAAGGTGTTGAAACGCGTGTTCTTCTCTTTCGCTATGTGCATCGAAGCTTTCCGGCATTGTCCTCCTGTTATGTCTGTGGATGGTACATTCCTGACCGATCAGTATAGAGGGCAAATCCTTACTGCTATTGGTGTGGACGGGAACAATCAAATCATCCCACTTGCCATGGCATTTGTGGAGGGTGAGAACTTTCCCAGCTGGGTATGGTTCCTCCGGCAAGTGAAAATTGCCATTGTGAAGGACCGACCAAACATGTGTGTCATTCATGACAGACATGCTGGTATATTGAAGGCCGTGAAGACACTACGCAATCCAACAGTTGAGGAACCAACACCTTGGAGGGACTTGCAGAGCCGGTGGTGCATGCGCCATCTTGAAGCTAATTTTTTCTCACAGTTCAAGAACAAGCGGTTGATGAACTTGTTCAAAAAATTATGCAAGCAGAGCCAGCAAGCGCAAATCTGGATTTATTTGGTCAAAACTAGATGAGTTTACTAAGAAGCAGGTCCGTGCGAGGAAGAAAATGAAAGAAGATCAGGTTAAATTAGCAGCACTCATCGCGGAGCTAGAGGAGCCAGTAGGTCCTTGTGACTTGCCAGCAATTGACCCCCCTAATACTAAGAGAAACAAGGGAAGGGCAATAAAGAATTTTTCTGAGTGGATAGAGAAAGAGCCTCCGTTGAATTGGTCTTTGCTGCATGACACACATGGAGCTAGGTATGGCCACATGACAACCAATCTTGCAGAGGTGTATAACCCGTCTTGAGAGGGAATAGAGCACTGCCACTCACAGCTATTGTGGAGGCTGTATTCCATGGCACTTTGAGATATTTCAGAGAAAGGCACGAGTTAGCAAAGAAGCATATTGAAGATAATTAGAACACACCTTATTGTAGCTGTGTCATGGAATACATGGCAAAGAAGATAGAGAAAGCAAAGAAGCATTTGTCAGACTCATAGGGAATCAAGAAAGGAGGTATGAGGTTCAGCTTCCTACCGATGGTTTTGGTTCTGGACATGAGGTGAAGACACATGAGGTAAAAATTGGAACGGAATTTTATCCAACGTGTGAGTGTACATGCAACAAACCGAAGTTGTTGCACCTTCCTTGCTCTCATGTGTTGGCTGCCTGTGGCCAGATTGAGTTGGATGCTATCTCCTTCGTGTCCCCACACTATTTAAAAGAGGCAGTGCTCAACACCTGGACAGGCAAGATGACAGGGTTTAGAGTCGTCGGCAATTTCAACAAGGTAAACGACGGTGAGAGAGTATACATCCCGCATCCAGACCTTCGGCGAACAAGTAGGGTGAAAGGATCGATATAGTTGACTAGAGGGGGGGGGGGTGAATAGGCAACTAGCAATTTTTAGCTTTTCTTTACCAAATTAAACTTTGAATCAAAGTGAGTTGTCTAGATGTGCAACTAAGTGAACAACCTATATGATGCAACAAACACAACCACACAAGCAAGCAATGAATAAAACACAAGTAAGCTTGCACAAGTAAAGGGATGAGATAACCAAGAGTGGAGCCGGTGGAGACGAGGATGTGTTACCGAAGTTCTTCCTTTTGAGGGGAAGTACGTCTCCATTAGAGCGGTGTGGAGGCACAATGCTTCCCAAGAAGCCACTAGGGCCACCGTATTCTCCTCATGCCCTCACACAATGCGAGATGCGTGATTCCACTATTGGTGCCCTTGAAGGCGGCAACCGAACCTTTACAAACAAGGTTGGGGCAATCTCCACAACTTAATTGGAGGCTCCCAACACCACCACGAAGCTTCACCACAATGGACTATGGCTTCACGGTGACCTCAACCGTCTAGGGTGCTCAAACACCCAAGAGTAACAAGATCCGCTTAGGGATTAGAGGGGAATCAAATTTCTCTTGGTGGAAGTGTAGGTCGGGGCCTTCTCAACCAATCCCGAGCAAATAAACAAGTTTGATTGGCTAGGGAGAGAGATCGGGCGAAAATGGAGCTTGGAGCAACAATGGAGTTTAGGGTTGGAAGAGGTGGGTCTTCTTGGGGAAGAAGACCCCCTTTTATAGTGGGGGGACATTTCCAACCGTTACCCACCACTCAGCCGCGACCCACGGAACTATCAAGACCACAGCGCGGTACTACATCAAGACGGGCGGTACTACCGCGGTGGACCGCGGTACTACCGTGGGCACAACAGAGACCGGACCTAGCAAACAGGAGCACTAATACGGCGAGGTTGATCCTCAGAAGCGGTACTACCATGACCTCATACGGTACTTCCGCAAGACAGCCGCAGGCCAGGTGGTAGGCACAGATGTAAAAAATTACATCCGTGACTACCTCCGCTAGAGAAATTTCCATGCAAAAATCCGACACGGAACTACCGTGACCATGGGTGCGGTACTACCGTGAAAGGTGCGGATGTAAAAAATTACATCCGCCCTTACCTCCGCACTTGCTACTGTACCTGGCCTGGCGTCACGGTACTACCGCGCCGCAGCACGGTACTACCGTGGGTAGCGCGGATGTAAAAGATTACATCCGCGCATACCACCACTTGAGCAGCGGTGCTGCATCAGAGTCAAGGGTACTACCGCTCGGGAGCGGTACTACTGGGGAGCCCACGGTACTACTGCGGCAGAGCCCCAGATTATCTGGTTTCCTCAAGGGTAGTACCGCCAGAGGAGCAAGACTACCGCTTAGCCCGAGAAGAGCAAGGCGGAGACCTTCAAATTGCAGAGACAAGGTGAGACGGAGGAACACTCCAAGGAGCTCACGGAAAGGCGGTGCAAAAGGGAATGTGTACGTGAGATTCCACCCAAACCTTTCCAAAGCGGACCCCCTCTTAATGGTACAGCTATCCTACGACTCAACTCCACCGAACCGAACCGTAGACAAACGATGTCTTTAATAATCTTCGAGGGGCATGGAATCGTCTTGTGTTTAGTCGTGATGAATCTGAAAAGCTCAATACACACGATTAGTCCGTAAAGGCATTGTCATCAATCACCAAAACTACTTAGGGACAGAAGTGGCCTTACAATCTCCCCCTTTTTGGTGGATTGATGACAATACGGGATTTGCACAAAGGAAATGAATATAGCACAAGCAAACCCCACATCTCTAAAATATAGATGAGCTCCCCCTAGATTCGTGATAGAGAGTAAAGTGCTTAGAACTGCACGACATGAATACTAGGATCACCACTCCCCCTATATTTTAGAAACAAAGCATATCTTGCAATGATAAGGCTGACACTAAGCAAGATAGTAGATAAGAGCATAACATGAATAGCAAGATAAAGCACAAGCTCAATAAGATGATAAGGTACGATAGAGTGCATATGTCTTACACCATATGATAAACTTAGTCTCACAAGCACAACCAAATCAAAGCAAGCAAGTTCAACAACGGAAAGCAAAGCAAACGACGAAACACACGACACACATAAATCCTACACTCTCTCCCCCTTTGGCATCGAGACACCAAAAAGGCAGAGAGGTCACCTACAACAAAGGTGGTAGCTCAGGCGGAAAAGGACTCCTCGTCTTCAGACTCTGCAGCCGGAACGGACTCCTCCTTTGAATCAGCCCACTTGTAGCCCTGCTTCTCCATCCAGGCAGTCTCTGGGGTGATGTGCTTCTCAGAACCGCTGGCCACATCCTCCCCGCAAGCCCTCAAGATCCTGATGTCGCGACGGCGACTCTCCTTCCGAGCAACATGGGCCTTGTATCGACCACGAACCTGCATGCGAACAGCCTCTTCATCTTGTTCTTGACCTTCTTTGCCCAAGAGGGCTCATCGAGGCAAAGGCGAGAAGGCGTAACGGTCGCCAGCAGCTTCTTCCTCCCCAAGTTCCTCCTCATCCACAGCCTGCCTGGCAGCCTCAGCAGAAGTGGTGGTGTTAGCCCAATGTGGCTTGATGCGGAGCCTGACGGACTCATGACGAATCCACCCTGGAGCTTCAAACTCATCATGGGGAAACAACCTCTCCCATGTCGTGGAGATCAAGTGGAACAGTTAAGGGCCGTAGATGGGGACCTTACGGTTGAACACGGCGAACTGAAGCTCACACCACATGATATGTGAGACATCAAGTGGTTGAGTCTGAGCCTTACGGGCCTCCTCGCAGATAAGCATCATGTCAACGAGGTAAGCATGTACCTGGCCCATGTCCCCAATGCGTGGGAAGAGGGTGTTCCGAAAGAGCCGATGCATAATGTCAAGGAAGGAGTGACCCCTCCTCAACTCACCTCCGAGGAGGAACTAGAGCGTTGTGCCACCAAGATTGCTTCCAAGCTCACCACCAAGGGTCATCTCATGAAGAATGTACTTGGAAGCATCCAAAAGGGGGTAAGCACTCGTAGAAAATTGGCAAACTATTGTGAACATCACGCGTTTGTTTCTTGTGTTGAACCCCAAAAGGTATATGAAGCTCTTGAAGATCCGGATTGGCTTAATGCCATGCATGAAGAACTCAACAACTTCGAGCACAACAAGGCGTGGAGGTTGGTGCCAAGGCCAACGGGGAACCACAATGTCATTGGGACCAAGTGGATTTTCAAGAACAAGCAAGATGCTCATGGAACCATCGTTCGCAACAAGGCAAGATTGGTGGCACAAGGTTACTCCCAAGTCGAGGGTATCGAATACGGTGAAACCTTTGCTCCTGTTTCTCGTCTTGAATCCATTCGTTTGTTGATTGCTTATGCTTCTCATCACAACTTTAAGTTGCAACAAATGGATGTGGAGAGTGCCTTTCTTAATGGTCCTATTAATGAGTTGGTCTACGTCAAACAACCCCCCGGGTTCGAGGATCCCTACTTTCCTGATCATGTGTACCAACTCGATAAGGCACTCTATGGCCTTAAACAAGCCCCACGTGCGTGGTATGACCACCTTACCGAGTTGCTACAAGATCGTGGGTTTGAAGTTGGGCTCATCGATCCCACTCTTTTTACTAAGAAGGTCAATGGGGAGTTGTTTGTGTGCCAACTATATGTTGATGACATTATCTTTGGTTCCCCTAACAAAGCTTTCAATGATGAATTTGCCGCACTAATGACCTCAAAGTTCAAGATGTCTTCCATGGGAGAGTTGAAGTTCTTTCTAGGTTTCGAAGTGAAGCAAAGAAGAGAAGGTACCTTCATCAATCAAGCCAAATACACTCAAGACATGCTCAAGAGATTCAAGCTAAGTGATGTCAAGTCGGCTTCCACTCCAATGCCCACGGCGCCAACTTGACATCGATCCCAATGGTAAAGCGGTGGATCAAAAGGTATATCGCTCCATGATTGGATCCATACTTTACCTTTGTGCATCTAGACCGGATATCATGTTGAGTGTGGGAATTTGTGCACGGTTTCAAGCCGCACCTAAGGAAAGCCACTATGTGGCGGTCAAGAGAATCTTTCGATATTTGGCTCATACCCCAAACTTTGGCCTATGGTACCCAAGAGGAGAAAACTTCAAGCTTGAAGGATATTCGGATTCCGATTGGGCGGGAGACAAAGTGGATAGGAAGTCTACTTCCGGAGGGTGCCAATTCCTTGGCTGCTCTTTGGTAAGTTGGTCTTCCAAAAAGCAAAGTTGTGTGTCTCTCTCGTCCACCGAAGCGGAGTATGTAGCGGCCGGTAGTTGTTGTGCACAACTCTTATGGATGAGGCAAACTTTAAAGGATTAAGGTGTCATTTGTGACAAAGTGCCTCTTTGGTGTGACAATGAAAGTGCCATCAAGATTTCTCTCAACCCGGTGCAACACTTCAAGACGAAGCATATTGAGATTCGGTATCATTTCATCCGTGATCATATTATGCGAGGGGAGATCAAGCTCAAGTACGTCAACACTCATGATAACCGTGTAGATATTTTCATGAAGCCCTTGGATGAAGCAAGATTTCGTGAGTTAAGGCATGAGCTAAATATCATTGATTCGAGCAATGTTGCTTGAACCCTTGCACACCCCACCATACTAAACTTGTTATCTAGTTTAGGTGTAGGCATGGACATAGGGGGAGTGTTGTTCTCTCAATGAACTCTCCCACCCCATTATGCATAAATCGATCATCTCTTTCACATTAGCCATTTTTTATGGTACTTGTGCTTCAAAGACGAGTTTTGGTCATGGGCCCAAGGATAATTCTTCGCGGTGCCATACCAATTGACTCAAACATAGGTGGCTCCGGCCACCGCTCTCCTCACGGAGAAGTTGTGTCTCGTAGTTGGTCTCGTTCGTCGTGTGTGTTCGTCTCTTAGTTGGTTGGTGTCTCTTCCAGAGTTTGTTTTTTCCTTTTTCTCTCTTTTCTCTTGTGTGTTCTTACACTTTCTTGGTCTTACGGTACTACTGTGGTGAGCCACGGTACTACCGCAGGAGTTGGTGGCTCTATGTTTTGTGCGTGGCCCTCCAGGGGCACGGTACTACCGCTACCTCCACGGCGGTAATTTTTTATCGCCGAACGAGCGGGTACTACCGCCCAACAGGCGGTACTTTCCGCCTGGGCGGTACTACCGCTGATGACCATGGTACTTCCTCGCCATGGCGGGTGGGGGTTAAGAGCGGGACAGGGGGAGTTCTAACCCCCCATACCCATTCATCTCTATTCCCCACCCCCTCTCTCTCTCCTGACCAACAACGACGCCGGAGGCCTTCACCGGATCTCCGTCTCCGGCCGCTCTCCACTGATTCCGACCGGTGGGATCGTTCCCCACCTCGCCCTCTTGCCATGGACCCCGGTTTTTTCCCCAAGTGCCTCTTCTTTTTGTCCTTCCTTGTGCTTCTAGGTTTTGGGGAGATGCATGTGGTGTTCTTGAGATTTTTGGCTAAATCTGTGCAAGTGGGATTCGTTGTAGAGTGGTAGTGTAGTCCCATGCTCTTTGGATAGTCAAATTAGTTCCGTTTGATCAACGGTAGTACCGAAGTTGTCATGCGGAGGTTCCAGATCCAGATCCACGTCCTCTGTGGCGGTTTTCAAACCGTGCGGTACTACCGCTCCTCCTGGAGCGGTACTACCGCAGCCTCACCTGGATCTGGCGCTCAGCGGTACTTCCGCACCTCGGTGCGGTACTACCGCTTGGCGTCCGGAAGTAAAAAATTACTTCCGCCCCAAAGCCGTACTACTTGTGCTATCTCAAAGACGGTATTACCGCGGATGGAGCGGATGTAACTTATTACTTCCGCAACCCTGCCCGGTACTACCGTAGATTCATCCTGCGCTCATTTTTTTCGTCCAAATTGCATGTTTTGTGTTTCTCTCGGTTTGGTTTTGATCCGTTTTGTTCCCGTGCGTGTCTTTCTGTCTTTGTGTTTAGGTGGTAGCTCCGGTTTTGCTCGTCGCTCGAATCCCAGCCGAGACACAGGGTCAAAGCGTCTGCGCAACCCAGATGATGTTCCAGAGGGTTCCTCTGCTGCTCCCCAACGCAGGACCAAGAGTACCGCCAACAAACAGAAGGAGCCCGTCATGGGCATGTATGTGATGCCCCAGGCCGAGTTTGTCATTCGAAGGAAGCTCAATCCCTATGTGAATCCCCGGGCTAGCACGCGAGGCAATGAACTCTTCTGGAACAAGCAGCAGAATCTGATATGCATGGATGTGATCAAGGCCAAGCAGAATCACTATGTTGAAGTTCACTACATTGACATGCATCATATGAGGCAGGACAAGCACCGTGAGTACTTTGGAGAGGCCTTGGATCTAGTCGAGCAGTTCGCCATTGAGCACTTGCTCACCTTCCACAAGGATTTTGATCCAGAGATCATCGCACAGTTCTTTGCTTCCGTCCATTTCGGCACTGATGATGCAAGGACCATGACTTGGATGACTAATGGTCACCGTCTGTCGGCTACTTGGAAGGAGTTCATGGAGTTGCTTAACGTTCCAGATGAAGGGCTCGACACGACAGTTGGAGTTCGCCCTCATGCCAACTCTGACTCTGCCAACAAGAACAAGCTCATGCGATTCCTTGTTCCGAAGATTCTTCCCAACAAGAAGACTGCGTGGGTGCTTAATTGATCATCTTGAGCGCCATCTTGAGCAAGTTCTTGATCTTGAACTTGCTCGGGGGAGAGAACTTGACCTTGGGCATCACTTGGTGTGTCAACATCGTCTTGAGCATGATCTTGCCCTTGGTCTTGTTCATGAGGTTGAGGGCCTTCACTTTGTTCTTGAAGCGTGTGGGCCTTGGGTTGGTGATGGATCCACTTGAGTGGAGCATTGTCCTTCTCCTTCGCCACAAGGGGTTCCTCAACGGGTAGGATAAAACCAACACCCATTCTTCTTATGGCTTGAGGAGGAATTTCATCACCTACATCACAAGTGCCACTTTGCTCCACTTGGGAGCCGTTATTCTCGTCAAACTCCACGTTACACGTCTCCTCAATAAGTCCCGTGGATTTATTGAGGACACGGTAAGCGTGAGAGTTTTTAGCATAACCAACAAATATGCCCTCATAAGCTCTAGCTCCAAACTTAGACAACCGAACACCCTTTTTGAGAATGAAACACTTACACCCGAACACCCGTAAGTACTTGAGGTTGGGCTTGTTACCGGTGAGTATCTCATATGGAGTCTTGTTCAAACCCTTGCGGAGGTAGAGCCGATTGGATGCATGACATGCAGTGTTGATGGCTTCGGCCCAAAAGTTGTATGGAGACTTGAACTCCGCCATCATGGTCCTTGTTGCATCCATTAACGTCCGGTTCTTCCTCTCCGCGACACCGTTTTGTTGAGGGGTGTAGGGTGCAGAATATTGATGCTTGATCCCCTCATCACTAAGAAACTCATCCAAGGTGTAGTTCTTGAAGTCGGTGCCGTTGTCACTTCTTATTGTCAAGATCTTTGCATTGTGTTGACGTTGTGCTTCATTTGCAAAGTCAATGACGGTTTGTTGGGTCTCGCTCTTCCTCTTGAAGAAATACACCCAAGTATATCTTGAGTAGTCATCCACAATCACCAAGCAATACTTCCTACCCCCAAGACTATCAAAGGATGGAGGCCCAAAGAGATCCAAGTGAAGCAGCTCCAAAGTCCTCTTCTAGTAAATGATAGTCGTGGGAGGGTGAGCCTTTTCATGAAGCTTTCCTTCGACATGTGCACGCAAGCACGATCTTTAGCAAAACTAACATTCGTTAGTCCACGGACATGGTCCCCTTGAGAAGACTTTGCAAAGATCTCATATTGACATGGGCTAAACGGCGATGCCAAAGCCATCCCACATCAACTTTAGCCATTAGGCATGTCGCGGTCTTAGTGGGTACCTCCGAAAAGTTAATCACATAGAGACCGTTCTCGACATGCCCAACAAAGGCCACTTTAAGAGTCTTGCTCCACAAGAGGGCCACGGTATCAATATCAAAGAAAATGGCAAAGCCCATGATTGCAAGTTGACGAACGGAAAGTAAATTGTATGCAAGGGACTCAACAAGCATGACCTTCTGAAAGTGCGTTATATCGACTAGAGGGGGGGTGAATAGGCGATTTTTATGAATTCTTCACTGAGGAATTTGCCGGTGAGGAAATTCCTTAGCGAAGAAATACTTGCAGCGGAATAAGTACTCAGAAGTAAGCGTAACAGATTACAAGCATAGTCATCATGATGAAATGAAGACAATCACAGAGTACGTAAAGCGTAATCACAGGATAACACAAGATGAAGACAAACAGATCAAGAAATTGAACTGAGGAAATTGAGAAAGTCTTCAGTCAAAGTCTTCAAACACAGATATGACAAACACTCAACACAGTTATGAGGAAATGAAAGGGTTGAGGAAATAGAACCCGTTAGGTTGGTGAAGACAATGATTTGGTAGACCAGTTCCAACTGCTGTCTCAGTTGTACGTCTGGTTGGAGCGGCTGAGTATTTAAACTCGAGGACACGCAGTCCCGGACACCCAGTCACTGAGCACGCAGCTCAGGACACCAAGTCCTCACCGTATTCTCCTTGAACTAAGGTCACGCAGACCTCGTCCAATCACTCGTGGTAAGTCTTCAGGCGACTTCCAAACCTTCACATACTTGGTCACCCGCAATCCACAATTCCTCTTGGATGCTCTAGACCTTGACGCCTAACCGTCTGGAAGAAGCACAGTCTTCAAAGGTAAAAGCGCCGGATCCACGCAGGATCAATTTCTTGATGATGCTCAATCACTTTGGGTTTGTAGGGGTTTGGTTTTGGGTTTTTCCTCACTTTTGGGTTTTCCTCACTTGATGATTTTCGCTCAAAGTCCTCGGAGGATGGGTTGCTCTCAAATGACAAGTGTCAAGTTCTCTCGGAGCAGCCAACCAGCTAGTGGTTGTGGGGGGCGGCTATTTATAGCCTCGGGAGCAGCCCGACATGATAAGACATAAATGCCCTTCAATGATATGACCGTTAGGTGGAGATAATTTGGGGACAGCTGGCGCGCAGCACAGCAACGGTCGGAATTTTGAACATCAAATTCCTCAGGGCTATCACGTTCCTCACTGTGTAGGTAATTTGCACTGGCGAATTCCTAACTCCTCAGTCAGAACAAATTCCTCAGCGACCAGAAGAGCTTCGTCTCTGAAGAAATTGACTGAACTGTATGAGATTTCCAAAGGCTTCACTCGAAGGGTTTGGTAGGTGTAGGATTTTGAGTTGAGCATCAAATGGAAATTTTCCCTTTGTATTTCCTCGACCCCCTTTAACAGTACGGTGTTTCCTATGACTCAAGAAAGAGAAAATGAAACTACAAAAACAAAAGTCTTCACGCTCCATGTTCCTCAAGCGAATACCAAGTCTTCAGGATCACACCAATTTCTTCACTTTCAAAGTCTTCAGAAAGTCTTCAGAATATCAAAGGCTTCAGTTGAAGAACTTCATTTTTAGGGGTCGACTTTCACTGTAAATATCAAACTCCTCATAGACTTATAGACCTGTGTACACTCACAAACGCATTAGTTACTTAACCTATAAGTCTTCAATACACCAAAATCACTAAGGGCACTAGATGCACTTACAATCTCCCCTTTTGGTGATTGATGACAACATAGGTTAAGTTTTCAACGGGGATAAACATATGAAGTGTAAATACTGATAATGAGGATTTTGATTGCAAGATATAGAAGAACTCCCCCCGAAGATGTGCATAGTGAGGAATTTGCTTTTGAGGCAATGCACGTTTGAAGAATTGAATCATGGAGAACTCCCCCTATATCTTGTAATTCATACACGCATTCGATATATAATATGAGGAATTTGAAATGCATGATGAAATATGGTGCTTGATGCTATGCAATGCATGCATAAAAAGTATCAGAGCCCATGCGTATGAGGAATTTGAAACTTTAACAAGAGCATAACTATTATAACCAGATCATAGAGCAAGAGCATAATGCATCAAAAGTATCAAAGCACCATCGGGTTTAAGATTACAACTCGATCCAATAAAAGGTTTCAGAAGAACGAGAGTTGTAACTTAATAAAACACTGTATATAGACAAAAACGAGACCCGCTTGAAGACTAACTCAAATTTCTCCCCCTTTGTCATCGAATGACCAAAAGGATCGAAACTGAGGACTAACGCTCTTGAGGAAATCAAGTTGAAGACGGAGCGCCAAAGATTGTCGGGTTGTTTGTCGAAGTAGGACCAGCAGAAGTGTCTTCCAAATCTTCATTTTCATCAAGATCGCGCGATGAAGAATAGGAGCTAGCCACCAAGGAAGGAACTTTGACCTTCTTGAATTTCTTCGGAGGAGGTGCAGATCAGTCAAATTCTTCCTTGAGTCCCATGGACGCCAGATTCTTCTTCATTATAGACATGAGAAAGAACAGCCAGTGCGCTTGAAGGTTTCATGAAGGTAGTAGTGGTTTTTCTTCACAGCATTATGAGTAGACGTCATGTTGTAAAGAAGAGTACCAAACTGACGTTTGACCCACTTATGATTGCGATCAACCTTCTGATGAAGACTGAGGAGTAATTCACGATCAGTCATCACCCTGGGTGCAGTTCCTTGAGGATTTTGCTTTACTGAGGTATTTCTTTCTTTGAGTCATGTGTGGCGAGTCATCATTGGTGGAGTAGGATGCTGCTTTCAAACTGTCCATCCAATGGACGAATGCCTTCATCTATCACAGCAGTAGCCTTGCCCTTTTCATCAGCTGAGGCAATTGGCCGTTTGAGGACTTCAATCGGGGGCAGGTAGCTGCAGTGGTTCAAAGTATCAGCCTTGTAATTCAGTGAAGATCTTGACCTGATGAATCTCATAATCCAAGGCGCATAAGGCTTCAGCTCAAAAGGTGACATGGCAATGTTAGCCAGAGTCCTCATGAAGAAATCATGGAAATTGACGGGAACGCCATGGATGATGTTGAAAAGCATATTCTTCATGATGCCAACGACTTCTTCATCATTCGAGTCGTGGCCCTTGATAGGACTCATAGTCTTCGTCAAGATTCGATAGACGGTCCGAGGCACATATAATAATTCCTTGATGAGGAATTTGGTTCTTGGTGCCTGCCTTGGCTTCAAAGGCTTCATCAGCACTTGCATATAGTGATTTGAAAGTTCCTTTTCTTCATAGATCCTACATGCACCATCAAGCGGAGGACTGAGTGGGAGGGCGCGAAGCAATTCAATTGCAGGTGCCTTGTAGTGAGTGTTTTCAGTCATCCAATCTAAGACCCATGAATTGACGTCTTGACGTCTCCGGTGATGTGAGGTTGCATAGAATCAAGAATTAGCTCTTCATTCCAATCACAAATATCGGTGCAGACGTTTAGAAGACCTGCGCCATGAAGAACACTTAGGAAGGGCTCAAAGCATGGCAGCGACTCCATATCCACATGAGGAATATGAGCATGATCGAAGATTTTGTCCTTGTTGAAAAGCACTGAGGAATAGAAGTTGGCTTGACTGGCAGTCCAGAAGCGCCTCTTCCTAATTCGAGCAGAATCATAAGGATTATATTCAGTGAAGAACACGTGCTCAGCAAAGAAATCTTCAGCCTTGAACTTTTGCTTGGTAGAGAACGGATTCTTCTGCTTGGGCAGAGGGGTGTCAGTGAGTTGCATCACCACCTCTGGAATCGTAAGTTCAGGTTCTTCAGCTTGAGGAATTTCTTGGTCCTCAACATGCGATCGAGGAATAGCAGCAGCAGCAGTTTCATCAGCACTAGTGGCTGGAATTTCTTCATGCATGTAACCCGTTGGTTGATTTTCTTGATGTCTATTTGGACAACATGCGGGGAGTGAGGAACTTGTTGAAGCGGGGTGAAGAGCGGAGTATTGGGATGCTGACTTTCCCAAAAGTCATCATTGATCACCGGAGTGGTGCATCCAATATCCACATCTTCATTTTCAATTTCCTCGCACCAGCTTGAGGAATGTCATGGTCCGATGAGGAATTACTGGGGTTGAAGGGATAGCTTCCACTTCAATTTCTTCATCAATTTTCTCTGATGAAGCAGCAGATTGATGTTCTTCATCAGATCCGGTTGGCACCTCATATTCTTCTCCAAAAGGAACTACTTCCTTTGATGGTATGGAGGAAATTGGAACAGCATCAATTGGGTTCTCAACAGAGCTGGTCATTGGCTTCATTTTCTTCGCAGCCGAAGAATCTGACGCAGCTGATGCTTTCCTTTTCTTCACAGCAGCTCTTTCCGCAGCCTTGGTTTTCTTCACATCAGAAGCAGATGGAAGAATTGGAGTTGGAGTTGGCGCAGGAGGAGCTGAGGAATTTGGTGCAGTTTCTTCAGGAGCAACTGATGCAGTTCCCCTGTCTAGAGCAATTTCTTCAGGCGCAACTGATGCAGTTGCCCTGACTTGTGCAATTTCTTCAGGTGCACCACTAGTGGGTGCCCTGGCAATTTCTTCAGCGGCTGGAATTTCTTCATCAGCCCTGGAATCAGCATTTTCTTCAGTAGGCTGAACTGAGGCTTCAGCCTGAGGAATTTCACGTTGCACAGGTGCAGCAGCACTTGTGATTTTCTTCGTCAGATCGACGAATCTGGTCTTGACTCCTTGCCACTCAGCATAGTAAGAATCGAAGTTCTTGCTGAGGTTCTGAATTTCAGTTTGGATTTGAAGGAGTTCCTCAGGTGTCATCTTTACAACCTTTTTCTTCGTGAACCTCTCCTTCCTGTATTGAGCCTTTTGATTTCCCTCGCCTTCTCAAACTTCCATTTTTCTTCAGCGATGAAGTGAGTCAGCATGACTTTGACCAGGTGTCAAAGGAAGATCAGGCAGAGGGGTATTGGGATCATTGTGCCAGAGGTCGATGAAGTCGAGGACTTTCTTCGGGTCCAAAAGCAGTGGCACAGATGTACCCTTGGCTCTAGCGGCCCTAACTTGGCGGTCTCTGATGATTTCTTCAAGTTCTTCATCAGATGCCTCATCATCAGATGGCACGTGGACTACAAGCTGTTTCTTCCTTGGGCTAGGCCGAGGACCACGCCCACTGTTGCTTTTGTCTTCAGCAGAGACGGGCCAGATGAAGAATTGGGGGCAGCTGAGGAACTTGCAGAGATGCCTGAGGCAATTGAGAAACCAGCAGTCCTTTGACATGTAGCCAGGCGCACAGGAACTGAAGGTTTGGACGGAGCAGTTGAGGACTTTGATGGAACAGCAGTGGTGTGAGGAATTTGCTGCTGAGGAATTTGCCTGGAAGGAGCTGCTGAGGAACTTGGCCGTGAGGGCGCAGATGATGAAGCACTTGGCTTGTTAGCAGGCTTCTTTTGCATTGATTTCCTCGGTTTGACCGAGACCTCAGTGGCAGCAGCAGCGGCAGAATCCTCATTGAATTTCTTCACCGCTTCCTTTGCTTGCTTAGCCAACTTTGCTTGGCGTTTAGCCCATTCATCAGGAAAGTCCTCACCGCGTTTGACGCTAGTGGGATCAGCTATTTGGCCAGGTGCCAAAGGAGCTCTTGGGCATGGAGGATTCAAAGCGAATTTCTTCATGTATTTAGGAGTTACATATCGGTATTCCTTCCATTCCCGTGCCCATCTCCGTTCAATCTTCTGTATACGCACCTTGCGTTGGTTTTTGCTTTCCTCATCAGGTGTACAGTAGTCAGCATATATTTCCTCAGGGATTTCGAATGCTGTCATGACCTCAGGTTTCTTTCCTCCCTTCTGCGGCTTCTTGCCATCTGCCATTTTCTTCAGGTGAGGAAATTGAACAATTGAGTTCTCTGAAGAAGTGTGCAGTTTTTCTTCGAGGAACGCTGCAAATGAGTTAAGTTGATGAGAACCTAGGGATTCAGCAGCGGACATGTGTACCTGTGAACAGAGTATAGGTGCGAGGAATTTGAAGAGGTCATATGCGTTCTCAGAAGGTTTTTCAAAAAGAACAAGTTTGAGGATTTTGACCAGATGAGCCTTGAAGAATTTCAATAAGCGTTCTTTGTCTTAGGTTCCAGAGTTGTATAGATCGAAGATCCACACAATTGAGGAATCTTGAAGAAAAACATTGCTTAGAGAAACGAGTCAAGTGATTTGAGGTGTTCATATGTGTGAAGATTTGAAGAATAAACACTTTTGAAGAATTTGAAGAAAATTCTAGAATCAAAGCGAGTAATAAAAGTAACTTTTAATTTACCCGAAGTGAAGAACACGACGAACTGAGATGAACAGATTAGAAGTTCGTCCGTTCAGATCTTACCCGCCCTAACTTGGCAGAGGAAATCAGCTACGGCGACGGGCGGAGTGAAAGATATTCCACGGTCGGCGCGAGTACGTCGGCGAAGAGGTCAAGGCAGTGAAGCTTTTCCTCACCGGGCGACGATGGAGTAGCGGCGGCGCTAGGGTTTTGAGGAGCTCGAGCGGGAGAGAGGTCGAGCGGAGTAAAAGAATGAGGAAGGGAGAGAGGGGTATTTATAGGCACGGTGAAAAACGGATCGTCCGAAGATTTAGGACGAACATGCCCTTGACCGCTTCCCTTCTCACGACATGTGTCACCCACGTACTGTGTAGTGGAGATCGTGTACGATCGTGGGCGAATGTAATAATGCATCGTGGGATGCGGAACGGTTTGAGCGGTAAAAGCGAGGTTTGGATAAGATTCGTTTTAAAAGTTCCGTTACAATTTCTTCAGCTGTCAAGGACATGAAGAATTTGTGAATGGATTGGGTTGAGTATAGCATAGAGGGGAAAGGGTCCGATCACATTCACTTAGCAGAAAAAGCGACTTGAAGAAATAGCCATAAGTGAATGCTGTAGAGGACATAAATCCATATATATATATATAGCCAATGAAGAAAGACGACGGAAATAGTGAAGATTTTGCAAAGTTGAAGAATTTGAAAAACTGAAGAATTTGAAAATTGAAGAAAAACTCAAATTGAAGATTTTCAACTTTGGTGGTGGCGTAACCCACCGTATAAGAATGATGATTTCAGACACCGCGTACAATTGTCGTAGGATTCTGAGAATCAAATTCTTCATTAATTTCTTCACACTTAGAGTGTTATTCTTCATTGATTGAAGAAAAACATTTCTTCATGTGTTGTACATCTAAGTCATCAATTTTGCATAAGTGTTAGGATGTGTGTCCTTTTCAAAGAACATTTGAAGATTCTAAGATATTTAGCTCACACCGCAACTTGCTAAATCTCTTCTCATCCAAGGGCTTAGTGAAGATATCAGCTAACTGTTCTTCAGTCTTCACGTGCTCGATAGAGATGTCGCCCTTCAACACATGATCACGAAGAAAATGATGACGAATTTGAATGTGCTTTGTCTTCGAGTGCTGAACTGGGTTGTGAGCAATCTTGATGGCACTCTCATTGTCACAATAGAGAGGCACATTCTTCACGTTGATGCCGTAGTCCTTGAGGGTTTGCTTCATCCATAGTAATTGAGCACAACACGAGCCAGCAGCAATGTATTCAGCTTCCGCAGTAGATAGTGATACACAGTTCTGTTTCTTCGAGGACCAACAGACCAAAGATCGTCCGAGGAAATGACAAGTACCAGATGTTGACTTGCGGTCCACACGATCACCAGCATAGTCAGAGTCAGAATATCCAATGAGATCAAAAGTAGAGCCCTTGGGGTACCATAATCCCAGTGTTGGTGTGTGAGCTAGATATGCTTCACAGCCTTATGGTGTGATTCCTTCGGTGTAGCTTGAAATCGGGCACACATGCAAACACTAAGCATTATATCTGGCCTAGATGCACATAAGTACAATAAGGAACCAATCATGGAGCGGTATACCTTGTGATCAAGTCAATACCATTTTCATTAGTGCATAGATGGCCATTTGTGGGCATAGGAATTTTGACACCTTTGCAATCTTGCATGCCGAATTTCTTGAGGACATCTTTGAGGTATTTCTCACGAGATATGAATATGCCATTGTGTTGTTGACGAATTTGAAGACCTAAGAAGAATTTCAACTCTCCCATCATAGACATTTGATATTCTTCACTCATCATATAGGCAAATTCATCACTATAACGTTGGTCAAGACAGCCAAAGATAATATCATCAACATATATTTGGCATACAAACAGTTCACCATCATAAGATTTAGTAAAGAGAGTAGCGTCGAGTGAACCGGGTGTGAAGCCATTCTTCACGAAGAATTCCTTCAATGTATCATACCACGCCCGAGGGGCTTGCTTGAGGCCATAGAGGGCCTTATTTAGTCTCAAGACTTTGTCGATTCTTTGGATCTTCAAAACACGGGGTTGAGCAACATATACTTCTTCCTCAAGCTTACCATTGAGGAATGCACTTTTCACATCCATTTGATATAAAGTGATATTGTGATGGTTAGCATAGGCGAGTAATATCTTGAATAGACTCAAGTCTAGCAACAGGTGCAAAAGTTTCGTCGAAATCAATTCCTTCAACCTGTGTGTAGCCTTGAGCTACTAGTCGTGCCTTATTCCTCATCACAAGACCATTTTCATCTTGTTTGTTGCGATAGATCCACTTTGTGCCAATGATATTATGCTTGCGAGGATCTCGGACGTTTGACCAGTTCCAGACTTTTTTGAGCTCGAACTGATGTAATTCTTCTTGCATGGCCTGATTCCACTATGTCTTCATAAATGCTTCATCTACCCTCGAGGGCTCTGTGATAGAGACAAAAGCATAGTGCCCACAAAAGTTAGATAAATGTGAAGCTTTTGAGCGTGTGAGAGGACCTGGCGCTTCAATGTCATCGATGATCTTGTCCACTTGCACTTCTTTTGCAACGCGAGGATGAGCTGGTTGTCGTCGAGGAATTTGATCATTTTCCTCAGCACCATTTTCTTCAGCATTATCTTCAGGTTCATCAGCTCGTCGTTCTTCACATACAGGAATGAATTCTTCAGCAGTTTCTTCAGTAGGAATGACATCCTCAGTTGCCTTGAACCTGATAGAATCCTCAGGTGATTGGGTTTCTTGTCTGTGAGGAGTTCATAGGCAGTCTTTTTGAAGAATTTGTGAAGATATACTCTGTTGATGATGTGGCACGCAGTGTCAATTGCTTCAATCCAGAAACGACTAGGCGTTTTGTATTCATCAAGCATAGTGCGAGCCATCTCAACAAGTGTTCTGTTCTTGCGCTCCACGACGCCGTTTTGCTGAGGAGTATAAGGAGCAGATAACTCATGAGTAATACCAAGTTCATCAAGATAAACATCAAGACCGGAATTCTTGAACTCAGTTCCATTGTCACTCCTGATGTGCTTTATCTTCACACCAAAGTTGGTTGAAGCCCTCGAGGAAAATCGTTTGAAGATTTCCTGCACTTGATTTTTGTAAGTAACAATGTGTACCCAAGTGTAACGAGAGTAATCATCAACAATAACAAAGCCATATAGTGATGCTTCATTAACGACAGCTGAATAATGATTGGGACCAAAGAGGTCCATGTGAAGCAATTCAAGGGCGTAGTAGTGGTCATGATAGTCTTCTTTGGATGCTTGGCCTTGGTCATTTTTCCAGCTTCACAGTTCCGACAGTGATCCTTGAGGAATTTGACATTCTCAATGCCAATGACATGCTTCTTCTTCGCATGGCGTGTGCAAATTCCTCATGCCTGCATGACCAAGTCGTCGATGCCATAGCCAGCCTGAAGCTTTTGCAAGTAGACACACGGCTGGTTGTGGTCCCGTGGAAAAATCAACAATATACAAGTCTCCTCTCCTAAAGCCTTCAAGACTTTGGAATTGTCGACTTCCATAATCACAACACACCGATACTTGCCAAAGATAACAACCATATCAAGATCACAAAGCATTGAGACTGACATGAGGTTATATCCTAAAGACTCAACAAGCATGACCTTGTCCATGTGCTTGTCCTTAGAGATATCAACCTTACCAAGTCCCAATACCTGACTTTTGCCTTTGTCAGCAAAGATGATATGCTTCAGATGAGACGGTGATAAGGTAGCATCCATCAATAGATTCTTGTCACCAGTCATGTGATTTGTACATCCACTATCGAGAACCCACTCAGTGGCTTTGGGTTGATCATCCTGCAGATGAATTAGTACAACTTACGATCTCATATACTTCATCGGTGAAGAATATGATATCAAGTTCATCAGATGAATTTCATCAGCCAGTATTTAGATAAGCAGTAGGAGGACGTGTGAAATGAAAGTTCATTTCATCATGATTAGCCTGCGTCCGTTCAGGCAATTTTGTCGTGCCCCAAAGAAATTCTTGAGACGTTTAGGCACGCCCGGAGACCTGACCCTGCAGAAGAGATTAGTTCTTTTCTTCACCACCCACATCTGAAGGGGTGGCAAAGAGTTCATCATTCTCATGAGCACCATACGAGAATGGTGGCATAGAGGCCAAACCATTTCGCTTTCACATAAGAGGGGTTAGGGTAAGCATATGAATAGGCGGAGAAATTCTTCGAGGACTTATGAACATATTGGTTTGAAGAATAATGCACATATTCATAGCCCTTAGCTCTACCTCAAAACAGAGTTGTTAGCACGATGATAATCATATGAGGATTTTGATCCTTTTGAGGAATTTGATCCACGTGAGGAATTTGGTCCGTATGAGGACTTGGATCCATATGAAGATTTTGGTCCATATGAAGAATTTGATCTGGGGTTCCTTTTCTTCACAGGTGGTGTCATGAGGACATTCACCTGAAGACTTTCAAGGCACTTCTTGGGAACCCAGATTTTCTTCATAGGGGAACCGTTCCTGCGATTAGTGCCAACATATCTAGCAAATACTTCACCATTCTGATTTTTGAACAGTTTATAGTTTGAGTCGAATGACTCATCAATGTAATGAGGAAATTCACATGTAAAACCAGATAAGGTAGATGGATCAATGGAGGTCCCTTTGCAGCAGAACCCATGAGGTTTTGGGGTACTGCTCGGGCTTCCAAAGTATGTTCCATCGGCATTTAATTTCCTCTCAAATGCGATACCCTCTTTCCTAGGGTTTACATTGAGGATCTTCTTTTTAAGCACATCACAAAGAGTCTGATGCCCTTTGAGGCTTTTGTACATGCCTGTCATGTACAATTCCTTCAATCCTGCATCGTCGGTGATACTAGCAATGTCCTCAGATGAGGAATTAGTGATAGCAGAGGCAGGTGAAGAATTTGTAACAGTTGAAGCATTTGAACATTCAGGTGAAGAATTAGCAGATTCACGTTCAATGCACTTTAAGCATGGAGGAACAAATTCTTCTTGAGAAGCGCTGATTTGTTGAGCAAGTAATGAATCGCGCTCCTTATGAAGATCTTCATAACTCGCTCTTAGCTTCTCAATATCTTGCTTTCTATGAATAAATTCATAAGAAAGTTTCTCATGATCGATAAGAGAGTGCTATGATGACCTTGAAGGTTGTCAAGCTTAGGCCGAAGTCTCTGAAGATTTTGATCGAGGGCTTGAGTGCGATCCATTTCTTCACCTAACATATCATCACTCTTATCTAGCATGTTTTGAACCTTTTCAAAAGCCCTTTGTTGTTTTATAGCAATCTTAGCAAGTTTCGAGTAGCTGGGCTTGAGATCCTCATCAGATTCATTTTCACTGGATTCAGAGGAGGTGAAATTGAGTACCTCGGCACCTTTTGCCATGAAGCAATAGGTGGGAGCGTAGTCATCATTTTCCTCATCAGGTTTGTTGGCGGAGTCAGTTTCTTCAGTGTTGAAGATGGACTTGCTAACATAAGCAGTAGCAAGAGCCAGACTAGCCACACCAGATTCGGATTCTTCAGACTCCTCCTCTTCCTCATTTTCCTCAGATTCAGCTTCAGAGTCCATTTCCTTGCCAATGAATGCCCGAGCCTTTTTGGAGCTGCTCTTCTTGTGAGAAGAAGGTTTTGAGGATTTTGATGATGAAGATTTTGATGATTTCTTCTTCTTCTTCACGTCATCATAACTGTAATCCTTGTGTTTCTTCTTTCTTAATTCCTTTTCCCAATCGAGGACAATCTTGGATATAGTGACCAGGTTTCTTGCATTTGTGGCAAAGTCTTCGCTTATAGTCACTAGATGAGGAATCACCGCTTCTTGAGGATTTTCCAAAGCGACCACGTCTTGAGAATTTCTGGAATTTCTTCACGAGCGGTGCTAGCTCCTGGCCAAATTCTTGAGGATCTCCAAGGCTACTACCAGTAGTCTTCACTCTCGATTCAGATTCAGCCTTGGCCTTCAAGGCACGTGTTTTTCCATAGCGTAACCATAGAGATCTCTCTTTTCGGCAAGCTGGAACTCGTGAGTATTTAGCCTTTCGAGGATATCAGCAGGATCAAGAGACTTGTAGTCAGCTCGTTCTTGTATCATCAGTGCCAGAGTGTTAAATGAGGAATCAAGTGATCTTAGCAATTTCTTCACCACCTCATGGTCGGTGATGTCAGTGGCACCCAGTGCTTGAAGCTCATTTGAGATGTCGGTGAGGCGATCGAAGGTTTGTTGAACATTTTCGTGATCGAGTCTATTGAAGCGGTTGAAGAGATTCCGAAGAACAACAACTCGAGAGTCACGCTGAGTTGAAACACCTTCATTTACTTTGGACAGCCTGTCCCAGATAAGTGTGGCAGATTCAAAAGCACTCACTCTTCCATCTTGACCTTTGCTCGATGGCCACATATGATATTCTTCGCTTGAGAATCGAGTTGCTTGAATCTCTTCACATCAGCATCATTCAGAGAGGGTGTGACTGAGGAAACACCTGTTGTCACAACATACAAGAGATCGTTGTCAATTGCTTCAAGATGCATTCGCATTTTGTTCTTCCAGTAGGGGTAGTCCGTCCCATCGAAGGTAGGACACCCTGCTGAGACCTTGATCATACCTGCGGTCGACATAACTAAAACTCCAGGTGGTTAAACCAAAATCACACGGAACAAGGGAGTACCTTGCTCGATACCAATTGAAAGTGCGTTATATCGACTAGAGGGGGTGAATAGGCGATTTTTATGAATTCTTCACTGAGGAATTTGCCAGTGAGGAAATTCCTTAGCGAAGAAATACTTGCAGCGGAATAAGAAGTAAGCGTAACAGATTACAAGCATAGTCATCATGATGAAATGAAGACAATCATAGAGTACAGAAAGCGTAATCACAGGATAAAACAAGATGAAGACAAACAGACTGAAGAAATTGAACTGAGGAAATTGAGAAAGTCTTCAGTCAAAGTCTTCAAACACAGATATGACAAACACTCAACATGCTTATGAGGAAATGAAAGGGTTGAGGAAATAGAACCAGTTAGGTTGGTGAAGACAATGATTTGGTAGACCAGTTCCAAGCTTTGTCTCGGTTGTACGTCTGGTTGGAGCGGCCGAGTATTTAAACTCGAGGACACGCAGTCCTGGACACCTACCATCGAAAGCACGCAGCTCGGGACACCAAGTCCTCACCGTATTCTCCTTGAACTAAGGTCACGCAGACCTCGTCCAATCACTCGTGGTAAGTCTTGAGCGACTTCCAAACCTTCACATACTTGGTCACCCGCAATCCACAATTCCTCTTGGATGCTCTAGACCTTGACGCCTAACCGTCTGGAAGAAGCACAGTCTTCAAAGGTAAAAGCGTCGGATCCACGCAGGATCAATTTCTTCAGTGATGCTCAATCACTTTGGGTTTGTAGGGGTTTGGTTTTGGGTTTTTCCTCACTTTTGGGATTTTCCTCACTTGATGATTTTCGCTCAAAGTCCTCAGAGGATGGGTTGCTCTCAAATGACAAGTGTCAAGTTCTCTCGGAGCAGCCAACCAGCTAGTGGTTGTGGGGGGCGGCTATTTATAGCCTCGGGAGCAGCCCGACATGATAAGACATAAATGCCCTTCAATGATATGACCGTTAGGTGGAGATAATTTGGGGACAGGTGGTGGCAAGACCAAGACAGCGGTCGGAATTTTGAACATCAAATTCCTCGGGCTATCACGTTCCTCACTTTGTGTAGGTAATTTGCCTTTGGCGAATTCCTAACTCCTCGGTCAGAACAAATTCCTCGGCGACCGGAAGAGCTTCGTCTGCATCCTTTGAAGAAATTGATCGAAGCTGTATGAGATTTCCAAAGGCTTCACTCGAAGGGTTTGGTAGGTGTAGGATTTTGAGTTGAGCATCAAATGGAAATTTTCCTTTGTATTTCCTCGACCCCTTTAACAAAGACGGTGTTTCCTATGACTCAAGAAAGAGAAAATGAAACTACGAAAACAAAAGTCTTCACGCTCCATGTTCCTCAAGCGAATACCAAGTCTTGAGGATCACACCAATTTCTTCACTTTCAAAGTCTTCGTAAAGTCTTGAATATCAAAGGCTTCAGTTGAAGAACTTCATTTTAGGGTCGACTTTCCTTTGTAAATATCAAACTCCTCATAGACTTATAGACCTGTGTACACTCACAAACGCATTAGTTACTTAACCTATAAGTCTTCAATACACCAAAATCACTAAGGGGCACTAGATGCACTTACACCTTCTCGATCGTGAGATCATGAGAAATGACAACCTTGCCGAGTCCCAATACCTTAGAAAACGAGGCATCACCCCACTCGACATTGGTGGGCATAGAAGGAATCTTGTGCACGTCCACCACCAAGTCCTTGCTTCCGGTCATATGATTTGTAGCTCCACTATCGAGCAACCATGATCCTCCACCAGAATCAAACACCTACAAGAGATCAATGCTTGGTTTTAGGTACCCATTTTGTAATGGGTCCTTTGATGTTAGTAACAAAGGTCTTAGGAACCCAAATAGACCATTCAATGTACTCATGAGGAGAACCAACAAATTTGGCATAAACGTGCCCATCACTAGCACGGCATAACACATAAGAGGGATTAAAATCGCCGGCTTTGTTGGGAGGGGTGGCATTGCCCTTCTTGGCATCGCCACCCTTTGCGTTGATCTTCTTCTCCTTGGAAGCACCCTCTCCCTCCCTCACAAAAGTTTGCTTGAGAGGAGGAGGTCGTTTGGTCTTGTCATTCTTCTTCTTGTTCTTGGGCTTGGGTGCGAACCCAATCCCCTCCTTGGCCACAACTTCCTTTTGATTACTCAAAAGGTCGTTGAGGTTCTTCTCACCTTGTATGCATGTGACAAGGCCTTTCTCAAGTTGCTCCTTCAACTTAGCATTCTCCTCAACAAGATGCACATGCTCACAACAAGGGTTAGTAGCATTTGCATTATCAATCAATACCATATGAGGAAGGTGGCTTTCTCCTTGGTTAGCTTCACTTGGAGTTGATCATGATACTCTTTGAGGCTAGCATGAACACCCTTCAAGACTTTGTGAGCCTTGTCGAGAATGTCAAGCTCCTCGTTGAGTCTAGCAAGATCAACTCCAAGCTTTGCCTTCTCGGAGTTTAGCACACGAGACACAACAAGAGCATGATCAAGATCTTTCTTTAATTTAGCATGATCATCATTGTATGACTCCTCAAGAGCCAAACGTAGACCACGCTCTTCCTCAAGAGCATTGGAAAGATCCGAAATCTCATCGGCATAGTCACGACTATGCCCCTCCATCTTAGAGATGGTTTCTTCGTGAGCCTCGATCATGTCATCGGCTTCACCAAGTTGTTCCAAGAGAGCAACGAAGTGCTTCTTGGATTTGCCCTTGAGTTTACCCATAAAGGTCTCAAACTCATTCTCCTCCACATTAGTTCCTTCATGTTCATCAATGCAATTCGTCAAAGAATAATGATTGATGATGGTAGTTTTGATGTTGGGGGTTACCTTGTTGGTGGCTTTAGCCATGAGGCACTTGGCGGTGATGCTTTCATTGGGTGAGTCGAAGAGAGACACCCGAGGAGTCGTCGCAATGGCAACGAAGGCCATGGCAACCGACTCACCATCTTCATCTTCATCATCATCCTCATTGTACTCTTCATGTACCACCAAAGCTTTGTGAGGAGCCTTCTTGGTGAAGTTGCTCTTGTTGGGGAAAGACTTGGCCTTGTCCTTACGGATGAGCTTGCCACCATTGTCTTCCCTCTTCTCATATGGGCACTCCGCAACAAAATGACTCACATTGCCACAATTGAAGCAAGTCCTCACTCGTTGCTTGCCCTTTGCGCCACTTGAGTTGCTCTTGTTGAAGTTGGGCCTTGAGTTCTTCTTGCTCCAAAATTGCCTTGAAGCAAGGGCCATGTTTTCATGATAGGCATACTTCGTATCTTCGAGGTTGCTCTCTTCTTCTTCTTCCTCTTCTTCTTCTTTGACACAAACCTTGGCCTTCAATGCAAGGTTGGGCTTCTTTGCTCTTTGGGAGCGAAGCACCGCATTGTCGGCGGTCTTGTCCAATATGCTCATAGCCACAAACTCATCCAACACATCACTCGAGGACAAGGTGTGAAAGTCCGGCCTTTAACGGATGACGGAGGACATGGCTTTGTGGTAGGGCATCATTGCCTTGAGAAATTTGCGCTTGATCCAATTGTCATCCGTGTCCTTACTTCCATGATCCCGGAGAGAGACCGCGATCTTGGTAACTCTCTGATAGAGCTCACGAGGTTCTTCATCTTCTTTCAATGCAAACTCATTGGCTTCATCTTGTACCACTTCATAATTGGAGCGTTGAATGCTTGCACTTCCCCGATAGAGATAAATCACTTTGCGCCAAGCATCTTTGGCCAACGAGTAAGGCCGAAGATGCGGGAGGTCTTCGGGGAGGATTGCTTCTTGGATGATGAAGAGAGCATTTTCATTGAATTGATCATCCACGGCTTCTCTAGGAGTGAAGTTGCTCCGGTCATACGGATAAAAACCTTCTTCAATGATTCTCCAAAGGTTAGTGTTCACATGATTTAAATGATGCTTAAAACATAGACCCAAGAATCAAAATCCTCCTTTTTATCAATCTTGGGGGGAGGACCGACATGATTCAAATGAGTAGAAGGGATCGGTCCACCATAAACGGGTGGAGGTTGCACATGGGCAAAGATGCCGGTGCCATTTTTACCACTAGACATAGGAGCTTTCTCACTAGTAGCTTCCCCTTGTCGGGTTAGCATCCGTCTCCGTGTTGGCGGGATCACCCACTTTCACGGGTAGCGGTGGAAAGTTTAAGCCCTTCTAAGAAATCCTTAAACATGTCCTTGACCTCGGTCGTCATGGAGGTTTTCAATGTGTCCAACGCATACATTGAATTCCTCACGTGAGATCGAGTTACCCCATCTCCCGTAGATGATATCGGATTCGCACCGGAGTGCTCTCCCACATCATCTACGACGTCAACCATACTCTTCGGACGGTAAAGTCCTTAAAAAGAGACGAGGCTCTGATACCAATTGAAAGGATCGATATAGTTGACTAGAGGGGGGGGGGGTTGAATAGGCAACTAGCAATTTTTAGCTTTTCTTTACCAAATTAAACTTTGCATCAAAGTGAGTTGTCTAGATGTGCAACTAAGTGAACAACCTATATGATGCAACAAACACAACCACACAAGCAAGCAATGAATAAAACACAAGTAAGCTTGCACAAGTAAACGGATGAGATAACCAAGAGTGGAGCCGGTGGAGACGAGGATGTGTTACCGAAGTTCCTTCCTTTTGAGGGGAAGTACGTCTCCGTTAGAGCGGTGTGGAGGCACAATGCTCCCGAAGAAGCCACTAGGGCCACCAGATTCTCCTCACGCCCTCACACAATGCGAGATGCCGTGATTCCACTATTGGTGCCCTTGAAGGCGGCAACCGAACCTTTACAAACAAGGTTGGGGCAATCTCCACAACTTAATTGGAGGCTCCCAACACCACCACGAAGCTTCACCACAATGGACTATGGCTTCACGGTGACCTCAACCGTCTAGGGTGCTCAAACACCCAAGAGTAACAAGATCCGCTAGGGATTAGAGGGGGAATCAAATTTCTCTTGGTGGAAGTGTAGATCGGGGCCTTCTCAACCAATCTCGAGCAAATAAACAAGTTTGATTGGCTAGGGAGAGAGATCGGGCGAAAATGGAGCTTGGAGCAACAATGGAGTTTAGGGTTGGAAGAGGTGGGTCTTCTTGGGGAAGAAGACCCCCTTTTATAGTGGGGGGGGGGGACATTTCCAACCGCTACCCACCACTCAGCCCGTGACCCACGGGACTACCGCACCACAGGCGCGGTACTACCGCACGGTCCTGCGATACTACCGCGGCAGACCGCGGTACTACCGTGGGCACAGCGGAGACCGGACCTAGCAAACAGGAGCACTAATAGGGCGCGGTAGATCCGCAGAAGCGGTACTACCGTGACCTCATACGGTACTTCCGCAAGACAGCCGCAGGCCAGGTCTGGTAGGCACAGATGTAAAAAATTACATCCGTGACTACCTCCGCTTGAGAAATTGCCGTGCAAAAATCCGACACGGAACTACCGCGACCATGGGTGCGGTACTACCGTGAAAGGTGCGGATGTAAAAAATTACATCCGCCCTTACCTCCGCACTTGCTACTGTACCTGGCCTGGCGTCATGGTACTACAGCGCCGCAGCATGGTACTACCGCGGGTAGCGCGGATGTAAAAAATTACATCCGCGCATACCACCGCTTGAGCAGCGGTGCCAGACCAGAGCTCGCGGTACTACCGCTCCGGGGAGCGGTACTACCGTGGGAGCCCACGGTACTACCGTGCAGGAGCCCGGTACTACCGCTGGCTCCTGCGGTAGTACCGCTCAGAGGAGCAGTACTACCGCTAGCCTGAGAAGAGCAAGGCGGAGACCTTCAAATCGCAGAGACAAGGTGAGACGGAGGAACACTCCAAGGAGCTCACGGAAAGGCGGTGCAAAAGGAAATGTGTACGTGGGATTCCACCCAAACCTTTCCAAAGCGGACCCCCTCTTAATGGTTGGCTCTCCTACGACTCAACTCCACCGAACCGAACCGTAGACAAACCCGTCTTCAATAATCTTCGAGCGGCATGGAATCGTCTTGTGTTTAGTCGTGATGAATCTGAAAAGCTCAATACACACGATTAGTCCGCAAAGGCATTGTCATCAATCACCAAAACTACTTAGGGACAAAAGTGCCCTTACATAGGGGCAGACGAAAGTCCCGTCGCATCCGGAATGATATGGACCAGTCTGAAGCTGGTGGAGCAACCAGACAATATTTGTTATGCGCGGCTTATGGGCATAGGATGAAATATTGTCCCGACCTGAACAAAGATGGTGCTTCCACATCGACGACTGCGACAACTGGAGCAAGAGGCGGACATGGTCGTGGCAGTCGAGGCCGAAGGGGCGGACGAGGAATAAATAACTCACAAGCTATATAATGTGTCGTAGTGGATTTTAATATGTAATATGTCAGGACTATGTTTTAATTTGTAATATGTCAGGACTATGTTTTAATTCGTAATATGTCAGGAATATGCTTTAATATGTAATATGTCAGGACTATGTTTTGATATGTAATATGTCGTACTATGTTTTATTTGCACCTGAGATTTGTTGTTTGAATTGCAGATATGTCTTCATATCCGTTGCTTAATGGTAACATCGATAGAAAGCACCGGGGCGCCCTTATGGAAGCGGGCAACAACTTAGACGTGTTGGTCACTCGTACCCCAAAGACTAACTGGATGATACACGATTCATGAGTTGATAGGTATGTGTGCATTTAATGGAGTCCATATAATGACTTACTATGTTTGACATACTTTTCATAGCCGCTAACAATCTCTTTATTTTGTAGGTTAAGTTGGGCTGGACTTCTACCCTTGGCACGACTGGTTGAGGGTACATTGGATGAGTGGACTGATGGTCCGGACTTAGATGAGGCAGGTGAACAATTGCAGTTACACAAGAGGCAGGTGAAACATTTCTCTTACGACAAGTCACTCCTTACCTGCTTAGTAGATAGATGGAGACTAGAGACACATACGTTTCACTTTCTCTGGGGAGAGATGGCGCCTACTTTACAAGATGTGTCTTACTTGTTGGGATTACCTCTGGCCGGTGCTGCCATAGGTCCCTTAGAGGCAGAATCTGGTTGGCAAGCAGTGATGCAGACCCATTTTTTGGCTGCAGTCCCGACTGCTAGGGCCATAGACAATGATCCTCACAGACCTCTTTTTAGATGGTTGAGCCAGTTTCAGGTAACCATCACGGCCACTTAAACAAATGTTGTTTTTTTAGTTGCCCAGTGTTCATACAATCATTACGTTCTATGTAGATTGTCTCGTTAGGCTATCCCGATGTTCAGTTGTCGGAGGCACGGATTGACCGGTCCCTAGAGGCATATATTCTTTGGCTGTTCGGCAAGATGATGTTTACGGAGAACCACGTGACCACTGTCGATGCACGACTCATCGGTATTACACGAGAGATAGCTGACGCACGTTGCCCTGCGGATATTCTACAGAGGAGTTTTGGTTCTGCTGCGTTAGCGGCTACGTACAGAGGCATGTGCAAAGCTTGCTTGTTGAAGTCTAGAAAATCTAGTCTTGTTGGATGTCCATTATTGTTGCAGCTCTGGTCATACGAGAGATTCCCTATTGGATGACCCTATGTCTACGTTGATAAACCTTTTGGTTTGGAGGACTTAGCTGGGGCTTATGTGCCTGCTATCGGCGACTTGCCTACTATGGGATCTGTTTGGGCACGGCGAGAGGTACTTTTATATTAAGCAACAATTAATTCAATTACTTCTTGCCATTCAATAGTATTACTAATGCTTATTTGTTGTCATGCACAGAGACAGTTTGCGCATAGCCAGGTTAGGGGATGCTACCCATCCTTCACGGCGTAGTTTGATAGTTTGCACGAGGATCAAGTTATCTGGGAGCCATACTCGGCTCAGGCTATATCATCGAGGTACCCGGTTGGGATTTCTGGATTGTGCACTAGAGATCGGCACTTCTGGATGACCAAGGCCAAGTTGATGTTCGACGTGACGGTTGAGGAGATGGCTCTTCATAGAGTGAAGAGACAGTTCGGTCTATATCAAGAGCCTGAGATTCCAGATATTCCACACTTGCCAGAACACATGCACAAGTAAGTACTAATACTATTTTAGTTGTTAGCTCTGCATTCATAATATACCTAATCATGTATCGCGCATATCAATCTCAGGGACAGTCGCCTAGGAGGAAACAAGTCCATGGCTTATTGGCTTAAGAGCATTACCCCTTACGTTGACGAATGGACTACCGCTGCGACAAATATCTAGAGTGAGGTTCGGCCCTTTAACTGGGAAATGTTCGGGTTGTATCTGCAGCGTTACCGGCATACAACAAGGATCTACTTGGTTCCATCAGCTCCTCCTGATCAGATCGAAGCCCCTCTCACCAGCGATATGTACCCAATCGCCTGCTAGGGAACCAGACACCACGCATGACGTGCCTTGGTTCTCATATGTTAAGTCTTTTGTTAATCTGGACATATTCGCTTGGTTATCTATTCGTCTATCATACAACGAGGATATAATTGGTTAACTCTTCGTGTATAGGGTGACTTGACAGTACAGGCGCGAGAGGAGGTTTCCGCTTTAATGCAGCGCTTTCAGAGTGGAGAAACTATCCCACCGCGAGAGGGCGTCTCATGGTTGAGACATCTTGATGACAAGCTACGTGGGATTTACGCAGCTGTTACGTGTAGACGGTCTTCGGATGTTGCACTTCCTCCTCCAGCACATCGTTCGCCACGTCCCTCTGTACAACGTTCAGAACCACGGCCCTCTGTGCACCGTTCAGAACCACGACCCTCTGTGCACCGTGCAGAACCTCATCCTTCACAGCCGTGGAGCTCTTCACGGCATGAGCCACCTCCTTCACAGCCAGGGAGCTCTTCCTGGCATGAGCCACCTCCTTCACAACCAAGGAGCTCTTCCTGGCATCAGCCACCTCCTTCACAGCTAGGGAGCGCGTACTGGCATCACCAGATGGAACTAGGTAACACTACTCACTACATTATTTTCAACAGTGTACTAATCGTTCCTGCATTCTCAACAGTCACTGATACTTAGTGGTGGTGCTTCGTTCATGCATTTGTATCAATTTTACATGTTTTACTTTACCGCAGGCGGCAACCAGTCACAACCGTTCATGCATTCAGTGCAATCACCGATGCTTAGTGGTGAAGCTTCGTACTTTGAGGGCGACGGCGAGGGTGATGACCAAGCTACAAACATTTTGGACTTCTCGCAGACAGTGTTTCACACTCCACCATCGCCACCGACACAGGAGACACAGACCGTGAGAGACAAGGTTAACTATGGTCGTGGTTATCGCGAGCCTCCTCCACCGCCTCAGCTTTTATCGCCTTCCGGTCCTCGCCCGAGGAAGACCAAGACTCGTCGTCGTCCCCCGCAGTGATATGCTTATCTATCTATGTATGAGTCATTATCTATGTTAGTTTCAGACTATTCGCAGCTGTGAGTCAGTATTTATGTATGAGACATGCTTCATGTATGTGTTACTATCGCACTTGCTTCTATCTGATCAGGAGACATATATTGTTTTATGTATGCGAGAGACATATTACTATTAATTCGCATTCTTATTCCAGTTACATTTCCAAAGAGACTACAACCGATAATTAAGATACAAGTACATCTGAATTAAACGGTGCGGCTGAACTTATGCAATACATCTTACATACTACAAAATGAAATTCAGATAGAACATAATGCCCTACAATAATACAGTACAAACTAATATACATCCTAATGAAACGGTACAACTGGAATACATCTTACATACTACATGAAGTCATCATCGTCATCCTCCGTTGATGCAGCCCTCTTGCCCTTCGACGATGCGGTCCTTTTGCCATCCGTCGATGCAGAACTATTGCCCTTCGAGGATGCAGAACTCTTGCCCTTGGACGATGAAGAACTCTTGCCCTTCGACGATGCAGAACCCGGAAGCGGCGGCATGAAGATATCATCTTCGTCCTCGCTCTCCTCAATCCATAAAGATGGATTATTTGCTGAAATCCTTCTGAAAGTTTCACTCTTCGGCACCACCACCTTCTTCCACCTTTCATGCAACCTAAGAAGTTCTTTACGTACCTCCTCATAGGTCCTTTCAGGCCACCCAGACCTACGTAATTGGTGAGCCAACTCATTCATTATGGTGTCACTACCGGTGAGTTCGTCCCATGGAACTATCCTATTGTCCATCCTGAAATTGGTAACTAGACTCAGAAGAGTCCTGCTCATCCCAGGGTGAAAACTATGATCGAATGGATAATGGGACATCTTAACTACACTAAACTGGAATGCTTATCCACCTCCGCCTGAAGGGGGTTTTATAGATAGAGAGGAGAAAATGGCGGGAAAGAATGACTGCGGTATGGCGGGAAATGGTTGGCGGGAATGGGTTGGCGGGAAACGGGTAGCGGGAACATATGGCGGGAAGGGGTTGGCGGGAAACGGGTGGCGGGAAAATATATTTCAGCCTAATGTATGAGCCATGCAACATCGGCCTACACGAGACAAAAAAGGACTTTTCGGCCTAAACTTGACCAAAAAGTCTATTTCGACCAACACTTGACAAAAAAGTTCCTTTTCGGCCAGGTCCCCACCATTTCGGCCAAGGGAAGGCCGAAAAGGCTACTTCGGCCTACAGGTGGCCGAAAAGTCCCATTTCGGCCAGCGCGTGGCCGACGGGCTGCTACTTTTGATTTTTATCCAAATCATGCTATAGTTTCTGAAAATGCTATAAAATATGTCATAGTTTTGAAAAAAAATCATACACCAACGGGGCTCACAGTCGAATAAGTGAACAGGCCCAGCAGCCTTCTCTCTCTCTATATATACTACTCCCTTCATCCCAAAATTCTTGTCTTAGATTTGTCTAAATACATATGTACCTAGTTATGTTTTAGTGTTAGATACATCTGTATATAGACAAAACTAAGACAAGAATTTTGAAACAAAGGGAGTATAAAATAAGTATGTCTCAAAAAAAAAACTATAAAATTATTCGAATGCTCCAATGTGTATTTATAATTTTTTAACACATATTCAAAAAAATGTTGAACAGATGTATTTCAAATTTCTAAACGTATATAATTTTTTTGGATGTATAAAAAAATTGTACAATGTGAATGAAAAAGGGCAGACATAAAAATATACATTTGAAACAAATGTTAATCATATATTTGAAAATTTTAAACAGTGTATAATTTTTTTCCTTGATGTATACAAAAAACTTAAAATGTGTGTTGAAAAAAGAAATAAAATGGGAAGGAAAGAAAAACCGGTGAAAACCAAGAAAGAAAAAAAGAAAACCAAAGATAACAAGAAAAGAAAAGGAAAACAAGAAAACCATTAAAAATGAAGAAAACCCGAAAAATTACGTGAAAACATATAGAAAACCGCAAGAAGAAAACACACGCCCAGCTACAGTATAAGGCTGGCCCAATAATGTCGCACTGTCGGCGAGATGTATTACGTCTCAGTATGGGCAACATATAGCTCCTGCAAAGAAAATAGACCCCTAAGAGAAAACCACAACTCTCTCTCTCTCTCTCTCTCTCTCTCTCTCTCTCTACCAAAAACGCAACCTTTTAAAAAGAACACAACTTAGCGTGAAAAAGCCTCAACCTCCCAAAAAAAACCAAGAGCAAAAATGAACACCCTGACAATGATTATGCATACCTAATTTCAGGCAGCATATGTGGCGCATAGATTCCTGCAGAAGGATCTATGTGCATGAATAATTTGACCGACAAGGTATAAAACTTACAAAACATATCTAAGTTTTCATGCAAGTTTATTGTACTGGCGGAGTGGAAAATATTTTCCATCAACAAGTAACAAAACTTACAAACACAATGTGTCTCTTCGTAATTTGCTATTCATCTTGAGATCGCCTCTCCCTCCGCAAGTCATTGCCGCAAGTTATGGCGATGGGCGACTCACAGACGCAAGTCCATAACAACATTTTAGATTTTTATATTGTAAGTTATCCAATTTTTTATAAAGATTTAAAGGGCTCGTTTTGTCTTTCGCATTGAGACCTCAAAATTCTTGATACGCCGTGTTGCGCACAGTTGTCATGTAGAAGTAAGTGTTTGTAGGAAATATTGATTCTACAAAATCAGGCATTCTGGAAAACCACTCGTGATAATAATATTGAAAGATTGCAAATTCGCTATACTTCTGTCAAAAGGAACTTAAAAGGAGACTTAAACTTTGCCATTGATGAGCCAACATGGATTACAATTAGCAACACATCCTTGTCTTGAGCTGCCAAACCTTGATTCCCGGCGGTACGCTTTTTCCAGCTTCATTTCATTGCTTGGGAAACTGAATAACCTTGATGAGTAATGATCTAATTAACATGCACACAATTTTCGAACTCAGTACATGGTTTATTTACGGCCACAGGTTTCTGGACGAATATAATTGCCTGCACACATATCCAAACAACAGAATAAGACAGTGACATATAGGTTGGTTCATGTGGCTTCTCAAAAAGAATAAGAGGAATCTACGCTGATCACTTCAACGGTGACGTAATCTTTACTCCACCAAAACATTAAAATCTTAATAGGTCTAGTACATTTAATCATGAACTATGCGACTACTATCCGCATTCCAAAAAACAGTGCATATAGAAGTAAAATTTTATGAAGGTTGACCAAGTTTATAGTAATCTTATCAAACTTTGCAAAAATTAACTTACTATAAAATCTATACACACTATATTTTAAAACAGAGAGAGTATTGGCAAAATTGGGGCTGGCGCTATCAACAGACACAAAAATTGTAGTAAGGTCATGCACTTGAGAGGTTTGCTTACACGGGTCTGGAGGTTTCCTGGCGTGGAGCACAATGATTTGGAGGAACACTAGCAGTAGCAACACAGCCATACACCAAGGCCTGCTGCTCGTCGACATCTTCCCAGTCACAAGAACAATATAATGAGGCACTCAACAAAGGATTCGAGGAAGTGCCGATAGCTTTTCGCGGTGGTGGCTTATATAGTAGCTTCAGAGTCAACTTTTAACACAATAGTCCTACTTTTATGGATGAGTAGCCACATGATCCTTTGTATAGGCACTCACGCTCTCGGCACTGTAGACCCTAAGCGCGGCAATCCCTGATCTTGGCAAGTAAACCGGTTCTTTGGTTTTTGTTTTATGAAAAAGTATATATCAAACCAAAGTATGTGGATCACTCCCCCGAACGCTAGTATGATAAGGTATCATAGAATAGCAAAACATTAACAATGTCTATCTGAATTTATTTGTTTCTAGGTCCTTGTTTGTTTCAGAAACAACTCCTTGGCCTCAACCACAAGGAGACGGCTGATATGGATGCTCTACTTGCTAAACTAGATCTCGGGGAGGTAGAACAACATCTGGTCAAACTAAGTATGTTTATCTAAGTTGATGTGGATGTGGTTTGGAGACTGAGTAACCCAGATGACCAGTCGCCAATGAATTAAATAAAATGAAATTCAGGTACAACTTTCCAAAGCCTAGCGTTGAAATACACGAGTCCGGTAGGCACAAATGTGTTCGTGATGCGCGAGTGTAGTTGAGATTGCGACACAGATGATTGAAATGACCAATCGTCAACTCACTTGCAATTTTCCAAAAGCATATCCCATTGAATCGGTTTATCATGACGCACCATATCATGTTGAGATTAACCTGTTATTGTGTGTCTGAGGTTAGCGGTGACGACTTGAATCATGTGTGATTTTCTCAAGGTGAATCAATGTGTCATACATGTAAATGTGTCTAGGAAATACTGCTACCCAGAAAGCACATGGGCAGAATTGGATACTTGATTCCTGCAGAAAGTAAGAGAAGCGAATACTTAGATAATAATGAAGATTGTAAAATTCAGAATCTCGTCAAATATCAAAATGCATCCTTTGCTTTGAGCTTACTGCCAACAAACTGTCCCAGCCGTTGATTCCTGACAGTAGTGCATATTTTCAATATCATTTCGATTCTTGGGAAACAACCCAACGAAGGTTTCCAACTTCACTTAATGGTTTCCTATAGGATGAAGAAAATGGGCTTGACAAGGAATCAAAAGAAAGGAGTAAGAAAAACAATGACATAGATCTATGTTGACCAAGCTTCCAATTTAAAAACTGTAAACAAAATTGTACGTTGATCTCCTCAGCACTGAGGTAATGAGCTTTTCATCTTAACTAACACTCCAGGCGTGGCAACCTAAAACCCTACTTTATTTAATGCCTTCGCTCATGTATTTAGTACCTACTCCCTCTAGACAAGGTCCTCTCGTATATTGATACTTATGACCACTCACTGAACTCCAAGAAAATATGAGTTATATCTCCAAAAGTGTACCATTAGATTTGATTCTAAACGTGTTTTCAGTGGTACACTTTATGTGGAACATAACTCTATTTTTCTTGCTTAAATCGGTTTTTGTGAAGTACCCAGATCTACTATAAAAGTTCATCAGATGTACAAGGCACCCCAAACATAATAAAAAAATGGAGGTCCCTAACTCTATTTGGTGCAGTCGGATGAGGTTCAAGCAGGTGGTGGTCCTCGTGAATCGGATTGAGGGGGGGGGGGGGGGTGTTTTGTCTACTTGGAGCAAAAGGCTTTCTTTCAGCTTGGGCCGGTATGACTACGGTGACAATTCCAAGCTCGCTAACCTTCTTAGAGTCATTGTTATTCAAGGGCATCTGCTCTCCTTTTTTAGGCTCTATGGCAAACCCTTGACCGGGTCTTACTGGTATGGGCATTAGCGGCGCATCTTCTGTCGCAGTGCTTCCCGAAGGCATTGTCTTCGTGTCATCTTGTTTTACGAGTTCAACGATGCCTGCTGCAGGGGTGCTAGGGCAGTGATGCTAGATCAAAGTAGTGTGTCTTGTTAGGACAATGTCAGCATTGGGTGTAGTTAGGAGATCGCTAGAATATGGTATTTGTGTTACCAACATGTTTGTGGGGCCCTCCTGCCCCACCATGTCTTCGCTGAGTCAGAGATGGTAAGGACATGCCTCGACGGTGACAATATCACGAGATGGGTTTTCGGTGTCACTGGCAAGGTTGACACATGCTCAACGGCTTTTTCCTGGAAGGTTCTTTACCTAAGTTGGAACTATTTTGTTGGCAACACAGGTGGTCGGCTGTTTGGCATAGGGGGCATTGGTTCCGATATCTGTTCCGGGGACGGATACACTAGTGGTGTTCATTGGTGAAGTTAAAGTTACCATGCAAACAAAATGGTGAAGAGTTGTTGGCTCACGGTGGAGTGATAAAGATGATGCTTGATTACAACCTCGATAATGTTGTATCTCCAAGTAGATGTGTGTCTTCGTGCAGGCTACCAGAATGGCCAATGTTGCCCTGTGTGAGTTGTTAATTAATTAGCAATTGTAGTTGTGTGCGAAAGTTTGTTCCTGAGTGAAGAAAGACAAGAGAGAAAGAGAGAAAAGAAATAAGGGAGAAGAGAGGAGAAAAGAGAAGAGAGTAAAAAGTGGAAACGAATAGAAGAGATAAGAGATAAGAGATAAGAGACAAAAGAGAGAAAGCGAGAATAGAAATAAGAGAGACGGGAGTACAAAATAGAACAGAGTAAAGAGAGGAAAAGCATAATAGAAGAGAGAAGAGAGAGAAAGATAGACAAAAGAGAAGAGATGGAGTGGGCTTATAGATTGATTGAGTTGAAGTTCTTTTTATAGTTTATCTACTGTTTGAAGATTCTAATCGTTGTGAACACAACAATGGACATGGTGTGCCCCAGGTGTGGTGACAGCCACCGCAGAAGGTGCGACAAGGTGGTTCAATTGGGCCTGACTTGGATGAAGAACAATCACTTCTCCATTGTGCTGGGAGTGCACTTTATGGGGAAGATGGTATGTTTGGAAGATGAGTTATTAAACCAATACATGCATAGATGTGGCCAACAAAGAACTATGATCTAATTTTATTTCACTTCATAGCTTTCTTTAGATTATTCCTTGCTTTGCAAGGCGTGAAGTCCTGAACATTCTGCAAGTTCCAATGCATCAGCAAATGATACTTGGGACCCACCTTGGAACAAGAGATGGATTTAACTTCCAAAGATGAGGGGGGACATGCCCTGGTTGGAGAGGACTCGCCATAAGATACATGCTTGATGTGGCGATGAAGATCGAGATGTGCATTCTCGGCAAACCCAACCTTGAAATCATTGTGCGCATTCCTAGTGTTCCAGTGCTTCCCCGTGTAATTTGTCATAACCATTAATATATTTAATGAGTAACCGTTTTATTATACTACTTGCTGAAAGTAGTCTCTCGATTACATATAATGTGGACAACTTACTTCATGGCGTCTGACGAAGTTCAAAAGATTGTGGACAAGATTCATGTCATTGCCGGCACGACACTTTCTTCGCAAGACTTGGACGTGGTTGTAGAATTTGTGGAAATCATTGAGGAATTTGTTGAGGACTATGTTGGATCATATGACGGGTCATTCGTGCCATTCGTGCACACCTTGAATAAGAGCAATGTCAAAAAGTCACCACTTGTATGAATTGTATGCGAAGACAAGCCTCCATATCATTTGAATTATTAATGTTATAACAGAAACTCCCAATGTCGAAAAGTCACTGCTGGTATGAAATACTCATTGTGTGTTGCAACAAAATCTCCCAAGATATGTGGTGCCTATGCAAATGTAGGCTCAGAATAGTGGTGACATGAGACTTTTTGTGTATGACTAGACGAACTTACCATGCACCTACTCGACGTCATCAGAAGATGGATGCCTCATCATCAACGGATGGCAGGAGATCTATGGCATCTACGACTTCACCGAGGTTGGAGACAAGATAATCAGCGTCATCCACGTAGGGCATGCAGGCCCCGTCCTCTTCGTGCATACCATTGCTAAGACGACTGCTGACGAGTCCAACATGGATGCATGTCTATTTACATTGATTATGATTGCACTTCTGTTGAGTACTTTTTATGGTTGTGCCGTTAAGTGGATTTTCCCAGAATTGCTAACTAGGTACTATGTGATGCTACTTAATTGTGTTGAAGATTTCATATGTTTAATTTATGATCCAATAATAACAACTGCTACATTTGGTTTTGATAGTCTAATTAAATGTTGCCATTGCAGCAAATTTGTGTAGTAGAACGTCCTGCTAAACTAAATAAATGCATTTTAATATTTTTTTCGGGCGTTTTACACCAGAAGCGTGTAGGTCTAGAGGAACGCTACTACATTATTAGCAGTGTTCATGTTGCTTGCATGCTGCAGGGTGCGATGCTACTAGCAGCGTCTAGGTTCGAAGGCTGCTGGACTGCCACTGATTAGCAGCGTTTGAGGCAAACGCTGCTGGTTGTTAACTACCAGCGGCGTAGTAGTAGCGGCGCTCCGCTGAAACGCTGCTACATAGCACTTCCGGACGTTGCTAATGGGGGGTTTTGTACTAGTGTTAGAGGAACAAATGGAACATAAGCAACCTAAGCATTAATTATACATATACCAAAACCATCTTCACAAGTACTACTCAAGTTCTACTCCAAGTTGACATCAGCAACTACATTCAGTACACCAACATCAAACTATCTAACTAAGATTACTTCGAAAATGGAGCTCTATTCAGACTAGTAGTTAGTGAAGCCGGTGGTCGTGGAGTCAGAGCAGGTGGGCATCTGCGCCTAGTGGAAGATCCGCATCCTCGACACTGGCGGTCGGCATACTGGATGGGATCAGTTCATCGCTCTCCTCAGGCATCGCTTCTTTCTTGCCGAAGTCATTAAAAAACTTCCGTTGCTCGGAATGGATGCAGACCATCATCTGGCATATGCCCTCGTCCTTTCACTTGTATTGAATGGATTTGTAGACCACGTGTTCCTCGGCGAGGAGCTGTGGGTTCACCTGAATAAGCATGGCCGAGTAGTCTTCACTAGCACGCTCAGCCATGACATGCACCATGCTGTCCACATCCTCCTCTCCTAGGGACCCGAAAGGGGGTGGAATTGTCGGGTGATGCCACGCGAGGTTGGTGCTAACACCTAATAACTCATTAATGAAAAATGTGTCGCAAAGGAAATATAATTTAACTGAGAAGGATAGTTTATTCGGCATGTGGGTTGACTTTTGGTCCGTCGAGGCTCCCTTCAACATCTTTCATCTCTCAAGTGGTGGTTTATATGTATTGTGGGCACTGCCTCACTGGTGCTGTAGGTGATGGTTGTTATTTTACTCCCCCTCCTGCTTTACTAATGTCTCAAAGGAGGAGAAGTAATACAAAGACCCCATACGACAACAACCGGTATCCACGTCTCAAAACATCTTGCATCTCTCAACTGGTGGTATAAATGGTGGACTCTCCCTCACTGGTATTTCGCGGTGATGGGCATTACTCCTCCTCCCCCTCTTGCATTACCAAGGTCTAGCACAGGGAGAAGGAGAAACAACCCCCTATGACAACAGTCGCGATCCTTTCTCCAAGCACAAAAATAAGGTTGTTAAGGTCTGGTTTGAGAATCTGGAATAATAATTCGATAATAATAAGTTGTCAGACTCTTGTCATAGTGCACATCATCTCATGGGTCACTAATTCGATAACAATAAGTTCTCAAGTTTGAGAACCCAGGGTCACTCCTTGGGGAAAAGCCATGGGGGACCTTCTACTATCCAAACCGGATCACAAAGGGCATCACTAATTTAGCAATGCATGCACTAAGTTTTGCCACATGAGAAATAAAAGCTACCCATATTTCTCTCCTTGATAGACATACTAAGTGCCAAGATCAGAAGAAAGCCAGCAGATCTGGCTACTCAAACTCTCGCAAGTCCGTCGTGGCCAACGGATCAGAAGTTATCGAGGTAGGGAGAGGCCGAAAATGCCGTATTCCAACATGCCATCGTTGCCACCATCACATCAATACCGTCATGGAAAAAACGTCTGCAAATGTCTTAATTTATACAGTTTTGCTAGAACTCATCTAGATGAGATATAATTTGGTCTCATTCACCTTTTATAGCCATTGAATGTGATGCTATAAGATGCGTGTGTGCTGAAGTGGGTTGTATTTGTTCTTGTTTTCAAAGTGAATGAGACCAAATTATATCTCATCTAGATGAGTTCTAGGTACTCCCTAATTTATAATAGAGAAGGCAGCAACAAGGGAATTTCTAGGCGCACAAAAGTTTGGTACTGGTAGGAAGGGCACACAACGTCCTAGAATAAATGGGCCGGACCATGTAGCTCCTTCCACTGTTTTTCTTTTCTGTGTTTCTTTTCTAGTTTTTTATTAGTTTCTTTTCTTATTTTCTATTGGTTTATTTTCAGTTTTATACTTTTTTATTTTTTAGTTTTCTATTATTTTCCTTTCTTTTCAAATTGTATTTAATTTACGAATATTTTCAGTTTCGTGAATAATTTAAAATTCCTGTGTATTATTTAAATTCATGAAAACATTTAATGTCTAATGAAAAATAATCCCCTAATACGTTTAACTTCACAAAAAATCAAATAGCATTTCTATTTTCAAAATTCGCAAATATTTTTTAAATTACGTGAGAATTTTTTAAAATCTTTGAATTCTTTCAAAAACCACGAACATTCTTTTAACTTTTTGAAAATATTTTGAAATTTCTCAAATTTTTTAAATTAATAAACTTCGATTAAACTTCAATTTTTGTAGAAAATCATGATAATTTTCAAAAGAAATTGGACATTTCAAAAAATTCAGAAAAAAAATTAAGATCCGCGAATATCTTTTTCAAATTTACAATTATTTTCTACTTCCTAATGTTTTTATTTTACGCAAAAAGTTTACACTAACAAAGACGAATTGATATCTATTTTTTGCTGAGCGAGCATGCATTACTGGCCGCTTTTTATTGTATTTGTTTTGTTTTCTTTTTTCAAGTAAACACACTTTTCTTGAAAGTGCAAACACTTTTGTCCAGATTTGCGACCATTGTTTTATAAATTACGAAGTTTTTTTTCAAAAGGCGAACATTTTACATTAAACATTTTTGAAAATGTGAACACTTTTCCAAATTAAACATTTTCTAAAAGATGATCATTGTTTCCAAATTTGGAACATTTCTTGAAAATGCAAACATGTTTTAAAATTTGTGATTATATTTGTGATTATTTTAAAACGGAATTTTTTGAAACATGATTTTGAATTTTTTGAATATTTTTGTAAATTTCCAAAAATTCCAAATTTTCTATCATTTCTACAAAAATCTGAACAATTTTCAAAATTTTGATTGAAAAAAACAGATAAACAAGCAAAGAAAAAAGAACAATTAGTAAAATTCGAAAAGGTTCCCAAAACCAGGTTGTAATACGTTCGCTGTGTACAAAGCACTATTTCCTTTTAACATTCCTCTCTCTATACTCATTTGTGCGAAAGAACTCCAAAATCACTATTTATGGAGTTCCCCTTGCAAAGGTCACTCCCAAGGGCATGCAAAGGGAGTTATTAGGCTCTCGGTGAGAGATTTGGATTCTTTTTTTTTTTAGAACGAAGACGCCGGAGGCGTCCGGGTTTAAATTAATAAAGCCCAGCAACAGGCAGCATCCAACAGGTTCAACACGAAACAACAGGAAATAAAGTGGCCGCAGCCAAGGTACGGTACATGCAACCGGCCGAAGCCTGCCAGATAAAGGAAATAAGCAGCAGCTCGCAAACGGCCAGTCCAAAAGACATCAACCAGCGGCAAGCTAGTGGCAGGCGCCAATCTGGATCAGACGAATCCGCTCCATAGCCTCCTTCATCCGGCCTGCATCACGCCGTTTCCTCAATGGTGTCCATGTCTGAAGGAATAAGTGACATTTGAAACTAATGTCAGCAGGGTGAGAAGGAAATTTGTGCTCAATAGTCATCTTGTTGCGAGTAGTCCAGATGGCTCACAACAAAGCACCCACGCATCTCCAAAGCACCTGACCAGGACCACCCCTATGAGCTACAAGAATCCCACGAAGATCCGCAGCCGAAAGCGGGTTCCAATTCTGATCAAACGCCTCCCGCACAGCACTCCAAGCAAAGTGGGCAAGGTGGCATTTGAAGAAGATGTGGTTGGCATCTTCGTGCTCTCCACAAAGCGCGCAAGAGCCATCGGAAGGCCCGTTCCTAATAGCGATGTTGTTAGAGGAGGGCAGGCAGTCGCGAAACATTTGCTATAAGAAGATTTTGATCTTCAAGGGAATAGACGCTTTCCATAGCCCCCCTAGCTATGTCCAGGGTCGGTCCCTCAGTCAGCTTGTTGTAAAGGGATTGGACAGAAAACTTCCCGGAGCTCGAGAGGGACCAAGAGACTGTCGGCCTCAGGACGGAGTACCACTCCATCCAAAGTAGCAACAAGACCGTCCCAACAGGCCCGTTCGTTAGCAAGGAGATGTCTTTTAAAGGAGACAGCGGGCGGGCTGGAACTAAGCGCGTCGGCCACAAGAATATCAACATTAGTGGCTAATTGGTAGGTAGCGAAATGGCTCCTCCACAAAGGTTCCGAACCAAGCCAATGGTCGAGCCAAAATCGCTTAGATGTGCCATTATTAACGCATAACTTGGCACCTAACGTGAAGGCTGGCATAACTTTGTGGATCCCAAGGCCACTTGGTGAGGAGCGCAACGTTCATGAGTTTGGAGTTAAGAATCCCAAGGCCACCAAATTTCTTTGGCCGGCATAGCACAACCCATTTGATCAAGTGGTACTTATTTTTTATCCCATTTTCTTCCAAAAAGAACTTGGACCGGGGAGTGTCAAGCTTGGCGTGAACCCCATCAGCCAGCAAGAACATGCCCATAGTGAACAGAGGGAGAGAAGAGAGTCTAGAATTAGTCAGGATCAACCTGGCCGCCGAGGAGAGGAAACGGCCGCGCCAAGGGCTAACCCGGTTCGCCACCTTGCCATACAAAGGTTCCCGTTCAAGGATAGAAATGTGCTTATCCGAGATAGGGAGGCCCAAGTACTTAATTAGAAAGCTCCCTAGCTTGCAATTAAGCAGGTTGGCGATACGGTCAGCGAGGAGAGGGTTCATCCCAATGGCAATCACCTCGCTCTTGAGGAAATTGATCTTAAGACCTGAGATGATCTCGAACGCAAGGAGAATGAGTTTGATCGAAGCTACACTATGATCATCAGGCTCGAAGAGCAGCAAGGTGCCGTCCGCATATTGAAGATGTGTGAGTCCACCCGGGATTAGGTGTGGAACAACTCCGCGGATGTGGCCGATGTCCTTAGCCTTGGGAACCATGACTGAAAGGGCGTCCGCAATAAAGTTAAAGATCAGAGGCGAGGAGGGATCTCCCTGCCTGAGGCCTCATTTGTTGCGAAAGAAGTTCCCAACCTCTCCATTGATCGACATAGCAGTCTGGCCTCCCGAGACCAGGTGCATGATACGGTGAACAAAGCCTGGTTCGAATCCCTTCTAAATCAGGACCTCGTGGTTGAACTCCCAGTTCACGCGGTCGAAAGCTTTCTCAAAGTCGAGCTTAAGTAGCACGGCAGGCCGCCGGGTGCGTTTAGCTCGTGGACAATCTCCTGCAACACTACCGGCCCTTCGAGAATGTTGCGGCCTTTGAGGAAGCCAGACTGACTACGGTCGATTACGCGCTGCGCTACCGGGGCAAGTCTAGTTGCATAAGCCTTAGAGCAAAGCTTGAAAGGCACGTTAATAAGGGTGATGGGATGGTACTGCTTAATAGTGTCGGCCCCTTTAACTTTGGGAATGAGGCTGATGACACCGAAGTTGAGAAGCGAGACGTGTACCATACCTAACGCGAAGCCATTGATAATCTCGTAAAAAAGATATTTAAGCGCAGGCCTGAAGCGGCAAAAGAAAGCGACCGGCCAGCCATCCGGGCCAGGCGCAGTGTCAATATTCATTGATCCAACCGCTTCATCAATCTCCTCCGTGGAGAAAGACATGGCCAAGGAATTGTTCTCGGCTTGCGACACTCGGGCATCTTCTCCCCAGAAGTCACCACGAAGTTGCAAGGGCTTCTCCTCCGTTGTTCCCAACAAGTTAATGAAGAAACCATAGATGTGGGCCGAAATCTCGGCCTGACTAACCAACAGCCCATGCTCGGATTGAAGTCTCAGAATCGTGCACTTCCGTTTACGGCCGTTGGCCAAGGCGTGGAAATATCCCGTATTCGCGTCGCCCTTGGTAATCCACTTGACACCGCCTCTACGGCGCCAGTATTCCTCCTCTTCCCTAAGGATAACAAGCACCTGGTTTTCGAGGGCATAACAATTATCCCATTCAGCTTCCGAGAAGGGCTTGGCATCGGCTTGGGCATCTAGGGATTTTATTTCTTCAATAATAGCTTCCCTAGCACGTTTTGCTTCACTGCCATGGTTTGCACCCCACCCACGGAGGAAACCACGGAGGGCACCGGCCGCCGAAATCCAAGTGTCAAGGGGACCCCTGGAGCGGCCGACCGCAGCCCTTGCTAGCTCCCAGCGCACAATGAGCATGGGGCCGAAGCCTTCAACCTCAAACCACCCTGTTTCAAAGTAGAAACGAGGGATATGCTTGATCCGGTCCTGCCCAGAGGCCAAGATTAGCGGCACATGATCCGACCCAATGCGCGTTTCCGTCACCAACGTACACATGGGAGAGAGCACTTCCCAATCGGAGGTCACAAAGACACGATCAAGAACGCTACGCACCGGGGAGAGTTGTTTGTTGGTCCACGTAAATCTAGCGCTAGTCCTAGCAATCTCCCGCAAGGCACTGGCCACAATAGCATGATTGAACATGGTAACTCTAGGCCAGTCGATATTGTGGTTGTTCTTATCCGCTCCCGAGCAGATAAGGTTAAAATTGCCCCAAGGACAATGGGAATATTGGCAGCTTGCTTGGCCCCAACCAAGCTTTGGATTTCACCAAAGAAATCAGTCGCGTGAGAGTGATCAGCCGGCCGTAGACACATACAATCACCCAGGAAGCTAAGGAAATTCTGTGTTTGATCGTGTCCGAAATGAAAAAAGAGCCCGCGTCCCAGCTTACAACATCACATACATCACTGTTACATCCGAGAAGAAGACCGCCCGAGTGGCCACAAGAAGGAACCCATCCCCACACAAAACGGTGAAGAGGATTGTAGGCTGCCAGGTCTCTATAAGTAAAATCGGCTTTAATCGTTTCTTGCAGCGCGACGACGTCAATACGTTCCCGGGCGATGTACTCTTTTAGTTGGGAGCTTTGGGTTCAACGGGGGTCTTTGTCAGCGATAAGAGTGCTTGCGGGCATCCTTCCTCTCCTTGGGGGCATTGACAGAGAGTGCATACCTCATCACTGGTCATGCCTGATTGGAGTCGAAGCAGTGGTGGTGGCTGTTGGTATGGCTGGATTTTACCCGAGGTTTGATGTGGTGATCTAGTGCGAGTCTGGGTGAAAGCTTTGTGGTTGATGGGGGTCAATGTCGGCAGAATCACTCTAGGGTAGAGGTTATGTTAGGGGGCGGTGGTCTATTTGGAGGCATGTGGGGTGTGTTATTTTTTTTATTTTTCACTGGCCATGTGATTTTCGGCCTAATTTTAATTACAAACTAGACCACTCTATTTTTTTATGCCTTTTTCTATCTTCATGAAATCGGCAGAGCTCCTACCTTGCATTGTAAAAAAGTATCTAAAACTATGCATTTTAGAAAATCACTTGTCCGAAATCATTTTGATCATATTGAAAGATTGCAAATTCTGGCTATAGATATGTCAAAATGCACGTAGAAGAGGCAATTAAACTTTTCAATGAGCCAATAATATGATTACAAATTTTAGATCCTTGTCTTGAAGTTACTCCGAGAGAACTGGCCGAACCTTGATTCTCCGTGATTCTCCATTGGTACTCTTTTTCCAACTTCATTTCATTTCTTGGGAAATCGAACAGCCTATATGACGATTATGTACCTAACCCAACAAAGCAAGCATGCACACATTATCCGTTCTACAGTTCATGGTTTATTTACGGCGACAGTTTTCTCGACGAAGATAGTTGCCTGCACATAGATTGCAAAGAACAGATTAAGACAACGATATATATGTGCACTTCATCAATTATCGACGTTGATCTCTTCTCTTTTTCTTGTGGGGAACGTTGAGGTAAACTATACTCCACCAAACAAAACATATCAAATCTCAACAGATCTAATGCATTACATGCCAAAATATAGTTCATATAGATTGTGTTCTCAGTCAAACTTTCTAAAGTTTGAGGAAGTTGGCTGCTTGACCAAACTTTACAAAGTTTGAGAAAATCTACATGCATCGTGTTTTGAAATGAATGGATTATTGTCTAAATTTACTAATAGAGTTTGATACCTAAATTAATAGATTTATTAATATGAATAGAGAACTTACTACCAATGCCCGAAACTTATTCATTCATATTATTGGATCAGAAAATTGTTTGCGGAAGCTATGATGCAGGAACTTTTTCTTTTGTCTTTCTTATGAACTTAAGTTCCAAAGAAAAGGTTATAACTCATACTTCAGTTTATCCCGGCCCCACCAAAAAATATCAAATTCGATATTAAGTATGTTGACAGACGGCTTTTTATTTAGCAAAATCGTATAAGGCCGAATATGTTTCATGTGCACCATCAAAATGGCTAATTCCTTATGTCTGAAATGGTCCCATTTCAGTTGGATTTTGATCTTGAGTACGCCTATATAGCCCTAGAGTTGAATTACACCTGGTCTGAACTTAGTTTTAAAGTATCATTGGAAGTTCAGAATAACTCAAATGTAATTCCACAAATAACCTACCAATTATTCATGTCTACTACAATATCATTGACTGGTACAAATCTAAACTTCCAGACAGATCAGCTCACAATTCAAAATGGCAAGCTTTGTTACCCTCCTGAATGCAAGCTTGACGATTAGTTTTTTGGGTAAATATAAATGGTATTTTATGGACTCAAAGTGCCGCATTAAGACAACATATATAATCATTACATCGCAAAAAAAAGACTATATAATCGATAAGGATTCACCTTTAATGATAGCTTGACAAAATAGCAAACTAAATGATATTTACCCAGGTGAGTGGACTGATGGTGAAACTATACATCACAACAACTAAAATTGGTCGGTAATATATTTTTTTGAGTTGTGGTCGGTAATATTGATACATACCAACACTACACATAACTGTATAGAAAGTCATGAAGTTAAGAGGCTTGCTTACAGACTGTGGGGCCGGCGTGCACAGTGATGAGCTGTAGGAACACTAGAAGCAGCAACACAACGATAAACCAAGGCCTCCTACTTGTTGACATCTTCTCAAACAAAGCTCACATAGACCATATACTGGGACACCCAGCTGAGGATTCAGGTATTGTACTTGGCTTATATAGTAGCTTCGGTCAACTTTCATCACAATAGTCCAACTTCTATGCATGACTTTTTCTGCAAAAGAAACTTCTATGGATGACTTAGCCACATGGTCTTTTGCTGAGACTCTCGCTCCCAACACTGTATCTGTAAGAGTTGGTACTTCTAAAAGGACAACATTTGGTTCCATCGCCACCGCCACTATTGGCGCGTGGGGAACTCTTGCATACGCTTTTCCCTCCCCCTCCCTTCTCATGATCACTCAAGGTTCGGCTCCCGGGTGATTTTTGCTCATGACCTGCGTCACTACCCAGTGGAGGATTGGCCTAGATAGGGTGCATCGGTGCCTTGTTCGGCGGGACGCATTGGTGGGTGTGCGCCGACTTTGGTAGATGGTAGTTCCTCTCATGATGGCGTCGCATGGGAACATTGTTTTTCAAAAAGATTCCTTCTCTTGTAACCTCTCGGTATTTGCACGAGAAGGCCACAATTTTTGTATCATGATGAATGATCTTGAGAAAAGGAGGTTATGATGCTCGTCTTATAACACTTTTGACCATTGTATTCAGTTGGGAATACTCTCACTCCTTGTGATTCCTCAAATAAACTTATCTACATGTCTTTATTTGCCCTGGTAAAACTGTTCTTGGTCAGTAACTCATTTCTTTGGTTTGTTTGTAGGTATCAACAAAAAATGTTTCTTGTTCGTTTCAGAAACAACTCCTTGGTTTTCTCACATATTCTCCGATCGACGCTAAAGGAAAGCTGATATGACAACCACAAGGTGGTTGAACGCTTCAGGCCATAGCACAACTTCTGGTCAAACTAAGTATATTTATGTGAGTTGATGTGGATGTGGTACGGAGACTGAGTAACCGGGATGACCAGCCGCCGGTGCATCAAATAAAATACAATTCATGTTCAACTTTCCAAAACTAAATGCTTGAATTTGCGTGCCCGGTAAACACACGAACGTAGTTGAGATTGCGACATGAATATGATATGGAAATGATCGTCAGGTCACGTGAAAAATTCCAGGAGCGTCTGTTGAATTGGTTTACCTCACCACCACATGACGTTGAAATTAACGTTTAATTATCGTGTGGCTAAGGTTATTAGTGACCACTAGAACGGAAGTCTAAAACCATGTGCAGTTTTCCCAAGATGAACTGATGCGTCACAGATGCGTAGTGTACCCTATAAGTAAATTTGTCTACGAAATTCTGGCTACCAAAAATCAGTTACAGTCAAAATGCAAGAGTAAAGATGGCAAAATTTCAGATTTTGTCAAACTACAACTAAAGAGACGTCAAACTTTATGGGTATTTTCCCCTGCTTGAAGAAAATACATAAAGTTTTACTGTCAATTAAAGTCGCCATCCGATCCAGATAACCGGGCTTAGGTTTTCCCCTGATGCTTGAAGACGGGCCCGGATAACGGCCGTGACAGCGCCTCCAAGAAGGGGATGACACCCACAGGTGTCGTCGCTGGAAACATAGTATGCATGGATTTCGCCCTGGCCAGAGTCTGAGCAATCCCAAGCCGCCGCCCGCCGGAGCAGGAGTCAGAGAAGAGGAACTCGGGCATAGGTCAGAACCACGACCACGGGAAGGGGAGCCACGCCCACCATGGAAGAGGCACTGGGCGCCGCTGGACGCACGACCAATGGAGCGGCGGCGGGATAGACGGGGCACTGAGGTGGGCGGCTGGATGGCGGGGGATGTGACGGTGGCCGGAGACTCGAGCTAGACAAGATCTGGAGGGCAACACAGATCCAAGTCACCGGGATGTACCGAAGAAACAATGACGCTGAACTCAAAGCATTTCCATTAGTGCACCGAAGTCGAAGACGTGCTGGGATGGACAACCAACCAAGGCACCAACAGGGTGGGGGTGCAGAGGCATCGAGGCGCCGGCTGCCGTAGGAGTCGGAAGGAGTGCGATTCCCGAAGCTTGCCGGGCCTGGAGCTGCACTAGGCGTCCATGGACGTAGGAGGGAACACGGGTCCATGGCCGCCGGGCTGGACTCGCCCCTGTGGGGATGGTGGGTGGGTGGAAGAGAGAACGCATGCAGCCAAGTCCCGTCCCGCATGTTACACTGTACTTTTCGTGTCAACTAACTTCGGCTAGTGTTTGGTTCGGAGTCATATTTAGGGTTTCATATGGCTTGATTTGGGTGTCTATTGAGGGTTTCATATGGCTCAATTAGGGTGGTGATTAAGGGTTTCATATGGCTCGATTAGTGTGTGGATGTGGGGTTAGATTTAGGTGTCAAAGTTCCTTTAGATTTGGGTGTCAATAGGGGGTTTGATCAGAGTGTGGATATGGATATAGATTTGGGTTTCAGTATAGGGCTCAATTTAGTGTTTGATAGGGCTCAAATTGGTCTTGTGGTCATCAAAATTCTTGAGCTTGTGGTAGGGGCCTGTCGGCAATGATGATGTTCTTGCTGCTGTGGTAGATGCACATATTTTTCATACCGGTTTTAATGCTACTATGTTCAGCTTCATGATATGTCCATGCTAGTTTGTTACATGTGCTTGCGTTTTGATCTTCATGATCAGTCTATGGTAGTTTGTTACATCCATTGATCTTGTTCAGTTTGATTAGCAGGACATGAGCTCCAAGGTCAAGGAGGTCGTTGAGGGCAGCGCCTCGTTGAGGCATCGGGGGAGGCAAAGGAATGTCGACCATTTCCATGAGTCGATAGGTCTAGTTCTGCAAGGTGACTTTAGCACCTAGGTTGGAGCTACTACTGATCCCCGACGGCTTCCGTAAAAACATGGGAACCATGCCATGGAGATCAAACTCAAGAAGAACACTGGCTGCACCCGGAAGGTCAAGCTCCCGGAGATCAATGGGATGCTAGCCATGGATCAGGGGGTGGGCCAGCTATGCCGTTGCTCACTAGCTCTAGATCGGCTACCTCATCACATTCAAGGTGATGACTGAGTACACCTTTAGGTCATCGTCTTCGACATTTCCGATCAGAGGTGGTGGCCAATTGCCCCGAGCATATTAAGCACTTGTCTTGATCCAAGAAGCTTAATGTGTTTTCCTTAGTCTGTCCGCATGTGTAGTTATTATGACTACCTGCATAGGACATTGTCGTCATTATTATGACTATGCGTGTTAATGCGGTGCCTATAATGTAGTGCGAATGCGTGTTCCTATGCTCTCCGTGCATGTGTGTGTGTTGGTAACCTCATCACTCGAACGAGAGGTTATCACACTGCATGTCTTGAACTTAACCAAACAACAACATGTTTCATCTGGGTACCACATGCTTGCGACCAAACGGGGTGTTAGTGGTTCGCCTCTAATGCGGGCTGGAGTTTTGTGGGCAACCATACTAAGCACAAGACATGATTTTGAGCTTGCATTAGCTGAGCCAGGCTGAACCGGGGCACATATGTAAGGACGCCAAAAATGGTGCAGGCAACCAAACATGCCCCTAGAGATGCTACAATTGCCAAACGCTTGAGGCGGTAATACGCTGGTCAATTTTTCTTTTAGCGGGGAACAGCTGGTCAAACTAACTATGTTTATGCCAGTCGCTGATGTGGATGTGATATGGAAACCGAGTAACCGAGATGACCAATCTTCAGTGCATAAAATAAAGTGAAATTCGCGTAGAACTTCCCAAAACCAACCAATTAAATTTGCGAGTCTGGTGCAAAGACCAATCGTCAGTGAACAGAGCTAAGTCCAAGTCATATGCAATATTCCAACAGCATCCATAGACTCGGTATCTGATACATCACATCGTGTGAAATTGGTGTGTTGTTGTTCGTTTGTAGTTGCTGCCGAAGACTTAAACAAAGTTTAAATCATGTGAAGTATATAATTTTCCCAAGGTAAATCAATGTGTCATACATGCATTAGTGTCCCATAGAAGTACACGTTTCTACTAGGAAATACTGGTCACCAAAATTAACAATGGATTCAGAATTCCGTCAAAATGCACCCTAGTGAGATTTTAAACTTTACATATTTTAGATTGCCAACAAACTGAAAATTACGGATATTTCTATAAAGAAACCGAATAATCTAATAAGGCAATATAACCCAACGAAGCAGCATCCACACAATTTTCCAGCTTCACCTCATGGTTTGTTATAGTGACAGGTTCCTGGACGAAGATAATCGCCTGCACATGGATCCAAGTGAAAAGAGTAGTAAGACAACTGGTGACATGTATCTACATTATGTTGATCAACCAACCTTGTGAAAATATTAAAAAGACTAGGTTGATCCTCTCGGTAGTGAGGTAATAGTTTTTTTTATCTCACAGTTGTCTGGAGAAGTTGAACAGAAAAACAAAAAAGACCTTTTTGGAACTTACTTTTGAACTGAAGTAAGTTCAGTATTTTATGTTTTTTTAACTGGAAGGATATATTATATTTTAAGTATGTTCATGGCCAACTTACCGGCAAACTCAGCTCAATTTAAATATGTTTTGTGCACATCCATGAAATGGCTAATTGCTTCTATTTGATATGGTGTCGTCTCAACTGAATTTTGGTCTTGATACGCCTAGAAAGGGCCAGGGTTTACATATAGTACGGTATGGTTTGGCTGGTACAGATTTAAATCTGCGAGGCAGATCAGCTCACGGTTCAAAATCTCAAGTTCTGATACCCTCCTGGATGCTAGTTTAGAGAGTGGCTTTCTCGGCGAAAGGACTTTTCAATTACTCAAAGCATACATAGAGACGATGCCTAGATGATGTAGCTTCACATTACCAAGGTTAATAATATCTACTGAGGTGAGTGGACTGACCCTTGTAACTATGTAGCTAGACAACGAAACATGGTTCGGTAACTCAATATCTACATTACAAAGAGTTGTAGAAAAGTCATGCACTTAAGAGGCTTGCTTACATGGAGGTCGAGCGAGAGCACCGATGAGTTGGACGAGCACTAGCAGAAGCAACACCGCGATAGAACATTGCTTCCTGCTTGTCGACATCTTCAAAATCAGAGCTCACAAGAAGTATATGCTGAGGCACTCAACGAGGGATTCATGGTGTCGGTCTTGGCTTATATAGTAGCATTACATCAACTTTTGCACAGAAGTCCAACTATTATGGATGCCACGCCTCGTGGTCCTTTTGCGGAGGCGCTATCTCCCTACACTGTAACCCCTAAGCACCATCATCCTTCAAAGCATATACATATGGTTCCATCACCGCACGGTGTCGGTGCTGTGGTGTACTCGCCTCTCGTGATGACTCCGGCTACCCAAACAAACACATTCGTCTCTGACTCGGCAATCCATGCCGGCGTCCGGGGGTCACTTCGGAGCACGATTGGACTAGGGTGGATCAGTTTCCACTTTAGCAGGCTATGGCCACAATCTTTGTATGTCGGCAAACAATCTCTTTAAAAGGTGGTTAGGAGCCTGGTCTTGTAATACTTTTGAGCAATATATTCACGTGCAAATACTCTCACTTTAATAACTTGATTGCATGCCTTTATTTACCTCGTAAAAATGTTCTTGGCCATAAAATCATTTCTATGATTTCTCTTTTCTAAAAAAACGTATATATCAAGTGAAACTATTTAGACCATTGGTCCGAACCATGAGCCAATAAAGTATTGTAGAAATAAAATACTTATGGTTCTTGTTTGTTTGGGTCCCTGGATCAAGAAAACCAATTCATTGTTTGTTTCAGAAATAACCCCCGGGCATCCTCATATATTCTATCGTTTCCAAAAAGCTGACCACAAAGACACGGAGCACCCAGAAATGCTCTAATTGTTGAACGCTTTCATTGATGTGGATGTGGTTTGGAGATTGACCAAAGCGAATCAAGTAAAACCCAAATCCTAAGCTTTCCAAAACCAACCGTTGAAATTCATGGGTGTGTGTAGTTGAGCTTGCAACACGAATGATCAAATTGACCAGTCGTCAATAAAGTCAAAGTCATGCGCATTTTTTTCAGAAGCATCCGTTGAATCAGTCTCTTACACACCACACTATGTTGAAATTTATGTGTTATTTGTGGCTGACGTAGAACAAGTCTAAATGATGTGCAGTTTTTCTAAGGTGAATCAGTCATTATGTACACATACCTGTTGTCCCGTACAAACTGATGTAAATGTTTAGAGAAACAAAGCAAGCAGAACTAGTGTGTTGCTGCTGGTCTGTTGCAAGTCGTTGGTTGTGTCGGATATCTTTGTTTCTTCTTGTGCCTCTTCTTTATCTTTCTTGAGTAATTTTAACATGCTCCCTCTTATCTCCTCTTTTCACACGGGAGGTAAGAAGGTAAGAGTTAATCAGATCACTACATAATCAAATCAATGGCTTAGATCTGTTATGTACTCTTACAACTCATGTGAAAAGGGGAGGTAAGAGGGACCATGCTAAGATTTCCCATCTTTTTGACAGTCTAAGTCTCGACTAAGTCTTGATATTGTGCCATTGCAGAGCCAGGTGTAATTGGCATCATGTTGGTATTAATATATTACCCCTTTAGAAAAATCGAGACGGCTACATCGATGTCGGTTCCTAAGATGGGGTGTTTAGGAAAATCACATAAATATTTTCTCCTGGTCGTCTCTTTAACAATTTGTCTCTCCCTCTCCCGATCGCCTCGCTCTAAGTCACTGCTATTTATTATTTAAGCACCTATTTTGCATTTCGCAGGTCTACAAATTTCTTGATCTGTTGAGTTTGGCAACTGCCTTGAATAAAATTTAGTCTAAACCAAGTGCAGTTTTTGGGGAAGCAATTGTTGTATCTCTATATCAGGCTTTCGCCCGACTTTATATATAAATTAAAAACCAGACAGAGTACACGGCCGAACGATACAAGGCACCTAGAAGGCATTTTGGAAGTCACTCGCTTTGAATCATTGATATATTACAAATTCTAGCTATAATTATGGCAAAATGCACCTAGAAGGATACATTACATTTTTTGATGACCCAACATTGATCACTTTTAGCTGCGCATCCTAGTTTTGATCTACTCCCAGCAAACTGGCAACATTGGTACAAGTTTTTCCAACTACATTCTACTTCTTGGGAAACTGAATAACATATATCATAATACGCTAATTAACCCTAAGAAGCAAGTGTGCACACTTTTTTTCGAACTTCAGTTCAGGGTTCATTTACGGCGACAGTTATATGGACGAAGACAGTTGCCTGCAGATAGATCCAAAGAACAGAATAACATAGTGACATATATATTTGCGTATGTCAATCAACCTGCTTTTTTTTAATCTGCACTGATCTCTTCAGTGGTGAGGTAAACTTCACTCCACCTGACATATTAAAATGTTTATACATATAATACATTTAACTATAGGCTATGAAACTGTTACCATATAATAGATTTTGTTTTAAGTTAAAATTTATAAACTGTGACCAAGTTTTTAGAGACTTGGCGAACTTCACAAAATATGACTTATGATAAAATCTGGAATATGCACTATAGTTTGAAATGAACAAGTTAAACTACATGACCCTTTTTGAAAAATGGGCAGATTGTTTTGAGTACACAAAACTACGGTAAAGTTATGCGCTAAGTGGTTTGCTTACAAACTATTGGAGTTAAGTGGGGGTGGGGACACGGTGATGAGTTGGACGAGACCCGAATTGTTTCAATGAATTGCTATTTAGTCAGATTGTAACAATTGGATTCGAAAGGAAAGACAGACTGTGGACGAAGGGGGATGTTCATTAGCAGCAGCTACATAGCGATATAACAAGGCCCGCTGCTTGTGGTTGTCTTCTCAGTCACAAGAACTATATACTGAGGTACTTGACAAAGCATTCAGAGCGTCGATAGATTTTCATGGCCCTGCCTTGTATAGTACCTTCAAAGTCAACATTTAAAACAATTGTATTACTTTTATGGATGATTTAGTGACGTGATCCTCTGCGGAGGCTCTTGCGTTGTCGACAATCCAAGCCAATTCTTGGCTAGTAAATAGTTTCAGAAAAAGTATATCAAGCCAAAATATTTGGACCACGGGCCAAAACCGTTTATTTGTTTCTAGTTTCTAGGTATTAAAAAAAGTCATGTATTATATCCACTATACCGCTTGGGACCAGGGCGCCTTCTCTCTAACCTCTTATTGCCCCGGGCGCTATGCTCTGACTATCTCGCTTGCCTTGACATCCCCCGATGTCTCCTTCTCGATCTCCAACATCTATGCTCCGTCTAATCACACTTTTACGCAAGATTTCATTGATGAGATGGTGGCACTCTCCGATACGATATCGGGTTCCTGGCTTGTGCTAGGGGATTTTAATCTTATCCGCTACCCCGAGGAAAAGCAGAACAATAACTTTTGTGCTGGCCTTGCTATGCGTTTCAACGCCATGATCGATGCTTTATCCTCGCTCGAGTTGCCTCTGTCTGATCGCATGTTCACTTGGACGAACCGTCGACCCCCCCCCCCCCCCCAAACCCTGGCGCGCCTTGATCGGGCTTTCTCCAACGCTGATCGGGACACATCCCTCCCTAACTCCACCCTTGCATCACGCCCCCGGGTGACATTCGATCACTTTCCGCTCCTCGTCACCACATCCACCCATATCCCCTCCTCTTGACAGTTCTGCTTTGAGAGCAAGTGGCTTCTGGACCTCTGTTCATTCTCACCACCTCCCCCTCTTGGGCTCTCCCACACAGACACTCGGCCGGTGATAAAGAAATTGCTGCTAGGGTCAAATCCTTCCGTCGTGCTGTCAAGGTTTGGAGAGATAATCATAGGTTTGCCCCTCATCATGATAACAACTGTAAAAAAATTATTGACTTGTTTGATTTTTTTAGGAGTACAGTGTGCTTCAATGAAGAGGCAACCTTGTGCCGCGACTCTCAGGCCTACTCCTTTCACCGACAAGCGACGTTTTGGCGGCTGCGTGGGAAATTATGTCGAGTGGTGGAGAGGGGGGAGTGTGAAAATACCCGTTTCTTCCACGCCTAGGCATCCCAACGCTTTTGATCCAACATGATTAAGGCATTGAATGTTGGCGGCATGGTGGTCTTCCCACTATTTTGGTAATGTGGTAGATGCACATGTCTTTCATGTCAGTTTCAATGCTACTCTGTTCAACTTCGTGATCAGTCCACGCTAGTTTGTTACATTCGATTGTGTGTTGATCGTCATAATCAATACATGATATCTTGTTACATCAACTGATTCGGTTCAGTTTGATTAACAGGACAAGAGTTCCAAAGGCAAGGAGGTTGTTGAGGGAAGCGCCTCATAGAGGCGTCGAGGGAGGCCGATGAACGTCGGCCATTTCCATGAATTGTTATAGGTCCAACCCACTTTTGCAAGGTCATTTTAGCACCTGGGTTGCCAATCCCCGACGACTTCCGTAAACACATAGGATCATCACATGGGAGGTCAAACTCAAGAAGAATACCTCCTACACCTACACTAGTAGAAAAGGGGGCAATGGCCCAGGCCAGTTCAACCCATTAGTCCCGGTTCAATCCAGAACCGGGACCAATGGAGCTATTTGCCCCGGTTCGTGAGCCCAGGGGGCCGGCCGGGCCACGTGGGCCATTGGTCCCGGTTTGTCCGGACCTTTTGGTCCCGGTTGGTGGGATGAACCGGGACCAATGGGCCTGGCTCCTGGCTCATCACTATTGGTCCCGGTTGGTGGCATGAATCGGGACCAAAGGCTTCCCTTTAGTCCCGGTTCATGCCACCAACCGGGGCTAATTGTGCTGACGATATATATCCCCACGCGCAAGAGCAGAGCACACTGCTATGTTTTTTACGGCCGAGGGGAGAGGGCTTGGTGGTGCTCTAGCTCACCTCCTATGCACACAAGGTGTTCGATGGAATGCCCGAGCCACACTACTTAAGGTTTCTCCTCTCCAAGCTCAACCGCCAAGCTCCATTTTCCTCAATATTTATCTAGGTTTAGCGGTCCGTCACGCCCCGTCCCCGTCTTCATCGCCGTCGATCACCCGCGCCGATCTCATCGCCGGCACCACCGTGGTGAGCCTCTTGTTGTTATCTTCTTTCCGACAGGAAAAATATTCTTACTTGTATGTTTAGATAGATACTTGTATTATTTTCTTACTTCTATTATTGCATCTTATATAGTGCGATGGTTTTGGTATCCGCCCCCGTCGGCCCTCGTCCTGTCTATGATTCGGATGTGGTATATATTATCTTTTCATAACTATTGGTTCATTTATTGTTTGTGAAAATTATGCCGACCAACGTGACATAGATTTTATTTATCTAGGAGGTTAGTGAACCGGAAATTCCAACCGACCCAATTGTCGAGAGGTTAAATTTAGTTGAAGAACAAAAAAATTTCTTGAAGGAAAAAATAAAAAAACTTGAGGAGGAGAAGATGATATTGGAGTTGCATGTTGCGGATGTCGTCGATGATCACAAGATCAAGATGGATGCAATGCGCTTGAAGATTAGAAAGATTAGAAAATATGTCATTCATAACGAGGCTTGGTATCATTATGCCGTTGGATCAGTTGTTACCTTGGTTGCGATTATGATCGCATTTGTTTTCGCATTGAAATGTTTTACATAGTTTCAATGTATGGTTTAATTAATTTAGATGCTCTGCAGAGCTTTATGTTGTTAGATGAGAACTATGTATGTACTTTGGTTTTTATGTGATGATGAACTTCTATTAATTTGGTCACTTAATTATCTATTCATGATGTTCTGTAATGATTTTTGACACACTTAATTATATATAATGCACGCAGATGAACCGGCAATGGATGTACGGTGACAGACACTCCTCTGAGTACACTAAGGGCGTGCATGATTTTCTCGAAGTGGCTGAGGCAAACAAGCAGAATGGTTTTATGTGTTGTCCATGCCCTATATGTGGGAATATGAAGTCTTACTCTGACCGGAAAATCCTTCACACCCACCTACTTTACAAGGGTTTCATGCCACACTATAATGTTTGGACAAGGCACGGAGAAATAGGGGTTATGATGGAAGACGACGAAGAAGAAGAGTACGATGTGGCACAGGTTATCTATGTGAAGGACATGTCTACCAGACCGAGGAAAAGAAAAGATAAGGAAGCGAATACATCATACGATGAGCCAAAGCGCCACATAGTTCTTTCAGGAAAAAGGGACATCCTGGGAGTGGAGGGCAAGACAGACATGTCTGAAGAGTATGAAAAGTTTCATGAAATTCCCCCCTTCAAAGTCAAGGCTGACCCAAGCATCCTGATAAACGATGAAAATTATCCATGGTTACGGCGCAATAAGAAAACGACACAAGCGAAGAGAAAGTGAAGAATCTCCCGCAACTATTATGATGATACCATGCCAACTTTGTAACAGACGAGTATGATACCATTGTCCGTTTTGTACATGCACATGCTATGCCAACTTTTTCAGAGTTCATTTGAAAACTATGAATTTGAAAACCTCGCCAACTGAAGGGCGCTCACACCAGTTTATAAGCCCGTCCCTCTACGCCTTGTTGAGCTCACAAACTTGTGATTCACACAAATTTCAAAGAATTCAAATTTTATAAAACTAATGGCACAAATAGAAAAATTATAATTGTTCTAAAACAAATGGCACTAACAGAAAGTTTATAATTTTGCTGACCTAAAAGCAAAAAGAATTAAAAAATAAAGCAAAAAACCAAAATAAAATAAATAATGCAGAAAACAAAACAAAAAAACTTGAAAAAAAATAGCAACAATAAGCATTTTGTTGTAAGTAGAAACAAAATAAAATAAATAAAGCAAAAAAGAAAACAAAAAAAATAATTTCAAATTATAAAACTAATGGAACAAACAGAAAGTTTATAATTTTTCTAAAACTAAAAGAAAAAAGAAATAAAAAATAAAGCAAAAAAAGTGCCACCTACTGGGCCCCCGCGGCCTGAATACGACTAGAAACCCTATGGGGCCAGGATTCAGGCCCGCGGAAGGCCCAGTAGGCCCACAGGCACAGATTGCAGACTTAGGCCCGAAAGCCTGCTTTAGAGAGGAGCTCGAGAGGGAAGCTGCACCGCACCTTATAAACAGGTGCGGCTCCCTCTCAACTAGCGAGGTGGGACTAAACTTTGGGCGCGGGGCAGCACATTCCTTTGGTCCCGGTTGGTGGCACCAACCGGGGCTAAAGATGTGCATTAGTCCCGGTTGGTGCTACGACCCGGGACTAATGCACTTTTAGTCGGTTCGTGCCACCAACCGGCACCAAAGGCCGCCCCTTCCCGCCCTTTGGGCTGTTGAAAAGAGGCCTTTGGTTCCGGTTGGTGGCACCAACCGGGACTAAATGGTGCATTAGTCCCGGGTGGTGCCACGAACCGGGACCAATGCTCTTGCTATATATACAACACTTAGGAAAATTTGTCGAACACATCGCTGTTTCGCCCGCCCGGACGACGCTGAGCTCATCGACGCCGCCAGGCTGCCCAGATCGACGCCGTCCACTGCCCCGCCGCCGCCGCCCAGACGCCGTCCGCGCGCCCCGTCGTCGCCCTGCCGCCCAGGCGCTGCCCGACGCCGCCGCCGCCCCGCCGACACCGTCCTCGTCGCCCGCGCCGTCGTCGCCGTCGCTGTCGCCGAAGCGCGCCCGGTCGCGCTTCGCCCACGACCAGCCCCCACCGTCGTCGTTGCCGCCGCACGCCTGCCCGCCGTGGTCGCCGCCGAGGCCCTCGCCGCCGCCGTCGCCCTCGCCCGGCCGCCCCGTTAGAGCGCCGCCACGAGGCTCATGTTCATCGATGCTTGCATTTTTTGTGCATTGCATTTCTTTATATATATTTTTTGTTCATTGCATTTTTTCAGATATATAATGTATGTATAATGCTCTGTATATGATGTATACTGTATGTTTTTTAGTTTAATTATATATATATATATATATATATATATAATGTATGTGTATGTATGTGGCTATATGTTTTTGTTCATATGTTTCAATATGCTTTTTTTATTTTTATTAGTTTATTTTTTTGTTCATATGTGATGTATATGTGTATGTGGCTATATGTGGTTCATAGAAAGTTTTTTGTTCATATATAGATAGTTACAATTTTAGAAAAGTTTTATATATGCAAAAGTTACAATTTTAGAAAAAGAAGGATAGGAAAGAAGAAAATGTAAGAAGAGGAAAGAAAGAAGAAGAGGAGAGGAAAAGAAGAGGATAAATAAGTAAGAAGAAGAAAAAAGAAGAAAAGGAGAGGAGAAGAAGAAAGGAATAGTGGAGAAGAAGAGAAAATAGAATATTCTATTTTCTCTTCTTCTCCACTATTCCTTTCTTCTTCTCCTCTTTTTTTTCTACTTTTTTTTCTTCGATCTTCTCCTCTAGCTATTCCTTTCTTCTTCTCCTCTTTCTTCTTCTTCTTAATTTTTATCGGGAACGAGGGTGTCGAGGATCGCCGAGGGGTCGAGGGTCGGGAACTAGGGTAGAGGGTCGAGGGTCGTTAAGGGGTCAAGGGTCGAGGGTTTCAGGGTCGAGGGTTCCAGGGTCGTCGAGGGTTCGAGGGGTCGAGAGAGGTTTCGTAGTGTCAAAGTATTGAAGAAATCCATGGCTTCATCATTAGCCGGAAGTAACCAGGGCATGATGGTACGAAGTCCTCCAAAGTTATTCTGGAATGGAGTCCCGGATAGGATAATTTTCCTTTTTGTATGCAATTTCAGGAAAGGCCTTCCAATTAAAGATATTCGGAAGGCTCTTGCTGAACTTTGTACCAAAAAGCGAATTATCCTATCTGGGACTCCGTTCCAAAATAACTTTGGAGAGCTTCGTACCATCATGCACCTGTTACTTTCGCCTAATGATGAAGACATGGTTTTGTTGAATCCTTTGACACTAGGCAACCTCCCGACCGCTCGGCGATCCTCGACCCCTTGACCCTCGACCGCTCGGCGATCCTCGACCCCTCGACGATCCTCGACCCCTTGATAAAAAAAATAAGAGGAAGAAAAAAAAAGAGGAGAAGAAAGAATAGAGGATTTCTTCTCCTCTATTCTTTCTTCTCCTCTTTTTTTTCTTCTTCTTCTTCCTCTTTTTTTTATCAGGAACAAGGGTCGTCGAGGGTCGCCGAGCGGTAGAGGAAACCCTAATTAAATAGCAAGTATCGTCGGTGTCGGACACTACATCCACGTCCCACAAGTGACGCGGGCGTCGATGCCCACGTCACTTGTGGGACATAGATGTAGTGTCGTCGTTGTTGTTGTCGATATACCCCCTCCCGATAGCTTCAACACGTGCGGGGGGGGGGGGGTGATATTACCCCCTCCTTGAAGCGTTCTCGAGGCCACCCCCTAACCCTTGAAGCGTTGTTGAGGCCACCCAAAACCCTAGAGAAGCAGCGTCGAGGCCACTAATTAATATGATTCCTTATTGTGATTAGCTAGCTAGTTCTATGTTTGCCACTAATATATCCATATCTGTCATGTTTGAATAATAATTTGCCATGTTGTAAATATTTGTAGAAACTATGGACACCCCGCCCCGAGACGAAGCAGCAGAAGTGTTGTTGAGGCACATAATCGCAGAAGGAAGTGATGCCCTCAGCTCGTTGATGTATCTCAACGACACCGATGGTCTGGAAGGAGAGGGGGAAGAAGCAGCTGGCTATGCTTATGATGGCTCCGATGACCCAATGCCGGTGGAAGAAGGAGAGGGTGAAGAAGTAGACCATGAGGACTGCTCCGGTGATCACCGAACTGAGTTCGGCCAGGTATATATATTAGTTAAGCCTGTGCTGACTAGCTAATTGATGCATTCATGGTTTTGGTATGTACACATATTAATTAACTCGCCTTTTGTTTCGTTTTCTAGCCCTCCGGATCGAGCACAACTTCGGTAAAGAGACGAGGCCCGAAGAAAAAGTTGAGCTCAGATGAAAGGTTTGAGATCATAGAAATCGCGCACGACGGCCAACCGATTGAACCCATCCGGACAAAGAAGGCATACATTTGCTCGGTCAAGGGTTCTAGTTAGGGACAAGATCCCGATCAGCATCCAGCAATGGTATAAGCCTAAGAACGAAGAGCCTGAGGTGTCTTATGTCAATGATCTGCAGAAAAATGATCTTTGGACTGAGCTGAAGTCAAATTTCACCCTACCGCCAGAGGATGATCCGGAGAAGCCAGTTATAGAGCCATTAATCAAGTCTTTTGCTCTTAAGAAGATGGCAGAGCTATTCAGGGCATTGGAAGAAAGACCTGAATAAGTTTGTCGATAAAAAGAGACACCAGAATTCAAGGGCAAATATGAGAAGATCAGAGATGGTAGCCCGCATTTGTGGCCCACAGGACATCGGAAAAGAGTAAAAAGATGTCGGCGATAAACAAGCAAAATGCTGCGAAGAAGAAGCTTCACCATTGCACGGGTCGTGGCTACCTCATAGCCCGCCTAAGTGGGCCAAGGCTGAGAATGATCTGCTTGATAAAGGGATCGAACCAGAGACAATGAGGTGGCTGACCGTTGCATTTCTTGGTTCTTCGGGCTGTGGAACCTTGGACCCTGTATCGTGGAAGTGCATTTGGACGGACGAGCAATTGGACATACCAGTCAAGAGGCTAAAGCAATATATCGAAGCAGCGCAACAAGGGAAGTTCGTTCTGCATGGGAGAAGGACGAGCTCACAATGGCCCTCGGGAATCTCGAGCACTCGGACGGACACGAGGCACGCCAGGCTCCGTTTCGTGGAAGGCTGGATTTCCGGACGCAGGGGGTTACAAAACCCATGAGAGGAGGAAGAAACTGGAGCAGAGCCAAATGCAGGCGCTGCACGAAAGGGTAATGGGGCTAGAGGAACGAGAAGCAGCAGATCGCAGCAAACGACCTGCCGAAGCTTCCCCTGAAGCTACCCCGCCATCTCAGCGGAGAAGCAGCGTGGCTTCCATCGAGCTGCTTCAGCCGGAGCATGCCTTGACGGCTCCTGCCAGCTATCCCGTGGATGCTATCACGGAGTCTCAAAATTGCCACCTTATGGCGGAATGGAGCAATTTGAAGGTCAAGGCGGCTGTTGGCTCTGTTTATCCTACTAAACCCGACTCAACTTTTCACTGCCGGCCGATTCCAGAAGGATATGCTAAGATGATGGTGGATGAAATAACGGAGGGATTTGAGGACCTCCGGCTTGACCACCCTACCGGTGAAGGGGAGTATCGGCTGGGTTCTGCTCTGAAGACTCCATGCCTATGGCGGAAGGATCTCATCAACCTTCCGAACTGGACGCCTCCGCCTCCTCCACCGCCTCCTCCTCCGGCGAGTGACGATCAGGGCAATCGGTCGGCTCCTTCTCCGGCGCGTGGCGGCACTCCGCCTCCTTCTTCGCCTGCACCGGCGCGCCCGAGCAGCCAGCCTCCTCCTTCTCCGTCTCGTCAGCAAGGGCGGAAGAGACCCGCCGCCGCTCCGGCTGCTCCGGCGCGTCGTAGTCCTTCTCCTCCGCCTCGTAAGGAAGGAAAGAAGACATCCGCTCCGTCTGCTCTGCCGGCGTCTAGCAGTACATCCAAAGGCGGGAGGAGATACAGATTCAGTCCTTCTCTGAAGAATCCAGAGAAGTTACCGTACGAGAGGACCGACGAGGAAAACACGAAGATCGTGTAGACCGAAGTTCATGACTGGTTTGAAGGGTTGAAAGCAAAGAGACATCCACCTCCGGAGGAGAAGGTAGATCCGGTGAAAGCGAAGCGCACTCTGGCTGCCCTGACAAAACCACCCAAGTCTCCGCCGAAAGGCAACTATGAGCGCATTATTGGAAAGGCATTTGCCGAAGCGGAGAAGTCGGGAAGTACTAAAAGTGATCAAAGAATGAAAGAACGACGAGCTGGAAAACAAATTGCCCAGCTCGGCGAACAAGCGAAGCAATCATGCCCCCCGCTCAAGGTGCCTGCTAGCGACATCGTCGATCCAAGGATGGTGCCCGGTTATGGCAATCCTGAAGATTACCTGCCCGACGATGTACATTATGATTTCTTGGAGGTGCAGATACAAAGATACGAGTACGGGAAGCCTCTCGTCAAAGATGAAAGCTCTCTATCAACGATGATGCGAAGATTGCATGATTGGTACATGAAAACCTGCAGAGAGTCTGAGGGGAGGAGTACTTTGTATGCGAGAGTTAAAAAGGAGCATGACCTCGTTGGAATTGAACTGTTGCCTATTCCATTTGAGGAGTTCTATCAGTTTTTCAATCAATTGGCCCTCGATAAAGCAACGGTCACCTGCTACTGTCTGTAAGTAGTACTACTTCTGTCATTAAGTCTCTATATAACTCAGCTCTTTCATTGCATGTATTTATAATTATCCTCACTATATTATGCAGATTGAAGATCGACGAATTGAAGAAAATACAAGTGGGTTCCATTGGGTTCATTAACACATATCTCATAGATGCAACTGAGGTTGAATTTCATGCCGAAAATACCGAGGCCAACTTGCTACAATCGTTGGTAATAAATGAACACAAGGATATAATACTCTTTCCTTACAACTTCAAGTGAGTGTTACTGTCTTGTGGCATATTCGGTTTCCCTTATTAGTCCAGGTTATAGTAATGTAATATTGATGAGTTATGCATGCGTGCGTATGTACCATTATATTCTCCTAGAGATTAAGCTTGAGCAGGGAGTAGTAACTGTCTTAGAGTCGAGACGAAAAGATCCCAAGGAGTATGGGGACATAACTGAAATGCTCGAGAAGTAAGTTAAATCGATCATTATCCACCATATCAGCAACTTTGTTCATTTCTGATATCAAGTAATTGTTTTCTTTGTATGGTAGGGTTTGGAGAAAATTCACCAAAAAAGCTCCGGGACTGCCGAAGAAGCTGCAATTTAGACACCCGGAAGTAAGTACTATAGTAGCATATTCCTCCTAGTGATTCAAGCGCTAGTTTCATCAATACCATTTAACATGCTTGCTAATTATCAGTTTGATTGACCTCTATTTCTTGTAAAGTGGTTGTGGCAGGAACAAGGGAATGATTTCTGTGGATACTACATTTGCGAGTCCATCCGCCACACGACCTGTGAGCGGGCTACTCGACAAACAATATGAAGTGCGTAAATAACAATATTCACAATTTTATTTTATTACCATCATTTGTGTTGAGTTTCATTCATTCATATATATATATATATATATATACATATATATATATATATATATATGTATATATATATATATATATATATTGACCCCCTTCTTAAAATTAGATGTTTCGGATGCGGGATGAACTACTAGCACCAGATCGCATGCGAGCAATTCAAGAGGAATTGGCGGCATTCTTTCTTGACCACTTGATCGCTGTAGACGGAGAATACTATGTGGACCACGCGCGTCCGTATGTTAGGAGATTATTTTTGTAAAAGATAATTATTGTATATATGTAGCCGGTAGTGTTGGATAGATATACGAGAACTTGTTGTTCGACCAATCTCTCGGAGAAGGAGAGGTGGTCGATATCACTTCCCTCTGTATGCATATATGTTCATGACAATCTTCTGTTTCCTTCTTTTGCTTACTAGCTAGCTAGCGTGTCTAGCTAGTCATCTCTATACGTATGTATAGTAATGAAGGCGTCGACCAAACACGGACAAAAGAGAGGACACTTCTCTCTATTAATTAGCTAGGTAACACAATATATGAAACACCTAAATTAACCCCCCCCCCTTCAAAAAAAAAACAAAAACCCCAGCCACAGAAATGCTGACGCGTGGATGACTATTGGTCCCGGTTGGTGCTACCAACCGGGACCAAAAGCCCTCCTGCCTGGGCTCAGCGCAGAGGCCACGTGGAGGCCCATCAGTCCCGGTTCTGGATTGAACCGGGACTAAAGGGCCAGGGTATTAGTACCGACCCTTTAGTCCCGGTTCATGAACCGGGGCTAAAGACCCTCACCAACCGGGTCAATAGGCCCCTTTTCTACTTGTGCTAGATGGTCAAGCTGCGAGAGATCAATGGGAGGCTAGCCATGGATCATGGGCGGGCCAGCTTCGCCATTGCTCACCAGCTCCAGATCAGCTACTTCATCACCTTAAAGGTGATAACATTGTCTTCGACCTTTCTAGCTCAAAGATGATGGCCAAGTGCCACAAACACGAAGAAGCACTTGCCTTGATCCAAAAATTTATTATATTTTTGTTAATCTGTAGGTCTGTGTGGTTATTATGACTACCAGCTTATGACTTTGTCGTCATTATTATGACCATGCATGCTTGTTAATGTACTACCTATCACATAGTGTGAATGCTTGTTCAAGTTGCTATTGTCTGCCTATGAGTGTGCATGCTCATAACCTCACAACTCTAATAAGAGGTTATCATTGCATGTCTTGAATGTAACCAAACAACATCACGTTGAATATGGGTATCACATGCTTGCAACCAAAAGACGTGCTAGTGGTTTGCCTCCAATGTAGGCTACACTATATAATAGATTTACAATCTCGAAATATATTTTCCACGTATATATTAATTCTTGGTATTACCCAGTAAACTCTGAAACCCTTCTGGTAACCCGACTATTTCATAAATATTTCCTCATTATTCTTGCTCCACCTACACTCAGTAGATTGTGATTCCCTTAAGCTTGTGACCCTGTAGGTTCGGTGAAACATACACATGAACAAAATCCCTTTCATTCAATGAGCGATAGCGGAATCGTGGACATCCATATCGATCCCTATGAGTATACGAATGACATTCGAGTGAACCTTTGGTTATCATGTGCTCTTCCCTTTGCTTCACGATGCTTTACAAAACCCGAGGTGAGATGTATCGGTATCCTCTCAAGTCATCCCCATGCTCACTGTACCGTCTCCTAGTTACCGGTTTTGTTCTTCTTTCTCGTTGACATGTTCTGGCATCCCCGTGACCTAGTCACCTGTGTCTGGCCAGACGATGGTGGATGCCATCACACCGAGAGGGCCCTAAGAATATCTCTCCATCGTCGGAGGAGCAAAACCCACTTTCGAGCAATCTATTCACTTGTCAGACTTTTCGATAAACCTGTAAGTCGTCGTTATGATCATCGTGTTACATATGTCGTATGAGCAACCCCAAAGTCCATCGTATGGTAAGAAGTGACTACGATACTCTCATGGTATAAGGAACTAAATAATATGTTAACTCTCCGTGTTATAATGATTGACTTGTGACGATTGCATCTCAAAGTATAACACACAAATTTGGTTCAATTCAATATGATCCTTCTCCAACGTCTTATTCTCAAAGTTGTTTTAGAACAATCATTACACTTAACAATATCCTACGATCCGGAAAACATGATCACTAACAACACTTGTGCAAGACTTAGAGGTGATACTAGGAATCAGGTTTTTCCGTTTATCTCATTCCACATGTGCATATGAGTTTTCCACTGAATCACATATTCTAGGATCATAGCAGTTATAGCATGGAATATAACCTCTTAATTATAAATTTGGAAATAAATAACACAATATTATTGTCTCTAGGACATATTTCCAACATACTACCACCAAAATGGTTGATTTTCTAGCAGTACATATTTTTCAACTTTATTTACTTCATCTAAAACTAGATATCAATAGAAGGTAGTAATCGCAATATCATTCTAGATGGAGAAATCACATATTTTGAGGACTTCACTTCATTTGTGTATACAATTGTTTGGATGTAAAAAGTCACATGCACATGAAACAAAGTAAGCCAATCACATTTCAATCCAGAAAAAGAGGTAACTCCAACTACGTTGATCTCATCAACTGTGAGGTCACAACAATAATCCCACCAATCCAAATTAATTGGCGATGCCTTAGTACAACTTTCGTAACGTTTTAACTTGATCTTTCTCGACAAATTAAAGCCCTGACCGATTTAATAGTTTAGGCTAGTTAATGCAGTCTGTCCTGGGAAGAAAAATGCATTTAAAGGTTGAATTAATCAATGGACAAAGCAAAGCTTATCCATTTATGTTAGATTGACAATTGTTTGGATAGGTTATGTTACATGACCTATTTTGGAGCTTACATAAATTCAGTTAAACTATATTCAGTTGTGAGTATGTTTACGGCCGGCTTTTGGACAAACATGCATGATCCATTAGGAGCCTTCAGTTTGGATACACCCACTGCACATTGTCTAAATGTGAAATTCCTCCTAATTAATATATGCTCCCATTTCAATTTTGTTTTGGCCTTGAACATGCTTGGATACAATATTTTGCCAGTCTGAAAGTCAATTATTTACAAGGTATCCTTGAAAGTACATAATTCTTGTAAACCAAATTCATAGCTGCCCAAATCTAGTTAAAAAAGAAAGAAATAAAAGAACTAGCAACACTACATAAGATTTGTAAACCTTCTCTACAGGCTCGATGGGTTTACAAATGTTCACAAATTGATAGATGAGGCCAGCTGGTGGGGTCCACTTAGTAGTAGCGTGGGTGTCCGAGGCTGCGCTACAACTATTGTGCATAGTAGTAGCACGGGTCCCGTGCCCCACGCTACTACTAAGTTCCACTTAGTACCAGACCAACTGCCCGTTTCCCATACCACCTCTCTCGCAGCACACCCATTCAACCCTCTTGCCGCCGCCCTGGACCTGCCCGCCGATCTACTCGCATTGCTGCCGCCCCGCGTCCCCGATCTCCCTTCTGAGGTAACTCTCCTCCCTCTTCCTCCACTCTTCGTGGAGGCCCAGGTCCGGCTAGCAGAATGGCGGCGCCGAGGCGTGGGGGTATAAACCCTACCCATCACTGAGTGGTTGGCCTATTTCCCCCTTCTTGGGCAATAAAAACCCTAGCTAGTTCCCCTCCAATTCAAGGCTAGTTCATGAAATCTCTGAATCTTCAGTGTTCTTGATCTCTGATCTGTGATACGACCGACCTGAAATGTAGTGCTTCACTTTCACTATGCATCAGAGGGCGTGATGTGTGGAACTCTACAGCGGTGTGTGTTTAGCTTGGCTTGGCTTCGGTGCCATGTTAGTATTTTGTTAGTTTTAATCTTGATTTTATCCCGGTTTTTTTAAATTAATTTGGCTACATTTTCCTTAATCAAAGAGATGAGGCAAAAAATTGTCTTCATTTCAGAAACTATGCACAACCTAGGGCATTCAAATTGAATGTCCTGAGTTGTATTTCAATAGATCTAATTAGGGACGATGTTGATAGGAAGCCTAGTTAATTAGAAAAGATACAGTACTTTGGTATAGATAGCGCTCTTGTCGTGAAACCCGACATAGGGTATTGTTTTTGGCCCACAAATGTTTATTATATATTCATTGAATATAAATTTGGGGCATATAATTGGGGTACAACATTGATTCTAAATTTATTAGCAATATACTAAATATAAACACACAGAAACATGAATGCTCTCTTTGGTTGGGAAGATTTCTGAAACATACGGCCGCATATGGCATGGCATGAGTCGTATAGGAATAAAATACGTAGTAATGTGCATTACAGTAGATTGTTTGGTTGCACAACATGAAAAACACATGATTTTTTAGAAGGACTGATGTATGTCATGTTTATCATAGAAACAAAGTAAAATTTCGGAGATTGAACTAAAAAAAGATTAGTTTTAGATAATTCATATGGTTAATTCTTGCAATCCAAACTTGAAAAGTTGAGTCTCTTGCATTGAGTGTGGCACAATGTTGTACTGCTGTTATAATGATATCAATGCAAATGTTGTACTTCTGTGTTATCCCCTCGAGCGGGGGTTTTGCAGGGTACTTATGGGTTCCTATGTTTTGCTGGAATGTTGATTAATTTTCTTCCGACAAATTTCGGGAGCTTGATTTGTCCTATTTTTTAAAAAAATTCGATGAATTTTTGAAAAATAAATGAACTTCTTTTCAAATTCGATGAATTATTTCAAGTTCAATGTATTTTTTAAATCGGTGAACATTTTCCCACTTCATTTAACTTTTTTTCAATTTGTGAACATTTATGAAATAAGTGACCTTCTTTGAAATCTATGTTGGAAAAGTCAACGGTCAGATAGTTGACCGATAAACAGCTGACGTGGCGACGTGTGACCGAGCGAAGGAAGCTGGATTGCGATTGGGCGAAGCAACGAACGAGCGAACGCGTTTGTTGTTCCGGCCCAAGAGGGGTTCTGCGTGAGCGCCTCCGGTTACTTGCCAGTTTTTATTGTATTTGTTTTTATGTTCCTTTTCCTTGAAGAAACATACATTTTTTAAAATGCAATCATTTTTCCAGATTTGCGGTCATTTTTGTTATAAATTTAAACTTTTTTAAAAAAAAGAGAACATTTTACCATTGCTAACAATTTTTTGGAAATGTGAACACTTTTTCAAATTTGGAAACATTTTTAACGTAATATTTGTTTCAAATTAGCAAACAGTTTTAAAACACAATCATTATTTCCAATTTTGGAACATTTATTGAAAATGCAAACATGTTCTCAAATTTGCATTATTTTCAAAAGGAAAAACATTTAAAATTTGTGAATATTTATCTAAATTTACAAAGAATTTATGAATATGTTCACATTTCTGAAAAAAACTGAACAATTCTTAAATTTTGATTTAAATAACAAATAAACATGTAAAGAAAATAGAATAGTCAGTAAAATTATAGAAGGTTCCCAAAACCGGGTTGTAATACATTGCTTTGTAAAAAGGACCAGCCTTTTGACATCGCACTGTCTAGTCATCTGTGTGGAAGAACTCCGAAATCACTAATTAGGGGTTACCCCTCGCAAAGGTCACTCCTAGGGGCTTGTGGATGTGACGACATACTAGGCTATCAGAGAGAGATTTGGGTTCAATGGCGGTTGTTGCCAGTGATGAGAGTTGTCCTAGGCATCCTTCCTCTCCTTGGAGGCATTGGCGAAGAGTACTTCCCTCATCACTGGTCGTGCTTGGTCGGAGCCAAAGCAGTGGTGCTGGCTTTTGGTATGACCGGATTTTTACACGAGGTTTGGTGGGGTGATCTTAAGCAGGGCTGGGTGGAAGCTTTGTGGCCAACAGGGGTTGGTGTCAGCGATGGCGGTTCCTCTGAGCAATTTTCCATGAAGACATCATGCAAAATCACTATGGGGTAGAGGTTCTGTTAGGGGGTGGTAGTCTGTTTGGCAGCATGTGGGGTGGTGGTCTTTTTTCCTTGGCCATGATTTTCGGCCTAGTTTTAATTATAAACAAGACCACTATGTATTTTTTTCTTTTGCCTTTTTCTTTCTTCATGAAATCTCTAGAGCTCCTGCCTTGCATTGTAAATAAATTATCTAAAAAATTGCGCATTTGAGAAAATCACTCGTCTAGAATCATTGTGATTATATTGAAATATTCAAAATTTTAGCTACAGTTATGTCAAAATGCATGTAGAAGGCGACATTAAACTTTTTGATGAGCCAACAATATGATTGCATAATCTTGGTGATCTTGAAGTTACTTCCAGAGAGCTGGCCAAACCTTCATTCCCAGTGGTACACTTTTTCCAACTTCGCTCATTTCTTGGGAAATCGAACAATCTATATGATGATTATGTACCTAACCTAACAAATCAAGCATGCACGCGTTTTCCATACTTCAATTCACGGTTTATTTACAGCGACAATTTTCCCGACGAAGATAGTTGCCTGCACATAGATTGGAAAGAACAGCTTAAGACAATGACATATATGTGTACTTCACCAGTTATCAACGTTGATCTCTTCAGCGGTGAGGTAAACTATACTCCACCTAACAAAAGATTTCAAAATCTCAACATATATAATGCATTACACCATGCCAAATATAGTGCATATAGATTGTGTTATTAGTCAAACTTTCTAAAGTTTGGGCAAGTTGGCTTGACCAAACTTTACAAAGTTTGAGAAATTCTATATGCACCGTGTATTGAAATGAATGGGTACTATTTAAATTTACTAAAAGAGTTTCTACCTAAAATGACAGATTTATAAATATGAATAGAAAACTTACTACCAATACCCAAAACTTATTCATTTGTATTATTGGATCAGACAACTGTTTGGATAGGCTATGACACAGGTACCTTTTTTTTGATCTTTCGTAAAAACTCAAGTTCCAAAGGAAAGCTTCTACCTCATATTTTCATTTATCCCCACAAAAAAGATAAAATATTCGATATTAAGTAGGTTTACGGCTGGCTTTTCAGCAAACTCGGCATAGTTCAAATATGTTCCTTGGGCACCATTGAAATGCCTAATGCCATATGTCTGATATGGTCCCATTTTAGTTAAATTTTGATCTTGAGTACGCCTATATAGCCCTAGAGTTGACTTGCACTCGGTCTAAACTTAGTTTTAACATATCATTGTAATTTCATAATTACCCAATTGTAATTCCACAAATAACCTACAAATTATTCACGTCTACTACAATATGATCTAATCAGTACAGATCTACAACTTCTAGACAGATCAGCTCACAGTTCATAATGGCAAGCTTTGTATCCTCCTGAATGCAAGCTTGAGGATTAGTTATTTGGGTAAATATAAATGGAGTATTATTGACTCAAAGTGTCACATTTACACAACATTTTTTTTGCATGTACACAACATATATAACCATTAGCTTGCAAAAAAAGACTATATAATCGATAAGGATTCACCTTTAATAATAGCTTGACAAAATAGCAAAGTACATAATATTTACCCAGGAGAGTCGACTGATGGTGAAACTATACACCACACAAAGTAAAATTGGGTCGGTAATATGATACATATCAACATTACCCATGAGTGTATTAAAGTCACACAATTAAGATGCCTAAAATTCATGCACAACTTTTCAATCTAACTGCCTAAAATTTCCCTGCCCGGTAAACACAAAATTAGTGGAGATTGCGACAGGGATGATACGGACATGACCAGTCGTCACTGACTGAGGCACATGAAATTTTCCAAGAGTGTCCATTGAATTGGTTTACCTGACACAGCACGTCATGTTGAAATTAACGTGTTATCTTGTGGCTGAGGTTACTGGTGACGACTTGAACAGGAGTCTGAACCATGTGGTATTTTCCAAAGGTGAACCAACGCGTCACACATGCGTAGTGTGACTAGTGTCCCGTAGAAGTAAAGGTTTTAAAGATTCTCATAAAAAGGTAAATAAAGAAAAACTACCTCTTAGGATTCCTAAAAACTACAACTTTTTCGAACTCTATATAAGCCACCCCCCTCCTCAGTGTCAAGGGTTCGCACCCCTGTAACTCATACGCACATAATACAGTCGACCGCCTCCGGGCTCCGAGACGTAGGGCTGTTACTTCCTCCGAGAAGGGCCTGAACTCGTAAACATCTTGTGTATACAACTACTCCATAGCTAGGATCTTGCCTCTCCATACCTACCCCCCATTCTACTGTCAGGCTTAGAACCACGACAGTCGGTGATGAGAGTTGTCCTGGGCATCCTTCGTCTCCTTGGAGGCATTGGCGAAGAGTACTTCCCTCATCACTGGTCGTGTCTGGTCGGAGCCGAAGCAGTGGTGCTGGCTGTTGGTATGACCGGATTTTTACACGAGGTTTGGTGGGGTGATCTTGAGCAGGGCTGGGTGAAAGCTTTGTGGTCAACGGGGGTCGGTGTCAGCTACGACGGCTCCTCTGAGCAATTTTCCATGAAGACATTGTGCAAAATCACTATGGGGTAGAGGTTGTGTTAGGGTGTCGTGGTCCGTTTGGCAGCATGTGGGGTGGTGGTCTTTTTTCCTTGGCCATGATTTTCGGCCTAGTTTTAATTATAAACGGGACCACTATGTATTTTTTCTTTTGCCTTTTTATATCTTCATGAAATCTCTAGAGCTCCCGCCTTGCATTGTAAATAAAGTATCTAAAAAATTGTGCATTTCATAAAATCACTCGTCTAGAATCATTGTGATTATATTGAAATATTCAAAATTTTAGCTACAGTTATGTCAAAAATGCATGTAGAAGGCGACATTAAACTTTTCTATGAGCCAACAATATGATTACATAATCTTGCTGATCTTGAAGTTACTCCCAGAGAGCTGGCCAAACCTTCATTCCCAGTGGTACACATTTTCCAACTTCGCTCATTTCTTGGGAAATCGAACAATCTATATGATGATTATGTACCTAACCCAACAAATCAAGCATGCACACGTTTTCCAGACTTCAGTTCACGGTTCATTTACGGCGACAATTTTCCCGACGAAGATAGTTGCCTGCACATAGATTGGAAATGATAGATTAAGACAATGACATATATATGTACTTCACCAGTTATCAATGTTGATCTCTGCAGTGGTGAGGTAAACTATACTCCACCTAACAAATGATTTAAAAAACTCAATATATATAATGCATTACACCATGCGAAATATAGTGCATATAGATTGTATTCTTAGTCAAACTTTCTAAAGTTTGAGCAAGTTGGCTTGATCAAACTTTACAAAGTTTGACAAATTCTACATCCACCGTGTATTGAAATGAATGGGGTACTATTTTAATTTACTAAAAGAGTTTGATACCTAAATTAACAGATTTATAAATATGAATACACAACTTACATTACCCGAAACTTATTCATTTGTATTATTGGACCAGACAATTGTTTGGAGAAGCTACGACACAGGAACCTTTTTTTGGATCTTCCGTAAAAACTCAAGTTCCAAAGTAAAGCTTCTACATCATATTTTCATTTATCCCCACAAAAAAGATACCATATTCGATATTAAGTAGCTTTACGGCTGGCTTTTCAGCAAACTCGGCTCAGTTCAAATATACTGCTTGGGCACCATTGAAATGGCTAAGGCCATAAGTCTGATATGGTCCCATTTTAGTTAAATTTTGATCTTGAGTATGCCTATATAGCCCTAGAGTTGAATTACACTCGGTCTAAACTTAGTTTTAACGTATCATTGAAAATTTTCAGAATTACCCAAATGTAATTCCACAAATAACCTACAAATTATTCACGTTACTACAATATGATTTAACCAGTACACATCTACAACTTCTAGACAGATCAGCACACAGTTCACAATGGCAAGCTTTGTATCCGCCTGAATGCAAGCTCGAGGATTAGTTATTTGGGTAAATATAAATGTAGTTTTATTGGCTCAAAGTGTCACATTTACACAACATTTTTTTTGCGTGTAAACAACATATATAATCATTAGCTTGCAAAAAAATATTATATAATCGATAAGGATTCACCTTTAATAATAGCTTGACAAAATAGCAAAGTACATAATATTTACCCAGGAGAGTCGACTGACGGTGAAACTATACACTACACAAAGTAAAATGGGTCGGTAATATTGATACATATCAACATTACACATGAGTGTATTAAAGTCATACAATTAAGATGCCTAAAATTCATGCACAACTTTCTAATCTAACTGCCTAAAATTTCCCTGCCCGGTAAACACAAAATTAGTGGAGATTGCGACAGGGATGATACGGACATGACCAGTCATCACTGACCGAGGCACATGAAAATTTCCAAGAGTGTCCGTTGAATTGGTTTACCTGACACAGCACGTCATGTTGAAATTAACGTGTTATCTTGTGGCTGAGGTTACTGGTGACGACTTGAACAGGAGTCTGAACCATGTGGTATTTTCCAAAGGTGAACCAACGCGTCACACATGCGTAGTGTGACTAGTGTCCCGTAGAAGTAAAGGTTTTAAAGATTTTCATAAAAAGGTAAATAAAGAAAAACTACCTCCTAGGATTCCTAAAAACTACAACTTTTTCGACAAAACACTACGATCTCAGCTGTGTCGTGCACCTGACAGGCTTGCTTACATGTCGCCCGTTTTTTTTCCTTCCGCGGAAAGAAAGAAAGAGGACCTTTGGCTAGGATTTCTCGTGCCTTCAGCCGGTGCCGCCGCCGGTCTACCTCGTTTTCTGTGGTCTTAGGGCCATGAAGGCGTGGTGGATCCCGGCCCTTGCCGGTGGGAGGCCTCCGTTTTTTCATACTCTTTTGAGTTTTGTTAGGGTTTGTGTCCTGCTCAGAGAGTCGAGGTGGCGGCGACTCTCTGCAGATGGAATAAGGTTCTCCCCGCCTTGTCCCTATCCAAGTGGTGTTTCTAGCATCGTCGGAGGGCGTGTGGAGATTTTTCTCCGGCGGATCTTGCGGGATACGGTCGGCTTTTGTCTTCGGTGGATCCACGTGGAACTTGTCTTTGTTCGTCTATGTTCGTGTGTCTTCAGGTTCTATCCTTCTAATCTACGCTTCTCTTCATAGGCGGTGGGTGTTGTTCTGATGCACTGGTCCTATGGAGCCTTAGCACAACGACTTTTCGATTGTCTACTACAACAAGGTTTGCCCGGCTCTGATGAGGGAGGGGCGAAGATGGCGGCGCGCCTTCGGTTCGTTCCAGTGTTAGTAGTCATTGCTAGGTGGTCTACGGACCTAGATGTATTTTTTACTTCTAGTGTTTTTTCTACTACCTCGACAGTTGATGAATATATCAGAAGTTATTCTCCAAAAATAAGAGAGAGAGGCTTGCTTACATGCAGGTCGAGCGAGAGCACCGATGAGTTGGAGGAGTACTAGCAGCAGCAGCACAGCGATAGAAGATTGCCTCCTGCTTGTCGACATCTTCAAAATCAGAGCTCAAAAGAAGTATGCTGAGGCACTCAATGAGGGATTCAAGGTGTCGGTCTTGGCTTATATAGTAGCATCAGATCAACTCTTATCCAGAAGTCAAACTATTATGGATGACTAAGCCACATGGTCCTTTGTGGAGCTCTCGCCCCCGACAATGTAGTCCGGCATTTGTGGAAGACTTAGTCACATGCGAAGTCATAGTCATGCGCATTTTTTTTTCAGAAGCATCCGTTGAATCAGTATCTCACACACCACACTATGTTCAAATTAATGTGTTATTTGTGGCTGAAGTTGAACAAGTCTAAATCATGTGCAGTTTTCCTACGGTGAATCAGTCAGTGTGTACACATGCCTGTTGTCCCGTACTAGCAGTGATGTAAATGTTTAGAGAAACAAAGCAAGCAGAACTATGTGCGTTGCTGCTGGTCTGTTGCAAGTCGTTGGTTGTGTCGGATATCTTTGTTTCTTCTTCTTCCTTTTCTTTATCTTTTTGACTGTCTATTTCTTGGCTAAGTCTTGATATTGTGTCATTGCAGAGCGACGTGTAATTGGTATCGTGCTGGTATTAATATATTACCATTAAAAAAACTGTGGCGGCTACATCGATGCCTGTTAGAGAGCGAAGCAAGAGAAAAATGACACAAATTGACTGGGCAACACCATCTACTGGGACATGGAGAAACAAGGCGGATGAAGCAGGGATGCCGTTTTCCGCACAGCCGTGCAGCGAACCATGGAGTTCCCTAACGGTGATGCGATCTCGTCAAGGAACTTGTTTTCCATGTTTAGTGTGTACGCATATGACCCAGACTATAAGGAGTTACACTTTTCTAAACCGATTGAGACTTATGAAAATCTCAATCGACTTAGAAGTATCAAAACCATTAAGCATATAAGTCGAGTGCAAGTTTTCAAAAGCAGTTGTTGCACTAATGTATGATTTCAAGCATGTGTTGCAATCATGCGTGGCTCAACATTGTCACATAAATATTGCTAGAAAATATAGGTTCCTAAGATGGGGTGTTTAGGAAAAGTACATAAATATTTTCACCTGATCGTCTCTTTAACAATTTGTCTTTCCCTCTCCCGGTCGCCTTCCGCTCCAAGTCACTGCTATTTATTATTTAAGCACCAATTTGCATTTCGCAGGTCTACAAATTTCATGATCTGTTGAGTTTGGCAACTGACTTGAATAAAACTTAGTCTAAACCATGTGCAGTTTTGGGAAAACATTTGTTGTATCTCTGAATCAGGCTTTCGCACAGCTTTATATACAAAGCAACAACCAGACAGAGTACACAGTTGAACGATACAAGGCAGCTAGATGGCATTTTGGAAATCACTCGTTTGTATATTACAAATTCTAGCTGTAACGGGGTCTTTGTTTTTTATTTCTCTCCTTTTTATTTTGTTCTTGATTGTGTGCATCCTGAATTTCATTCGATATCTTGTTGGTGCAGAGTCTGGGTGTAAATGGTATCTTGGCGATATTAATATATACACATTATCGAAAATCTAGGTATGGTGCCATGTAGGAACATTGGGAGAGGCCTAGGTACTCATTCTCTTTAACAAAAAGTGACATCATGGGCATGTTACGATCATCATCAGTTTAAACGTCAACATGCTCGCTCAACTAGATGACATGGACACACATATTACTACCTATCTAGGTGTCCATATGGCTAATGTATGCGAAAGTGCTATTCTGAGCTCAAGCTCAGATGCACTCTATATCTGTCCCGTCTATTCTCATCGAGATTGACACCCTAACAAGTACAACCTGAGGTATTAATCACTACCGGAACAGGGCTCTACGCTGACAGCCAAATATATGCCGACGGCTACCGTCGGCCTAGTCCGAGCTATGCCAACAGCTAGCTCCTGGCCGTCGGCGTACAATGGCCGTCGGGCTATCCGCGTCTACGCCGACAGCAGCCGTCGGCATATACAGGCCGTCGGCTTATCCTGCATTACGCTACAATGCCGCCGGCATATATAGGCCGTCGGCATAGATGCGGGCCCGCTGATAACTGTCATCACGGCTGGCTAACGACGTTAAATCTATGCCGACGGCCGTACGGTGGCCGTCGGCATAGATACGGGTGACACGTCACCGGTCCAAAGCGCACCGACCAGGAGCTATGCCGACGGCAGCCGTCGGCATAGCCGACACGTCATCGATCCGCGGCGCTGTCCATCTGCCCTGGCCGCACCTATGCCGACGGCTTTGCCGTCGGCATAGTTTTTTTTCTTTTTTTTTCTTTTTTTCCATATAGTATTATTATTATTATTAAGCATACAGTATGTGTTAATAAGCATACATATAGATTGTGTTAATAAGCATACATATAGTATGTGTTAATAAGCATATAGTATGTTAATAAGCATATAGTATGTGTTAATAAGCATACATATAGTTTTTTTTCTTTTTCTTCACTGTTTTCTTTATTATTATTATGTAACTAACTTACATACAGTATGTGCTAATAAGCATACATACATTATTTTTTGGTTCTGTACAGAGCGGTGTGACCCCCCTCACGAACGGTGCCGCCGCCAGCCGGCAACTGGAATGGGGAACAGCCGCATCGGGTCTATACGAAGGGGACTTTGCTCCAAGTGTTTATATATATCGGATGACCTACCACAACCGGATGGTGTTATGGCATGTCCGAAAAGGCGGCACGCATCTCCGGGGTGTGGCCCCGTCACGGACGGCGCCGCCGCCGGCACCTGGAGGGGGGGAACGGACGCGTCGGGTCTACATGGAGTGGATTTAGCTGTGGGTTTGGCCCGGATGTTGCTCCCCGGTGTCCCTCTGGGCCGACCTGACACAACCGGGTGGAGAGGTCCACTGGTCAAAGCCCGTCCGTGGGAAGTCAAAGGGCTAGATCTCGTGGTCAACCGCTCCAGGGTTAGGCGGGGCCAGGAGCCACAGGGGTAGCAATGCCACTGGCGTCAGACGCGCCCTCATACATGCGGGTGGTGTTGTGGCATGTCCAAAGAGGCGGCACTGGAGGGGGAAAACGGACGCATAGGGTCTACACGGAGGGGATGTAGCTGTCGGTTTGGCCCGGGTGTTGCTCCCAGGTGTCCCTTTGAGCTGACCTGACACAACTGGGTGGAGAGGTCCACTGTTCAAAGCTCGTCCGTGGAAAGTCAAAGGGTTAGATCTCGTGGTCAACCGCTCCAGGGTTAGGCGGGACGGGGGCCCTAGGGGGAGGGGGGTAGCAATGCCACCGGAGCGTCGCACCGGCCCCTCATACATGCAGGGTGGTGTGGTGGCATGTCTGAAGAGGCGGCACGCGTCTCCGGGGTTTGGCCCCCTCACGGACGGCGCCATCGCCGGCAACTAGAGGGGGAAAACGGACGCGTCGGGTCTACACAGAGGGGATCTTGCTGTGGGCCTGGCCCGGATGTTGCTCCAAAGTGTTCCTATGGGCTGACCTAACACAACCGGGTGGAGAGGTCTACTGGTCAAATCCCGTCCGTGCAAAGTCAAAGGGCTAGATCCCGTGGTCAAACGCTTCTGAGGTTAGGCGGGGCCAGGGGGCCCTGGGTAGCAATGCCACCGGAGGCGCCGCCGGGCCCTCATACATGCGGGGTGGTGTGGTGGCATGTCCGAAGAGGCGCACGCGTCTCCGGTGTGGCCCCCTCACGGACGGCAATGACACGGTAGTAGACGCTCATGTAACGATGCAGCGTGGATATTATTAAATACTTGGAGCGCGATAAAATCATGAGTTTCTTACACAACGTGGGCACATGTGCTATAGGACTGATGGTAATTTTTCATAATTTTTGTGATGGAGAAGTATGTCGAACACTTTCCTCTACGCGGATTACTCTTCGCGACGTCACGTTGTGGCGGCGGCCTCCGGGGCTAGCATACCGTCAAATCTTGCGTGGCGGCCTCTCACAAGTCTGGAAGTGTTGAGGCGGTTGCAAACGCCCAGACGCTGCCTCTCGGTGTACCCCCTCACGGACGGCGCCCGCCGCACTGGAGGGGGAAATGGACGCTTGTCGGGTCTATACGGAGGGGATCTTGCTGGTCCGGCCCAGATGTTGCTCCAAAGTGTTCCTATGGACTGACCTAACACAACCGGGTGGAGAGGTCCACTTGTCAAATCCCGCCCGTGCAAAGTCAAAGGGCTAGATCCCGTGGTCAAACGCTTCAGGGTTAGGCGGGACGGGGGCCCTGGGGGGTAGCAATGCCACCGGAGCGTCGCACCGGGCCCTCGTACATGTGGGGTGGTGTGGTGGCATGTCCGAAGAGGCGGCACGCGTCTCCGGGGTGTGGCCCCCCTCACGGACGGCAATGACACGGTAGTAGACGTTCTACGGTAACGATGCAGCGTGAATATTATTAAATACTTGGAGCGCGATAAAATCATGAGTTTTTTACACAACGTGGGCACATGTGCTATAGGACTAATGGTAATTTTTCATAATTTTTTGTGATGGAGAAGTATCTGAACACTTCCCTCAACGCGGATTGCTCTTCGCACGTCTACGACTGTGGCCGGCGGCCTCCGGGGGCTAGCATACCGTCAAATCTTGCGTAGGCGGCCTCTCACAAGTCTGGAAGTGTTGAGGCGGTTGCAAACGCCCAGCACGCGTCTCCGGGGTGTGCCCCCCCCCTCACGACGGCGCCGCCGCCGACACTGGAGAAGCAGACGTCGGGTCTATACGGAGGGGATCTTGCTGTGGGTCTGGCCCAGATGTTGCTCCAAAGTGTTCCCATGGACTGACCTAACACAACCGGGTGGAGAGGTCCACTGGTCAAATCCCGTCCGTGCAAAGTCAAAGGGCTAGATCTTGTGGTCAAACGCTACAGGGTTAGGCGGGACGGGGGCCTTGGGGGGTAGCAATGCCACCGGAGTGTCGCACCGGGCCCTCGTACATGCGGGTGCTATGGTGGCATGTCCGAAGAGGCAGCACGCGTCTCCGGGGTGTGGCCCCCCTCACGGAGAGCAATGACACGGTAGTAGACGTTCTGCGGTAACGATGCAGCGTGAATATTATTAAATACTTGGAGCGCGATAAAATCATGAGTCTTTACACAACGTGGGCACATGTGCTATAGGACTGATGGTAATTTTCATAATTTTTGTGATGGAGAAGTATCTGAACACTTCCCTCTACGCTGGATTGCTCTTCGCGTCTACGACTATGGCGGCGGCCTCCGGGGCTAACATACCGTCAAATCTTGCGTGGCGGCCTCTCACAAGTCTGGAAGTGTTGTGGCGGTTGCAAACGCCCAAGACGCTGCCTCCGGTGTGCCCCCCCTCACGGACGGCGCCGCCACGGCACCGGGAGGGCGGAAACGAACGCGTCGGGACTACACGGAGGGGATCTTGCTGTGGGTCTGCCCCGGATGTTGCTCCAACGTGTTCCTATGGGCTGACCTAACACAACCGGGTGGAGAGGTCCACTGGTCAAAGGCCGTCCGTGGGAAGTCAAAAGACTAGATCCCGTGGTCAAACGCTACAGGGTTAGCCGGGACGGGGGCCCTGGGGGGTAGCAATGCCACCGGAGCGTCGTATCGGGCCCTCATACATGCGGGGTGGTGTTGTGGCATGTCCGAAGAGGCGGCACACATCTCCGGTGCGTGGCCCCCCTCACGGATGGCGCCGCCGCCGGCACCTGGAGGGGGGAAACAGACGCGTCGGGTCTACACGGAGTGGATGTAGATGTGGGTTTGGCCCGGATGTTGTTCCCCGGTGTCCCTCTGGGCCGACCCGACACAACCGGGTGGAGAGGTCCACTGGTCAAAGCCCGTCCGTGCAAAGTCAAAGGGCTAGATCCCGTGGTCAAACGCTACAGGGTTAGCCGGGACGGGGGCCCTGGGGTGGTAGCAATGCCACCGGAGTGTCATATCGGGCCCTCATACATGCGGGGTGGTGTTGTGGCATGTCCGAAGAGGCGGCACGCGTCTCCGGTGCGTGGCCCCCCTGACGGACGGCGCCGCCGCCGGCACCTGGAGGGGGGAAACGGACGCGTCGGGTCTACACGGAGTGGATGTAGCTGTGGGTTTGGCCCGGATGTTGTTCCCGGTGTCCCTCTGGGCCGACCCGACACAACCGGGTGGAGAGGTCCACTGGTCAAAGCCCGTCACGAACGGCGCCGCCGCCGGCACCCGGAGGGGGGAAACGGACGCGTCGGTCCCTCATTTTATATGTAAACAAAACTTTTCAATGCGTATGAAAATAATATACACTAAAAATATAATTGAAGACAGTTAATAATATTTTTTAAAAAATGTTAAACATGTATAAAAGTTGTTGCAAAAAAAAAATGCCACGTGGCGCCTTCACCTCCCCTCTGTGTATAGAAATATAACTGATGACTATAAAAACATCAAAAATTTATATGAAATAAAAAAACAGAAAGAAGAAAAAATATAAGCTATTAAAATCATTAAAAAAATAAAAAATATAACTATGCCTACGGCTAAGCCGTCGGCATAGGTGCCACGTGGCATCGGTACCTATCCTCAGCCGGTCCACCTCCACCACTCACTCGCCGGTCCACCTCCACCACTCACCCGCGCCTCTCGTGCGCCCGCCTCCTCCACACCAGCGCCGCCTTGGCATTCTCCCCGCCCCTGCCGCCCACTCTCCTCGCCCGCGCCCCTGCCCGCCCCCACCAGCGTCGCCGCGCATCCTCCACCAGCGCCGCGCATTCTCCCCGCTCCTGCCCGCCCACTCTCCTCGCGCCCCTGCCGCCCCACCAGCGTCGCGCCGCCCCATCCCACCCCACCTCTCGTCCCCTGCCCCCGCCCTTCTCGCTCCAGCCTGCGCCGCCCTCGCTCAGCCGCCCCGCCTCCCTCCTCGACCCGGCCGCCGTGCGTGGGCGCCGCCCGGCCGGCCCATGCCCTAGCCGGCCCCCTGCTAGCTGGTCCGACCGGTCGGCCCCCTTTGGCTCGCGCCCCTGCTGTGTCCCGGCCCTCCCCGGCCGACCCAGCTCCGCCCCGTCCCTCCCCTCACCTCCACCGCCGACCCCTGCCTCCAACTCCACCAGCGTGACGCCTCTCTGCCCGGTGAGCTAACACTCTTTTTTTTTCAATTTTTTTCATTATTTAGCTATTGTTGGATGTATGAATGGATGCATGGATGGATGTTGGATGTTGTTAGGTTGCTAGATGGATGAATGTTGTATGTATCTTGGATGGATGGAGGAATCTCCAAAAGGAATTATTTTGCTACGGTTAGGTTGCTAGATGGATGAATCTCGGCAAAATGAATTATCATAGTTAAAAAGCAACTTGAGTCACTTAGTTCATAAAATTGTTAACGATGATTTTATTTTCAGTTTGTGATGTTCTTAAGTAGCTATGTGAGATGTGCTTCAAATTTGGTATACGATAAGTGGTTTTTTCATCATGATGATCTTGCTAAAAAATTGATGTGTCAATGCTTAATGTGAGGTGATGACCTAAATTGCGATATGATAAGTGCTTCCAAATTTGACAGTTGACAAAATATGATTTTTTTCATAGTTAAAAGTATCAATGCTTAATGTGATGTGATGACCTAATTTTTTTTTTCACTCGTGTAATTAACAGGATTTGTGGTGTTCCATCTTCGTGGAGTGATAAATCGACGTTGGAGGTGTTGGTCCACGATCGTCCCTCTCCTTTGATCGACTACATCGGAGGGTGAGCAGCAATTCCATGACCTCGTCCACTTTTTTTCCATGTCACTAGATTGAATTTTCACATCAAGTCGCGTAACCTAGGTCTTCCGTCCGAAAGGTTGCATCGATAAATATGCATTCAATTGCATATTTATCACCGCAGCTCTTCGGATTGTCCAACGCTTTCCACGGACAGCCCGAGGATGTGTAGATTAGATGCGTTGTTCATGCTCTACCCGTTCCGAGACAGGATTTGGCGGCGCCTCCTGTTGTTCTCCGGATGCACATTCTCTCTAAATTTTTCCGAGAGGTGTATTTGGAGAACCGCGGGGTGGTGCTGCCGAAATTTTGTCTCGGAATGGGGTAGAGCATGGACCGTACTCAATCTACACATTCTCGGGTGGGATTAGGACCCATCTTTACCTATTAGAGATGTAGGTGGATTACTCGTCAACCTTGTAAAAAATAAAATATTGATGTTGGTAATTAAAATGAATCCTTAATTTTGTTGTGTGGCTTCCAATAAAGCAGAGATGGCAGATAATCAGTGGATGTATAGTGGATTTTTCCGTCAGAATCAAGTAACAGCAGAGTGAGTCGAGAAAACTGATGTGTTTTTGAAAGAGATATTCCATAGTCCAATGAGGATTGTGTCAGAATGCCCCTGTGCCAGATGTAAGAGACGTATCCGCAGAGATAAGAGTGAGATGACTAAGCACCTTCGCACGCATGGATTTATGCCCAACTTTAATATGCCGATAAACTTTGCCCAGCGGGACCGTGGTAGAGAGGATGTGATACGACAACGCATCGCTGGTTATGAGGACGATGGGGTTAGAGACATGCTAGATGATGTCTTTGCTGCACAGCCGACACCTCCGTCACATTCAGCGAATGAACCGGAGGAGCCGGAGGAAACCGCAAAGGCCTTCCTGGAAATCTTGGCCTCGTCAAAGAAACCTCTCTATGAGGGTGCCAAGCTGTCCGTGCTGGATGCCATCTATGGCTGATGGCAGTGAAGGCTGAGTACGGATGTAGCCGAGGTTGCTTGAAGCATTTACGGGAGTATGGGCTAACAGCCTGCCCGAGGGCCATGAACTGCCGAAAACCATATGCAGTGCGAAGAAAATCATGAAGGCGCTCTCCATGGACTATGAGAAAATACATGTTTGTCCAAAGAATTGCCTTTTGTTTAGGCATGAGTATGCGGATGACAACTACTGTAGGAAGTGCGGTTCCTCTCGGTATATTGAGGTGGTCGATAAGCATGGTCAGAAGCGGCAGCTAAAAATCCCTTTGAAGGTTCTTCGGTATCTTGATTTTATAAAAAGACTGCAGCGCCTTTTCATCACCAAGGAGTCTGCCAAAATGATGAAGTGTCACAAGGAAGGGAAAAGGTACAATCCAAAAAAAATTGTACATACATCAGAAGGTGAAGCATGGAAGTCATTCGATATAAAGTACCCGGAGGAAGCAGCCGAGGCTGGGAATGTCTGAATTGCTATAACAGGTGATGGGTTCAATCCATATGGTATGTCGTCTAATCCATACAGCTGCTGGCTCATATTTGTTATTCCGCTCAATCTCCCTCCGGCGCCATAATGCAACGCAAGACCATGTTCCTGCCGCTTATAATTCCGGGGCACGAATATCCAGGGAAGAATTTGAGTGTGTTTATGCAGCCGTTGGTGGATGATTTGCACCATTCTTGGTACTTCCCGAGGTTGACATACGACCGGCATCTGCAGAAAAATTTCTTGATGAAAGTTTGGCTACAGATTGCATGCATGACTTTCCGGCTATGCCCTGCTCGCGGATGGTGTACAAGTGGAAAGATGCCTTGCCGGTGTGCATGCAGGCCTTGATTTTCATTTGGATGAAGAAGGGTGGCAAGTATGTTGCCTTTGACCAGCATCGACAATTCCTCCTCCAAACCATCCCGATAGGGAAGACAAGAAGAACTTCACAAAAGGCAAAGTTGTCCATGAAGTAAATGAGATTCCAACGTTTTCTGGTGCGGATGTGCTTGCTCAGCTCAAAGCTCTTAAGCCTGCCTGTTAAGGGAAAGGCAAAGGCAAAGGCAAAGGTAAAGGGAAAAAAATGTTTTGAAGGATATGGCGAGACGCACAACTGGACTCACATTACCCCCTTCACGCAGCTTCCCTATTTTAAGGACCTCAAACTTCCATACAACATCGACGTGATGCACACCGAAAAGAATGTCGCAGAGTCCCTTTAACACGATCCTCAACATTCCTGATAAGACAAAGGATAATGTTAATGCTAGAGTCGATCAACAGAATATTTGTGATAGACCACGTCTTCACATGCAACCTCCCACAGGCAGTCGAAAATCTTGGTTCAAGCCAGATGCTGACTTCGTACTTAAAAAGGATCATAAGATGGAGGCATTCAAGTGGCTGAAACACGTCGTGAAGTATGAGGTGCGCTGGGTTGCCGTCTCGCAGTACTACCACTACTACCTGCACCAAAAGATGACCAAAAGTCAAGCGCAGAAGCTACGACTTACCTTGAACAGGGAGCAGTTCATGATGGTAACTATTACTAACTTTTCATTGTTTCAAGCAGTCAACTCTATGTTTCGTGCTCACATGTCATGCTTCCAAAATTTGCATAGGTTGTTCCTCGTTGGTGCTATGGAAGGCATGACGGATGGCGAGTTTGGTGGATAGGTGGCTCGGCGCCGATGCAGAGTTTGCTGCCAAGAGCATCAAGGGTCGGGCTAACCGTGGAGCCGACGGGACACACGGCCAAGGAAACAGGAACCACTGGAGCTTCAAGGCCATGAAGGTATATCTATGTGCATGATGCATTTTTGTTCTTCTTTACCGTCATGTTCTTATGTATGGCTAACTTCTATTTGACGTTGTAGGAGGACAAGTTGAAGAGGCCGCTCTCAGATATGGAGTCGTGGAAGCTGGCTCATGAGCGGAGTCGTCGCAAGGAGGGCGAGAGCCAGTACTACGGCAAGACCGAGGAGCACCTGGGGTCTTACATTCATCACTATCAGGAGTTGCATCCGGATGTTCCTGTTGCCGAGGTCGCCCAGTCTCAGATCGACGACACGGCGGTGGTGGCCATCCAGGGGAAGAAGAATGGCCGGTATCCGTGTTTCGACGGCTTGATCACTCCTTCGATCTCGTACACACAGCTTCGGGCTACCAACCCGAGCCAGTTAGAGAGTACGGGGCGTTCACAGACTCCTCTAGCCCGCTTGACATCTTGTAAGTACTTCCTCTTTATCTTTTTCTATCTAGCATTCTCAGTTTATTTTCAGCATTGCTCACTTAGAAACAATCTAAATTATGTAGGCATATAAGGAGTTTGTCGAGCATAGGAATCTCGAGGTGCGGGAGTACTTGAAACGAGTGAAGACAACGATGATTACAACCGTCCGATGATGACGGTTAGTTCTGCCCTCTTAAAACCAAGCTAAATTTTTGCACTTTCATTCCTTGATCTTCTAGTTTGCTTGTTTAACTAACATTCGAGGCTATGTTGGCGTCTTGGAGTAACGGCACGGGTCCACCACAAATGGGACCCCCACCACCACCTGGAGAACCCCCACACATGCCCACGTTCGATGAATGGGTGGCACTAGGCAGTGATGGTCCGGTTAGTACATTTGCCTAACTACTGACAAACTAGTTCTTGTTCATTCAACACTATCATATCATATTTACCGTTAGAATCTTTTCTGAAACATGTAGGGGACGGTGGCTCGACTCCTGCTCCGTCGACCCCAGTCACTCCGATCTGGCGGAGTGGTGGTGGTCGCGATGGCGGTTTTGGCGGAGGTGGTGGTGGTTTTGGCGGAGGTGGTGGCGGTTTTGGTGGAGGTGGTGGTGCTTTTGGCGGAGGTGGTGGTTTTGGCGGAGGTGGTCTTGCTTGATGATTCCATGCATGTGGCCGTCGTGCCATGCCTTTCATATTCCTACTTTTATGATGTTTCATGTCTTGCACTACTTTTATGTTCATGAACTTGAGTCGGTGATGATCTTTAGATGATGTGATGAACTTGAGTATGTTTAGATGATGATGGTGAACTTGAGTATGTTTAGATGATGAACTGTCATATTTCTACATAATTTCATATTGTTCTGTTTTGAAATGCTGTCAAATGAATTGGAAAAGAGAAAATAGGGAAAATAAAAAAAAAACTATGCCTACGGCAAAGCCGTCGGCATAGATACCAGGAGTAACCAGGAGACGACACGTGGCAGATATATGCCTATGGCAAAGCCGTCGGCATAGATACATCTATGCCTACGGCTTTGCCGTAGGCATAGACCGCCACCGTGAGTAATTGGTTGCCACGCAGAGGTATGCCGACGGCAAGGCCGTCGGCATATATCCGCCACGTGGCATTGCACGATTCGTCTGGCCCTTTTGACGGCGCCGTTAGATTGCCGACGAAAAAACACCGCCGACGGCTATACTATGCCGACGGCCGACACCGAACCGTCGGCATAGGCCCCTATGCCGACGGCTTTACCATGCCGACGGTGCGACAAGACTACGCCGGCGACATCTACGCCCGGCGAGGATATGCCGACGCCGCCAGAGGCATAGATCTATGCCGATGGCTTAGGGGCCTATGCCGACGGCCCGTGGCCGTAGGCATATACCGCGAGTCCGGTAGTGATTCTCGTATGTCCCTTTTTGAACAGTCCCACTGGCCCACTTCTGAACAACAGACTGCGTTACGTCGTTAGCCACATGTTCTCCGGCTCAGTCGTGGCTTGACGTGGTGCGCCATCAAATTAGAGGTTCTGGACTCACGGGTCACGGCGGCAGATAAACCATTTATTGTGCCTCACCGTTGGACCTGCTTATTAGCATTCCTCATCACGATTCAACCCAGCCTGCACGCCCGGCTACCCCGATTAGCTAAATGTTGCTGCAAATGCAACTTAGATCAACATTTCTACGAACAGATTTACCTCTTCAGATACTATTTGCAGCTTGGAAGCTGCATCGAGTTAATAATGGCAGATTCAGAGAGAGGTAGCAAGGAAGGAGCCATTGCCACCTGCTGCCCTCCGGTCTTCAGCCTTCTTCTACCTTCAGAAGCAGTGTATCAAAGGGGGACGACGGTTCAGAAGTGGCTCTGCTGCTGCTGGTTGATTAAACAGCCTCACTTTCTCCCCTCTTACCATTCAAAATTCGAACTGGTTCGTCACAGTTCTTGGCCACGACCTCGATAAGGCACACACTTGTCACACGCCCACCCCTGCTATCATTCAACATTAAATTCCATGGCCCAACGAACAAGCAAAGTAAATCAACTTATAACAAATTCAAAATTCAGCATGCAACCATCATTGTGGTAATACAGTTTTCAGAATGCATGCGCACTTCCAGAACTGTTTTATATCCTGTTGCCTGTAATAACATACTATAAATTCAGGTAGCTACATATCCCACGCAAACTTCATGTAAATTTATATTTTATAGTCATGAAATGGATCAAGTTTTTTTCTTTTATTCAAAAAGGTTGGCCCATAGAGCCATGTCCATACCATCATGCATTTCTAGGAAATACTCATCAGAGTGGACACATAAACGTGTGCCCGGAAACATGACAGCACCGTCTACAAAATCAGCAGTCCACAAGAACATATGAGCCTCAATTGTTTGTCCATGCTTCAACTTATGCAAAATCAACAGTCCACAAGAACATATGAGCTTATATTGTTTGTCAATGCTTCAACTACATACATATGTGGGTTCAGGAAATACAATAATGCGTACCACACAGCCACAAAAGATTTCTTGCATGCACTTTGTCCTCTCCAAATTCAACCTGGTATTCTACTATCTAATATCTAAACCCTTCTCCCACCAGTACAGGTTCTAGAAGTCGTAAGCCTCACCCAACGTATCAAAACTTGTACCCAACCCAGGCACAATCACAATGTCTCCTGGGTTCTCTGTGAAGCTGCAGATTGCCTTCTCGAGGGTGCTCGTCCGACCAGGACATGGCGTCCGGCCGGGAGCGGCAGCACCAATCCTCATCCCGTAGACAAGAGTTAGGTTTAAGCACTGGCCATTAATCCATACTCACCCAAAGGTACCATTGTTCTTTTCTATTGATTCAGTTCTTCCCAATGATTCCATCTGATGCAAGCATTTGTTCACGAACCCATAAAAGGTACAAACTTTATACACACTCATCCCTGAAATCACAAATCTTATCTTGTATCTTACTTTAGAAGTTCCGATTTAACTAGAAAAATTCTAGCCAATGTATTACATTCCACCATCACAGACTAAAGCTAAAAATTGTGTTACTCTTACGAGCTGGCTCATTCTTTTTTTTATCAAAGAAGGGCTTGCCCCTTCCGATTTTCATTACTGAAAACCATATAGTTCTACAGACGAGTTTAAACGAGAAAGAAAAGAAAGGAATAGAAACAAAGCTAACACGACCACAAAGCATCCCTAGCAGCCAACACAGGGCCAGCCATTCCTCGCAACCCAAGTTCAAAAGACAGGCACCAAGTTCAAACTGCTAAATCACCATTACAACCAGAGCAAAAGCAGCAAAAGGAGCCCAAGGGTTCTGTCAGCAGGAACCACAAACATCAGGTTCACCATCGCAAGAGAATCTTCATTCCAATCTTCCCACATTGATCTTCCATCCTTGCTTGGCAGTGAACACCTCATTTGCCGCCCGTTCTAGTACCCTTGCTCCCAGCTCCAGCATTTTTCTTGATGACTCCTTTATCTGCAGGACGGACCAGTCAGTTAACCACCTGATAACAGTTTGACAATATATAAAGGATCATTTATCCTTTTATTTTCAAATACAATTGCATTCCTGCTTTTCCAAATCGCCCAAAGCAGGGCTAAAATCCCCACCAGAACCAGTTTTTTATCTTCTCTATTAAATTTCCTAACCCAGTCCCCAAAACAATATTTTACATTTGATGGGACAGTTTTAAATCCACACACACATCTGACCAAACTCCATAGCAGTGAAGCAGGAAAAAAACAGATGATTAATTGATTCATCTTTCCCACACAGCACACATCCTTTCCCACCCTTCCAGCCTTTTCTAAGCAGCACATCCCTAGTTAGGATACTTTTTGTGTTAACTAACCATAGAAACACTTTCAGTTTTGCAGGCAACTTGGTCTTCCATAAGTATTTCTGTGGGAAATTCATCCCAACAGCCATCAATTTCCTATACAAGGACCCCATAGGAAACTTATGATCTGCAGTGAGAGTCCAGAGAACCTGGTCTGCCCCTCCCTGCATTTGAATTTCCTCACATCTTTTTTCAAACATTTCCAAAGCCCTAAAGTTTCCCCATGCAAGGTCCTTCTGAATTTGAACCCACACCACCCTTTCTGTATAGCCTCTTCCACAGTAATGTTGTGGTCAAAGCATATATCATACAGTCTAGGGTAAGCCTCCCTCAAAGGTTTATCATCAACCCATGTATCTTCCCAGAACCTAGTATTTCTCCCATCTCCCACCTTTTTCTTAACAAATTTGTAGAATATTTCCTTAATTTTCAACAAGCTAGCCCAAAATTGGGAATCCCCAGGCTTCTTGCTTACTAAAGCTAAACAACCCCCTTTTCTATATTTTCCATCCAAAATATCCTGCCACAGACCTTTTTCATTTTCCATCTTCCAAAACCATTTTGCTAGAAGCGAAATATTCATGATTTCTAAATTCAGTATCCCTAAACCCCCCATGCCTTTAGGTAGACAACACTCTTTCCAGTTCACTAAATGGTATTTTTTTTACATTCTCATCTTCTTGCCATACCAGTCTGGATCTAAAAAAATCAGCTTTCTTTATGATCCCTTTAGGCACAGCATAGATTTGTATGTTAGTCAAGCAGGCTTGTACCAAGGTAATTCTTCCTGCAATAGAGCCCAGTAGCTTCCCCTGCCAACATCCACACCTTTTCTCAATTTTATCAGTCACACAATCCCAGTTTGTGTTCCCAATTCTGTTCTCAGAAACAGGCATCCCCAGGTATTTAATGGGCAAGCCCCCCATCTTACATGTTAGGATATCTTGATAAGTTGATTGCTTCTCTCTAGCCTTGCCAAATAATAGCAATTCACTTTTATGAAAGTTTATTTTGAGCCCAGACATTTGCTCAAAAGCCCCAAGTATAAGTTTAAGATTTTTACACTTTCCACCTCATCTTTGATCAAGAAAATAGTATCATCAGCATATTGTAACATATTAACCCCTTTTTCTCCATTGCCATTCAACACACCCTTAACCAAATCATGCTTCAGGGCATTACTCATTATAAAAGCTAGGGCATCAGCAGCTATGTCAAACAGTAGGGGTGACATAGCATCTCCCTGCCTTAATCCTTTAAAAGTTTTAAAATATGGGCCAATTTCATCATTCACTTTAATTCCAACATGTCCTCCTCTCATAGTTTACATCACCCAGTCACACCATTTATCAGGAAATCCTTTCACTTTCAGCATTTGTATCACAAAAGTCCATTTGATTTTATCATAAGCTTTCTCAAAATCCACTTTAAAAACCAGGGCATCTTCTTTATTTTTGTGGAAGGAGTTCAGGGCCTCATGCAGGATCACAATCCCCTCCATAATGTACCTGCCCTTAATAAAGGCAGTTTGGGTTCTGGAAATCACAGGGGCCACACATTTGGCCAATCTATTCATCATAATTTTAGTAATGATTTTAAAGCGACATTCAACGAGGCAAATGGGTGCGAACTTGAATTTGTTTAGCATCATTAGTCTTGGGAACTAGAGTAATTATGCCATAATTAAGTCTGGCAATATTAATTTCTCCTTTTGCAAAACCCTCTACTAAGGATTTCAGATCCCATTTAACCACTTCCCAAAAATCTTGGTAAAAATCAGCAGGGAACCCATCAGGGCCAGGGCTTTTGTTCCTTTTCATCCCAAAAACCACCTGATGGATTTCACTTAGGGAGAAAGGAGCCAAAAGCTCCTCTTTCTCTTGCACATTAATTTTATTCATCTCCATCTCTTTCAACGAAATACTAGATTCTTCAGGATGTCCAAATAATTCTTTATAGAATTTGGTAATATACTCCATTAATTTCTCATCTCCCTCTATAATCCCTTCTTCCTGTTCCAGGGAAACAATCTTGTTTTTTCTTCTCCTCCCATTCACCTTGGCATGATAATATCTAGTATTTCTGTCTCCATCTTTAATCTCTGAATCTTTATATCTTTGCAACCACTTCATCTCTTCTTGCAGCATTACTCTTTTCAATTGTGCTCTCAACTCTTTCTGATCACCCCTATCCTTCGCACTTAAACCCATAATCTCAGCTCTCTTATCTAAATCATCAAGTTCTTTTATTATGTCCATTTTTATCTTTCTGTACCAAGCATCCATATTTCTATTCCAGCCTTTAGCTTTTTTCCTAAGATTTCTCAACCTTGATTGCCATCTATCCAAAATGTCCCCAAAGTATCTCTCGTTCCAGGTGTTATACACCAGCTCTCTAAAACCCTCTCTCAGTAGCCAAGCATTTTCATATCGTATTTGTGATCATGAGTCTCCCCTGTATCCAGGAACAAGGGGGTATGATCAGATATCTCTCTAGCAAAGGCTTGCAATATGGTTAATGGGTATTTTTCCTCCCAAGCTGGGCACATCAAAACTCTATCCAGTTTCTCAAAAGTAGGGTCCTCCTGATTATTAGCCCAGGTGTACTTCCTACCATTCAGAGGTAATTCCCTTAGCCCTGCCTGCTCAATAATAGCATTAAACATAAAGGACCATTGTTCATTAAGCATAGGTTTGTTTTTCTCCTTCCCATTTCTAATAATGTTAAAATCTCCCCCAACCAAGCAAGGCAGAGGATTATCATGATATAATCTTGCCAATTCAGCAAGAAAACTAGCTTTTCCTTCCTTCTGAGCATCCCCATATACATTGATCAAATTCCAGTGCATTTTGATATTCTTATCAAATACTAGCATTCTCAAGAAATATTGTCCTTTTTCAATAGTTTCAACATTAAACACCTCTTTGTTAACCCCCATCAGGATCCCTCCCGACATGCCTCTGGGTGGGTTCCAACTCCATTGAAAGTTTCTCCCACCACATAAATTGTGCAACTCATTTTTTGTGAAGTCTTGCTTTATGGTCTCAGAGAGTCCAATAAAGTCTAGCTTCTGATCTATAATCATCTCTCTAACGTATCTTTTTTTTGTGATCTTGACCTATGCCCCTTACATTCCAGAAAACACCCATCATTTTTACTTTATTCTTTTTTCCAGCAGCCAAGTCTATACCTGATGTAAATACAAAAGAACTCTCAGCTAAAAAACTTTTATTTTTTCCTCCTTCAAAGAACCCCAATCCCAACTGATTGCTTCACACGGTCAAGTGATGGTGAGCTTTTCTTACTATTTTTTCTCCCTGAGAACATTCCTCTCAGCTTTTTGATTTGTTGTTCCTCAATGTCCACATCAGAATGTTCATAGTCTGAACAAAGTTCCTCAAGAGTAATATCTCCAGTATTAATATATACTGGGACATCTTTTTTACAAATCTCTCCCCCCCCCCATCTTTTTCTCCTGCTTTATCCCTTTCCTCTCTTTTAATATTCTGGAAATATAACTCTCTTCTAGCTTTTTCCATCTTGTTAATAATGTCTATGTTTTTATCAATCGTATCTATTGAGCAGCCCAAATCAATCCCCACCGAAGAACTAATATGCAGTAAAGAAGCATTAGCAATAACCAGCTCAGGGTTCTTACCATAATTGTCTCTCTCCTCAGCTCTGCTCTTAGCCATATCTTCAATTTTCTTGTCTTCCTTCCCTTTGTTTCTAAGACTTCTCTTGATCTCAACATCCTTTTCTTCCCCTTCTTTGTCCAGGACCTCACTTCCATGTATTTCAGCCATCTTCTCCCCCAAAGTCCCAACAGATTCTTGGCTAGCATTATAACCAGTGGGCTCATTATATTTCACAGAATCTGTATCATCTTTTTTCTGTTGAGCCTCTTTCTCACAGTCTTCAAGGTCCATATTAGCTAATTCCATTTCATATTCCTCTCTATTGGCAGCCTCTTGTGCCAGTTTCTGGATTTCTTCTAATTGTTTTTACTTGTCCCCTGTAACTCTGTATGAATCTTCTCCAGCTCTCTGATTCTGTTTTCATTTTTTGCCCATAGTGCATTGCTTCTGACCTTGTCCTCCTCCAAAGTTTTTATTTTACCGAGCATGATTTCACTTTATTTTTGCCATCTTCCTCTCTCCAAAGTCATCTCATTTTGCCATTGCATCATGTTTTCCTCCATCTGAGATTTCATCTTTTCAATCTTTCCATCAACCTCCTCACTCTGTTTCAGGGATAAGCATCCCAGAGAGACTCCTCTGCGATCATTATCCTCCATTTTGGTTCTCTTCCTGTTGTCAATCTCCTCCTCTCCCACTTCTGAGATATTATTGCTATAATTTTTTCTCTTCTCTTCCCTGTACCAGCCAATTTCCACCACCTTCTCAGCCTCCACCTCAATTCTGAACATGAGAAGGTCAGGTGAAGTGATTTCTACTTGAGTAGGAATTTTCTCCACATCCCTGACTCCACATTTTGCTCTAATTTTCTCCTCATTAATAGTGTCCATATCTATCTCCAAGACAGGTCCCACTGCAGCAGCCACCTAACAAAACCCTAGGAAATGTCTGAAGCAATCTGGTACTTTGGCCAGCCTGACCTAAACAGTATGCATCTTGCCAACAGCCTGGTGATCAAGGGACCAGGGTTGAACTTTGATCACCACCCCTGTCCCCAGCAAATTAAAGTCATTAAACTTGGCCAACTCCACCAACTTTGCTTTATTGGGAAATCTCATCATATACCCATTTTTTCCAAATTCCCTCACTCTCCATTGCCATCCCCAGTCAAACATCTCTCCCAAAGCTTTCACCAGTTCAGTCTCATTGATTCTCCCTTCTCTTATGATCACCACACCCAAAGGATTGGTGTGTTCTGCCACCAGAACATCCTTATAACTCTGCACAAGAAGAATTCCCAATCCTTTAGCTGCATATCCTACATATTTTTGGGACTGGTTTAACCTGTTTCAGCAAGTTGCACTCCCCTGTAACATGATTCTCTCTGCCACAGATCAAGCAGTGTCCAACCCTGCATTCCTTAGTGGTGTGTCTAGGATCTTTACACTTACCGCACACCTGCTTGCTAAACCTGTCAATTTTTTTCCTGTTTTCCTCATAACCTTGCTGCCAGTTGCTTCTCCCTTCTTGCTTTTTTATTTCCAACCCAGCCCCCTGATCAGCCACCTTATCAGCTTTTTGTTGTCCATCAGGACCTCCTTCCTCTTTCCTTTGACTCTCTTTCCCAAGCAGGTTACCAATTTGATTTCCAACTGACCCATCCATCTGGCTCTTCTCACTGTTCTGCATCCCCTGCACCAGCTGAGAAAGCAGCGAAGTCAAAAGCAACTGCTGCTGCTGCTGATCTGGCTGGGATATCTGATTTTTCCTCCTCTCCTTTTCCAGCAAAGAGTCATCTGCATCACCACTAGTCATCCTTGTGAGCTCTCCCCCTTCATCCTTCTTCCCAGTCTTAGCTTGCCACATCAGATTCTCTCCGTTCCTCTCAGATCTAGGCTCTTCATCCTCTGCATCTCTGTCCATTCCATCCGCAGGACCAAAACGGTTGCCCCCCTTCCAAAGCCCCCACATCTCCCTGGAAAGGCACGTCTCCCTCCATTCCATCCTCTCCCCCTCTCAGTATTGTTGAATCTCCCTCCTATATGTCCATTTCCACCCCCTCTGTTGAATCTCTGAGCTCCAAACCCTCTACCATAATTTCCTGACATACTTTCTTCTTGTGGCGGTGAGGGGAGGAGAGGAGGGAACCCTAAAGAGTGGGGTTGCTTCCCAGCCTTCTCCACACCCTCCTTTATATCCCTCACATCTCTATCCCGTTGTTGGGTTGGGCCGGGCTCCAATTCGCCAGGCCTCCACCACCGCAGGCCCACCTCCATATCTATGTTTAAATCCCTCCCAATTGAGCCCCCAAAAATCATCAGGGGTCTCACATTTCTTTCCACATCAGGTTCCTCAAACATTCCCATTTTTGCACTAAAATAATTTGCAATTGGGGTACTTTGCATCTCAATTTCCCCAAAATCCGCATCCTCTTCCCCAAATATTGGGATTATGGGATGAACCTTGTCTTTTTTCATATGATTTTGCACAATTTCAGCTTCTACACCAGTCACCTGAGTCATATTGCTCAATCTACCATCCTTATTTTTATCCCCAGCCCCTCTATGCTCTGAATTAACAATCGCATCGGAAATCAATCCAAAACCCTTATTGCCTTGAGATTTCGACTTATTCCTAATTATGTTTCTGCTACCATGCCTAAATCTCCCAGTTAACCCACCACTATCAGCACCATCTACTTCAATTGGAGTAGTAGATGCCAAGTATTTCGTAAAAACCGGCGTACCTGAATCGGAGATGAGGGCCTCCCCCTCCCCCTCCTCCTCGGAGTCCTTGCCGGCCAGCAACCAGAAACAGTTGCCCGCCGGCGAGCACCCTATGGGCGGCGGGAGAGAGCGAGGAGGCGAGGCGAGCGCCTCTGGAACCGCGGGGAACGGCGAGGGAGTGAGGTTGGGGTCGGGGACACCCTGGCTCGCCGCGGCGGCGCCGCCACTTCCTCCTCCATCTCCACGATCTTCACGTCCTCCTCGATCTGGATTGGCAGCCACCTGGATCCTGGGGCAGGAATCCCCATCACCACCTCCTGAGGCTGCTCCTGCTGCGCCGGAGGCGGCGCCCTCGGCTGGATCAGGCGGTAGCGGAGGGAGCGGAACAACTTCCACTTCTTCCTCTACTCGGGGACCAGCGATTCCCCCTCGAGCATCGCCCACAGGATCACCCCCATCGCCGGCTGGCAGTCGTAGTTGGGGAAACACCTGAGGATCTCCTCCCCGCGCAGCTTGTTTCTCACCAACTCCGATGCGTCGTTGAGCGACCTTGCCGTCGGAAACCATCGGTCGATCTCCTTCAACCGCCCCATTAGGATCTCGTCGCCGTCGGACAACGCCCACATCTGCTGCTCCCTCGTCGTCATCAAACCCTAACTGTCGCAGCGGCGCAGAGCGGTGGTTTTCACGGGCGAGATTTGTGCGGTGTGAGGAGGAAGAGAGCCGAGGCGTCGGTCTAATAACCCCTCTCCCATCCCCCCGCTCGCCATTACTCACCTCGAAATTCACCCCCGCCTCGCCCCACCAGTCAGCCGCCGCAATTTCCGCGACGTGGCACGGGAACAACACCTCCTGGCCCACCCGCCACACCGCATCGCTCTCCCCTCTGCATGAATCCACCACCACCCCCTCATCGTCGAGGAGCTCCACCCGATGCCCACGCCGGCGAACGTAGCCGTGGTGAGGCACCGGCACCGCCGCGCAGAAATCCGGCACGAACACACAGGGGAGACGTGGCAAAGACGTGTCCATCACCTTCCCTGTTTTGGCTTTTTTCGTTGTCAGAGAGCTGGCTCATTCTAATCTCATTTCCCACTTCATGCAACCTGATTTGACATATATCTACAATTTTTACATGGCCAGATCTTACTTAAGATTCAATCAGAATCAGAACCCGGTGCACACAGATTTTCCTTTTTTCAGAGGTTCGTTAACTAAATTATCATCCAGTAAGCCAATTATAAAAGAGCAATTTGAGCTAGCCCACTTCCACGTATGGCTTGACATCGGGTATCCAATCATGCATGACTAATCGATTACCTTCTTGTCCATCCTGGAGTTTTTGGGTCAATCATTGCTCGGATGTTTGCGCTTCACCCTCTGCTTCAACGACAGGCACCACCTCTGCCACACAGATCTTCCCGCCAGCGCTAGGTACCGCCATGGGGAACAGCTGATCTACAATCATGGCCACAGCGGAGTAGTGCAGTGGCTTCATTGGAACCTCGTTATTGTTGACCTCTTCCAGCACGGCGGTCCTGTGTCGGCCAAATCTCAAATCATGACACAAAATTCCAACAAATCTCCGTAAAAGAACCCAGCGCGTAAGGCACAAAGGTGATTACCTCCAAAGTCCAAACTGGTTGCATCAGGAACTCCATTTGTTCGCCGCCGGCTATGTCGTCACCTCTATCTATCTCCGGCGTTGAGCCGTAGACCAAAACTTAAACCAGCATATCCAGAGATCTTCGGCGCTGAACAGCTGGGTTCTCTGCGAAACAAACTCCTGACTGCCTTCTCGAACGCACTAATTCGATTTGGACACAGTGTTCTGATCGGTGCGGCAGCACCAATCCTAAGCCTGCAAACACAATGACATATAGCATCAATTTTCTGAATGCAGAGAGCAATCAACGTGCAAACACAATGACATATAGCATAAATTTTCTGAATGCAGAGAGCAATCAGCCTGCAAACAATTTTCTGAAGGCAGAGAGCAATCATCACTTGCTCTAACTGTAGGATTTTTTCAGTCGGGACTAGTTCTATTTCCCTAAATCCCTGACTATCTGATGGGATGCAAGTTGCTCTTCACTAACCTCTTGTTCCACCTCGGCGCATGGGGATTCATCTTCCCCGTTGACAGCTCCGACGTCGGAGGCGAGCTCTCCCTTCTGTCGGTCGCCGTCTCCTTCACCGAGAAGATTTGTGCTTCGCTACTGTTCCACCGCCCAATGCTTCGCCGCCTCGCGATCCGCCTACTGTGGCACCTCCAAATCCGCCACCGCAGGATCATTCACAGCCACAGGGGCTGGCACCAAACAATCCCCTACCTCCTCAAGCAGAGTGGATCTGAAAATTGGGGGAAAAGCCATCCTCTGCATCAGCTAAGCAATTGGCCTAAAAATCGAGGCGGCATCACCGGAAAAGCAAAGATCCACGTACGTGCTGGTAGGCTGCATTAGAAACTCCATGGTGTCCCGCCGCCGGCGTTCCTGACCTCTATCCCGCAGTCCTCAGCTTCCAAATGACCCACACCCTGCCGATAGGCTGCATCGTATTTATGTCAATTACCTGAATCTACTAAACAGCATGCTGCACATCCAACTAGTAATCAGCATACTGCTAGCACATAATTGCTAGGTTCAGAAACTAATTGACGACCTTACAACCATGTAATCCTAGTTTTATAAAATCAGCCATTCATGCTGGAATTAGCTTGCGTTTTCCTATCTTTTATTCCAGCCAGGGCCTGGGGATTCATCTTCCCAGTTGAAAGCTCGGAGATCACAGGTGTCTCCGAGATTCGACCTTCACCGCCACTAACCTGGGCTGCTCCTGTGCCACCTCCACCACCGTCCACCGTCCTCGTACTACCATTTCGCGGCGACCCACTGGCACCAGTCTCTCCCCAACCTCCTCAATCAGACTAGATCTGATACAGCAAAAGTCTTAGGTTTCGGCCATCTAAACTCTGCACCGGAAATCAAAATCAGGCTCGCCTAATATCTACAGATCAACATACCGTCCAATCGATTGCAGCAGGAACACTCCAGATGACGTCCGCGTTGGGGGAGAAGAGGCTCCGCCCTGCATTCAATTCATGGCTGGGGCCTTTGGACGGAAAGCAATTTTTCGGAGCCACGGATCAGACAGTTCGCAGATTGTGATCCGTGGCCTACCTCACCGACGGTAGACGGACGTCCAGAACCCCGTCCCACCTGCCGCTACTGCCACGCTACTCTGGCCCATGACCCCACTCGTGCTGCATACGTATTTCGGCCCACTTCGCAATTACCACTAGCCCATAATTCCCTGTATAAAATAATGGCCCAGATCCCTAAGCATTGATCGACGCGGCAGATATCGAGCACGTCTGTGCTCGTGACCAATTATTCCACGTCCTAATGTATGTCCGAAGAAAGAGAAAGTCCAGCTCGGGCAACAATGCTTTCCAACTCATCATGACTGAACGATGTCATGAATTGCATCATCCTTGTATTAACTCTAATTGACAAAGGGCCAAAGGCCATATATTAATGTCAACCAACCATTACAATGCCATCCTTATACAATAAAAAAATACACATAGGTCTTTGGGGGAAATTGATGTTGTCTTCCTCCTGCACTCACCGGCGTCGTGTCGTGAGCGGAGTTGGATGCCGCATATGGACCTCTGAACCAATATCGGAGCCATGAAACGTTGTTAATGCAACAACTAGAAAGTCTTCGATTCGGACTAGAAGACACCAACGACACCGATCTAAAACACAGATCGTCGTCCGGGACAAGAAGGCGACAAAGATATATAGGCGACCGCCCAAGATCAGGCCAGTCAGATACGGGGAGACCTAACCTTCCAAGCTCCCCGACGACACCGAAGTTAATCAAACATCGCTGGTCGGAGGAGCCAGAGGACCAAAACACAAAGCTACGTCGACCACTCTGCCAACTCCTTTGAACCACCTACATAATACTAAGAGACAACCAGAGCCTCCATTCCAGAAGAGCAATGATCAGACGATCCTTCGCCCTCCTCTACATCAGCGACCAGCTGCCCCAAGAATCAAGGAAACAATATTTGTGATCCGGACGACGCCGGTGGGGAAACAAACTCTAATCCTAATAGAGCCTACTACAGTACAGTAGCATGGATCCAGGGACCCCCTCCGCCCTCGGAGTGGCAGGCGGAGGAGGAGGGGACTCGTGGCCTCGCCGGCGGGAGCCGGTGAAATGGTGCTGTATATGGTTTTATTATAGGGAGGTGGCTGGGTTTTTTGTGGGGCATGAGACGAGGCTTATGTTTTTTTGTCCAATTTGTTCTGTGATTGGTTAGCTGATGTCACTGTGTCATGTTGTATACAAGAATATCTTCAATGTTTAATTAGGATCCACCACTTAATCAGCAAAGAAGATAACTTACTCAACGTGGATTACGTGATAGCTTAATCGTTTGGCTCTTTTTTTACTTGTATATGTTATAACGCTATAACAAGTTGGTGGTTGATATGGACTCCTGGATATGCTTTAAATGTGAACACTCGAGCGAATATCACAAGAGCATCAGGTCAAACTTAATGTGTTCAGTTGTGACGGTGTAGCTGAGGCAATCGCCAGTGGCATCAAAGTCCAAGTTAGTGCATTATATTTTTGACACGCAACGTACGTCATGCATAACTAAATATGGTTTTTTGCGCGGCCGAGGCTGATGGGACACTGTTGCTCGAAAACACCATGAGCGAAGTCCATGCCATGAGCAATTTTCGGAGAGGTCGTTGAATCAATATCTGAAAGGTAAACATCGTGTAGAAATAACTGAATGCGATCGAGGTTTGGCAGACGTACGGCGCATGTGGCTCTTGAATAAAACCTTAGGCAGGCGTTCAACTTTTCCAAACGTAGCCACCGAATAAAACAGTATTGTGCAGTGACGTAAAACGGAAATGTTGCTAGGAAGTACTATATCCAGGTTCCCACTTACCCGGCCAAAAGTAAAGTATTTACAGCAAGTCCAGACGTTTTGTGCATGTACAGATATCGTCGAAAGACTACAAACTTCAGAATACAAAAGCATTCATGGATAGGTTAAACCTAGTGGGCATGCCCTGATTGTTTTTGATACATAAACAATGTCATTCAATATAATGGTTGCAAACTTCTGGCTTATGAAAATGCACCGATGGAGAGGATTAAGTTTCCACTTATCCATGACCAGGATTTGTGGCATGCAAGTGCCGGGGCACGGATGTCCCTGGTGCCCGCTTTATATTTTGGCTTCCGATTTTAAAGTTTTATATCTTTTAGTCAAAAATTTCAAATTAAATTTTGTTTTCATATTTGTGTTTCTCATGACCAGTGCTTTCTAATAAGATACATTTTGAATTTATTTTGATGGCTGTCAAAAAAGTATGTTAAGTTTCAATGTTGAAACTTAGTATGAGCGACTGATAAAAATCAATTATTTTATGTCTACGACCGACAAAAAAATTGGTTGAAATTATATATCTAAAACTGGTTGAAACTTGTCAGTTTTATATGCAAAAACCGTAAGTTTGATCATCGAGACTTCAATTTTTTGATGGACTTCCGTTTTTAGTATGCCCTTGTGCGGGATTGAACTACAATGTGAATCGCGGGGCAAAACGAGTGGGCGACAGAACTTGGCAGGTGAGTGCCCCCCGCACTCCCGTGTCCATGCGCTTTTATGCACTTGTCCATCCATGCATGTATATATGCACACACCTGCAGAGGTGGTGAAATTCCTGAAGCCCATATAATTTATCCTATGTGTGATAGCAATTAGGTTAGTCTTGTCCACTCTATTCCTAGAATGGAGGGTTATGTAACACCCCAGCCGCAACCACCGGTTCCGGCTGTAATGCTTGGAGAGATCTAGACTGGCCTCACATATCAGTACTAGTCTTTCCTACACACTTTTGTCCTAACACGTGAGCACCCAGGATCAACTTTTCAAGCGGTCCCTCAATTCTGAAAATTGTCCAAGCAACGCACACTTAACTTTCTGGTTCCTCGCGAATGGGCTTCTGGAAAAGAATGAATTTCTTGTCGATATGAGTCGTATCGTTCTATTAAGCACGATGTTACAATGCACCCCTACTCAATGTAACGGAAGCCCTCATCGGCCCAGCAAGAACGTTCCGTCTTAGCACACGTCTATGCCTCCCAGTGTTAGAATCTGCATGTGCCCATATCGTGTGCGACGATGGGCCACACGCATTATGTCTATGCCTACTCCATTGACCCGTACATGCTGGTGTAACTGCGAGGGTCGTCTCTGGTAACATTTGTAATGGCCTGGCCGCAACCACGCCTGGAGGCATCTAGAGTGCCCCCCACCCACCCACATACTAACACTAGTCTTTCTTACACACTTTATGCTCACTTGTGCACACCCAGGATCAACTTCGAGTCGGTCACCTATTGTTATTAGTAAAAATTAGTGAGTTGGCGCCTTTAAGTACTATGACCGGATATACAATGTGAATTGACTATATAAAATTAAGTAACGCTGCTAGAAAGTCTACTATCATTTGCCTTTTAAACATTTATTATCTTTTTAGTGTATTTGTCTTCTCTCAAAATACTCCTAAATATCATGATGAAAGAACTTGTATTTATCTTTTTGGTACTTTTTCTTATAGATGTATGCCTTTTGTTTTATATCATGCATCTTCTACCTTGAGAAAATTCATGACAGTGATATTAACGGATTTCTGTGAAAAAAATTGTGATAGCGTTTATTGATGGTTTTTCAGCCTATGAAACTTCATTCGACAACTGTTTGTACAGTGTTAACAAATTTTACAGTGGTGTGAAGATACAAGCCTTGCCGGAATTGAAAGAAGTGTAACTTAATGGTAAACAAAGGTATTGTTCTCGAACAAAAAAAATAGTTAGATGTATATGACTTGATAAAGCTGAGGTAGAAGCTATTATTTCATTAGTACCTATTTATGGATTTATTTTAGTATGGTTTCTGCCACAACGTGCAGGCATCATCTAGCTGACTCTAAAAACATTGGGCATTTCGGAAAATCACTCACATGGAATCATTGTAATAATATTGAAAGATTACATATTCTAGTTATAATTCCTTCAGAATGTACCTACAAAGAGCCATCTCACTTTCTGCTGACCCACAATTGATATTTTAGTTTCACATCCTTGTCTTGAGCTTACTCCCAGCAAACTAGCCAAACTTTTGACTCCCGGGGTACAATTTTTTCCAACTTCTTTTCATTTCTTGGGAAACTGAATAACCTACCATACACACACTTTTCGAACTTCAGTTCATCGTTTATTTACGGCGACAATTACCTGGAAGAAGATAGGTGCCTGCATATAGATCCAAAGAACATAATAATTAAGACAGTGGCATATATATGTTTGTGTATGTTGATCAACCTGTTTAAAAAGGAATAAGTGAAATCTGCATTGATCTATTCACTGTTGATGTAAACTTTACTCCACCTTTATAGATCTAAAACATGTAATCATGGACTATGCAACTACTATTTGTGGTCCCAAAATAGTGCATATATAGATTTTGTTTAAGTCATAATTTATAAAGTTTGACCAAGTTTATTGAGACTTGGTCAAACAATAGTTTGAAATGGAGGGGGTATTGTTTAACTTAATTAACAAATCTTGATATACTTAAAGTAACACTTTAATAATGTGAATAGAAACTTACTATTGGACAGTTATTTGGAGAAGTTAAACCACATGACTCTTTTTGAAAAATGTGCTGATTGAGACACAAAATTGTAGCGAAGTCATGAACCTAAGATGTTTGCTTACAAACTGTTGGAGGTTTCCTGTTTACGTGGGGCACAGTGATGAGTAGAAGGAACACTAGCAGCAGCAACATAGTGATAAACCCTGTTAAGTATATTATATCTCCTCTTCCTACCAGATCGATCTTTTGGGATAGTTGGTCGATGGGAATATCAAATAAAAACGAGGCCTGCTGCTTGTTGACATCTTCGCAGTCACAAGATGGACTATGTACCAAGGCACTCGGCAAAGGATTAAATTGCTGATAGCTTTTCACGGTCCTGATTTATATAATAGCTTTAGAGTAAACTTTTTAGCACAACTGTACGGGCTTTATGGATGATTTAGCTACATGGTCCTTTGTGGAGGCTCTTCGCTTTCGACATGGTAGCCCTAAGGTCCTCAAGCCCTATTCTTGTGCAATTAACTATTTTGGAAAATTTACATCTCAATCCAAAGTATTGGACCACGGCCGAGCCGTAGTCTAGTAAAGTATCATAGATATAACAAAATACTAACAAATTTCATCTGAATTCATTTGTTTCTAGGTCCTTGGTATTAAAAAATCATTTACCGTTTGTTTGAAACAACTCCTTGGCCTCCTCCTCACATATTCTCCCCGGTGTGCCAACCACAAGGAGATGGCTGATATGGAGTATTTGAGATGCCCTGCTTGTTAAACTACCTGATGGGGCGATAGTACTAAATCTGGTCAAACCAAGGCAAGTATGTTTACGTGAGTTGACGTGAATGTGGTCTGGAGACTGAGTAATCGAGATAACAAGTCATCAATGAATCAAATAACATTCAATTCATGTGCAACTTTCCAAAACTGGCCGTTGAAAATTTTCCGGTGAACACAAATGCGTTGTTGTAGATTCTAAAAGTAAAATGAAATGAGTTGAAGTAAAATGAAAGGTGTCATGAAGGGACTGGCTTTCTGAACATAAGTCTATTTCTGAACCCTGTAACCATGCATATACGGTAAAAAAAACACTTCTAAAACTTAAAAAAAAAGACGAAAGGAAGGTAGGCATGCTCATTGGTCACTTTGCCGTATATTACATGCATATCCATCCTATATATCTTTCAAAGAAAGGTACGCAATATATATAATACGGTAAAAAAAACATGTACTTGAGAGGATTGCATACATGCAGGTTGTTCGAGGGTGAGCACGGTGCTGAGTTGGATCTGGATCACCAATAACAACAGTGCAATGGTCCAAAATCTGCTGGCTGACATTTTCTCAGAGCTTGCCGTATGTAGTGCTTCTGGGAGGCACACCACAGAAACCAAACTACACTGAATGGAGGAGGATTGGAGGCGCACGTAGCTTATATAGGTAGACTATAGGTTCTGACCTGGTTCAGGCTGGCCAGGTCAATCCGCATCCTTTGGTTTACCTGCCAGCCAGCTCGAAAACGGCAAGGGAAATCTGATTGCAAGTTGCAATATTGTACATTTTCCCCCCACACAATCACGCCGCACGCATAAGAAAAAATAGGTAGATTCCTACTGTCATATTGACTTATTTATGCAATTGAAAGGGTGTTGCAAATCCGTACAATAGATTCAAAATGCATGCAAAATGTCAAGAACATGCATGCATCTATAACTCGAAAATAAGAACACTTGACAATTTTTGCTTGGGAATCTACATAGGAAAACAAGAGACGATAAATACAGTTAGGAGAGTAGAAGGTCAGCCCCTATGGTTGTCTCGTCTCTGCTTGGTGGTATGTAAAGTCTCCATGTCTCACTGATATACTCACAATCTGAAATGGTTGTCTCGACCAAGTATTTCAAATAATAGACCCCACCCTTATTAAGATTGTTTAGGTTTAATTATAATGGTATGATAAGTAAGAGATTTAATTATCTATGTGCTGCTTTGTGTGAACTGACAATATCTTGCGTATGAGACAGTTTCATCTTCTCACTTCATTACCTTCAAGCCATATGGACAAGAGACTAACATGTACTCCCTCCGTCCCAAAATAAGTGTCTACTAACACTTATTTTGGGACGGAGGGAGTATGTGTAGCTAAGAGATGGTGACAAGTAGGAGCATTGGGAGAGGCCGAGGTACTCCTCCCCGTTAACGAAAAGTGACATCTTGGGCATGTTACTGTCAATGTCAGTTTAAACATCGACATGCTCGCTCAGCTAGATGATATGGACACACATCTTACTATCTGTCTAGGAGTCCGTGTCGATAATGTCTGACCGAAGAAAGAAAAAGTCCAACTCAAAAAGGGCAACAGTACTTTCCAACTCATCATGGGTCGACGATGTCATTGATCGCATAATACTTTGTATTAAGTCTATTTGCAAAAAGGCCAAAGGCCATATATTAAAGTTGATCAACCGTTAAAATGATATACTTACAGCAAATAAAATAATTAAGGGTTTTTATCATTTATGCCACTAGTTGTGTCCCAATAAATAATTGCTCTTAGGACTTAGGGGATATCGACGCTGTCTTCCCCCTTCACTCACTGACGTCATGTCGTGAGCGAAATTTGATGCCGCTTCTGGACCTCTAGCGAAGCAAGGGATACGTTGTTAACGCAGTAGCTGGAACATCATTGGTCGGAATTAGAAGACACCAACGATGGGAATCTAAAACACGTATCGTCATTCTGGAGGAGAAGGCAACAAAGAGATCAGATGATCCTCCGCTCTCCTGTGGGTCGAGGATGAGGTTCACCAGGAGTTAGGGAAACCATATTCTTGATCCACACGACATCGGCGTGGAACAAAACTGTATAAAAAATTACAAATATACCCTAGTACAGTACCATAGCGCAGATCTGGGATCCCCACCACTCTTCATCATCGAAGCGGCAACGGAGTTGGAGGGGACACATGGCCTCGCCGGTGGTAGCGGGTGAAACGTTGATGTCCTGATTTTTTAGGGAGGTGACTAGGTCTTTTTGCGGGTATGAGATTGGGTTTATGGTTTGTCCAAATTGTTCTGTGGTTGGTCAGCTGACCTCACTGTGTCATTGTCGTACACAAGAATATCTTCAAATTTTAATTAGGAACAACCACTTAATCAATAGAGAAGATAACTTAGTCAATGTTGATTACGTGATAACTTAATCATTTGCCTCTTGTTTTATTAATATGTTTGTATATGTTCTAACGCTATAACAAGTTGGTGGTTGATATGGACTCCTGGATATGCTTTAAATCTGAACACTCGAGCGAATATCACAAGAGCGTTAGGTCAAACTAAATGTGTTCATTCATGACGGTGTGGCTGAGGCAATCGCAAGTGCCATTGAAGTCCAAGTTAGTGCATTATATTTTTTGACACGCAACGTACGCGTGGCTGAGGTCGCCGGGGACACTGTTGCTCAAAAATGCCACGAGCAAAGTCTACGCCATGAGCAATTTTCAAAGAGCGATCGTTGAATCATTATGTCATGTAGAAACAACTGAACTTGGCCAAGGTTGGGAGCCGTACGGCACATGTGGCTCTTGAATAAAACCTTGGCCATGTGTGTTACTTTTCCAAACATAGCCACTGAATGAAACAGTGTTGTCGGTGACGCAAAACATCTTACGGAAATGTTGTTAGGAAACACTATATCCAGGTTCCGACTTACCGGGCCAAAAGTCGCGTATTTAGAGCAAGTACAATGGAATTGGTATTGTCGAAAGATTACAAACTTAAGAAATAATTCTCCAAATGCATTCATGGGGAGGTTAAACCAACTGGGATTGCCCTTTTTCTTTTGACACAGAATTGACATGATTTAATTGTTGCAAACTTCTGGATTGTCAAAATTCACTGGAGAGGATTAAGTTTCCACTTATCCATCCGTGCATGTATATGCACACGCCTGCAAAGGTCCTCTTGTTGGTTGCCCCTTGATGTGGCCAAGAGCTGCGCCGGTCTAACCTCATGGTCATACTGGCTTCTTGGACGTTATCTCTAATTTCTTCAGTCTGAAGGAACCTGTTTTTTTCTGTGTATAATTACGTGTGTGACTGAGACAGGAGGCGACTAATGCAGTCAGCTAGTGCAACTTGTCAAAAGCTGATGTTGCACTAATATATTATAACCCCAGCATCATATTCATACACACCACATGCCATTTCTCAAGTTCATTGCTCTCACTCCTCGTCAGTACGTCTAGCTAGGCATGGTTCCTCTATATATGAACACACTACCATGATTCCATGAACCAACTGCTCATCCAGCACCCGAGCAAAAAAATGCCTCGTCTAGCCACACATAAGCTGCTTCTGCGGCTTCTTTTCACCAGTATTCCTTTCCTAATCCTTCTTCCTTGCATGCACTCCACTGATCTGGATGCACTTCTCTGCCTCAAGTCCCAGCTCTCTGACCCCTCACGAGCACTAGCTTCTTGGAGCAACGCGTCTCTCACGCCCTGCGATTGGCAAGGAGTGAGATGCAGCACGCTTAACGCGTCTCGCGTTGTTTCATTAGACCTCGGGTCGCTAAACCTCACTGGTCAAATATTTCCCTGCGTTGCGCAACTTGATTTCCTTGACAGAATCCACATGCCAAATAACCATCTCAATGGCCACATCTCCGCCGACATCGGCCGGTTGACCCGGCTCACATACCTCAACCTTAGCATGAACTCCCTGGGTGGTGCCATCCCTGATGCCATATCTTCCTGCTCTCAACTCGAGACCATAAGCCTGGAGAGCAACTCCCTTGAAGGTGAGATCCCTCAAGCTCTCGCTCAGTGTTTGCTTCTCCGGAAAATTGGTCTCAGCAACAACAATCTTCAGGGAAGCATCCCATCCAGGTTCGGTTTGCTTCCCAACCTTTCTGTGCTATCGCTCACTAGCAACATGCTCACTGGAAACATTCCAGAGTTTTTGGGGAGTAGCGGTTCTCTCACGTCAGTGAATCTAAGAAATAATAGCCTCGGTGGAGGAATCCCTCCTGCCCTGTTCAATATCACAACCATTTCCTACATAGATATGTCACATAATAACCTTTCAGGATCTATCCCACCTTTCCTTCAAACCTCTGCACCACTGCAATACCTCTCACTAACTAAAAACTACCTCTCTGGGGGCATTCCTTCTTCAATTGGAAACATGTCTTCCCTATCTTCCCTTCAGCTTGCTCAAAACAACTTCCAAGGAAGTATTCCAGACAGCTTAGGTAAGATTTCAGGTTTGCAAGTACTAAACTTGAAAGATAATAATTTGTCGGGCATTGTGCCTCTAGCAATTTACACAAACACTTCCCTTACTTATCTTAGCCTTAGTCTCAACCAACTTGTTGGGCAAATTCCCGCGGACATTGGCTACACTCTTCCAAACATCACAGAGTTGATACTAGGAGGAAACCAATTGGATGGCCCAATTCCCGCTTCATTGGGCAACGCCTCAAACCTCCACAATTTAGACCTTCGTCAAAATTCACTCACTGGTGTTATTCCTCCATTGGGACACTTAAGCAAGTTGAAAATCTTAGATGTGGGAACAAACATGCTTAAATCTGGAGATTGGACTTTCTTGACTTCACTAAAAAATTGTACTAAACTAAAGATGTTATGTTTGGATTTTAATGGCCTTGGGGGGACAATTCCTACCTCTTTTGGGGATCTTTCAAACAACCTAGAGGTGCTTCTCCTATCTGACAACCAACTGATAGGTGAAATACCTTCGGCGATAGGAAAACTCAAAGGCCTAACAGCTCTTGTAATGCAAATTAATTCACTCTCAGGGCGCATTCCTGATACCCTTGGAAATCTTCTGAATATGTCACTACTAAGCTTATCCCATAACAAACTTTCCGGAGAAATCCCGCAGTCGATTGGGAAACTAGAGCGACTCACTGAACTTTATCTCATGGAAAATAATTTGACCGGTCAAATACCTCCTAGTTTGGAAGGCTGTAAAAATTTGTTGTTGCTGAACCTTTCATCCAATAATTTATATGGAAGCATTCCATCAGAACTCTTTTCCATCTCAACACTTTCTAAAGGCTTGGATCTTTCCTATAACCGACTCAGTGGGAACATACCTTCTCGGATAGGTAGTTTGATGAATTTGAATTCACTCAGCATATCCAACAACCAATTATCTGGTGAGATACCTTCCGCACTCGGCCAATGCCTTCTTTTGGAATCTCTCTCTTTGGAGGCAAATTTGTTGCAAGGAAAAATTCCGATGTCTCTTAGGTCTTTAAGAGGAATCAGTATGATGGATCTATCTCAAAATAACTTGTCTAGTGAAATACCAAATTTTTTGGAGTCATTTACCTCCCTATATGTTCTCAACTTATCCTTCAATGACTTTGAGGGACTAGTCCCGAAAGGTGGTGTTTTCGCCAATTCAAGTGCGGTGTTCATCCAAGGAAACAAAAAATTGTGTGCAAGTTCTCCAATGCAACAAGTGCCACTTTGCACCACATTAGATTACAAAAGGAAGAAGACCACACATGTTGTAACTATAGTGGTTCCACTTACTACTATTATTGTAATTGCCTTGGCATGCCTTGCATTCATTCTTCTGAAGAATAAAGGTATTGAAACAGAGGGGCACGTCACCCAGTCCTTCAGGGAACATAACAGATATTCATACATGGATTTATATAAAGCAACAGATGGTTTCTGTTCATCCAGTATTGTTGGTTCAGGAAGCTTTGGAGTGGTATACAAAGGCCATGTTGAATTTCAATCCATTGCCATTAAGGTATTCAAGCTTGACCAACTTGGAGCATCAAAGAGTTTCTTCGCTGAATGTGATGCACTAAGAAACATTCGCCACCGGAATTTGATTAGGGTGATTAGTCTATGCTCAACCACTGATCAAAGAGGAAATGAATTCAAAGCACTTATTCTTGAGTACATGGAACATGGTAACCTAGAAAGTTGGTTGTATCCAAAAGAAAACAAAGCCAACCCAAAAAGACCATTGGGTTTGGGCTCAAGGATAACAATAGCTATGGACATAGCTGCTGCATTAGATTATCTCCATAATCGATGCAGTACTCCTTTGGTTCATTGTGATTTGAAACCACACAATGTCCTTCTGGGTGAAGAAATGGTTGCATGTCTTGGTGACTTTGGACTCGCAAAATTTCTTCATGGAGACTCTTCAACGGGAGCTAATAAGTCATCAAATATTGCTGGACCGAGAGGATCAGTTGGATATATAGCACCTGGTGAGAACATGCATCATTTATATTATTGGTATATTATAGATACATACATACAAATTTAATGTCATGAAAATTATCTAGAATGTTTATCACGCCTCAACTAAGTGAATGTTTCATAAGAATTTTTGTATAATATTGCAGAATATGGCATGGGGTGCAAGATCTCAACAGAGGGTGATATCTATAGCTATGGAATTATTCTTTTAGAGATGATCACAGGAAAGCATCCAACAGATGATATGTTTAAGGATGGTATGAACCTTCACAACTTCGTGGAAGCAGCACTTTCACGGGAAATTGGTGAAATCTTAGAACCAAGTTTTGTCACATGTGATGGAGAAGGAGGAGAAAATCTTCTAATGGCTGAAACAAAATGGTGTGTCACTCGACTAGCAAAACTTGGCCTAAAGTGCTCTGAGATATCAGCAAAGAGTCGGCCGACAACAGAGGATGCTTATGCTGAAATCATCAGCATCAAAGAAAATTTTATATCATTGCAGCCTAGACAAAATAAATTAACATCATCGTTGTAACTCACCTCTAGCTATTTTAGTTAGAAGTAGCATGGTCATATACTTCTTGGAAAGAAATAAGTATTATGTTTGAATGCCTATAAGATGAGCATATGGAATTACAAATAGATTAACTTGAACTTACTACTAACTAAGAACATATGTGATCCAACAACAGTGTGACATGGCTCTACCTTTATCTACTGTATGTGTTCTTCTATTCTCACAAAGGTTCCTCTAGATCAAACAAGAACTAAGATAATTGATGCCACCCTATTCACTATGTGAAATGTAGTCTGAATCAAGGTGTATTACTATTACACATGCATTTATTAATAATTATTTCAAGTAATGTTTGAAATTGCGATGGATTAGTTTGCTAAATGCAGTAGCAACAGGGGGGTCACACATTTGTGCGTGACTCTGTGGAGGGGGATAGCGGTCCTGCTAGATCAACGCCTGGTTCGGTTGTCCTATTACCGTCCAATCTCTACTATCTAAAAAAGATACAAGGTTCCCTATTTCACCCATCCGTTATTCGTTCCCCACCTCCTTCCAACCCACACTTAGGATGAAAACGGTGCAGAAACGGACGAAACTGGGTGCTACCACATTTGTTTTCATATTTCTTTGCAGAAGCGGAAACGAATACAGAAACCCCGAAAATGAATGCGGAAACAGATACTACCAGAAACGGACACGAACTGAATACTGAGCGGACATAGAAATAGAAGTGTGTCTTGACCGGAACTTAAAACCCCCTCGAATCATAGAGAAATACACACAGAAAAACAAACAAATTTAATGAATTGTTAACATGGCTACAAAATAATATGGTTGCGTTAGCAACTTAGGATAGTATTGTAGCCGCACTGGACAATTCCATATAGGGTCTAGTTGAGTACGTGTGTGGTAGTAGAAGTTGGTCCTCAAATGATCCATTCTGCTCAATGTGTCATTGCGTGTTGTTTGGTAGTTGGGCTACAAAGCATCCATAGGCCTATAGTAGAAACAAAAATTCCATATTCACGGAAACAGAAAGTTCCGTGTCCACATCTGTTCCATTGGAAAACATCGTTCCGTTTCCACATCAGAAATTCCTTTTCCATTTCTGTATTGTAAAATTTCATTTTCGTTTTCATATTTCCTCCGCGTTTTCATTTTTCCTCCAGAAAAGCGGAAAATTTTCACTCCATTTTCATCCCTACCACACTACATACATTCTCTTCTCTTCCGTTTTTATTTCTTTTTCCTTCCACCTGTAGTTTTTCAACTGGTTTTCATTCAAAACCACCCATGTTTTATTGGTTTGCAATGAAATCATGTCTTCTTTGGTAAGTCAATAAGTGTTGATTCTTGGCGATTCATTTGGCAACAAGTGTCGGTTTTTTGCTATGTAATCACGATGATTGTGTACACAATATTTATGTCCCCGTTGCAACATGCGCCCAATTATCTTGTTTTCCCTAAAGAAATCAATAGTGATCAGACCTTTTTCAGTCATAAAATACCAACATAGGCTCCGATGGTGAACTCAAATGTTCTCCCCATCGAAGGTTGCCTGTTCTAACCACCCCGCAAACAAGCGGGGCTGGCTAACATTCTACCTATACGTCATTTATTCGTTCCATTTTCATTTTTTTCAGTTTTCCTTTTTTTTGTCTTCTTTTTCCTTGCCCGATGAATTGTCCGCAAATATGTGAACCTTTTTTTCAAATTGATGATTTTTTTTAATTCGATGAACTATTTTCAAATCGATGAACTTTTTTGATTTTTGCTGAATCTTTTTCAATTTCCATGAACTTCTTTAAAAATCAATGAACTTTTTTAAAATCGATGAACTTTTTTAAAAATCAATGAACTTTTTTTAAATCGATGAACTTTTTCAAAATAGATGAACTCTTTTTAGAATCAATAAACTTTTTTCAAACCTGATGAACTTTTTTCAAATTCAATGAACTTTTTTTCAAAATCGAAATACTTTTTCGAAAAATTGATGAACCTTTTTTAAAGAGATGAACTTTTTTTCAAATAGGTGAAGTTTTTTCTTTAAATCTGTAAACCTTTTTTGATTTCACCTTTTTATTTCGTAAGAAATAGGAAAATAAGGGGGAAAAACTGGGCTGCTAGCCAGTGGCCGATCCAGCGAAGCCAGGGGCATGCGCCGAAGCCCACGATGCAACAAAAATAGCCCATCTACCTTGCCTATGTATATAGACGATAGATCATGGAGGTCTGGTAGTTCGTTCGATCTCTTCTCGCCTCACGATCAGATCGCTAGATCTATCTATCTCGCCGCCATGGCGCTAGGACGTCTGTCGCCGGACGCCGTTCCCAGGTCGCTGACCTTGGACTTGATTCCCGGCTTGTCGAGGAAGCGGAGTAGCGGCGAATACGGCGGCTGCCGCTGACCGTCCTCTTGGTCGCTTCCGTCCACACACAACCAGATAATTAGGCAAGGTATATACACGGTATTGTACTTCATATACCTAAAAGTTTTGCCAGTATGATGTAACCCCCTTTTCCTTTTGTTTGGCTATATATACTTTGTTAGTCGGAAAACGAAGAGAATTGTTCATGTGAATTGCCTCAATCTCAAATCTGTGCTGGTGCCAAAATTCTGGATCGAGACATTGATGAATAGTGGCAGTAGAGCTATAGGAGTATTTTTTTTAAAATAACCAATAAAGTACAGCCAATTTTAAAGTTTTCTGTGTTTCTGAATTTTAGTATTTGGGATGATTTGTTAGTGATCTATATATTTTTAAACATATGTTGATATACTATTTTGGTTGATTAATCCTACTATAGGTCTATAGTTCTATAGTACTAACTAGTGATCGTCATCAGTCGCCCCTCCCATGTCTAAATCCTGGCTCCGCCCCTGAGCGAAGCAAGCGAGGAGCGACTGAAGCAGGAGCGACCGTTTTGTTTTCCCGAGTGAGCGCGCGCTCGTGGGCCGGCCCATGCCAGCGACACTACAAGATGCAGCTCGTTAACGGGCGCCTGCAAGGGACCTCCTATCTGCCACATTATGCGGCAGGCTGGAGGGGCTTCGCCTGGGCCGGCCCACGCGAGAGCAGCCAATGGTGTAAAATACAACGCACAAAAAAACTGCTCCGTCCAGGATTAGAACTCGCGCAACCTCGATAATAGACAAACGTGGCCAACCAGTAGAGCCGATCAGCGCTAGTGTTCTATCTGCAACGCGAAATCTTTTAGAACTAACCATATCGGCAGATCCAAAAAAATTCCTTATTTATAGAACATTCAAAAAAAATTCTGAATACTTTTAAAACAAAAAATCTGAACATTTTTTTTCAAAAACGAACAAGTATGGTAAAAATTGCCCAATTTTTGGATTTGTAACCAAGTTTCAAAAAGGGTCGTATGAATTTGCGAACACATTTTAAAAAAAATGTTCCATTTTCTTGACAAACACAAACAAATTTAAAGCCGGGAACTTTTTTTAATTTCTGAATAAATGTTGATAACATGGAACATTTTTTCAAAACATGACATTTTGGAAAAAAGGCTACATTTTTTGTATCTGTGAATCAAAATCTGAAACTCTGAACAAATTTTCGAAATGTGACCATGAACAAAAGTTGAAAACAAGAAAAAAATTTCAACTTATGAACAAATTTTGAAACGCGAACATTTTTTCAAATATAAAATATAAAGAATAATTTTTAAATTTGTGAACAAAATTCCAAACATGAACATTTTTTGAAAAGTGAACATGTTTTCAAATGCTCGAACATTTTTCAGAAATAACGAATATTGTTTGAACTTCTGAACAAAAGTTGAAAACAAGAACATTTTCTGAACTTCCGAACATTTTTTGAAATTTCAAACAAATTTGAATTTCTGAAAAGGAAAAAAAGGAACGGAAAAACAAGTAGAAAAAGTAATTAAAAATAAATAGAAAAAGAAAAAGAAAGAGAAATATGAGAAAATAAAAAGGAAAATATGTAATGGAAAAAAGAAAAAGAGAAAAAAAGATTAAGAAAAAACTGCAAATAAAAAAGTGAAAACCACTAAAAAACCGGTTCAGGAACCTTATAGAAGCTTCCCAAAACCGATCAGGAAACTTCTAGGAGGTTCCAAAACAGGAATCTGTAGCTCGTTTTATCTTGTTAATGGGCCGGCCCACCTTGTTCGCCAGTCGTTCGCTCTGTCTGCGAAGCTCCAGCAGTTTGACGCAACGCGCGTCGAATAGGGTTTTCCCGCCTGCAATGCTGCTGACTAGGAGCTCCCTGGAAAGCGATCATACACACACACCTTGCTTGTAGTACGGCGACCCAACTAGTAGTTTCACTCCTTTTTCAATTTGGACACTTTTGGTCGCCATAGCGGGGCAGGCCTGCCCTTATTTTTCAAAACCAGCTGCTGACAAGATATTAAAAAATATTAGAAATATTATTTTGAGTTTTCAAAAATGTCCAAGAAATTAACAATGTTGATGAATTCAAACGGTTCATAACTTTAGAAAATATTTTAGAATTTTGAAAATATACATGAATTTTTAAAAAATATAACCATATTTTTAAAAAATAACAAAAGTTTTGAAAATTACTTTTAAAGTATCTATGGGATTTTATCACTATTCAAGAATTCATCCGATTAATTAGCTAACGGGTCAGTTAATCGTTACTTGTAGGATGACCGAATCGAATAGCACCTATTCACCGCGTTAACTTGTCAGGCCGATTAACTTTCCTGTGAGATAGGTTGATATAGACCGAACCTCACGGCGAGATCCGACCTTTTGTTGCGGCCCGACCTTTCACGACACTCCACCACCAGCAGTAGCAACCTCTCGCCCGCGCACGCGATGTACACGAATTAGAGAGTTTGAACCTTGCGGCCCAGCACAAGAAAACCAATCTCGACGAAGGTACTCACGCGCAAAACAATTTCCATAAAGAGAAATCGCAACACAGAGGTTTTCTAAAGATCCCTCAAAAACTTGATACGGGTGTCTACCCTGAAAAACACATCCTGTCTATTTTATAAAAAATAACCTCCTTTTACATCAACGCATAGTTGCTCTTTATATTCTAAACGACCATCTAACTTGGCTTGTAAAGCAAGCCGTCCTAACCAAACCGACAAGTAATTAGATACCTGGACACTATATTTAAATAATACTCCTTCCGTCTTAAAATAAGTGACTCAACTTTGTACCAACTTTATATTAAAGCTAGTACAAAGTTGAGTCACTTATTTTGAGACGGAGGGAGTAGATTATATGCTTTATAATCTAGCAGTATAATCTTTACAAACGACGGACTAGGACTCTTTATTTGGATGGTTGCTGGCCTTCTCGTGTGATTTGCAGGTGGACCCCAGCCGGCATCTTTCAAGGACAAAGCACACCACGTACCTAGTGATCTTATTGCATGGTAAATATTTTTCCTACGTGGCAGTAATAAAAACAAGAGCCTTGTTTGCACCGTGTGCACGTCAAACCAATCTGTGATCCTTGCATGAATTTTTACACTTGCATGGCACGTAATATTCTCCTTCCCAAACCAGGAAATATGTCCCATATCTCTAATGCAAATCAAATTATTTCTGTCTTGGCTTGATCTCCCTATAACACATCTTGTGACTAATCTCAGGCTGAGCCCACTTGTTGTATCCATAAAATGACTTGGTGCGTGCGAACATGTAGACATGCCATGTAGCTTTGGAATAGAGTCACGGCTCATCTCTTGCATAGAATTGGCACGCGCACAAGTTTCACTAATTAGTTGTTCCTTCCCATCGTAGCTTTTCTTTTCTTCAACAACATTAGTGTTAGGCATGGCCATATCATAGGTTCTCAGGCAGATTAATCACTGTTGGCCCATTGAGTTAGGGGCAAACAAAGCCCAACATTTTGCCCCGTGACCCCTCCCATCCCCCTCTCGCTCTTCAATAGCTAGGGTTTGACCAAATCGTAACATATTTGGTATATTACATAGTTAAGAGCATGAGAGTGTGCTATAATACCTAAAAATTTAGATATATGTTGGTAGGTTCCTATTTAATCTATCGTTTAATGGTCGATCAATTAATCTAGTTAATATGGCAATTCACGATTAACCGCTACTCCCAAGCCGATCGAGCAGCTTCTAATTACCGATTTCCTTAAAATAGATTTATGAAATAAAATATTCATAACTAGTTTAAAAGTTCATGAATTATTAAAAGCGAACACATAAGAGGAAATATTCTATTAAAATAGAAGGCAAAATAAAATGACAAATTAAGGAAGAAAAACGCAAAAGGCAGGAGAAAGAAAATGGGGGAAATGAAGAAATTGAAACCACGTGTGGGCAGCGACGTTGGGTCAGCCTAAAGAGTGCTGGGGGTGGGGGGGACATAATCAGAATTTAGACATCTATACCAATATAGAAATACCCAAAGGGGCAGATCCAACAAATCCCGGGCCATAAAATCAGGTCAATCCAACGACTCAGGCTACTCCAATGATGAGCGCTCAACACGTTTAGTGTACAGTTAATATCATATCAAATATTAATAACAATGCTAATCACATAATTAATACGCAAATAATATCCTACTAATATTTACGTGTAATTAATACATTATCTAATATTAACATGCATTTCAGGTACACATTTACTAGTAAGGCAAAGAAGTCTGTAGGCATGAGATCTCATGTTTGGCGCCGCTAGTGCTAGTTAAACAAGCTGGCGCTCCCAAGCACCATCTTGAGCCGGCCCAACAACACGAGAAGGTTGCTTGCTCGGCCATCCCTCGTTTGGTCCATCGGTTGATTGTTCCTAGGTTAAACCAGTTCACCGTCAATTTTGGGAAAATCCTGAATCTGAAAAGGTTCTTATTAAAAAAAACTGAATTTCGATTTTCCTTCTAATTTTGAAAAAAATCACAAATTTCAAAAAGTTCATATATTTAAAACAATTCATAAAATTGTAAAAAGTTCATGAATTTGAAAAACATGCTCACTAATTTGAATTTTTTTAAGAATTTGAAAAACAATCATGAATTTAAAAGAAGTTAGTGGATTTCATGGATTTGAAACATTCTCGCAATTTCAAAAAGCTCTCAAATTTGAAAATTAATTCTGAATTTGAAAAATGTTCTCACATTTGCGAAATGCTTACAAAATAAAAACAATGTAAACATAAAAACAAAACAGAACGGAGAAAACAGAAAAGGAATAAGAAAAATAAAGATAAATAAGAAAACCGACCAATCAAACACGTAAAGAGAAAAAGCACAAAAAACACAGCTGGATGCATCCCAAAACCGGAGGCCTTAAATGGGCCCACCCATATAAATGTGCGTGAGCGTCCGGTAACATTTGTGAAGTAACCAGCACTGAAGGCACCGAATAGGAAAGGGAAACGTTTACGTGCGGCAGGCCGGCCGAACGCTCGGCCGGTCTTTCAGCCACGCACGCGCCACGCGGTCATGAGGGCCCACACGCACATGTCCTTTTTTTATCCTCTCCTCTATCACACGCATCTTATCCTCTCCTCACATAGCTCATGTCTAAATTTCTTGCACATATCCATCTCCGCTCGCCCTTTCTCTCTGTATCCAGGCTCAGCGAGTGCCATGGCTTCTCCGGTGAGCCCATCACCGACAGGACCCCCATCTGCTCCTCTTTTCGTCCCTCTCTGATGAGATTTCCCTTTTATGTTGCGTAGCTCATCGGCCCTCTCCATCCCTGCTCCTCCGACGACCCACTATCGCCACAGATACTAGAGATGGACCAGAGGGACGGCGACGGACGGAGGAGAATCACGCCGGGAGAGCTGCAACAGGTGGACCAAGAGCTACAACCGCCCACCCGCGATCCGCAACCTGCCACGCCGGGAGCTGCAACCGACGGATGAAGGAGCTACAATGGGCAGGCGACGGGTGGTGACCACGACCACCAAGTGCTACAACGGCGGCTACTAAATGTTGGAACCAACCTCCAATTTTGCTACTACTGGCATTTTGGTTTGCTTCTACCAGCGCCTAATTTTACATTTTTGCTACTATCGGCGTTTTGGTTTGCTACTACTTGTCTTTTTGTTTGCTACTATCAGTGCCTAATTCTACATTTTTGCTACCACTGACGTTTTGGTTTGGTACTACCAGCGCCTAATTTTACATTTTTGCTACCATCGTTTATTTTCTTGCTGGAACCAGCACCATTTTTTGTTACTATGAATGTTTTGAGTTTGCTTGAACTAGCACCCTTGTTTTGCAATTTTTGCTACAACTAGCGTTTTGGTTTGCTGGAACAAGCTTTTTTTTTGTTACCATCAGAGTTTTTGAATTGCTGGAGCAACGTCCAATTTTTACAATTTGTGCTACCACCGTTTTTTTGTTTGCTGGAACCAGCGTCATTTTTTGCTACCACCGTTGTTCGGATGCGAACCAGGGCATCGTCGCCACTGATTCTGTAGGTGGGCGAGGAGGGAGGGATGGGTAGTAGCGGCGAGGGGCGAGCGTCGGCGGATAGTCAGTGGCGATGGGATGTGACGAGCGGGAGCATGCAGAGGAGGGGGAGGGCGGCCGCTATGTCTCACTTTTTTTTCTTTCAGATTCACTGCGGTACGAGAAAGATGACAAGGAGCGGGCCTCATCTAACGACTATGCGGGAGTCAATCGGACGGCTAGCGCGTGACCGGCCCAAACTTGGGCCGGTGCGACGGCGCGCCGGCGCGCAGCACTCGCCAATAGGAAATCACGGCCGGCATCACACATTAGTCAGGGGTACGCTTACAGCAACAGAAAAAAAATGAGCCAACCCATTTTAGAGCCAGTTCTAACAGTTTCAGCCGACTATTTTTGCTGTCATTAGCGTTCCACTACCATTCAGCCAAGTATTTTTTTACTTTTGGTTTGTACTTCTTTTTCAAATTTATATATTTTTATTTATATCTTATATTAATTTTTATTTTTATTTCGTTTTTAAAGTTTTTAAAACCTTTATCTTGGTTTCTTACAAAATAATTACCTTTTCTACAGGTTGTTTCCTGCCTTTTCCCCTTCTCATTTTTTATATACATTGAACTTTATTCGTACCTGATGAACATTTTTTCAGTATATGTCCAACATTTTTAATACATGTTGAACATTTTTCTTGAATGCACACTAGATTTTAGATTTCAGTACATGTACGCTGATATTTTTTTTCAGTGTACAACAACACCACCACCAAAGCTTTCAGTCTCAAACAATTTGGGGTAGGCTAGAGTCGAATATTTTTTCAATATATGAGTTTATAGTACATTCCAGATATTTTAAAAAATATATTGAATATTTTTTAAAATACTTTCTGAACATTTTAGATATATAATTTCATTTTTAAAAAAAATTCGTGTTTTCAGTGCAAAACAGAAAGCCAAAAAAGGTACCAAAATGAACCGAAGAAAAGTAGTACTACTTGAGTGCTTGAACATTACTTTCAAATCCTTCTACCAGTTTGTTGGTACAAAAGCACTCCATGTTCAGATAAAATACTTTTAAGGGAAAGCATGATTACAGGAGTAATTAATCAATGCCAGTTACCAATCCTCCGTTACTCTGACATTGCCACCATGTTGCTGGGCCCCGGATTCATCCTCCACGGCGCCACTGCAGCGCGGATGTAGAGGTTGGCTTCACACAGGATAATGCACAAGAGAGCCGCGTCGCCGAGAAGGTCAGAGATCTCCAGAACATATCCCCACATGTTAAGAACGAAAGAGATGGTTACCATCGACGTCGCCCCGATGAAAAGCTGAAGAAGGATCAATGGTAACGGCAACAAAATGGTCTCGGAGAATAGAACTGTTATAGTGACCATGAGCATATTTTACAACACAAAAGTTTCTACTAACTCTTGCAATAATGGAACTGTTAGATTGAGTACTTTGTGAATCTTGAATATTAAATCTATCCTGTCGACCAGAATCTGAAAATTTCTCATGTTTCAAATCAATCCTATTTTTAGTGATTTTTTTATTTTGCCCGGGAGCAGAAACGTCTCTCTCGTTCTTGAAATCCAACTCGGTGCCCGGTCTCATCTGCTCCCGAGCTACAGTAAATTAAAAAGAATACTACAAAAATTCAAAAAATCAGAAAAAAAATTGTATGGAAGATGTTCGCGTGCATGATGTCCGTGCAAAATTTAACCCCGTTTGGACATCTGAGGAACTCGCGGCAAAAAAGAGAAAATCGTTACAAATAGTGCATGGACAGTAACCTTACTCATAGAGCCAAATTTTGCCTTTTTTTGTCATGCACTTCACGAATGTCCAAACTCCACACGTTTTTACACGAACATCACACGCATGAGCATCTTTCTTGCAAATAAAATTCAGGATTTTTTTATTCTTTTTTCTATTTTTCGTGATTTTTTTTGCCCGGGCTCAGATGAGCCCGGGAGCAGAAACGCCGGTCTCCTTTGTTCTTCCTTATGCAAGGTAGTATAGATTTTTCTCATATTTTCCTATAGGACAGGTGTGTGGATCGGCCTATACGCTCTTGCCTTGATTTCTTTTTTCTAGTTCGTGACGACGATTATGGACTTATGAGCAAAAGAGAGAGAATGAGTTAGTGATGTGGGTATTGCTTGTTGTGCCACTACATGATTAGCTTGAGTTTCAGTTCAAGGCCATAAGGGGTAAAAATGGAAGTACAAGGTAATGACAGAAACAAAAGGACGTTGCATGCAATGTAAGGATAGCTTTGTGATTAAGCATTGAACCTATGGAGACATCCAAACGTGGCCATGACGATTTATTTATCTTTAGTGGAACAAGATGTTAACATCTTGACCAGATTTATAAATGTTGCACTAAGACATAGTTTCCCATTGTTAAAAACATTTCAGGATTGCAAGTTCATAATTAAGACACAAACATACAGAACTCCAGCAACTTGTGCGGTGCAGTGCTAATTCAATGTTGACGAACTCCGAGCCATGGAATGGTCTTGGTCAAACATAATCAAAATTTAAAAGAGGAATTTCTCATGTTTATACTAAGAAAGTAAGAATCCAACTATATATGTCATTGTTATGCATTTTACAATGATTAATCATGTATTCTTGTGTACTTACACTACTGGGAAAAGGCTTATAGGTGAATCCCAATGAGTGGCGGGCGCGACGCGGCACCCGCCACTGCTACCTTGGAGAAATAGCACTGGTGCGTACCTAGATGCGCCCGCCACTGCCACAGTGTCAGCAGTGACGGGCATTTCTCTGTACCCGCCACAGATGAACTCCTTGCAGGATCATCGCTTGGTGGAAAACTCTACTAGCTGACGGCAAGAAGAGCCCGCCATTGTTCTGTCAGTGACCTGTGGCGGGCATCTCGTAGCGCCCGCCACACATGTCTTTGGGCAACTCGCACTGGAATGTTCCAAAAATTCCAAAAATATGCTATGGCGAGCCCTAAGGGCCGCCCGCCAGTCCCCCGTCACAAAATACCCTGTTATGACCACATTAAGTCAAATCCGGTTCTCCGGCGTTCGCTTCCTTCGTCCCGCGCGGTGCGTCTTCTCCCGCCGTCGTCTCTTCCCCGTCATCGAGACCGTCTGTGCCTCTCCTGACGGTATGTCACTAGTAGAAAAAGGGTCATACGTGAAGCACATTAGTGCCGGTTCGTGGGGCCGATCAATAGCACCGGTTAAATGGCGAACCTTTAGTACCGGTTCATGCCACGAACCGGTACTAAAGAGGCTGTGTCGACTTCATGGTCAGCTATGGCCCCACCATCACCATTTAGTGCCGGTTCGTACCACGAACCGGTACTAATGACGTTGTGGTAGGATGTTTTAATTAGTCCCACCTCGCTCCCCTAACAAGCCTTTTACCACCTTAAATATGTTATTTCTCAAACTATCATAAGCACTTGGTCTTCATTGAACTCTATGTGTAGAATTTGTGGCCTCGATATGAGTCTTCATCGGTTTATAAATCGTTGATGACTCATATTGACAATTCAGATTGTACACACAAAGATCATTGATGATCAAAGTATTTTTGATGTTATAAGATCATATTGATAATTTAGACTGTAAAGAAATATAAGATCATGATCTAAATGCTCTTATATTTTTTGCGTTCAGTATGCACCATTCAAAGTGACGCCATCAACTTTCAACCATTTCTACCTTCATTTGCTATTTTTCATGCATTCAATGATTTGTTTTGAGAACTAAATGACCTGGAAATTGAAAAGCAGTACAAATGAACTCTGAAAAAGTTAGAAACTTGGCATGGTATCATCATTTCACCCACATAGATTGTTCAAAAAAGTAGAGAGGGTTACGGCAAAAACTAGATGCACTTCGTTCACAAACTGGACAATCTCTTTCGAAGTATTCAGGTTTCGGACGAAATTAAACTCATCTGTTACAAAGGCATTTCATTTTTTTAAACTTATTACAACTCCAGACTTTTTGTGCATTCAGTATGCACCATTCAAAGCGACGCCATCAACTTTCAACCATTTCTGCCTTCATTTGTCATAACTGTTTTAAGTGCACCACCTTTAGTACCGGTTGGTGGCTCCAACCGGTACTAAAGGGTGACCAATACTACAGTTGCTTAGGAAGCTGTTTTTTAGTCCCACCTCGCCAAGAGAGAGGGACTAGGAGCGATTTATAAGCCACAGTGCGAGAGGCGATGAAGAAGAGGCTCAATGCTCACGTTGCTTAGCTTCAAGCCTTGATAATATGGTAGATTGCACGGAGCTATGCAGTTCAGTTTACACTATTCCGAAAGACTTGAAGCAAATTAACGAGCATTGCACCTCTTTTTTATTTTTAATAACTTATTACAACTCCGGACTTCTTCTGTTATGGCAAAAACTAATTGCACGTCGGCATTTCTTTTTTTTTTAACTTTGGTTATAACTCCAGACTTTGACCATCAAGTTTTGCAGAAATGAAAAAATAGCAGAAAAGAAAAAATAGCAGAAAAGAAAAAAAAACTATTGCTGAAAAGAAAAAAACTATATAAAAAAACTACTCAGAAATAAATAGAACAAAATAAATATAGCAGAAAAGAAAAAACTGCTCAGAAATAAATAGAAGAAAAAATAAAGCAGAAAAGGAAAAAATAAAGCAAAAAAACTATTAGCAAAATGAACTCTGAAAATGTTGAATTTTGGCAAACTAGATGAAAAACTACTCACAAATAAATAGAAGAAAATAAATATAACAGAAAAGAAAAAACTATACAAAAAAACTACACAGAAAGAAATAGAAGAAAAAATAGTAGAAAAGAAAAAAACTACAAAAAAAATTGGGGCGCTGCCCTGTGGGCCTGCTAGGCCACAGGAGTGCAATTACAGGCCTTAAAGGCCCAGCAGACTCACAGGGCAGCGCGCAGAATTTAGGCCCACAAGCCTGCTATATAGAGGAGTTCGAAGAGGTAGCCGCTGCTGGGTTTATAAACCAGTGCGGCTGCCCTTCGCCCGGCGAGGTGGGACTAAACTTTGGGGTGGCAGCGCGAGGCCTTTAGTACCGGTTGGTGGCTCCAACCGGTACTAAAGATCTCTTTAGTACCGGTTGGAGCCAACAACCGGCATTTAAAGGCCTCTTCCCACCTCTTGGCGTGGCCAAAGTTGGTCTTTAGTACGGTTGGTGGCTCCAACCGGTACTAAAGGCTCACCTATATACAAAGACTTACGAAATTTCAGTTACATCTCCCCACTTCTTCGTCAACCCGTCGCCCGTCGTCCCGAACGCCGCGCGCCGCTTCGAACGCTGCTCGTCCGTCGTCGTCGCCGCGCCCGCTCAGACGTATCTCGCTCTCTCTCCTCGCGTACCGGCCGCCGCCGCCTTGAACGCTGCCGTCTGCCCCCCGCCGCCTGGCGCCCCGCCCAGACGGCGCGCCGCCAGACGTCTGGGCGGCTGAGCTGGCCGCACACACACACACATATACCACACACACGCATACACACACACACATACACACATGTTAATGAGTTTATTTTTAGTTCAATAATTAATATAACTAGTTTATTTTTAGTAAGAAAATTTAGGTATATGAGATTTGAACTAGTTCAATAATTAATATAACTAGGTTAATGAGTTTTTTTGTTTATTTAATTTTATATATTTTGAGTTTATATAAATGTTAGATTAATGACGAATGTTAGATGAATTAGATAGAAAAGTTAAATATATAGTAATGTCTATTTATAGTAAGTGCTTAGTAGTTGAACTAGTTGATTTAATAAAACTGGTTCATTTTACTATAGAAGTAGTTTATTTTTAGCAAGAAAATTAATATAACTAGTTTATTTTTAGTAATAATATTTAGGTATATGAGATTTGAACTAGTTCAATAATTAATATAAATAGGTTAATGAGTTTTCTTGTTTATTTAATTTTTTATATATTTTGAGTTTATATAAATGTTAGATTAATGTCGAATGTTAGATGAATTAGATAGAAAAGTTAAATATATAGTAATGTCAATTGAATATATAGTTAGATGGACTAATGGACTACTTAGAAAGTGTTTAATGGACTTAGTTAGAACTAGGGAAACTTGTTTATTTTTAGTAAGTACTACATTATTCTATTTATAGTAAGTGCTTAGTAGTTGAACTAGTTGAGTTAATAAATCTTGTTCATTTTACTCTAGAAGTAGTTTATTTTACTATTTGAGTAGTTGAATATTAATGATCTAATTTTTTCTTTGAATTATGAGCATTATAGGAAATGTCATCATCGGAGGACGAAAGTCTCCCGAAGTCTGTTGGTGCCACGACGATCGAGGTGAGTGCGACAGGCCTCACACGGGCGATGGTCGGCGCTTGACATTAAGCTCGAGGAGACCTTGAAGTTAAAACGGCACGCAACGCATTTACAAGTGTTTGTTTTCATAATTAAGCATGACTTCAACTATTTCAACGTGTAATTTTCATCTTTTACAATTCGAGTATAGTTAATCCCATGCCATGCAAGCCGCTATGTCTTGGAGAGGATGGATTTTGAAGACCATGAAAATTTTGAAACGAAGAAAATTCACCTAAGGACCCATCATGATGTGGATTTTGAAGTAAAGTTGTATAATGCTGAGAGCGTAACCCATTTTGGTTGCAAAAATTGGGAAGCATTTTGCAAATTGTATGGTTTTGATGAGGGTATGCTTGTCACCATGGATCTTGGTGATCCTGAAATCGAGCAAGACAATATGGACATTTGGGTCCTTGTTGATACTCCTCCAGTTCTACCGCTATGTGAGTTTATGAAAACATAGTTAATTATTAATAGAACTTATATTGTTCATTTCAAAATAGTTGACAGCTTATTTTCATTGACAGCTTATTTTGAAGTATCAAAGAATGTGCAGAAGATGGTAGATAGAACTTACTACACCGATGGCTCTGAGTTAACTTACAAGGAGAAAACTCATCTGGTTGGATTTTGTAATGATATTGAGAATTACAATATCTACAATCGAACTCCTCAACATTATGGTCAATACGTGCCACTAGTGCACGTGTTGAACTCTGATAACTACCATGGAGATACCCTGGTAAGTTTTATTACTATTACGACATCCGTGCATCTTTTGCATACTTCTAAAACTAGTACATCATTGCTAACTACGAAGTTATTACTATGTTTTTCAACAGAGAATCCCAGAGGATTGTGTGCCTCATTTGATGTATCGAATGGCGGCAGCCTTCGTGTTTTGAACATATATCCAGGTCATCCTATGAATCTCAACTGTCCATACCGGATTTCTAAAACAAGTGGAGACATGACAATCAAAGGATGGAAAAAATGTATGGACAGTCGTAAGGAGCTTCTTGGAAGCAAAAGGAAGCGAGGCGCAAGAATTGGAGACAGGATGATCTCCATTCTTCATAATGGAGAGTCAGGGTCTATATTGTTTTATACTATTTTACCTTAAGTGTGTTTAGGTCCGATCCTACCGATCTTGATGATCATGTGCTAAGAACAATTATGTAGGGTTGGGTTCGATGACTATGAGGATGATGATCGTATGACTTATTATTAATAATGAGTAGAAGTTGTATGATGATGCTTGATTAATTAGCTAGTAGGACTTGTTATTATATATGATGATGTATGATGCGAGCATGCATGAGTTATTATATATATATCTGCGGGTGAAACGAAAAAGAATTAAAATGGAAAACACAAAATTAAATGAAAAAGAAATCATAAAACCAAAACCCTCAAACATTTTAGTACCGGTTGGTGTTACCAACCGGTACTAAAAACTCCGGCCCCGGAGCTGGCTCGTGCCACGTGGTTGCCCTTTAGCACCGGTTCGAACTGAACCGGTACTAAAGGGGGGGGGGGGGCTTTAGTGACCACACTTTAGTGCCGGTTATGTAACCGGCACTAAAGGGCCTTACGAACCGGTGCTATTTCCCGGTTCTGCACTAGTGTGTCCCAAACTCCCTCACTATCCTCCTTCTAGGGCGCCGCCGCCGCTGCCTCTAGGGCTACGGGTAGGGCGCTACTGCCGCCGCCGCCGCTAGGGCTAGGGTTAGGGTGCCGACTGCCGCCGGTAGGGTTTGGTCGCCACCGCCGCTAGCTAGGGATATGATTAATTAGGGTGTCACCGCCGGTGCGGTTATGTCGCCACCGCCGCTGGCTAGTGATAGGGTTAATTAGGGTGCCGCCTCCGGTACGGTTATGTCGCCACCGCGGCTCTTCGAGTATGTCGCTGCCAATAGTTGTCAGCAAGTTTTAATTAGGTAGTGATCAAATTTTTTCTATATATAGTTCTATAGGTTCTCGTGTATATATGATTCATCTTATTAGAGTAGTACTCCGATTCTAAGAGAAGTTTAGGTAGTAGAATAGCAAACCTATTTCAAGTAGGCTGCATGCACGTGTTTGATGTGCGCGCGTATATTCGTGTTAGAACTTTTGCTAAGAAAAAGAGAGCTAAAATATGACAAGTACATCCAAATGAGTGCTTAATGGACATGTTATACATTATTTTCAGGGATCCAAAAATGAGTGCCAATGTTTTGGCGAAACGTTGATTAATTTCTGTTTTGCCAAATTTCTGGCACTCAATATGTTCATTTTTTTGCAAAGGTCATGCCAAATTTTTTCGTTCATTTTCACCCTCTGTTAAAATAATAAGTGCATCATATGATTAATAGTTGTCCGGACAGCTCGGAAACTGCAAAGGAATTTGGGATCTTTTTAAACGAGGGGTTCCAAAAATCGGTGGTAATGGTCTTTAACTTTAGCATACAATTATAACCATTTTGTAGCCATTTACTGCCATTATCACTAATTTGGTTCGCATTTTACTTTACTGTTGCATAGTGTGTCCCATGCAATGTAAGGGTGAAATTAAACAGTGCAATAGGTGATACTTTGCTCTTCAAGGATAATAAGGGGCGGTCATTTCAAGCCGAAGTGAAGAAAGGAAAGCATAAAAGCATCATCTGTGGCGATGGATGGATGAAGTTCATTTCAAAAAATAAGCTGACTGGGGAGAGTACATAACATTTTACTTAGAAGGGTGGGTCAACATGTTAAGCATTATCTATTTATGCAGCCAAGATGATGAGGATGGTGAAGATGATGTGGATGATGAGGATAGTGAGGATGGTGATGATGATGAGGATAGTCATGATGATGAGGATGATGACGATAGTCATGATGATGAGGATATATATCCATGACAATGAGGATGACAGCCAAGAAGATGAAGATAGTCATGATGATGAGGATATTCATGACGATGATGATGACCAAGAAGACGAGGATAGTCAGGATGAGTACGATGATGTTCTATTCAATTCTCCAAAAAATTTCTCAAAGAATGAAGAAGCTTATACAGAATGAGAGGAACAATCCCTTGGCGATCTTACCACCAACTGAGAACTACATGGGGGTTCCGCTTGTGCACTGTTTAATTAAAACAAACATCGTCAAACACGTCATGGCATGCTCTGTATTACTTCCTCTCTTTTTTGTTCATGTAACTTCAACATTGTGAGATGTATAACATTGCGTGATGTTTGTGCTTCTAATCACGGTGATCATGGAAATTACCCGTGATGAAGGCTGGAGTACACCATGGAGCGGGGGCTGTCACCACTGTTAAGTACAAGACCGAAACAGATGAGCGCATATCCTTCCATGAGGCCGGCTGGGGGTTCTGATGGGAAAGAGACTAATGGTTGAGACACCTGTGGAAATAACGTTAAGGAGGAGCCGCCACAGCAAGTGGCAGATGATGGTTGTCGTTAGCCTCATTTAGAAATAAGTGGCAGATATAAACATTTGTAAGCTCATGATGTGTTTGTGAGTTTGTTAAGATGGATGTGGTATTGCGATATTAGTGTGTTAAGTGGAACAAATGTGAACCTTTGTCATTTGTTTTTATAATGGATTAAGCCTAGTTCAGTTAATGCTATAGATTATATGCTTTTGTCAGTTTACTCTTTGTAAATCATGTGTACAAATTCGAGCACAGTAAATTCATGGGAATAATTATGCTGCACTGGCAGGTGGCGTGGATTGCCCGCCATTGAAGATATTCTAGGCGGGCAAGCGCCCACCACTGATGCCATTATAGCAGTGGTGGGAGGTCAGTGGCGGGCGCCCCTGAGACCCTTGCCCGCCACTGCTGGGCTTTTTCCACCTGCCACTGCTAGGCATTCCTGCAATAGTGTTATCATGTTTTAAATATGCGGTAATGCAAATATGTGGAATTAAACAAGTATTAGATTTATTTTTCTTCTTGTAAAGTCGTTGTTCGTTTCTGATTTTCTAATGCAGTTGATGATTGAGAAATCATATTCGGTGCACTAGAGTTGGTTGTCGAGTTACATTGCAGAGTGAGGGATTCAGGAATGAAAAAGATAAAAAAAACACAACACATTGTTGCCCAATCTCTTACTTTTGTGCCGTTTTGGAATTCCCTCCTAGTAGAGACTTTGCTAAGGTTTTTGGTTTTTCGGTAAAAGCGTACTACACTACAAAAAAAAGAGCAGTAAAAGGTGGCCATTGAGAGTAGAGTTTGAATTATATGGACTTCGAAAGGAAGTATGGAAAGAAATGGTCATTCATGTATCTAGTTATGTTTTGTAGTGACCATGACCGATTTAGTTAGGTTTTAAAACACAAAAGTTTCTCCTAACTCTTACAAGAATAGAACTGTTCAAGTGAGTACTTTGCAAATTGTCAAAATCAACCCTATCTATCAGAATCTAAAATATTCTCATAATTAAAATCAACGGGACAATGCAAAATATCTGGTACCAATGTAATATGTAGCTTATATTCTTGCTGACACAATGTACTACAGCTTTTTCTCATATTTTCAAACAGCACAAACTGTGTGAGTTGGCCTAGATGTTCTTACCTTGATTTCTCTTTCTAGTACATTACGTGATGACGATGATTTTTTTTTTGAAACGGAGGCAAAAGATTTGCCTCATATATTAAATGAGGAGGAGAAAGAGTTTGTTACAACACAGTGCCAGGAAACGGCATGGCAATTACTCTCGCAATAAGAAAGACCCTAATTTTTTCGCCCGGCTTTAACCCAAAGGTTAGACTCTTGATCACATTGTTTAGCAAAACATGCGGAGGGGCACTCTTGTGTCTAAACACCCTTGCATTACGCTCATTCCAGATCACCCATGAAACCAACATGGTTATCGAAGCCTTCGCTTTTCGGTTGGCAGTGCCCTCGGCGCTCAAACTCGCCCACCATTCCTTGATGGAGTCGTACAAGTGCCATGCGGACGTGTCCACATCGTGGATGCAGAGCTTCTGAATCACCATGTTCCAGAGCCTGAGGGTGAAGTGGCATCTGAAGAATAGATGGGGACCGCATTCCTGCACCCCTCTGCACAAGGGACAAGGAATAGGAACTAAGTGATCCTAACATCACTTAGTTCCCGGAAGCCGTGTGCTTCCAAAGGATGTCATCATCGGCAAGCTCATCAAGGTGGACCTCTTGAAGCAGCGTCCATAGGGTGAAGAATTCTGAAACATGCTCAATGGAGGCCGGTGTAGGTGGCCTGATTTTGAGAATACACGCGCTCTCCTTGAGAGCCTCCCGCACCTTCCAGCGCTTTCGTGTAGGTGATGACGATGATTGACTTATGAGAAAAAGTGATATAATTAATTAGTGATGTTAGGATCACTTGTCGTGCCACTATGTGATTAGCTTGAGTGTTAGTTCTAGGCAATAAGGTGCAAAGATGAAAGTACAAGGAACAAGTCATGATTGAAACAAGAAATAGTTGGAGTATAGGGCTAGGTTTTTTATTTAGCTTTGAATCTGTGGAGACACCCAAACGTCGCCAAGACGAGTGTATTTAACTTTGGTGGAGCGAAATGTCAACATCTTGACCAGATCTAGAAATGCTACACTAAGGACGTGTTCGGTAGTTGCCCACGGCTGTAAAATCCTCAACTCCAGCGCCCAACTCCAGCAGCCAGCTTCCCACGTAGACTCCTGGAGCGATGGGTCCGTTCGGTGCGGCAGCTTCTGGCAGCTAGCGATCCGCCAGGCCAAAAGGCCAGAAAATGCTATATTCGACCCGTTTAGAGTGGGCTGATAGCCCAAGTGGCTTGTAAAAGAGGCTGGGCTATAGGCCCAGTTGGGTGGGTGCGTGTGAAAGAGGCGCTCGTGGCTCTTTCCTCTGTTCGCTCGTGGTTGTTTCCAGCGTACCGGTTCGATGAGAGTCACTTGGCGGTGGCAGGCGGCCGTAAAAATTGCCAACTCCAGCTCCTTCGTTTTCTGAGAGTAGCGAATACCCAGCTCCACGACTCCGGCAAATTTGCACGTACCTAATAGCCAGCTTCCCACTCTCGTAGCCACGATTTGAAACGTTCGGCTCAGCTCCCGTCTTGGAGTCGAGGAGTTGAGAAGCCAGAGGGCACCCGAACACGTCCTAAGACGTAGTTTCCCCTCGTTAAAAGCATGCCAAGAATGCAAATTCACAATGACGACGAAAACATACAAGCCTTCCAGAATCTTGTGCAGTGTAATGCTTATTAAATATTGGTAGTACTAGTATTAACATTTTGTAATAGTAACCTGGTTTGTGGAAAGTAGGGACGTGCTAGTCCTATTTGAAGAAAAAGGTGGCTAAAGTGACATGAGGGAACTAAATATTAGAACCAGGATTAGAATGGTGACATGATGTGTCGTGATGGCGTTGCTGCATTTTGGTCACCTGTACTGTATATGGTCATATTCTCTTTCACAACCATTATCTCCACCATCTACTACTATGGCTATATCATTTAGTACCCTGCTTCCACTTTACTTAATTATCTCTCTTAGAGCATGCCTGCATTTTGCTATATTGCTGTATATGGTCATATTGTACCACGGAAACATATCATTTTGAGCGGAAGAGCAACCTCCAGCAGATTTGCTATATGGATTGCTATCACAGTGATTAGTCAAAATTGTTGAACGGAGGTGTGCTACATTTCAAAGTTTTTGGCTGATTTGTTGTCTCTATCGCCCTCCGCCTTTTCCCCTCCAACAAACACCGCCTTCTTGCACTCCTCTCCTGGGCCCACATGGAGAAGGCCGACCCCGTGTGTTACCGCATGGAGGAAATGTATACCATACATGTTACCTACCGGCGAACAATTAGTTGTTCCTGGTTGCTTCGAGATTTGGATTGCACGCCCTCAGCTAAATGAGTGCAACTTAATTTATTTTCGGTGTGTTCTCCATTTAATTTGTTTTGCTGTTAGAACATGGCGTTCTCTTGAATGGGAATCGATCTGCAGTGAGGGAGCGAAAACGAGCGAAGCGCGAGGTGGGCTGCGGCCCACTGCACGTTGTAGCACCAATTTGGTGCTAAGATAAATAGGAGCACACCATCACTTCGGAAAATTTGTATCTGCCTTCTGTGAGAAAGGACAAGTCATGTACAGCATTCGTCCGTATGATCTGGTGCAACAACATTGTTCGTGTTTGGTTTCCGGAAGCTTCTACGTACATTGGACAACCATTTTGGGAAGGTTCCGACAAGTTTTGTTCTTTCTATTTTTTCTATGTTTATACCGGTTTTATTTAATTTTTTCTTTTAACTTATTATTTTCATCGATAATTGTTTTTCATATTCACTAGCTTTGTTAATCCTCCGGGTTTCAGTGTACAGATATTTTATGACATGTCATGAACTATTTTCAAATACTTGGAATAATTTGTTTTACATTCTTGAACACTTTCTAAAAACGGTTTTAATTTTTAAGTGCTATGGCCATTTTTTAATGACACGTATAATTTTTATACTAATAAACATTTTCAGAGATTTGCACGAACAAATTTTTACATTTTAGGAAACAATTGATGTCTTTACCATATTTTTTAACGGGTGAGCATTTCTTTAAATGTCATGAACAATTTATTAAGTGGTACTGGTACATATATTTTTCCAAATTACACGAGCAATCACTTACATTTTCATGAACATATTTTAAACGTGTCAAAAAAAAGATGTCATGAACAGGTAAATTATCCCTAGACAAAACCAGCAAGTAACAATCACGGAGAAAGCAGGAGGCCTGTGAAGCGCTATGGTATATTAGATAGTACTACAGAGTAGAAGCTGTTCATCAGAGCGTATGTCCAGTCATATTTTATAGGCACGTACACGTAAATGACAGCAACACATGCATCCATGCTGTGTTAGATCGATAGCTCCGGTTCAGGCACTGCATTAGCGCTGAACTAGCATTAACTGAAGCAAGTTTGATACTACTACACATCACACGACATGCATGTCCGTCTCTTTATTCAGAACAGCAACAAAGCTAGAAAGAAGCAGAAGCGCTCCTGCAGTACAGTACGTAGTACTCTCCATCATCTTGCTACGGCCGGCTCGAGATCCTGCGCACCTGAAATTGTGTCAAGATCAATGGCGTTTCAAGTTGAGACAAGAAACAGCTGAAGTGCAAACATCAGAAGATTAAGCAGAAAATTTATTAATTACTGTTTTATCGATCTCTACCGATCATGTGAGAGCGGTTTAGTACAAGATGAGCGCTTTAGTAGTGTGAGTGATGACTGAGGACAACAACTATACTTTCAGTTGATAGCAAACATGACTGTGCGGAACCAACTAATAAACTCTACTTCTACATGACCAGAACATTATTTGCATCGTCTTCTACCAATTTGTTTTTGCAAAACAATTCGATGTTCAGATACAATAGTTTTTGAGGAAGCCTGATGTTGATGTTCAGCTTACCTGAGTAAGTGGGCGATCCTCCGTTACTCTGCAGCCGCCATGTTGCTGGGCTTGGGGGTGGGGTTCATCTTCCACAGCGACAGTGCAGCACGAACATACAGGAAGGCTTCACACAGGAAAACGACCACGAGAACCGCGTGGCCTAAAAGATCGACCAAGTCTGGATATGCATACATGTAAAAAACGAAAGAGAAGGTTCCCAACATTGCCACAAGCAAAAGCCACATAAGAGCCAAGGAGAAGTCATAAGGTCGCTCCTCAACATCCTTGACGCTGAGACTCTCCGCGTCCGCCGCCTATCACATTTGAGGATCCTCGTCATCATCATCAGAGAGGCATCGAACAGAGAGGCATGGAGAAGAGTGAGTGACGATACGTACCTTGCTGCTGCAGCCGGCGGCGCGGCGGAAGAAGAGCACGAGCGCTAGCGGCAAGAGAAGCAGGACGAGTACGGCCTGGGCCCATATCTTCGTCACGACGTGGGCCACGGCGCAGCCCCAGCCGCCGGCGCAGGCCTGGTCCGCGACAAAGACGAGGAGCATGGCCGCGAGGAGCACATAGACCGATATGTCGCCAGCCAGCTCGGAGAGCTCTTCTTCATGAAGCATCGCCATTTGGATGTGGAGTGAAGTGGTCTGGTCGGTGAGTCGGTGTGCCTTCTAGCTGGTGTTACGGCCTGGGGCCTTGGGGGCTTTTATAGTGAACTCCAACCTGTGGCGATGGATTGTTGCACCTAATCAAAATTTAAAGCAGGAATCCAACTATTCCAACTGTCCTTATGCATTTTACAGTCACTACTGATCTTTTATTCTTTTGTAGGAACCTAACAAGTTTCTCATCATGTTTGAATGGCCGGTAGTCCAAGTGTGTGGAATTAAACTAGCATCGGCTTTCCCTTTTCTTTTTTGAAAAGTAGCTTTAGATTTTGCTGACACGATGATGAACAAATCATTCGGTGCTATATATAGCCCATAGGTGGATTTTGTCGAGTACTAGCATCGTGGAGTGAAAAAGACAAGGACGCATTGTTGTCTAATCACTTGTTTGTGCCGTTTTAGGAAACCCTCCTAGTAGAGACTTTGGGAAGGTTTATGTTTTTCAGCGATAGTATGGTGCACTACAGAAAAAAAAACAGAGTCGTAAAAGGTGGCCATTGATCGAGAATAGAGTCTTAATTATATGGACACTAGTCATCAACCCGTGCATCTGCACGGGCTAGTCATTTTTGAACACGTAAATACTGAAGTATCCCTGACTAATACTATTTACTATATCCACGGATAGTCACATGTTCAAAATATAAAATATGTAGATACTCACCGAATGAATATCAGTATTGATGGCATGGCATATTTTGTTGTCATGAAGATACTACATGGCAAATCTGTTGTCTGAATGCACAGCGTGGAACCATTATAATATAGAATGTGACGTGGATTTCCGTTCACTCACGAAGAAGATAACTAAGTTATATACCCAAATTCGGAAGGAAAACAGTATCCAACTCTAAGAATATAGAAAATGACTTCCTATCTGTTAAGATCAGAAAAGAGCATAAATACTCCCTCCATTCCTAAATATAAGTCTTTTTAGATATTTCAGTAAGAACCACATACAGATGTATATATACATATTTTAGAGTGTAGATACACTCGTTTTTCTCCGTATATAGTCCGCATTGGAATCTCTAAAATACTTATATTTTGGAACTGAGAGAGTAATTCAATGAAAAATTACACTATCTCAGTTATTACGTTAAATCGTGCACCGTAGTGTACTGCAAGAGCCTCAAATATAGTTGTTAGTTACTTAAGCCCATTAGGCATGCAAAACAGACAAACTTCTCACACAATTTTATTAGAGCATCTTACAATGGTGTCAAAAGAATCAATATGCAAGATGCAAAACACAACTAATATACTTTATTTGCAGCGGTTGAATCATAATAAAACTTCACTGGAACATTTAATCTGTTATAAAATTACACCAATAACTTGATAACATATCATCACATCTCAGTTTTAGAACATACATCTCACTTATGGTTATGTGTTTGTGCTACACAAATAAATATATGTGTTTACATAAGTAGAAAGCAGACATGTGTCTGTTGGAATTTACCCTCGGGTTGATCACATAAAAAATCATGAATATGGCTGTAATTTTTAAAAATAAAACAACAAACTTTGAAAGTCACCGGATATGCTAACTACACAGTGCATTTAGTTATCCATTAACAAACTCTTTTATATCCCACTATGAAGACCTGAGCTTGATAGAAGTTTCTTGATCCATTTTTGTGTGGCCTGCAATACAGAAGTAGTAAAGTTTGTCTACCCTTGTTTCTGACATTTTCAACATCCAGAAAATATCACTTTATTTAGTGTAGTGCGTACTTTAATATAGGCCGAAAACAATATGATACATTATATAATACACGTGTCATCTTCCGAATCCCGCATGGATCTGGCTATTAAGTCCATGTGAACCTGTAGATTAATTGATAACTTAGTGGCACCAAACTATCTTCATTGGTTATTGGCAGAGCTATCTACGTGGAGTAGGAAATGGCAAACCCGCGCCATGGAGCAGGGAGATCAAAGCAGTGTTGCCGCCATAAATGATCTATCAGTTCATTTTCTTAATCATCCTACATGCAACGCATAGCATATTTCTGGTACCACAACATACAGGTCATAGACATGTGGCGAAATTTGACAAAAGAATGGAGAACTCTTGGTGGTGTGCTAGGCGAGGGAAGAACATGCCTGCGGCTGGGGGACATGACAAGGAGAGCAGAAGCTGGGACGGGATTTGCAAAGGAAGAAGAGTTGCCGCATTAATGCGTGGATCGATCGTCTGGGACTCTGTATAACTAATCTCCAATCTAATGACTTATATTTCTTGGTTGGTAACATCTGATAGATCTCTGTAATTCCCGTCTACGATTATTGGTGTCGAGGAGGCAAATAAATTTGCCGCTAGTCGACTGGCTGCAGTTTTTCACTTAGCTGCAGCATCACCACTCACCTATAGTGGTATCGACCTGATCCACTTCAAACAGCTGTTGCTGCCCCTCGTCCACTACATCAACCATCCTAGAATAAGTTCATGAACTGAAGACGTTGAACTGATATGTCTTCAGAATTGGGAAGGTAAGGAGATTCAAAGGATAAAAAGCTACTGCAAAGATTGCGTACTTACACTGGAGAAGATGCAAATCGCCGCCGATGGTGCACTTCGTTCCCTGGAGTCACGGACTGTGCTGCTGATTGAACGGGTTGTAGACAACATATTGCATATTCATGGATAATAGATTTCTTGCCTGCTTTGTGAGGAGAGAAGGAGGAACAGATGCTTTGTGCATTGGCCGGATTTTTTCGGTGGTGCATGGGAGGGAGGAAGAAGACTGCCGTAGATGGGTTCTTTCTTCTTTGCTGATGAAGATGAGTTAACGTGGGACATGATTTTTTTTTTTTGATAAAACGTGAGACAGGCCTTGAGGACTCCTTGAGGCATGTTTTTTTTTTGAACAAACTCCTTGAGGCATGTTAACGTGGGACAGGATTTTTTTTTCTTTTTTGGATAGAACGTGGGTTTGGAGATTGGAGCTGAGGACTCCTTGAGGCAAGCATCCGACGGTGGTAGATAATTAATTGAAAGATCAAACGGCTAATTTTCTTAGTTTCCCAGGATTAACGTGAAGCCTCGTATGGTGCTTCCGATTAGTAAATATAAGATCTTAATTAACGAAGGAAAGAAATTTTCACTACAGGTACCGGTAATGTTTCATAGTGACCATGTAAGATTTAATTACATTTTAGAACACTAGAGTTTCTCCTAATTCTTCTGAGAATAGCACTGTTTGATTAATTACTTTGTGAATCATCAAAACTAATCCTATCCATCGGAATCTATGTTCTTATAATATTTCAAATCAACGAGACAAAGTGTATTGTTCTTGCTTAGTTTTTCTCATATTTTCCAGATAGGACAAAGTGTGTGGATTGGCCTAGAGGTTCTTGCCTTCATTTATCTTTCTAGTGCGTGATGATTATGATTGCCTTATGATCAAAAGTGACATGATTAATTAGAGATGCGTGGTTCACTTGTCATGCCACTATGTGAGTTCTAGGCAATAAGGTCTAAAAAAGGGAAGTGCACGGTACAATTAGTAATGAAAACGAAGGAAAGTTGCAGTGAGTGTATAGTCTTGTAAGTAAGCTTTCAACCTGTGGAGACACCCAAACGTGGCCATGATGAGTGTATTTATCATTAATGGAACAAGATGTTAATATGTTGACCAGATTTAGAAATGCTACACTAAGACGTAGTTTCCCCTTGTTAAAACATGACAGGAATGCAAAATTGTGATTAATATGCAGCCATACAAGATACCCGGAAACTTGTGTGGTGCAATGCTAATAAAATGTTGCTAGTGGTAGTATTAACTTTTGTTTCAGTAGTAGCCTAGTTTGTGGAAAGTAGGGGTGTGCCTAGCCATCAATCCCATTTGAAGAAGGTGACTGAAGTGACACGAGGGAACTAAAGATTAGAACTAAAGTTAGAATGGTGATATGTTGTCGTGATGGTGTTGATGCTTTTTGGTCACATGTATTATTTTACGCACTATATATGGCCATATTCTCTTTCAAAACAATTATATCCATCATCGACTACCATGGCTATCAGTTATTACCCGATCCCATTTGAAGAAGAATTTGTATAGTCATCAATCCCATTTTGTAGAAGAGGGTGACTAAAGTGACACGAGGACCTAAAGATTAGAACTAGGATTAACAGTCCGTAGTCCAAATGTGTGGAAGTAAACCAGCGTCAGCTTTCCTTTTTTTTAAAGTAGCTTTAGATTTTGCTGACACGATGATGATGGACAAATCATTCGGTCCTATAGCCTATAGGTGGATCTTGTCAAGTAGTATTGTGGAGTAAAAAGGACAAGGACACGTTGCTGTCTAATCACTTGTTTGTGCCATTTTAGGACACCCTCCTAGTAGAGACTTTGGGGAAGTTTTGGTTTTTCGGCGATATCGTGCCGCACACAGAAAAAAGGAAAGTCATAAAAAGGTGGCCATTGGGAATAGAGTATTCATTATATGGACATCTTAATTAACTCAGGAAAGAAATTGTCATTACAAGTACTGTTATTGTTTCATACTGACCATGAATGATTTAATTACATCTTAAAACACATAGGTTTCTCATAACTCTTTCGAGAATAGAATTGTTCGAGTGAGTACCACTAGTAGAAAAAGGGTCATTTGTCCCGGTTCGTAAGGCCCATATGTCTCGGTTGTGGATCCGGGACTAAAGGGTCGTCACTAAAGCCCTAGGCCTTTAGTCCCGGTTCTTACATGAACCGGGATAGATGGGCCTCTACGTGGCCGCTGCGGTGAGCCCAGGCAAGAGGGCCTTTGGTCCCGGTTGGTGGCACCAACTGGGACCAAAAGGCATCCACGCGTCAGCAGCTGGCAAGAGCTGAGGTTTTTAAAAAAAAAAGGTGGTTTAGGGGTTTTGGTGGTTAATTTAGGTTGTTAGCTAGCTAATAGAGAGAAGTGTTCTCTCTTACCTCCGTACTTGGTTTACCAACGCTACTGCTATGCCTAAACATGGCTTAGATTGAAGTGAAGGCAACATGTGGTGCATGTCGAAAGTAATATTAATCCTATCTTGATCAAGTTTGGATTGTACTACTTTCGACATGTACCACATGCATGTTGCCTTCACTTCAATCCAATCCATGTTCATTTCACCCACTTGTGATGAAGTCATGTACCTGGGGTAGGGTCATAGACCTGCCTAAAGGTACCCTCCACAAGGACATTCACAAGAGAAGCAGCCTTCTAGTCGACCTGGTAGACTTCCACTCGACAGATTCAAAGACACTCGACTATGATGACCCACTCGACCACCAAGAGTCCAAGAGCCACTCGGTGTCCAAACGGTCTGTAGTTAAATAGTCTTTATGACCTTAATGACACTTTATGTAAGGTGTTACCAGTAACGCCTAGCTTTAACGCACCTTAAACCCTCTACTACGTGGGCTGGCTGGGGTCCTGGCGCACTCTATATAAGCCACCCCCTCCACAGGTAGAAGGGTTCGCACCGTGTAACACATACGCATATAATCCAGTCGACCGCCTCCGGGCTCCGAGACGTAGGGCTATTACTTCCTCCGAGAAGGGCCTGAACTCGTAAATCCCTTGCGTATACAACTACTCCATAGCTAGGATCTTGCCTCTCCATACCTACCCCCTATTCTACTGTCAGACTTAGAACCACGACAGTTGGCGCCCACCGTGGGGCAGGTGTTCTAGCGAATTGTTGGAGAAGTTGGGATTCTCTCGATCTCCGGCATCATGGTTTCAGGTGGAGTTCTGGTCGACGGCCACGAGATCCGTCTCGGTGCGCTCACGTTCGTCGCCGACGACTCCGCTTGGCTTCAGGAGGCTCCACTCGACGTGGACACGCTCCCCATCCGCGGGGCGACGCACTTTCGCGCGTGTGTCCGCGGCGTCCTCCTGACAACCGTCGACCCGGTATGGGTCGGCTCGCGCTGTATCTTCACTCCCAGTCTCCCACCGGCGCAAGCGTTCCGGTCGGTCAAGGCTTCAGCGGTGGTTGAGGCATGCGGTGGCCCGCCAGTCGGCCATCCCCCAAGTTGCGGCGATCGAGCCCGACGAATCTCTCTATGGCCTGTTTGACTGGCTCCATAGAGACCGCGTCCGAATGCGATAGCAGTGACCCGGCGGCAGAGGTTCTGATGGTCGATGGACCACGCAGTTCCCCTGGATTCACCCGCACCAACGAAGGTGGCGGTGGAGGCGATCCGGTGCAAGCCCACGAAGAGTACTTGCCCGAGCCCCTCACTTCACTCCAGAGGGAGGAGCTTCGTCGTCGGAACATAGATGCACTTCACACTCCTATCGTTGGAGAAACCCCCAAGGCTCGCGCCTTGGAGGATGCGCGCAACAGCCAACTGGCTGAGCGCACTTTTCGACCGAGAATCTTCAGCGAGTACTCGACGAGCGTCTGTGACGAGGGTTCAGAATCCGGTCGACGCCTTGACTCTTTCAACCGCCAACCTGGTATATCGAACTCCGATTCAGAATTTAGCACCGCCGCCGTATAGCGTAATCAATTCAGCCTTCCCGGTCGAGGCGGGTAGAGGTTTGCAGCAAATCAGGGATTTGCTCCGGGCGGCAGGAGATCAAAACTCAGTTGTATCCCAGTCGCGGAACAGGGTTCACAGCCGATCTGTCGCTGCGAATATATTCCAGTCGGCCCATAGTCTAAGATCGCCCCCGAGGCGTGAGGAACGTGGGGGCCGGCGTGATGATCAATACAAGGGCCGCGAGCAGTATGAGCACCGATTCGATCGCAACGATCGACGTCGAGTGCCCACTCCTCCCCCAAGGGGTGGATCATACGCTCCTCGGCAGCATGACGACAGACGCCAAAAGCAGTCTTTGGTGAAGAGTTCCAGTCGACCCTGTGGAACCGTGCTTTGATGCGAGATCCATTATCGTTCAAGGTTTGGTCGACAGAACAGAGCTCACCGAGACGGCCATGATAGAGATGTTCCTTCCAGTAGTAGAGTTCATGTCTCGGGACCAGAGTGTTTCAACAGAGCCATCGAGACGCATGATGATTCCTCCCAACTTCAGGTTGGCGACTGGAGTCAGCAAGTTCACTGGAGAATCCAAGCCTGACACTTGGCTTGAAGATTACAGAGTGGCGGTTCAGATCGGCGGTGGCAACGATGAGGTAGCCATGAAACATTTATCTCTTATGTTGGAGGGTTCAGCCAGGGCGTGGTTGAATAAGTTAGCACCCAGCAGTATTTACACTTGGGAAGATCTTGCCCGAGTGTTTGTCAGGACATTTGAAGGAACTTGCAAACGACCAGCAAGTTTGACAGAGTTGCAGTCGTGCGTACAAAAGTCGAGTGAAACCTTGAGAGTTTACATCCAGAGGTGGATCACTTTGCATCACACAGTCGAGAATGTATCTGATCACCAGGCAGTCTGTGCCTTCAAGGAAGGTGTCAAGAACAGAGAATTGAGTTTGAAATTTGGTCGAACCGAGATATGACCCTGAGTCGGATGATGGAGATTGCCACCAAATATGCAAATGGTGAAGAAGAGGATCGGCCCGGAGCGGTAAATACAAATCGGCCGCCAATGAGACCGGCGGAGGAAATTCAATCGGAAGCGAAGCGCAAAGCGAGCCAGCGGCTCCGGAGAGGCCTTGGCAAAGGACCCAGAAAGTTCAAGGGGAAACCCAAGGGTCATTGGAACCCTAAGAAGGTGAAAGACCAGGATGTGTACGACATGTTGGATTTACCATGTCATATTCATACAAAGAAAGACGAAGAGGGTAAACTCATTTACCCGAAACATACCACTCGACAGTGTCGGCTCTTGATTCAGCAGTTCCAAGGGAAACAACCCAAGGATAAGGATAAGGAGACAGACAAAGTTGAGGATAGAGATGACAATGATGGTGGATATCCCGTGTCAATTCCACCACGATGATTTTCTTGGCGTCGAAAGCAAAAGTCGATTGAAGGTTATCAATCGAAGTAAACTTGGTTGCTCGTGACTCCCAATTATCTGAAATGGTCCTGGACCGCCATCACATTCGACCAGTCTAATCACCCGACGCACATTGCCACCCCTGGGAGGCAAGCATTGGTGGTCGACCCAGTTGTCGAAGGCACTCGACTGACCAAAGTCTTGATGGATGGTGGTAGTGGTTTGAATATATTATACGCGGAGACGTTGAAAGGGATGGGCATTCCGATGTCCGGACTCGATACCAAGAATATGAGCTTCCACGGAGTCATTCCTGGAAAGAAGGCTGAGTCACTCGGCCAAATTGCTCTTGATGTAGTTTTTGGTGATTCAAAGCATTTCCGGAAAGAAAAGTTGACCTTTGAGGTCGTGGTTTTCCAGAGCGCTTATCACGCTATTCTGGGGAGACCAGCTTATGCACGTTTCACGGCCCGACCATGTTACGTGTATCTTAAACTGAAGATGCCTGGTCCCAAAGGCGTGATCACCGCCACGGCAATCGGAAGAAGGCGTAAGAGTGCTTCCAGAAAGGCTCTAAGATTGCCGATGCTCAGTTGGCAGTGGTAGAGCTACAAGAGTATCAGAAAACTGCGGATCCGAGTGATTTGTTGCGAGCTAAGAACCCCGCGGAGTCAGCATTCCAGTCGACTGGCGAGACGAAACAGGTTCATATTCACCCGACTGATCCCGATGTTGCTCCGACCAACATCTCAACAACACTCGACTCAAAATAGGAAGAAGCGCTCATCCAGTTCCTCCGTGAGAACTGGGACATCTTTGCATGGAAGCTCACGACATGCCGGTGTTCGAGGGGGCTGGCTGAGCATCGCTCATCGGGTCGACCCAAAATTCAAACCATTTAAAGAGTATCTTGGCGGTCCGCCGTCCGGAAGAGAAAGGCCATTGGCGAGGAGGTGGCTCGGCTCTTAGCAGCAGAGTTCATCCGAGAGATCTACCACCCGAAAGTGGCTCGCCAACGTTGTCATGGTCCCCAAGAAGGACAAGTCGTTGCACATGCGCATCGATTTCAAGCATATCAATCGGGCCTGCCCGAAAGATCATTTCCCTCTTCCTCGCATCGACCAAATAGTCGACTCAACTGCGGGATGCGAGAGTTGTCTTTTTTAGACGCATATTCCGGGTACCATCAGATCCGTCTGTATGGACCCGATGAGATTAAAACAGCGTTCATCACTCCATTCGGGTGCTTCTGTTATGTCACCATGCCATTCGGTCTCAAGAATGCCGGGGCCACATTCATGAGGATGATTCAAGTGTTTGCTCACTCAAATCACCGGAATGTGGAAGCATACATGGATGATATAGTGGTCAAGTCACGAAAGGGTTCCGACCTGTTGGTGACCTTGCTGAAACATTTGCCAATCTCGGGAGGTATGATATCAAGCTTAATCCATCAAAGTGTACATTTGGAGTTCCTGGTGGAAAGTTACTCGGTTTTCTCGTTTCGAGCGAGGAATCGATGCTAACCGAAAGGTTGGCACCATACTCCGAATGAAGCGCCCTGTGCGTGTGCACGATGTCCAGAAACTTACCGGATGCTTGGCCGCTTTAAGTCGATTCATCTCTCGCCTCGGTGAAAAGGCATTGCCTCTTTACCGACTGATGAAGAAGTCAGACAAGTTCGAGTGGACTCTAGAAGCTGATGCAGCGTTTGCATAGCTCAAAGCTCTGCTCTCCACCCAGCCGGTGCTTGCTGCTCCATTCAGCAAGGAGCCTTTGCTGCTTTACATTGCAGCCCTTTGGACAAGTCGTCGATCACTGCATTTACGGTCGAGCGGAAGAAGAAGGAAAAACCTTCAAAGTTCAACGCCCGGTTTATTATCTTTCAAGTAATCAATTCCCCATCAAAGCAAAGATACCCTCACTATCGTAAGCTTGTTTATGGGATCTATATGACCACGAAGAAGGTTGCTCATTATTTCTCTGATCATTCCGTTACGGTCGTCAGCGATGCCCCTTTGTCGGAAATTCTTCATAACAGAGATGCAACTGGTCGAGTGGCAAAATGGGCGATTGAACTCCTTCCCCTTGATATCAAATTCGAGGCAAAGAAAGCCATCAAGTCCCAAGCAATAGCAGATTTCCTCGCCGAGTGGACTGAACAGCAACTTCCGACCCAAGTTCACTCGGAACACTGGACTATGTTTTTCGATGGTTCCAAGATGCTGAACGGTTCTGGTGCAGGGGTTGTATTGGTTTCCCCCCGAGGAGATAGGCTCAAGTATGTTCTCCAGATTCACTTTGATTCTTCCAACAACGAAGCAGAATATGAAGCACTCCTGTATGGGTTGCGCATGGCCATTTCACTCGGCGTTCGTCGCCTTATGGTCTATGGCGACTCGGATCTGGTTGTTAATCAAGTGATGAAGGAGTGGGATGTCAGAAGCCCAGCTATGACAGGTTATTGTAATGCAGTGAGAAAGCTGGAGAAGAAATTCGAGGGGTTAGAGCTTCATCATATACCCCGACTGAAAAATCAAGCTGCGGATGATTTGGCGAAGATAGGGTCCAAGAGGGAAGCCATTCCCAGTAATGTATTTTTGGAACACATTCATGCTCCATCAGTGCAGGAGGATCCTTTCACAGAAGAAGCCCCGCAGCAAAAGAGTGTCAATGATCCGACTGAAGTTGAGGTCCCAGCCGTGGTCGACCTGATTATGGAAGTTGTGGTCATCACTCCCGACTGGACAGTGCCGTACATCGCATATATCCTAAGGAAAGAGCTCCCAGAGAATGAAGAAGAGGCTCGACAGATCGTCCGTCGATCCAAGGCCTTTACAGTGATCAAGGGACAATTGTACAGAGAAAGCGCGACTGGAGTCGGCCAGAAGTGTATCACGCCGGAAGAAGGTCAGATAATTCTTGAGGATATCCACTCGGGGACCTGTGGCCATCATGCGTCCTCTCGGACCATTGTGGCTAAAGCATACCGAGCGGGATTTTACTGGCCTAAAGCAAATGAAATGGCAAAAGAAATAGTCGACAAGTGTGAAGGATGTCAGTTCTATTCCAACATGTCGCACAAGCCAGCCTCGACCTTGAAGACCATCCCACTCGTTTGGCCCTTCGCTGTTTGGGGACTGGACATGATTGGACCGTTGAGAACTGGCGAGAAGCGGTTTCACCCATTTGCTAGTAGCAATCGACAAGTTCACCAAGTGGATCAAGCCAAGCCCATCAAGAACCTCGATGCATGCACCGCTATCGGTTTCATCGGAGAGTTGATATTCAGATATGGAGTTCCGCATAGCATCATCACCGACAATGGGTCAAACTTCGATAATGACAAGTTCAAAGCCTTCTGCGCCTCTCAAGGCACGCGGGTCGACTATGCTTCAGTGGCTCATCCTCAGTCGAATGGACAAGCAAAACGTGCAAACGGCCTCATTCTCAAAGGGCTAAAACCTCGGCTGATGCGTGACCTCAAACACGCAGCAGGAGCTTGGGTCGACGAACTTCCATCAGTTCTCTGGGGATTGAGGACCACTCCTAATCGGTCGACTGGGAGAACTCCATTCTTCCTGGTCTATGGAGCTGAAGCAGTTCTGCCGAGTGACTTGCTTCACAATGCGCCTCGAGTCGAGCTATACTCTGAAGAGGAAGCAGAACAAGCCCGGCAAGATGCAGTCGACCTCTTGGAAGAGGAGAGAGATGGCCTTGATCCGTTCGACTATCTATCAGCAAGACTTGCGTCGATTCCATGCCAGAAGTGTGAAGAGTCGAGCCTTCCAAGAGGGAGATTTGGTCCTCCGAGTGGATCAACAGAAACCACAAGCTTGCTCCCACTTGGGAAGGTCCTTCATCGTCACAAGAGTCCTCCACAACGGAGCATATCATCTCTACAACATTGATCGCCAGATCGACGAGCCTCGAGCTTGGAACGCGGAGCTGCTCCGCCCTTTTTACACTTAAAAACTCACTCGGTTGAGATGTAATAAAAGTGCTTTTGAAGTTTTTTTTATCCAAGACAAGAATGTTATAATTTTCCCAGTAATTGTTATTGCTTTTTGTTGAAATTTCCCCCAGTGGGTGGCTTAGTCGCGAATCCGATTCGCCTAAGTTTGTAAAAAAAATCCTTTCCGAGTGCGAGCCAGTCTCTCACTCGGGGGCTTAGCTGCGAATCCACTTCACCTAAGTATCCAAAATCCTACCGAGTGGAGAGCAAGCCTCCCACTCGGAGGCTTAGCTGCAGTCCAAGTACTCGCCTAAGTATCCAAAATCCTACCGAGTGGCGAGCCAGCCTCCCACTCGGAGGCTTAGCTGCAGTCCAAGTACTCGCCTAAGTATCTAAATTCCTACCGAGTGGCGAGCCAGCCTCCCACTCAGAGGCTTAGCTGCAGTCCAAGTACTCGCCTAAGTATTCAAAACCCTGCCGAGTGGAGAGCCAGCCTCCCACTCGGGGGATTATAACAGCCCAAGGATTCGCCTTAAACATCCAAAGTGATAAAAATCCTACCGAGTGGAGAGCAAACCTCCCACTTGGGGGCTTAGCTGCAGCCAAGTGCTCGCCTAAGTAATAGAAATCCTACCGAGTGGAGAGCAAACCTCACACTCGGGGGCTTAGCTGCAGCCCAGTGCTCGCCTAAGTAATAAAAATCCTACCGAGTGGAGAGCAAACCTCCCACTCGGAGGCGTGGCTGCAGCCCAGTGCTCGCCGAAGGGAGAGAAATCCTGGCGAGGGGAGAGCAAACCTCCCACGCGGGAGGCTTACCCGCAGCCGGTGCTCGCCTAAGTAATAGAAATCCCACCGAGTGGAGAGCAAACCTCCCACTCAGGGGCTTAGCTGCAGCCAGTGCTCGCCTAAGTAATAAAAATCCTACCGAGTGGAGAGCAAACCTCCCACTCGGGGGCTTAGCTGCAGCCCAGTGCTCGCCTAAGTAATAAAAATCCTACCGAGTAGAGAGCAAACCTCCCACTCGAAGGCTTAGCTGCAGCCCAGTGCTCGCCTAAGTAAGGAATTCATCCCAATCCGCAAGGACGACGAGGTGCAGGTCGACTGCTACCTCCTCCTTCGGAGCTTCGCCACAAGTACAACATGCGGTCCATCCCAATCCGCAAGGACGACGAGGTGCAGGTCGACTGCTACCTCCTCCTTCGGAGCTTCGCCACAAGTAAAACGTGCGGTCCATCCCAATCCACAAGGACGACGAGGTGCAGGTTGATTGCAACCTCCTCCTTCGGAGCTTCGCCACAAGCACAACATGCGGTTCGTCCCGATCCGTAAGGACGACAAGGTCGATCCACGATCTGTGTTTCACCTCTACCGCAGGATAGATGAAGCAAAAGTCGATTGGAATTTCAACGGAATATCTTGAATGAGGAATAAAGTTCTCTCGAATGCAAGCAAAGCATGTTAAAGGAAAAACCAAGTTCGGATAAATGTCCTCTGAATCCAAAAGGCGCCAGCGTTAAGCCTGTTAAAGTTTATCGATTCTGTAAACCACTCGACATTCCGAGGCAAATTTAAAGTGGGACTTAGAAGTTTTTACTCCTCGGCGGAGGACCGGAAGGTGCAACAAACTGGTCGAGGTCGATTCCGTCAAGAATACGGGTAGCAGCAGCGATGAAAGTCTCCATGAAAGATTTGAAGTCGTGCTTCCTGGTATTGGCAACCTTGAGAGACACCAGCTTGTCCTCTTGCGCTTCTTTGCAGTGGACACGAACCAGGGATAGAGCAACGTCAAGACCACACCGGCAGATGACTTTTTCCATTCTTGCACTCAACTTGGAATCTCATTGATCGAGTCATCGTGGATTCAAGATCATTACGGAGAGTCTATTCTGGCGGAGAGTCGAGTCGATCCGCGACAATCGCAACTTTCAATCGAGCAAGATAATCCACTACGCTAGCAACACGAGACTCCGGTCGGAGCACATTCATAGCAGCCGTCCTTCACAGAGAGTTGATGGGGTACAATCTGGTTTCCACTCGACTGGTTTCTTCTTCAAAGTTTTGGCATAATTCTGAAAACACAACTCAGACTCAAAATGAAGATCATGTGATGAGCCGGTGAGAGCAAGACAGTTGGATAAAAGAGATTACCTTCAAGCATGAGAAACAGCTTCTTGGCGAACCCTCCAAGATAAATCTCCAGGTCGTTTCGCTTCCCCGCCAGCTGGCCAACCTTGTCAGACAGAACATTCTTGTCGTTCTTCAGTCGACTGACTTCCTTGTTAGTCGCGTCAAGAGAGGCTTTCAGCTTGGCATTTTCATCTTCAAGTTTGTCGACTGAGGCAAGCTTCTCTTCAGCGAGCTTTGTTTTCTCCAAAGCCGCCTATACGGCTCTCTGCAAGGTCAAGGTCCTTCTTCTTCAAAGTCTCTTCCAGTTTATCTGCAAAGCAACAATGAGAACAGAGTTGAGAATGAGCAGAAAAACAGAGGCAGTCGTCAAAAATTCTCACCAGCCATACCTTTTGCTTCATCCTTTGCCTTCTGCAAATTCTCCTGAGCAAGCTTCAAATCGAGGTTGAGCTGAATCTGCTTTTTCTCTAACTCAGTATAGCGAGCCACAAGCTCGCAAGATTTCTACAAAGAGTCAACCAACAAAAGACATCAAAGACAGATCACTTCCGGTGACTAAGGAAAAATAGTAGCATTTCTAAGACTACGGTCGAATAAAAACATTCGACAAGAGTCTCGGGACTCAACCCAGCGGGTGCACTCAGCGATGCCCCACTGGTTTACCAATTTGGTTCGATCACGACCAAAAGAGGCAAAAAGGTTATGATTCTAAAAACATGGCTAATTGTCGGTCACCGCAGAAAAAAACAGTTCTTTAGACTATCATCAATCGCATGATCGACCATAGTCTCGGGGACTACACCCGGTGGGTGCACTTAGCGTGCCCCACCGGTTTCTGATTCCATACGACTTGGTCCGTCCCGCTCGAGTGAAGAAGATCACAACATAAAGACTATAGCAGACTGCACGCAGTCGACCATAGTCTCGGGGACCACACCCAGTGGGTGCACTCAGCGTGCCCCCACAAAAAGTTCAAACGACACACACACCCAGTGGGTGTACAGATATGGAAATCTCCAGAAGAAAGCAGTTTCAGATAGTATATCCTAACAAAGCAAGCGACGACTGACTTACTTGGACATTGCTCTGGAGAGCTGAACTAGCATCATAGGCCGCCTGACTTGCCTCTCGAGCCGCTTTCACCTGCTCCATCATGATCCCTGCCTGGCGTATGGCCTCCTTAGCAGCACTTACATGGTCTTCCGGGACGTGGTGTGTAGCAAAGAGAGATGGTGGATCAGCGGTCGACGAAGTGGGTCGGGCACTTGTCAACGGTACAGCAAAAGATACAGAAGTCCGAGTGGGGTTGCCTCCCTCGAAATCAGCGTCTCAGGAGTCGCCGCGACTTGAGCAGCCTTGCCAGCAGGCACTTTCTTGTTCCTCCTCTTCCTCAATGGCGCTTCCTCGTCATCATCGGGGAGATCAATGACGTGAGGCGGAACTACAAGAGAGATCCAGAAGTAAACATGGAAGCCCAATCGACTAAAAAGCTCCAGTCGGCTAAAAGTGAAACCTCAGAGATCTTACCAAGATTGGAAGTGGCCGCATCCTCCATTTCCTGATCATCGTGCTTGGCTGAAGTCTCGGAGGTAGCGGCGTTGTAGATTTCAAGAGTCGGCTGATCAGTCATCAAGTCGACCAAAAGTTCACTCATGTTGAAAAAGGAAATACAAGGTTACATTGGTTACCCGGAGATGGTGGGGATGACCATTCGCATCTTGGGCAGGGCCTTCGCCGGCTTCGATGATGTCGCTCGAGGTTGCTTCGGCGACTTCTCAGTCGGCGCGGGAGAAGTTGTCCTAGGTCGCTTCGTCGACTGACCGGTGGGCACAACAGCTTTACGCGCGCCGGCCGGTCGTCGTCAACTTGGACCTCCTCCGAGCGAGGAGGGTCGACGTCTTCCTCCTCTTCTTCCTCCTCCTCCTCATCATCTGAGCCATCATCCTCCTCATCCTCCTCGCCGTTGGACTCCCATTCCTCCAGACTCTCACCTCCACTTCCTTCTTCTTCTTCGGCTGTTTCCTGCGCCCCGTTGGGCATCGAGTACATCTCAGTGGTGACCTAGAAGACAACAAAACAAGGTGAAAGTCAGTCGACGAAATTGACATCAAAACAGAATGAATGCAGCAGAATCACAGTCGGAGATAAGCGGCGATACCTTGTCTGGTTGGTAACTCTGGTCGAGTGGTGGAATCCTCCTAGCTCCGCGAGGGTTGTCTTTATTTCCTGTGATGGCAGTCATCCACTTCTCCAAAGATGGCGTCATCAACCTCCTCCGGATGGACCCGAGTGGTATCATCCGCACTGCAGTACATCCACATCGGATGACCTCGGTATTGGAGTGGCTGAATACGCCGTCGGAGAAAAACCTCCAGGAGATCCATGCCGCCACCCCATCGCGAATAAGCTGGACTACACGCTCCATCAGCAGCTTTACTTGGGCCTTCTCCTCTGGTAACACCTTCAAGGAAGATGGCTTGTTCACTCGACTCATGGAGAAAGGAGGGAGCCCAGTCGACTGCCCTGGCGTCGGCTGGTCTTGGCAGTAAAACCAGGTCGACTGCCACCCTCTAACCGAGTCGGGGAGAGTCATAGCTGGAAAGGCGCTCTTCCCCTCATCTGGACCCCGAGTCCCCCACACATTTGGATTACTTGGGTCCTCTCGTCATTCGGGCTCGTTTTCTTTACCGTCTGAGAGCGACAGTGAATATGTGCTTGAAAAGACCCCAATGCGGTCGACAACCCAAGAAATTCTCATGAGCGAAACGAAAGCAGCAAGATACACAATGGAGTTTGGAGTGAAATGATGGAGTTGCGCTCCAAAAAAGTTCAAAAACCCCCGGAAAAAAGGATTTGGCGGCAGAGAAAACCCCCGATCTACGTGGGTGGCCAGGAGGACGCACTCACCCTCTTCAGGCTGCGGTTGCCACTCCGTGCCCGGAAGCCTCGCCGACCCATGGGGGATCAGTCCTTCGTTGGCCAGATCGGTGAGATCTTTCTCGATGATGGTCGACCGGATCCAGTCTCCTTGGACCCAGCCCTGCGGCAGCTTGGACCGTGAAGAGGAACCGCCCCGACTGGGCGCTCTCCCCTTGGCCTTCGCCACCGTCTTCTTCATCCGTTCCAGGGCGGCAGTCTTGTCCTTCACCATGGTCGCCAGCGAGAAAAGTACCGAGCTTCGGCGCTGGACAAACGGAGAGCGTGGCGAGAAAGTTTTGGAGGCGGAGAGAGGAGAAGTCTGAGGACGCACTGTTCGAAATGCCTGGTCCAACGCTTTATATGGGGTCGCTTCCGAGTGGCTGACCGGTAGGCCCAGGCAATCCCGTCACAATCCGCATAGCGGTAGCGCCGCGATACGTGGCGAAAAAGGTGGCGCGAGGATCGAGGCGTCATCGTCTTATCCCATCCGAGTGCCGCGGTTTTCTCCGCTTCGCGCGCTCCCCAAAATTTGGATCCCGCGAAATCCGCTAACCGCAGAGCAACTCGTCAGATAACATATTTCCTCAGATGCGTCGCTCGGAAATCCTCAAGTTCACAAAGTTCACTCGACAAACGTGAAGAATGGATCAAGGCGACTGAAAGAGAAGTTGATGCCATCACTAAAAGATCGTTGATCCAGAGTAAGACGCACTCACAACACGAAGAACAGGTCGGAAAGATTATCAACTCCTTCCTCACTCAAACCTCGATCCATTCGGGGGCTAATGATGAAGTCATGTACCTGGGGTAGGGGCATAGACCTGCCCAAAGGTACCCTCCACAAGGACATTCACAAGAGAAGCAGCCTTCTAGTCGACCTGGTAGACTTCCACTCGACAGATTCAAAGACACTCGACTATGATGACCCACTCGACCACCAAGAGTCCAAGAGCCACTCGGTGTCCAAACGGTCTGTAGTTAAATAGTCTTTATGATCTTAATGACACTTTATGTAAGGCGTTACCAGTAACGCCTAGCTTTAACGCACCTTAAACCCTCTACTACGTGGGCTGGCTGGGGTCTTGGCGCACTATATAAGCCACCCCCCTCCACAGCTAGAAGGGTTCGCACCCCTGTAACACATACGCATATAATCCAGTCGACCGCCTCCGGGCTCCGAGACGTAGGGCTATTACTTCCTCCGAGAAGGGCCTGAACTCGTAAATCCCTTGCGTATACAACTACTCCATAGCTAGGATCTTGCCTCTCCATACCTACCCCCTATTCTACTGTCAGACTTAGAACCACGACAACTTGTATATAATAACTCTTCATGCTCGCATCATGCATCATCATAATAAGAAGTCCTACAAATCATCATCATACAACTTCTACTCGTTATTAATAACAAGTCACACGATCATCATCCTCATAGTCATCGAACCAACCCTACTTAATTGTTCTTAGCACATGATCATCAGTATTAGGTAGGACCTAAATACCCTCTTTAAGGTAAAATAGCATAAAACAATATAGACACTGACTCTCCATTATGGAGAATAGAGATCATCCTGTCTCCAATTCTTGCGCTTCGCTTCCTTTTGCTTCCAAGAACCTCCTTACGACTGTCCATACATTTTTTCCATTCTTTGATTGTCATGTCTCCACTTCTTTTATAAACCCGGTATGGACAGTTGAGATTCGTAGGATGACCTGGTTGTATGTTCAAAATATCAAGGCGACCATGCTGATACATTAGATGAGGCACACAATCATTCGGGATTATCTGTTGCAAAACATAGTAATAACTTCGTAGTTAGCAATGATATACTAGTTTTAAAAGTATGCAAAAGATGCACGGATGTCGTAATAGTAAAAAATCTTACCAGGGTCATATCTCCATGGTAGTTACTGTAGTTCAACACGTGCACTAGTGGCACGTATTGACCATAATGTTGAGTAGTTCGCTTGTAGATATTGTAATTCTCAAGATCAGTATAAAATGCGATCAGATGATTTTTCTCCTGATAAGTTAATTCGGAGCAATCGGTGTAGTGGGTTTTGTCTACCATCTTTCGCACATTCTTTGAAGAATGAAAATAAGCTGTGAATGGAAATAAGCTGTCAACTATTTTGAAATAAACAATATAAAATACTTAATAACTATGTTGGAGAAGCTTACATAGGGGAAGATTGGAAGCGTATCAACAAGGACCCAAATGTCCAAATTGTCTTCGGCGGTGTCAGGATCACCAAGATCCATGGTGACAAGCATACCCTCATAAAAACCATACATCTCGCAAAGTGCTTTCCAATTCTTGCAACCAAAATGGGTTACGCTCTCAGAATTATACATATTTACTTCAAAATCCATACCATGATGGGTCCTTAGGTGAATTTTCTTTTTTTCCATACTTTCATGGTCTTCAAAACCCATCCTCTCCAAGACATAACGTCTTGCATAGCATGGGATAAGCTAGTCGAATTGTAAAAGATGAAAAGTACACGTTGAAATAGTTGAAGTCGTGCTTAATTACGAAAAAACACTTGTTGTTGTTGCGTACTGTTTCAACAATGAAGGTCTCCTCGAGCTTAATGCTGAAGCGCCGATCTTCGTCCACCTGAAGGAACTTGTCGCACATACCTCGTTAAATTCGTGGCACCAGTCGCACTTCGGCGGTTTTAAATGCGTCCGAGTACGACATTTCCTATGTTCATAATTCAAATATTAAACTTGTACAATTAAATATATGTACTAAAAAAACCTAAATTAGATCATTATTATTCATCACGGGTTGACTATCGGTCTGTCGAGCCTTTTCTTGAAACTCTCAGCTCACGTGGTGTACATTCGACCGTTGGTGATGGTAGCTCCTCCTTTCATTCCCGAGTGCATCACACCAAATTGTCTAGCACACGGGAATGAAGGAGAAGCTACCCCCACGACAACAGTCGGGATTCTACATCCTCTCATATATATATGGTGGGGACTGTCCCTCACTGATTCATCTCTGACATTTGCGACCGTCGGTGATGGTAGCTCCACCTTTCGTTCCCGAGTGCATTACACCAAATTGTCTAGCACACGGGAACGAAGGAGAAGCTACCCCCACGACAACAGTCGGGATTCTTCGTCCTCTCATATATGGTGGAGACTCGACAGACTCAAAGTCAACCCAAAATATCGTTTAATTATGTTTCTTAAAAAGGACATATTGAGCGCCTGAAATTTGCCGGCAAGGAAATATACATTTTTTATCTACTTCATATGAGCATCCAAACTTGATGGCCATTACATTTCAATGGTTGAAAATATGAGCAAAAACATTTATAAATATCTTATAGGACTCATATTGACATGGAGATTTGGCTAGTCTCACCTCGAGGTCGGAGGGGGGTCGGTGACGGGGATGATGGCGGGGATGATGGAGGGGGCTTCTAGATTTTTGCAAAAACAAAAACCCTATAAGCTATCAACTAATCAAATGCATACGCCTAGTGCTCTCCAATTTTAGCAAAACCAAATCGTAAAATAAAGTAGTATTCAAATTAGCATGCATTCAATTATAAGCAAAACTACATCATCTCTTGCGTCCATACATAGTTGAATATTATCACTAATACACCTCGAATACTATCATACATATAGCATCGCTAATACAGCTAGAACCGTAGCGCCCGACAGGTATCGGCGCGGGTAGTGGACACCCAAAGAGAAGGAACCATCACAGGATCATAGCTCCAGTGAGGTCCCTGAAGAACCTGCCAGGTATTGTCGAACCTGCCCTCCAACACAACCATGTAGCAACGGACGTGCTCGTCCTCCTCGCTGACACGGTGACATACCACCTCCGCGGTGTCCTGAAGCCTCGGCACCATCACTGGCCCACGCGACCGCCACCAAACAAGGATCGGCTCAACGATGGACTAGCTCCTCACCAACCTACGCCCCCCGGAAGGTAGCACCTCCCAATACCAGCCCGGCGGAGCCCAGTCCCGGACATGGCCCCTCTGATCAAGCAGGCCTCCTCCGCCGAGCCGACAACGAGGATGCGAGATAGGCATCGTTGACGTTGATGCGGGAATAAGAACTAAAAAAAATAAACTAGTTCTATTAATTTTCTTGCTAAGAATAAACTACATCTATAGTAAAATAAAGTAGTTTTATTAAATCAACTTGTTCAGCTACTACTTACTATAAATAAAATAAAGTAGTACTTACTAAAAATAAACTACTTCTATAATAAAATAAAGTAGTTTTATTAAATCAACTAGTTCAACTACTAAGCACTTACTAATAACCTAAAATGCACTAAATCAACTAACCTTAAATGTAACTTTTGCAACACAATTTTGTTGGAAATATGCCCTAGAGGCAATAATAAATTAGTTATTATTATATTTCCTTGTTCATGATAATCGTTTATTATCCATGCTATAATTGTATTGATAGGAAACTCAGATACATGTGTGGATACATAGACAACACCATGTCCCTAGTAAGCCTCTAGTTGACTAGCTCGTTGATCAATAGATGGTTACGATTTCCTGACCATGGACATTGGATGTCATTGATAACGGGATCACATCATTAGGAGAATGATGTGATGGACAAGACCCAATCCTAAGCCTAGCACAAAGATCGTAGTTCGTATGCTAAAGCTTTTCTAATGTCAAGTATCTTTTCCTTATACCATGAGATTGTGCAACTCCGGATACCGTAGGAATGCTTTGGGTGTATCAAACGTCACAACGTAATCGGGTGACTATAAAGGTGCACTACAGGTATCTCCAAAAGTGTCTGTTGGGTTGGCACGAATCGAGACTGGATTTGTCACTCCGTGTGACGGAGAGGTATCTCTGGGCCCACTCGGTAGGACATCATCATAATGTGCACAGTGTGATTAAGGAGTTGATCACGGGATGATGTGTTACGGAACGAGTAAAGAGACTTGCCGTAACGAGATTGAACAAGGTATCGGGATACCGATGATCGAATCTCGGGCAAGTACAATACCGCTAGACAAAGGGAATTGTATACGGGATTGATCGAGTCCTTGACATCGTGGTTCATCCGATGAGATCATCGTGGAACATGTGGGAGCCAACATGGGTATCCAGATCCGCTGTTGGTTATTGACCGGAGAACGTCTCGGTCATATGCGCTTGTCTCCCGAACCCGTAGGGTCTACACTTAAGGTTCGATGGCGCTAGGGTTATATAGGAAGCTTGTATGTGGTTACCGAATGTTGTTCGAGTCCCGGATGAGATCCTGGACGTCACGAGGAGTTCCGGAATGGTCCGGAGGTAAAGAATTATATATAGGAAGTGCTGTTTCGCCATCGGGACAAGTTTCGGTGATATCGGTATTGTCTGGGACCACCGGAGGGGTCCCGAGGGCCCACCGGTGGGGCCACCTGCCCGGGGGCCACATGGGCCCTAGGTGGTGCGCTTAGGCCTGCATGGGCCAAGGGAACCAGCCCCAAGAGTCCCAAGCGCATGAAACACTTGGAGAGGAAGAGTCCATAGAGGGGAAGGCACCTCCGAGGTGCCTTGGGGAGGATGGACTCCTTCCCCTCTTGGCCGCACCCCTCCCTTGGAGGAGGGGGCAAGGCTGCGCCCTCCCCTCCTTGGCACCTATATAAAGGGGGAGGGAGGGGGCAGCAGCACCTGAGCCTGGCGCCTCTCTCTCCCTCTCCAACACCTCCTTCTCCTCCGTGAGTGCTTGGCGAAGCCTGCAGGATTGCCACGCTCCTCCACCACCACCACGCCCGTTGTGCTGCTGTTGGATGGAGTCTTCCTCAACCTCTCCCTCTCTCCTCGCTGGATCAAGGCGTGGGAGACGCCACCGGGCTGTACGTGTGTTGAACGCGGAGGTGCCGTCCGTTCGGCACTAGGATCATCGGTGATCTGAATCACGGCGAGTACGACTCCATCAACCCGTTCACTTGAACACTTCCGCTTAGCGATCTACAAGGGTATGTAGATGCACTCTCCTTCCCCTCGTTGCTAGTCTCTCCATAGATAGATCTTGGTGATACGTAGGAAAATTTTGAATTTCTGCTACGTTCCCCAACAGAGGCATCATGAGCTAGGTCTATTGCGTAGATTCTTTGCACGAGTAGAACACAAAGTAGTTGTGGGCGTTGATTTTGTTCAATATGCTTGCCGTTACTAGTCTTATCTTGATTCGACGGTATTGTGGGATGAAGCGGCCCGGACCAACCTTACACGACGCTTACGTGAGACCGGTTCCACCGATCGACATGCACTAGTTGCATAAGGTGGCTGGCGGGTGTCTGTCTCTCCCACTTTAGTCGGAACGGATTCGATGAAAAGGGTCCTTATGAAGGGTAAATAGCAATTGGCATATCACGTTGTGGTTTTGCGTAGGTAAGAAACGTTCTTGCTAGAAACCCAAAGCAGCCACGTAAAACATGCAAACAACAATTAGAGGACGTCTAACTTGTTTTTGCAGGGTATGCTATGTGATGTGATATGGCCAAGAAGAATGTGATGAATGATATGTGATGTATGAGATTGATCATGTTCTTGTAATAGGATTCACGACTTGCATGTCGATGAGTATGACAACCGGCAGGAGCCATAGGAGTTGTCTTTATTTATTGTATGACCTGCGTGTCATTGAACAACGCCATGTAATTACTTTACTTTATTGCTAACCGGTAGCCATAGTAGTAGAAGTAATAAGTTGGCGAGACAACTTCATGGAGACACGATGATGGAGATCATGATGATGGAGATCATGGTGTCATGCGGTGACAATGATGATCATGGAGCCCGAAGATGGAGATCAAGAGGAGCTATATGATATTGGCCATATCATGTCACTACTATATAATTGCATGTGATGTTTATTATGTTTATGCATCTTGTTTACTTAGAACGACGGTAGTAAATAAGATGATCCCTTACAAATTTCAAGAAGTGTTCTCCCCGACTGTGCACCGTTGCTACAGTTAAATCGTTTCTAAGCACCACGTGATGATCGGGTGTGATGGATTCTTACGTTCACATACAACGGGTGTAAGACAGATTTACACAGCAAAAACACTTGGGGTTAACTTGACGAGCCTAGCATGTACAGACATGGCCTCGGAACACAGAGACCGAAAGGTCGAGCATGAGTCGTATAGTAGATACGATCAACATGAAGATGTTCACCGATGATGACTAGTCCGTCTCACGTGATGATCGGACACGGCCTAGTTGACTCGGATCATGTAATCACTTAGATGACCAGAGGGATGTCTATCTGAGTGGGAGTTCATGAGATGAACTTAATTATCCTGAACATAGTCAAAAGATCTTTGCAAATTATGTCGAAGCTCGCGCTTTAGTTCCACTTTGTTTAGATATGTTCCTAGAGAAAATATAGTTGAAAGTTGACGATGGCGATTATGCGGACAGAAGAAAGCTTATGTCCTTAATGCACCGCTCGGTGTGCTCAACCCCAAACGTCGTCATGGATGTTGCGAACATCGGACATACACGCTTTTGATAACTACATGATAGTTCAGTTAAATGGTTTAAGTAGAGGCACCAAATACGTTTTCGAAACGTCGTGGAACATATGAGATGTTTCGAGGGCTGAAATTGGGATTTCAGGCTCGTGCCCACGTCAAGAGGTATAAGACCTCCGACGATTTTCTTAGCCTGCAAACTAAGGGAGAAAAGCTCAATCGTTGAGCTTGTGCTCAGATTTTCCGAGTACAACAATCACTTGAATCGAGTGGGAGTTGATCTTCCAGATGAGATAGTGATGTTTCTCCAAAGTCATTGCCACCAAGCTACTAGAGCTTCGTGATGAACTATAACATATCAGGGATAGATATGATGATCCTTGAAGTGTTCACGATGTTTGACACCGCGAAAGTAGAAATCAAGAAGGAGCATCAATTGTTGATGGTTGGTGAAACCACTAGTTTTAAGAAGGGCAAGGGCAAGAAGGGACACTTCATGAAACGGCAAATAAGTTGCTGCTCCAGTGAAGAAACCCAAGGTCGAACCCAAACCCGAGACTAAGTGCTTACGTAATAAGGGGAACAACCAATCGGAACAGAATTACCCTAGATACTTGGTAGATAAGAAGGCTGGCAAGGTCGATAGAAGTATATTGGATATACATTATGTTAATGTGTACTTTACTAGTACTCCTAGTAGCACCAGGGTATTAGATACCGGTTCGGTTGCTAAGTGTTAGTAACTTCGAAATAAAAGCTACGGAATAAACGGAGACTAGCTAAAGGTGAGTTGACGATATGTGTTGGAAGTGTTTCCAAGGTTGATGTAATCAAGCATCGCACGCTCCCTCTACCATCGAGATTGATGTTAAACCTAAATAATTGTTATTTGGTGTTTACGTTGAGCATAGACATGATTGGATCATGTCTATCGCAATATCTGATTATTCATTTAAGGAGAATAATGGTTACTCTATTTATTTGAATAATACCTTCAATGGTCTTGCACCTAAATGAATGGTCTATTGAATCTCGATCGTAGTGATACGCATTTCCATGCCAAAAGATATAAGATAGTAATGATAGTACCACTTACTTGTGGCACTGCCATGTAAGTCATAAAAGCATGAAGAAGCTCCATGTTGATGGATCTTTGGACTCACTCGTTTTGAAAAGTTTGAGACATGCGAACCATGTCTATTGGTGTATACGCATGAAGAAGCTCCATGTTGATGGATCTTTGGACTCACTCGTTTTGAAAAGTTTGAGACATGCGAACCATGTCTATTGGTGTATACGCATGAAGAAACTCCATGCAGATGGATCGTTTGCACTTGCATGATTTTGAATCACTTGAGATATGCAAATCATACCACATGGGCAAGATGGTGAAAAGCCTCGGTTTCGTAAGATGGAACAAGATAGCAACTTGTTGGAGGTAACACATTTTGATGTGTGCAGTCCAATGAGTGCTGAGGCATGCTGATGAATATCGTTATGTTCTTACTTCACAGATGATTTGAGTAGATGTTGAGTATATTTACTTGATGAAACACAAGTCTGAATTATTGAAAGGTTCAAGTAATTTCAGAGTGAAGTTGAAGATCTTCGTGACAAGAGGATAAAATGTACGTGATGTGATCATAGAGATGAATATCTGAGTTGCGAGTTTGGTACACAATTAAGACATTGTGCAAATTGTTTCACAATTAATACCGCTGGAACACCATAGTGTGATGGTGTGTCCGAACATCATAGTTGCACCCTATTGGATATGGTGCGTACCATGATGTCTCTTATCGAATTACCACTATCGCTCATGGGTTAGGCATTAGAGACAACCGCACTCACTTTAATAGGGTACCACGTAATTCCGTTGAGATGACACCGTAAGAACTATGGTTTAGAGAAACCTAAGCTGTCATTTCTTAAAATTTGGGGCTGCGACGCTTATGTGGAAAAGTTTCAGGTTGATAAGCTCGAACCCAAAGCGGATAAAATACATCTTCATAGGACACCCAAAACAGTTGGGTAAACCTCCTAATTCAGATCCGAAAGCAATAGGGATTGTTTCTTGAATCGGGTCCTTTCTCGAGGAAAAGTTTGTCTCGAAAAGTTGAGTGGGAGGATGGTGGAGACTTGATGAGGTTATTGAACCGTCACTTCAACTAGTGTGTAGTAGGGCACAGGAAGTTGTTCCCGTGGCACCTACACCAATTGAAGTAGAAGCTTATGATATTGATCATGAAGCTTGGATCAAGTCACTACCGAACCTCGAGGACGACAAGAACGCTGCATCGCATCGTGAGTGGTACGGTGATCCTGTCTTGAAGGTCATGTTGCTAGACAACAATGAACCTACGAGCTATGGAGAAGCGATGGTGGGCCCAAATTCCGACAAATGGTTAGAAGCCATGAAATCCGAGATAGGATCCATGTATCATAACAAAGCATGGACTTTGATGGACTTGCCCGATGATCGGCAAGCCATTGAGATAAATGGATCTTTAAGAAGAAGACGGACATGGACGGTAATGTCACCGTCTATGAAGCTCGACTTGTGGCGAAGAGTTTTTCACAAGTTCAAGGAGTTGACTACGATGAGATTTTCTCATCCGTAGCGATGCTTGAGTCTGTCGGAATCATGTTAGCATAAGCTGCATTTATGAAATCTGGCAGATGGATGTCAAAATGAGTTTCCTTACCAGTTTTCGTAAGGAAAGGTTGTATGTGATACAATCAGAAAGTTTTGTCGATCCTAAGGATGCTAAAAGTTATGCTGGCTCCAGCGATCCTTTCTAAGGACCGGAGTAAGCATCTCGGAGTTGGAATGTGCGCTTTGATGAGATGATCAAAGATTTTGGGTTTATACAAAGTTTATGAGAAACTTGTATTTCCAAAGAAGTAAGTGGGAGCACTATAGAATTTCCGATGAGTATATGTTGTTGACATATTGATGATCGAGAAATGACGAGAATTTTACGTAAAGCATATAGGGTTATTTGAAAGGTGTTTTTCAAATAGAAAACCTGGATTAGGCTACTTGAACAATAAGCATCAAGATCTATAAGATAGATCAAAATGTGTAATAATACTTTCAAATGAGCATGTACCTTGACATGATCTTGAAGGTGTTCAAGATGGATCGATCAAAGAAGGAGTTCTTAGCTGAATTGTAAGGTATGAAGTTAAGACTTAAAGCTCGACCACGGCAACAGAGAGAAAGGGCGAAGATTGTCCCTATGCCTTAGACATAGGCTCTACAGTATGCTATCTTGTGTACCGCACCGGAAGTGTGCCATGCCATGAGTCATTCAAGGGGTACAAGAATGATCCAGGAATGGATAATTGGACAGCGTTCAAAATTGTCCTTGGATTAAATAAGGACATGTTTCTCTATTATGGATGTGATAAAGAGTTCGGCATAAGGGTTACATCGATGCAAGCTTTAACACCTATCCGAGTGACTCGAGTAGCAAACCGGATACGTATAGTGGAGCAACCGTTTGGAATAGATCCAAGTGGAGCGTGGAAGCAGCATTTACAATATGACATAAGAGAATTGCATAGCACACACGGATCTGAAAGGTTCAGACCCGTTGACTAAAACCCGTTGACTAAAACCTCTCTCACAAGCAAAACATGATCAAACCTCAGAACTCATTGAGTCTTAATCACATGGTGATGTGAACTAGTTTAAGACACTAGTAGACTCTTTGGATGTTGGTCACATGGCGATGTGACCTATCACTGTTGATCACATGGCGATGTGAACTAGATTATTGACTCTAGTGCAAGTGGGAGACTGTTGGAAATATGCCCTAGAGGCAATAATAAATTAGTTATTATTATATTTCCTTGTTCATGATAATCGTTTATTATCCATGCTATAATTGTATTGATAGGAAACTCAGATACATGTGTGGATACATAGACAACACCATGTCCCTAGTAAGCCTCTAGTTGACTAGCTCGTTGATCAATAGATGGTTACGATTTCCTGACCATGGACATTGGATGTCATTGATAACGGGATCACATCATTAGGAGAATGATGTGATGGACAAGACCCAATCCTAAGCCTAGCACAAAGATCGTAGTTCGTATGCTAAAGCTTTTCTAATGTCAAGTATCTTTTCCTTATACCATGAGATTGTGCAACTCCTGGATACCGTAGTAATGCTTTGGGTGTATCAAACGTCACAACGTAACTGGGTGACTATAAAGGTGCACTACAGGTATCTCTGAAAGTGTCTGTTGGGTTGGCACGAATCGAGACTGGGATTTGTCACTCCGTGTGACGGAGAGGTATCTCTGGGCCCACTCGGTAGGACATCATCATAATGTGCACAGTGTGATTAAGGAGTTGATCACGGGATGATGTGTTACGGAACGAGTAAAGAGACTTGCCGGTAACGAGATTGAACAAGGTATCGGGATACCGATGATCGAATCTCGGGCAAGTACAATACCGCTAGACAAAGGGAATTGTATACGGGATTGGTGAGTCCTTGACATCGTGGTTCATCCGATGAGATCATCGTGGAACATGTAGGAGCCAACATGGGTATCCAGATCCCGCTGTTGGTTATTGACCGGAGAACGTCTCGGTCATGTCTGCCTTGTCTCCGAACCCGTAGGGTCTACACACTTAAGGTTCGATGGCGCTAGGGTTATATAGGAAGCTTGTATGTGGTTACCGAATGTTGTTCGAGTCCCGGATGAGATCCTGGGCGTCACGAGGAGTTCCGGAATGGTCCGGAGGTAAAGAATTATATATAGGAAGTGCTGTTTCGCCATCGGGACAAGTTTCGGTGATATCGGTATTGTCTGGGACCACCGGAGGGGTCCCGAGGGCCCACCGGTGGGGCCACCTGCCCTGGGGGCCACATGGGCCCTAGGTGGTGCGCCTAGGCCTGCATGGGCCAAGGGAACCAGCCCCAAGAGGCCCATGCTCATGAAACACTTGGAGAGGAAGAGTCCATAGAGGGTAAGGCACCACCGAGGTGCCTTGGGGAGGATGGACTCCTTCCCCCTCTTGGCCGCACCCCTCCCTTGGAGGAGGGGGCAAGGCTGCGCCCTCCCCCCCTCCTTGGCACCTATATAAAGGGGGGAGGGGAGGGGGGCAGCAGCACCTGAGCCCTGGCGCCTCTCTCTCCCTCTCCAACACCTCCTTCTCCTCCGTAGTGCTTGGCGAAGCCTGCAGGATTGCCACGCTCCTCCACCACCACCACGCCGTTGTGCTGCTGTTGGATGGAGTCTTCCTCAACCTCTCCTCTCTCCTCGCTGGATCAAAGGCGTGGGAGGCGTCACCCGGGCTGTCACGTGTGTTGAGCGGAGGTGCCGTCCGTTCGGCACTAGGATCATCGGTGATCTGAATCACGGCCAGTACGACTCCATCAACCCGTTCACTTGAACGCTTCCGCTTAGCGATCTACAAGGGTATGTAGATGCACTCTCCTTCCCCTCGTTGCTAGTCTCTCCATAGATAGATCTTGGTGATACATAGGAAAATTTTGAATTTCTGCTACGTTCCCCAACAAATTTTTTCTAAATATGCATATATATATATATATATATATATATACATAAATTGATAAAAAAAATCTATAAAAAAATCATCCATCAATGCATACATATCATGGATCATACATACATCTGCATATATATACATATACATACAACATCCATATATATATATATATATATATATATATATATATATATATACATATACATACAACAGCCATATGAAAAAAAGGACCACAGAGAGCAGGCCGGCCGGGGCGGCGGCGGTGGCACGCGGCAGAGGGCGGCAAGCAGAGCAGGCAGGGGCGGCAGCGCGGGGGAAGGGAGGGCTCACTGGGCAGCGACGACGAGGCGCGGCAGAGGGCGGCGACGGGCGAGGCCGCTGACAGAGGGCGGCGTCGTTGAGGTCGGGCAGAGCGCTGGCGACGGCGCTGGGCGGCGCGGTGAGGTGACGGCGACGGTTCGGGTGGCACGCGGCGACGGCGCTGGTGGCGCGGCGACGGCGTTGGGCGGCGCGGCGCGGCGGCGACGGGCGGCGACGACGGCGCGGGCGACGGGCAGAGGGTGGCGTCGACGGCGGGAGAATGAGGAACTGAATGAAAATTTTCACAAGTCATGCTTATATAGCCAGAGCTTTGGTCCGATTGGTACCTAGAACCGGGACAGATGCCCCCCTTTAGTCCCGGTTGGTGCCACCAACCAGGACCAAAAGTCTTTTTTCAGCAGACCGAAGGGCGGGAAGCAGAGGCATTTCGTCCCGGTTGGTGGCACCAACCGGTACTAAAGTGGGGCATTGGTCCCTGTTGGTGCTACGAACTGGTACCAACGCACCCCTTTGGTCCCGGTTGGTGCCACCAACCAGGACCGAAGGCCTCGTGCTGCCTGTGGCCAAAACTTTAGTCTCACCTCGCTAGTTGAGAGGGGCGCGCAGTGGTTTATAAGCCCCACTGCCGCACCTCTCTCGAACTCCTCTCGATTGCAGGCTTACGGGCCTAATTGTCGCCGCTATGCCTATTGGGCCTACTGGGCCTTCTGCGGGCATGAATCCTGGCCCATTGTAGGGTTTCTAGTCGTATTCAGGCCCTAGTGGCCCAGTAGGTGGCTTTTTTTATTTTTCCCAGTTTTTTTTCTTCTGTTTTTTGCATTATTTCTTTTCTTTTGTTTTTTGCTTTATTTTTAGTTCATTTTGCTTTTAGGCAATAAACATTATAAACTTTCTGTTAGTGCCATTTGTTTTCCAATTTAAATAATTTAAATTTGAATTCTTTGAAATTTGTGTGAATCAATAGGTTTTGAATAACTGTACTATAAACATAGATTTTTGAGTGATTCTTTTTCCTGCTATTTAATATTACTGTGTTTTATCATTATATTAAAAAACATATTTTTTTATTTAGTTTATAATAAAAAATTCTTTATGATAAATATTTTTGCTATTAAAGTTTCTAACAAAAAAATTTCTTTATGAAAATTCTTTTTTCTTTTATTGTTTTGAACAGAAAATACTTTGATAATTTTAGTTGCATAAATTTTATATAATTTTAGTTTCAATAATACTAGAGGTTTTATAAAAGTTTATTTTGTTTTTACTTATTTATTAAAGTTTATTTTGTTTCTACTTATTTATTTTCTTTTTTTTTTTCTTCTTTTATTTATTTTATGAAAATTCTTTTTTTCTTTATTTATTTTATTTTGTTTCTACTTACTGTTGCTATTTTTATTTATTTTATTATAGTTTATTTATTTTACATTAAGTTTATTTTGTTTCTACTTATTTATTAAACTTTTTTCTGTTTCTACTTATTTATTTTATTTTGTTTCTACTTATTTATTTTGTTTTTTTTTTGCTTTTTTATTTATTTTATAAAAAAAAATTGCTTTTAATGTTTTACACACAAAAGCCCTCTCCCCTGGCTGGTTCATTGGTCCCGATTTGTGGCTTGACATGGCCCTAAAGACCACCCTTTGGTACCAGTTCAGGCCACCAACTGGGACCAATGGGCCCACGAGGCCCGGCAGGCCCCTGGCCTCACGAACCGGGACCAATGGCCCCACGAGGCCCGGCAGGCCCCTGGCCTCACGAACCGGGACCAATGGGCCCATGGGTGCCGGTCCGTGACCGAACTGAGACTAATGGGCTTATCTGGCCCGGACGTATACCCTGTTTTCTACTAGTGCACTTTGTGAATCTTCAAAACTAATCCTATCCATCGCAATCTAAGTTTTTCTTGTATTTCAAATCAACGGGACAAAGTGTGTGGCAGCGGTGTAGTATACAACTTCCGTTCTATCTTATTTGTTCTCCTATTTTTAAAATTGGACAAAGTGCATGGATTGGCCTAGAGGTTCTTGCCTTGATTTGTCTTTCTAGTGTATGACGAGATGATTGACTTATGAGCAAAAGGGAAATGATTAATTAGTGATGTGGGGATCATTTGTCATGCCACTGTGTGATTAGCTTGTGTTTCGGTTGGAAGTACAAGGTAAAACTGATGACGGAAACAAAATAAAGTTCAATGAATGGTTACCTTTGTTATTAAGCTTTGAACCGTTGGAGACACCCAAAAGTGGCAATGGCGAGTATTTATCGTTAATGGAACAAGATGTTAACATGTCGACCGGATTTAGAAATGCTACACTAGGACGTGGTTTCCTCTTGTTAAAAGCATTGCACGATTGAAAGTTCATGATTAAGACGCAACCATACAAGACACCCAGAAACTTGTGCGGTGCAATGCTAATTAAGTGTTGTTAGAAGTATTAACTTTTGTAATAGTATTCGTCTAGTTTATGGAAAATAGGGGTGTGCCTAGCCATCGATCCCATTCGAAGGTCACTAAAGTGACACAAGGGAGCTAAAGATTAGAACTAGAATTAGAACGTTGATATGTGTTGTAATGGCCCTGCTGCACTTTCGTCACATGTATTATTTTGACATACTATATGTGGTCATAATATCTTTCACAATCATTAACTACACCAACTACTACTATGGCTATCGTTTATTACGCAACTGCCATGACCAACAGCTTTGCTATATAAAGTTTGTACGATGGAAATACATATTTTTTGAACGAAAAGCAGAGTCCAACATGTAACTTTGCTATATGGATTGCTATTACTGGTCATCAAAATTGCCGAGTAGACATTTTTTAAAGGTTTTGCTGCTTTTTCATCTTCTCTTCACTCCTTTATTAACCGCCCACCTGATGCCACCTACATGCACTCCCCTCGTGTACCTCACAAGGAGACGATCGCCCCATGTGTTACAACCTGAAAGTCATTTATACCACTCATGTTACCTACTGGCAAGACATCGTCCTATAGAATTTAAGATGTAGTATTAAGTTGATCTGGTAGTTAATATTGTGCAGCTAAGAGCTTACGACAAAGACAACTTGGTAATTTTTCTATTAGGCTAATGTTTTGGCTAGTGTTGACCTTTCCCCTGTTCCGATGCCCGGTAGAGCTCGATAAATTCGGTGCCTCCCCTCAATCTAGAATGAAAAATAAACCCGATAAAGGCATACCAGATCAACACAATCTCAATGCTTTCTATGGCATCAATAGACATTGTCGCTGCTCCATCAGCAATCAATCGCCGGTGCTATATCTTAGTTACTATGACATGTAGTAACGTCTCATCTCTGCGCTCGTCTGTGTGACTGATATAGTGGGACGGCCCAATAGAGCGGCTTTGGGAAGGTTCTATAGACTGACACTAGGTGGTTTTAAAACCTTTCACATAGATTATTTTTTGTTTTCTTTGTTTTTATTATTGGTTTTCTTTGTTTTTATTTTTTTCTTTGTGTTTCTCTATTGGTTTTCATCGGTTTCCTTTCAGCTTTCTTTAGGTTTGTTTCTATTCTGTTTTTTATTTTCCATTTCATTCCTTTTTTTTCATTTTTCAAACATGTCAACTTTATTTGAATACATATTGAACATTTTTTTATTCGTTGAACATTCTTCTAATAAATGTTAAACATTTTTCAAATACATATTGAACATTTATAAACACTGAATATTTTTAAACACATGGTTGAACATTTTAAAAATCATGTCATCATCTAGAAAAACTGCAAACATCTTTAATGTGTTGTGATATTTTTTAAATGGCACGAATGTTTTATTTTATGTTATGAACAGTTCTCTAAAATTATGTGAACTAGTTTTTACATTTCAAACAAAATCTCATGAAACATATTTATGAACATTCAAGCACTTTATAAATGCCATGAACAACTTTTAAAGTGATACAAACATTAATTACATGAACAGTTTTTTGACATTTTCATGAACATTATAAAAATGTAATTACCATATTTTCTTAAATGTCATGAACCTTTTTTTGAAAGTTGTGAATAATCTACAGAAAACCCGTGAATAATTTTTTACACTTCATGAACATGATTTAGATGTGTGGTGATTATTTTTTAAAATTTAAGTAATACTTTTTATAAATAACACAAAAAATATAAATATAAAAATTATAAAGAAAAAAGGGAAAATGAATAGAACAAATAAACTAGACTAGACAAGGGGACGAACGAATGAAACGAAGCAAAGGAAGGATGACTATTGGACCGGCCTATTCTCGCGACCCTTTAGGCGAGGCACATGTGTCTCGTGTGAAGCGAGACATAGACGCGCCCTCAGATAGTTGCTATTCGTCTCCTGCAGTTGGCAGGCTATGTGCAGCGCGGCGTCTTCCTTCTCAGAAAACAATTCGTGAAACCCACAACCACCAGGAACCAATTTTAGCTTTGGTCATAAATAAAAAGGAAAATAAGGCAGCAATTTGAGCTGCTTTCCAGTTCCTGCTATTTATAATCGCGGACAAAGTTATAGGCGGTAGAAATGCTATTATTGCATACATAGAATGGAGGCTCTGCATCAGATCGTACGTCTAGTCATATGTATGGGCACGTACTGGTAAATAACAGCGGCACAAATCATTACGTTAGATATAGGTTCGGTTCAGAGTAACCACCAACCAAAGCTACCATAGCGCTGCAGTCACTGCATCAGTGCAGCGCTGAACTAGCATCAACTGAAGCAAGCTTCATGCTATACTAGCTAGTATTGTACTAGTAGATCACTACACATCACACGGCATGCATGCCCATCTCTTTATTCAGAACAGCATCAAAGGAAGTAGGAAACAGCAGCGCTCCTTGCTGCTTCCGGCTTGAAATCCTGCGCACCTGGCGATTAAAGGACGAAATTGTGTCAACATCAATGTCATTTGCAGTTTACTACAAAACGAAACTATAAAGTAGTACAAAATTTATAAGATCAGGAAGAAGAATTATTACTGTCCTATATATCAATCTCTACCATCGTGTGGCAGTTTAGTACTACAAGAGTAGCATTGGTGCTTGGTGATGACTGATGACAACAATTATACTATATACTTTCAGTTGATACCAAACATGCAGAACCAACTGATACATTCCACTACTTGACTTGAACATTACTTGCATGATTGCATCATCTTCTACAAACTGGGTGTGGAGTGAATTAGTGGTCGGTGAACGACGAAATTATATCTGGATCAATAGTGTTTCAAGTTGAGACGAGAGAAAGATCAAGTGCAAAAAAATTATCTTAGCTTAATGCCAGTTACCTTAGTAAGTTGATGATCCCGCGCTACTCTGCAGCTACCATGTTGCTTGGCCCGGGATTCATCCTCCACAGCGCCACTGCAGCACGGACATAGACGAGGGCTTCCCACATGAACGTGCACAAGAGAGCCGCGTAGCCGAGAAGGTCGGAGATCTCTGTACGTCCACACTTGAAAAGAAGGAAAGAGACGGTTCCCATCGATGCCGACCCAATGAAAAGCCAAAGAATTGCCAAGGCCAGCGGCGACGGCGACAGAAGGGTTGGCTCCTCGTCGTTTTTCATGATGAGGCTCTCCGCGTCCGCCGCCGCCTATCACATTCCACAGTGAATTCATCAGCATCACGGGAAGCAGAACCATGGAGCAGAGTGAGTGATGAGCACGTACGTACCTTGGTCCTGCAGCCGGCGGCGCGGAGGAAGAAGAGCACCAGCGCCGGCGGCAGGAGAAGCAGGACAGGTGTGGATAGATAGTCCGCTATCTCGGACAGGACATAGGCAGGGGTGCAGCCCCAGCCGCGGGCGCAGGTCAGGTCCGCGAAGATGGTGAGGAAGGCGGCCGCGAACATCGTGCAGGTCGTGCCCACAGAGAGGTAGACCAGGGCATCGGCGGCAGCGCGGGCGTGGCTGCTGCGCGCCAGTGCATCGACGGCCTTCCTCACCGGCGCCGGCGAGATGGCGGCTAGGTCGGCAGCCTGCTTGGAGAGCACTTCTTCGAGAGTCATCGCCAGTGAAGGGGTCTGGTCGGTGATACTCGGTGTGGCTTGGCTTCTAGTTCTACCTTGTGTAATGGCCTAGGGCCTTGGGGGACTTTTATACTAGTATATAGCTTCTTTTCTTGCTTATGCAATGTAATATACTCCTAGATTTTTTCTTATATTTTTCAAATAGGAGAACGGATCGACCTAGAGGTTCTTGCCTTGATTTATCTTTCTAGTACGTGACGACGATTAATTGACTTACGAGCGAAACGGACAGAGGGGATTGCTTGTCGTGCTACTATATGATTAGCTTGCGTTTCAGTTCTATGCACTAAGGTGTAAAAATGGAAGTACAAGGAATAATTAACGATGGAAAAACGAAAAGTTGTGGTATATGGATAGCTTTTTGATTGAGCTTTGAACCTGTGGAGATACCCGGTGGCCATGACGCGTGTATTTATCTTTAGTAGAACGAGATGCCAACATTTTGACCAGACGTAGAAATGCTACACTCAGACATAGTTTCTCCTTGTTAAAAAAACATGCCAGGATTGCAAGTTCGTAATTAAGACGCAAACATACAGGACACCAAGAAACTTGTGCAGTGCAGTGCTAATTAATTTTTTTAGTAATATTAACTTTTGTAATAGTTGTACCTGGTTTGTGGAAAGTAGGAACGTGCCTAGCCATCAATCCCATTTGAAGAAGATGACTAAAGTGACATGAGGGAAATAAGATTAGAACTAGAATTTGAATGGTGATAGCCTTTGTTCTTGCTTATGGAATTAGTGCAGTATAGGCAGGGTCTTCTCGTATTTTCCAGATAGGACAAAGTGTGTGGATCAGCCTCGAAGTTCTTGCATTGATTTCTCTTTCTAGTACGTGACGGCGGTGATAGGCTTAATTATGAGGGAGGGAGGGAGGGAGGAAGGGAGAGAGAGAGAGAGAGAGAGAGAGAGAGAGAGGGAGAGAGAGAGAGAGTTCGTGATGTGGGGATCATTTGTCCTGTATGTTTCAGTTCTAGGCTATGATTAATAAGGTGTAAAAATGGAAGTGCAAGGTACTATTAATGATGGAAACAAAAAGATAGCTTTGTGATTAAGCTTTGAACCTCAGGAGGCCTCAAAACGTGGCCATGACAAGTATATTGATCTTTTAGTGGGACAAGATGCCAACATTTTGACAGGAATAGAAATGCTACACCAAGACGTAGTTTCCCCTATTAAAACATGCCAGGAATGCAAGCTCATAATTAATAAGACGCAAACGTTTACTTGTGCAGTGCAATGCTAATTAAAACTAGCAAGATGCCAGTGCGTTGCACAGAACATCAAGATGCATTTGTATAAGTAGTTTATCTTGTGCGAGAAAATGATGAATGACGGAAGGCCTTATTTGTAAATCTGGAGAGGGGTGTGGGTATCTTTTTGCAAAATTGTCATAGTTTCCTTCCTATCCGTCAGATATAAATTGGACGGCCTATATTGCAGGATGACAAGCACACCATCATCACCGACTCTGTTTTTTTATAAGTAGAGATATGTTTAGTATACTAGCTTGTGTAACCCTAGTACCTTCACTTATGGAAAGTAGGGACTTGCTTGCCTAGCCATCAATCCCAGCCGAAGAAGAAGGTGATAGAAAGTGACACAAGGTTACTTTTTTAATACAAATTTACTACAAACCTGTAACCCTAGTAGTATCACAATATGAAAATGTAGGGGTGAGTGAACTGTGTTAAAAAAGTGTTACGAGTTTACTACAGATTTATCAAACTAAAAGTTTAAGCAAAAACTAGAATTAGAAGGGTAATATGCTGTCATGGTGGCGCTGCTGCACTTTGATCACATGTATTGTTATTGTGACATACTATATATGGCCATACTCTCTTTCAAAACCATTATCTTCAGCATGCACAATATATGGCTATCATTTATTACCCAGTTGCCACTTTAGTTTTAGTGGAACAACCTCCGAGATAAATAAAATCTATGTACGTTGGTCGGCATAATTTTCATAAACAATAAATGAACCAATAGTTATGAAAAGATAATATATACCACATCCGAATCATAGACAGGGGCCGAGGGCCGGCGAGGCGGGATACCAAAACCATCGCACTATATAAGATGCAATAATAAAAGTAAGAAAATAATACAAGTATCTATCTAAACATACAAGTAAGAATATTTTTCCTTTCAGAAAGAAGATAAGAACAAGAGGCTCACCACGGTGGTGCCGGCGATGAGATCGGCGCGGGTGATCGGCCCGGTGAAGGCAGGGGCCAGGCGTGACGGACCGCTAAACCTAGACAAATATTGAGGAAAATGGAGCTTGGAGGTCGAGCTTGAGAGGAGAAAGCTTAAGTAGTGTGGCTCGGGCATTCCATCGAACACCTTGTGTGCATAGGAGGTGAGCTAGAGCACTACCAAGCCCTCTCCCCTCGGCCAGAAAAACAGAGCAGTGTGCTCTGCTCTTCTGTGAAGGATATATATAGGCACCTCATTGGTCCCGGTTGGTGGCATGAACCGGGACTAAAGGGCAGCCTTTGGTCCCGGTTCAAGCCACCAACCGGGACCAATGGTTGTGGGCCAGGAGCGAGGCCATTGGTCCCGGTTCGTCCCACCAACCGGGACCAATAGGGCCAGACGAACCGGGACCAATGCCAAGGAGGCCCCGGCCGCCCCCCTGGGATCTCATTGGTCCCGGTTCGTGGCAGAACCGGGACTAATGGGCTGACAAGGCCTGGGCCATTGCCCCTTTTTCTACTAGTGAGATGGTGATGTGGGGATCATTTCTCGTGCCACTATGTGGTCAGCTACAGTTTCAGTTCTAGACCATAATAAGGTGTAAAAATGGAAGTGCAAGGTACAATTAATGATGGAAACAAAAAAGATAGCTTTGTGATTAAGCTTTGAACCTCAGGAGGCCACCAAACGTGGCCATGACGAGTATATTGATCTTTTAGTGGAACAAGGTGTCAACATTTTGACAGGTTTGGAAATGCTACACCGGGACGTAGTTTCCCCTGTTAGAACATGCCAGGAATGCAAGCTCATAATTAATAAGACGCAAACTACTTGTGCGGTGCAATGCTAATTAAAATATGTTTAGTACTAGCTTGTGTAACCCTAGTAGCTTCACTTATGGAAAGTAGGGACGTGCTTGCCTACCCATCAATCCCAGCCGAAGAAGAAGGAGTGATAGAAAGTGACACAAGGTTACTATTTTTTTTACAAGTTTACTACAAATTTGTAACCCTAGTAGTTTCACTGTATGAAAAAGTAGGGGCGAGTGAACTGTGTTAAAAAAAATTGTTACAAGGTTCCTACAGATTTGTCAAACTAAAATTTTAAGAAAAAACTATAATTAGAAGGGTAATATGCTGTCGTGGTGGCACTGCTGCACTTTGGTCACATGTATTATTATTGCTACATACTATATATGGCCATACTCTCTTTCAAAACCATTATCTTCACCATCTACTCCCTCCGTTCCTAAATAGTTGTTTTTCTAGAGATTTCAACAAGTGACTACATACGGAGCAAAATGAATGAATCTACACTCTAAAACATGTCTACATACATCCGTACGTTGTAGTTCATTTGAGATGGCTAGAAAGACAATTATTTAGGAACGGAGGGAGTACAATATATGGCTACCATTTATTACCAGTTGCCACTTTAGTTTTAGTGGAACAAGATGTCCACATCTTGACCAGGTTTAGAAATGCTACACCAAGACGTAGTTTCCCCTTAAAAGCATGTTAGGAAGAAAACACAAAGAAACATGTCAAGAATGCAAGTACAAAATTAAGAGTTTAAGACGAAAACTTGTATACAAAGACATCTATAAACTTGTGCACAGGGGCGGAGCCAGCATACAATCGTTGGGTTCAAGTGAACCCAACGGATTTTCTCTGCTACGTGTGCTACGTGTGTGTAGGCATGCGTGTTTGCTTGGTTGAACCCAATACAAAGTCCAGGCTGACCCCATCTAATGTGTCATGGATAGCTAAGCGAAGGCCCGAAAGCCCACAAGCAAATGTCTTGATTAGTCATTTATTTAGTCACGTACGCATGCCCAGGCCTAAAACACCTTGACTTGATTAGCAGGCCCTGTTGATTAGTCACGCACCATGTTGTTTGTATACGCACGGCCGCCACACGCCTGGGGACTCTCCTCTGTTCATTTTTTTCAACTCGCATCTTAGGGGTAGCTCGGCATAGCTCGGCCGCCGGATGCCAGCGGCGAACAGACCGCTGCAGATGGACAATTCGACATCGACAAGACATCAAAATTTGAGGTAGTTAGGTTACCTGCCACGTCTCCTACCTCTTGTGAATGCATAATACCCTAACACGATTGTAAAAGAATTGCCCTAGTTTTCAGACAGTTTTTTGCATGGACTTTGAGTGATCTAGGCTATGGAATGGTATTTATCAAAAAGAAATAGATCCAGATAATGATACAATCACATCAAGATTTGCGTTAGGTGTAGGCAAGTCTATCAAATGTCTCTGCAGCTAGTCTCCCAAAGGCTTTGATTCATATATAAATTAATTTAGATGAGTTGCCTTATGATCCCGTTGGTCGGAAGAGAATTTTGGAGTGCACAAGAAATCCTAAGAAGCAAGATGAGACAAGACACAGATGTTTAGCGAGGGAACTTTATAGGCCACCACTTTATTTTGATTATCCGCACAGAGAGATTGGAGATACTCAAAAGAGATTTAATCCATATTGGTTTGATGAATATGATCATTGGTTTGAGTATAGTGACAAAGCGCATAAGGCCTTCTGTTTGTGCTGCTACCTTTTCAAGATTACTGTTGATTCACACCCACTGGATCCTCTCCAAGATTAGAGATTTGAGTTTGGAGGAGAAGAGGGGAGAAGAGGGGAAGAGTACTCTGAAAGTTTTGGTCGGGAATAGCTCACACTAGATTCACTCTCCTGTATAGGATATTTACAGAGTTGCAACTTTACACATAAGACCTCTAGCTATCCTACTTTTGCAACACAAGGACCACCAACACTCCCCCTCAAGATGGGGCAAAGATGTCAATAAGCCCCATCTTGTCCTCATAAATGATACAACACCTATTCCTTTTGTTAATACATCTGCAAGCTGATCTATAGACTTAACATAACTAATTTGGAATAACCCTTCATCTAATTTCTCTCGGATGAAGTGCCTATCTATCTCAATATGTTTAGTTCTATCATGATAAACTGGGTTATTCACTATGTTAATTGTGGCTTGATTATCACAATAAACCTGAATAGATGCATCAGTCCACAGCTGCAACTCGGTTAGTAAGGTTTTCAACCACATTAGTTCACACAAACCCGAGGCCATGGACCTAAATTCCGCTTCTGCTGTCGAGCGAGCCACGACACTCTGCTTCTTGCTTCTCCAACTAACCAGATTTCCTCCCACAAACATGCAGTAGCCCGAAGTTGAACGTCTATCATCTAAGCATCCGGCCCAGTCCGCATCGGTGTAACCCTCTACCCTCAGATGTCCATGATTAGAGAACAAGATTCCTTTCCCAGGACAACTCTTTAAGTATCTTAGAATTCTATTCACAGCATCTAAGTGGCTAGTCCTTGGGTCATGCATATATCTGCTTACGACACTAACAGCATACGCAATATCAGGTCTTGTATGTGATAGATAGATTAATCGCCCAACTAGCCTCTGGTATTGGTGCCTATCAACGGGATCACCACCATCTGCCATGATTCGATGATTCTGTTCTATTGGAGTAACTGCAGGTTTACATCCTAGCATCCCCGTCTCCTCAATTAAATCAAGCACATATTTTCTTTGTGAGAGATAAATACCTTTTGGGCCATATGCAACTTCAATGCCCAAGAAGTAGTGAAGATATCCCATGTCCTTGACTTCAAATGACTTTGCTAGCATCTTCTTCAAGTGAGATATCTCCACCTCATTGTTGCCTGTAATCACCATGTCATCTACATAAACAAGAAGAATCGTGATCTGATCACGCTGACATTTAAAGAACAGGGTATGATCTGCATTGCTTTGTCGATACCCCATGGAACATATTTCCTTCCGGAACCTTCCAAACCATGCCCTAGGAGACTGTTTCAGTCCGTAGAGGGATTTTCTTAACCGACACACTTTACCCTCTGTTTCCTGGCTACTAAAACTAGGAGGAATTTCCATATAAACCTCCTCTTGTAGATCTCCGTGAAGAAAAGCATTTTTAACATCCATCTGGAACAATTTCCACTTATGATTTGCAGCTATCGAGATTAAAGTCCTGACAGTACTCAATTTTGCTACCGGAGCAAACGTTTCATCATAATCCACACCATAAGTTTGACTGTACCCTTTTGCTACTAGCCTAGCCTTATATCTTTCCACCTTACCGTTTGGAGCTTGCTTAATTGTAAATACCCATTTACAACCCACAACTTTCTTATCTCCAGGTAGATAAGTACCCATGTTTGGTTCTTATCAAGAGCCGCCATTTCCTCCAACAATGATGCCCTCCATTCTGGATATTGCTTCGCTTCCTGCCAGTCACGTGGTATAGGTATAGCAGAATGCAAGGAAGCTATAAATGACTTATATAGGGGCCCGACAGAAGAGTATGAAACATAATTGGAGATATCATATGGGGCAAATTTAGAGGGCAATTTTCCAGCAGTAGTGCGAGGTTGCTTTCTATGAGCAATATGAACATCTAAGTCATCATAAGTGAGAGGAGGTGTACCATCGCTTGTGGAGAATGGTAATGGAGTATGAGGTGAAGCTGATGGTTGTGAACTTGAATCATGCATGTCGGATTGAATTTTTGCTTCTGAATCATCCTCCCTTAAACTGATTTCCTCCCCTTGCACTTGTTCTTCCTCAGGTCTACGTCTTCATGTATATACCTGTAGATTTTGTTCTTCATTCGGCCTTGACCACCGTATAGCCTCAGTTGATGTATCTTGTTGCTCCCCTTGCATCTGCTCTTGCCCTCCTCTAAGATCAACATCTCTATCATCATTCCCGTCCTCAAGTGGTATTGCTCCAACCACCACTTGCTTTGATGGTGTAGAGTTGCTCTCTTCTCCTTTTTCTCCCCCTGCCTTGTTGCCCGGGTCTGAAACATCACTAGGAAACAGATCAGGAAATACATCAGTTAAATCTACAGGTTCTCCATAAAATGGTATGTGTTCCCTGAAGATTACATCCATGCTCACAAACATTCGCTTTTATGATGGGAACCAACACTTATAGCCCTTCTGCTTCCCAGAATACCCCACAAACACACACTTCAAAGCCCTTGGATCTAACTTTCCAACAGATGGCCTGTAATCTTTCACAAAACACATACACCTGAACACCTTTGGCGGAACTACATAAGAAGTCTACTTGATTAAACACTCTATTGGCGTCTTGTACCCAAGGACTCTAGATGGCATTCTATTAATTAGGTATGCTGCTGTCATTACTGCCTCATTCCATAAGAACTTAGGAACATTCATAGCCATCATCATACAGCGGGTTACCTCTAACAAATGCCTATTCTTTCTCTCAGCTAAGCCATTCTGCTCAGAGGTACCCGGACAGGTAGTCTGATGCATTATTCCAAAGCTCGACAAATAACCATCAAACTCCCTATTTATATACTCTGTGCCATTATCAGTCCTAAATACCTTAACACATGCATCATACTGAGTCATAATCATATTATGAAAATCTCTAAAGCATTCAAATACATCATTTTGTTCCTCAACACATACACCCAAGTGGTCCTAGTACAACAGTCAATAAAGGTAACAAAATAACGATATCCATTGATAGACACTACTCCACTAGGACCCCACACATCAGAGTGTATTGTCTGAAGTGGGACATCACTTCTATGATCAGATAGAATATAAGTGCATGGATTTGCTGTCCATATAGGCAAGCATCACATACCAAGTCCTCCTTTCTAACTTTATTAAAGAGATTAGGGTAAAGCTGACCCAGAATAACAAAAGACATATGCCCAAGTCTTCGGTGTTGTAGCATAAATTCTTCAAGTGGTGAAGAGGATAGAGCAAAGAATGATTTGGTGATGTATTATCATCCAAATAATACAATCCATCATGCATGCTCCCTGTCCCAAGTCTTCTTCCAGTCCCAAGTTCCTGAATTAAACACCATGATGGGAAAAAGATGACAACACAATTCAGCTCACTTGTAATGCAGCTTATAGACAGAAGGTTAATTGGAAACGAAGGAACATGTAGCACAGATGAGAGGGGCATATTAGAGTTACACATGAGTGTCCCTGAACCCATAATATTTTGTGTGGAACCATCAGCCAACTTTACACTTTGGCCTCTCAATTCGCGGACATAATTAGTAAATTTCTTGTGTGAACCAGCCATATGTCTAGATGCACCAGAATCTATTAACCATGGCGCATCACGAAAATTAGAAGTATGAGCATTAGGAATGTTACCACTAAAATTTGCAGATGCGGCAGAGGATGGTGTCGTGGGCGCTTGATGGTTTGCTTATCACCTAACCTTAACCCTTTAAATTGCTGCCACTTCTCCCGATCATCCGCGCTCATTTCCACGTTCACATTTTGAGAGTGTTCATCTACCATAATCGAGGCATTTGCCCTGCACGCTGCACGGCCACGACCAATACCACGCCCATCAAGCCCCGTCCACGACCTCTGCCCGCGCCAGTTTTGACCTCTTCCACGTCCACTCCCAAATAATTGAGGACAAGATGATCTTATATGCCCTGGCTGGCCACACTCAAAGCAATTTCGTTCGGATGTGTTCAACCCAAACCGCTGGTTATTTGCATTTTCTGTGACAAGAAGGGCTGAACGCCTCTGTGCTATGCCCTGCATAGATAGTCCTCCAACCTCCAATTTCAGGCGTGTCTCCTCGCTAATGATCGCAGATATCGCTTGCTCCAAAGGAGGTAACTTGCCACTGCCATAAAGTGCTGCCCTCCTATTCTCAAATTTGGGATTAAGTCCATTCAGAAAATCCCTAACACGCCTTCTCTCTGTCCATTTATTGTATTTTTCAATACATTTGCCACACTCCATCTCGATTGGATCATAATAATCCAAATCGCTCCAAAGTCGTTTTAGTTCAGAAACATAGTCAACCACCGTCTTCTCGCCTTGGCACAAATCTTGTAACTCCTTTTGAATCTTGCAAGCAAGCATTTCGTTTCCTACTCCTGAGAATGTCCCTTTCAATAACCTCCAAATTTCAGAAGCTTCTTTAATCCTTTCAACTTGTTTGGCAATATGAGGTGATAGAGAGCTCAATAACCACGCCCTCACTAGTGCATTTGTCATCTTCCACTTCTGACCTTCTTTGGAACTCTCATCCATAGGCTTCTCCACTGTGCCTAGAATGTAAGCTTCAAGCTTCCTGGAAACCAAGATGGTCTCCGCATGCTCCTTGACTCACATAATTTTCTGGTCCTTCTAATTTTACATGGGGCATTTGCAAAGGATGTATCTCCTCTTTTGCCTCCACTTCTGATCTTGAGTTCCCTGCTTGCTTGCTAATCACATCAAACAACAGCTGATATTTCTCATCCATGGCCTGCAAGACAGCAACAAGCTCCCCTACAGGATCGCCTCGAGCACTACCATTGCCTGCCATATCTTCAATTCCTCCACACTCCGTAGCAAAAGCAGCAGCAGTGCTCAATCTCTCTTCTTTACAAGCTCTCTGCTGCTCTCTACTATCCCTTTATCCCTTTTCAGAGACCACACAACAACAGCCCTCAATCTCTCTTCTTCCTCCCCAAATCTGCAGCAGCAGTCCCCTATTTCTCCAAATCGAAACAACAACAACCTCTTACCTCCTGCTCCTCTTTTCTCTCGATCCAGGAGCCCCGCAACCTTCTTGAGTAACCCCGATTCGACTCCCCACCGCCCGTCATCGGGTCTCAATCCGCTGCCTTCACCTCCCGAACGCTCGGCCAATGTCCACGTGGCGTCACCGGATGGATCTTGCCAAAGCTACGATACCATGTTGATTCACACCTTTGGATCCTCTCCAAGATTAGAGATTTGAGTTTGGAGGAGAAGAGGGAGAAGAGGGAAGATTACTCTGGAAGTTTTGGTCGGGAATAGCTCACACTAGATTCACTCTCCTGTATAGGATATTTACAGAGTTGCAACTTTACACATAAGACCTCTAGCTATCCTACTTTTGCAACACAAGGACCACCAACAATTACAATGAGGGACAAACTGAGAGTGATGCATTTGCAATTAACGCCTGAAACATAAATAGTGTCAAGTTCTTATGACGAGTCAATGAGCGAATCCAATGGCTAATTTTTCTGGCTCCGCCCCTACTTGTGCAGTGCAAGGCTAAGTATTAACTTCTGTCATAGTACCAAAATTTTAAACCAAGAACAAGAACCAGAACGGTGATATGATGTCGTGATGATGGCGCTGCTGCACTTTTGTCACAAGTACTATATATGGACATATTCTCTTTCACAACCATTATCTCGACTATCTACTATTATGGCTACATCCTTTATTACCCAGTTGCCACTTTACTTATCTCTCTTAGAGCATGTCCAGCAGTTTTGCTATATATGTATATTGTACAATGGAAATATATCAATTTTGAATGGAAAAAACAAATTCTAGCAGATTTGCTATATGGGTTGGTATCACGGTAGCTACTCACAATTGCTAAACAAACTTGCTACATTTCCAAGTTTTTGGCTAATTTGTTGTTCTTACTGCGTGAAAGTAATTTATACAGTGTACATTACCTACCGGCAAAGAATCGACCCTGCCTGGTTGCTTCGAGATTCAGACTGCACGCCCTCAACTAAATGTATTAAGTTTTGTTTTTCACATGTTTTCCATTTAGTTTGTCGTGTTGTAAGAACTATGGTCGATGACGTTTTCCTTAACAGAAGTCGACCAAGAGGTGCCGAAGGGAGGGGGAATAGTTTCAAAAGAGAAAACTGGAAGACCAGCATCATGATTGTCCAACAGGTTATCAGAGTAGGTAGGGAAGACATGCTCCTTCTTGTTGGCCGAGATGGTAGTGTTCCGCTGGGTGAGCATTGTCATGGCGCTTCCTTGGACAATGAGCAGGATCATGACACTGAACAAGTAGCGGGTCCTATAGTTATCATTTCCCCAATCAGTGAGGATGAGGCCATTGACAACAAATCATTGAGACACGACTTCGTCAAGGTTGATGCTCTCCTACAACTCTTTGGCTGCACAAAGCTTGTTGCACCTACTCTTTAGGGATACGCATGAAAAGGTATATCAGTCACTAAAATGGATTCAAACCAAGTTTTTTTAACCAGGCCTACCCTTTATCATAGATTGCCTAATGGAAATACAAAGTCTTAAGTTAAATATATAGTGCATCACATTGATGCAGAGGCCATGGGTTTCAACCTCCTTTTGAAAAAAACATAAAAGGGGAGGGAAGATGGGGTATTGAGTTGGGGCAACTAGAAGGAAACCCGCTGCAAGTGTACATTATCTTAACAGTCACTATGGGGCAAAAACCTACTGCCACAATAGTATATAGCTTATGTTCTTGCTTATGCAATGTAGTATAGATTTTTCTCATATTTTTCAAATAGGACGAAGTTTGTGGATCGTCCTAGGGATTCTTTCCTTGATTTGTCTTCCTAGTACGTGATGACGATGGACTTATGAGAATGATAGAGAACAATTTAGTGATGTGGGGATCACTTGTCGTGCCACTACATGCATGATTAGCTTGAGTTTCAGTTCTAGGGAATAAGGTGTAAAAATGAAAGTACAAGGTACAATTTATACCATGCATGTTTCCTACCGGCTAGGAATCAGCTGTTCCTTGCCTTCGAGATTCGGACTGCACACCCTCAACTAAATATATTCAATATTATTTCCAGTTTGTTTTCTATTTTCTTTTTGTTGTATGAACATGGTATTCTCTTAAGGCTTTAGGCTTTCTTCTCCTCCCAAGGGGATTGGAGAGGATTGGAGGGATTTTGACTTGTAGGGGATTTAATCCCTCTCAATCACCTTCAAATCCACCTGAACCGAAGAATCCCTTAATTAATGGAAATTGACCAGGAGAGGGGGCTGGTGAAAGAAGAAAAATCTAGAAAACCTGGTTGGCAGGGAACAATTGCTCCTTCTTATTGGTTGAGATGGTAGTGTTACAAGTAGCAGGTCCTACAGTTTTTCATTTCCCCAATCGGTGCAACTCCTTCCCTAGAGAAAGCTTTGCTGCACTGACACTTTGGGGATACAAGTGGAAATAGATCGATATCGATCAAAAAAACAGATGAGGACCAAGCTGCATGAGAAATCAAGAAAAAATAAACCATATCTTACTTTGAAAAAATTGCAGTGGTTGGCACAGACCGGTTGGGTATCCTCCACGGAAGCACACTACATAGGTCATGCCTATGTCTCGCTTATAGAGCGATGTAGGGTAGCCTCCTGTCAAGAGGAGCCGTAGTGCCCCCCTCGCCCAACACAGCAGCAGTGCTTCACCCTCGCCAGCACGCGTGAGCACAAAATGGGCTCGCCCCGTCGCACTAACATCATGCTAATGTTTATATATTTTTTTAAAAAATTAAACCATAAATCTTAAAAAAGTTAAACACACTATAAAAATGTCAACACAATAAAAAAAAAGTTCATAGAGTTATAAGAAATGGTCTTGGCATGAAAAAATGTGCCAACATTTAAAAACAATGTATGTGAAAATTTTCGAAAATGTTTATACAATGTAAAAATATGTTTGTGTAGTATAAAAAAGGTTTCTTACCATTTAAAAGTGGTGCATGACATCTAAAGAAATGTTCATGTGTTTAAAAAAATGTGTGTGGCATTTAATAAAATGTTTATACAATGTCAAAAAATGTTTGCACAGTTCTAGAAAAATGTTTGTTACAATTGAACATTTCAACATGTATTTGAAAAAATGTTGACCATGTATTCAAAGGGATCAAAACATGTATTAAAATAAAATTGTACATCATGTATTTTAGACATATTCAATGTGTATCAAAGCAATGTTTCACGTGTACACTAAAAATTTATATTGTGTATTGAAAAAAGGCATACGCGTGTAAAAAATTAGTGAAAATGGATAAAAAATAAAACAAAGAAAACAGAAAAGAACAGTGAAAGAAAGAAAGTAATCAGTACAAACCGAGAAAGAAAGAAGCAAAACCAGTGTGAAAAAAATGTAAAAAGAAAAGATAAAGTATTGAAAACCAAGAAAGAAACGAGGAAAACCATTGCAAAAAGAAAGAGAAACAGAAAGACTAGAAAAACCGGAGATGAAACAGAACAACCCCGAAAGAAAAAAATAACATCGCGAATGAAACCATTCACCTCATCAATACCATAGAAGGATAAATAAACAGATAAAAATGATCAAGCCCACTAGCTAGTGTGGGAGAACGCCTATTCGACGCGTTAAGCATCAGTTTGTTGCTGCAGCGCATAGGGGCGAACGGACATGGGCCATGCCATGACTCGCCAGTTCCATCGCTCGCACGAGTCACTGGCTAACAACTCACACCGTCGTCTACAGATTGTTTTTTTTTTCCGCTCGCTCTATAGAAATTTTTAAGTCCTGGAAGAAAAAACCAGAACGATTATTTTTCGGTATTTAAAAATTTGGTGAAACAGAACAAATGTTCGTGGGTTTGAAAAAATATAAAGGAATTAATAAAAAGGGGGAAGCTAAAAAATCATAAGCTAGAAAATGTTCATGAATTTCAAAAATTTCATGAATTTGCAAAAGGTTCGTGAATTCTTAAAATGTTCACTATTTTAAACATTTGTTCACGGATTTCAAAAACTGTTAGGTAAATTTGAAAAAGTTCAGGCATTGAAAAACTTCAAGATAGATTTGCATAATGTTCACGCATTTGGAAAAGTTCATGTATTTGAACAAGTATCACACATTTGAAAAGTTCTTTGAATGCGAAATAATTTCATGAATTTTATTAACTTCACAAATTTGAAATAAGGTTCAAAAATTTGAATAAATTTCCACAGCTGGAAAACATCCATGAGTTTGAAAAAGGTTCAACAATTTTAGAAGTTTGGGAATTTGTAAAAAATTCGTCAATTTGAAAATGTTTGAATAGTTGAAGAAAGTTCATCAATTTGAAAGAAGTTCATGCAGTTGAAAAAGTGACAAAGTTGAAAGAAGTTCACAGATTTGAATAAAGTTCACACAATTGAAAAAGTTCATGCATTTCAAAAATATTGTCAGATTGGAAAAGAGTTCGTGGATTAAAAAATGTTCACCAATTAAAAACAAATTACGCATTTGAAAAGAGTTCATGAATTTGAAAGAAACTTTGAGGAATTAGAGAAACAGATTCAAATTTGATAAAAAGTTCATGCATTTGAAGGGAACAAAGTAAAAAAAAATCCAAAGCAAAAGGAAAAATAAACAATATAAAAATAAAATGCAATGAAAAAGAGAAAAAAATGTGCCCCATTTACGAGTAACGAAGGAACCAGCGCCTGGAGCACCAAATAGGATCTTGGCTAGCATGGATCATATCAAGCATGATTTTGAAGCTGAAGGGACGACCCAAGTCTATGCTACGAACATGGTCGGCTAGCCCATAGCTGGATGAAAAAAGAAACCAAGTGGAAAGGAAGAGCATGAAATTATGAAGCTCACAACCTTGCCAAACACTCTGCTATGCTTGATCAAGGTCGCCATTTGTGGGTTATTCATTCTCATGACCCAGGATGTATCCCCATAAACATTAAAATTGATCAATAAAGTGTTGGCAATCCTAAAAAAAAGTTGCTCCAGGAAGGAGAGCTCCTATAGGATGCCTGTGCGCGTCAAATTGATGCGGCCTCGCACAGGGAGTGATCCAACTGGACTGGCCCAACACTGTAGCAACTGCAAGCACTGTATTCTCTGTAGAAGTACTGTTGCTCGATTGGCTATAGCGAATCATTTTTTTCGCGTTTCTACTTCTAAGAATTTTCAAAAAACATTATTTTTTGAAGGAAAGGGCATTCACGTATTTATGAACGTTTTTTAAATAGACTGAACTTTCTTAATATACGCTGAACGATTTTTGAATAAACATTTTGTAAAATACCCTGCACATTTTCTAAATATACAAAGAACATTATCTTAATGCATGGTGAAATTCTTGTAATATATGATGAACATCTTAACACGATAAGCTTTTTTGTAAAAATATGATGACGAGTTTTTAAATACACATTGAACATTTTTTAATTATATGTTGAACATTTTCTTAATATACAATGAACTTTTTAATGCACATTGAATTTTCTTAATATGTGGTGAACATTTTCTTAATTTATGATGGATTGTAGAATACACAAAATGATAAAAAGAAACAAAAAAAAAAAACCGGAAGAAAGACATGGAAAAAACCAAACGTGGAAAAGGAGAAAAAGAATAAACAAAAACAAACTACCGAAAATACCCAGGACAAAAAACCAAAAAAATGACAGACAGAAAACGAAACGGAAGAAGTAGTGTCTGCAAATGAAACAACCGCACGCGAAAACGGAGTACTAGGCTGGCCAATGGTGCCGCACTGTGGGCGTCGCCTCATCTATTTGCCACCCCCGGGCGGCGTATAGGATTGGCCATGGGGAAGTGTATAATGGGTTGACCCATATATATGGGTCACAACAGTGAGAGTTTGTTTTAGGAACACTATAAGGTTCTTCTTTCGTTTGGGTCATTTCTGTGTTCTCTACCAGTTTAGTGGTTTTTCTTTTCGGTTACTTTATTTTTGTTTCTCACTTTCTTTTCTTTTTTCATTTTATTTCCTTTTTAATATTCCAGAGAAAATTTTCAAATTCTGAATATTTTTTAGTTCAAGATCATTTTTAGAATTCGTGAACCTTTTCAAATTCATGAACATTATTAAAATATGTGAACATATTTTCAGATTTGGGAAACATTTTTTAATTCATAAACATGTTTCCAGTTTCGTTAATAATTTAGAAGTTCACAAACACTTTTTTGAAATTCATCAATGTAAGTGAGGTGCACCCCGGTGGAAATGTGTCTATCCGCCCCTTCCACACATTTTCCTGGGGGACTTTCCCTGATACCGCATAGATCAGCCGCCAGTTGGAGATCTTCCTAGGTTCTTTACATATGTGCCTCTGGGCGGTCACCTTCCACCATGAATTCATAGGTTGATGCCCATGTGCAGAGGTGTTCATTAGCTAGATGGGTCTCTCAACCAAACTCATGCCCATACACAAGGGTGCACATAGAAAGTCAAATGAGTGAAGCATATGCCACGATCTAATAATATCACCGTCAGATCGATTTCCATCTTCATATCTCTGAGTCCTACGATCCAACTAACTAGCTATCTCACCGTGCATCGAGTGGCTCTCGTTGGTTGCTGGTCTTGAATCTAGCATGTCAACGTTGCCAGATTTGGATGATTTTGAAGGAAGACGTACTCAAATGTTGCAACGCCGCAGAGTAATGCCCAGAGTCCGAGTGTTTCCACGCCGCTTGTCATACAGCCCACCATCCTTCAAAACATCGACAAGCTTGAGAGGGCCTTCCTATGGTCTGGGTCAGATAAGACAACCGGGGCAAAATGCAAGGTCAATTGGGACATTGTCAGTCGGTCGCTTGCTTATGGTGGGCTTGGAGTCCTCAACACCAATAAGTTCGCGCGGGCTTTGAGACAGCGGTGGCCTTGGTATGAATGGAAGGAGCCAACAAAATTGTGGGTTGGGAGAGGTAACCCATGTGATGAGGAAGATCTCAACTTCTTCTATGCTAGCACCACAATCAAGGTCGGGAATGGGGCGAAGACACCCTTCTGGGAATCCCCTTGGCTTCTTGGGCGCAAGCCCAAGGACATTGCTCCTCTCATCTACAAGTCTTCATTGCGGAAACATTGGAAGGTACGGGAGGCCCTCAAGGAAAACGTGTGGATCCTCAAAATCAGGCCACCTGCGGTTGTTTCCACCGAACATGTAACACAATTCTTCACCCTTTGGATGCTTCTGCATGAGGTGCATCTTGATGAGCTTGCTGAGGACGACATAGTATGGAAACACTCGGACCCTGGGCATTACTCTGCGGCCTCTGCTTACAGGGCACAATTTTTGGGTTTGGTCCTCTCCCCCATGGACCAAATGGTTTGGAAGCCTTTGGGCCCCACCGAAGGTCAATTTCTTTGCTTGGCTCGCACTGCAAGATAGAATTTGGACCGCCGATAGACTGGCTAAGCAGGTTGGCCAAATTGTGGCCCTTGCCCCTTGTGCACGGGAGTGCAAGAATGTAGAACACATCTATTCTTCAGATGCCGCTTCACGTTGAGGCTTTGGAATTTGGTTATTCAGAAATTTCTCATACACGACATGGACACATCGACGTGGAGCTCCTTCGACTCAGTCAAGACATGGTGGGTGAGCATGAGCGCCGTGGGCACCACCAACGGAAAAGCGAAGGCCTCGATCACCATGCTTTTGTCGTAGGTCATTTGAAATGAGAGAAACGCAAGAGTGTTCTGGCATAAGAGCGCGCCTCCGCCAACTCTACTCAACACCATCATCGACGAGGCAAACCTTTTTTTTTATAGAACGAAGACGCCAGATGCGTCCGGCTTTAAATTAACAAAGCCCACAACAGGCAGCGTAGCACCACACCACCGGCGCAAACCTTTGGATCACCACCGGGGCAAAGAAGCTAGGGTCTTTTCTATTGCGAGAATAATTGTCATGCCGTATTCTGGGTGTGTGTTGTAACAAACTCTTCCCTCCTTATTTAATATATGAGACAAATCTTTTGCCTCCGTTTCAAAAAAAAAATGTTGCAACGCTGATGCTGCTCCTTGGCGATTGGCCACGCGCTGGCTGCCTGCCTCAGATTCCCTTTCGCCCTGCTGGCAAAGGAGGAACCGTAAAAAACTGCATATTCATTGGGAATATTCACTCTAGCCAACCGACAGCTCCAACTGTTTTATATTCACCAATTTTCTTCTCCTGGTGCAAAATGTGTGACTACTAGGCTAGAAACCGATGGTGTGACTTGAAGCTATGGAACTCTCTCTACCTGATGTACGCGTTCAGTGAATGGAAGCATCAAAATCAATGTTTTCCTGAAAAAGAATCACAGACTCCACCTGATGTGTTTTTTTAGGTGCTCATATATACGCACGTACATCATCATTATGAACACACATGTATACTGTACCTCTATGAGCATTTCTGAGAGTACTAAGCCGACATATCATCCATGTTGTCTACGGAAACGTGTCCTCCCACTGAACGCGGATTGTCGGAAATCTTGAAATAAATCAAGGAAAATGCGAGCTCCTAGATTTGAACCGTGGTGGGCTTGGATACCAGTGTCGTCATAACCATCCAATCACAGGTTGGTACACGACTCCACCTGATGTTGACACGTGAATTTTACGCGTGTCGCCGCCTCTATGTGCACGCTTGGAGTGTATACATAGCTCGGAAAGTAGCATTCCGCCTTGGATTCTGGTTTCGTCTATATTTGTATTATCATTTCATGTTCTCGCCAAAAAGAAAAAAAACATTATTATTTCATGTCCTTGGCAACAAATGAAAAATGATTAGCATTTCTTTTTTTTTGCAGGAAAAATGATTAGCATTTCGTGGAAGCAAAGAACTCGTAGAGAAGAACAAGAAGCTACCATCCTTGAGACATTGACACGTACATACAGACTCACACACAAAAGTGCCAGGTTTCACGAGAAAAGGCCATGCGTAAATTCTTTTGAGCCAAGCTTATTTTATATCTAGAAATAGTTAAGAAAAGACAACTTTTGGTTAGACAAATTTATTTGCCATTATTTTCCCCGGTGTGAAAAAAACACAACCTAAATAAACATTAAAAATAACACACCACGGATGACTCATAACAATTTCGAAAAAGAGGGACTGGCTATTTATAAGTTACCCTCTTTTTTTGGTAGAGGATCTTCATGTCTACCCCATTGCCACCATCGTCACCTCCTGTTCTCCACTATCAACCCGCCCTCCTCTAGTAGCGAAACCATCGTATCCCGTCACCCGCAGCTGTTGTCTCTAACGTAGACGCCTTCCATAGCCACCTCCTCCATCGTTTTGATCATCCCTCTAACCCCCCCTCTCCTCCCACGCAGCACCCGGCACCGACGAACCTTCAGACTTTCCTCGACCAGTGATGTTGCAATCATCCTTGTCGTCCCCATCCTCAGCTTGCTCCAGGCTCCCCTCCACAGGCGACACAACTTCCCCGTCGTTAGCTCAGTGTTGCGCGGAATTGACCGACGCGGAACTTATTTTCAGACAACTTACGAAGAGCAATTGCTGGGAGAAAAAAAACAGGCAGATATACATCTGGAATGAGGCTACCGTACCCACATGATTTTCACCAGTGAACCTGGCCGGGAACGCGGCCCGTGGCGGAGATGGCTCCGTCCTTTCAGTACACAAACTAACTCAACCACCTGATCCCCCCTGGTCAACGAGATCCATCATTCATGCATGCATGGAATAGAAATATCAGCCACGACGGCGAGACACATCATCCGGGCATGGTTGATGCTAACAATTACTAATCCTTGCCCTCGAGCAGCTGACCACGGTGAGTGAAGCATATGGCACGAGCTGATAATATTACCGTTTAATTTTTCATCTCGGCATCCCTGCGCCCTACGATCCAACTAACGAGCCATCTCGTCGTCCATCGAGTGGCCCTCGTTGGTTTGGATCTAGCATGTCATATCTGCCAAAATAGGACGACTGTGAAAGAAGATGTCGCAACGCCGGTACCATTCCTTGGCGATTGGCTACCTGGCTCAGATTCCCTGTCGCCCTGCTGGCGATGGTGATCAGGAGCCGCATATTCATTGAGATTCCAAGTAAACCGACAGCTCCATCTGTCTTATCTCCAGGTGTATAATGTGCGACTCAAATTAATAGGCTAAAAATTGACGATGTGACTTGAACCTGTGGAACTCTACTAGGCCATAGAAATTAATCTATGGTTTTAGTGACAAGAATAGTTAAGACCAGTGTTTTCTTTTGTTGAAAAGGAATCCGAGATTCTTCCTCATGTTCACACATGAATTTTCCCCGTGTCGTCATCTCTGTGTGCACTTTTAGAGTGTATAGCTCCGAAAGTATGTTTCGGCCCGACACAGCCTTTTGATTTTCCGTTTCTTCTATCTTTGTATTATCATCATTTCATGCCCTTGCCAAAAATGAAAAATTGTTAGCATTTCGTGGAAGCAAGGAACTCGTAGAGAAGAACAAGAAGCTATCATCCTCGACACGTATTACAACGCTCCCACCAAACCCACTGGTTATTGGCCGTTGCGTTTGGGATGTAGACTGGCCTCACGGACCAACACTATTCTTTTCTACGTACTTTGCCAAGCATACTTAACTTTAAGATCTCTTTCGGATGAGCTCCCAGGAAACAAAAGGTGCACCTCGTTGATATGAGTTGTCTGTCATTCCTTTTAAACTGGGATGTCATGTACGCCCCCTCTCAAAGGAACCAACGGCTCAGCAGGAACATTCCTTCTTCGCACATGTTTGTGCGCACCAGTGATAGCATCCTCCCCGTTGTGGAGCAGCATTCCCTCTTTGATGCAGCATCTCGAAAAAGAGAGACCGGCTATTTGTAAGTTGCCTGAATTTTTTCTGGCTCATGTCTTCCCCGTTGCTGGCAACGCCACCTCCACTGTCGCCCGGCCCTCTGCCACCTGCCGGACCATCGTATTTTGCCTTCCAGGGCTGGTGCCACTTGTCGTCCCGCCTTCCAGGGCCACCACCATCGTCCTGACCATCCTTCTAAAGCCTCCTTTTCTCCGCCGCCGGTGAACCCTCCGCACCTGCACCCATCAACACTCCAACTCTCCTTCATCGGTGACGCCGCGGCCATCCTCGTCGGCCCCTTCTCTGGCTCGACCCGTGCTTCGCAGAATTGACCGACGCCGAACTCATTTTCAGGCAGCTTACAAATAGCAATTGCATGCGAAGAAGAAAAGGAACATCTCGGTTGAGGCTACTCCACGGCTACACCGCATGCATGATGGGTTCAGTGATGAACCTGGACGGGAACGTGGCCAGTGGCATGACGTACGGCTCCTGTCAGTACATAAATGAGTCAACCAACTGATTCCCCTTGGCAATGAGATTCATGCATCGATCATTCATGCATGGAATAAAATTATCAACCACGACATATAGTCCCTTTCACACAAAAACGCAGAACCGTCAGGCTCATCGGGACAGCTGAAGGAGAGGATGAGGTAGAGGACCCAAGGAGAGCCAGGCCCAGGCAGGTAGACCGTCGTACGCTAGCTCCCCAGCTAGCTTGACCTATCCGCCCATGGCGTCCTCCTCCCAGTCCCACCGAGAAGCAGAGGAGGAGGAGGAGCATGTGGAGCTCCGGCACCACGGCCATGGCGACGGCATCATCTCCCCTCTCCGTACGCACCTATGCTCCCTCCACGCACGCACCTCTGCTCCCGTCGCTGATGGTGTTGGCCATTTAATCGGCATCTCTGCTCCCCATCCCATGCAGTGCCGTCGACGTCGCGGAGCTCGCCGGACGAGGATGAGGAGGAGAACTCGCCGATTGAGCAGGTGGCGCTGACGGTGCCTGTGGGCGACGACCTGGACACTCCCGTCCTCAAATCATCTATAGTCGGGCGCTCCAAACCCTCTTCAAGCGTTTGGGTGGGCCGCCTGGTCACGATTTTTCAATCCAAACAGACGCCTCAAATAGGCCTCAAACGCCTGGGTTGGCCGGCACCCCTCATATTCAGCGCAAATATAGGGCAGATATGGAGCGCCCGGGCACGCCCGCCACGTAGGACTGGCGAAGGGGTCCCAGCCAGAAACGCCCTGAAACTCGGCGGTCCGAAGCTCATCTCCTTCGTTGGTCCAGTGGTGTCACGTGGCGCATCTCTAACAAGCTACATAGTGCCTAGTGCCTAGCCCAACTATTTTAAGTCCACCAGTGGCATCGAAACCCTACATCCATCCACATTTTCCTCCGGTCTGTCCGCCACCGCCACCACTTTTTACTCCATCTATCCGCCTAGTAGACATGTCACCACGCCGCCGGGTGAGAAGCGAGCCATTTCTGATGCGGTAGTGCCGGCTCAAGCTCCTTGAGCAGATCCGGGCTAGGCGTGAAGCCCGGATCGACACGGGGCTACCTCCGAATGTAGTGGATCCAGAGGAGGAGTTGGAGGAGGAGGAGGAGGAGGAGGAGCCAGAGGAGGAGGATGTGGGGGATGCTAGCGATGCTGATCTTCAGGCAGAGCAACAGGCCATCGTCGGCAGAGCAACAGGCCATCATCGATTCCCTTCGGTCGGAATCGGATGCGGAGGCCAGACGCCGTCGCCGGCAGGAGATGGAGGCGCGGCAAGCTGCGGAGGAAACGGAGATGCTGGCCTACATGGATGTGGTCGAGCAGGAGGAGGATGAGCAGGAGCCCTCCTACCCGCCCGTCTAGCTGGCGCCCGGCACCGTCATCGTGGACATCTCCGACGACGAAGAGTAGCTAGGGTAGTACGTATGATTTTTTTTGGGCATGCTTTGAATGAATTTAGGGATTGAAATGTAAGAGAGGCGAGCGCAGAGTGGCTAATTTAAAGCGTGACCTGTCACTGTCAACATATGCACCCGATCACGTCCACGGCCGTTTGAGGGGGCCGGATTTGCAAAGTCCGGGCTGTAGATGCTCTCACCTTGAGGATGTGGGTCCTCGGCATGGCGTCCTGCGCTGCACCGTGCTCTCCTTCCTCAACCAGTTTTTCAATCTTACATCCCTGCGCCCTACGATCCAACTAACCAGCGACCTCACCGTGCATCGAGTGGCTCTCGATTGCTTTGGATCTAGCATCTCATATCTGCTAGAATAGGACCAGGCATACGTTGATTGCTACCCGACAGATTCGAGGACATGTTGCAAGTTGCAACATCAATTTATGCTGCTCCTTCGCGATTCCCTCTCGCCCTGCTGGCAAAGGAGGAAAGAACCGTCCAAAACCGCATATTCATTGAGATTCTTGCTCGCGCTCTAGCAAACCGGCAGCTCCGTCTACTTATCTTGCCGAATTTCCCTTTTATGATGTAAAATGTGTGACTCTAATTAGCTAAGGAACTGATGATTTGGCTGGAAGAAGTTACGGAACTCTACCTCATCTATGATTTTATTAACTGGAATCGTTAAATAAAAAACATTTGATTTTTTCATCTCAAATTGACAAACAAAAAAGTTTCTTTGTCTGAAAAGAATCGGAGACTCCAGCTGATGTTCACACGTGAATTTTACGCGCGTCGTCGTCTCTGCGCGCACGCTTGGAGTGCATATATAGCTCGGAAAGTATCGTTCTGCCCCGGCCCAGCCTTTGGAATTTTGTTTCTTCTATCTTTGAATCATCATTTTGTGTCCTCGCCAGAAAAGGAAAATGATTACCGTATTGTGTCCTTCCCAAAATGATTAGCATTTCGTGCAAGCAAAGAACTCGAAAAGAAGAACAAGAAGTTACCATCCTTGACACGCCGCTCGGGCTCACACACAAAAGTTAGTTGCGCACCATATAGGTTTCACAAGAAAAGTCCATTCGTAAACTATGTTGCACCAAGATTGGGCAAACATTTAAGATGAGACAAAATTTGGTCAGACGAACACAATTTACGCATGGGCTATTCTCATGAAACCTAAATGGACAATTGTATCAAGCCACCCACAGCTGGTGTCATTATCATCTCGCCTTTTAGAGACAACTTGTCAGTCGTCCCGGCCATCCATCGACACCCCCCCCCCCCCCTCTGCCCCTCCTCTTACGCCGGCGAACCTCCAACACCCACACCATCAACCATCAGGCTCTTCTCTATTGGTGAGACCGGAACCATCCTCGCCATCACTGTCTCCCTCATTCGAGACTCCCCTCCACCGGCAACACAATATGATCCTTGCCATCCTCACCATCTTGCTTTCATCTCTCTCTCTCTCTCTCTCTCTCTCTCTCTCACACACACACACACACACACAGAGACATAATCTTCTCCCACGCCGCGCCTACAACCATGAACCCTCACACTCTCTTCCATCGGTGACGCCATGGCCCCGTCACCAGCTCGATGCTGCGGGATATCGACTGACGCCAAAATCTTTTTCAGGCAGCTTATACCAATAGTAATTTACGGTAAAAAAGAAAAGAAAAAGAAAAAGCAGATATACAACTCGACTGGGGCTACACCACATGATGGGTTGAGTGATGAACCTGGCCGGGAACGTGGCCAGTGATACGATGCCCCCCTCCTGTGAGTACACGAACAAGTTCAGCCACCTGATTCCCCAATCGATGCATGCATACTCTTCGAACAAATACTACTCCCTCCGTTTCCAAATAATTGTCTTTCTAGCCATCTCAAATGAACTAAAACATACGGATGTATGTAGACATGTTTTAGAGTGTAGATTCACTCATTTTGTTCTGTATGTAGTCACTTGTTGAAATCTCTAGAAAGACAATTATTTAGGAACGGAGGGAGTATCAGACACCCATGGACGGTTGCTGCTAATCACCAATACTTGCCCTAGAGCAGTTGACCATGGATGGAAGAACGTATCGATGCGTGCATCTGCGTTTCAGATCTCGTCGTCATCGTTTCAACTAGCTAATTGTTAATGTCCACGGCACTGCCATTGATCAATATTTGTTGTACAGACGTCCCTTTCACGAAAAAACGCAGAGCAATTTAATCCAATGCGGGGACAGCTGAAGGAGGAGAGGAGGTAGAGACAGCCAGGCCCAGGGAGGTAGTCCGTCGTACGCTGGCTCAGCTAGAGCTATCCGCCCATGGCGTCGTCCTCCCAGCCCCGCCGAGAAGAGGACGAGGAGGAGGAGGAGCTCCGGCACCGCGGCCATGGCGACGGCATCACCTCTCCGCTCCGTAAGCTCGCCGTCCCTGCTCCCTCTCCACGATCCTATGCTCCCGCCGCTGCTGCAGCTGGCCATTTAACCGCTCTCTGCTCTCCATCCAGTGCCGTCGACGTCGCGGAGCTCGCCGGAGCCCGGTGACGAAGATGAGGAGGAGAACTCGCCGATCGAGCAGGTGGCGCTGACGGTCCCCGTGGGCGACGACCCGGACACCCCCGTGCTCACCTTCCGGATGTGGGTCCTCGGGATGGCGTCCTGCGCCGTGCTCTCCTTCCTCAACCAGTTCTTCTGGTACCGCAAGGAGCCGCTCACCATCACCGCCATCTCGGCGCAGATCGCCGTGGTGCCGCTCGGCCGCCTCATGGCGGCCGCGCTGCCGGAGCGCGCCTTCTTCCGCGGCAGGGCCTACGAGTTCACCCTCAACCCGGGGCCGTTCAACGTGAAGGAGCACGTGCTGATCACCATCTTCGCCAACGCCGGCGCCGGCACCGTGTACGCCATCCACGTGGTCACCGCCGTCCGCGTCTTCTACGGCAAGAACCTCACCTTCCTCGTGTCCCTCCTCGTGGTGCTCACCACGCAGGTGCTCGGGTTCGGGTGGGCGGGGATCTTCCGGCGGTACCTGGTGGAGCCGGCGGCCATGTGGTGGCCGTCCAACCTCGTGCAGGTCTCCCTCTTCAGGTACGCACACACACACGCTTCTTCCCATGTCGATCCCTCCGGCCGGCAAGCAACATGATTACAGTACGTAGTTGCTTGCAACCACTACTCATTACTTATTACTACTTGCATTATTACACATCTTAATCACTCGATTAGAAGTCTCATCTTGTACGTACTTGTTAGAAGGTTGACTGCTTGAATCTAATCACAAGCCAGGATTGTTTACAATTTATTTTTTATAGTATAAAAAAACATACGTTTCATGACGTGCTGGCTACTGCTTGCGATCAGCATTGCTTGTTAACTATGTAAGCAAGTAGGAGCTTTCTTTGATTTTTGTGAGCAAGAGCAGTAGCTGGCCAGCTACCGGTCATGGATCATGACACGTCAGATATGGCCTTGGCTTGCATCAAACCAGATCATCATGAAATCAAGGGCCACAAAAAACTGTTGGCCGGTCTGCCTCCAATTAAGAAATGGCCAGCAGCCAACACAAAAAATAAGTAACTGAGATAGTGAGATCAAGTTCGTTTGACCAAGCTGACAAACAGGTTGGGTTTTTTTTTTCAAGCTCCGCCTACTCATTAAGAAGATAATTGCCCGGTTAATTTTTGTCATAGGCCAGCTTCATTTTCCTTGGATGTTTGAGCAAGACCAGTAGCTATCTGTCAATCTGTCATGTGTCATGGCACGTCAGATCTGGCATTGGCTTGAATCAAAGTATATCATGAAATTGTTGGCTCGTCTGCCTCTCATTGACAAAATGAAAATCAATGAAAAGAAATGAGGGGCATTAATATATGACAGGACCCTCGAGCAGAATCCCAAGAAATGGCGAAAACAAAATTGATGAAAAGAAACCACATCATTTCACCAAGCTGGATCTGTAGCTTTTCCAGCGGCTGGCTGGCTTCAGTTATATCCAACCACTTTTAATCTCTCAACATGGCAGTAGAATAACAGCCTTCCATAGAGGCAACCAACCTATACATTTTAACTCTGAAATAACTTGCTGGTTGATGAGACGGCTAATGATCATGTAACATTGATATCTTCCAACATAAAACTGTAGTACAGGCAAAATAGGAGACGAATTTCATCTCCTGTGTCAGTCCCAAGGAGAAAGACACTGAGCTAATCAACATGCGCCGCAGGATGGTAGGAGAGAAATGATCATGAACAGATGTCCTTCTCTTCAGTAAAATACAGTAGCATGTAGAGAACTGGAGAGAAATTCCATTCCATTTGTCTCTCTCAGGGAAAGGCGGCGAGCCAAGTAACATGCACAACAAGAATAAGATTCAGAGAGCGTAAAATAGCCACCAACCAGTCTCTTTTTCCTGAGCATGGCAGCAAAATAGACTCTGTATTATCTAAATTCTAAACCACAGCAAACTTGGACACTCGGATTCAATCATTCTCTGAAACGACTCCTGGAAATTCCGACCAGGGCGCTCCACGAGAAGGAGGTGCGGAGCAAAGGGGGCTTCACGCGCAGCCAGTTCTTCCTGGTGGCCTTCGTCTGCAGCTTCGTATACTACATCTTCCCGGGCTACCTGTTCCAGATGCTCACCTCCCTCTCCTGGATCTGCTGGGTCTTCCCCAACTCCGTGTTCGCCCAGCAGCTTGGCTCGGGCCTCTACGGTCTTGGCATCGGCTCCATCGGCCTGGACTGGGCCTCCGTCTCCTCCTACCTCGGGAGCCCCCTCGCCAGCCCCTGGTTCGCCACCGCCAACGTCGCCGCAGGATTCTTCATCATCATGTACGTGATTACGCCCATCGCGTACTGGTTCAATTTCTACAAGGCACGGAACTTTCCCATCTTCTCTGATGGGCTCTTCACCGAGTCCGGGCAGAAGTACAACATCACGAGCATCGTGGACTCCCAGTTCCATTTCGACACCAAGGCCTATGAGAAGAACGGTCCACTGTACCTCAGCACCTTCTTCGCTGTCACGTACGGTGTTGGTTTTGCATCCCTTACCGCGACGATCGTCCATGTCCTCCTCTTCCACGGAAGGTAAAATTCTGCAAAAAAATAGTCAGTCAGTTTCGCAGAATTACAGAACTGCAACAGCTAAGAACCATGGTGACTGTGTGCAGTGAAATTTGGCAGTTAAGCAAATCAGCTTTTAAAGAGAAGAGGGTGGATGTACATACAAAGCTTATGAGGAGATATAAGCAGGTGCCCGAGTGGTGGTTCATCTGCATCCTTACTGTTAATATTGCTGTAACTGTATTTGCTTGTGAATACTACATCAAGCAACTCCAGCTGCCCTGGTGGGGAGTACTGCTGGCATGTGCCATTGCCTTTTTCTTTACCCTCCCAATCGGAATTATCACAGCAACTACGAACCAGGTACGCAATTTGACAAATTGCATATCATGCCATACAACTTCAGACCACCAGTTCCCTGTATCTTATTCTTTCGTTCTATGCAGACTCCGGGTTTGAACATCATAACAGAGTACATCATGGGGTACTTGTACCCTGGACGGCCCGTCGCGAATATGTGCTTCAAGGTTTACGGCTACATCAGCATGAGCCAGGCTCTGACGTTTCTGCAAGATTTTAAGTTGGGCCACTACATGAAGATTCCCCCAAGGACCATGTTCATGGCTCAGGCAAGATTCTCTGTCATTTCTACTGGACAAGTACTCCTGTTGTATTGTGTCACTAAGCAACTTCTTGAAACATGGCAGGTGGTGGGAACTCTGATTGCGGCATTTGTGTACCTTGGAACCGCATGGTGGCTGATGGACTCAATCCCCAACATCTGCGACACTGAGCTCCTCCCAGCAGGCAGCCCTTGGACCTGCCCTGGCGATCATGTGTTCTACGACGCATCAGTCATATGGGGTCTCATTAGCCCACGCAGAATATTCGGGGACTTAGGAACTTACTCGGCAGTGAACTGGTTCTTCTTGGGGGGAGCCATTGCCCCACTGCTCGTCTGGTTTGCGCACAAGGCATTCCCAGGCCAGAACTGGATCTTGCTTATCAACATGCCAGTGTTGATTGGTTCCACCGGGCAGATGCCACCGGCCACTGCAGTCAACTACATCACATGGATATTTGTTGGGTTTTTGTCAGGCTATGTGGTCTATAGGTACCGACGTGACTGGTGGGAGCGACACAATTATCTGCTTTCAGGTGCACTAGATGCTGGCCTGGCATTCATGGCCGTGTTAATTTACCTGTGCCTAGGCTTGGAGAACATCAGTTTGAACTGGTGGGGCAATGACTTGGATGGATGTCCCCTGGCTTCTTGCCCCACTGCTAAAGGTATATTTGTTGAGGGGTGCCCAGTGTATACGTGACCATTTCCTCATGTCTGGTAGTCCCTGTTTGCAGAAATTGAAAAGTGCCAACGAGCATGCAGGGATCAATGTAAATAATAAATGTTTATTTTCAAACCATTCAGAGATGAGAAATTGGTGTTATTTCATTGTCTTCAGAAAACCTGTCGGGAGCACTACCTATTCATTAAGATAGATTTTCTCTGTACTGTTCAAAGTTTCAGAAAGATTCATGACGAAAATTCTAGTAGTAATTGCACAAAAAAGAAATTCAGTCGTAATATATTTGTTTGTTGCCAATGCAACTAACCATTCCAGCTTGATTATTTGGAATCTACTCCCTCCGTCCCAAAATATAAGAACATTTTTGACACTAGCATAGTGTTAAAAACATTCTTATATTTTGGGACGGAGGGAGTAGTAAAAGCAGGTGGTGTACATGACTTGCAAGTCACAACTTCATAACAGCGATTTCTTGCATGCTATGCAGCAGGACAAATAACTTTATGATTGCAATTTCGTGCTCACTATGCAGTACCACAACCTGCCACTATATGACTACTGTTTTCTTGTGATAGAGATTGTTTCCTTTTTTTTGTTAAATTATGACATAGAAAACTTTTTCCATAATCTGTGATGTATGTTTGATGTATCTTCTGGGCTTAACGAAGTCATGTGTCATAAAAGTATCGCCTTCTTCCCAAAAATGCACAAAAGAAGTTCTTTTTGCTGAATCCAGAGCTATGTCGACTGAACGAATCATTTGTGCTAAACAGTCTAAATTGCAATGTCACTTGTCCATGCAGCAGATAAGATCATCAAAATGGTTCCTTCTTCCCTTTTTGTTAATCAGGCAGGGAATCGTGGCTGGCGTGCCGATGTTGGGCTGGCCGCTGTACGCGGAGCACAGGATGAACAAGGTGCTCATGGTGGATGATCTGAGGACCGCAGTGGAGATGGTTGGGTGGCAGCAGGGGCTGGTCCAGACCGACGAGGTGGAAGCTAAGGTTAGGCTTGTGATGGAGTCCGAGACAGGCAGGGAACTCCGGGAGCAAGTGTCTGTTCACCAGAAAGGCACCGCCATGGCCTGGAGTAACGGTGCCTCGTCATGGTCGGCTTTCGAGCGATTCCTGTCGGACATGAACTGCCGCTGTGGAGCCGCTGCTGGACAGTCCATGTACCCTTGAGCAGGCATCAGACTTTCGGAGCCAGAGGACAGAGGTGATGGACATGACTCGCTCTGCCGACAAAGTTCAGTTAAAAATAATTCAGTTGGGACAGTCCTGACGGACTTGTACCCAGGATGTGAAGCAGAATCACATCTGTACTTACTTACCAACAAAAAATTACACTAGCTCTCAGGAAGCTTGATAAATGAATAAACAACATATCAAAATTGAGTTAATTTGAACGAAACGTCCTACTCTTTAACCATGACATTACTATGGATCGGAGGGAGTACTTTTTAGTCCCTCAACATATGGTTTACTTCTTATGATTCTACTAGGGATTAGGATGTGTCCTGGATCCAAGTTAAGGGCATCCTTTTGGATAACAGAAATTAAATCGTCCTACTGCTGCAAATGCAGGTAGTTTAGTGAGCAAAACTCTAGCTATTGACAGTTTCAGTCTGAAAAATTGTAGATTATGTTGATCAGGGTACAAATGGGGAACAAAGATGTTTTACCAGTTCTCCTGTAGTTGAGATGATGAATCTGTGGGAAGCTTCTATGACATTGAGTTTACAAAAGCAATTCATCAGGTTGGAGCAAGAGCTGAGCTGCTGGCAGGGAGTAGAATCATATACGTGCTTCTGATCAACAGGGTCCTTTTTTATCACATATATTTCACAAAACTAAGAGGAATACACTCATATCATCATCAACAACAATACCGTCAGGGATAACTCTAAATGGTCGTCAGAATCATCGCCATCTTCCTCTCTGTTGTCTTTCCCTTCCATGACCACAGCCCAGCAGTCTACACCAGTGACCATGGGGATGAGCGCATACAATGTCCCAGGAAGATCTGAGTTGCAGAGGCAATGACAAGGCAAATGAGAACTGAATACAGAGTAACAATGGGGTTAGAGTTCAGCAACCAAGAACACCATTTAACTCTACACTATTCATCCAGAAAGTTTTGTTGCTAACAATTAGCAGCTCCCTTGCCTCAAATATTCTCTAACATTGTTCTTGCAATGGTAATCTGAACAGTTTTCACATGACCCAAGCCTCCTGTAACTCCCTGTTTTCACATAATCTGAAACTACGTGAGCTGTAAATCAACAAGCTTGGTATGGACCCCTCCATGAGTGCATCAAACAGCCTCGTCACCTTCACAACCATTCCATTCTTGCACAACCAATAGATCAATGTGCTACTGACCGTGTTAGTTACAGTGGAAGACGTTTTCACAGAAGTTGTTACAGTGGAAGACATATTCCACCAAAGCATCAACTTCCTTGAGAAATTTATTCGGAATAAAATGGTCAGTTTTGGGCTTTCAACCTGTCTGAACACCACACCTCATGGTTATGTATCTAGCACTGAATTGAGATGCTTGTTCCAAGTATCACTCTTGGTATCTAACACTCTCCTGATAAAGATTTCCCAAGAATCAACATCCAAGAAATCCCGACCACTCGAGGCAGCAGTTTGAACAATTTTGCCAACAATATCGTCGTGTATTGGCTCGGAAAGGCTATCAACCAAAACTTGGTAAAGAACCTTACTTGGGGTACACCCTTTGGTCACCATCTCCGTAAGTACCGTGGCTCCTTCATCTGGCTTCCCAATCTTGCAAAATCCCTTGATAAAGGCCTCGTAAGTCATGGAATTTGGCTCGTACCTCCGTTCAACCATGTCATCCCACACCTGCCCAGCCTCTTGCAACTCCCCATTTTCACATAATCCGGAAATAAGCGAGTTATAGGTCAGTACGCTTGGCTTGTACCCCTTCTCGAGCTCATCAAACAGCTTCCTTGCCTCCCGAACCATTCCACTCTTGCATAACCAGTAGATCAATGTATTCGTGATTGTGTTATCTGGTGGGACATTCTTCTTCATCATCCATCTCCACATTCGGTGTGCTTCGTCTGCCTTTCCGTCCTGGCACAGCACATCGACCACCTTAGCAGCCAGTGGTGTGTCTGGCGTGTACCCTGCCCCAAGCATCTCGCCCATTAGATTGCACGCCTCGGCAGATTTCCCCTCCTTGCAGCATGCCTCGATCACAACTGAATACGTAACCTCATTGGGATGCACCCCAGCGGCCTCCATCTCGTCCATAATCCTAGCTGCATCCTGTATCTTCCCGGTCCGGCAGTACCCATCGATGAGCACCGTGTACATCGTAACATCTGGCACGCGCCCGCCGGCAATTATATCATCGAATAGCTTCTGCGCGCCCTTGAGATCGTCCTTGGCACAGTACGCGGAGAGAACCGTCGTGTAGGTGACCACATCAGGGACGATCCCCAACCCGGGCATTTCATCGAGTACCTTGAGGGCAGCGTCGAGGTTGCGGACGCCGACGAGCCCCTTGAGCAGGATGTTGCAGGAGACGAGGTCGGGCGTGATGTAGAGCTTGGTGGGCGCGGCGCGGAAGAGGGCGGCGGCGAGGCGGAGGCGGCGCGCGGCGACGAGGGAGTGGAGGAGGGCGTTGAAGGAGCGCACGGAGGGTGGGAGTTGAAGGACGGGAGGGAGAGGAAGAGGCGGAGGGAGGGGAGCGGCGGCAGCGCGCGGAGGAGGGGCAGGAAGGCGCGGTCGGAGAAGGCCGGGAGGCGGGCGGCGCGGAGGGCGGAGAGGACCGGCGGCAGGAGGTCCGGGGGCGCGCCGGCGAGGCGGGAGAGCACCGCGGCGAAGACGGGGACGGACGGGGCCAGCGGGGGCGTGGCGCGGAAGAGCGCGTGGCGGAAGGCGAGCACGGCGAGCTGCGGGGTCGGGAGGCGGAGGAGGAGGCGGGTGAAGCTCCGGGGCGTGAGGCGGCGCGGCCAGGGCTGGACGGGCGGGGTGACGGTGCAGTGGGACGGCGGCGGGAGGGAGGACGGAAGGTGCGCGAGGTGGGCGAGCTGCACGGTGGTTTTGGCGGACGGCCCGGCCGCGGAGAAGGCGCGGGCGGGAGGCGGCGCCGGCGCCGGCATGGCGGCGCGGGTGAGGTCGAGAGCGCGCCGCATCGGCATGGTATTTGGGGGATGGAGAAATTACAAACGGAAAATCATAAGAACTGAGTAACTGACATCTCCCTTAAAGGAAAATACAAGCCCATCTCTTTTTTTTATAACCTTCAAATCTATACATTTGCAATCATGGCAGTACAAACAAACACCAAAAATCTTATATTTACTAATTGGAAGCACTGTACAAGACACCACGTTAATCCTTGACAGTAAAAAATTTCATCCGTTCAATTAATATGTAGTTTGTTAATGACCATCGGATGGGAAAACATACCTGCTGCCCATGGTCTCTCACTTCTACGCTTGAAACCAAAAAAAAAAATCTACAAGAGACGTCCTCCTTTTGGTCTCTCCCTTCAACACTTAAAAAGGAAAAAAAATGATCTGCTGGAGACGTGCTCTCCTTTTTTTTTACGTGTCTCATTCATATCATAAAGATTAAAGTACAAGTCACGTAAGGACCAACATGACAAAATTGAAAAGATAGCAGAACATCTCTGAGCTTGACGCCAACGCCCATCACCTGCCTCCGGCACCACAACAGCAGCCACCGAAGAAAAGAATGATGGATCGCCTCCTCACCCGAGCTCGACGCGGCTTCATCGCTGATATGCAGCTTTGCGGACCTCTTTGGTTGAAGTTACCCATGCATACCTGATACAACTAGGTAAGTATGTTGTGCGTACGTGCACTTATGTGAAGTAGTTTATTTCTGATTGAAAAGTCACCACGCACATCACAAAGCATACATGCTGTGTACTATACAAATCATGCATGTATTTATATCATACTTACATATATACTCTCGAATATGTATGTGGTATGCACAGTGTGCTTATAAAATATTAAAATACCCAGTATCAGCAAAGTTATAAATCTATATGGCAAATACATGTAAAGAAATCCTAATATATATGTAAAAAATCAAAATTGCTAAACTGTGCAAGTGCATACAAAATATCCCAAAATACATTTAAAAAATCAAAGAGTGAGGGCGTGTAGATTAAGTTTAATCACACGACAATGTTAGCAACAATTAAGTAAAAGAATATTTTGGTAGTAGCAAAGAATATCATTGTTATTACTTTTCGTGACGAATGAGTTGGGATCATGGATCAATTCCCAATATGTACAAACAAAATTTTAAAATCATATAAGTGGGCATCCAATATAGAATGGTGAGCTTCTAGAAATTTACTGGCAAATTAAAAAATAAAACAAACTTCTAATGTTAATGTTGAAATTTTAATATATAAGGATGGCGTCTAGAGCGTTGCGGTCCAAGCGAAAAAAATGATTTGACCAAAAAAACAAAAAAAGGGAATTATTGGAAAGACAAAGAAGGCATCCAAAAGTTAAAAAACAATCTTCAAGAAGTTCAGTGATTTCGAACATTTTAAAAGTACAAGGATAACCTGAACTGAGCCATGTCTCATAACGAGGCATGCAACTCAGGGCATTTTTAGAATGATCGACATAAATTAGCTTCTCTGAGAATGTTGGAAGCTCACCTATGTTTTCGAGGAATATTTCAATCATATGTATGATCTAGATGCAACCAGTAATTGTGCAAGTACTAACCCGTAGAGAGCAATATCAAAAAGTAAAAACGCTGCAAAAAAATTTAAAAGTAGATGATATATGTGTAACAGAGTTAAATAGAAAACACATTTTGAATGTATTTATTAATTTCAAAAGCCAAGAGCCGATAATCATATAGAATGACGCCACCGCTTTTTGTTGTCGCACAATGCGTAAAACAAAATTTAAAAAATAGAAGATGATCCACGATGTGCTGGTCATAACAGGAAGTAGAGAAACATAAAACGTTATACACTATGAAAATACTTTTCTTTATACAAGATTCAAACAAAACAATGCTTATATAAATTTCCTGTATACAATATTAAATCGTTAAAAATTACTAGCCCGTGCAGGAGCACGGGTTGATGACTAGTAATAAAAATTAAATCTTGATTCATAGACTCGACGACGAGAAGAACCGAAGTGTGTTCTCGTCAAGCTCCATGGATGCCAGTGGCCCGATCTAGCAGCCCGGGGGCACACTGGTGGGGTGGAGTTGGCGGATGCTGGTGGGCCCTCCTCCAAGCGTGTTCTCGTCTAGCTCCGTGGAGCAGCGGTGCCGCACAATGTCAGTGGTGTAGAGGAGGTTTCAGGCAGACCAAATCGAGCTCGGTTTGTCCTGTCCTTGCGCCAAGCGGGGCGAGGCGGTTAGTCTTGGCTTGGTGTTCGCCAGTTCGATGTGCGACAGTGCAGGCCGGCCAGTTCCAGTTCTGACTGGGTTCTTTTTGTGCGTTGTGGTGCGGATCCTCGTCCAGTTCTGCGCACAGAGGTAGGGGATGGACGGATCTGGCGTGGCTCGGGCAGGACCTACGTGCGGTAGGGCGGTCCAACCGGGTTGGCGTGTGTTCGCCGAGTTCCTGAGTGCGGCGACGAGTGGTCTGTTCCTAGTAGTGTGTGCTTGGCCTCTCTCTGTCCGGTGGCACTGAAAGGTCTCGGATCCAAGATGGTTGGTGGAAGACTGATGGAAGACTCAGCTCCGGATGAAATCATGCATTGACCTAGTCAGTGCCGACGGTATCTACGTCTATGGATGTTGTTTTCCTCTTTGGAGGTACCGTCGTGGAGCTTGTTTGATCTTCGTACCCCATGGCTTGTGGTCTCTGGCTGAAAACCTAAAATTTGGTTAGGGCAAATCAGGTGATGGTCGTGTCCTCGACGTTACTTCTTGAAGGCGTCACCTTGGAGACACGACGATGGTTATCTGATGGTGTGAACAGCTTGTTGGTGGTGTTTGGGTCTGTGGTGGTGCCCGTTATTCTTTTTTCTTTCTTTTCTTTTTGCACTAGCCTTTTTGCTATGCTTTCTTCCTTGGAGGTGTTTCTGTAATGCTTCTTTTGATCGATAAATTTGGCGGATGCCCTGCCAGCATTACAAAGAAGAAAAACTCCTATTAACTACCCTGTAGGTAGCTATAGGCCATGGCGCCATTGCATGCATTTCCTAATAAAATTCAGGCTTGCTAGGAAAAAGTGACTGACGCTAAACTAGAATTCAGTCACCTAACCTATAGCCAGTCCCCCCCCCCCCCCCCACCGCCCCCCTTTTTTTAATCAAAAGGGATCACTCCCGAATTTCATTAATGAAACCAACTACTTTGTGCGGCAGGGCGGTCCAACCGGGTAGGCGTGTGTTTGCCGAGTGCCTGAGTGCGGCGACGACTGGTACCTTTTACAACCGAAACACATCCACCATGCACAGGAGAGCAGAGATAGAGAGAGCGACAGACTAGACAATACCAAACACGGACATGACACGGAAGAACACAGCATTCAATTTCGCATTGAGCACACCGAAGCCATTGTTTTTGTAATTTTGTTTATATTTTCAAATTATAAAAATATAGATTTTTAAAACTTCACTTTGTATAAATTTTTCAAAACTGTTAATCATACATTTGAAAAATGTTAAACATGTTCAGAAAAATATTTTATGATCTGTACAAAAAATGTACAATATGTATGAAAAATTTAGATATCAAAACATAAATGTGAAAAAATGTCAATCATGTATTTAAAAATGTTAAACATGTATAATATTTTTCCTGTTGTGTACAAAAAATGTACAGGGTGTATGTAAAAATGTACAATGTGAATGAAAAGGTAGACATCAAAACATAAAATAAAAATGTTAATCATGAATTAGAAAAATGTTAAACATGTATAAAAACATGTTTCTAATGTAAATGAAATATGTACAACGTGTATAAAAAACTAGACATGAATACATAAAATATGAAAAAAAGTATTAACCATATTTAAAAAAAATAACATGTAGAAAAATATTCATGGTGTATAAAAACTAAATAAGGTGTATGTAAAACATAAACATAAAAAACATATTTTAAAACTGTTAATCATGTATTTAAAAATGTTGATTATGTGTATAAAACTGTTTCGGATGTATAGTCTACAATGAGTATGAAATGAAAATAGGCATCAAAACGTATATTTGAGAAAAAATTTATCATGCATTTGAAACTGTTAAACGTTTATTAAAAATGTACTGAATGTATACGAAAAATGTAAACTTGTGTTGAAAAACCCCCAAAGAAAAATAAGAAAGAAACAAAAGAAAAACCTATAACAAGGAAACTAAAAAATAAACAATAAAACTGAAGAAACATGTGCATAAATGAAAACTGAAACAAAGGAAAAAAAAACATAGAAAGCAGATAAAGAAACGAAAAGGCGTAGTATAAGAAAGAAAAAAAAAGACCAAAGAAAACTGATGAATTAAAAAAAGGAAATAACCGTTGAAAACCGACTAAAACCATGAAGTAAAAAACAAAATTAAGAAAAATAATCCAAGGAAAACTGTATAGAAAACACATAGAAGAGAAAGGAAAGCAACCATTGAAAACCGTAAAGAAAAGCATAGAAAAATAAAGGAAAGAAGAAAAAAACATGAAAACAGGACCAACGAACCAACAAACAACAAAAAAAAAACATCAACCAGTGGTACATCGATCGAGCGTCACCTAGTTTGCTAGCCAAGATACAATACAGAGAGAAGAAACGGGCCTGCCCAGTAAGAACTTGAAGAAAAAAACCCGAGGCGATGCATAGGGCTCGCTATAAGTGTGATAGTCGCCATCAAGGTTGTCAGAATCGCGATTCGGTTGTACGATTCTATGATTTTACGATCCAAACTAACCCCTATAATTCTACGATTTTAATTCTTACGATCTACATCCCTATGATCCTGATAGTGAAGATCCTATGACTTACGATCCTGCAATCGAAGCTCCGATTGGATTCAAAATTGTGATTCTGACAACCTTGGTCGCCACGCTCCTTTTTGTGGTGCAACTAGGTCTTCTTTTTCTTGGATTTATATATCAATACATTTTACGTAAAACTTACACTCCATCCAAACCATATTAATTGTACTAAATCAATCAGTGACAATGAATATGGATCAGAGGGAGTGCATGCATATGAGTCACACGGACCACCCAAGACAGGTAGAAAATATCCACAACGAAACTACTTCACAGCCGATGCTCCATGGAGGATTCATGCACGATTGACCAATCCTTGGAAGTACAAGCGTTACAGGACAAAATGTACTGACAAGAGCAATGGGCTACACTTCTGCACTGGCATTGTCTGTGTATTCTACTTTTTGGTAAGATTAAATATAGATCTGATCTTTTTTAGTAAATGGTGGGCGAGGGAGATAAGATGCAAAATGTTACACAATGAACCAATCCCTTTTCCCATAATACGAGAGTGTTTTGAACACTGGTGTACTATACAAAACGTTCTTATATTATGGGACGGAGGGAGTAGCTGTTAATGTAAGTACAGTGATAGACGACGTTCAGTCCTTACAAGAGACTGCAGAGCTAAACCTCTTCAAAAGCATTGGGTTGATTCTAAATTTGTGTAAGAGTCCATACGGATCTTATAATGTCCACCAAATGGACGATAACGAGGCTAACATGTGCAGTGATGTGATACGTCTCCGTCGTATATATAATTTTTGATTGTTCCATGTCAATATTATTCAACTTTTATATACTTTTTGGCAACTTTTTATATTATTTTTGGGACTAACATATTGATCCAGTGCCCAGTTCCAGTCCCTATCTGTTGCATGATTTTGATTTCGCAGAATATCCATATCAAACGGAGTCCAAACGGGATAAAAACGGACGGAGCTTATTTTTGGAAAATATGGAAAATTTGGAAGGAAAATCAACGCGAACCAGTGTCCGAGGTGGTCACGAGGTAGGGGGGCGCCCCCCCTAGGGCGCGCCCCCTACCCTCGTGAGCCCACCGTAAGGCGGTTGACGCTCTTCTTTTACCGAAAGAAAGCTAATATTCGGAAAAAAATCACGGCGAAGGTTTCAGGCCAATCGGAGTTCCGGATCTCCATATATACGTGAAACAGGGCCAGAACAGAACGCAGAAACGGAGAGATAGATCCAATCTCGGAGGGGCTCTCGCCCCTCCCAAGCTATGGGAGCCAAGGACCAGAGGGGAAACCCTTCTCCCATCTAGGGAGGAGGTCAAGGAAGAAGAAGAAGAAGGGGCCTCTCTCCCCTTGCTTCCGGTGGCGCCGGAGCGCTGCCGGGGGCCATCATCATCACCGCGATCTTCACCCACACCGCCGTCATCTTCACCAACATCTCCATCACCTTCCCCCTTCTATATTCAGCGGTCCACTCTCCCGCAACCCGCTGTACCCTCTACTTGAACATGGTGCTTTATGCTTCATATTATTATCCAATGATGTGTTGCCATCCTAAGATGTCTGAGTAGATTTCCATTGTCCTATCGGTGATTGATGAATTGCTATGATTGGTTTGAGTCGCATATTTTATTATTGGTGCTGTCCTATTGTGCCCTCCGTGTCGCGCAAGCGTGAGGGATTCACGCTGTAGGGTTTGCAATATGTTTATGATTTTCTTATGGTGGGTGGCGTGAGTGATGAAGCCTGAGACCGAGTAAGTAGGTTGTTTGCGTTTGGGATAAAGGGGACTTGATACTTTAATGCTATGGTTGGGTTTTACCTTAATGCATCTTTAGTAGTTGCGGATGCTTGCTAGGGTTCCAATCATAACTGCATATGATCCAAGTAGAGAATGTATGTTAGCTTATGCCTCTCCCTCAAATAGAATTGCAATAGTGATTATCAGTCTAGTAACATAGTCAGTTGCTTAGGGACAATTCCACAACTCCTATCACCACTTTTCCACACTCGCTATATTTAATTTATTGCTTCTTTATCTAAACAGCCCCTAGTTTATATTTACGTGCTCTTTACTTTCTTGCAAGCTTACCCAAAAACACCTACAAAGTACTTCTAGTTTCATACTTGTTCTAGGTAAAGCGAGCGTCAAGCGTGCGTAGAGTTGTATCGGTGGTCGATAGAACTTGAGGGAATATTTGTTCTACCTTTAGCTCCTCGTTGGGTTCGACACTCTTACTTATCGAAAACTATTGCGATCCCCTATACTTGTGGGTTATCAAGACCTTTTTCTGGCGCCGTTGCCGGGAAGTCATAGCGTGGGGTGAATATTCTCGTGTGTGTTTGTTTGCTTTATCACTAAGTAATTTTTATTTGCTGTTCTTAGTTGTTCTCTATCTTTAGTTATGGATATGGAACGCAAAATATCAAAAAAATTAGTTGTACTTGCTACTCATGAGGATGGGGTAACTCCTAAAACCCTTGATTCTCATTATGCGAGAGATATTATATACTACTTTGATAATCCTGAGAAAACCCATTCAACTTTATAATGGGAGTAACGTTGGATCAACGTGAATACTTTAGGGATTATCTCTCGACACAAAAAGGGAAAATATTATGGGATCAAATTAATATGTTGCATTGGTATGCTCGGGAACTATGCTCGAGATATGATTATACTTGTTGCTCTAGGATGAAGTCTCCACACCTTGACTTTTCATGCAAATTTAATGATAATAAAACCTTAGCTTCTTATGCTAAAGGTATATATGATTACTATGATGTGGAACAAATAGAAGAATTTGTTGCTTTTATGGGTGCTTATGAAATAGAATCTTTGTTTAAAACATGTGAAAATTTTGATGGTGCTATTTACAGACCTGAAAATTTTGCTATACTTAGATATTGCTATGAAAATTATGAATTCAATGCCAATATTGATGCATTTATTGAGGAAGTTAATGCTGTCCAAGAAGAGACTAATATTTTGCAGGAAGCTATGGAAGAAGAAATTGATGAAACTGTGAGCTCATTGGATGAAAAAGATGATGAGAAGAGCGAAGAACGAAAGGAGGAAGAGCGGATTGATCACCCGTGCCCACCTTCTAATGAGAGTAACTCTTCAACTCATACATTGTTTAACTCCCCTTCGTGCTTGCCGAAGGATGATTGCTATGATCCCTTGAATTTGTTTGAAATATCCCTTTTTGGTGATGCTTGCTATGCTTGTGGCCAAGATGCCAATATGAATTATGCTTATGGAGATGAACTTGCTATAGTTCCTTATGTTAAACATGAAATTGTTGCTATTGCACCCACGCATGATAGTACTATTATCTTTTTGAATTCTCCCGACTACACTATATCGGAGAAGTTTGCATTTATTAAGGATTATCACTAGTAGAAAAAGGACCTAATGTGAGACACATTAGTGCCGGTTTGATTTTGGCCCGGTACTAATGGTACCATTAGTGCCGGTTTGAACGGCTATGCATTAATGCCGGTTCGTTTTGAACCTTTATTACCGGTTCGTGCCACGAACCGGTATTAAAGGGGTGGTGGCCGGCTGGCGTCAGGCCCGGGCCCCGCGATCACCTTTAGTACCGGTTCGTGGCTGAAACCGGTTCTAATGGTTAACCCTTTTGTACCGGTTCGTTCCACGAACCGGTACTATAGGGGTATGACCTATAGTACCGGTTCGTGGCACAAACCGTTACTAAAGGGCAATTTTAAATCTCTACCCCGGTATATCGCCATTTCAGTTTTGAAAAATACAAAAGAAAATGATAAAAATTCAAAAATAAAATTCTTGAGATGTAGTTATATTACTACATCTACTAGTTAGGAAAATTAAAAACTTAAATCTGGACATGTTTTGCAAAAAGTGTAGGGAAAATGTAAACGGCTATAACTTTTGCATACGATGTCGGAAAAAAAGCGTATAATATATCAAAAATTCAGCACGAAAATCAAGATCCGATTTTGACAGCCTATGGCCTGTTTGCAATTTTTTAGAATCCTCAAATTCCAGAAGGAGAAAAAGATATGCTCAAATTTAAGTTTTTTTAATTTTGGTTAAATCTGGTCAAACTATGGTCAAACTACTTATTCAAGAAGTATTAATGTTACTACATACGTATTCAAGAATATTAGTGTTACTAAATAATTATTTCAATTTTTTGAATTTTGGTCAGATCTGGTCAAACTATGGTCAAACTATGGTCAAACTTATTTAAGAAATATTAGTGTTACTAAATAATTACTGTTTTTTAGAATAATAGTTTCAAACTCAAACGGTGAAATGTGTGACCTAATGCTCAAGCTAAACTGCTGAGGGTTAATAGGATTTACAACTTACATTTGTCAGGAAAACAACAAGTGCAGACTTGGAAAGTAGGGGGAATAGAACTCCGAAGTTAAGCGTGCTCAGGCTGGGGGAGTGAGAGGATGGGTGACCGGTCGGAAAGTTAGACGATTTGGAATGAGTGTTCTACACTTGAGTAGTTAAGAGGGGTGATTAGAGAGTAAATCATCAAATAATTCAGAAAATTGAAAATCGAAAAAAAATCATTTTTTTTCAAAAATTTCAAAAAAAAAACCTTTAGTACCGGTTGGTAACACCAACCGGTATTAAAGGTCCCCCATACCACGGCGCGAGCTCATGCCACTTGGTGGGCCTTTAGTGGCGGTTCGTGCCGAACCGGTACTAAAGTGGGGGGAGGGGGGCTTTAGTCTCCACTCTTTAGTGCCGGTTGCAGAACCGGTATTAAAGGCCCTTATGAACCGGTATTAAAGCTCCGTTTTCTACTAGTGTATATTGATGGGTTGCCTTTTACCGTTGCACATGATGATTTTGATAGATATAATATGCATTTGCTTTCTGCTCCTACTTGCAATTATTATGAGAGAGGAACTATATCTCCACCTCTCTATGTTTCCAATACAATAAAATTGCAAGAAACTGCTTATACTATGCATTGGCCTTTACTATGTGTGCATGAATTGTTCTTTTATGACATGCCGATGCATAGGAAGAGAGTTAGACTTTGTTGTTGCATGATATATCTTACTTTGTGCTCACTACTAAATTACAAATCATAGTTAACTAAAATTGGCTTTGATATACCTTGGGATCCGGGTGGATTCATTGCTTGAGCACTAAATGCCTAGCTTAATGGCTTTAAAGAAAGCGCTACCAGGGAGACAATCTGGAAGTTTTAGAGAGTCATTTATTTCTGTTGAGTGCTTTCTTATAGTTTAAAAACAACAAAAATAAAGAGGGGAACCCAAAACTTTTTCAAAAAGGAAAGTGAAAGTAAGAAAGACAAGCATCGTTGAAGTGGGAGAGCTCCTTGAACTTTGTTCATGCTCACGACAACTTTGTGAATCTTGATTACAGAAACTTTTCAAAAAAAAATAATTATCCCCTTGTACAATTCCATTGTATTATAAAAATAATGTGCCAAGGTTTGCCTTTAGGATGTTTACAATGCTTGTTGGTTTGTACGGTGCAGGACAGAAACTTTGGCTGTAGTGTGTGAATTTTAATTTTTTACTGGAACATCAAATGGTTCTGATTATTTTTGCACTGTATTGATGTACAAATTGTTTATTTTTCCTAATTTTGGCAGAATTTTTCAAGTATCAGAAATATGGTGAATGTTCAGATTGCTACAGACTATTCTGTTTTTGACAGATTCTGTTTTTGATGCATAGTTTGCTTGTTTTAATGAATCTATCAATTTATATCAGTGGATTAAGCCATGAAAAAGTTATATTACAGTAGACACAATGAAAAAAAAAAATATGAATTGTTTTGCAACAGTACTTAGAGTAGTGATTTGCTTTATTATACTAACGGATCTTACCGAGTTTTCTGTTGGAGTTTTGTGTGGATGAAGTGTTCGATGATCGAGAAGGTCTCGATGTGAGAAGAAGGAAGAGAGGAAAGAGCTCAAGCTTGGGGATGCCCGAGGCACCCCAAGTAAATATTCAAGGAGACTCAAGCATCCAAGCTTGGGGATGCTGGGAAGGCATCCCCTCTTTCTTCAACAAGTATCAGTATGTTTTCGAATTCGTTTCATTCATGCGTTATGTGCAAGTCTTGGAGTGTCTTTAGCATTTAGTTTTCATTTTTATTTTATGCACCATGCTGGTATGAGATAGTCCTTGGTTGATTTATAGAATGCTCATTGCACTTCACTTAAATCTTTTGAGTGTGGCTTTATAGAATGCTTCATGTGCTTCACTTATATCATTTGAAGTTTGGATTGCCTGTTTCTCTTTACATAGACAACCGCCATTTGTAGAATGCTCTTTTGCTTCACTTATATTTGTTAGAGCGTGGGCATATCTTTTGTAGAAAGAATTAAACTCTCTTGCTTCACTTATATCTATTTAGAGAGATGACAGGAACTGGTCATTCACATGGTTAGTCATAAAACCCTACATAAAACTTGTAGATCGCTGAATATGATATGTTTGATTCCTTGCAATAGTTTTGCGATATAAAGGTGGTGATATTAGAGTCGTGCTAGTTGAGTAATTGTGAAATTGAGAAATACTTGTGTTAAGGTTTGCAAGTCCCGTAGAATGCTCGTATGGTGAACCGTTATGTAACGAAGTCGGAGCATGAGGTGTTTATTGATTGCCTTCCTTATGAGTGGCGGTCGGGGACGAGAGACGGTCTTTTCCTACCAATATATCCCCCTAGGAGCATGCGCATAGTACTTTGTTTTGATGACTAATAGATTTTTGCAATAAGTATGTGAGTTCTTTATGACTAATGTTGAGTCCATGGATTATACGCACTCTCACCCTTCCATCATTGCTAGCCTCTTCGGTACCATGCATTGCCCTTTCTCACCTCGAGAGTTGGTGCAAACTTCGTCGGTGCATCCAAACCCCGTGATACAATACGCTCTGTCACACATAAGCCTCATTATATCTTCTTCAAAACAGCCACCATACCTACCTATCATGGCATTTCCATAGCCATTCCAAGATATATTGCCATGCAACTTCCATCATCATCATATACATGACTTGAGCATTCATTGTCATATTGCTTTGCATGATGTTAAGATAGCTAGCATGATGTTTTCATGGCTTGTCCGTTTTTTGATGTCATTGCTACACTAGATCATTGCACATCCCGGTACACCACCGGAGGCATTCATATAGAGTCATATCTTTGTTCTAGATATCGAGTTGTAATATTGAGTGGTAAGTAAATAAAAGTGTGATGATCATCATTATTAGAGCATTGCCCCAGTGAGGAAAGGATGATGGAGACTATGATTCCCCCCACAAGTCGGGATAAGACTCCGGACAAAAAAAAATAAAAAAAAAGAGAAGGCCCAAAAAAAGAAAAAAAAAGAAAAAATGAGAGAAAAAGAGAGAAGGGGAAATGTTACTATCCTTTTACCACACTTGTGCTTCAAAGTAGCACCATGTTCTTCATATAGAGAGTCTCTTAAGTTATCACTTTCATATACTAGTGAGAATTTTCATTATAGAACTTGGCTTGTATATTCCAACGATGGGCTTCCTAAAATGCCCTAGGTCTTCATGAGCAAGCAAGTTGGATGCACACCCACTTAGTTTCAGTTTGAGCTTTCATACACTTATAGCTCTAGTGCATCCGTTGCATGGCAATCCCTACTCCTCGCATTGACATCAATTGATGGGCATCTCCATAGCCCGTTGATTAGCCGCGTCGATGTGAGACTTTCTCCCTTTTTGTCTTCTTCACATGACCCCCACCATCATATTCTATTCCACCTATAGTGCTATGTCCATGGCTCACGCTCATGTATTGCGTGAAAGTTGAAAAGGTTTCAGAACGTCAAAAGTATGAAACAATTGCTTGACTTGTCATCGGGGTTGTGCATGATGTGAATATTTTGTGTGGTGAAGATGGAGCAGAGCCAGACTATATGATTTTGTAGGGATGAGCTTTCTTTGGCTATGTTATTTCAATAAGACATAATTGCTTGGTTGGTATGCTTGAAGTATTATTGTTTTTTATGTCAAATGATAGACTATTGCCTTGAATCACTCGTGTCTTAATATTCATGCCATGATTAGACATATGATCAATAATATGCTAGGTAGCATTCCACATCAAAAATTATCTTTTTTTATCATTTACCTACTCAAGGACGAGTAGGAATTAAGCTTGGGGATGCTGATACGTCTCCGTCGTATCTATAATTTTTGATTGTTCCATGCCAATATTATTCAACTTTCATATACTTTTTGGCAACTTTTTATATTATTTTTGGGACTAACATATTGATCCAGTGCCAGTCCCTGTCTGTTGCATGTTTTTGGTTTCGCAGAATATCCATATCAAACGGAGTCCAAACGGGATAAAAACGGACGGAGCTTATTTTTGGAAAATATGGAAAATTTGGAAGGAAAATCAACGCCAACTAGTGTCTGAGGTGGTCACGAGGTAGGCCCCCCCTAGGGCGCGCCCCCTACCCTCGTGAGCCCACCGTAAGGCGGTTGACGCTCTTCTTTTGCCGCAAGAAAGCTAATATTTGGAAAAAATCACGGCGAAGGTTTCAGGCCAATCGGAATTACGGATCTCCATATATACGTGAAACGGTGAAACAGGGCCAGAACAGAACGCAGAAACAGAGAGATAGATCCAATCTCAGAGGGGCTCTCGCCCCTCCCAAGCCATAGGAGCCAAGGACCAGAGGGGAAACCCTTCTCCCATCTAGGGAGGAGGTCAAGGAAGAAGAAGAAGAAGGGGGCATCTCTCCCCCTTGCTTCCGGTGGCGCGGAGGCCGGGGCCATCATCATCACCGCGATCTTCACCCACACCGCCGTCATCTTCACCAACATCTCCATCACCTTCCCCCTTCTATATTCAGCGGTCCACTCTCCCGACCCGCTGTACCCTCTACTTGAACATGGTGCTTTATGCTTCATATTATTATCCAATGATGTGTTGCCATCCTAAGATGTCTGAGTAGATTTCCATTGTCCTATCGGTGATTGATGAATTGCTATGATTGGTTTGAGTCGCATATTTTATATTGGTGCTGTCCTATTGTGCCCTCCATGTCGCGCAAGCGTGAGGGATTCACGCTGTAGGGTTTGCAATATGTTTATGATTTGCTTATGGTGGGTGGCGTGAGTGATGAAGCACCTGAGACCGAGTAAGTAGGTTGTTTGCGTATGGGATAAAGGGGACTTGATACTTTAATGCTATGGTTGGGTTTTACCTTAATGAATGTTTAGTAGTTGCGGATGCTTGCTAGGGTTCCAATCATAAGTGCATATGATCCAAGTAGAGAAAGTATGTTAGCTTATGCCTCTCCCTCAAATAGAATTGCAATAGTGATTATCGGTCTAGTAACATAGTAAGTTGCTTAGGGACAATTCCACAACTCCTATCACCACTTTTCCACACTCGCTATATTTAATTTATTTCTTCTTTATCTAAACAGCCCCTAGTTTATATTTACGTGCTCTTTACTTTCTTGTAGGCTTACCCAAAAACACCTACAAAGTACTTCTATTTTCATACTTGTTCTAGGTAAAGCGAGCGTCAAGCGTGCGTAGAGTTGTATCGGTGGTCGATAGAACTTGAGGGAATATTTGTTCTACCTTTAGCTCCTCGTTGGGTTCGACACTCTTACTTATCGAAAACTGTTGCGATCCCCTATACTTGTGGGTTATCATGATGCTACATAATCAAACAACAATGAAAGTAAGTATGGTCATACAGGGTTCGACACTCTTACTTATCGAAAACTGTTGCAATCCCCTATACTTGTGGGTTATCATGATGCTACATAATCAAACAACAATGAAAGTAAGTATGGTCATACAGGGAAAGAGGTACTCACAAGAACAATGCAGTGTGCAGTATAATTGCGAGATTCTGTGGTCCCTTGAGAATGAATTTTTTTCTGCTAACAGTTTTCGTACAAGTGAGACGTTAAGGCAAATGCAGAAATGTAGTTCAAATTGTGATGTGATATCATAGACAGTACCTAACGCTGCAGTCGAGACCAATGTGTAAGAAGATTATTCCAGTCACCGTCGGATAAATGTAGCACCGGAGACTCTACAGAAATTTCGTTTAGAGGCTTGCCATCAAAGTGCGCTTGCCTCAGGTAGGAACGATACTTCATCAACGAGTGCTTGAAAAGCGCAACCAACCCTTGCTTGTCTTCACAATTCAGTTTGGTCCTCGCTTATTTAAAAGAATGAAGTCTTGTGTCTTCTGTCAGCAGAAACATATGCAGTAATGACCATGAATAACATTAGTACATTACTTACGCGTAAGTTGCGGAGGAAGACTGGAAATTGTTTTGTGTCTGCGGTATAATCTTTCCATGAAGGAAAGATGCGCACAAAGTTCCTGACAACAATATAAGCTTCGTCTTCTAAACTGGGAAGAAATGAAACGGGGGTCCTATTTGCTGCAATTGGGGCTCTCTCTGGTTCGAAAAGGGATTTGGCAACTGGATTTGGTGTACTCTTTGCTGGAATGGGGGTTTTGCATCGTAGAGCTGGTGCTATGTCAACTGGCATAATCATACTGTTTGCTGCAGTTGGGGTCTGCTGAGTTGGGGCATCAGAAATGACCAGTGTAGTAGGGCTAGAGTCTGCTAGAGTTGGGGTGTTTTGTGGGTCAGGTGATATTGCAACTACACCTAATGGGCTATTTGATTTATCAGGTGCCACTACCTTTTCCAAATACTTTGCTTGTGCTCCTCCACGATCAGCAATCGCCCTCTTCCTTTTGAACGTCTGATACACAAGAACAAAATTTGAATGGATAAATATGGTATGATGACAGATGAAATATGTACTGAAAATGAATAGGCAGGGCGTATTCACATACACGATGTGTAAACTAAGCTAATGGCAGTTCAACAAAGTAGAAGTAATTCAAAGCATCAGTTGCAAGATATGTGCGACCAATATAACCTTGGAAAGTTAGAGCAAGCACCTTGATGGGTGAATAAGATAGGGCATCTTCCTCTGACTCCTCCACTAGGGAGCTACATTGACTTAGGTCTCCCTCTAGCTCAGAATCACTGTTAGGATCATATTCTGAGCATGAATCTGTAGGTGGAGAGCGTTTGCATTGCATTGCATCCAGACTTGATTTCAGTCCCTTAATGCCAAGTTTGACAACCATGGCATTGTTCTGCTTTATTCTTTTCATGCGCGCAAGCTCATAATCATGATGATGATGTTTAGAATCTGAGATTCATGAAAACATGAAAAGTAGTCAGATTATCTATGGAATGCATTGCGGATTCAACTCGAAGAGTGTCTCTCTATAAACCCCTGCATATGCAAAGTTCACCCCCAACCGTGCTGACCAGACTACACACAGAAATACAAACCCCTTATGTCTCTATAACAGGCAGACACACATTTCAAAACTGAAGTAGGAACATTAGAATCATATGAAATTCGTATTTAAACAAATAAACTAAGGAATTATGAGTGGCATAATGTTTAGCTTCAAGGGTGGAGTGTTGGTAGTGCGACACAAAGCAAGTAGGCAGATTGTATTCCATGTAAAAGATCAAAGCCTATGTAAAAGCTGGAAATGACACTTTCTTTCTATACAATGCAGTGTTCGTTGCCCACACATGATGGAAGAGATCACATAGAGAAATACAATTCACTCATGTCTACTATTCCAGTATTTAGAAACAGGGTGGTCCACCCTAAATGAATATTGACAACAAATATGACAAGGCAAGCATAGATGTAGTGAATCAATCATTTACTTGTGAGCTTACTAGGACAAGTATGCAGAATTGTAACTGTAGTAAGAGACCGTCCAAAATCTGAATCAAGAAGTTTGTCTAGCACTTATTGTTTGCAACTAATCGACGTGAACAATTGAATATTATATCGAATGAGTAAGAAAGACAACTAAAATTGTCAACAAACCTGGCTTGCAGTAGTAATCTAGGTCAATGTCACTATGACCAACAATCCAAAATGACTAGTGTCTGTTCCTAGGGCCAGAATTTTGAAAACCCTGTGAACTTTACAGGTACTAAAGATTACTGAAATACATCTGAACCATTAAGTGTAGGTAGCACTGAGCACACAACAAACCCTAATGACAGTCCTGCCTAATGAGTAATGAATCAATTAGAAAATGGGTGATGAGGAGTGGCTGCTGAGTGTTGAGCACGTATCTCAGGATAAATCTGGTTGGCTTAGTGGGCGTTGCACGCCTAAGCCCTGAACGGACTGGGAAGGTAGGCACGGCGGCGGCAGTGGTGACGCTGTTGGGCGAGCGGCTCCTGAGCTCCTGTTAGTTCGGTGTCTCCTCCTAGAGCCATGCCATCCAGGGACGGCAAGTCACCGGCGAGGCAGGCGGCTGGGGGCGAGTAGAGATCGGAAGCACGCAACAAAACAGAGGGGAATCGGGGCCTGGGACGACCCAAAATCCGAGGGTGGGCCAGCCCACCGTGGGCACCCTATAGAGATACACACCCGAGTGGCAAACATGCATTTTTGAAACTAATTTAGGAACATTTAGCTGACCAATTAAACGACTCTGTTTTAATAATATCAGATTCGTATTTGAACAACTAAGCTTGTTTAGCTTGATGGGTGGAGCAGTGCTATTATGACACAAAGCACGTATTCTGATAGTATATAGTGATAAAAAGGGGGAAACTCTAAGCATAATTTTTTAGCAAAAGAGGGTTTCCCCTCCGATTTCTATTAAAGAAACCACCACGGAACCAACATGATCAATTAAAACGTATTATGACTCTGCCATGGCAGATTTGAAGCTGCAAACTGAAGAAATGATATTTAGCAGCCATTGTTTGCTTCGAACTATGAACTAAATTATAAGAGCTGAAAAGAAAGTAGAGTAACCAAGTTAAGATCTATTTTCTGGCTGATATCAAAAAGTTGAGGAGATATGAAGTACCACCTCTCTTGCGGTGCCGTGTAGGCATCGGGGGTGCGATGGCTGTCGGTGGCGTTGAAGCAGATCTGCGACGGTAGACGGGTGCATCAGGCGATAAGTCCCGATGCGGTGGAAGAGAAGGTTTTGTGAGCGGCCCCGACAAAGAGGACGACGACACCGATGAAGCGAGAGGACGTGATGCAAGGCTCTTGGTCCGTCGCCGTGGATGAGAAACGTTCATCTCTAGCAGTGGACGACGCGGTCTTGTTAGGTGCTCCGGCATGGTGGAGGTCGGTGGCGATGGATGTGGTGGAGGACGGCGGCGATGGATGGGGTGGAGGACGGCGGCGATGGATGGGGTGGCGGATGGAGGCTGGTGTGGGGATGGTGTTCTATTGCGGGTGGTGTATGAATGGGAAAATGGAGGGAGAGGTACGGGAAACCATGTTTTTGGGACGCTCCTGTCTGAAATATGGGAAAGTTACGAACTTAGCCCCCGTTTAAAATTTGGACGTCTCGTCGGTTGGGGATACGACGGTAATATCGCATCTCGCCAATATTTGCCCAGAGCGATTTCGGGAGAGGAGAGGGTGGTTGGCGCCCACGGTGTATGAACGGGGCTGACAGGTAGGGCGGTTGTGTCACGTCTGAGTGAAGTTACAAACCTTCCCCTATTGAAAATATTTGCCTACATCGATTTCGGTCAAGTCGAGTTTGTTTTGCTGCCCACCGTGTATGAATGGGGAAATGGAGGGAGAAACAGAGGTTGAATCAAATGTGTTTTGCCGCCCATGTTTGGCGCCCACCATGTCGGAATGGGATAAGAGGCGGCCGTGTCACGTCTAATTGAAGTTACTAACCTACCCCTATTTAGAGCAATGGAAATCGGGCCGATGGATTGTCCGTGTAATGGGTAGACAATAATTTCCATATCCCAAACACTTGGCTTCGGGCAGCCGACGTGGGAGTGAAACATTTTGTCGCTTCTTTCGAATTTTGGGACAATAAGCATCCACGTTTACCCTGGCAACTAAATTCAAATCCATTTTGTATTCCTATACGAATCTTTATAAATCATTCTATGTGTTTTTATATATCTTCAAAAGGACGACAAAGATGTATTCCACTGTCATATATGAATATGGTTTACAAATGCCGATACTCAAATTCAGAAGCTAGAATCCAGTTTAAGGTGAATTCAAATATTTGGAAACTTCATGTCCAACTCAAATGTTACACGGAGCATAATGTGTATTCCCATTTAGATATGTACACAAGCGATGTATCAATATTCAAATACCGAGTCAATTAACCAATAATGTATAGAACTAACAGACATATAAACACTTATAGAGTATATGGATCAATAATATCAACTAACATACATAAGCCAGGCCGCTGTACTTTTTTTTTGCTACAACAACATCCTTTTTTTAGCCAAGCTGCTACAGCATCTTGGCCCTTTCCGATGCGAGCCACTTATGGTCCATCTATACTACTATTATTGCTGAATGCACATTCAACCCGATTGGCATATTTGTAGGTCTGGCACAACAATCAAAATGAAATATCTCCGAGTCTTATCAATTAATACAGACTTGTGCTCAAATAAAATTGCAAACCAAAAAACAAAAAACAAAAAACAATTATTACATCTTATATTTACTAATTGGAGGCACCATACGAGACTCCACGTTAATCCTCAAAAACTATCTATAAATAACCATTAGATCTTAATCCTATGCATAGAAATAACCATACGAGCCTCCACGTTAATCCTCAAAAACTACCAATAAATAACCATTAGATCTTAATCCCGCGTGTAGAATGAACTGAGATATGGGAACTCTATTTCCTCATGTTTAGAAGTCTGTACGTTTAAAAGTGAGATCCGATCGGCCAAAGAGTCCATAGGTATTACACTTGGAAGGAAACTTGCGATGTAACAAAAAAAAAACGGGCACGGCAATTCCCTCAAAAAAGTGAAACACGTGGACTAAAATCACCTAGCAAGTTCAAGAATCTCTTTCCTGATCTATGATGTTACACATCCATGCATAACACGGCCAGCAATATACGTACATCACGGATGATGATGTTCTCTTCCATAAAAATCTGCGTACACTACTTCAGTGTATTGTATACAACCACAAGTCATATACTTTCGCCGAGTACAACTCACATATTCATGTACTATAGTAATTCTACTCATAAATGACGCTTAAGTATATATTCTCAAATCTGTACGTGACATGCACACATGGCGTTTTTTAAATATAAAGAAATTACTATGGAAAAGGATCTAAATCTATGTGAAAAGCATATTTAATAAAAATAATACTATATTAAATTTTAAGAAAATAATCCAAAAATAAAGATATAATATTTTACACACTATGAAAATAAGTAGTAAAAATAATTATAAATATTTAATACTTTTCATGTAAGTATTCATTGAAATTTTTTATGTACAATATTATAATTTTTCAAAAATTCCTAGCCCGTGCAGTAGCACGGGTTGACGACTAGTGATCTTTAAAACAAATTGTTTGATTGATTACATGAACAAACAACACAAAGGTTATTCAACAATGGAAAGAACATTTCAACTTTGATTTACCAAGTGGGAATTTAATTTTCTGTTTTCCTTCAGGACCTTAACAATGTGGTCAGTGTCAGCTTGCTTCGTTTTGAAATCCACCAAATATTTAATGGTTGTCTTGAGTACTGCTTGTGATTATGCTGTTTGCTTCCTCAACATGTCAACTTCATCTCTAAGTGCAGAAGCAGAATCTCTTTCTACCACTAGTTTAGCCTCTAGAGCATCAGCAGTTGGCAATTCATAATGCCTGATTGGGCCGGTGTCCTGCTGTGGGATGATACAACCTCCATGGGACCTCGCTCTTTTATCTTGGGCTAACCTGTTTTGCCATTAAAGTTCCGATTGGATTCAGAAAAGTTGAAGTTAGCAAAACATCTCAACTGGGAGTTATAACAGCAAACCAGTTAAACAAACAAGGAATTAAAGAGTTTTAATTGGATGCTGAAAAGTAGTTATTAACATCATTGTAACCCGTTGTTGCAGCAGCAAAGCAGTTAAACAAACAAGTAGCTATTTAAGTTTAGGCAAACAGGTAATTCTTAACAGTAAGTATCAAACACATAGATAGGCGCAATCTGTAATAGGATTAACATGCTGTGGCATTATGTAATTAGTAGCAAACTAAATTAAGCCAATCAACGTAATTGAACAATTTTGCAATAAGTGGCTAACTAAAATTCCGAGAAGCAGGTAACTGAACTTACGCTAGTTCTTTGTACAGGCACACTGCAACTTCTTTTTCGCTTACAAGGTTGTACGAAGGAGTCCATGTCATCAATTGCTTGGATACGCAGTCCCAATACTTCTTTCTTCCCACACTGCATTGGTAAGTCGAATGGTTAATCTGGTAAGATGGTGCGTCCTTGATATGTTATATGAGGATGTGTAGTCAGACTAGTTGTAGCCACACACATCACACTGGCTTTTACTGTATATTTCATGCGATTACTTTTGGCATATCGAGATCTAAGCAATCTACAGTAGGATGAAAAGACTGGCATCCTTCATATTATTGGCGAACTCAGTTAATAGAAACAAGCAATTCAACCATTCTGTGGCTAAATCAAAAGCGCCGCTGGAATATTTTTCACTATCCCAATCATACACACAAAAAGGGGCGACGCCACCAGAGGGGTTGGTATGGGTGGCCGCCTCGGGTGGCTGGAAAGTGTGCACCTAGTTTGAGTCGTCCAGGTTGGCCCAGGCTAGTTTTGTTCATCCCGACACACGAGCAAGCAATGTAAAAAATGAAGAAAAATGTTTCAATTTGGATGGGCCAGTAACATAAGTGCAAGGCAGGCCCTATAGCAGGCTCGCGGCCAAACGAGCGCCTCCCATATCGATCGACAGCAGGAAAAATCCCAATTCATTCGCTCCAGCCTCCAGTCTGGTTCGCTCCTAACCTAGCCGTCGCTGGGCAGACCGACACAACACTTCCTCGCGCCCTCGTTGGAGGGCGGTCGCCGTGCTTCAAGAGAATGGAAGGACAAGAAGATGAAGATCCAACCCTGGGTGTAGCCTGTGTGGGAGGCAGCGGCGGCAGCACGGGCATGGCATCGAGCTTGCGCAAACGGACAGTCGCAGCTTGCAAGAGTAGCATGCGCAACGAGCAGGTACATCACATCCCTGATTATATCTAATTCAACTCTTCAATTTCTGACCAATAGTTAAACCTGACGGTGTTGTAAAACTGCTTGTATGTAGGGAATCTATGAGAAAATGAAACCAATTTCTACTTATTTTATAACTTCCCCAATCAATACTAAACTGACTGAATCTGATGTATCTAATCAAGTTTCCGGTGCAAACATCCAAGCGCATGTTGTTTTTGAGCCTGTAGTGTCTAATGAACAGACTGCTAATGAAGGATTTGATGCAAACACTTTACATGCTCCTGGTGATGAACATATAGTGTCTAATGAGGGATGTAATGCAAGCATTTTGCAAGCTCCCATTGAAGGATTTTGTCTAATGATGATCTGCTATGTTGAGAGAGACATAGATATTTGCAGGCATTGATGACAAGCAAATTACAGTGCATTTTCATGGCTTGAGGAAACGTCGAGGCCATCTACCAAAAAGTCCCAGTATCATGACAATGTAGCATAAATACTTTTCTAATCTGTTGTTTGAAACTATTGGCATACTTGTGCAGGATAGATATATTGATATGCAGTTTGCGCACTGGTTATAGGTGCAATTACACTTCGATATTTTCAGCCAGAGAACGAATAATTCAAGCAGGTACAGACCATGTTTGTAGTCCTTGTACACCATGTTGCATTTTGTGTTTTTTGGTGCTTGCATCATTTAATGTTTATAATCTGAACTACTTTGGATCATTAACTGGTTTTCAAAGTGCATGTAGCTTCACATTTCTCAAGTTATGTTGATTTCCGGAGTGCAAGTGCCTTCGTATTTTTTAAGTTAAATGTTCGCCCCTGGTAACTTGAATTCATGGATCCGCCACTGCACACAAATCATACACGAATGCCAGTATGAATTAAATGAAATGCAGGGACTTACGCTAGCTCGTTGTACAGGCTCACTGCAGCTCTGCTTGCGCTTGGGATGTTCCATGTACAAGTCCATGTTACCACTTGCTTAGATGTGCAGGCCTTGTGCTCCTTGCATCCCCCTCTGCATTTTTGACACGGCGAATGGTTGATCAAATAAGAGGAGTCGACCTTGCTATTGTACCGGAGGACAAATACTTACAAGGTTATACGGGTGTGCATGATGTGTACCAGATCCCTTAGCGCCGTCATGCTTCGCTAAAAAATGGATTTGCTTGTTTCAGATGATATCTCCAGAAGATATAAGAATTAAAGTCAGAGTTGCATAGGCGTGTAAGCTAAGAGAGCAGTGAAAGGATATCCAAACATCGTCGGAACAATGCACAAGGGAGTGATGTGTGGATACCTAGTTCGGGTCGGCGTTTGGGCATGCTCGCCTAGCTAGAGTGCGGGTCACTTCAGAGCCGTTGAGGGTGATGCGCTGGCGTTGGCTGGCCGCGCATGGATGCAGATCTTGAGTGGCAGTGGAGCGCTATGATGCGGTGGACGAGACCGTTGGTGAAGCCCCAGCAGCCTCGGGGGGCGGAGGTGCGACGATGTGCTCGGTGAAGTAGCCCCGGTGAGCTGGGAGACGGCGTCGGTGAAGCGCACCTGATGCGGTGGAAGTCGGTGTCTGTGAGGCACGTCGGTTGCGGCGGCCGACGTTGTCGATGGACCACTCGGTGCGGTGGACGAGGGCGTAGATTAGGTAGCTCCGGTGCGGTGGTGAAGCGCGACCGTCGTCTTCATCGTCGTCATCTGGCACAGAGGTGGGGAAAGAGAAGAGAGGAGGGGCGATTCGAACTTTCCTTGGTTTGGCGGCGAATTAGGGATTTGAGCAATCTGGGCGCGAAAGGGGAAGGTGGAGAAGGGAGATTTTGTAGGGATGGAATTGGGGCTGCCAGATATTTCAATCCGAAACGTGGAAGCGCGAACTTATTTTGTCGTCATCCTTTTTTCGAGGGGGGAGGGGGGTGGGTGGGACGTAGCTTCGGTGCCTTAAAGTCACCTGCCTTTGGGTCATTGACATGTGGGCCAACCACCTGTTGGGCCCACATGTCATAAACACAAAGGTAGGTGCCTTAAGGCACCGAAGCATCGTCCGGGTTGGTGGCTGGGTGCTAAGCCACAGTAAGACACACACGACCACCACAACACGACCCTGGTCTGCCTGGTGTGCCTACATTTGAGAGGAGATATGAGAATGCAAACGGATCATCTTTTATTTGCAAATGAATCTGTATGTATTACCATGCCCGTGTTTTTTTGCAAATAATTAGTCATTCGAAACGAGACACTATAAATTAATTAATGATGAGTTATTTGAAAAAAACGAAATGGTATCCATGGTATCCACGCTAAACGTGGATTAAAGTGTGTGTCACATAATTAGTTATTTGAATTAGAGTGTGTGTCACATAGCGATCTCCAATTCTAACGTGGATTTCGCATTTCACTGTATCCATGCTACTTTTTTAATACAAACTAGTAGTGTTACCCGCGCATTTCCACGGCTAGATTTAGCACATTTTAATATTTATTTGTATTTCTCTATAGTAGATGTAGTCAAGTCTGACACAAAATATGACTATGATATATGCTTTGTGGAAACATAACTGTACTTTGGCAAGCATGAGTCTGTACTGATTCTACTATGTTGTTATTATAAAGTCGTTACTAAAAGACCGTCAGAATTTGAGCCTTTGGGGCACGGTGTGACTCTTGGAGTTTTGGACTAATTTACGGCTTTTTTATGTCTGTATTTCCTCTAATAAATATTAGATGGATTATTTAGTGAGGATCAAAATAAAAAGTGTAAGCTCATACTCGATGTTAGTTGATGGATTCATCCATCTGTCTTGTCATTGACTATATATTGATGGTGTTCCCGGCCATTCCAAGAAAGCTTATCTTATTCTAACTGGTTTTGGGAAAATATAAATATTATCTCTCCCTTATAACCATCCTTATTTCTCCACATATTACTTTTCCTAATTGTATTGCTACATTTTTTGATGGCTTCTATTTCTTAACATGCTTTGCTGATTACAACTTTGGTGGTAAAACCTTAATTACTCCCATCATAGATTCTCATTAGGGTTATGATCTCATTTATCCCTATTCACTTACCCATGCATAGAAGTTGCTTCAGGCATCCCCCTCTTTGCCTTCGATAATGAATCCTCTGTTTTTATGACCTTCGCCACAACAGTGCCATTCCATTCCATGGATCAACTTAGTTCATGGATATGATTTGACCTGAATGTGCATTTTTCCTAGCATATTACTTATCAGCACATACATGATCCTAGTTTATTTGGGTGGAGTGGATGCCAAATCAAACTGCCCGGTTGTATATAAAATATATTTTGAATTGTAGTTCCTTATGTACTTGTTTCTGAAGTGAATGGAAATCAAATTGCTAATTTTCCTTTTCTATTTTATTTTATTTCATGTAAAATATAGTTTATACTTTTTTCCTGCCTAATGAGAGTTTTGTCATGTCAATGGGAAGCTCCATGAATCCAGTAATTAGAATGCTTTGTGTGATTTTGTGCATCTGGTGTCATCCATATTCTATGTGTCTATGTTCAATTTGGTGTTTCTCAAAAGATAGATTGGAAATAGGCATGTCATCTTTACCTACCAGTGCTGAAGTTTTTAGTTGTTGACTATCTCACCTGTTCTTTTTCATTCTACTTTGCCTACTTCAATTGCGCGATCTTAGTTAGCTTTGTCCCACTTTCCTTGCATATTACTTAGCACCTATAGTGGTTGATCATTTCTTTTGCATATTACTTAGCACCTATTGATGATATGCATCTATGTACTTGCACAACTATACACTTTATAAATGAATATTTATATATAGTCAATATGCATAGAGAGCATATATAATGAGTATTGTTTTGAAAGACCGTCACCCTATACTGTGGGTCATCATGCAAAATTAGTATATTTGAAGAAACATTTATGTTAGTGACTCAAATCCTTTAGGAACGATGGCGTTCAGACCTGACGTCTTCTATGCCTATACACCAATTATCAACTGTTTGTTATTTGTTTTTTATAACTTGCCAAGCTTTCCGCCTGGTGTGACTCGAATACTTTTATATTAAGTCCTAAAAGATTTTACATTAAATTCTTAACAACTAAAACATTTCACAAAAGAAAAATTTATATCTGTTGGGCTTGAAGGAAAATAGGCCATTGCTTGACTCAGTTTCCAATCTCCACTGATTGCACGTGCAGCTGCTAAGATGTTTCATGTCTCACGCATTTGATCCCTATAGAAAATATTGAGTCTCACGAATCTTTTTTAGAGGAAAGATGTCTCACGCATTACTAATGGCCTACTACTGCTCTATTTTTTTCTCTTTTGCTTTCCCATCAGGACAGGCATGCAGTATATATATTGCAATCCCTGGCACGTCACATTTTTTTATGGAGGCGGCTCGTACAGAGTTGATGTACTTTTCTTTTCTGGAATATTGTGTGTACGATTGATACACAGATGAAGTTCCACTTAACAGGGTATTCTTAAGATAAAATGAGCATATATGCTTTATGCGTATTGTAACCACTCCATTGTACACCATAATTTTTTTAGAAGATAACATTATCGGAATGCTATTATATTTAGAAATAGTGCACTTCTCCTACTTATTTTATTACTCCTTCGGTCCCAAATAAGTGAAGTGATTTTAGTTCAAATTTGAACTAAAACCGCGTCGCCTATTTTCGGACCGAGGGGGCATGAAACATCTCAATATTTTCTCCCCTTATCCTCTCATCTCTGTTGATGGGAGAGCTCAGTACCAATATACCTATACACTGGTTTGAAAAAGAAAGAGTACAGTAAAAGCTACCTGAGCCATAGGCACAAAATATTTGCTTGGAAATATATTGTAATGTAGTATTTTACAAAAACAATTATCTGAAAGGATCTGACGCCTACAAATAACCCTGCAAAATCTGTTGTAATGTATTGTACAAAAACCATTATCCAAAATCTATGGTAATGCGTAGTACAAAATCACTTATCTTTCATTGTTTTACCATTCATGTTTGCATGGCGACCATTCAGGCTAGTGGGTTCCCGCTAAGAGTGAAGAGGTAAGACGCCATAGCACCTCCTTCTCGCATGGGGCCGAGAGGTACTTGGACTGGAGAAATTCTGCTCATGATTTTGAGAGAGAAACAGCGATCCTGCTACTGCTGGCGATGCGGTAACGCGCGGCGTACGTGGGAAAAGGATGCATCTATTATCTCTCGAGAGTTAGCTTTTAGGGGGAATCTTCCGTGAGTTATTGACCGTGTAACATACGTATAAGGTAAGAAAAAATTATGGCTGCTTTGATTACGTTTTCACTTTCCTTTTCCAACACGCCTCGATTTTTCTACTATCCTAGTGTCCTAATTCAATTCGTGGATGATTTCTGGTTGCTTTGATTTTTTTTTAGAAAAAAGAGGATGACCCCCGGCCTCTGCATCTGGGAGATGCATGCGGCCACTTTATTGATTATTCTCGAGGATCTTACAAAGTATTACAACAATATGCCCGAATCCACCATCTTGGCTACATAAGCCACTACTCCTATCCATATGATGAAGGGGTGCTAGCTGGGCCAAATACCCAGACCACTCACCTAAGCCTATCATCAAAAGCCAGAAGCCCCAGCCGAGCCACATACCGGGTCTGGGGCATAAACTGGTCTGACGCACTCACAAGTGTCGCCGCCGCCATCCTCCACAGGTCCGTCTTCAGAGCAGATATTGAGGCTTCTACCTTGTCAGGCCACTCTGTCATCGACGCCACCATGACGCCAGACAACTACCTCCTCCTGCGCGAGTCCATCACCGCGCATCGGGCGCCGAGTCTCCACTGCGCCACGCCGCCGAGATCCGCCGTCATCAATGTGTAGGATGAAGCACCGCACCACCAAAAAAGCCGCCCACTGGTCCCTCGATCCCGTGTACGCCTCCAAGAATGACGCCCCCAAGGAGGAAACGACACCAACGCGCCGCCGTTATCCGATCTACTGATCTAGGGTTTCCCCCGGAGGTAGCAGATAGAGGTCTGGAGCTTCTCCGCGGCGATGCCTTCAAGAAGGTAATGACACAAAAGAGTGCCGCCAACGCCGGTCTTGGCATCAAGCCGAGAACAAGGTTTTCACCTGGATCCGCTCGAAGAACCTCCATCAAGCATCATGTGCACGGGTCGCCGCCGATCTGAGCCGCCGCACATCGAGCAAGCCGCACCGGGCAGATCAGATCTGTCCGGAGGGCAAACCACGAATGGCGCCGACCCAACCACCAGGCCCTCCATGCCGCCACCGCCGATCCGAGGTCAGATGGTCCGTCGCTGCAGATCCGGCCGCCGCCGCAGGGCCGGCCGCCGCACCCGCCACCACCACCACCCTAGGATGAGGCCGCCGCCGCGCAGCCGCCGGTCAAGGCAGGCCCACCACGCCACGAAGGCCAGATCGGCCGTGCCACCACACGTCGCGGGGCTCCGCACCGCCCCCATGCCGCGGGAGAGAGAGAAGGCCCCCACCACCGCCGTCAGCCCCCGGGCTATAGGCCGGCGGCGTCCTTCGGCGGCAGCGGAGGGAGGGATGGAAGGACGGGGAGCCCCCGGCGGCTAGGGTTGGGATCCCGCCCGAGTCGCCCGAGCGGGGGCGACACGTGGGGAGCGGGTTAGCCGCGAATGAGTAGCGAGCAGGTAGCGAGCACGATTACGCTCTCTCTTTCCTTTTTCGACACGCCTTGAAATTTTACTTATCCTAGTTTTCTAATTCAATAGGTGGAAGATTCCGTGTTTATTAGAGGAAGAGAAATCGTAGCGCAAGAGAAAGGAAACGATGTTTTTTTCTTGTCATGAAGGCGTGAATCCCTAAATTGTACGTGGTCATGACTATTGTTAGGCTAGCTTTTTTTTTATTCTTCATATACTCGTGACAATTGATGGTTCAATATGTTGCTATTGTACATGTTAGCCTGTTACGTAAAAACTATAAATCTTAGCCATTACTGCCCTAATCGGACGGTGTTAATAATATTACTACATGTGGACAAACGTCATGGCTTGTTTATCTCTTGTTTTAATTATATATAATTATATAATAGATTCATATGTATATGATGAACACCATGGTAGTGAGAAAACTTTTGGATGGATTCAAACATATGACCTACAAAATAGCACAACAAATCGAGTCAATGTCAACTTTTCGAAACCTAGTATGACACGAATTCGAAATAATTACCCATATGCATGGTCCTCAGTTTAAATCTTACAATGTACACCGAATTGAAACATCGATATTAAGTCTCGTACTATCTACATTCAAATGTTGTTTTTAGCCCCTCCCCCCCCCCCGCCACACACACGCTACATAGTTCTTGTATCGGTCAATCTTCCTCTCCTAACCACCTTAGGAAGTTATCGGTTTCCAACACACATTCATTCTTTCTCTCCATGTTTCGATCTCTAACTCTCTCAACTACACAACCCCCTTTTCCTACTCTGTTACCAAATGTATTTACCTCACACACCCGCCATTGCACCCCATGCCGAGCTCTCTCTCTCCCCCTCTCCCTCTCACCCTCTCGCGCTAAATAGATGCATTGCCTATCTAGCCCCCCAACCTCTCGTGCGCACGCACGCACGTTGTCTATCTAGGTCACTCCCTCGAGACTGTCTCACTCTTTCTTCCGCACGGCAGGCCACACTCGCTCAATCTCGCTCTTTTTATCTGAGTCTCGTTTAACCTCGTTTTCTTTCACACACAAATGATATATCTCCCTATTCGGGCCTCGATCGACACACTCTATACTCTCTCACGCAGATTGTCTATCTAGGTCAGTCCATCCAAGCCGCCCCCACTCTTTCAACCTCATGGCGGGCCACGCTCGCTCAATCTCTCTCTCTCTCTCTCTCTCTCTCTCTCTTTGTATGTCTCGATTGACCTCGCTCTTTCTCGGACAAAAACGATATATCACCATGTTTGAGCCCAATTCACATTGTATACTCTCTCACGCACATTGTCTATCTAGGTCACTCTCTCCAACCCGTCTCACTCTTTCGATCGCACGACGACCCTATGTGATCGATTGACCTTGCTTCCTCCCACGCACAAAATATATCTACACGTCTGTGACTGGATCATCTCTCAAGCTCTATCTTATAGCCCTCACCCTTGCCAAAAGCTCAATCGAACAATATCTCTCCAGAGCATATATATCTGTTCAATGAATGTCGGACCACACTCACTTTGTCTCTCTATCTATATGTCTCTCGATTGACCTTGCTTTCTCACGCCATATCTTCCACATATTGAAGCTACCTCTCCATCCCTCGCAAAGCTGGAGCTATTTACATTGCGAGGGGCACTCCAACCTTGGATTAATTTGTGTAGGCATTTATTCCGATCGGTTTAGATTATATTTTAGTAGCATTCGGCCCACAACTACTCCAAATACCGTTGCAACCCCCGCAACTCCCCTAGTTGATTTCTCTCTGCCTCGGTCATAGCTCTCTCGCACGTACTTTCTCGCCTTCAACGTCACACCATGGTAATATTGCAAAAAACTCTGTTGTTCTCTTTAATTATTATAAATAAGCTACAAAAGTACACACCGATAGTCCACTTGGAATGGAACAAATTTTGACCCACAAATTAAAGTGCTATAAACTACACACTTAGGGGCCCACATGTCATGAAACAAATTTCGACCCATATACAAATTAAAAAAAAAGGACGAGGATCGAACATGCGACCAGGGCCTTCAAGCCGCACATCAATAGGCAACATACGTAAAACAACAATGTTTGTTGTACCTCCCTTTGTTCGCATAATGTTTTTGTATTCCTCACAAAAAAATGTTTTTATATTACCACAGCCTATTTAATGGATAACATGTAATATTATTTTTTAGTACTATTCGCCTTCACTTACTGGTGGGTTCCATGTGTGGTCTCTCCCTCTCCTCCCCTTGTGCGTTTAGACGCACGGGCAAACACAAAGAACTCGCGGGCGATATTGCCGTTGACCATATCTGGACGCGTTCACAAGTTAGGCACCAGTTTCACGTACTAGCAGCAGTAGTCAGTGTGTACGTACAATGCACGTTAATTTGGAAGTATATTAAGTGCATGCGGGTATTAAGTAGGATATTATTTGCGTGTTATTATGTGATTAGCACTATTTTTGGCATGAAATTAACTGCAAGCTAAACGTGTTGAGCGCTCGACATTGAAGCAGTCTAGGTCGTTGGATGACAAGGAATACTTGTGGCTTGATGAAGTTTTATATTTAATTTGATACGACTCTAGCAGAATATTCAATCGATCAAACCATAGATTTCGTTCAGTCTGACTCCGACTTTAAATTATATGACGATCGATCTAAAATAAACGGAAATGATAAACATTTGGATTTTAAGCATGGCAATCCGAACGTTTTTCATGGCAAATTTAGATTACGCGGCGGCGGCGGGGGCGTCTTGCGGTGGGAAGCGGCTCCTCTGCCGTGCTCTGTGTGTCGTCGGGCCACTGACCGACGGCGACGGCGGCGCCTTGCGCCGTTGTTGGCGTACTCCTGGGCGTTGGCCTAGCTTCATGGAAGGCCAAAATGTTCTGGACTTCGGAGCGAGTCAACTGGCGGGAGGAGGCGACTGGCGTTGGTGCAAGGAAGCGGTCGACGGCGGCCATCCATGCCGCTGAGGGGGGCACTGGCACCCGCGCGGGGACAGGCGCTGTCAACGGCGCGGCGGAGACATTCGTGTGCACGGGCACCGGCACGGGCGCGCACGTCAGTGCACGCGCAGGCGCATGCGCTGGCAGGTGCACGGGTACCAACACAGGCGTGCGCTCAGTGCATGCGTAGGCGCATGCGCTGGCAGGTGCACGGGCACGTGAAAGTTGGCGCGGACCTCATGGAACCCTGTGGCATCAAGCTCGGCGACAATGTGCGGCTCCCAGCCCATGAATGCCACGGGGATGGGCGCTGGCGCAGTCGGGGCGATGGGAGCCGGAACGGGAGCGGGGACAGGCGCGACGTCTTCCCGCAAGGCCACTTCAAGCTCGTCCTAAAACGCCATATGTTCTTGAGACTCCGACTGGGCGTCTTCCTCAGGAAACTGGAAGACTAATGGCAGACCATCGTGATGCGGCATGGCGTACGTTTAGGTCAGGCTGGTTGGAGGTAGACGACAGGAGAGTCGGAGAGGAAGAGAGAAGATTGTAGCAATACCGGGTAGTGCGGGGTTGATTTTAAACTGCGGCGCCGACGACATTAAAAGTGGGAGCAGTTGGGACGAAGGTGGGCGGCGGAGCCTGGTCAAAGGGCTCGCCTCCCGGTGAGCCTGCACAGCGGTCTGCTCGCACGCCTCCCGTCGACTCACACGCTTGCTCGGACGGCACCTGCCGATGAGAAGCGGGACTCGTGGCGGCACATAAACGCCCACGGTTTCAATAGTGAAAGCGTTCGCCTTAACGTGACAGGTCTTTGTTCCAAAATACCTTGGCTCTTCATTTGTGCAACTTCTCATAAGCAGCTTGTCTCAAATTGAAGAAAAAAATTATGAAGTAATATTTGTGCCATATCACGTGACCATGCTCAGTTTCAAGAATTTATGGTCACTTTTGGGTTTTCTGAAATTTAAGATCCAGGATTCGAAACAATATCATAACCTGCATCATGCAATAAATTTTCAAGCCATACATCTGTCCTGTTGTATTTCTTAAGAAAGGATTTGGTCAAACATTTTGCTTAGTTAGACTTCAGACAAGTTATATATGCAAAGTGAAAGGATAATCCCTCCGTACCAGTGCATTGCCTGATATATTAACTCAAGTACTAGGCACGAACTAACGGGCTCAATTCTGTGCTCATCCTGGTGTAGTAGTAGTACTAGGCAATGCAGTTGATGGGTGACCTTGGCAGCGGCGACCGAGGGAATTGAACCATGCTCGGCATGGTAGGTAACGTTGTCTAGTTACTAAAGCATCCCTCTGTTGTTCATCGGTAGTCATTATGGACCGGGGACATGAGGGGAATTTCCTAGGGCTGGAATTCTGGCCGCCAGATATTTCGACTCGAAACGCGGAGGCTCGACTGGTTGGGGTTGCCTAATGTGCGTACCACGCACGCCACCAGAAGGACATGAGCCCGGGTTTTATTTTTATTTATTTTTTTAGGATCAACGCGAGCCAAGGTCTGGCTGGTACGCCGTTGGGTCCTACCATTCGAGAATACGAAAGGAACCTTTTAAATTGCCGAACGAATCTGTGTGTATTACAATGCCCGTATTTTCCTTGCAAATACTAATCTTAACGTGGTAATTGATTTATGACGAGTTGTTGAATGAGAGTGAGTTTGTGATATAGTGATCTCAACGTGGATTTCACATTTCATGGTATCCCTAGTAAGTTTTTCAATGCAAATTCAAATTTAAAAGATGAACAATATGAAGGTGAGAAAACTTTGTATGTATCAAGCATATGACCACACACACACACACACACAGAGAGAGACGAACAAAACAACAATCCAATAAGTATAGTACATCTATTTTTTCAAACCATAAATGTATGACACGAATTCAAAAATACTCCTTCTGTTCCTAAATAATGGTCTTTTAAGATTTCAACAAGTGACTACATACGGAGCAAAATGAGTGAATCTACACTCTAAAATATGTCTATATACATCCGTATGTGCCAGTCCATTTGAAGTCTCTAAAAAGACTAATATTTAGGAACGAAGGGAGTAAAATGTAAGACATGCATGGTCATCAATTCGATATTTAAAATGAACATGAAACTGAAACATGAATATTAAGTCTAGTACTACGGTACATGCAAATGTTGTGTTTAATTAGGCGGAGCTATGATTGTCGGGGGTCAACCCCTCGACCTTAGATAAAATTGTGAAGCTCTGTTTAGAGTTGTTTAGATTATATCTGTCCCCACCCTCCCAACCACCGATTGTGTAACATCCCAATTTTCCTAAATTAGGATGTTAATAGATCATTCATATGCATATCATATTTTTATTGCATTATTTGCTTTTTCAGAATATTCAAATCATTATGCAACAAAAGGCAATTTATTTGGAGTGGAGATAACATGACTTCTCCCCTATTTTAAAAATGTTCATAATGTGCAGAATATTATTTCCAGTTCATATGATATGTTCTGGTAATTTTTGTGATCTTCAAAATATTTTATTTGTTTGTTTTATTGCTGTTTGAGTGGCCTATTGCATCAAAACTATTTTTACAAAACTGCATTAGTGTTGGTACTAGTGTTCCTGTAGTTTATAGCTGTAGAGCTATTTTTACAGTGTGTCTAGGTATTTTTATTTAGAATTTATATTGTGTATTTTATTTTATTTATTTTTAGTTTTACTGCTGTAGTTTTTGTTAAAGAAAACAAAACGCAGCGCAGCGCCGCAGCGCATTGCGCGGCCCAGCAGAGCTGCCGGCCACCCGCGGCCCACCAATCCGAGCAGCCGCAGCCCACCTAAGCCGCAGCGAAGCGCCGCGCCGCCCGTGCCCGACCCGCACCCGATCCGCCAGCTCGCCTCAGCCGCTGACCAGCGGGTCCCGCGCCCTGTTCGTCCCCTCCATCGAGCCGGATACCGCACGCACGCACGCCGAGGCCGAGCCGGTTCGCCTGCCGCCTTGGTCCACCTCGAGCGCTCCCGAGCCGCCGTGTGCAAGCAGAAGACCCAGGGCAACCTCGCATCCCCTCCTCGATCTTCTACGTCGCCGCACGCTCTGGTTAGGGCGAAACACATCTCGGGAGAAGCTCCGCTGCCGCCGCCGTTTCTTCGGTCGATTCCGTCGTCGTAAGAACACCGCAGCCGCGCCAGTTGCCTCCCTCGACCCTCCACTCATCACCGAAACCTTCTGACACTCTTACCTGGGCAGAGAGCCACCGGAGCTGCCGCCCGACGCCGAGCAGAAGCGCTGGAGCACGCCGGAGTTCGCGAGCCGCCGTCGCCTAACAGAGGACACCCCGCCGCCGTCCGACACCACCACTCACCGCCGCACCCATCTGTCACTTCCCCCTAGCCGGAGAGTCGCCGGAGGAGCGCCACCGCCGCCGTCCTCTGCTTCTGGTGAGCACGCACACACACAGGGGCCTTTGGCCAATCACAAACTGCCACGTGGCAGACTGCTACAGGCGCAGCTACAGTGCCGCACAGGAACCAGGAGATTTCTGTTTCTTTTGTTTTCACAGATTTTCATCCAAAATTCAACTAGCTATATCTTTTATTATATAAGTCCAATTTAGGTAGTTCTTTTTCCTATGCACTCACAAAAATCAACACTTTATCACAGTACCAACTTTGCACATGTTTGCACTTTTCAAATTTGAATTCGTTTGAATTTGAATTAAATCTTCCAGAGGCCGTAACTTTCAAACCGTTTATCGGAATCGAGTGATTCTTTTTGCATTGTGACCGTAGTGCAATTTAGGTGATGTTAAGCTTCTGTTGTTGAGTTCTAAAAATCATATTCTTGCTGTTGGTTTTATTTTGGTTCTATTCGTGTTCAGGTGATTGATTTGTTGAATTGTGTGAAACGTGTAGATTGTCCGGAGTGCGACGCGAGCTATTGTCAGGAGTATGACTTTCTGAATCAGAACCAAGGCAAGTTACATGTTGATCATCCTTTACCTATTATTTTCTATGCATGTAGTTATATCACACTATGAATATATGCATGTATAGGAGTATTATATATGTTGGCTATGCTTTGTTGAGCTATTTTCCCGTCTTTTGCAAATCGTGGTAGTTGTAGTTTGCTATGCTTTGTAGACGGGGCTGGTTCGTGTATTCATTGAGTTTATGTGAGGATTATATATATAACTAAAATGAGTAGTAATTAAGGATTTAATTCACCTCTGGGCGGAAGTGGTATTGCTTGGTGTTGAGGGAAGGCATCATGGGGTCTTGCACCTTTTCTAAGGCCATGCGCTCATGAGAGTGCACCCTAAGTGGAATGCCGCCCAGGTTGTCAAAAGATCAGACAGACTTAGTGACTAGTAGCTTCCATGTGCGGCCACTGGCTATATGGGCTCTGGCTTAGTTGATCAGTTGTTGGAACCACGCCTGCATAAAGGTCGACAGATGTAGCATATGTAGGTGGGATGTGGCCGTCAGGTGGTTAAGGGAACCTCTTTTGAAAGACTTTGTCTCAATCTTCGGATTGGGTCCAGTGGGTAAAGCGTACAAAACTCTGCAGAGTATTAAAACTAATCATGATTAGCCGTGCCCCCGGTTATGGGTAAATCTGAGTCACTATGCCATTACAGTTGTTGGATGATCTTGACAGATGTGACACTTAATAATATTTGTGGGCAACTTAATAATGGGTAGGTTGGAGCTGATTTTGCCAACTCAACCTTGTGCATTTAATTGTAGTAATAAAGAACTAAATAAAAAATTTGACTATTAGGTAGTTATGAGGATAAAATCAGCTTTCTGCAAAAATAAACCCTCGAGCCTTCCTTTGTTGTACTATGCATATACATGTAGGTCTGCTATATTATTACTCCTGTGTAACTTGACAATAAATACAAAGTATTGACCTATATGGCTGCAACGTCTAATGTTGCAGGATATTGACGAAAGAGTAAGGTACCGTTAGGGTCGCGAGTCTGCACTCAGCATCGCCAGTGGGCTATGATGGGACTCATCGTTATTTTCTGCTACTTTCCGCTGTTTGATTGAATAAAGCTAGCCAAGTGCTATGCAGATTGTTTTATTTTATACATTCTGGATCATACGTTGTAATAAATGATGCACTTGCTATTCTGGTATTCATCTATACGTGTGTGCTAGCGAGTTCGATCCGAGGACTAGCACGGTAAGCACAGAGACTCAAATCCTTCGAGGTTTGGTCGTTACTGAGATGGCATCGAGAAAGGTGTGTTGACTGTAGGACGTGACCCTAGAAAATGGATTAGAAAAGCCATAGGACTGAAAATTATTTTATAAACTAGCTATACTTCTTACTGTTTATTAGTTAACCCCCTCAAGTATATTGAACAGTTAAGTAGGAACTAGTGCTGAGACCACCATTCATGTTTGTTTTATATTGCAACGTTATCATGTTAGCGTATCTGATTATGCCCACTTTCGTGGTATGAAGATACTAGATTGTTTGCTTGATTGGTAGTTGTTTATTAAATTGCTTATTGTCGAAATTATTCGACTATATATATAATATTATCATATTGTTTGTTGTTTGTTTGTTTGTTGGTGTTATTCGTTGCTGTGTTTTGTTGGCTTGATCATATTATGCATATGGGTAGAATATATTTCTATATACATAGCGTTTGGCCCTATTATATCTATAACTCATCTATGCTTGCCCACCAGATGCCGCCGGGGCGTGATAATAGGCGTAATGCTGCAGGAGGAGACAACAATGACAATGATGTACCGCCATACATGCAACAGCTGCTTCAGGGACAAGCTCAGTTGATCCAGTTGCTTGTCCAGAACCAGAACAACAACAATAACAACAACAATCCGCCGTCACCGCCACCAGTGGATATGCTTACCAGTTTCTTGAGGTTGAATCCTCAGAGGTTCTCCAGTTCCCCTGAACCTATTGTGGCTGATGATTGGCTCCGTGCAGTCAATAGGAACCTAGAGACGGTTGGATTCACAGATGCAGAGAGGGTGAGGTTTGCCTCACATTTGTTGGAGGGTCCTGCTGCAGCTTGGTGGGACAATTACTTGGTCACTTATCCCATTGCTACTATCACATGGCCTCAGTTTCAGGATGCTTTCCGTGCTGCACATGTGTCTGCTGGTGCTATGAGTCTGAAAAAGAAGGAATTTCGCAGTTTGCGCCAGGGAGGTCGCACAGTTAATGCTTATGTGGAGGAATTTAATAATCTTGCACGTTATGCTCCTAATGATGTCAACACTGATGCGGCTAGGCAGGAGAAATTCTTGGAGGGCCTAAATGATGACTTGAGCCTTCAGTTGACAGTGGCCACTTTTAGGAATTGTCAGGACCTAATTGATAAGGCCATTGTGTTGGAGGGAAAGCAACAGGCCATAGAGAATCGCAAGAGGAAGTACAACAACAATAACAGGTATAATTCAGGACCACAGCAGGAGCCACGCACTTCATATCATGGTAATGGAGGTAATGGACATAATCATCATGGAGGTAATGATCATAATCATCATGGAGGGAATGGCCACAACCATAATGGCCACCATCATCATAATGGGCACAAGAGTAACAATGGCAATGGCAGAGGTAATGGTAATGGTAATGGCAATGGAGGGAACAATAACCAGAACCACCAGGTTAGACGTGCACTAAGGGATTTGAGTCAAGTGCAGTGCTTCAGGTGTAAGGCTATGGGGCACTATGCCACAGATTGCCCGGGGGCGAAGAACTCGGGATCCAACAAGCCAAACCCCTTCCAAAAGGGTCATGTCAACCATGTTAATGTGGAGGAGGTTTACAATGAACCTGATGCAGTGATTGGTAAGTTCTTGATTAACTCAGTACCCGCGCTTGTTCTTTTTGATACTGGTGCATCGCATTCATTCATTTCGAGGGTATTTGTTGATAAACATGGATTGCCAACCAAAACACTTAGCATGCCTATTAGAGTGAGTTCCCGGTGAGCTGAGATGATAGAAGGTGTTGGTTGCCATCGGTTGACTTTGTCTATTGGAAAGCATGATTTTCCTACGGATTTGATTATATTAAAGTCACAAGGTCTGGATATTATTTTGGGTATGGATTGGTTGCAATTATATAAAGGTCGTATTGATTGTGCCAGTCGATCTATTACTCTCAAAGGCACCGGAGGGAAGAGAATCAAGTATCTGTGTAAGTATAAGCGTAATCAGGTGCAGGTGAACTCTCTTAAGGGGGGTAGCCTGGAAGAGGTGCCAGTTGTGAGGGATTATCCAGATGTGTTTCCAGAGGAGTTGCCAGGTATGCCACCAGATAGAGATATTGAGTTTCTCATTGATTTAATACCAGGCACTGGACCTATTGCAAAGAGACCGTATAGAATGCCTCCTCAAGAGTTGGAGGAATTGAAGAAGCAGATAAGAGAATTGCAGGCACAAGGATTTATTCACCCAAGTTCATCACCTTGGGGAGCTCCAGTTTTGTTTGTGGAGAAGAAGGATGGAACCTTGAGGATGTGTGTTGATTATCGTTCTCACGAATGAGGTAACCATTAAGAATAAGTATCCTTTGCCTATGATAAATGATCTGTTTGACCAGTTGGAGGGAGCTACTGTGTTTTCTAAGATTGATCTTCGTTCTGGTTATCATCAATTGAAGATTCGTGAGCAAGATATTCCAAAGACTGCTTTTACTACGAGGTATGGGTTGTATGAATATACTGTTATGTCATTTGGATTGACTAATGCTCCTGCCTATTCAATGAATATGATGAACAAGGTGTTTATGGAGTTCTTGGATAAATTTGTGGTTGTTTTCATTGATGATATATTGGTATTCTCCAAGAATAAGCAAGAGCATGAGGTGCATTTGCGTTTGGTATTGGAGAAATTGAGGGAACATCAGTTGTATGCCAAGTTCAGCAAATGTGAGTTTTGGCTGGATGAGGTAGCATTCCTTGGACATGTTGTGTCAGGTAATGGAGTTGCAGTTGATCCATCTAAGGTTGCTGCAGTTACAGAGTGGGAGACACCCACGACAGTTGGGGAGATTCGCAGCTTTTTGGGCCTTGCAGGTTATTACAGGAGGTTTATTGAGAACTTTTCGAAAATTGCAAAGCCTATGACTGAATTGTTGAAGAAGGAGAAGAAGTTTGTTTGGACTGATGAATGTGAAGTCAGCTTTCAGGAATTGAAGCAGCGTTTGGTTACTGACACCAGTCTTAACTCTGCCGGATATCTGAGAAGGACTTCCGGGTATATTGTGATGCTTCTCGTCAAGGACTTGGGAGTGTTTTGATGCAGGAAGGTAAAGTTGTTGCATATGCTTCACGTCAGCTTAAGAATCATGAGCATAATTATCCCACACATGATTTCGAGTTAGCCTTAGTTGTGCATGCATTGAAAACTTGGAGGCCATACCTTATTGGTAATCATTGTGATATATTTACTGATCATAAGAGCTTGAAGTATATTTTTACTCAGAAGGATTTGAACCTCAGGCAGAGGAGATGGTTGGAGCTTATTAAGGATTATGATTTGAATGTGCAGTATCATCCTGGTAAGGCTAATGTTGTTGCTGATGCATTGAGTCGTAGGAGCCATGCTAATGCAATTAGTATTGATAATATGCCACCCGAGTTATGTGAACAGTTCAGGAATCTCAGATTGGAGATGGTTCCTAAGGGATATTTAGCAACACTGGAGGTAAAGCCTAGCTACTTTGCTTGACAGGATCAAAGAAGCTCAAAAGGATGATAAGGAGATTGCTGAGATAAAAGAGAATATGGTTAAAGGTAAGGCAGAAGGTTTCCATGAGGATGAACATGGAGCCATATGGTTTGAGAAGCGTATTTGTGTACCTCAAGATGCAGATATCAGGAAGTTGATTCTTCAGGAGGCGCATGATTCACCTTATTCTATTCACCCAGGTAATACTAAGATGTATTTGGATTTGAGGGAAAGATTTTGGTGGCCTAGCCTGAAGAGGGAAATTGCTGGGTATATTGCAACATGTGATGTGTGCCAGAGAGTTAAAGCAGAACATCAGAGACCAGCAGGTTTGTTACAGCCATTGCCTATCCCTGATTGGAAGTGGGACGAGATTGGTATGGATTTCATTACAGGTCTACCCAGGACACGGTCAGGTTATGATTCTATTTGGGTAGTTGTTGATCGTTTGACTAAAGTTGCTCACTTCATCCCGGTAAAGACTACTTATACCAGTGCTCAGCTAGCAAAGATTTATATGTCTAAAATTGTTTGTCTGCATGGAGTTCCAAGGAAGGTAGTGTCTGATAGAGGTACTCAGTTCACATCCAAATTTTGGCGTCAGTTGCATGAATCCTTAGGCACCAGGCTGGAGTTCAGTACAGCTTTCCATCCACAGACAGATGGGCAGACAGAGAGGGTAAATCAGATTTTGGAGGATATGTTGAGAACTTGTGCTTTGGACTATGGGTCCAGTTGGGATGATAATTTACCTTATGCAGAGTTTTCATATAATAACAGTTATCAGGCTAGTATGAAGATGGCACCATTTGAGGTATTGTATGGCAGAAAGTGCAGGACACCGTTGATGTGTGATGAGGTTGGAGAGCGTCAGTTCTTTGGACCAGACTTGATCAGAGATGCTGAGGAGAAGGTCAAGTTGGTTCTTGACAGGCTGAAGATAGCACAGTCCAGGCAGAAGAGTTATGCAGATGCAAAACGTAAGGAGGTGGCATATGAGGTAGGAGACCGTGCATATCTTAGAGTTTCACCACTTCGTGGAATTAAAAGGTTTGGAATCAAGGGTAAGTTGGCACCACGTTTTGTGGGACCTTACAAGATCTTGGAGCGTAGAGGAGAGGTAGCTTATCAGCTGGAGTTGCGGAATCCTTGTCGGGGAGTTCATGATGTGTTTCATGTATCTCGATTGAAGAAGTGCCATGCAGAGATGATGGATGTTCCATTGAGGGACACAGTGCCACTTGAGGCAATTCAGTTGGAGAGTGATTTGACATATGAGGAGAAACCAGTTAAGATTTTGGAGACAACAGAGAGAGTTACTCGCACCAAGACAATCAAGTTATGCAAGGTTCAGTGGGATCATCATACAGAGGAGGAAGCTACACAGGAGCGAGAGGAAGATCTCAGGCAGGATCATCCACACCTATTTGCTAGCCAGCCCGAATCTCGAGGGCGAGATTCATCTTAAGGGGGGTAGGTTTGTAACATCCCAATTTTCCTAAATTAGGATGTTAATAGATCATTCATATGCATATCATATTTTTATTGCATTATTTGCTTTTTCAGAATATTCAAATCATTATGCAACAAAAGGCAATTTATTTGGAGTGGAGATAACATGACTTCTCCCCTATTTTAAAAATGTTCATAATGTGCAGAATATTATTTCCAGTTCATATGATATGTTCTGGTAATTTTTGTGATCTTCAAAATATTTTATTTGTTTGTTTTATTGCTCTTTGAGTGGCCTATTGCATCAAAATTATTTTTACAAAACTGCATTAGTGTTGGAACTAGTGTTCCTGTAGTTTATAGCTGTAGAGCTATTTTTACAGTGTGTCTAGGTATTTTTATTTAGAATTTATATTGTGTATTTTATTTTATTTATTTTTAGTTTTACTGCTGTAGTTTTTGTTAAAGAAAACAAAACGCAGCGCAGCGCATTGCGCGGCCCAGCAGAGCTGCCGCCCACCCGCGGCCCACCAATCCGAGCAGCCGCAGCCCACCTAAGCCGCAGCGAAGCGCCGCGCCGCCCGTGCCCGACCCGCACCCGATCCGCCAGCTCGCCTCAGCCGCTGACCAGCGGGTCCCGCGCCCTGTTCGTCCCCTCCATCGAGCCGGATACCGCACGCACGCACGCCGAGGCCGAGCCGGTTCGCCCCGCGCCCCTGGTCCACCTCGAGCGCTCCCGAGCCGCCGTGTGCAAGCAGAAGACCCAGGGCAACCTCGCATCCCCTCCTCGATCTTCTCCGTCGCCGCACGCTCTGGTTAGGGCGAAACGCATCTCGGAAGAAGCTCCGCTGCCGCCGCCGTTTCTTCGGTCGATTCCGTCGTCGTAAGAACACCACAGCCGCGCCAGTTGCCTCCCTCGACCCTCCACTCATCACCGAAACCTTCTGACACTCTTACCTGGGCAGAGAGCCACCAGAGCCGCCGCCCGACACCGAGCAGAAGCGCTGGAGCACGCCGGAGTTCGCGAGCCGCCGTCGCCTAACAGAGGACACCCCGCCGCCGTCCGACACCGCCACTCACCGCCGCACCCATCTGTCACTTCCCCCTCGCCGGAGAGTCGCTGGAGGAGCGCCACCGCCGCCGTCCTCTGCTTCTGGTGAGCACGCACGCGCACATTGGCCTTTGGCCAATCACAAACTGCCACGTGGCAGACTGCTACAGGCGCAACTACAGTGCCGCACAGGAACCAGGAGATTTCTGTTTCTTTTGTTTTCACAGATTTTCATCCAAAATTCAACTAGCTATATCTTTTATTATATAAGTCCAATTTAGGTAGTTCTTTTTCCTATGCACTCACAAAAATCAACACTTTATCACAGTACCAACTTTGCACATGTTACACTTTTCAAATTTGAATTCGTTTGAATTTGAATTAAATCTTCCGGAGGCCGTAACTTTCAAACCGTTTATCGGAATCGAGTGATTCTTTTTGCATTGTGACCGTAGTGCAATTTAGGTGATGTTAAGCTTCTGTTGTTGAGTTTTAAAAATCATTTTCTTGCTGTTGGTTTTATTTTGGTTCTATTCGTGTTGCGGTGATTGATTTGTTGAATTGTGTGAAACGTGTAGATTGTCAGGAGTGCGATGCGAGCTATTGTCAGGAGTGTGACTTTCTGAATCAGAACCAAGGCAAGTTACATGTTGATCATCCTTTACCTATTATTTTCTATGCATGTAGTTATATCACACTATGAATATATGCATGTATAGGAGTATTATATATGTTGGCTATCTTTGTTGAGCTATCTTCCGTCTTTTGCAAATCGTTGTAGTTGTAGTTTGCTATGCTTTGTAGACGGGGTGGTTCGTGTATTCATTGAGTTTATGTGAGGATTATATATATAACTAAAATGAGTAGTAATTAAGGATTTAATTCACCTCTGGGCGGAAGTGGTATTGCTTGGTGTTGAGGGAAGGCATCATGGGGTCTTGCACCTTTTCTAAGGCCATGCGCTCATGAGAGTGCACCCTAAGTGGAATGCTGCCCAGGTTCAAAAAGATCAGACAGACTTAGTGACTAGTAGCTTCCATGTGCGGCCACTGGCTATATGGGCTCTAGCTTAGTTGATCAGTTGTTGGAACCCTGGCCCAGACAGTGTCGACAGATGTAGCATATGTAGGTGGGATGTGGCCGTCAGGTGGTTAAGGGAACCTCTTCTGAAAGACTTTGTCTCAATCTTCGGATTGGGTCCAGTGGGTAAAGCGTACAAAACTCTGTAGAGTATTAAAACTAATCATGATTAGCCGTGCCCCCGGTTATGGGTAAATCTGAGTCACTATGCCATTACAGTTATTGGATGATCTTGACAGATGTGACACTTAATAATATTTGTGGGCAACTTAATAATGGGTAGGTTGGAGTTGATTTTGCCAACTCAACCTTGTGCATTTAATTGTAGTAATAAAGAACTAAATAAAAATTTGACTATTAGGTAGTTATGAGGATAAAATCAGCTTTCTGCAAAAATAAACCCTCGAGCCTTCCTTTGTTGTACTATGCATATACATGTAGGTCTGCTATATTATTACTCCTGTGTAACTTGCCAATACATTCCAAGTATTGACCTATATGGCTGCAACTTCTAATGTTGCAGGATATTCAGACGAAGAGTAAGGTACCGTTAGGGTCGCGAGTCTGCACTCAGCATCGCCAGTGGGCTATGATGGGACTCATCGTTATTTTCTGCTACTTTCCGCTGTTTGATTGAATAAAGCTAGCCAAGTGCTATGCAGATTGTTTTATTTTATACATTATGGATCATACGTTGTAATAAATGATGCACTTGCTATTCTTGTATTCATCTATACTGTGTGTGCTAGCGAGTTCGATCCAGGGACTAGCACGGTAAGCACAGAGACTCAAATCCTTCGAGGTTTGGTCGTTACAGATTGGTTGTGCACCCCCACCCCTCCTCCCCGGGAGAATATCATGTGCCCCCATACCTTAGATGCTATATGCCGATACGAGTTGCTTGGAGCTTGTAGATCTGAGATATAGCAGCTCATATGATGTCTTAATATTTTTACAGGAAACCTTGATGAGTTTGAGAATTGCACAAAATTTGTACAAAAACTACTCAGATGCCCTTGGATCCCATATCCAACGACCTCGAAGCTCGTATCACCGTAGCATCAAAGATGAAGGAGGACATCATATTCTCCTGTATGTAAGAATATCATGTGCTACCACACCTTAGATGCTTTGGTGATACAAGCTCTTCGGAGCCGTTGGATTTGTGACCCAACACCTCCTCGGTGGTTCAAATGGTTTTTTGCAGAAAAGCCCCCAAAGAGTTCGGCCACTGCTTACAAGCACAAAGACTGCTCAGATGCCATTGGATCTCAGATCAAACGACCTCAAAGCTCGTATCACCGTAGCATCCAAGCTGCGAGAGCACCTTATGTTTTCTCGCACGGGAGAATATGAGGTGCTCCCGCACTGTAGATTCCATGGTGATACGAGTTCACGGAGATCTAACGGCCCACAGTAGGAGGTTTGAATGTTTTTGCAATATACGGCTGAGAGAGTTTGGGAATTGTGCAGAAAGTACAAGTACTACGCATGTGCCATCTGATCACTGATCATACGACCTAGATGCTCATATCACCGTAGCGGGTAATTAAGCTATGGTGAGCACCTAATATGAGCAAGGGGGAGTTGTTGGATCCAAGATGCAGCGGCACACACGAGGCCTGAATATTTTATTTGCAAAAAAACCTTTGGAGAGTTTGGAAATTGCGCATAATTACAAAGACTACTCCCAAGCCATTGGATCTCAGTTCCCACGGTGTAAAAACTCGTATCACCATAGCATCTAAGCTGCGGGGTGGATGTGATATTCTACGCCGCTGTCATTTTTGTTCGTAAACTTGCAAAATTCGTGTAACTCGTGCCGTTACTTGTCTAACCGCGCATAGTGTTTGTTCAAAAAAACCATCCTACACTGAAATATCGGAACAACACACGGGGGTCCCACTTGTCATTAATCAAATTTGGACCTAAAACTAACAAATCTAAAAGACGAGATTCGAACTGGCAACCTGGACTACAAAGCGTAAGTCGATAGCCTGAAACAATGACGGTTGTTGGCTTTGTCCCATAACTTGATTTTATACATTATTACGTTGAGTAGAGTAGAGGGAGTGCCTCGTCAACACGTGCATGACCGTTGACTCACTTACTGGTGGGTCCCAGGTCTATGATCTCTCTCTTCTCTCCATCGTCTAACCTTTGCACGGGCACACAGAAAGAGCGGCGCTAGCTTGCCGTGGTGTTATTACAACTAAAAAAATGTTGGAAAATAGAAGAATCGCCTAGAACAAGATACGTTGTGGCTAGTCGAGACGGAGCTAACCACACCTATCCTCCGTGCCACGTTAGCATGTTGAAGCTATGTGGCTAGTGGGGTGTTTTCGACCGACTGGCTGGGTCCCGAGGTCGAATCATAGGTACTACGTCTGATACAGTATGGAGAAAAAAATACACACACAATTTTTCTCCATGCCGAGACATGGCACACCCTACCGCGCGGTTTCGGGGTCCTCCCGGGTGGTGCACGCATATATTCTTCCTGACGTGGGATGCCCTACCGCGCGTTTTCGCTGAAGCAAGTAAATGAGTCGTCAAATCACGAAAGACCACCTTTCCCGCCGAGTACATCAGTGAAGCACGGTGGCTAGCTAGTTGGGCTAGTTCGACCGATTAGCTAGGCCGCCGCCACATTTGTTTTTTCACCCCTTTTTTTATCTACTTGCCGGCAGGTAAATTTAAATATCCACCGCGGCGTTGCTCTGGTGTTTGGGTGCCACAGGATTTTTAATTTTTTGATTGACGGGAGCAGGCGCAACAGGATTTTTAATTTTTGATTGACGGGAGCAGGCGCGGCAGCAATTAGTCACGATGACTCCGCCTGTAAAACCCACTGCTCCCTGATGTGAGAAGTCGTCGACTGATGTTTTACCATGGTGAAAACCAAAAGATTCCCCGCTCCTCGGCTGGCTCCCTCCGCCTTCCCGTAGATTGCATTGCCTTTCAGCCGTTTTGCCCCCTACATCACCAACGTCATGCGCCTCGAGAAGAAGAGGGACTTCGGTGGTGTTTAGGCGCCCTCTGCATGGGCATGTCCATGTCTCGGCGCAACATGACCGTTGGATCAAACTCAAACGATGCAGATCAGTCACTGTAGCACAAAGCGTGTGGGTGTGTTTGGTTGCATTCTCATCTCAATATAGTTGTTTCCTCTTCGTGTATTTGTGTTAACCTACTAGTGTGGACTCATGCACCCTTCATTCACTCTGCCAAACACCCAAAAGTTGGTCGAGAAGGGAACTTTTGCTCCCATCCTGTGCACCCTTCATACACCCTGCCTAACACTATTCGTGCTTCATATGGTTCATGTTTTGTGGAGTACTGTAGCACCGTACTCTCCGTGCGCTGTAGACCTAGTTCTGTTAACATTGATCTCACCGTTCATTCTCGACCGGACAGTCGAAAAAGCGGTACTATGTTACTACATTACTGTTCATATAGTTGACATGTGCACAACATCATTTGTTGTCGTCATATCTTACTACACTAGCAACAAGATTATGTAGTACTGACGTATGAACCACTGCACATGCCTAGTAGTAGTAGCACTGTGTATGTTCAAGTGGCTACCGTGTTTCGCACTCCTCCGTCGTAAGAGTGGAAACACTTGCTGTAATCATTTTTTTCTTCAGAAAAACATTGGACACGCTCTACCGTGCGGATTCTCCTCTAGTCATGCACTAATTTACTCACTTTCGCCGATGTGTGGGACATCCAACATCGGGGTCCACCAGCCATGCACTAAATTACTCCGTAGTAGAGTGACAGTAGACTACCCCGATCGAAGCGCCGCTGTAATGCCCAATAAGCCGTTAAATCACAAAACCCCCTCCTTTCCAGCAGTAAGTTGGACGGACGAAGCGACCATCATCTCACTCTTCTCTCTTAGCTTCCTCTCTACCCAACTCGCTTCTCCCTCATCTTGTTCCTCATTTCTTCAAGAAAACCCCGACCTGCTTCTGCCATTGTTCTTCTCTCCCAAAGAAGGAAAGGTGAGCACATCAATGGTGTTGATTCTGGCCAAGGCCCGGTCTTGCAACCCCGAGACTGATCCTATAACTCCCTCTCTGTTCTTCTTTTGGGTTTGTGATTATGGTTTCTTTTCTTTTATTTCTATTTGACAGTTTCTTGATGGACGCTAGAGCACCGGCCGAAGTGATGTCTATGGCTTTGGCCAAAACCGCCGAGGCTCACACTACTAGGGAAAATCTTATAGGCTGACGCTTACTAGTAGCGAGGGTTTATAACCCTCGCTACTGCTACTTACTAGTAGCGCGGATTTTTACCCCTCGCTACTACTAAGTTGATAGTAATACCGTGGGTTTTTAACCCTCGCTACTACTAAGCGGTCTCTACCGTGTCCCCCCGGGACATGCCATGGTAGTAGCTAGGGGTATAAACCCGCGCTACTACTAAGTTGATAGTAGTAGCGCGATTTTATACCCCTCGCTACTACTAAGTACGAGGTAGGTGAAGTCCCCATATCCTCGACTGAATCCCTCCTCTATCCCTCACACTCGCCCTCTCTCCCTCACTCTCCCCCTCTCTCCATAGGCTCTCCCATGGTGCTGCACACCTCCTCCTCCATGGCACCCAACGAGTTCACCTCCTCGCGTCGCGCGCCTCCTCCTCCATGGCGCCAAAAGAGGGAGGCCGCCTCGCGCCGCCGGCGTCCCGGAGCTCGCCGGTCTTCCCTGCATCTCCATGCCACCACGTCGGACCACCTCACCACCGGCAACGAGCCCCGGTGCGCCCTCCATCTCATTCCTTTCTTCCTTGTTTCTCTTTTTCCCTCTCCATGTCCCTCCAATTTTACTCACCTCCCATGCCCATGCCTGCGCAGGTCGTCGACATGGCCAACGAGGAGCTCTCTGCCTTGGCCGTGAAGAGGACCCTCACACTGTCATCTTGCTCTCCTCTGCACTAGATCCGGTCCCTGTACAACAGTCACCGCTGGATCTGGTCTCCGCTGCCCGTCCGCACCTCCGGTGACCCTTGTCGTCGCTGGATCAAACCATTGACACCATTTACAGCACCCACGGGGATGAGATTTTTTTTGGCTTTTGAAATTAATAGAAGTAGCGCGGGTCACATTCACGCACTACAACTAGTTAGTAGTAGTGCGTGTGCTACCTCTTGAGCACTGCGTTGGATTTCCCCGAAGAGGAGAGGATGATGCAGCAAAGTAGCGTAAGTATTTCCCTCAGTTTTTGAGAACCATGGTATCAATCCAGTAGGAGGCCACACACAAGTCCCTCGTACCTGCACAAAACAATAGCTCCTCGCAACCAACGCGATTAGGGGTTGTCAATCCCTTCACGGTCACTTACGAGAGTGAGATCTGATATAGATGATAAATAATATTTTTGGTATTTTTGGTATAGAGATGCAAAGTGAAAAGTAAAAGGCAAAGTAAAAACAAAGCAAGTATTAAAGTGGTGGAGACTGATATGATGAGAATAGACCCGGGGGCCATAGGTTTCACTAGTGGCTTCTCTCAAGAGCATAAGTATTCTACGATGGGTGAACAAATTACTGTTGAGCAATTGACAGAATTGAGCATAGTTATGAGTATATCTAGGTATGATCATGTATATAGGCATCACGTCCGAGACAAGTAGACCGAAACGATTATGCATCTACTACTATTACTCCACTCATCGACCGCTATCCCAACATGCATCTAGAGTATTAAGTTAAAATCAGAGTAACGCCTTAAGCAAGATGACATGATGTAGAGGAATAAATTCATGCAATATGATAAATACCCCATCTTGTTATAAATCGATGGCAACAATACAATACGTGCCTTGCAACCCTTTACATCCTTTGGGTAAGGACACCGCAAGATTGAACCCAAAGCTAAGCACTTCTCCCATTGCAAGAACTACCAATCTAGTTGGCCAAACCAAACAGATAATTCGAAGAGACTTGCAAAGATAACTCAATCATACATAAAAGAATTCAGAAAAGATTCAAATATTATTCATAGATAATCTGGATCATAAACCCACAATTCATCGGTCTCAACAAACACACCGCAAAAAAAGAAGATTACATCATATAGATCTCCACGAGAGGGGGAGAACTTTGTTTTGAGATGCAAGAAGAGAGAAGAAGCCAGCTAGCTACTACCTAGGGACCCGAAGGTCTGAAGTAAACTACGCACCCTTCATCGGAGGGGCGAGGGTGATGATGTAGAAGCCCTCTGTGGTGGATGCCCCCTCGTGAGCTCCGGAACAGGCCCCAAGATGGGATCTCGTGGATACAGGAACTTGCGGCGGTGGAATTAGGTTTTTGGCTCCTGTTCTGATCGTTTGGGGGTACGTAGGTATATATAGGAGGAAGGAGTACGTCAGTGGAGCAACAGGGGGCCCACTAGGCAGGGGGCGCCCTAGGGGGCCGCCCCTCACCCTCGTGACCGCCTCTTTTGTTCCTTGGCGTAAGGTCCAAGTCTCCTGGATCATGTTCGCTGAGAAAATCACGTTTCCGAAGGTTTTATTCTGTTTGGACTCCGTTTGATATTCTGTTTCTTCGAAACACTGAAATAGGCAAAAAACAACAATTCTGGGTTGGGCCTCCGGTTAATAGGTTAGTCCCAAAAATAATATGAAAGTGGAAAATAAAGCCCAATATAGTCCAAAACAGTAGATAAAGTAGCATGGAATAATCAAAAATTATAGATACGTTGGAGACGTATCAGGCATCTAAGCTTAATTCCTGCTCGTCCTCGAGGAGGTAAATTATAAAAAAGAATATTTGATGCGGAGTGATACTTTGGCATAATTTCAATGTAAATCTTCTTAATTGTGGTATGAATATTCAGATCCGAAAGATTCAAGACAAAAGTTCATATTGACATAAAAATAATAATACTTCAAGCATACTAACTAAGCAATTATGTCTTCTCAAAATAACATGGCCAAAGAAAGTTATCCCTACAAAATTATATAGTCTGGCTATGCTCCATCTTCCCCACACAAAATATTTAAATCATGCACAACCCCGATGACAAGCCCAACAATTGTTTCATACTTTAACATTTTGAAAACTTTTTCTATCTTCACGCAATACATGAACGTGAGCCATGGATATAGCACTATATGTGGAATAGAATGGTGGTTGTGGAGAAGACAAAAAGGAGAAGATAGTCGCACATCAACTAGGCGTATCAACGGGCTATGGAGATGCCCATCAATAGTTATCAATGTGAGTGAGTAGGGATTGCCATGCAATGGATGCACTAGAGCAAAAATTATCACACTCAAAAGATATAAGTGAAGCACTATGAGTAAAACTATCAAGCTCAAAAGATATAAGTGAAGCACATAGAGTATTCTATCAAATTCCAATTCATGTATGGCTCTCTCAAAAGGTGTGTACAGCAAGGATGATTGTGGTAAACTAACAAGCAAAGACGCAAATAATACAATACGCTCCAAGCAAAACACATATCATGTGGTGAATAAAAATATAGCTCCAAGTAAATTACCGATGGAAGTAGACAAAAGAGGGGATGCCTTCCGGGGAATCCCCAAGCTTTGACTTTTTGGTGTCCTTGGATTATCTTGGGAGTGCCATGGGCATCCCCAAGCTTAGGCTCTTTCCACTCCTTGTTCCATAATCCATCAAAATAATTTACCAAAAACTTGAAAACTTCACAACACAAAACTCAATAGAAATCTCGTGAGCTCCGTTAGAGAAAGAAAACAAAAGACTACTTTAAGGTACTGTAATTAACTCATTCTTTATTTATATTGGTGTTAAACCTACTGTATTCCAACTTCTCTATGGATTATAAACTATTTTACTAGCCATAGATTCATCAAAATAAGCAAACAACACACGAAAAACAGAATCTGTCAAAAACAGAACAGTCTGTAGTAATCTGTAACTAACGCAAACTTCTGGAACTCCAAAAAATCTACCAAAATAAGACCTAGAATTTTTTTTATTGATCAGCAGCAATTGGAATCAGTATTTTACCACGTTCTTGTGATTTTTAATAATTCGGAAGCACTTTGGCGCAAAGTTTCTGGAAATTACAGCAAGATCAAATAACTATCATCCAAGAAGATCCAATAGGTCTAGCTTGGCACAAACACTAACTAAAACATAAAACCACATCTAAACAGAGGCTAGATGGATTATTTATTTCTAAACAGAAGCAAAAACTAAAAACTAAAAATAAAATTGGGTTGCCTCCCAACAAGCGCTATCGTTTAACGCCCCTAGCTAGGCATAAAAGCAAGGATAGATCGAGGTATTGCCATCTTTGATTGGCAATCCATAAGTGGCTCTCATAATAGATTCATATGGTAATTTTATTTTCTTTCTAGAAAGTGTTCCATGCCTTTCTTTAATGGAAATTGGAATCTAATATTCCCTTCCTTCATATCAATAATTGCACCAATCGTTCTAAGGAAAGGTCTACCAAGAATAATAGGACATGAAGGATTGCAATCTATATCAAGAAACGATAAAATCTACGGGCACATAATTCCTATTTGCAACAATAAGAACATCATTAATTCTTCCCATAGGCTTTTTAATAGTGGAATCCACAAGATGCAAGTTTAGAGAGCAATCATCAAAGTCAAGGAATCTAGCAAATCACACAAAGTTTTGGAAATAGTGGAGACACTAGCACCCAAATCACACAAGGCATGAAACTCATAATTTTTGATTTTAATTTTAATAGTAGGTTCCCACTCATCATAGAGCTTTCTAGTGATAGATACTTTCAACTCAAGTTTTTCTTCATAAGATTGCATCAAGGCATCAACAATGTGTTCGGTAAAGGCCTTATTTTGACTATAAGCATGAGGAGAATTTAGCACGGATTGCAACAAGGAAATACAATCTATTAAAGAGCAATTTTCATAATTAAATTCCTTGAGATCCAATATAGTGGGTTTAGCAACATCTAGGTTTTTATTTCTTTCAATCCCACATTTATCAATTTCATCATCAAGATCTAAAAACTCCGTATTCTTAGAACGCCTTCTATGTAAAGGAAGATTATATTCAGTTTCATCAAGATTCATATTGCAGAACAAAGATTTAATGGGGGACACATCAATAACTTTTAGATCTTCATCTTGATTTTCATAGGAATTGGAAGAACACGCTTTAATAAAGGCATCTTTGGAAGCACGCATCCTAGCGGTTCTTTATTTGCACTCATCAATGGAAATTCTCATAGCTTTGAGAGACTCATTGATATCTTGCTTACGAGAAATAGATCTAAGCTTTAAAGAATCAACCTCAAGAGAAATTCTATCAACGTTCCTAGCCAAATCATCAACTTTAAGCAATTTCTCTTCAAGCAAAGCATTAAAATTCTTTTGTGAATTCATAAACTCTTTAACACTACTCTCAAATTCAGAGGGCATCTTATTAAAATTTCCACAAGAGTTGTTGCAGGAATTTCCATAATTATTAGAAGGATTACTAGGATAAGGCCTAGGATTAAAATTCCCTCTATAAGCGTTGTTACCAAAATTATTCCTACCAACAAAATTCACATCCATAGATTCATTACTATTCTCAATCAAAGTAGACAAAGGCATATCATTAGGATCAGAAGAAACACTCTTAGTAGCAAATAATTTAATAAGTTCATCCATCTTTCCACTCAAAACATTAATTTCTTCTATCGCATGCACTTTTTTATTAGTAGATCTTTCGGTATGCCATTGAGAATAATTAACCATAATATTATCTAGAAGTTTAGTAGCATCTCCTAGAGTGATTTCCATAAAAGTGCCTCCCGCGGCCGAATCTAAAAGATTTCTAGAAGCAAAATTCAATCCGGCATAATTTTTTTGTATAATCATCCACAAGTTCAAACCATGAGTAGGACAATTACGTATCATTAATTTCATTCTCTCCCAAGCTTGTGCAACATGTTCATGATCAAGTTGCTTAAAATTCATAATATCGTTCGTAAGAGAGATAATCTTAGCGGGAGGAAAATACTTAGAGATAAAAGCATCTTTGCACTTGTTCTAAGAATCAATACTATTTTTAGGCAGAGATGAAAACCACGCTTTAGCATGATCTCTAAGCGAAAAAGGAAATAGCTTCAAGTTAACGACATCATTATCGACATCTTTTTTCTTTTTCATATCACATAAATCAACGAAGCTATTCAGATGAGTAGCGGCATCTTCACTAGGAAGGCCGGCGAATTGATCTTTCATAACAAGATTCAACAAAGCAGTATTGGTTTCACAAGATTCAGTATTGGCAAGAGGAGCAATCGGAGTGCTAGGGAAATCATTATTATTGGTATTGGTGAAGTCACACAATTTGGTAGCGTCTTGAGCCATTGCGACAAACAAGCAATCCAACACACGCGCAAACAAACGGACGAGGAAAAGGCAACGGGAAAGAGAGGAGGAGATTGGGAAAGAGAGGGCGAATAAAACGGCAAGGGTGAAGTGGGGGAGAGGAAAACGAGAGGCAAATGGCAAATAATGTAATGCGAGAGATAGGGATTGTGATGGGCACTTGGTATGGTGCTTGACTTGCTCTTGCGTGAGCCTCCCCGGCAACGACGCCAGAAATTCTTCTTGCTACCTCTTGAGCACCGTGTTGGATTTCGCCGAAGAGGAGAGGATGATGCAGCAAAGTAGCGTAAGTATTTCCCTCAGTTTTTGAGAACCCAGGTATCAATCCAGTAGGAGGCCATGCACAAGTCCCTCGTACCTGCACAAAACAATAGCTCCTCACGACCAACGCGATTAGGGGTTGTCAATCCCTTCACGGTCACTTACGAGAGTGAGATCTGATAGAGATGATAAATAATATTTTTGGTATTTTTGGTATAGAGATGCAAAGTGAAAAGTAAAAGGAAAAGTAAAAACAAAGCAAGTATTAAAGTGATGGAGATTGATATGATGAGATTAGACCCGGGGGCCATAGGTTTCACTAGTAGCTTCTCTCAAGAGCATAAATATTCTACGGAGGGTGAACAAATTACTGTTGAGCAATTGACAGAATTGAGCATAGTTATGAGTATATCTAGGTATGATCATGTATATAGGCATCACGTCCGATACAAGTAGACCGAAGCGATTACGCATCTACTACTATTACTCCACTCATCGACCGCTATCCGGCATGCATCTAGAGTATTAAGTTAAAAAGCAGAGTAGCGCCTTAAGCAAGATGACATGATGTAGAGGAATAAATTCATGCAATATGATAAATACCCCATCTTGTTATAAATCGATGGCAACAATACAATCGTGCCTTGCAACCCTTTACATCCTTTGGGTAAGGACACATAGATTGAACCCAAAGCTAAGCACTTCTCCCATTGCAAGAACTACCAATCTAGTTGGCCAAACCAAACGGACAATTCGAAGAGACTTGCAAAGATAACTCAATCATACATAAAAGAATTCAGAAAAGATTCAAATATTATTCATAGATAATCTGGATCATAAACCCACAATCATCGGTCTCAACAAACACACCGCAAAAAGAAGATTACGTCGAATAGGTCTCCACGAGAGAGGGGGAGAACATTGTATTGAGATCCAAAAAGAGAGAAGAAGCCATCTAGCTACTAGCTATGGACCGAAGGTCTGAAGTAAACTACTCACACTTCATCGGAGGGGCTATGGTGATGATGTAGAAGCCCTCCATGGTGGATGCCCCTCCGTGAGCTCGGAACAGGCCCCAAGATGGGATCTCGTGGATACAGGAAGTTGCGGCGGTGGAATTAGGTTTTGGCTCCTGTTACGATCGTTTGGGAATGAGGTATATATAGGAGGAAGGAGTACGTCGGTGGAGCAACAGGGGGCCCACGAGGCACGGGGCGCGCCCTAGGGGGGGTGCGCCCCACCCTCATAACTGCCTCTTTTGTTCCTTGGCGTAGGGTCCAAGTCTCCTGGATCACGTTCGGTGAGAAAATCACATTTCCGAAGGTTTTATTCCGTTTGGACTCCGTTTGATATTCTATTTCTTTGAAACACTGAAATAGGCAAAAAACAACAATTCTGGGCTGGGCCTCCGGTTAATAGGTTAGACCCAAAAATAATATAGAAGTGGAAAATAAAGCCCAATATAGTCCAAAACAGTAGATAAAGTAGCATGGAGCAATCAAAAATTATAGATACGTTGGAGACGTATCAGCGTGTCTGATACGTCTCCAACGTATCTATAGTTTTTGATTGTTCCATGCTATTATATTACCCTTTTTGGATGTTTATGGGCTTTATTTTACACATTTATATCATTTTTGGGACTAACCTACTAACCGGAGGCCCAGCCCATATTGCCTTTTTTTTGCCCATTTCAGTATTCCGAAAAAAAGGAATATCAAACGGAGTCCAAACGGAATGAAACCTTCGGGAGCGTGATTTTTGGAACGAACGTGATCCAGAGGACTTGGAGTGCAAGTCAAGAAGCTGGCGAGGCTCCCACGAGATAGGAGGGCGCCCCCCCTATAGGGCGCGCCCCCTGTCTCGTGGGCCCCTTGGGCGGCCACCGACGTACTTCTTTCTCCTATATATACCTATGTACCCCGAAAACATCCAGGAGCAGAACGAAACACAATTTCCACCACCGTAATCTTCTGTATCCGCGAGATCCCATCTTGGAGCCTTCGTCGGCGTTCTACCGGAGGGGGAATCGACCACGGAGGGCTTCTACATCAACATCCTTGCCCCTCCGATGAGTTGTGAGTAGTTTACCACAGACCTACGGGTCCATAGTTATTAACTAGATGGCTTCTTCTCTCTTTTGGATCTCAATACAATGTTCTCCCCTCTTGTGGAGATCTATTCGACGTAAAAATCTTTTATGTGTGTCTTTGTCGAGATCCGATGAATTGTGGGTTTATGATCAAGTTTATCTATGAATAATATTTGAATCTTGTCTGAATTCTTTTATGTATGATTGAGTTATCTTTGCAAGTCTCTTCAATTATCAGTTTGGTTTGGCCTACTAGATTGATCTTTTCTTGCCATGAGAGAAGTGCTTAGCTTTGGTTTCAATCTTATGTGTCCTTACCCAAAGGATGTAAAGGGTTGCAAGGCACGATTGTATTGTTGCCATCGAGGATAACAAGATGGGGTTTATATCATATTGCTTGAGTTTATCCCTCTACATCATGTCATCTTGCTTAATGCGTTACTATGTTCTTATGAACTTAATACTCTAGATGCAGGCAGGAGTCGGTCGATGTGTGGAGTAATAGGAGTAGATGCAGCCAGGAGTCGGTCTACTTGTTATGGACGTGATGCCTATATACATGATCATGCCTAGATAATCTCATAATTATTCGCTTTTCTATCAGTTGCTCGACAGTAATTTGTTCACCTACCGTAATACTTATGCTATCTTGAGAGAAGCCACTAGTGAAACCTATGGCCCCCATGTCTATCTCTTATCATATTTGCTTCCAATCTACTTTTATTTGCATCTTTACTTTTTGCATCTATATTATAAAATACCAAAAATATATTTATCTTATCTTACTATCTTTATTAGATCTCACTTTCACAAGTGGCGTGAAGGGATTGACAACCCCTTTATTGCGTTTGTTGTGAGTTCTTTGTTTGTTTGTGTAGGTGCGTGGGACTTTTTAGGAGCCTCCTACTAGATTGATACCTTGGTTCTCAAAAACAGAGCGAAATACTTATGCTACTATTGTTGCATCACCCTCTCCTCTTCGAGGAAAACCAACGCAAGCTCAAGACGTAGCAGTGTCGAACCCGCGCTACTACTAACACATGTACTAGTAGCGCGGGATGCACCACGCTACTGCTACTAGTTAGCTGTAGCATCGTAGTAGTAGCGCAGGCACCCGCGCTACTACTAGCTTTTAACCCGCGCTACTACTAGGCTTTTTCCTAGTAGTGTCGTGGTACAAAGAAGCGCAAGCACCCCGCTGAGACTACCGCAGACAATCTCAAAGCCATCGCCCTGTCCAAGCCCCCCTCTCCAGGATCCCTCATTAAGCAAGTCCAGGTATTATCTCTTCTTGACGATCTTTTTCTCGATCTTGATCGTGTTTTTCATCTAACACGCAGTACTAGTACTAGTAGTACAACTTTCTGGGTGATCTTGCATGTGATTTTTGTGTGACAAATGACGGTTCTAAATTCCTCTTTTGACCAAAACATGCGAGAGGTTGACACTGATTTCTTATAGATTACTTTCAACTATTTCCTCTGTCCCAAATTTCTTGTCTTAGATTTGTCTAGATACGGATGTATCTAATACTAAATGTGACTTGATACATCCGTATCTAGACAAATCTAAGACAAGAATTTTGGGACGGAGGGAGTACTTTATGAACATCAATGCTACCTCTGAAGAGGGTATATTTGCCTCAGTAACTTGTGTTATGGATATTTCAAGTAATCCCTCTGCTCTCATGTCTTTGAAGACATGTTCTAGTGTCTTTGTTCACTCATTTTTGTGCATATATGTAGTCATATATGGAGTATAATATTGAAAATCATCTTATATTTCTAAACGAAGGGAGTAATAATATATGGTTTCTATTTGAATTAGAACCAGGTCCGCGGTGGAGATGAAGTTCTCAAAGTCATGTCGTGTGAACTGGAAGACCCGAGGATGAGTTCTACTGCTAAACTATCCAGCTGCTGTGTCCTTGTCGCCACGTGTCCTGAACTAGTGTTTTCCTGTAGCATTGTTGTCAGGCGTGTTCTCGAGGCTGTACTTGACCACAACAATTTCCTAGTTGTGCCTTTCGATTATGAAGAGTGTGGTTCTTGTAAAGCTTCCCAACAAATATGATGCGGCCTGTCTTCATCATCATGTTTATGAGTGGAAAGACCAATCTGTTAGGTTCTCCAAGGTTGACGATATGGTGATGGTGCATGTAGACATCTCTCACGAAGTCCATGGCCTAGTCAGTTATGCAGGGTTCATCCCCGTAGGTCGGTAGCAAGAAATAGTCTGCAAAGTTTGATTAGTGCAACTTTGCTTGTCTGTAGTAAGTACTATTGTTCAGTACTTGATTTGTGTTTGTGAACCCTGTATTGTTTATTAGTACTGCCGCTTTTGGTGTGTGGTCAGTCTTGAGAACGGTCTATGTTAATGTCTGTCCACTCAATTCAGTCTGTATATTTTGAAGTATCCAGATCATCTTTTTTGTGAGGATGGTTTATCAATTATGGTTACACTCCAATATTTGTATGCATTGCAGGGTTTATCGCACCCACCAGGATTTCCAGTCCCATGGATGCTCGGTCCATACGATTTGTCACGACCTTTGGACTGTCCTGCTTGTGGGAGTAGGCAGGGCCCCTGCATGCCACCCGTAGTTGGACGATCAATCTTCTGTTTAGTACTTTAACATAGTGATTTCCTGGTAAGGATTCACTCGTGTCACATCAAGTAAATCTTATTGATTTACTATCTAAATCTTATTGATTTAATGTCATGTTTTTTTCCTGTAATTTTACGATGCAGGTTTTGCCATGTGACATTCATCACAGAATAAACCGTTTGGTTTGCTCTACGATGACTATTTTTGCAGGTTTCACTTCTTATGTAAAGTGTCCGATGCTTGAAGGCACTGTCCATCACTTATATTACTGGAAAAAATTGGATTAGTCTGTTGTCTGAGTACAAGCTGAATCCCGATGATGAACTATAGTTTGGTTTAACAAAAATGCCACAATTAGTCCTTCTCGTGTTTAATAGAAATGAAGAAAAAACTGGATCACGGTCACCGAGCCTAATCAAGTTAGAAAGCTGATCATAGCAGACCAGACACGATCGCCGCTGTCTCGCACATCGGTACCACCTTCAGCAACGGATCGAGCACCGGCAGTTGCTCTAGCACTGACAGCGGCAGCAGCTCAGTCTGATCCAGCTGAGGATTGGGCACCGACCGCGTCAGCGGATCAGGCCGATCTACCGGAGGATCGGGCATCGACACCGGCACCTGCTCCGACACCGGCACCAGCTCTACAAGGAGCACCATCTCCGGCAGCAGCAGCGGCTTCGGCACCTGCACCAACACTTGCACTTGCATCTGCTCCGGCCCGTGCAGCGGCAACCGAACGAGCAGTTGCACCGGCAACAGACTGGGCTGCAGTTCGCACTTCATATACCAAAGTCCTTACAAAAACCGACATGTCCACCTTCTTGGTAAGCATTGGCCGCCCAAGTGCTTTGTTCTTTTTTCTTTCCATGTTGTTTCGCATGATTCACTATGTTGATCTAACTGTTTGGGTATGTCTTCTTGTTTGCAAATAGAGAATTCCTAGAGCAACGAGGGAGTTGTGCAACAATCCGGGCGATAGCGGCCAAGTTTCTCTTACCATGCACAGCCTTGGTGTGAATGAACCTGCTCAATACACCGTAAGTACAAAGGATGGTCGCATGATGATTGATGCTAAAGGATGGTCAAGGTTCAAATCTAAATCATTTCTTGCGGTAGGGGATGATCTCAAAATTGAACTTTCTTGGCAAGGAGAGCTGGTCCAAATCAACTTTGAAATTCTTCAGTAGCAGCACGCAACTACCGAACTGATCTATCCTCCAAGAGATTTTGATGTAATAATCTGGCATGGTGAAACAAGTGTCCTGTGTGTATAAGTAATACGACATTATTATTTATCACATGGTATATCGTTGATAGAATTGCAACTCTCATTGCTGGTTAGGAACTGTCGTTCGGTTTCATTCCAACAGCTGCCGTGCTTTATTGAATTTGGTGTATTCGCCTTGCGACAACATCTAAAACCAGCGCCGTACCGATCGCTTGCAATATGAAAAGCGCTGAGGTAGAACACATGGGCGCCCAAACATGCAGGGTAGGCCTGCGGCCCAAAGTCCAGAACCGTGAGCATGTCTTAGTATTATATTCTCAGCCGAACCCTCATAATGCCCGTGCGTTGCATGTAGCATCAAGATGCATTTGTATGAGTATTTTATCTTGTGAGAGAAAAAGATGAACGAGGGAAGGCCTTATTTGCAAATGTGGAGAGGTGTGTGGGTACCTTTTTGCAAAATTGCCATAGTTTACTTCTTATTCGTCAGATATAAATCGGACGACCTATATTGCAGGATGGCAGACACACCATCATCACCAACTCGTCTACACTGTGTTACTAGCAAGAGGCCCATGCGTTGCACGGAACATCAATATGCATTTATACGAGTTGTTTATCTTGTGGGAGACAAAGATGAACGAGGGAAGGCCTTATCTGCAAATGTGGAGAGGGGAGTGGGTATCTTTTTGCAAAATTGCCATAGTTTGCTTTCTATCCGTCAGATATAGATCGGACGGTCTATATTGCAGGATGGCAGGCACACCATCATCACCAACTCAGTTTTTTATATGTGGTCATAAAAACAACTCTGTTTTTTATAACTATATATGTTATATATATTCCCCTTGATTTTTCTTATGTATAAAGTTGTGATATAAAAGATTTGTATATTTCTTTACAGAGGGAGTATCTCTCTGTCAAAAATATATTTATGTGTAACTATTTACTCCTGTCTTTCTACTTCCTTTCGCTGATATGTGGGGCATCCGGCAACGGGGTCCACGTGCCATATGCACAAATTAGAGTGCACAACTGCACGGTAGACACACCCCGGTCGTAGCGCCGCAGTAATGCCCAATGAGCCGTCAAATCACAAACCCCCCTTTCCAGCTTTAGCAGTAAGCTGGACGGACGAAGCGGCAATATTTCACTGGGCCTGAATCCCCTTCTCCCTCATCTGCTTGTTCAGAGAAAAACCCCTCTCGGTGATTGCATAGGGTTTTCTCATGGAGAACCAGTGCAATTCTTCATCCATCCCCGATAAATCCAAGTCCCTTGGTCGCGGGTAATCCTAGGATGGCAGCCGCCGCCGTTGATGCATTTTTCTTCCTACTGAATCTAGTGTGTTTCATTTGCAGTGCCCAAAGTGCGAGGACCCTACAGGTTTCTGCGCCCTCGGCGAGACGCCACACTTGTTCCTTCTCATCCTAACACAGGATTTTAAATGCACACAGTATGTTCCTAGAATCCTCTTTTCTATCCGGGAGGGTGGGGTTTTTTTGAACATGTTGTCGACTAATTTGGAAATTTGGATTGCTATATTTGGATAAAAGGTATTACCAGTACGATGGTCAACACTGACATGAAGGAGGAAGTTATTTCTAGATTTGGATAGGGAATACATTGTATTCTCATATTTTTTTTCCTGCAAAGTATTATTTGCTCTGCCAGAACACATGTACTCTAGATGCTCGGCCTTGCCATAACTGAATACACCAGTTTAATGGTCATAGTGAAGACAATCCATGGATATAAGTTCCGAGTTGGGTTCATGAACCAAGAAGATCGCTGCTTTTTTTATGGCCGAACTTGGATAAACTTTCTCGAGTGTTACGGACTGAAAGTTGTCGCACGAATGTTGATGGAAATAGCAGAACCTGGTCTCATCTTCACTCCGATCTTCCACCCCGACATCGTTCCAATTGTTCATCCATGTTAGTTTTGTATCTGGTTCTTGCTTGTTGCCTTGATTACTTCTTAATCCACCTATTCTGTCTAATTAATCACACTTTAACTTTAGAAGTAGCAACAAATCTCTCACGAAGATGCTACTTCTAACTAATATTTTCTTATAATTGGTGGCATGTGTAGGTTTTTTCAGAGTTAAGCTGGCTGCTCGTTTGTTATACTGTAACAACTTGGTTGTTATTGATGGCACTGAAGTTGACTGGGACGACATCCACAAGTTCCTACACTTTATTGATCGTCTTGAAGTCCTCGTGGGGCGTTTCAATGGTGGAAGGCCACGTGGGATATGTGTGCCACTGCTGCACTCGTTGAACAGGTCCAACTGTGTCGAGAAACTTATGGTACGACCTGTTTCTGTTATATATGTTGTTCATAAACTATTGCTTATACACAGTTTTACAGCTGTGATCTTCTTGAAATAGAAACTGCCCAGTTCTATTGTTCCTATACAGATGCCTGACCATGGTCGGGTCAGACTTGCGCTTGGTCACAGCATGATGTTTATGTCGACCTACTCCATTCCCCTTGGAGGTGAAAAGATACTTATTCATGGGTGGTCTCAAATAATGAAGGCCCGTCCATCTTGGAGAATAGGACAGACGATTATGTTCCTGCTTTTCCATGGCTCTAAAGCGAATATCCATTTTATTGACCACATTGCGAGATGAAGCCGCTTTCAGAAGGTTGTGGATGCGCGGGGTGGCGCCTGGGCCTTGTCCTGGGGCTTGGCGGCCTCACCCTTGGTTAACTGTAGGCAAAGTAGCACTGTTCGAGGCGTGCTTTGTACGGTTGAACCTGTATAAGTACTCATACTGCTTTCAGCTATGGTTGTTAAGTGCCCCTGCTGGTTTCAGTTAAGGTTGTTAAGAACTCCTGCAACTTTTACAATCTATCGTGTTTCTTCAGTCCCGTCTTCCTCCAGCCGCCAAAACCAAACCACAGCTGGCCGGGCCGCCTGCTTCCGCCTCCCACGGCTGGCTGCACCTCAGCGCACGCATGGCCGCCCCACCGTCTCCTAAATCGTTAACTCCGACGTCCGAGGCCTCGCCGTCGTCCTCCGCGCGCTTTGGTGCGTTCGCCGCGACGCTGCCCTCTCGCGTTGTCAACATGGTCAACAAACAACAGGAATCGGTAGAAGTACGCGGAGAGGATGACAGTAGGGCCCCACCATGTCAGCGTGTGGAAAAATAAAATGCTTCCTCCTAGTGTTTTCCTGACATCTGGGACCCACGACATTGTGAGCGTATATAGTCAATAGACAAGATAACAACACAAGATCGGCTGACACCCGGCTCAAGCAGTATTTTTTTTTGTTATTGTTGAGACGGAGCAGGGTTTGAACTGGGCTGTGGCCCGTCTAGCCCAAGCTTATATTTTATGTTCACCATGTGACCAGCCCAGCTATTTTTTCTTTGTGAAAATGAGCCCAGTTTATTTTTTCTAAAGAATACCCAATCCAGGCCTACTTATTTTTCTACGCCCTGATGGGCTGCAACTCTTTCAAGACGCCTGCAAATCTTGAAAGTAATATGAAATGGGTTGTAAATATAAAAACAGACGACAAATTGGCAATTACTTTATAATTTTTGAATTTTTTCACATTTTTAGATTCCTATTTCACTGGGCATTAACCTAGTTTAAATATATCTTCAAAGTACTTTAAATCTGGCTCGCCATTTCGGTATTAAAAATAGTTTGGAACCCACAGAAATATGCGAAAAATTGGCCCTGGCCAACCAAAAAAAAGGACTGCAATAAATTGCATAAGAAGTCGCAATGAGGTATATATAAATTATTAAAAAAAGAGGGAATGGTCTGACTTGTGGGCATATTAAGTTGACGCGTATGCAAGATTTTTTTAGTTATTATATACGTCAACAAATGATTCTAGCAGATGTAACCATCGGATGTCAATCCAACGGCCGTCATGTTTCTTCAATCTCTGATCTTCTAGCTCTAGCCGCCAAATCCAGCGCCGGCGGGACCGCCTGCTCCCGCCTCCTACTACTCCCATCGCTGGCCAGGGCATCCCTCTACTCACCCACACCCCCTGTTATTCCGCGGCGACGGCAGCCTCACACCGCAGCCGAACCAGTGAACCCTCGTACTCCTCTCTGCGTGGGCATCCATTGTCGTGTCTTCCCCGGCTCCGCGTCATCCCCTTCCTAGGCCTCGCCGTCGTCCACCGCCCTGGTGCTCTCGGCGCGGCGTGGTCAACATGGTCAAGGAACGACTTCCATCGGAAGAGTACTGTACGTGGAGAGGCTGACAGCTGGGTCCATGGCGGCCGCAAGGAAGTGCCTCCTTATTACGCGCAAAATAATTATTCCTCCACCTGACAGCAGGGACCCACCGGATGGACCACCGTATTTCGTGAAAAAAACTTTTCCCCCTGACTGCTGGGATCCACCAGCTACATCTTCGCACGCAAGGAAGTGCGTCTGGAAGAAAAAAAGATTCACCCACCTGACTGCTGGGACCCACTAGCTACATCTTCGCGCAGAAGGAAGTGTCTGACAGTCGGGACCCACCTGGTCGAAGCGTACGTAGCGTTGTCATTCTGGTCGCGAACGTGTACGTACATACTGGTCGATGTAGAGGCGCGCACTTGTTGTAGTAGAGGCGCGCACGTAGCATGTACACGTACGTACAGTGGTCAGTGTGCAAGAAAGAAAATACGGCCACATATATACATACGGGTGGGGTCTCGAACGCCTACTCGCGCCTACGTACAGCCAGGGCTCGTGTACATGGCTGGGTCGGAACGGAGAAACAACGTCATCGTCGTGTTCATGGGGAGGCAATGGAACGCGTCGTGTTCATCGGGAGGCAACGGAACGCGTGGGAACCAACCGGCTTGGACGGAACAACCGATGGAAACGAGGCCTGACGTACCATAGAACGGAGGAAACGGCCTTGTGTTCGACCACCCACGTTCAAAACGGGATCCTGTTCATGGGAGGGGTCTGGCGTACCGCAAAATGGAGGAAACAGGCTTGTGTTGGACCTCCTACCGTTGAAACGGGGTCCTGTTGATCGGGAGGGGTGTGGCGTACCGCAAAACGGAGGAAACAGACTTGTGTTGGAGCGTTTCGGTCGAAACGGGGGTCCTGTTCATCGGGAGGGGTGTGGCGTACCGCAAAACGGGACTCCACGGAATACTGTTCATCTCCACCGTCGACCCCCTCCAGCCTCCACGGGCTACTGTTCATCCACCGTCGACCTCCTCCAGCCTCCACCTGCGACTGTTCATCCACGAACTCCTGTTCATCCAGCCTCCACCGCGCGCTACTCCACCGGCTACTGTTCAACCAGCCCTCTCCACGGGCTCCTGTTCAACCACCCTCCACGGGCTACTGTTCATCCAGCCCTCCACCGTCTACTGTTCATCCAGCCCTCCACGGGGTGGTCCTGTTCATCCAGCCCTCCAAGGGGTCCTGTTCATCCAGCCCCAACCGTCTTGATCGATCGGGGTCCTGTTCATCGAGAGGCATCACCACGGGGTCCTGTTCATCCACCCCCACCGGGAACTGTTCATCCAAACCCCCCCAGCAATGCTCACTATTCATCCAGAGGTAGCATCGACCGGCTTCAGTTAGCAGCAGTAGCGAAGGAATCGCTTGATCGGGTTCAGTTAACAGCCATCGATCGATCGCTCGGGTTCAGTAACGCGTAGCCTGCAGTGCAATCGCTCGGGTTCAGTAGAAGAACACCTCGCTCGGGTTCAGTTAGTTCCCAACGCCTAGCACACATGCGCGTATTTGTACGAGAAAAATGTGCATGGCTCGGCCCCGACCACCCACCGTAACCGGGAACACCCCGATATTTTCCTCGCCCTCGCTTCTACCACGGTTTTTTCTGTCTTGGACGGCCCAAAGAATGTCATGCAGCTGCTTCTCTGGCCCGCCCAGGACGAAAAGCTCATTTTCTGTCATGATTTTTTGTCATAGAAGTAGGAGCCCACCACATCTATGATGATACCGGGTTTTGTCACAATTATCGTCATAGAAGTGTCATAAGTATGGCAGAAAAAATTTCGTTCGGCCCAAAATGTCACGGATGTGTCTTTTTTTGTAGTGTGGGGTGTGAACAATGCGAGCCGATCGGGCGTCCAGCTGGGTAGGAGGCGTGGGGTCATACCCCAGCCAACACAGGTATAAAATCCCTGTGATGATCGTTGTAATTGTCATGGCGACATAGTTTGAGCTCTGGGAAAAGTTGATGTTTGTGCAGCGGGTGTTCTTGCTAGAAAAAACCACCTGTGTCCAACGTGCCCTCTCCTTGTTCCTTCTTGTTCCTCTTTGAGCCAGAGAGAGATGAGAGAGTGAGCTAGGGCTAGCTAGTGTTCGGGAAAACCGAACAATTGGCACCAAAGCTTCGGAGCGGTCCTGTCGCGGCCATGTCTATCGTCCTGTACGGGGCCGTTGATGGGGGTTCAGTGTCGCTGCCCGTCCCGATGTTGTTGTCGGCGAACTACACCATCTGGGTGATCAAGGTGGAGGCAATCCTTGATGCCCAGGGCTCTGGGAGGCGATGGCTCCGGTGGACTGCGCAGCGGTCGACGCGAAGAAAAGAAGAGGGCGTGGGCTCAGCTGCTGGGTGCATTGTAAGAGGATATCTTGATGCAGGTCTCAACAAATACGACGATGAAGGAGATTTGGGACAACATCGACGTACGGTTCGTCGCGGCTGTTCGCATCACGGCGGCTCAGCTCTTCACCCTCTGCGGGGAGTTTGACCATTTGCGCACGGAGGATTGCGAGGAGCTGGTCGTGTACGCTGTGAAGATTGGTGGAATGGCGGCGAGGTACACGAGCCTCGGGTCGATGCTAGGCCAAGCGGCAGTGGTTAAGAAGCTGCTGGACACTGTGCTCAATCGCCTGTACGCTGTGGCGGCCGACATTGAGTAGTTCTACGACATCGACAAGATGGCGTTCGAGGAGGCGTTGGGTCGGCTAAAGATGTCCGACGAGCGTTCGCGGTGGCGCATGCAGGACGACGGCGGGTGTCGTGGCGACCAGCTGCTGCTAACAGTGGCCCATTGGGAGGTGCATCAACGACAGCATGACGACAGCAGCAGCACAACATCGGGTGGATGGAGGCGGCACGCCCGGTGCTATAACTGCGGCATGCACGGCCACTTTCGGAGGGACTGCCAAAAACGGAAGAAGGCGGAGGAGGAGAAGGCGCTCCTCGCTGACGTCGAGGAGCCAACCCTTCGGTAGTCCGTGGCTTAGGGGGTGAATGTTAGAAAATAAGCCACGATGGGCATGAGCAGTGTGTATGTATGCGCGTTTTGAGCGTGTCGGGCGCTGGTCCGTGGCCGCGTTGTGCCCGTGGCATGTGCGTGTGTGTGTGGCGCGGGGTGTGCGTGTGCGCGCGTACTCATCGCGTGGATATAGGCCTAGGTAGTTTGCATGGACGCACAAGTAGGAAACGGGCCAGCAGTCCCGGTTCCTAAGGGCCTTTAGTCCCGGTTCTGCAACCAGGACTATGCAATCGGGACTAAAGGCCACCAGTTTTAGTCCCGGTTGTGTCACAAACCGGGATTAAAGGAGGTCCACGTAGCCTCTGTGGGGCGCTGAGGCAGGAGGACCTTTAGTCCCGGTTGGTAACACCGACCGGGACTAAAAGGCAGCCATGCATCAGCAGCTGCAAGCATTGGGGTTTTTGTTTTTTTTGAAGGAGGGGTTTAGGGGTTTCATATTGTGTTTACCATTCAATTCTTTTATATTTAGGGTTTTCATTTTTATTTTATGTTTTCCATTCAACTAGACGCTAGCTACTACATATAGCAATGAAGGAACCATTACACGACATCGTCATGAACGTAGAGAGAAGTGATCACCTCTCTTTCTCCGTGCTTGGTCGAACAACAAGTTTTCGTATATCTATTCGACACTACTATATATAGTACACGTTCATGCATATATAAAAAATAACATCTCTAACGATCCCTAATATCTACTCCCTCCATTCCAAATTTGAACTAAAACCACGACAAGTAAATCAGAACAGAGGGAGTAATTACCAACTCTCAATTCCACTTCCCGATGGTATACTCCTGTTTTAGCTATGATCTCTTCAAGGAAGGATCCCGCCAATTCCTCTTGAATTGCTTGTACACGAGGCTTTGGTAGGAGTTCGTCCCACTTCCGTTGGATCTAATTTAAACTCAACACAATTGATGGTCACAAAATAAAATTGTGAATTTTTTTACGTACGTCAAGTTGTTCTAAAAATCTGCTCGTCTCACAGGACGTCTGGTGAATGAACTCGCAAACGTAGTATCCACATAAATTATTCTCGGATCCCCGCCTCGAGCACTTTACGAGAATATGGTTCAATCAAAATAATAATCAAGCATGATAATGGTATTGAAACTAGAATCAAAGAGATGCGCGGACCTAGCTAGTACTACTTACAGGGAGTTGTTGAAATCGCAGCTCCTCTTTCCATTCAACCCTAGCCTCCTTGGTGAACTTTTGTCACCACAATTTTGTCACCACAAATCCTGTAATTCCACCGAGTGAAAAAAATTAGGTCACCACAATTTTGTTCTTCATTTTATATTTTTGCAAGATCATCATGATGAAGTAACCACTCATCATATGCAAATTTTAACATTTATTTCTCTATCTAAAAAAACCTAAAAACATCTTTTCTTACTCTAGTCATGTAGGATTTTTCTATTATATATGTATGCATGCATATGTTATTTGGTTCCCGGCCTCATTTTGTTGTTATGAACTTCACCATTTCTCTAAAAAAATATCTCTATGCAAATTTCTCTAATAAAATGACTTTGATCATGAATAACTTTAATAATAAACTATATATGAAAATATCTCTAACTTTGATTAATGACCTATGCAAATTTCTCTAAAAAATATGACTTTGATCATGAATATCTCTAACTATGCAAATGTCTCTAACTATGTAAATATTTTTTGTATATTTAATAAATTCCAAAGTTGGAATTTCAATTATTCATAGTTCCTTTGGTTTTCAAAGGAGCTATATTCTCCCCAGTTATTTTGCACCCACAAAAATTACTCCATCTATTTGACAGTACCCACAACCCATTCCACCAAAAACATTTGGTTCCATAGTTCAAATTTTTAAAATTTCATTCAATTCAAATTTGGACCAGATTCAAACTCCATGGTCAAAGCCCAATTTAAATTGCTCCAAAAAATTTGAAACTTTGCCAAACTCTCTTTTGTGCATCAACAACTGACCACAAAAATTCTCAAAAATTCCTAAAATTCCTAGAGCCCTTTGGTATTTCATCATACACTTGATGTGCCTTGTTTTGCACCGTCAAGAAATTCAGAAATACACTTGATGTGCACCTGCCACTGCCCTCGGCGTCGGGGTCGCCAGCTCGGAGTCCAGTAGGGGGGATAGGAGGAGGAGGAGGGGATCAGGGCGACGCTCACTGCAAGGCGCGTCGGCCACGAGGGGCGCGCTCGAGGGCAGCGACGACGAGGAGCAGGCTTAGGGGCATAGCGACGAGGAGCGGGCTCGGAGGTGATGGCGGAGCTCGGGCAGCCTGGCAGCGTCGGCGACGAGGAGCGGGCTCGAAGGCGACGACGAGGTCCGGCAGCCTAGCGGCATCTGTCGGTGTCAAAACCGGCGGACCTCGGGTAGGGGGTCCCAAACTGTGTGTCTGAGGCTAATGGTAACAGGAGGCAGGGGACACGGTGTTTTACCCAGGTTCGGGCCCTCTCGATGGAGGTAATACCCTATTTCCTGCTTGATTGATCTTGATGATATGAGTATTACAAGAGTTGATCTACCACGAGATCGTAGAGACTAAACCATAGAAGCTAGCCTATGATTATGATTGTTGTTGTCCTACAGACTAAACCCTCCGATTTATATAGACACCAGAGGGGGCTAGGGTTACACAGAGTCGGTTACAGAGAAGGAAATCTACATATCCGAATTGCCAAGCTTGCCTTCCACGCAAAGGAGAGTCCAATCCGGACACGGGACGAAGTCTTCAATCTTGTATCTTCATAGTCCAACAGTCCGGCCAAAGTATATAGTCCGGCTGTCCGAGGACCCCTTAATCCAGGACTCCCTCAGTAGCCCTTGAACCAGGCTTCAATGATGATGAGTCTGGCACGCAGATTGTCTTCGGCATTGCAAGGCGGGTTCCTTCTCCGAATACTCCATAGAAGATTTTGAACATGGGAATCGTGTCCGGCTCTGCAAAAAAAATTCCACATACCACCGTAGAGAGTACAATACTCCACAAATCTAATCTGCTGACAGCTTTTTATGACATCACGCCATGGTTCGGTCTTTATTCGAACCGTTTTTCATAACCAGCCACCGCACATACCGCGAAGCGGTTTTATCGGCACATCTTGTCGAAGCAGAGATCATGTCCCCCCATCACGGGATTTTCATCAATACGGGCGTGGGTAACCCAACCGTGCCATCGATCGTGGCGCTTGGAGAATAAGCGATTTTAACGGGCAAGCGGGGAGGCGCAGGATCCCTGCTTCCTTCATAAGGGTATAAGAACTCCCTCTTTCACCCATGCCTTCTTCCACTGTGCATCCGTCCCTTCTTGCTCAAGCCTTAACGCTCAAGTGTCCACCTTCTCCATCAAAAAGGTTTCCCAAAAATGTCCGGATCCGGAGCAGGAGGCAAGTGGATGGCCTCTACCGTCCGGGAGAAGGATATCAAAAAGCTTTCTGGGGCAGGGTATTTGGCCAAGAGAATCAGCCACCGTCTTCCGACCGCGGGACAAATTGTCCCCACCCCGGAACCCCACGAGAGGGTGGTATTTCTCCCTTATTTTGTCTGCAGGCTAGGGTTTCCCCTCCACCCATTTTTTCGCGGCATCATGTACTATTATGGGATTGATTTTCATGATCTATCTCCCAATTGTTTCCTCAATATCTCGACATTCATCGTCGTGTGCGAGGCCTTTCTCCGCGTCCCGCCGCACTTTGGCATATGGCTGAAGGTTTTTAACATGAAGCCCAAGGTAGTGAGCAGCGAGCATGCTGAATGCGGAGGTGCCATGGTGAGCAAGATGCCCAACGTCACATGGCCAACATGTGCTTTTAAAGATTCCGTCAAGGAGTGGCAGCAGCAGTGGTTCTACATCACCGAGCCGCGTGGCAAGGAATGGGCCACCACCCCAGAGTTCAGATCGGACGCCCCCCTGCGGCTTACGTCCTGGCCCAAGAAGGGCCTGAACTGGGCTTCGTCTGACGAGCTATCGGAGCTCTAGACGCGTGTTCAAGATATGGAAGAAAAGGACATCAAGCTCGTCAATGTAGTCCAGGTGATGTTAGTTCGCCGGATTCTACCTTGTCAACACCGGTCTTGCAATCTATGGGAGTTCGACCCAGCCAAGCACCAGACCTTGTCACAGCTCTTTGGCTCTCCGCATAAGGAAATCTGGAAGGTGCTTTTCAAGTCTGGCAAATCATGGCCGGACTCCGCCGAGGACCGCGGGTACCAACTGTCCTGCCCGGCAAGTTCGGTAAGTGATCGCTTGTTGACAGTTCGTATGTTTTATTCGCATATTCTTTAAGAAAATGCCTGAAGTGTTTCCACTGAATTTCCTAGGACTGGGCAAAGAAGGCGGGGCGGATCTACTGCCCAGCCCCGCTGCCAGAAGAACCGGCCGGCCCACTTCTGATGAAGATGCTGGTCCCGGCGCCTTACAAGGTACCAAAGAAGAAGACTGAAAAGGAGGCCAAGAAGACCAGGGGCGGCCTCCGTCGTCGTGGCGCTTCGGACTCAAGATCCGAAGATTCCAATGCCCATTCTTCCTCCGAAGAGGATGAGGAGGAGGAGGGAGATGAATCCACCGCGGGGGGGGGGGGGGGAGAAAGAAAAGGAAGGCCTCCACATCCTTGGAGGCCGAGCCACCCAAGAGGGGAAAAACTCCTCTACAAGAGGATTCCATCGGCGCCACCTATAGCAGCCCGGAGTGGGATCCCAGGGCCGAGCCCCCGGTGAAATCGTGAGTATAAAATCCGAACGCACTCATGCATCCAGACTCTTCATGGCATGACATTCTAATCTGGGCCGTGCTTTTTTCCGTCCGGCGAAGCCCCGCGCCGAACAATCCTCGTCAAAAGATCTGCTGGATTCGGACGCGATGGAGAGCGGAACACCCCCGAAGGCCTCCTCCTCCAAACATATAAATGAAACTGAGGTATCGTCCCAGAAGGACCCAGGGCACGGAGGAGGGGAAAAGGTTACGAAGGCGGCGCCAGAAGGCCATACTTCAGGGGTCAGACACACGGGAGAGAAAACTCCCGCGGGCGTCGATGGCGGGGGTCATCTTGAATCCGGACCCCAGCCAGACACGATTCTAGAGACCCATAAGGTCCCCGAGTCAGACAGACGGTCTCCATCAACTGGAGGAGGTATGCCTGCTTCACCGGCCGCCTCTGTCCAACCAGAGGCGCCGGATATTTTATTGGCGCCGCTGAAGGGTGCCTCCATCATTGATGAACACCGTGCCCTTATGGGTGCGGTGGTTGAGAAGATTCAGTTCGCTGAGAGTGAACTGAATGAATTCTGTATCAGCCTCATAAGAGGCTTTGAGGTATGTTTTATGAGTTTTTGGGAGAGTGTCATGGTACAGATAGTAGCCCCTGATACACTGTGCGGTGAAAGAAAGAACCGAACAGAGGATCAAATTCATGCTCGCAGGAGACTCACTTGATGACATCTATCACTCTTTTTAACCAGCAGGCATATGTAGCGACTGCTGTCTCTCATGCTGCGGAAGTATCCGGACTGAGGCATAGTCTGGAGCGGGCCGAAGGAGAACTTGGCCAAGTGAAGAGACAGTTGGGGGATAATCAAGGTATGTAGAAACCTTGTTTATGTAGCATAAATGAATAAGTGTGCATGATGAAAATATTTTTATAATGTGCTCTAGGAGCGACGGCCGAAATTGAGGCTCTCAGGAAGGCTGTGGCCGAAGCCGAGAAGAAGGCAGCCGCAGAGCAGGCTCTTCGTGAGAAACACGAGGCCAAGTTATTGAGGCTGAGCGAGAGCTTCAAGAGGCCGTGCAGAAATGCGAGACCTTGGAGCAGAGTTTAGAAGGGAAAGAATCCGAACTCTCCCAGGCTCACCAAGCCGCAAGTGATGCCCGGGCGGAGGCCCAAGGTGCCCTGAAGGAAATCCAGTAGGTGAGGTAGATTACGGCTGGTAAGGCTTTTTCTGTACAAAGCGAGTATTTTAAAGGAGAAAATCAAGTTGAGAGTTTAAATTCTGATTTCTCCAGGGGGTATTTGCGGAGCTGCCATGCAGCATATCTGACGCCGCCCAATTCTACCGAGCTGAAGAGAGGAATACTGCAGGTAAGCTCTTCCGGATGCAGTATCTGGCGCTGAATTATCCGGTGCCGTTTTCCGATCAGCTGAAGCAGCTGGTCGAACTGCATAAAGCGGATGTGGCCTGCCGAGCCGATTCGAAGCAGTTACTTCGGGCTCGTGAAGCGGATTGTGAGTGCCTGCCCTTGACTTGAAGTCATCAAGCGGTCGGTCTGCATAGAAGGTGCGCGAATGGCCTTCGCCCGCGCAAAGGTGCATTGGGGGAAGATGGATGTAGAAAAGCTGATGACCGAGGGACCGCCGAAGGGGAAGGAGCACCGCAAGCCCGAACTGTATTATGAAGGTGTCTTGAAAGGGGCCGCCTTGCGGCGGAGCAATGCACCAAGGACATTATATTTCTGCGAATACGGTCATGTTTTCCTTTGTAATATTTGAACAAGGTCATTATTTATTGCTTGTCATATGAAAGTTTTTCCTCCTGTGCGGTCGTTTTATATAATAATCCTGAGAGTCGGCCAGTCGTCGGCTTCCGCCCCCACGTAGTGAGTACGGGGGTGTTCGGGATAAACCTGAGCACTCTTTATCCCAGTTTTGGGTCCCTAAAGGAGGTGTTCAGCACAGCGAACCAGGCAATCGGACTATAGGGCTTTATCGCTCTCACTTAGCCATAGGAGTTTTTTCGAGGAAGGTAGGCGCAGCCCCTGGTGTTCGGAAGACCGTACGAGGGGCTCTATAAGCGCCTGATCAGAAAAGGCCGATCCGTTGCACGCTGCATTGGTTATGGCATTATGCGGAAGAAATCCTTAAAGATTTTAGAACCTCTCGAACAGCTGACCAGCTCTCGCTACATCATGACAGTCAGTTTTCAGCTTTCTCTACTGAGGTGCTCGTCCGGAAGAACCGGGACACAGACGTAGTAGTTCTCCCAGTGCTACCTTAGCCGATATAGCGGAACGTAAGGTACCAAAACGTAGGAGCCGGCCAAACCCAACTATTGACCCAAGACATGATTCAGAGCTGATGCATATAATGCTATAAGTTCGAGGTGCCGAACTACCGTAAAGGTGTTCGGACTTTTTTGCCGTAGTATGGGCATGATGAAGCCCCTGGCATATTAAGGCATATCACGATAAGCCACCGCCTTTTAAAAAAAGAGTTTTAAATAAGAAATAGTAGATGAGCATCACATAAATCCACGTGTTCTATTTGAATGATACGTCAATGCGTATGAGTACATATTATGTGATAAAAGGAAATATGATTGCGGAACCAGCTGATACTAGGCGTGAGGAAGTTGTGTTTGGATCCGGGTGTAGTCGGATGATCATAGAGGGGAATATCTAGAGATTCCCTTACGTGCTCGGATTGTTTCCACGCCATCCATCCTGACCTACGTAAAGGTGACCCTGCAAAGAAAATGCAAGAAATGGGTTTGCGCCACCGGGCGGTTGAGCCACAGTATGTGGCCTGTATTTCTTTTTCCGGAGTGCTTTAATTAAGCTCCGGGCGAACCGGGCTATCCTGCCGCATAGTAGCTCGGACTCCTTTGATGGTGTCCGGGAGCTTGGTCTTCGACTAGAGGTTCGGCTGGAAGGTGCCATCCATTGTTCTTGCTGTTAAAGCGGTGGTAGAATCTTTGCCAGTGACGGGGAGTTTGGACCTGCCATTAACCGTGATGACGCCGCGTGGACCGGGCATCTTTAATTTACGGTAGTCATAATGTGGCACCGCGTTGAACCGAGTGAACGCGGTTCGTCCGAGCAGTGCCTGATGGTCACTGCGAAAGGGGACGATGTCGAAGACGAAATCTTCGGTACGGTGATTGTCCGGAGATCCGAAGACCACTTCCACTGTGATTGAGCCCGTGCAACAGGCCTCTACACCTGGTATGACACCTTTGAAGGTGGTTTTTGCGGGCTTGATCCTTGAGGAGTTGATGCCCATTTTGCACACTGTATCCTGGTATAGCAGGTTCAGGCTGCTACCTCCGTACATAAGGACTTGTGTGAGGTGGAATCCGTCAATGATAGGGTCGAGGACCAGTGCGGCCGAACCGCTATGACGGATACTGGTAGGATGGTTCCTGCGATCGAAAGTGATCGGGCAAGGGGACCATGGGTTAAACTTTGGGTCGATTGTATAGACCTCCCTTAGTGCACGTTTCCACTTGGGAATGTGGCTTGCGCATATCGTATTCACCGTTTTCACCTGGGGAGGGAATTTCTTCTATCCTCCTGTATTCGATGATCGGGGCTCTTCGTCGTCATCGTCGCTTTGATACCCCTTCCCCTTGTTTTCGGCATCTGACCTGCCGGCTTGTCTGAAGACCCAACATTCTCTATTGGTGTGGTTGGCTGGTGTTCCTGGGGTGCCATGAATTTGGCATGGACGGTCGAGTATGCGGTCCAAACTGGACGGGCCTGAATTGTTTTTGTTGAATGGCTTCTTCCGCTGACCGGACTTGGAGCCACGGAATTCGGCATTGATTGACATGTCTTCGGCACTATCACCGTTTTTGCGGCGCTTGTGTTTGTTGTGTCGTGGTTTGTCATTGCTATCCTTGGCTTTCAATGTGCCAGGATTGCTTGCTGTGTTGTTACTACGAGCCAACCAGCTATCCTCGCCCGCACAGAAGCGGGTCATGAGTCTTGTGAGGGCTGCCATGGACTTTGGCTTTTCTTGGCCGAGATGTCGGGCAAGCCACTCGTCACGGATGTTATGCTTGAAGGCCGCTAGGGCTTCGACATCTGGACAATCGAGAATTTTGTTCTTTTTGGTTAGCAACCGGGTCCAAAATTTCCTGGCAGACTCTCCAGGCTGTTGGGTTATGTGACTTAGATCATCAGCATCCGGTGGCCGCACATAAGTGCCCTGGAAGTTATAAGGAATGCGTCTGCCAGGTTCTCCCAACTCCCGATGGAGTTTGCCGGCAAGCTACTCAGCCAATGCCGAGCCGGTCCCTTGAGTTTTAGTGGGAGGTACTTGATAGCGTGTAGATCATCCCCGCGGGCCATGTGAATATGGAGGAAAAAAATCTTCTATCCACACCGCGGGGTCTGTGGTACCGTCGTATGATTCAATGTTCACGGGTTTAAACCCTTCTAGAAATTCATGATCCATCACTTCATTAGTGAAGCATAGGGGATGTGCGGCACGTCTGTGCCGGGCTTCATTGTGTTCGTCCCGGCCGGATTTGTTAATGTGTCTGGTGTGACGATCCTCGTCACGCGTTGGGGCGCGGCCCCTTGATCCGTAGATCGATCTTGACAGTCCTGCTTTGTTTTTAAATACATCTCGGAGGTCCTTCGTGTAGCCCCGGGCTTTAGTATTACAGTTTGATCGGCGACAGGGTGCGGTCTGGACTTCGGGCTGGTACGCCGCTTTGTCGCGGCCATGGGGTAGCCGGTCAGCCGCATCATGCGCTGGTAGCGTGGGCTTTAAAACCTCCTCCTTGAGTTGAGGTAGCAACCTGCACTTTGGGTAGCTTTTGCTAGGGCGTTCAAGTCTGTATTCCTCGGCAGCTAGGACCTCGGTTCATTTGTCAGTTAGCAGATCTTGATCAACTTGAAGCTGTTGCTGCTTTTTCTTTAGGCTTTTTGAAGTGGCTATAAGCCGGCGTTTGAAGCGCTCCTTCTCGACGGGGTCCTCAGGCACGATGAATTCTTTGTCGCCAAGGCTCACTTCGTCTTTGGAGAGAGGCATGTAATTATCGTCCTCTGATTCTCCATCTATCGCCTGTTCCTTGGGGCTAGCTTTCCCATCCTCTTGCTCGGCCTGCTCGAAGCCTGGCCGGGCAGGGTTGTTTTCGTCTTCGGCAGCGTCCGGATTGTTATCTCTTGTGCCGGTATCATTATTTTTTCTATGGCGGGGCTTGGAGCGGCGCCTATGACGCCGGTGCTTAGATTGCTTCTCCAAGGGGTTATCGTCTGTTTCCTCATTGCCATTGGTTTCATTGGGGGTGTCCACCATATATATGTCGTATGATGAGGTGGTTGTCCAGCGCCCTATTGGCGGTGGTTCCTATTCTTCTCCTGGATCATCGTCCATACCGTCGATGTCTTCGGAGTTGAAGTCAAGCACGTCGGTTAAGTCATCGATAGTGGCTATTAAGTGGGTGGTGGGTGGGGAACGAATTCCTTCGTTGTTTGCTTCCCACTCGAGCCGGACATAGTTCGGCCAAGAATCTCCCGACAAGGAAAGAGATCTTAATGCGTTTAGCACATCACCCAAGGGCGAGTGCTGAAAAATGTCCGTGGCGGTGAATACCATGACCGGTGCCCAATAAGATTCGATAGGCACGGACGCACGCGGTTCGAATCCTGTAGCCGAAAACGAGTCCGAGGGTCCGATGACACTACCCTCACAGGAGGTGGGATCAGTGTTCGGCTCCGACTGCGATGAGTGTGCGACCTCCGTGATGGGGTCCATCCACCCGTCCTCGGAAGGCATGATCTGCTCCGGATTGATTCCCGGTGCCGCCGTAGGCGCGATCTCCCGAATACCGTCCGATGGCAGATCAAAGTCGTGCCCGTCGTGACCGTTCGGCGAAACTGACATGGGCTCGAATCCGTCGAAGATCAAGTCTCCGCGGATGTCAGCAGTATAGTTTAAGCTTCCAAATCTGACCTGATGGCCGGGGGCGTAGCTATCGATCTGCTCCAGATGGCCAAGCGAGTTGGCCCACAGTACGAAGCCGCCGAATATGAAGATCTGTCCGGGAAGGAAAACCTCCCTCTGGACTGCGTCGTTGAAGATGATTGAAGGAGCCATCTAGCCTTATCATGACGACACGGTGGAACTCTCAATGAAAGCACCAATGTCGGTGTCAAAACCGGCGAATCTCAGGTAGGGGGTCCCGAACTGTGCGTCTAAGGCTAATGGTAACAGGAGGCAGGGGACACGACATTTTACCCAGGTTCGGGCCCTCTCGATGGAGGTAATACCCTACTTCCTGCTTGATTGATCTTGATGATATGAGTATTACAAGAGTTGATCTACCACGAGATCGTAGAGGCTAAACCCTAGAAGCTAGCCTATGATTATGATTGTTGTTGTCCTACGGACTAAACCCTCTGGTTTATATAGACACCGGACGGGGCTAGGGTTACACAGAGTCGGTTACAGAGAAGGAAATCTACATATCTGAATTGCCAATCTTGCCTTCCACGCAAAGGAGAGTCCCATCTGGACACGGGATGAAGTCTTCAATCTTCTATCTTCATAGTCCAACAGTCCGGACAAAGTATATAGTCCGGCTGTCCGAGGACCCCTTAATCCAGGACTCCCTCATCATCGAGGGAGGGGGAGATCGAAACTGGAGATGTGTTTGGAAAAACTTTCTAGGTCCTGCTTATATACACAGTGCTTTAGTCCCGGTTGGTGGCTCCAACCGGGACTAAAGGCCCCCCTTTAGTCTCGGTCCAAGCGACCAACTGGGACAAAGGTACAACAGCCCGAATGGCATGAAACCTAGGCCTTTAGTCCCGGTTGGTGGCTCAGACCGGGACTAAAGGGGGGCCTTTAGTCTCAGTTGGCGCCACCAACCTGGAATATTTTTTTTCCTATTTTTGGTTTTAGACCTTTTTAGTATATATTAGTTTTAGTTTTTCTTTTAAACAGATTCAAAAATAGTAGCATACATGCCTAGTTTTCATATAATTCTTTTTTCTATTAAAGTTTCTAACAAAAAATACTTTATGAAAATTTTAGTTGGATAAATTTTATATGATTCTAAGTTAATACGTATTTTCACCATAACTAGAGTTTTAATATAATTTTATTTAATTCATTTGTATATTAAGGTTTTAGTTTAGTACCCGCTTCCTGTGACTAACATAATTTAAACTTTAGTCCCACCTCGCCTAGAGACAGGCAAAGAAACCTGTTTAAATAGTGGGATAGTCCAGATGCAGTAAGCTTCGGTATTCATTATACTCTTATTAAGGTGATGAACTATCACTATGAATCTTCACCTGTTTGGGGCATTGAATATTCAAAGTGATAGGCCGTCATCTTAATGGTGGATGCAGGTGTTTTTTATTAATTCAACTATTATTTTTCCCCTGAGGCCGCTTGTAAACCGCATCGTCTCCGAGCTGGTGTTCATGTAATATGCCAAAACAATATACTATTCTCATAGAATTCTCTCGTTTCTCAGCCCTCAACATATCATCAACTCTGCTTGCATGTTAGGTAAACTTGGATCATGGTTATTTCTCGAGAATGGCCATCTCTTCAAGGTTATTTCTTGAGAATGTTGTCCTCAGTTTCACCAGAAAACAACCAGAGAACTCCTCATCTGGAGACTTCGCTCGGCATAAGGGGTCCTCCTATCAGAGAAACCACATAGTACCTCCAACTTTATGTCATGCAACGTTTCTATCTTATCATCTCCGATGCTTCTGCTGTACATCTATGTCAAGACGTTTAAGCCATGTCTATATTAACCTTGTTATTTTATATCGAGCCGCCAATTGTTGAGTAGATCCAAGCCAGAGCAGCGAATTTTACTTGCATTTTTGCTTTTGAAAGTCATTCATAAACTTGCTAGATTTTCCCTTTCTTTAGATAAGGGGCATCCCCATGATTCGAGTTGTATACGCATTGTGTGGTATTCGATGAATAAAGCTTTGCTTTGCTGGTCAAAAAACCTAACTAGGAGTAATAAAGAAGACATATATGTGTCGAAATAGATCCTTTGTGGTCGATCGTACACTGTCAGTGGTCCTACCGATTATTCGCCACGAAAGTGTCGGTGAACCATTTGTTGAGGGACCAAAAAGTAGACCTATCGGTTAAATGACCCCAATTCCTTCCATGAGCTTATATGAGCAATAAAGTGCACCATGCCAAGTTGTTTTGGTTTTGACAAATTTTGTATTTTCTGGAGTTTTCTCGGTAAAAGAAGGCCGATAAATGGCTAGACGTGTTGCAACTTGTATACAGTGTCGAAAATTGTCCAAACCTGCGTAGATGCTTATCATGGGCATGTGCACCTTCTTGCAAATGTTGAGGTCATTTGAAGAATGTCCAAAACTGGACCCTGTTCAAAGAAGGGTGTCCGGGTACACCAGAAGGCTACGCCTGAGAGCACGTTGTTTCTCGACATTCTCGAAATGACTCAATTTTTTCATGGCCTTGCATAACAATTTAATGGCACCATGAAGATTTGTTTTGATTTACGACAAATTTTGCATTTTCTGGTGTTTTCTCGGTCAAAAAAGGCTGATAAATGGCCGGAAGTGTCGCAACTTTCATATAGTGGCGGAAATTATTCAAACCTGGCACAGATGCCTACCATGGGCAGGCTCAACTTCTTGCAGAAGTTGGGGTCGTTTCAAGAATGTCCAAAACTAGACCATGTTAAACGGGGGGTGTTCGTGTAGGCCAGAAGGCTCCATCTGAGAGCATGTTGTTTCTCAATATCCTTGAAATGGCCCCGGTTTTTCATGACCTTGTATGACCAATTCAAGACATCATGCCTAGTTGTTTTGGTTTTTGATAAATTTTGCATTTTCTGGAGTTTTCTAGGTAAAAAAAGGCCGATAAATGGCTGGACCTGTTGCAACTTCCATACGGTGTCGGAAATCATTCAAACCTGGCATGGATGCTTAACATGGGCATGTTTACTTGCTTGCAAAAGGTGGGATCATTTCAAGAATTTCCAAAACTAGATCTTGTTCAACAGAGGGTGTTCAGATAGGCCAGAAGGGTCCGTTTGAAGGCATATTGTTTTCGACATCCGCCAAATGACCCCAAATTTTTTCCACCAGCTACTATTACCAATTTAAGGCACCGTGCCATGTTGTTCGTATTTTCTATAATCCTTGCATTTTTTGGAGTTTTCTTGATGAAAATGGCCAATAAATGGTCGGACGTGACGCAATGTGCATGTAGTGTTGAAATTCGTTCAAACCTCATATGGATGCCCAGGGGCGGAGCCAGGATTTTGGTATGGGGGGCCAAGTCAATTTCATAATTTTTTCTTGACCGAAAAATAACTACCATCATATGTAATATGCACTAAACGATAAAAAACATGGACACAATTGTATGAGTTTAAATTACCTCTATAATTGCTATCAAGATGACAAAATATTAATAATTTTACTGGAAGAGAACTTACCTGCTCATTTTTTCAATGTATATAATTATGCGATACCGAAGTAAATATCCCGTCTGGCGCTTAAAAGATGGATTGATATTTGGTTTGTTTGGGAGCACTTCCCAGCTGATATGGTCACTCAAATATAAAAAAAATCGAGTTTCATCTTTCTTGTCCGATGGCAGCTCCCAATTTGACATGTTTTTGCTTGTTTTGCAACATTTACCATGTCCAGCATATCCTGTGTGTCAGTTGCACCAGGATGGATTTGTAACTTGCACATCAACCTCATTAACAATTTCACTAGGTACGTTGAGTGTTGGGGAACGTAGTAATTTCAAAAAAAAATCCTATGCACACGCAAGATCATGGTGATGCATAGCGACGAGAGGGGAGAGTGTCCTCTACTGCCCTTGTAGACTGTAAGCAGAAGCGGTATAACAACGCGGTTGATGTAGTCGTACTTCTTCACGATCGCGCGATCCCAGCACCGAAGTTACGGCGCCTCCGCGGACTGCAAACGTTCAGCTCAGCGACGTCCCACGAACTCACGATCCAGTAGAGCTTAGCGGGAGAGTTCCGTCAGCACGACAGCGTAATGACGGTGATGATGATGCTACTGACGCAGGGCTTCGCCTAAGCACCGCTACGATATGACCGAGGTGGATTATGATGGAGGGGGGCACCGCACATGGCTAAGAGAGATCAATGATCAACTTGTGTGTCTATGGGGTGCCTCTTGCCTCAGTATATAAAGGAGGAGAGGAGGAGAGGCCGGCCGGCCCCTATGAGCGCGCCAAGTGTGGAGTCCTACTAGGACTCCAAGTCCTAGTAGGAGTCCACCAAAGGGAAGGAGGAAAGAAGGAAGGAGAGGGGGGAGAGAAAGGAAAGGGGGGCCGGACCCCTAGTCCAATTCGGTTTGGGCTAGGGGGGCCGCGCGCCCTGCCTTGCCCTGCCTCCTCTCTTTCACCACTTGGCCCATGAGGCCCAATACTTCTTTCCCGTATTCCCGTATCTCCCCGGTACTCCAAAAAATACCTGAATCACTCGGAACCTTTCCGATGTCCGAATATAGTCGTCCAATATATCTATCTTTATGTCTCGACCATTCGAGACTCCTCGTCATGTGCCTGATCTCATCCGGGACTCCGAACTACCTTCGGTACATCAAAACACATAAACTCATAATACCGATAGTAACCGAACGTTAAGCGTGCGGACCCTACGGGTTCGAGAACTATGTAGACATGACCGAGACACATCTCCGGTTAATAACCAATAACGGAACCTGGATGCTCATATTGGTTCCTACATATTCTTCGAAGATCTTTATTGGTCAAACCGCATAACAACATATGTTGTTCCCTTTGTCATCGGTATGTTACTTTCCCGAGATTCGATCGTCGGTATCCTCATATCTAGCTCAATCTCGTTACCGACAAGTCTCTTTACTCGTTTCGTAATACATTATCCCGCAACTAACTCATTAGTTGCTTTTCTTGCAAGGCTTGTAGTGATGTGCATTACCGAGAGGGCCCAGAGATACCTCTCCGACAATCGGAGTGACAAATCCTAATCTTGATCTAGTCCAACTCAACAAGTACCATCGGAGACACCTGTAGAGCACCTTTATAATCACCACTGTTCAAGAAATCTTCGGATTCACCGATTAATCTTCCAATTTATCGCCAATCGGGGGGTGACCGATAACATTATGCCTTATCTTTGTCGTTTATCTTTTGAACCGATTTATCGTTTTGACAAGCGATTTATCGGGAATCTACCGATAAATTAGACCTAGTCATAGCACAATGTTTGCAAAAATATGTTTATTTATGTTTTGTGGACCTTGTTATGAAATAGTACTATTTTCCTATTTTGTTTGCCATTATACGAGGATTCAAAGGCTAGAAATCAAGGTAACACTTCCGTCAAATATTATTTTGGTGTTGAATATAGCAAATTTATTGTTGGGAACCTGATGTTTGCAAAAACAATCCGATTAATAGTCGACCGATAAAATTAATTAATCGGCCGATTTCCGATTAATCTCTAATCCCTAGCTGACCGAAACGATAATGATAAGCGATATCCTCAACATTGATAATCACCCAGTTACGTTGTGACGTTTGGTAGCACACAAAGTGTTCCTCCGGTATTCGGGAGTTGCATAATCTCATAGTCATAGGAACATGTATAAGTCATGAAGAAAGCAATAGCAATAAAACTGTAAAGTTCACAATGCTAAGCTAATGAATGGGTGTTGTCCATCACATCATTCTCCAAATGATGTAATCCCGTTCGTCAAATGACAACACATGTCTATGGCTAGGAAACTTAGCCATCTTTGATTAACGAGCTAGTCAAGTAGAGGCATACTAGGGACACTCTGTTTGTCTATGTATTCACACATGTACTAAGTTTCGGTTAATACAATTCTAGCATGAATAATAAACATTTATCATGATATAAGGAAATAAATAATAACTTTATTATTGCCTCTAGGGCATATTTCCTTCAATCTCCCACTTGCACTAGAGTCAATAATCTAGTTCACATCGCCATGTGATTTAACATCAATAATTCACATGACCATAGTTCACATCGTCATGTGACCAAAACCCGAAGGGTTTACTAGAGTCAATAATCTAGTTTCACATCGCTATGTGATTAACACCCATAGAGTACTAAGGTGTGATCATGTTTTGCTTGTGAGAGAAGTTTAGTCAACGGTCTGCCAAATTCAGATCCGTATGTATTTTGCAAATTCCTATGTCAACAATGCTCTGCACGCAGCTAATTTAGCTAATTGCTCCCACTTTCAATATGTATCCAGATTGAGACTTAGAGTCATCTGGATCAGTGTCATAACTTGCATCGACGTAACCCTTTAGGACGAACCTTTTGTCATCTCCATGATCGAGAAACATATCCTTATTCCACTAAGGATAATTTTGACCGCTGTCCAGTGATCTACTCCTAGATCACTATTGTACCCTCTTGCCAAACTCAGTGTAGGGTATACAATAGATCTAGTACACAACATGGCATACTTTATAGGACCTATGGCTGAGGCATAGGGAATGACTTTCATTTTCTTTCTATCTTCTGTCGTGGTCGGGCTTTGAGTCTTACTCAATTTCACACCTTGCAACACAGGCAAGAACTCTTTCTTTGACTGTTCCATTTTGAACTACTTCAAAATCTTGTCAAGGTATGTACTCATTAAAAAAAACTTATCAAGCGTCTTGATCTATCTCTATAGATCTTGATGCTCAATATGTAAGCAGCTTCACCGAGTTCTTTCTTTGAAAAACTCCTTTCAAATACTCCTTTATGCTTTCCAGAAAATTCTACATTATTCTGATCAACAATATGTCATTCACATATATTTATCGGAAATGTTGTAGTGCTCCCACTCCCTTTCTTGTAAATACAGGCTTCATGCAAGTATGTATAAAACTATATGCTTTGATCATCTCATCAAAGCTTATATTCCAACTCCGAGATGCTTGCACCGGTCCATAGATGGATCGCTGGAGCTTGCATATTTTGTTAGCACCTTTAGGACCGACAAAACCTTCTGGTTACATCATATACAACTCTTGTTTAAGAAATCCATTAAAGAATGTAGTTTTGACATCCATTTGCCAGATTTCATAAAATGTGGCAATTTCCTAACATGATTCGGACAAACTTTAAGCATCGCTATGCGTGAGAAAATCTCATCGTAGTCAACACCTTGAACTTTGTCAAAACCTTTTTTTTGACAAGTCTAGCTTTGTAGATAGTAACACTACTATCAGCGTCTGTCATCCTCTTGAAGATCCATTTATTTTCTATGGCTTGCTGATCATCGGGCAAGTCAACCAAAGTCCACACTTTGTTCTCATACATGGATCCCATCTCAGATTTCATGGCCTCAAGCCATTTCACGGAATCTGGGCTCATCATTGCTTCCTCATAGTTCGTAGGTTCGTCATGGTCAAGTAATATGACCTCCAGAACAGGATTACCATACCACTCTGGTGCAGATCTCACTCTGGTTGACCTACAAGGTTAGGTAGTAACTTGATCTGAAGTTACATGATCATCATTAGCTTCCTCACTAATTGGTGTAGGTGTCACAGGAACAGATTTCTGTGATGAACTACTTTCCAATAAGGGAGCAGGTACAGTTACCTCATCAAGTTCTACTTTCCTCCCACTCACTTCTTTCGAGAGAAAACTCCTTCTCTAGAAAGGATCCATTCTTAGCAACTAATATCTTGCCTTTGGATCTGTGATAGAAGGTGTACCCAACAGTTACTTTTGGGTATCCTATGAAGACGCACTTCTTCGACTTGGGTTTGAGCTTATCAAGATGAAACTTTCTCACATAAGCATCACAACCCCAAACTTTAAGAAATGACAGCTTAGGTTTCTTGCTAAATCACAGTTCATACGGTGTCATCTCAACGGATTTCGATGGTGCCCTATTTAACGTGAATGCAGTTGTCTCTAATACATAACCCCAAAAAGATAGTGTTAAATCAGTAAGAGACATCATAGATTGTACCATATCTAAAAAGTACGGTTACGACGTTCTGACACACCATTACGCTGTCGTGTTCCAGGTGGCGTGAGTTGCTAAACTATTCCGCATTGTTTCAAATGTAGACCAAACTCGTAACTCAAATATTCTCCTCCACGATCAGATCGTAGAAACTTTATTTTCTTGTTACGATGATTTTCCACTTCACTCTGAAATTATTTGAACTTTTCAAATGTTTCAGACTTATGTTTCATCAAGAAGATATACCCATATCAGCTCAAATCATCTGTGAAGGTTAGAAAATAATGATACCCGCCACGAGCCTTAATACTCATTGGACCGTATACATCGGTATGTATTATTTCCAATAAGTCAGTAGCTTGTTCCATGATTCCGGAGAACGGAGCTTTAGTCATCTTGCCTATGAGGCATGGTTCGCAAGCATCAAATGATTCATAATCAAGTGATTCCAAAATCCCATCAGCATGGAGTTTCTTCATGCGCTTTACACCAATATGACCTAAACGGTAGTGCCACAAATAATTTGCACTATCATTATTAACTTTGCATCTTTTGGCTTCAATATTATGAATATGTTTATCACTACGATCGAGATCCAACAAACCATTTTCATTGGGTGTATGACCATAGAAGGTTTTATTCATGCAAAGAGAATAACATTTATTATCTAACTTAAATGAATAACCATATTGCAATAAACATGATCAAATCATATTCATGCTCAACTCAAACACCAAATAACACTTATTTAGGTTCAACACTAATCCAGAAAGTATAGGGAGTGTGCGATGATGATCATATCAATCTTGGAACTACTTCCAACACACATCATCACCTCGCCCTTAACTAGTTTCTGTTCATTCTGCAACTCCTGTTTCGAGTTACTACTCTTAATTAGCAACTGAACCAGTATCAAATGCCGAGGGGTTGCTATAAACACTAGTAAAGTACACATCAATAACATGTATATCCAATATACCTTTGTTCACTTTGCCATCCTTCTTATCCGCCAAATACTTGGGGTAGTTCCGCTTCCAGTGACCAGTCCTTTTGCAGTAGAAGCACTTAGTCTCAGGCTTAGGTCCAGACTTGGGCTTCTTCACTTGAGCAGCAACTTGCTTGCCGTTCTTCTTGAAGTTCCCCTTCTTCCCTTTGCCCTTTTCTTGAAACTAGTAGTCTTGTCAACCATCAACACTTGATGTTTTTCTTGATTTCTACCTTCGCCGATTTTTAGCATCGCGAAGAGCTTGGGAATTGTTTTCATCATCTCTTGCATATTATAGTTCATCACGACGTTCTAGTAACTTGGTGATAGTGACTAGAGAACTTTGTCAATTACTATCTTATGTGGAAGATTAACTCCAACTTGATTCAAGCAATTGTAGTACCCAGACAATCTGAGCACATGCTCACTGGTTGAGCTATTCTCCTCCATCTTGTAGGCAAAGTACTGTCAGAGGTCACATACCTCTCGACACAGGCATGCGTATGAAATACCAATTTCAACTCTTGGAACATCTCATATGCTCCGTGGTGTTTAAAAAACGTCTTTGAATCCCCGATTCTAAGCCGTAAAGCATGGTGCACTAAACTATCAAGTAGTCATGATATCGAGCTTGCCAAACGTTCATAACGTCTGCATTTGCTCCTGCAATCGGTCTTCCACCTAGCGGTGCATCAAGGACATAATTCTTCTGTGCAGCAATGAGGATAATCCTCAGATCACGGATCCAATCCGCATCATTGCTACTAACATCTTTCAACTTAGTTTTCTCTAGGAACATATCAAAAATAAAAAAGGGGAGCTAAACGCGAGCTATTGATCTACAACTTAGATATGCTAATACTACTAGGAATAAGTTCATGATAAATTAAAGTTTAATTAATCATATTACTTAAGAACCCCCACTTAGATAGACATCCCTCTAATCATCTAAGTGATCACGTGATCTAAATCAACTAAACCATAACCGATCATCACGTGAGATGGAGTAGTTTTCAATGGTGAACATCACTATGTTGATCATATCTACTATATGATTCACGCTCAACCTTTTGGTCTTAGTGTTCCGAGGCCATATCTGCATATGCTAGGCTCGTCAAGTTTAACCCGAGTATTTCTGCATGTGCAAAACTGGCTTGCACCCGTTGTAGATGAACGTTGAGCTTATCACACCCAATCATCATGTGGTGTCTCGGCACGATGAACTTTGGCAACGGTGCATACTCAGGGAGAACAATTGTACCTTTGAAATGTTTAGTGAGAAATCATCTTATAATGCTACCGTCAATCAAAGCAGAAATAAGATGCATAAAGGATAAACATCACATGCAATCAATATAAGTGATATGATATGGCCATCATCATCTTGTGTCTTTGATCTCCATCTCCAAAGCACCGTCATGATCACCATCGTTACCGGCATGACACCTTGATCTCCATCGTAACATCGTTGTCGTCTTACCAACTATTGCTTCTATTACTATCGCTACAGCTTAGTGATAAAGTAAAGCAATTACAGGACGATTGCATTGCATACAATAAAGCGACAACCATATGGCTCCTGCCAGTTGCCGATAACTCCGTTACAAAACATGATCATCTCATACAATAAAATATAGCATCATGCCTTGACCATATCACATCACAACATGTCCTGCAAAAACAAGTTAGACACCCTCTACTTTGTTGTTGCAAGTTTTACGTGGCTGCTACGGGCTGAGCAAGAACCGTTTTTACCTATGCATCAAAACCACAATGATATTTCGTCAAGTTAGTGATGTTTTAACCTTCAACAAGGACCGGGCGTAGTCACACTCGGTTCAATTAAAGTTGGAGAAACTGACACTCGCCAGCCACCTATGTGCAAAGCACGTCGGTAAAACCAGTCTCGCGTAAGCGTACACGTAATGTCGGTCCGGGCCGCTTCATCCAACAATACCGCCAAACCAAAGTATGACATGCTGGTAAGCAGTATGACTTGTATCACACACAACTCACTTGTGTTCTACTCGTGCATATAATATCTACGCATAAACCTGGCTCTGATACCACTGTTGGGGAACGTAGTAATTTCAGAAAATTTCCTACGCACACGCAAGATCATGATGATGCATAGCAACAAGAGGGGAGAGTGTCGTCTACGTACCCTTGTAGACTGTAAGCGGAAGAGTTATGACAACGCGGTTGATGTAGTCGTACGTCTTCACGATCGAACGATCCCAGCACTGAAGTTACGGCACCTCCGCGGACTGCACACGTTCAACTCGGCGACGTCCCACGAACTCACGATCTAGTAGAGCTTCGCGTGAGAGTTCCATCAGCACGACGGCGTAATGACAGTGATGATGATGCTACCGACGTAGGGCTTCGCCTAAGCACCGCTACGATATGACCGAGGTGGATTACGGTGGAGGGGCCACCGCACATGGCTAAGAGAGATCAATGATCAACTTGTGTGTCTATGGGGTGCCCCTTGCCTCAGTATATAAAGGAGGAGAGGAGGGGAGGCCGGCGGGGCCCAATGGGCGCGCCAAGTGTGGAGTCCTACTAGGACTCCAAGTCCTAGTAGGAGTCCACCAAAGGGAAGGAGGGAAGAAGGAAGGAGAGGGAGGAGAGAAAGGAAAGGGGGCCGGCCCCCTAGTCCAATTCGGTTTGGGCTAGGGGGGCCGCGCACCCTGCCTTGCACTGCCTCCTCTCTTCCACAACTTGGCCCATGAGGCCCAATACTTCTTTCCCGTATTCCCGTATCTCCCCGGTACTATGAAAAATACCCGAATCACTCGGAACCTTTCCGATGTCCAAATATAGTCTTCCAATATATCGTTCTTTACGTCTCGGCCATTTCAAGACTCCTCGTTATGTCACCGATCTCATCCGGGACTGCGAACTACCTTCAGTACATCAAAACACATAAACTCATAATACCGATCGTCACCGAACGTTAAGCGTGCGGACCCTACGGGTTCGAGAACTATGTAGACATGACCGAGACACATCTCCGGTCAATAACCAATAGCGGAACCTAGATGCTCATATTGGTTCCTACATTTTCTTAGAAGATCTTTATCGGTCAAACCGCGTAACAATATACGTTGTTCCCTTTGTCATCGGTATGTTACTTGCCCGAGATTCGATTGTCGGTATCCTCATACCTAGCTCAATCTTGTTACCGGCAAGTCTCTTTACTCGCTCCGTAATACATTATCCCGTAACTAACTCATTAGTTGCATTGCTCGGCTTATAGTGATGTGCATTACCTACAGGGGCCAGAGATACCTCTCCGACAATCGGAGTGACAATTCCTAATCTTGATCTATGCCAATTCAACAAGTACCATCGGAGACACCTGTAGAGCACCTTTATAATCACCCAGTTACGTTCTGACGTTTGGTAGCACACAAAGTGTTCCTCCGGTATTCGGGAGTTGCATAATCTCATAGCCATAGAAACATGTATAAGTTATGAAGAAAGCAATAGCAATAGAACTGTAATGATCACAATGCTAAGCTAATGAATGGGTCTCGTCCATCCCGTTCATCAAATGACAACGCATGTCTATGGCTAGGAAACTTAGCCATCTTTGATTAACGAGCTAGTCAAGTAGAGGCATACTAGGGACACTCTGTTTGTCTATGTATTCACACATATACTAAGTTTCCGGTTAATACAATTCTAGCGTGAATAATAAACATTTATCATGATATAAGGAAATAAATAATAGCTTTATTATTGCCTCTAGGGCATATTTCCTTCGTTGAGAACTTGTAGCAACTTGCTTAAAATGAATTAATCTTAATGGTGTTTGGCTGCGCTTTTCTCCTCATAGTTGTTGAATTGCAATCTCACAATTAGGTATATTCGATAAGTTGGACATAGGAAAAGTTTGCATCATATATAAGAACTCATACAAGATACTCCCTCTGTAAAAAAATAAGAGCGGTTATAGATCACTAAAGTAGTGATCTAATTGCTCTTATATTTCTCTACGGAGGGATTATTTGCATCACAATCACAATAAATTTTGGGGCACATACAAGATAGAAATTCTTCATAGAATCATAGCATCACAAATCACTCAATCAAAACAAGTAAACAACAAAATCTGATGTATAAATTCAACAACGATACAAGATAACGATGGGGATTAGTAGATGCATGGTATGATGTACTGATGTGTTAAACCACTTAAACCCTACGTTCTTGGCTAATTCCCGTTGGTTGGATCCGAAAGATTTGACAAGTGATCGCGTTGCATCGTTGTTGTGTGAATTGGATTGGCAGCAGCAGGGCAGGGAGAGCGAGCAGAGGCGGCCGGGCAGGCGAGGGCACAGAACGGTGGCGGCTAATTTCCACGTGATTTTTTTAGAACGAAGGCTCAAGAAGAGCCCGACTTTGAATTAACAAAGCCATCAACCGGCCAGGAGTACAAGAGCGAGACCACCACACAACATCGGCCAAACGATACAAGGGGGCTGCAAGAACAGCTTACAATGCTACACCTATAACCAGCAAACAAAAGATAACTAAGAAAGAATTGCTAGTTGAGCAGAATCCCACTACAGAAAGGCACCTAAAACGACTACAAGTGAAGCCTCGAGGATCAGCAACCAGCAGAGGATTCGAACTCAGGACTAAAAACCAGGGGCTGGAGATGACCCAACACCTGCCTCCTCTAACATTGAAGGGGATCCCTTTCCCTCGCCAAGGCTCGAAGGCGCCGCACCGTCGAATGTAGAGACGCTCACCCAAGAGCTGGAGCAATGGTTGGTCTCGAGTCTGGAGCAGCCACGGAGCACGACCCCAAGTCAGAGCACACACACATCGGCAACACCGCAGACACCGAAGGAGACCGATAGTAGAGGGTAAGCCGCAGGAAGAGTCGCCGAAATGAAGGAGCTATCGACCCACAGAGACTCGACAGTCACCAGCCGCCCACCTGCAAGCTGCTGCACACAACCCAGAGCACCAATCTTCCCCAGCCGGAGCCTCCAAGGAGGACACGACGCACCTGGCGCCGCCGCCGCCCATCCAGCCGGGATTCGAGCTTTCTCCCGGGAAGTTTGGCTGGGGTGGGGAGGGGAGCCCACAGCGGTGACTCCAGGGAGTAGTACGACGCAAGATGGCGCCGTCGCCGCCGTGCTGGAAAAACCAAACGCCCCCGGGCTCGTCCCGCACCACCAGTTCGGGGAGCACCCCGCCGGCACCGGATCCGGCGGCCAGAGGCCCCACATCGGGCGAACCAGCGGAGGGAGAGCAGAGAGGGGGAGCATGGCCTTCAGATCTGGAGCGGAGGAAAGGAAACCTCGCTGCACCGCGACCGCTGCCCGCCTGATCCTTGCCGCCCGAGCGGCCGAGGAAGCCGGCCCGCACCTCCCGCGCATGCCGCCAGCCGAAGAGATGATGCCGCCTCGCCGACCAGGGCGCCGCCCTGGATCCGGAGTGCTTCGCGAGAACGAAGCGACGAAGACCTCGCCGCCACCGTCATGGGCAGCTGCCCAGGCGCTGCCCGGCGACCGCCTCGGATAGCGGCAAGGAAGGAGGAAGGATGGAGCGGGGCGGCGCCGGGGAAACCCTAGGCGCCCTCGAGCCGCCCTGGGGAGGGCAGCGCGAGGGAGGGGGGAGCGGTTGGTGGGTCAATTTCCGTGTGCTAATCCTGGTACGGGCTAATCACATGAGAACAGAACGCCAGGCCTGGAAAGTAGAGTCGATCGTCCAACCTGGCCGCTTGTGGGCTTCACATGGGCCTTTTCCCTTTTTCTAAATTAACGTTGAGATAGGAGGGGCCAAGTGCGTATAAATCTGGGGAATACGTGCGTTCGCATTGCTAATTACGTAGCATCGCTCGATCGTTAGGGGGGAGGCCCCTGCTCGCCCCCTGTCTCCGCCACCCTCATATGTCTGTGCCAAGCTATTGTAAGAAGTTGAGGTCATTTATCGATAGCCCAAAAAACACCAGTTCAGAGAAATGCGCTAGACTAGGCCAGACGGGTGCATCCGTGAGCTCGTAGTTTTTCGTAATTTGAATGCATACGTTGTTTGCAATTGCCGTCATTATCAATCAATATGGATATTTCTTATATCCAATCCATTTCTTGAAATTTTTCAACAATTTTGTAATTTTAAATTATGTATGAAAAGTTTGCAAACTTGAACACTTTTTCAAAAATTATTGAACACAAATTCCAGACAACGTACTTCTTTTAGAATTTATCAACCTTTTTGAAATGCATACATTTCTTAAATTTTTGAAGCAGAAATTCAAAAACAGGTATTTTTTAAAAAAATTCTAGAACACTTTTAAAAATTGTAAAAAATATTTGAAAATAAGTACATTTTTTTCCAAATAATAATCAATTTCAAAACAGAGAAAAATGAATTAAGGAAAAAAAGAAAAGAAGAAGAAAAAATCGCTTAGGCCTTGGCCCAACTGGGCGGCCGCATCGCCCCCGTCGGGCGCCTATTTGGCCGGCCCAAGCGTTCGCAGATTTGAAAAAAAGTTCATCAGTTTTGAAAAACAGAAAATGTTCACAAAATTTTGAAAACATTCACGGGGTTAATAAAAGTTTGCAAAGTTGAAAAAAGTTCGTGGATTAAAAAAGTAAGTTCATGGATTTGGAAACAGAGTTCACTAATTTGAAAAGTTGACAGACTTCAGAAAATGTTCATGATTTTGGAAAAAAGAAAAGAAAATGAAAAAAAAGAAGAAAAAAGGGCAAACAAAAACCAAACATGCTCACGGTGGTTAGTGTTATATGTGAAGAAGAAATAAAGGTAACTAGACACAACAAGAAAATAGTCTAGTTCGTTACCGTGCTTGTACCGAGCGTATAGGTGATGGGTTCGAATCTCGTAGGGCGTTTATTTTTTTGAAGGTTTTACAGAAGAGGAAAAACATGTAAAATGGGCTGGCCCAGGGCAGTACGTACGCAGGCCGAGTATAACGCCGGGCGCGAGCGACATATTTTAAAAAAAAAGACCACCCTAGCTTTTATTATGTAAGGGTATGAAGAGATCTTCCCCGTTGGTGTTGTGTTTAGGGGCTGTATTGAAGCATAGGTGTATCAAGTTTCCTATTTGAGGCAATAGGAAGCCTAGCTCTTATTTTCTACTCCTACACTAAAGCATCGTCGCCATGACCAGTCTATCTTTTTTTCTAGAACTCATTACAGACACGTACACTCACCCTTACGAACACCTTACCCCTATGAGCACCTTTGAGAGATTGAGCCGGTATATCATTTTGGGTTTGACGAAATCACTGCAGGCGTCTCGTAGTCGACGAAAACATCTTGCCCATTTAACACGTATCGTCGAAAATTCTGAAATAAATTCAGAAAACTGCGAGTACCAGGACTTGAAACGTTGTGGGAGGAAGATACCATTGTCTTCCTAACCATGAATGCAAACATATGTCTAACCCCAGGGGCATGTTATCTGATTCCACACATGAGTGACAGCACACAAAATGTTGGGAATAAATACTTTAATTAGTGGAAGAACACTTGGGCCTGGACCCAATGCTAATTAAGATGCCAAAATCCGGATCCGTAGTGGAGCGTAGCCTATATATGCTCGTAAGAAAGTGCACTGTCGGTGGCTCACGTACGGGTCATGCGTGTATACAAATTCATCTCTTGGAGGTAAAGAAGATTATTCTTTCCTTTTTCCTTTTTGGCAGAACAGCTTATGCTTGTTCCTCCCTTTCTCTCTATATCTGCGTCGGCGTAGATGACATGAGTACACACAGAAGCTAGGTAGCGAGGCGGGGCAGAGAACAAGACCATGCACGTGCCGCACGGAAAAGACGACGACGTCCACTACGGCGACGAGAAAACACCCTTCCACCGGTGCCTCGACACGACCCGCTACGCGGTGGCGGGCGCGGTGACGGTGCTCATCGCGTCGGTCATCGTGTACGCCGTCGCCGTGGTCCCCCGCGCACGGGAGCCCTCTCTCTGGATCGTCGGAGGCGCCGTCTCCGTGCGGCGAAGCAACAATCTGACCGGGCAGTTCAACGCCAGCGTCGGCGGCGACAGCCTGACCTTCAGATACACCGTCAGGGCCGTCAACCCCAGCAGCCGCGTCCGCGTCTACTTCACCGACACCATCGCCATGCTCGACAGCACCAACTCGTCGGGGGAGGTGCTCTCTTTCCTCACCCTCAGGTTGCCGGACTTGGCCTTGGAGCAGAACTCGGTGGTGAACGCCGAGGTTGAGATGCAAACGGCCGTGACTGCTCCGGATCAGGGGTACTACTTCAAGTTGTTGGCCAACGGCAGCATCGACGACGCGACCATGGTGCTCACCGGCGCCCGCACCGTCGAGAACTACTCCGGCCACAACAAGACCTACGTGCCAGCCGTCTACTACTGCTCGCCCCTCACCGTTGGCCGTGCGGCTGCGCTCGACGTGTGGTGCACGTATCAGAATAAGCCGACCAGCAGCTAATTGGCCGGTACGACCATAGATAAATGTGACTCCATCAATGGTTAGAAACTTTTGTTTCTTTTAGGATTCATTACTAAATTAAGCATGTGTCGATGATTGATGTAACGTTATGTTTCTTTCAAATCGGTGAAAGATGAATATCTTGGTTTGCAAATTTAAACGTACGGAATGCTGATCGATGTGCGCACCAAGGTCGCTGGACAACGGCAACCACGGCGATGTACGGGGAGGCAAGCCCGAGGATGCTGGACAACGGCAACCACGGATATGCACAAGGAAGCGAGCCGAGGCTGCTGGACCACGGCGACCACAGTCGTCCCTAACCACGGCTGATTCCCTCCAACGGCGAGACAGCAACTCAGCAAGCTCCGTCGTCGCGGGCAGCTCCTGCCGCTGGTGCCGCCTGCCAGTTGCGAGGCGATAAAGGACGAAGCATGTAATGCAATGTATAGCCATTATAGAATTTGCAGATGTGCACTATGCAATGTTATGAGTGTGTACTCTGAGTGCTGCAGAAATTCCTGTATTAAGAGCACTAGACCAAAAAGAAAATAGAAAATAGGACCTACAAAATAAAATGGAAGTGGTTCTATTGAAGAAACAGCCATTAATGGTAGTGCATTGAAGGTTTGTTATGAAGAAAAGGCGCCTCTTGTCATCCAAGCTAGTATTGGAGGTGATTTATTGCCGATGGTTTTCAATCACCTACAATGTTCTAGGTATTAGGGGCGAAATAGAAAACTGCATTAAACTCTAAGTCTAAGTCAAGTGATGGCAGCATGTTTTTCTGTCTTTTTTTCTTTACTTTTTCCAATGGCGCTCGCTGGGGCAAGCACTTACGAGCAGTTCACCAAGAATTTCACCGTATCATCCCACCATAAGACATACATCATGGTGGTGTACACCAACGAGCCGCAGTGGGTGGACCACTGCATCGCCACGTTCGAGTGTTTCCTGAGGGAGGACAAGTATAAGGTGGTCGGGCTCTACCTCAAGCACCTGTGGGTGTGACGGGCATGGTCAGAAGGCCAATCTCGCCCAGTTGTACGTGCGCCGGCATATTCTCATCTACCACTGATACTTCAGGGTCACGAAGCCTTGTCAAAGTTTCAACAGGTTCGTCAATAGCCCTGATTACATATTCTCCACCGTGGACACTGCTAGGGATGGAAATGTGCTCCTTTCTTCAGACATCTCCTACACGAATCTCGTCGACATAAAGCAACACAAGATCAACAACAACGGAAAGGAGCCGCTCCCTGGCTGACCTCGCCGTGGCCATCATCAATGCTCTATGCCGGGATGAAGTATGACATCACGAACAAATGTGTCTGGCACTGGGTCTGGGAAGACAGACTGGATGCATACCACCTTCACTACCCGTCAAGGACACCTACAGAAGCTATGACACTACATGTGGATCATTGACATGAGAAAGTGTCTCCTTCCCCTTGCCGCCGAGGGGTCGCAGCACAACAATACTACTAGTGGAGCCAAGTGTGCCAAGAAGTGTTTGATGATTGATGATCCTTTCCTATTATATGTAATTATGCAACGAGATGTGCAATGTGATGCTTCGGTACTTATGCTAATGGATGTTTAGTTCAGTTATGCAATGTTGTTTTATAAGCATACGAGCATGTTGTTGTTCTGGAGACAGAGTAAGGCATATCGCACATGACTCACCACAGAAAAACGTGTGTAATGGTTAACAACATTGCACGGAGCTCCTTTAGTTCAATCGTGTGCCCGCTAGAGACACAATTCTCACCGTACAATAGTGCGTTGTTCCCATTCATGGCAAATGTGTCGCACTGATTAAATTGTGTGAAAAACTTCTCACATGGTGGGCAGATTGAGCAACGTGTGCGAGGCTCCCCCATCACCGCATACAATTGGTTCCTAACAGCCGTTTGCCACACAATGCACACAACACATTGGGTGGAAGCGCGTGTGCGTGCGTGCGTGCGTGTGTGTGCGTGCGCAGGTGTGTGTGTGTGTGTGTGTGTGCGCGTGTGTTATTTCTACTTATCACACACAGTTCTTACAACAGAACTATGTGGCCCATATCGCACAGGGCGGATCTCCTTTCTAAATCATGCCCGATGGATAGCCAACACACATGCTTGATTTCCTGTCCGACGACCATCTACGAAGCCTACGTCACACATAGTTGGGGCCAAGGGTGTGCGATAAGTGTGTCTTAGTGCATTCATGTATTGGAAAACATAAATTCAAAACAAAGGACAATAAAATTTAAGAAAAAATGTAAAATAAAATAAAAAGGTGTTGGCATGCATCACTTGACTTAAACTGGGTCGAGTAAGATCTAAGCACACCATATATAATATGCAAGCAATGTGATGCCAAATATGCCAAAGCACACATGGCAAACTGGGCAACACATGACATACTAATTTTCCGGGCGGGTAATGCCGGTGTGGGTGGTCAAAGCCCAGAGCACTGTGATGAACTCGCCGCCCTGCTCCAGAACGCTCTCGTGCCCCAAAATGCGCCCATCATCACTGAGGATGACGGTCATGACACACAGAGCAAGCACCACCATGGGGAGCAGCAAGTAGTTGGAGAGGAAGAAAAAAGGGCTTGCGAGGACGACGGGGATGATGGAGTGGTAGTACTCGCAGAGGTAGTTCACCTCATTGTACATCATCTGGAGAAGCGTTGCGGCCGCAGCCTCTGTCCTGTCATAGTAGAAACCATTGAAGAGTAGGTCACGACACTCACGTGTCTCTTCATCTGTCACCGGTGGCAGGTGCTCAAACTTCCGTCGTAACAGCTTGAAGAGCGAGAAGGAGAGGCACAGCCTCCTGATCCGGGTAAACTGAGTGAAGTTGAGCGTAGAAATATAATCGGCAATTTGCCAGATTTTTCCAACAGTGAGGACAGTGTTGTCGACGTCGTGGGTGACGTCCTTCAGCTTGTATCCTCTTGCGGTGGGTTCTATAACCAAGTCTTCTTCACCCATGGCGATGAACTTGCACCTCTTCAACAATTCCTCACCTCGGGCCGCCAATTGCTCCAGGTTGCTTACCTGTTTGGAAATGTTCTACTTACTATCAGACATCGCCTGCCCTAATCTCATCACATAAAGCAATACAAGATCATCAACAACGGGAAATGATTTCATTTTTAAGGACAAAAATGCTTCTTCTTTATAGGTTATTTTTCATTGTACGCACTTGCTTCGTATATGGTTTACGCTACAATGACCAGAGCACCAATCGTTGTTCAAGACGGTGTGTACACGGTTGGAGCAGGCGGCTATGGAGTTTTTTTCCCAACATGGGTGGCATCATAACCTCCGAATCGATCTACCTCCATTTTTTACATAGGCATAGTGTCGGCTGTAGGACTCTACTGTTGTCGATTTGTCTTTTTTGTAACTTTTCCTTTTGACAGACTTTTGTTGTTTGGTTGTGTGCATTCTAGTTATGCAGAGGCCGGATGGTACTCATGATGTTTTGTATCCGCTTGATACTACATTTTGAGTTAATAAAAGCGCCCTTTATCGAGAAAAAAAATCAACAACGGGAAGGAGCCGCTCCCTGGCTGACCTCGTCACGGCCATCATCAACGCTCTATCCGGCGTGAAGGATAACATCATGAACAAGTGTGCCTGGCACTGGGAACACAGACTAGACGCATACTAGCTTCCCTACGCGGCCAAGGACACCTATACAAGCTATGATACTACATGTGGATCATTCACATGAGAAAGTGCCTCCTTCCCCTTGCCGGGTAGCACAACAACAACACGGTATTGGAGCCAAGCATGCCAAAAAGTGGTTGATGGTCGATGATCCTTTCCTACTAATTATATGTAACTACATATATACAACGAGATGTGCAATCTGATGCTTGGGTACTTATGGTAATGGATGTTTAGTCCAGTTATGCAATGTTCTTTTATAAGCATACCAGCATGTTGTTACTCTGGAGGTAGAGTAAGTCACATCACACACGACTCACCACAGAAAAACGTTTGTGATGGTTAACAACATCCACGCAGCTCCTTTAGTTCAATTGTGTGCCCACTAGAGACACAATTCTCTCCGTACAATAGTGTGTGTTGATCCCACTGATGTCAAATGTGTCGCACTGACTGAATTGTGTGATACTTCGCACATGGTGGGCAGATTGAGCAACGTTTGAGAGGATACCCCATCACCGAATACAATTTGTTCCTAGAAGCTGTTTGCCACACTACACACACGACACATTGGGCGGAAGTGTGTGTTTGTGTGTGTGTGTTATTTCTACTTATCACACACGGTTCTTACAACAGAACTGTGTGGCCCATACCGCACGGGGCGGATCTCCTTTTTAAATCATGCCCGATGGATAGCCAACACTGATTTCCTGTCCGATGGCTGTATTTTTCAACCATCTACGATGCCTACATCACACATAGTTGGGGCCAAGGGTGTGCGATAAGTGTGTCTTAGTGCATTCATGTATTGCAAAGCATAAATTCAAAAGAAAGGACAATAAAATTTAAGAAAAAAAATGTAAAAAATAAAATAAAAAGGTGCTGGCATGCATCACTTGACTTAAACTAAGTCATCTGAGATCTAAGCACACCCTATATAATATGCAAGCAATGTGATGCCAAATATGCCAAAGCACACATGGCAAACTGGGCAACACATGACATACTAATTTTCCGGGCGGGTAATGCCGGTGTGGGTGGTCAAAGCCCAGAGCACTGTGATGAACTCGCCGCCCTGCTCCAGAACGCTCTCGTGCCCCAAAATGCGCCCATCATCACCCGATGGTGCCAAGTACACGATGATCTCGGTCCACACGTCGGCAAGCAGCTTCCATGTGTGCTCCAGCTGGCTGTTGTCTTCCTGAACATCTTTCCTCAGCATATTCCCTAGCATCGTGCCGTCGTGCACCACCTCGCCATCCTTCCAGTCCGCCATCGCCACCGTATTATCCATGACCATGTGGACCCTAGTGCGCCAACGGGAGAGGTAGTAGCGGGCGCAGCCAAGTGTGCCCCTGAGCTCCGCCTTAGCGGCCTCAAAGACGAGCTCCGTCTTGTCCTGGTTGTCCGGGAGGAGCTCCGGGTGGAACGCCACCAGGTAGGCGCAGTACTTGGACAACCTCGTCGCCACCGTGTGGTACTGGGAGGCCTTTTGCTGCCTGCCCATGTGAGGATAGCATGTCACCTCCAAGATGGTGGTGGCGACGTGCCAGGTGAGGATGACCTCCGCGATGCTCTCGCTCCTGAACGCCGGCAAGAGGTCCGGTCTGTCCACGAGAACGAGAACAGAGCGTCCATTGTTGAGAGGGCTACCAACATTGCTGTGCGCCACGAGGGATTCAATGATGGAGTGTTTGGCTTTGTTCGGCACGGGTGCCGTCCGCAGCAGCAGAGAGAACATGGATGGCACGCCGAGGATGAGCGGCCACCGGAGGCTCAACAGTGAGAACTGCTTGAAGTTAGGGACGGGCTGGCTCATCTTACCCTGTATCCACATGATACGGCGGATGAATCCTGTCACCATCTTGCTATCACGCCAACACGGGTTTGTCACGTAGTTGTGCATCAGCGACACCATGAACCAGTTTGAAAAAGAAAATTGAATTTTTTTTTTACTAATGGCGCACCATATATGTGGTGCGCCATTACTAGTTTAACTAGTAATGGCGTACTATCCCCTGGTGCGTCATTAGTAGTTTAAAAAAAATAACCCTTTTCCTAGTAGTGACGCATCATATGTCTAGTGCGCCATTAGTGTCCATATCATCTATAACCCTTTTCTTAGTAATGAAAGAGAGTACTACCCAGTACTTATAATGATTTATGAATTTGATATCTAGTAGCAGTACCTAGTATCTAGTATCTGAAAGGGAAAGGGGTACAGGGGGAAAATGATGAAAGATATAGCAGTAGCGAGGGACTGCGAAATCGCTACAGCTAACTAATAGTAGCGCGTTCGGCAAAAGCGCTGCTGATATCGTCAACAGTAGTAGCGCGGGTGCGGACCGCGCTACTACTATAAGTTAGCTGTAGCGCCTTATTAGTAGCGCGGCCACCCGCGCTGCTGCTAGCCTCAAAACCCGCGCTACTACTAGGGTTTTCCCTAGTAGTGTAGTGTATTTTTGTTTGCAAGAAAAGTGTATTAAAATCTCACTTAAATTGATACACACCCTAAGTTCGTTCCCCAGTATTTCAAAATACCAAGGATTAGCGTAATCTGGAATCCGGTTCTCACCGATTTTGACGTCCCTGAGTTTTGCCCCACCGCCGCCTGTGACGCCGGCATGTAATCCTGGTTAGACACCTTGGTAGTTCTGGCAATTATCGGTACACCCGCGCCGGCAGTGCCAACATCGACGGAGAGCTGCGGGTGGTCCCACAGGAGCATGTCATCGACGTCAACACCCTTCCTTATCCACCGCCGTTGCTCTTGATAATGACGACGAACATGGGCCGTGCGGGTGGTTCATCGGCACCCAGGTGGTGCTGTTGCGGGACGGCATTACTGTTCACCGTCCATGCAGATGCACGCACATGTTAGCTGAAGTTAGTATTATTTTATACAACTGCTCGTGCATCACCTGATATAGAGGCCAGGATTTACGCCTTTCCAAGAAATATATACTGCTCCACAAACTTACCCTTGTGTCCAGAGCAGACTGCGTCTTCTGGGATGTGCTTCAGGGAGCTTGTTGCCACGACCATGAACTGATTGATTTCATGGTGATTTCCCTCAGCCGCATGAGCACCTGCATTTGCACTAAGGCAACAAGAACTAGACAAGATGATCAGAAGAAGTACCGATTGCAGAGTGGAAACCTTCATGTTCACAAACTAAATGTCTTAATGTTTAGGCAATGCCTTGATGTGTTGATGGGCTGATTGATGATTTCTGCAGGTCGATTAGCTCTACTTATATAGGGAAAAGAATGCATGGATGGGCGGACGTACGATGGAAAGCAGCCATACCCGAAATCGATTCCCTCGGCCTTTGAATTGCTTGCCAGCACGTACATAGACGCCTTTGCTTTACAGGATTTGATCTTCTCCATTTGTTTTCATTATTGCTACTCCCTCCATCACAGTTTGTTGGGCGCATCTCGCGTATCTCTGGGCCCAAGGTGCGGTGTGATTGGCAGGAAATAAGTAGGCGCTGGAGCTGCGAAATTGAAGGAGATACGCCTAATGAATCGCTAAACCGACGCTTGGTAACCTCCCTGTCCAGTATCGCATGCATTGGTGGAGACGGTTTGGAGCGAGATTTTAGCGAGTTTCCTTCTTCCTCCCGCGCCTTCCTTTCTCTCCGCACTTTCCTTTCTCCCCCGCGCAGTTTCCAAATTGTCGATCAAAATCTCCCGCCGATCTCCGCTGCCAAATCTAAAACAAAATTTTCGGACTTGAAATAGCTCCCGCCGATGTTCCCGCCGGTGTTCCGCTCTATAAGTAGCTGCGGCGAAGGAGGGACACGAACAGACAGCGCTCATCTTCTCTCCTCTCTCCAATGGCGCCGCCGCAGCAAGGTGCAGCAGATCGCCGGCCTCCTCCTCTTGGCCTCTGTGGGCTTTCTAGGGTCGCTTTCCAGCCCAGAGCACCGCCGCCTGGAGGACCTCCTTCTCTTGGTCTCACCGGACGCGCGGGTGTTCCTTCCTTCTCCATCGGCACGGCTGGTTTCAAGCATCTTCCTCCTCCGACTACTTTGCCTCGACGGCGCGTCGGCCTCGCACGCCCATCTCGCCCTCCGGCACCTAACGAGGCCGGTTCCTCGAACTGGAGTTCCTCCGTCGGCGATGCCGGTACAGGCAGCGGAGGGATCGGCAGTTCTACGTTCGTGGGGTTTAACCTCATCAATGGCAGCGGCGCGTTCTCGTTTGGCGCTGGCGGCGGCGGCAGCGAGTCCCTGGGCTTCACGTTCAGTACTGGCGCCGGTGGCAATCGGAGCAGAGAAGGATCCTCCCATGGTGGAAGCACAGATGGTAAACCCTAAACCCTCTAGTCTCATAGATCATGCAAGTTTTGTGGTTTGCCCTTGAATAAAGATCATGCTTCTGTTTTGGTAGTAATATGTGTACTCTTGTCACGTGTGCATGATCCAAGGAACTGGCTTCGGTCTAGAACTCAACATGATGAACGGAGAGAACACAACAGGTTTGGCCTTGTAATCATAGACAGTAATTTTCATGTACATTATCAACTAAAATCTCATGGTTAATATGCTTCCTTTTCTGTTACTACAATGTATTGGTGGAAATGAGGGTACCATTGGCTACCGAGGTACTGGATACAACCCAAATTTTTCCCATGCCGACGAATACCCTCCTAGTCAAGAGGCTGTTCAAACCCAAAGACAACCTATCGATTTGAGTAAGCACATTTAGAACATATTTGTCTTTCACTAATATTCCATATATTTTTGTTTGTCTAATTATTTCTCCAATGCATCTAGATGTTTTGTCGAACAAGGAGACAAGAAGACAGTACAGTACCGATGACAAGCGTCACATATATGCTGAGATCATTGCCCGTAATGGTACGAGTAAAAGGTTGAAGCATGGAGTTTCTAAAGCTGTTGCAGTAGCTTGTATTTGTCCTAGGAGGATAGTGCAAAGGGTATGGCGGGAGGCTAAAAAAGGCGGCGGCATTACTGGGGTAAAAAACAATCGGAAGCTCAAATCAGGAAGGAAGAAGATTAATTTCAACATAGATGCACTGGAGGCCATCCCACCTGGAGAGAGAACAACATTAGAACAAGTTGCTGGACATATGAACGTGTCAACTTCCATTGTTTGGCGGAGGTGAGCGTTATACATTGATATATGTCAATTTTCTACATGTCAAATGTGTATGTCATTGATATAATGGTTGTTATATTTTCTTGTAGGTTGAAGATGAAGGAAATTAGACGAATAACGAGTGAATTGAAGCCTGCCTTGACTGATGAAAATCAAAGGGCTCGTGTGGAGTATGCTCTTAAGCATCTTGAGCCATGTAGCCTGACGTCCCTAAGCGGTATCAAACCCACATTTAGGGCTGATATGGATGTGGTTCATATAGATGAGAAATGGTTTTATCGCACGCGGAAGACCCAGAACATGTATTTGAGCCATAGAGAGAATGCACCACACCGGGAATGTAAACATAAAAACCACATTCAAAAAATTATGTTCTTGTCTGCAAGTTGAGGTCGGGTTGGAGTAGGTTTTGCGTACCACCTCTTGCTCTTGCACCGGCCCTCCGACCTCTTGCTCTTGCACCACCTCCTTCACGACATGAACGTCGAGCACGCCTAGCACCTCCTCCACGGCAGGATCCTTGAGAGCGCCTAGCACCTCCTCCACAGCAGGAACGTCGACCACGCCTAGCCCCTCCTCCACGGCATGAACCTCCACCACGCCTTGCATCTCCTCTATGGCAGGAACCTCCAGCACGCCTAGGCCATCCTTGGAGTCCATTGGTTCGGGTTTGTGTGCCACATGGACTCCATCGTATGGGGTTTTATAGTACCCTGCTATCTACACTTGTGAATGCAAACACAAAATGAAAAAGGAGCCGAAGGAGAGAGAGGGAGAGGAGGCCTCGCATCCACTCATGTTCACACTTGCATGCACTCACGTTCACACTTGCATGCGGGAGGCCATGCGGAGCAAAAAAAGAAACCGATTCCTACTTGCACTCATGTTCACACTTGCATGCGCTGAACAAACCACTCATTCACACTTGCATGCGGGTGAGGAAGAGAAACGGAAGCAGTCTAATGCGCCCCAATTAATAGGATAGTTAAGGAGCTGCGCCCCATTTCCATGGGATTGTGAAAAAAAAATCTGGTTTTCAAGATGCGCCCAACAAACTGTGATGGAGGGAGTAGTTAACTTTGTGGTTGATTTCATGCTTGGCCGATGCTTCCTCGCGACACACATTCTCCATGATTGTCCTTGTAGTGTATAATAAACGGACATAGGAGTCCACCGAGCTCTACTGGCGGTGCATGAAACTCGACATTGTGTTAGCCATGAGGTTCGATGTCTGAGAGACCTGGCTAAAAAGATATTTTGTATGATCTTGCTTTCACGTCCTTCCTTGATCAGCTTGACCCATTCGGTGACTTGCAACCATGGAATTTCATCTGACACAATAAATAGTTGAGTAGAGTGTTATGTTCAAAGGGCGCAGTGATGCGGAACATGAGTTTGTCCTTTGGTTAGGGCGGGGCGATGAAAGTAGACCTCAAAAACAAGAACCACCAAAGCTAGGGGAGGATGATTGGCATGGTTGTGGTCACACACCGTCTCGCCGAGTTGAGAGGAAGAAGACCGGTGGGCATCTAAAGTTAGGTATGAAAAGAACAGAAAATGCTATGGATCAAGGCATGAAATGGAGATATAATGGTGAATATTATGATCTGGAATATCAATCTCATATGCACTAAATGCGTAATAATAACACATTTCTGCAGGTCGCATCAATATGTTACTAAAGATATGTCATGTCGACTGTCGTTTTTGCTTTATCATGATGATGCCTAATTTCTTAAAAGAACTAATCTTGACCTAACCTTTGAGAGGTAAAGCAAAATTCTCAGAGCCTTCCAACGAAGAATAATATAACTTTAATAATCACATTATAGGCAGCCTCTTTGGAAAAAGTAATTGACCACTTCCTACTTAATTACTATCAGTTTATGTGTGGTTGCTTAACAACGACGTTATGTGTAATTTAATTTTAGCAGTTGCGGGAACAAATCCGTGAGAGGTATTTTCTTAAAAAAAAGCAAAGTAAAATAAGGTCTCTGTGTTTGGAAATTTTATGTGAATAAATTTGATTACACAAATAGGTTATCAAATACGCAGTTATCTAGAAAGCATATTTACTTGACAGAGTTCTTTTGGTAGGCCAATTCACAACTTGAGAATGATGAGAGATTCTCGTAAATGATTTCTTGGCCCATTGGTTTAGATACCGCAACACTAGGCAATATTATATAAATATTTTGTTGCACATATACTATCCATGAGGACATCAAAAGAATGGAGCATCAGTGTTTGTTCATGAATACCTGTACATAGAATTGAGGCGCAAGTTCCATGCAAAGAAATGACAATAATTAACCACAAAGCATGAAATCAACATTAGCCTAGACTCAATGTTAGCCATGACAATAATTAATTACATTAGCCTAGACTCAACATTAGCATGAAAATATTGTCATTTCTTGCTTTGTGGTTAATCATTTCTTGCTAGCTAGGTTCATTAGATTCGTTTAGAAAATAACAATAATTAATTATATTAGTACCACCAACAAAGAAACATGTCCCCTCTAAAGAGATACTACTAGCAGTCGGTTGGCCCTTAAGAAAAGAACATTCGTATACAGAAGGAAAGAATAAAAAACTCCATGATTTATAACCTACGTTTTCTTTTGCAAGCATGCACTAGTAAAAAAAGGGCCTATAGTCCCGGTTGGTGAGGGCCTTTAGTCCCGGTTCATGAACCGGGACTAAAGGGTCGGTACTAATGCCCTGACCCTTTAGTCCCGGTTCAATCCAGAACCGGGACAGATGGGCCTCCACGTGGCCTGTCCGCTAAGCCCAGGCAGGAGGGCCTTTGGTCCCGGTTGATAGCACCAACCTGGACCAATAGGCATCCACGCGTCAGCATTTCTATGGCTGTGGTTTTTGTTTTTTTAAGGGGGGGGGGGGGGGTTGGGGGGTTTTGGGGGGTTAATTTAGGTGTTTCATATATTGTGCTATAGCTAGCTAATTAATAGAGAAAAGTGTCCTCTCTTTTGTCCGTGCTTGGTCGACGCTACGTACTATACATACGTATAGAGAGGACTAGCTAGACACGCTAGCTAGCTAGTAATTAAGCAAGCAGAAGATCGTCATGAACATATATGCATACAGAGAAGTGATATCGACCACCTCTCCTTCTCCGAGAGATTGGTCGAACAACAAGTTTTCGTATATCTATCCGACACTACCGGCTACATATATACAATAATTATCTTTTACAAATATATAATCTCCTAACATACAGACCCGTGGTCCACATAGTATTCTCCGTCTTCAGCGATCACGTGGTCAAGAAAGAATGCCGCCAATTCCTCTTGAATTGCTCGCATGCGATATGGTGCTAGGAGTTCATCCCGCATCCGAAACATCTAATTTTAAGAAAGGGGTCAATACATATATATATATATATATATATATATATATATATATATATATATATATATATATATGAATGAATGAAACTCAACACAAATGATGGTAATAAAATAAAATTGTGAATGTTTTTATTTACGCACTTCATATTGTTTGTCGGAGTAGACCCGCTCACAGGTCGTGTGGCGGATGGACTCGCAAACGTAGTATCCACAGAAATCATTCCCTTGTTCCTGCCACAACCACTTTACAAGAAATAGAGGTCAATCAAACTGATAATTAGCAAGCATGCTAAATGTTATTGATGAAACTAGCTCTTGAATCACTAGGAGATGCGTGGAATATGCTACTATATAGTACTTAATTTCGGGTGTCTAAATTGCAGCTTCTTCGGTAGTCCCGGAGATTTTTTGGTGAATTTTCTCCAAGCCCTGCCATACAAAGAAAACAATTACTTGATATCAGAAATGAACAAAGTTGCTGATATGGTGGATAATGATCGATTTAACTTACTTCTCGAGCATTTCAGTCATGTCCGCATACTCCTTGGGATCTTTTCGCTTGGAGTCTAAGACAGTTACTACTCCCTTCTGAAGCTTAATCTCTAGGAGAATATGTTGGAAATATGCCCTAGAGGCAATAATAAAAGGATTATTATTATATTTCCTTGTTCATGATAATTGTCTTTTATTCATGCTATAATTGTATTATCCGGAAATCTTAATACACGTGTGAATACATAGACCACAATATGTCCCTAGTGAGCCTCTAGTTGACTAGCTCGTTGATTAATAGATAGTCATGGTTTCCTGACTATGGACATTGGATGTCGTTGATAATGGGATCACATCATTAGGAGAATGATGTGATGGACAAGAACCAATCCTAAGCATAGCACAAGATCGTGTAGTTTGTTTTGCTAGAGCTTTTCCAATGTCAAGTATCTCTTCCTTAGACCATGAGATCGTGTAACTCCCGGATACCGTAGGAGTGCTTTGGGTGTACCAAATGTCAAAACGTAACTGGGTGACTATAAAGGTGCACTCTGGTATCTCCGAAAGTGTCACATTGGGTTGACACGGATCGAGACTGGGATTTGTCACTCCGTGTTACGGAGAGGTATCACTAGGCCCACTCGGTAGTGCATCATCATAATGAGCTCAAAGTGACCAAGTGTCTGGTCACGGGATCATGCATTACGATACGAGTAAAGTGACTTGCCGGTAACGAGATTGAACGAGGTATTGGGATACCGACGATCGAATCTCGGGCAAGTAACATACCGATTGACAAAGGGAATTGTATACGGGGTTGTTTGAATCCTCGACATCGTGGTTCATCCGATGAGATCATCGAGGAGCATGTGGGAGCCAACATGGGTATCCAGATCACGATGTTGGTTATTGCCCGAGAGCCGTCTCGGTCATGTCTACGCGTCTCACGAACCCGTAGGGTCTACACTTAAGGTTCAGTGGACGCTTAGGGTTGTATGAATATGAGTATGCAGCAAACCGAATGTTGTTCGGAGTCCGGATGAGATCCCGGACGTCACGAGGGGTTCGAAATGGTCCGGAGGTAAAGAATTATATATAGGAAGTATTGTTTGACCATCGGGAAAGTTTGAGGTCACTGGTATTGTACTGGGACCACCGGAAGGGTCCCGAGGTCCACGGGTGGGGCCACCCATCCCGGAGGGCCCCATGGGCTGAAGTGGCGAGGGGAACCAGCCCGTAGTGGGCTGGTGCGCCCCCCTTGGCCCTCCCCCTGCGCCTAGGGTTGAAGCCCTAGGGTGGGGCGCCCACTGCCTTGGGGGCACTCCACCCCCTTGGCCGCCGCCCCCTTTGGGAGATTGGATCTCCAAGGGCCGGCGCCCCCCCTGGGGGCCTATATAAAGGGAGGGGGAGGGGGCAGCCGGACCCTGAAGTTCTGGCGCCTTCCTCGCCCTGCTACACCTCTTCCTCCTCCGTCACGAGCTTGGCGAAGCCCTGCCGGAATACTGCTGCTCCACCACCACCACGCCGTTATGCTGCTGCTGGAGCCATCTTCTTCAACCTCTCCTTCCCCCTTGCTGGGTCAAGAAGGAGGAGACGTCATCCGCTCCGTACGTGTGTTGAACGCGGAGGTGCCGTCCGTTCGGCACTCGGTCATCGGTGATTTGGATCACGGCGATGCGACTCCATCATCCACGTTCTAGTGAACGCTTCCGACGCGATCTACAAGTGGTATGTAGATGCAATATCTCTCCCATGACTCGTTGCTTAGATGAACTCATAGATGGATCTTGGTGAAACCGTAGGAAAAATTTTATTTTCTGCAACGTTCCCCAACAGTGGCATCATGAGCTAGGTCTATGCGTAGTTCTCTTTTGCACGAGTAGAACACAATTTTGTTGTGGGCGTAGATCTTGTCAACTTGCTTGCCGCTACTAGTCTTATCTTGCTTCAGCGGTAGTGTGGGATGAAGCGGCCCGGACCAACCTTACACGTACGCTTACGTGAGACCGGTTCCAGCGGCTGACATGAACTAGTTGCATAAGGTGGCTGGCGGGTGTCATCTCTCCCACTTTAGTTGGAGCGGATTCGATGAAAAGGGTCCTTATGAAGGGTAAATAAAAGTTGACAAAATCACGTTGTGGTTATTCGTAGGTAAGAAAACGTTCTTGCTAGAACCCAATTGCAGCCACGTAAAAGATGCAACAACAATTAGAGGACGTCTAACTTGTTTTTGCAGCAATTGTCATGTGATGTGATATGGCCAGAAGTTGTGATGAATGATGAATGACATATTGTGATGTATGAGATCATGTTCTTGTAATAGGAATCACGACTTGGATGTCGATGAGTATGACAACCGGCAGGAGCCATAGGAGTTATCTTTATTTTTGTATGACCTGCGTGTCATTGAAGAACGCCATGTAAATTACTTTACTTTATTGCTAAACGCGTTAGCCACAGAAGTAGAAGTAGTCGTTGGCGTGACAACTTCATGAAGACACGATGATGGAGATCATGATGATGGAGATCATGGTGTCATGCCGGTGACAAGATGATCATGGAGCCCCGAAGATGGAGATCAATGGAGCTATATGATATTGGCCATATCATGTCACTACTTTATATAATTGCATGTGATGTTTATTATGTTTTATGCATCTTGTTTACTTAGAACGACAGTAGTAAATAAGATGATCCCTTATAATAATTTCAAGAAAGTGTTCCCCCTAACTGTGCACCGTTGCTAAAGTTCGTCGTTTCGAAGCACCACATGATGATCGGGTGTGATAGATCCTTACGTTCACATACAACGGGTGTAAGATAGTTTTACACATGCATAAACACTTAGGGTTAACTTGACGAGCCTAGCATGTACAGACATGGCCTCGGAACACCAGAGACCGAAAGGTCGAACATGAGTCGTATGGAAGATACGATCAACATGGAGATGTTCACCGACGATGACTAGTCCGTCTAACGTGATGATCGGACACGGCCTAGTCGACTCGGATCATGTAACACTTAGATGACTAGAGGGATGTCAAATCTGAGTGGGAGTTCATTAAATAATTTGATTAGATGAACTTAATTATCATGAACATTAGTCTAAAATCTTTGCAAAATGTCTTGTAGATCAAATGGCCAACGCTCATGTCACCATGAACTTCAACGCGTTCCTAGAGAAAACCAAGCTGAAAGACGATGGCAGCAACTATTCGGACTGGGTCCGGAACCTGAGGATCATCCTCATAGCAGCCAAGAAACAATATGTCCTAGAAGCACCAATAGGTGATGCACCCATCCCAGATAACCAAGACATTATGAATGCTTGGCAGTCTCGTGCTAATGATTACTCCCTCGTTCAGTGCAGCATGCTTTACAGCTTAGAACCGGGGCTCCAAAAGCGTTTTGAGCAACATGGAGCATATGAGATGTTCGAGGAGCTGAAAATGGTTTTCCAAGCTCATGCCCGGGTCGAGAGATATGAAGTCTCCGACAAGTTCTATTGTTGTAAGATGGAGGAGAACAGTTCTGTCAGTGAGCACATACTCAAAATGTTTGGGTTGCACAACCGCCTGTCCCAGCTGGACATCAACCTCCCGGACGAGGCGGTCATTGACAGAATCCTTCAGTCGCTCCCACCGAGCTACAAGAGCTTTGTGATGAACTACAATATGCAGGGGATGGTGAAGACCATTCCGAAGTATTCTCAATGCTTTGAAGTCAGCAGAGGTTGAAATCAAGAAAGAACATCAAGTGTTGATGGTCAATAAAACCACTAAGTTCAAAAGGGCAAGGGTAAGAAGAACTTTAAGAAATACGGCAAGGATGTTGCGGCGCCCGATAAGCAAGTTGCCGGGAAGAAGTCAAAGAATGGACCCAAGCCTGAGACAGTGCTTTTATTGCAAAGGGAAGGGCACTGGAAGTGGAACTGCCCCAAATACTTAGCGGACAAGAAGGCCGGCAACACTAAAGGTATATTTGATATACATGTAATTGATGTGTACCTTACCAGTACTCGTAGTAACTCCTGGGTATTTGATACCGGTGCCGTTGCTCATATTTGTAACTCACAGCAGGAGCTGCGGAATAAACGGAGACTGGCGAAGGATGAGGTGACGATGCGCGTCGGGAATGGTTCCAAGGTCGATGTGATCGCCGTCGGCACGCTGCCTCTACATTTACCTACGGGATTAGTTTTAAACCTCAATAATTGTTATTTGGTGCCAAGTTTGAGCATGAACATTGTATCAGGATCTCGTTTAATGCGAGATGGCTACTCATTTAAATCCGAGAATAATGGTTGTTCTATTTATATGAGAGATATGTTTTATGCTCATGCTCCGATGGTCAATGGTTTATTCTTAATGAATCTCGAACGTAATATTACACATATTCATAGTGTGAATACCAAAAGATGTAAAGTTGATAACGATAGTCCCACATACTTGTGTACGCCGCCTTTGGTCACATTGGTGTCAAGCGCATGAAGAAGCTCCATTCGATGGACTTTTAGAGTCTCTCGATTATGAATCATTTGACACATGCGAACCATGCCTTATGGGCAAAATGACCAAGACTCCATTCTCCGGAACAATGGAGCGAGCAACCAACTTATTGGAAATCATACATACCGATGTGTGCGGTCCAATGAGCGTTGAGGCTCGCGGAGGATATCATTATGTTCTCACTCTCACAGACGACTTAAGTAGATATGGGTATGTCTACTTGATGAAACACAAGTCTGAGACCTTTGAAAAGTTCAAGGAATTTCAGAATGAGGTAGAGAATCAACGTGACCGAAAAATAAAGTTCTTACGATCAGATCGTGGAGGAGAATATTTCAGTCACGAATTTGGTACACACTTGAGGAATGTGGAATCGTTTCACAACTCACGCCGCCTGGAACACCTCAGCGTAACGGTGTGTCCGAACGTCGTAATCGCACTCTATTGGATATGGTGCGATCTATGATGTCTCTTACAGATTTACCGCTATCATTTTGGGGATACGCTCTAGAGACAACTACATTCACTTTAAATAGGGCACCATCTAAATCCGTTGAGACGACACCGTATGAATTGTGGTTTGGGAAGAAACCTAAGCTGTCGTTTCTAAAAGTTTGGGGATGTGATGCTTATGTCAAGAAACTTCAACCTGAAAAGCTCGAACCCAAATCGGAAAAATGCGTCTTCATAGGATACCCTAAGGAAACCATTGGGTATACCTTCTACCTTAGATCCGAAGGCAAGATCTTTGTTGCCAAGAACAGATCCTTTCTTGAAAAAGAGTTTCTCTCGAAAGGAGTAAGTGGGGGGAAAGTAGAACTTCGATGAAGTACTACCTCTTGAACCGGAAAGTAGTGCAGCTCAGGAAAATGTTCTGTGGCGCCTACACCTACCGGAGAGGAAATTAACGATGATGATCAAAGTACTTGGATCAAGTTGCTCTTGAACTTCGTGGGTCCACAAGGATACGTTCCACACCAGTGGTATGGCAACCCTGTCCCGGAAATCATGTTGTTAGACAACGGTGAACCTTGAACTATGAAGAAGTGATGGCGGGCCCGGATTCCAACAAATGGCTTGAAGCCATGCAATCCGAGATAGGATCCATGTATGAAAACAAAGTATGGACTTTGACAGACTTGCCCGATGATCGGCGACGATAGAAAACAAATGGATCTTTAAGAAGAAGACGGACGCGGATGGTAATGTCACCATCTATAAAGCTCGACTTGTCGCTAAGGGTTATCGGCAAGTTCAAGGGATTGACTACGATGAGACTTTCTCTCCGTGGCGAAGCTTAAGTCCGTCCGAATCATGTTAGCAATTGCCGCATACTATGATTATGAGATATGGCAGATGGACATCAAAACAGCGTTCATAACGGTTATCTTAAGGAAGAGCTGTATATGATGCAGCCGGAAGGTTTTGTCGATCCTAAGAATGCTAACAAAGTATGCAAGCTCCAGCGATCCATTTATGGGCTGGTGCAAGCATCTCGGAGTTGGAACATTCGCTTTGATGAGATGATCAAAGCGTTTGGGTTTATGCAGACTTATGGAGAAGCCTGCGTTTACAAGAAAGTGAGTGGGAGCTCTGTAGCATTTCTCATATTATATGTAGATGACATACTTTTGATGGGAAATGATATAGAATTCTTGGACAGCATTAAGGCCTACTTGAATAAAAGTTTTTCAATGAAGGACCTTGGAGAAGCTGCTTATATATTAGGCATCAAGATCTATAGAGATAGATCGAGACGCCTCATAGGTCTTTCACAAAGCACATACCTTGATAAGATTTTGAAGAAGTTCAAAATGGATCAGTCCAAGAAAGGGTTCTTGCCTGTCTTGCAAGGTGTAAGATTGAGCTCGGCTCAATGCCGACCACGGCAAAAGATAAAGAAGAGATGAGCGTCATCCCTATGCCTCGGCCATAGGTTCTATTATGTATGCCATGCTGTGTACCAGTCCTGATGTAAACCTTGCCGTAAGTTTGGTAGGAAGGTACCAAAGTAATCCCGGCAAGGAACACTGGACAGCGATCAAGAATATCCTGAAGTACCTGAAAAGGACAAAGGACATGTTTCTCGTTTATGGAGGTGACGAAGAGCTCGTCGTAAAGGGTTACGTCGACGCTAGCTTCGACACAGATATGGATGACTCTAACTCACAAACCGGATACGTGTATATGTTGAATGGTGGAGTAGTAAGCTGGTGCAGCTGCAAGCAGAGCGTCGTGGCGGGATCTACATGTGAAGCGGAGTACATGGCAGCCTCAGAGGCAGCGCATGAAGCAATTTGGGTGAAGGAGTTCATCACCGACCTAGGAGTCATACCCAATTTGTCAGGCCGATCAAACTCTTCTGTGACAACACTTGGAGCTATTGCACTTGCCAAGGAGCCCAGGTTTCACAAGAAGACCAGGCACATCAAGCGTCGCTTCAACTCCATCCGTGAAAATGTTCAAGATGGAGACATAGAAATTTGCAAAGTGCATACGGATCTGAATGTCGCAGATCCGTTGACTAAACCTCTTCATGAAAGCAAAACATGATCAACACCAGAACTCTATGGGTGTACGATTCATCACAATGTAACTAGATTATTGACTCTAGTGCAAGTGGGAGATTGTTGGAAATATGCCCTAGAGGCAATAATAAAAGGATTATTATTATATTTCCTTGTTCATGATAATTGTCTTTTATTCATGCTATAATTGTATTATCCGGAAATCGTAATACACGTGTGAATACATAGACCACAATATGTCCCTAGTGAGCCTCTAGTTGACTAGCTCGTTGATCAATAGATAGTCATGGTTTCCTGACTATGGACATTGGATGTCGTTGATAATGGGATCACATCATTAGGAGAATGATGTGATGGACAAGACCCAATCCTAAGCATAGCACAAGATCGTGTAGTTCGTTTTGCTAGAGCTTTTCCAATGTCAAGTATCTCTTCCTTAGACCATGAGATCGTGTAACTCCCGGATACCGTAGGAGTGCTTTGGGTGTACAAAAGCGTCACAACGTAACTGGGTGACTATAAAGGTGCACTACAGGTATCTCCGAAAGTGTCTGTTGGGTTGACACGGATCGAGACTGATTTGTCACTCCGTGTTACGGAGAGGTATCACTGGGCCCACTCGGTAGTGCATCATCATAATGAGCTCAAAGTGACCAAGTGTCTGGTCACGGGATCATGCATTACTGATTTGCAGTAAAGTGACTTGCCGGTAACGAGATTGAGCGAGGTATTGGGATACCGACGATCGAATCTCGGGCAAGTAACATACCGATTGACAAAGGGAATTGTATACGGGGTTGTTTGAATCCTCGACATCGTGGTTCATCCGATGAGATCATCGAGGAGCATGTGGGAGCCAACATGGGTATCCAGATCCCGTTGTTGGTTATTGCCCGAGAGCCGTCTCGGTCATGTCTACGTGTCTCCCGAACCCGTAGGGTCTACACACATAAGGTTCGGTGACGCTAGGGTTGTATGAATATGAGTATGCAGTAAACTGAATGTTGTTCGGAGTCCCGGATGAGATCCCGGACGTCACGAGGGGTTCCGGAATGGTCCGGAGGTAAAGAATTATATATAGGAATTATTGTTTCGGCCATCGGGAAAGTTTCGGGGTCACCCGGTATTGTACCGGGACCACCGGAAGGGTCCCGGGGGTCCACCGGGTGGGGCCACCCATCTCGGAGGGCCCCATGGGCTGAAGTGGGGAGGGGAACCAGCCCATAGTGGGCTGGTGCGCCCCCCTTGGCCCACCCCCTGCGCCTAGGGTTGAAACCCTAGGATGGGGGGGGGGCGCCCACTTGCCGTGGGGGGCACTCCACCCCCCTTGGCCGCCGCCCCCCCGTGGGAGATGGGATCTCCAAGGGCCGGCGCCCCCCCCCCTCTGGGGGACTATATAAAGGGAGGGGGGGAGGGGGCAGCCGGACCCTGAAGTTCTGGCGCCTCCCTCCCCCTGCTACACCTCTTCCTCCTCTGTCACGAGCTTGGCGAAGCCCTGCCGGAATACTGCTGCTCCACCACCACCACGCCGTTGTGCTGCTGCTGGAACCATCTTCTTCAACCTCTCCTTCCCCCTTGCTGGATCAAGAAGGAGGAGACGTCATCCGCTCCGTACGTGTGTTGAACACGGAGGTGCCATCCGTTCGGCACTCTGTCATCGGTGATTTGGATCACGGCGAGTACGACTCCATCATCCACGTTCTAGTGAACGCTTCCGCACGCGATCTACAAGTGGTATGTAGATGCAATCTCTCTCCATGACTCGTTGCTTAGATGAACTCATAGATGGATCTTGGTGAAACCGTAGGAAAAATTTTAATTTTCTGCAACGTTCCCCAACAGAATATAGTGGTAGCTGTGCACACATGCATAACTCATCAATATTACATTACTATAACCTGGACTAATAAGGAAACCGAATATGCCACAAGACAGTAACACTCACTTGAAGTTGTAAGGAAAGAGTATTATATCTTTGTGTTCATTTATTACCAACGATTGTAGCAAGTTGGCCTCGGTATTTTCTTTACGAAATTCAACCTCAATTTTATCTATGAGATATGTGTTAATGAACCCAATATCACCCACTTGTCTTTTCTTCAATTCGGCGATCTTCAATCTGCATAATGTAGTGAGGATAATTATAAATACATGCAATGAAAGGGCTGAGTTATATAGAGAGACTTAATGACAGAAGTAGTACTACTTACAGACAGTAGCAGGTGACCGTTGCTTTATCGAGGGCCAATTGATTGAAAAACTGATAGAACTCCTCAAATGGAATAGGCAACACTTCAATTCCAAGGAGGTCATGCTCCTTTTTAACTCTCACATACAAAGCACTCCTCCCCTCAGACTCTTTGCAGGTTTTCATGTACCAATCATGCAATCTTAGCATCATCGTTGATAGAGAACTTTCATCTTTGACGAGAGGCTTCCCGTACTCGTATCTTTGTATCTGCACCTCCAAGAAATCATAATGTACATCGTCGGGCAGGTAATCTGCAGGATTGCCATAACCGGGCACCATCCTCGGATCGGCGATGTCGCTAGCGAGCACCTTGAGCGGGGGCACGATTGCTTCGCTTGTTCGCCGAGCTGGGCAATTTGTTTCCCAGCTCGTCGTTCTTTCATCCTTTGATCACCGACAGTACTTCCCGACCTCTCCGCCCGGCAAATGCCTTTCCAATAATGCGCTCATAGTTGCCTTTCGGCGGAGACTTGGGTGGTTTTGTCGGGAAGCGAGAGTGTGCTTCGCTTTCACCGGATCTACCTTCTCCTCCGAGGTGGATGTCTCTTTGCTTTCAACCCTTGAAACCAGTCATCCACTTCGTCTGCGCGATCTTCGCGTTTTCCTCCTCGCTCCTCTCAGACGGTAACTTCTCCGGAGTCTTCAGAGAAGGACCGAATCTATATCTCCTCCCGCCTTTGGCTGTCTTGCTAGACGCCGGCAGAGCAGACGGAGCGGATGTCTTCTTTCCTTGCTTACGAGGCGGAGGAGAAGGACTACGACGCGCCGGAGCAGCCGGAGCGGCGGCGGGTCTCTTCCTCCCTTGCTGACGAGGCGGAGAAGAAGGAGGCTGGCTGCTCAGGCGCGCCGGCGCAGATGGAGATGGAGGCGGAGTGCCGCCACGCGCCGGAGAAGGAGCCGGCCGAGTGCCCTGATCGTCACTCGCCGAAGGAGGAGGCGGAGTGCCCTGACTCACCGGAGGAGGAGGAGGAGGCGGAGGCGTCCAGTTCGGAAGGTTGATGAGATCCTTCCGCCATAGGCATGGAGTCTTGAGCAGAACCCAGCCGATACTCCCCTTCACCGGTAGGGTGGTCAAGCCGGAGGTCCTCAAATCCCTCCGTTATTTCATCGAGCATCACCTTAGCATATCCTTCTGGAATCGGCCGGCAGTGAAAAGTTGAGTCGGGTTTAGTAGGATAAACAGAGCCAACAGCCGCCTTGACCTTCAAATTGCTCCATTGTGCCATAAGGTGGCAACTTTCAGCATCTGTGATAGCATCCATGGGATAGCTGGCAGGAGCCGTCAAGGCATGCTGCTCTGGCAGAAGCAGCTCGGTGGAAGCCACGCTGCTTCTCCGCTGAGACGGCGGGGTAGCTTCGGGGGAAGCTTCGGCAGGTCGTTTGCTGCGATCTGCTGCTTCTCGTTCCTCTTCTCATTCCTCTAGCCCCATTACCCTTTCGTGCAGTGCCTGCATTTGGCTCTGCGCTCCAGTTTCTTCCTCCTCTCATGGGTTTTGTAACCCCCTGCGTCCAGAAATCCAGCCTTCCACGAAACGGAGCCTGGCGTGCCTCGTGTCCGTCCAGGGTGCTCAGGATTCCCGAGGGCCATTGTGAGCTCGTCCTTCTCCCTGTCTGGAACGAACTTCCCTTGCTGCGTTGCTTCGATATATTACTGAAGCCTCTTGACTGGTATGTCCAATTGTTCGTCCGTCCAAATGCACTTCCCTGTTATAGGGTCCAAGGATACGCCGGCCCCGAAGAACCAAGTCCGGCAACGGTCTGGCCAATTAATTATCTCTGGTTCGATCCCTTTATCAAGCAGATCATTCTCAGCCTTGGCCCACTTAGGCCGGGCTACGAGGTAGCCACCTGACCCCGTGCGATGGTGAAGCTTCTTCTTCGCAGCATTTCTCTTATTTGTCTCCGACATCTTTTTACTCTTTTTCAATGTCTTGTAGGCCACAAATGCGGGCCAGTCATCTCTGATCTTCTCATATTTGCCCTTGAATTCTGGTGTCTCATTTTTTTTGACATACGTATTGAGTTCTTTCTTCCAATTCCTGAATAGGTCTGCCATCTTCTTAAGAGCAAAAGACTTGATTAATGGCTCTATTACTGGCTTCTCCGGATCATCCTCTAGCGGTAGGGTAAAATTTGACTTCAGCTCAGTCCAAAGATCATTTTTCTGCATATCATTGACATAAGACACCTCGTGGTCTTCGTTCTTAGGCTTATACCATTGGTGGATGCTGATCGGGATCTTGTCCCTAACCGTAACCCCTTGACCGAGCAACAAATGCCTTCTTTGTCCGGTAGGGTTCAATCGGTTGGCCGTCATGCGATTTGTATGATCTCAAACTTTTCATCCGAGCTCAACTTTTTCTTCGGCCTCGTCTCTTTACGAAGTTGTGCTCGATCCGGAGGGCTAGAAAAAGAACAAAGGCGAGAGTTAATTAATATGTGTACATACCAAAACAATGAATGCATCAATTAGCTAGTCAGCACAGGCTTAACTAATATATATACCTGGCGGACTCGGTTTGGTGATCACCGGAGCCGTCCTCACGGTCTACTTCTTCACCCTCTCCTTCTTGCACCGGCATTGGGTCATCGGAGCCATGTAAATCATAGCCAGCTGCTTCTTCATCCTCTCCTTCCAGACCATCGTTGTCGTTGAGAAACATCAACGAGCAGATGGCATCACTTCCTTGTGCGATTATGTCCCTCAACAACGCTTCTTGTGCTTCGTCTCGGGGGGTGTCCATAGTTTCTACAAATATTTACAACATGGCAATTATTATTCAAACATGACAGATATGGATATATTAGTGGCGAACGTAGAACTAGCTAGCTAATCACAATAAGGAATCATATTAGTGGCCTCGACGCTGCTTCTCTAGGGTTTGGGGTGGCCTCGACAACGCTTCAAGGGTTAGGGGTGGCCTCGAGAACGCTTCAAGGAGGGTACATCGACCCCCCATGTGTTGAAGCTATCGGGAGGGGTCGGCGTTGAACACTACATCTATGTCCCACAAGTGACGTGGGCATCGACGCCTTGGGTAGGATAGAGGGTCGTGGATCGCCGAGCGGTCGAGGTCAAGGGTCGAGGATCGCCGAGGGTCGGGAGGTTGCCTAGTGTCAAAGGATTCAACAAAACCATGTCTTCATCATTAGGCGAAATAACTTGGTGCATGATGGTGCAAGCTCTCCAAATTTATTTTGGAGCGGAGTCCCAGATAGGATAATTTGCTTTTTGGTACAAAGTTCAGCAAGAACCTTCCGAATATCGTTATTTGAAAGGCCTTTGCTGAAATTGCATAAAAGGCAAATTATCCTATCCGGACTCCATTCGAATAACTTTGGAGGACTTCGTACCATCATGCCATGGTTACTTCCGGCTAATGATGAAGCCATGGATTTCTTCAATACTTTGACACTATAGGAACCCTCGACCCTGAAACCTTCGACCCTTGACCCCTTAACGACCCTCGACCCTCTACCCTAGTTCCCGACCCTCAACCCCTCGGCGATCCTCGACACCCTCGTTATATCGACAACGACGCGACATACATATACATGGGAAAATAATGTTATCGGGGAGGGGGTATCGGTACCCCCCCCCCCTCGTGTTGGAGTTTCTTCTTTCTCCTCTATTCCTTTCTTTCTTCTTCTCCTCTTCTTTTTATTCTTATCCCTCGAGAAAGGAAAATAAGGAAAAGGAAGAAAAAAGAGGAAGAAGGAAGAAGGAAGAAGAAGAAGAAAAAAAAGAGGAGAAGAAGAAAAGAATAGAGGAGAAGAAGAAAAAATAGAATTTTTTTCTATTTTTTCTTCTTCTCCTCGATTGCTTTCTTCTTCTCCTCTTCTTTTTCTTATTTTTCCTCTCATTCTTTTTCTTCTTCTTCTTCCTTCTTCCTTCTTCCTCTTTTCTTCCTTTTTCTTATTTTACTTTTTCCTCTACACTAACCTAATTAAAATGCACTAACCTTTTCCTGCACTAACCTAATTAAAATTGTAACTTTCTATATATGAACAAAAACTAAACTAATAAAATAAAAAACATATACATTATAGCCACATACACATATACATCACATATGAACAAAAAATAAACTAATAAAAATAAAAACATATTGCAACATATGAGCAGAGGATCGGCAATGGCGGCTCACAACGGGGCGGCTGGCGAGGCGGGCGGCGGGCGGCGAGGGCGTCGGCGACGGCGACGACGGGTTTGGGCGGCGGGGCAGGGCGACGACAGGCTCGGGCGGCAGGGGCGACGAGGACGGCGGGGCTCGGGGCAGGGGCGACGACGGGGCGGCAAGGCAGGGCGACGACGCCTGGGCGGCGCAAGGGGTAGGGCGACGAGGACGGCGGGCTCGGGCGGCAGGGACGGGCGGGCTGGGCGGCGAGGGACGACGGCTGGGCGGCAAGGGGCAGGCGACAAGCGGGGGCGGCGACGACGCTGGGCGAGCGGCGACGACGAGGAGCAGGGCGTCAAGCAGAGGGCGGCGTCTGCAGCGGGATGAGGAACTGAACGAAATTTTCGCAAAGTCCTGTATATATAGAAAGTGCATTGGTCCCGGTTCGTGGCACAAACCGGGACTAATGCCCCCCTTTAGTCCCGGTTGGTGCCACCAACCGGGACCAAAGGCCTGTTTTCAGCAGCCCAAAGGGCGGGAAGCGGCGGCCTTTGGTCCCGGTTGGTGGCACCAACCGGGACTAAAGGGGGGCATTAGTCCCGGTTTGTTCCATGAACCGGGACCAATGCCCCCTTTAGTCCCGGTTGGTGCCACCAACCGGGACCAAAGGCCTGTGCTGCCCCGAACCCAAATATTTAGTCCCACCTCGCGCGGTGAGAGGGAGGCGCACTGTTTATAAGGTGCGGTGCGCCTTCCCTCTCGAACTCCTCTCTAAAGCAGGCTTTCGGGCCTAAACCTGCAATCTGTGCCTGTGGGCCTACTGGGCCTCCCGCGGGCCTGAATCCTGGCCTTGGTAGGGTTTCTAGTCGTATTCAGGCCGTGGGGGCCCAGTAGGTGGCACTTTTTTTTTGTTTTCTTTGTTGCTTTATTTATTTTATTTTGTTTCTACTTACAACAAAATACTTATTGTTGCTATTTTTATTTTTTTCAAGTTTTTTTGTTTTGTTTTCTGCATTATTTATTTTCTTTTGGTTTTTTGCTTTATTTTTTAATTCTTTTTGCTTTTAGGTCAGCAAAATTATAAACTTTATGTTTGTGCCATTAGTTTTCAAATTTGAATTCTTTGAAATTTGTGTGAATCACAAGTTTGTGAGCTCAACAAGGCATGTAGAGGGACGGGCTTATAAACCGGTGTGAGCGCCATTCGGTTGGCGAGGTTTTCAAATTCATAGTTTTCAAATGAACTCTGAAAAAGTTGGCATAGCATGTGCATGTACAAAACGGACAATGGTATCATACTAAATGCATTACAAAGTTGGCATGGTATCATCATAATAGTTATGGAGGAAGTCTTCACTTTTTCTTCGCTTGTGTCGTTTGCTTATTGCGGTAACCATGGATAATCTTTCATCGTTTATCGGGATGCTTGGGTCAGCCTTGACTTTGAAGGGGAATTTCATGAAACTTTTCATACTCTTGAGACATGTACATCTTGCCCTCCACTCCCAGGATGTCCCTTTTTCCTGAAAGAACTATGTGGCGCTTTGGCTCATTGTATGATGTATTTGCTTCCTTATCTTTTATTTTCCTCAATCTGGTAGACATGTCCTTCACATAGATAACCTGTGCCACATCATTGGCTAGGACGAATGGTTCGTCAGTGTACCCAAGATTTTTCAGATCCACTGTTGTCATTCCATACCGTGGGTCTACCTGTACCCCGCCTCCTGACAGATTGACCCACTTGCACTTAAACAAAGGGACCTTAAAATCTACTCCGTAGTCAAGTTCCCATATGTCTACTATATAACCATAATATGTGTCATTTCCCTTGTCGATTGCTGCATCAAAGCGGACACCGCTGTTTTGGTTGGTGCTCTTTTCATCTTGGTCAATCGTGTAAAATGTATTCCCATTTATCTCGTATCCTTTCCAAATCATTACAGTCGAAGATGGTCCCCTGGACAACAAGTACAGCTCATCACAAACAGTGCTGTCACCTCTGAGACGTGTTTCCAACCAACTGCTGAAAGTCCTGATGTGTCCACATATAATCCAGTCGTCGCACTGCTCCTGGTGTTTGGAGCGCAGACTGTTCTTGTGTTCATCGACATACGGGGTTACAAGGGTAGAGTTCTGTAGAACTGTGTAGTGTGCTTGAGACCAAGAATATCCGTACATGCATATTATTGAGTCCCTTCCAAGCGTGCCCTTTTTAGTCAGTCTCCCCTCATACCGCGATTTAGGAAGACCTATCTTCTTAAGGCCAGGAATGAAGTCAACACAAAACCCGATGACATTCTCTGTTTGATGGCCCATGGAGATGCTTCCTTTTGGCCTAGCGCGGTTACGAACATATTTCTTTAGGACTCCATGAACCTCTCAAAGGGGTACATATTGTGTAGAAATACGGGCCCCAGAATGACAATCTAAATCGACTAGATGAACTAGGACGTGCGTCATGATATTGAAGAAGGATGGTGGGAACACCAGCTCGAAACCGACAAGACATTGCGCCACATCACTCCTTAAGCGTTGGTATGATTTCTGGATCGATTACCTTACGAGATATTGCATTGAGGAATGCACTTAGCTTCACAATGGCTAATCGGACGTTTTTCGGTAGAAGCCCCTCAATGCAACCGGAAGCAGTTGCGTCATAATCACGTGGCAGTCATGAGACTTTAGGTTCTTGAACTTTTCTCTGGCATATTTATTATTCCCTTTATATTTGACGAGAAGCCAGTCGGGACCTTCATACTGAGCAGGCATTGAAAGAATATTTCTTTCTCTTCTTTCAGAAGAAGCGTGGCTGGCAGGACCTTCATACTGCTTCGGAGGCATGCCATCTTTTTCGTGCAAGCGTTGCAGGTCCTCTCATGCCTCAGGTGTATCTTTTGTCTTCCCATACACGCCTAAGAAGCCTAGCAGGTTCACACAAAGGTTCTTCGTCACGTGCATCACGTCGATCGAAGAGCGGACCTCTAGGTCTTTCCGAGGGTAGGTCCCAAAATATAGATTTCTTCTTCCACATGGGTGCGTGATTCTCAGCGTCATTCGAACAGCTAGTCCGCGGGACCCTTTCCAAAGATTACGTGTAAATCATTAACCATAGCAAATGCGTGATCACCGATGCGCATGGCGGGCTTCTTCCAGTGATCTGCCTCGCCTTTGAAATGCTTGCCTTTCTTTCGACATTGATGGTTGGTCGGAAGAAATCGACGATGGCCCAGGTACACATTCTTCCTGCAGCTTCCAAGGTATATACTATCGGTGTCAAGTAAACAGTGCATGCATGCGTGGTATCCCTTGTTTGTCTGTCCTGAAAGGTTACGGAGAGCGGGCCAATCGTTGATGGTCACGAACAGCAACACCTTTAGGTCAAATTCCTCCTTTTTGTGCTCATCCCACGTACGTACACCATTTCCATTCCACAACTGTAAAAGTTCTTCAACTAATGGCCTTAGGTACACATCAATGTCGTTGCCGGGTTGCTTAGGGCCTTGGATGAGAACTGGCATCATAATGAACTTCCGCTTCATGCACATCCAAGGAGAAAGGTTATACATACATAGAGTCACGGGCCAGGTGCTGTGATTGCTGCTCTGCTCCCCGAAAGGATTAATGCCATCCGCGCTTAAAGCAAACCATACGTTCCTTGGGTCCTTTGCAAACTCATCCCAGTACTTTCTCTCGATTTTTCTCCACTGCGACCCGTCAGTGGGTGCTCTCAACTTCCTGTCTTTCTTACGGTCCTCACTGTGCCATCGCATCAACTTGGCATGCTCTCCGTTTCTTAACAGACGTTTCAACCGTGGTATTATAGGAGCATACCACATCACCTTCGTAGGAACCCTCTTCCTGGGAGGCTCGCCGTCAACATCACCAAGGTCATCTCGTCTGATCTTATACCGCAATGCACCGCATACCGGGCATGCGTTCAGATCCTTGTAGGCACCACGGTAGAGGATGCAGTCATTAGGGCATGCATGTATCTTCTCCACCTCCAAGCCTAGAGGGCATACGACCTTCTTTGTTGCGTATGTACTGTCGGGCAATTCGTTATCCTTTGGAAGCTTCTTCTTCATTATTTTCAGTAGCTTCTCAAATCCTTTATCAGGCACAGCATTCTCTGCCTTCCACTGCAGCTTTCTGTTACCATCTTCGCAATTGGGGTACAACCCTTTTTTGTGATCCTCTAACATGCGATCGAACTTCAGCTTCTCCTTTTGACTTTCGCATTGTGTCCTTGCATCGACAATGACCCGACGGAGATCATCATCATCGGGCACATCGTCTGGTTCCTCTTGATCTTCAGCAGCTTCGCCCGTTGCAGCACCATCGTGCACATCGTGCAGTGCATCTTGATGTTCAGTAGCATCACCGTATTCAGGGGCACATAGTTGTCATCGTACTCTTCTTCCTCGCCGTCTTCCATCATAACCCCTATTTCTCCGTGCCTCGTCCAAACATTATAGTGTGGCATGAAACCCTTGTAAAGCAGGTGGGTGTGAAGGATTTTCCGGTCAGAGTAAGACTTCGTATTCCCAGATATAGGGCATGGACAACACATAAAACCATTCTGCTTGTTTGCCTCAGCCACTTTGAGAAAATCATGCACGCCCTTAATGTACTCGGAGGTGTGTACGTCACCGTACATCCATTGCCGGTTCATCTGCGTGCATTATATATAATTAAGTGTGTCAAAAATCATTACAGAACATCATGAATAGATAATTAAGTGACCAAATTAATAGAAGTTCATCATCACATAAAAACCAAAGTACATACATAGTTCTCATCTAACAACATAAAGCTCTGCAGAGCATCTAAATTAATTAAACCATACATTGAAACTATGTAAAACATTTCAATGCGAAAACAAATGCGATCATAATCGCAACCAAGGTAACAACTGATCCAACGGCATAATGATACCAAGCCTCGGTATGAATGTCATATTTTCTAATCTTTCTCATCTTCAAGCGCATTGCATCCATCTTGATCCTGTGATCATCGGCGATTTACATCCGCAACATGCAACTCCAATATCATCTTCTCCTCCTCAAGTTTTTTTATTTTTCTTCAAGAAATTGTTTTCTTCTTCAATTAAATTTAACCTCTCGACAATAGGGTCGGTTGGAATTTCGGTTCAACAACCTCCTAGATAAATAAAATCTATGTCACGTTGGTCGGCATAATTTTCATAAACAATAAATGAACCAATAGTTATGAAAAAGATAATATATACCACATCCGAATCATAGACAAGACGAGGGCCGACGGGGGCGGATACCAAAACCATCGCACTATATAAGATGCAATAATAAAAGTAAGAAAATAATACAAGTAAGAATATTTTTCCTTTCAGAAAGAAGATAAGAACAAGATGCTCACCACGGTGGTGCTGGCGATGAGATCGGCGCGGGTGATCGACGGCGGTGAAGACGGGGACGGGGTGTGACGGACCGCTAAACCTAGACAAATATTGAGGAAAATGGAGGTTGGAGGTCGAGCTTGGAGAGGAGAAAGCTTGAGTAGTGTGGCTCGGGCATTTCATCGAACACCTGATGTGCATAGGAGGTGAGCTAGAGCACCACAAAGCCCCCCTCGCCGGCAAGAGAAAAACAGAGCACTGGAGTGCTCTGCTTTCATGAAGCGAGGGGTATATATACGCAGCACTATTGGTCCCGGTTCGTAGCATGAACCGGAACTAAAGGGAAGCCTTTGGTCCCGGTTCATGCCACCAACTGGGACCAATAGTGATGGGCCAGGAGCCAGGCCCATTGGTCCCGGTTCGTCCCACCAACCGGGACCAAAAGGTCCGGACGAACCGGGACCAATGGCCCACGTGGCCCGGCCGGCCCCCTGGGCTCACGAACCGGGGCAAATAGCTCCATTGGTCCCGGTTCTGGATTGAACCGGGACTAATGGCCTGAACTGGCCTGGGCCATTGCCCCCTTTTCTACTAGTGATGGTTTCAATGGAAACGGCTCCTTTGGACTACATATCAACCGCCAGATGGCTCATATGTCTTCAACAAGGTCTAAACCGTATACTCTGCTACAGTGCACCCTATCATGCCTTCGTTTCTTTTCTCGACAATGGAGCCCTGCCATGACTTTTGCACGGCAGAGGAGCCGGTTCCTGTTTAAGTATTGATTTGTGGACTTCCGCACATAGCAGAGAATCGTGCAAGGCCAATTGCAAGAAGTTTAGTCAATCATGCATGCTTAACTGTCAGCCTTTGCGTGATCTTCTGTACTAGGGCTTGGTTACTTGTGTATTACAAGGATAGGGCACATTACTTAGGCGTGCAAGGCCCTGGAGCTCAAGAGCAGAACCTACAGTTACCTTGCCGAAAGAACAAGGTCACCATTTTAAAATTTGCCATGTATCATTTGTAATAACATTTACTTTTTCTCGGATGGATGGTATCTTGAGATTACATTTCAGGATATGATAGATGCATATTGTGCCAAAGTTGGCAATATTGATTTTGAGAAATAAATAAAAACGTCACTTGCATGTGCTGATATGGTTCGCCAGTAGTCTGGCAAAATCTGGTGTAATGAGGCTCGACGGAAAGATACGTGTTTTTTCAATGCCCTTTGTACACCTTATCCTCGAGCCGTTGTTTCATACTACTTCTACTTCATGATGGTGACCTTGATAGCTTCTTAAGCACAGGACGAAGATATCCTTGGTTGAATCCACATATGTACTGAGCTAATAATTAATTTTCAATGGCAACACACTTGCATCATATTTTCTCACTCGCAGTGATCCAGACCAATCGAACATGGCTAGCATGGTCGCCCAGCAGGTACTCATGTTGAAAGTCTGCTCTGAATAGTTACATTTTAATATTTCTGCTGGTTGAATCGTTAATTTGTATTGCAACAACCTTCTTTGAGCTGTTCACTAAGTGTTTGATATAATATGTACAGAAAACAGTTATGAGATCATTATTTCTATTGATCAGATTGTGAAGATATACCACTGAAAGGAACACCAGCATGCATCAGACGTACATGTATGACTTAGAAAGTAATAGTACCCCTCTAGCTGTTGTTTTATGCAGATTATTTTCTCTAGATGATAATTTTCAAAAAGTTATTCCTACATATTGTACTGAATATGTATTAAGTGTTCATCCGTACATTTATCTATTTGAATTTGATATAAATACTTAGCTAAATGTACCCGTTGTTATGCTGAAACCTGAATGTATCTTCTATTCCACTTCCTACAGTTTAACGTTTATTGTTTCAAATTAGATTTATTTTCTAGCCAAACATATTATTTGTCCAAAGCAAATCATATAATTGGAAATTTTCTATGTAAATAGCGAATGAACTGTCTTACTATCATTAGGACAATAAATCATTGGGCAGAATGTTTGTGATTTCTCCTTTTTCTACACCATGCATCAGAACTACTTCTCCATGTTTTAATTAAGCAGTGGAATAGGTGTCCATTGTGCATGTACTCTCTCATTAAGAATCTCAAATCAGTATCTCATGATAATCTCAAATCCAGTATGTCAATATTCTATGTAGAACGATCGATTAATTATTGGGTTTGACCTCCTCATGAAGATTACCATAAAGCAGCAAAAACACTGACTAGTGAGAATTATAAGAAGTCAGGATGCCTAGACAGTGCGGGAGACATGCATGCTGGACAGTGATGGCTGCCACTCGCAACATTGGCAGGGACACCAAAGGAGTGTAAGGCCCCTACCCGATCTGATCCTTACAAGCAGATATCAATTGGAAAATACATATAAAAGGGACATAAAATCAAGACCATGTAAAACTAATTACCCTGACACTAGTGCAGAACCGGGCTATAGCACCGGTTCGTAAGGACCTTTAGTGCCAGTTCTGTAACCGGCACTAAAGGGTAGGGACTAAAGGTCCCCCTTTAGTCCCGGTTCAGCACGAACCGCCATTAAAGGGTCACCACGTGGCACGAGCCCATATATACAATTTCTCTTACATGAAGGCATTACTGCGGTGGTAGCGGGTAATGAAATTCTCCTTTGGGATCTATGACCTGGTCGAGCAAAAATCCCACTATTTCTTCTTGAATTGCTCGTACGCGATCCACTGGTAGGAGCTTCTCCTGCACGTCCTTGAGCTTTAAAGAAGGAGATCAATTATGCATGTATTAGTCGTGTGTGTATATATATTAGATATCGATAATGATGTAAAAATTGTGAATAGTGCTCGGGCAAACGTACCCATTGCTGTCTATCATCTCTGTTCCTTCCGGACGCCATCATGCGAATGTTATCGCAAACGTAGTATGCACAGAAATCATTCCTCGGCAACTGCTTCATGCGCTTTACGAGAATAGAATTCAATCAGGTAATAATTAATCAAGCATGATAACTAATTGTATTGACACTAGAATTAAAAAAGATGGTAGCTAGCCAGTACTACTTAATTAATTATATCTTGGGTCGATAGCAATACAACTTTTCTTTTCATGGACCTGGAACTTCTTTCCTGAACTTTTGCCAAGCCCTGCCCGCCGGCAAAGAAAATGAATAAAGAAGTTATTAATTAGTTGATATCATGAAATGACAAACTAAAGAGGCCGACATATAGTTCGATAATGATTGAATTTACCTGTCGACTATCCCCTTCATGATTTCCTACTGCTCGGGTGGTTTAAGTAGCGAGTCCAGAACTTCAACTTCAGCATCTTCAACTCGAATGATGTGCATGCGCACACGTTTGCATGTACAAAAATTAAGCGGGCATGTGCATAACACTCATCAACTACCCTAAACCCTATACACTTATTAATTAACATCTAGCTAGTAAGCAAAAAACAGAATTTGTAGTACAAGACAGTGTGACTCACCCGAAGTGGTAAGGAAGTAGTATATCTCAATTGGTATTTAGGCGCTTCAAGAACTCTAGGAAGCTATTCTCTGTATCTTCTCGATAGAATGGCTCTGACCATGTCTCTTGATTAATGGTATTTGGGTCAATGAACCCAATGCCATAGTGTCCAGCTTTTTTCATTTCATAGATCTTCATTCTGCATAGTATCACAGAAAAGAATATAGTGAGGATAATTACAGGTAATGATCAACGAGCACCACATCTAGATTGTGACTTAAATTACAGAAAGAAATCACTTACAGACAACAGCAACTGACGATAGATTTGCCGAGTGCGTCTTGATTGAATAACTGAAATAGTTCTATAAACTCAACATACATAGCATTCTCATGGTGGTAATGATCTGCCTTGAATTTCACCATGAGGGACTCACGATTGGTAGTCTTGGTAATTTTCATGTACCATTCATGCAATTCATACATTCTCGTTAAGAGCTTCTTGACCTCCTCAGGCTTGACCAAAGGTTCGCCGTGGGCATATATCCGTTTTAGTTCCTGCTCTGTAAAAGTATCCATGGGCTCGAGCCCTAGGAGTTGTTCTACAATGCATCCGATCTTTGCAGCCTGCCTTCTATGATCGTCAGTTATTACTAGATGATCGTCCGCGCTAGTAGTACTCATGTTTGTTGGTACAATGATAGGGGGGGTCGATTGCACCGCCTATTCTCCCAGCTGGGGAACAGTTTTCCCGCTTTTCTTGGCAGCAGCTTGGCTGGAGCTCGAGCTCGACTCCTCCTTTTGTTGTGCTTCATATGCCTTCCAGATTTGGCGCTCATAGTCTGAGTCAACAGGCTTGGGAGCTGGTGGTTGAGCCATACGAATAAAGTGCTCAATGGCAAGCTCAGGCACTTTCTCTTTCGGCGGCGGTGGCGGTTTTGGTCCAAAATGGGCGTCCAATTGTCTCCTGCATTCGGCGGTGTTTTCCTCTTTGCTCATATCGTAAGGCCTCTTCAGAAGAGGCACGAGGCTTGGACCAAATTGGTATCTCTTTCCTCCTGTACTTGCATCGCTAGCCGCCATAGCTGCGGTGGCCCTCTTCCGCTGTTGCTGAGGCGGCGGAGCCCGCTGAGGTGGCGGAGACAGCTTACGTGCTGCCTGACTTGGAGGAGGAGGCCTGGGCTGACGCGGTGCCGGACGACTTGGAGGAGGAGGAGTGGGCTCACGCGGTGCCGGACTTGGAGGAGGAGGATTTTCCTCACGCGTTGGCGGACTTGGAGGAGCAGGAGTCTGCAGAGGCGGTGGCTGACTTGGAGGAGCTGGAGTCGACTGCTGACGCAGTGGCGGACTTGGAGGAGGAGCCGGCTGATGCGGTGTCGGTGGCCTTGGAAAGACGATGCAATCCTTTCTCCATAGAACAGTACGATGTAATGCCTCTCCCAGTGTGTGCTCGTCGTCACCTCTAGGAATGTCAAACTGTAGCCCCCTATATTTTGCCACCACTTAATCAACCGCGACACGAGTATAGCCAGCTGGAATCGGATTGCAATGGAAGGTTGCTTCAGGCGGGTTTGTATAAGCAACGCCGTCCGCCACCTTGATGGATATGTTCTTCATTTTGAAATGTAGCTCACAATTAGTGTTCTCAATGATGTCATCCACAGGGTATGTATCCAGCAGTGCCTCATGGCCCGGTGCGGAACCCACGCTACTTCTCGGCATGGATGGGGTGGTGCTATCCAATGCTGGATCCGCTAGCTCCTGCCGCTGCAGAGACCCCCTTCCCTTGCTGATTTCGTCGATCTGCTGCTGCTGCCGTTGGAATAGGAGTGCCAACTCCGCGTGCAAAAGTTCTAGGCCTTTAAGGCGTTCTACTTCCTGCTTCCTCTGCTCCTCCTCCAGCTTCCTCTTATTCTCCTCCTCCATCTTCCTTCTGGCATGACTTCTGTGGTCAGCGTTCCAGTCTGCAAACCCCTCATACCACGGAACAAAACCTACGCCTCGTGTTCTTCCCGGGTGTTCAGGGTTTCCCAGGGAGCACGTAAGCTTGTCATTCTCTTTGTTGGACGTGAACACCTCCATTCGAGCCTCTTCTTTTGCAACAGGTAATTTGTCCTCGACTCCTTTAAGACTTGCCTTCTTCAAAATCTGGTTTGTCTTTGGGTCCAACGCCCCGCATGCGCATAGAACCAAGTCCCGCACCTGGGGGGCCAGCTCAATGTAATTGGACTAACCCCTGCAGCCTGCATCTCTTCCTTAGCCTTATCCCACTTAGGTCGGGCCACCGTGTAGCCACCTGGCCCCAGCCTATGGAACTGCTGCTTTTTCGCGGCATTGATCGTGTTGATACTCGACCGTTCCTTAGCTAATTCCGATTCCTTGAATTTCACGAAAGCTGGCCAGTGATCTCTTTGCTTCTCCAGTGTTCCCGTGAATTTTGGAGTCTTCTTTCCTCCTTTGACGTACATGGCCCATATAGTTTTCTTGTGGTTGTTGAATGCAACCGCCATCTTCCTAAGAGCAGCATTCTTGACTTTCTCCACATCTTCAGCTGTGAAATGATCTGATAGCATGAAATGTGACATGAGAGCTTCCCAAAGCAGTTTTTTGGCTCTATCGCCAACAAAAGTAAGATCTGGACGTGGCTTTGCTGGCTTTTTCCATTCTTGAATGGAGATCGGGAGTTGGTCCTTCACAAGAACTCCGCACTGACGAATGAACTTCCTCGGGATGCAATATCTCATCTTCCATAGGAGCAGTAGACATCTCTCTTTTACTTGCTAAATTTTTTCCCTCCTAGCTTTTTCATGCCAATTAAGGGCATCTTCAAGGTGGATCCACAAACCACCCACATCCGTACGGACCGCGGAAGCCATCCAACACGGGCTTGTATCGGTCCACGCCATGGTCCGAACGTGATTTCTCTCGCAAACCAGAGACAAAAATGGAGGAGGTTTTCGGGAGTCCGGATCGATCCACGCCTGCTCTTAACCGCCCTGGCCTACCAAAAACCCTCCCCCCGCCCCGTGTGCGCATACCTCCCGGTGCCAGCTGCCCACATTCATGCCGATGTAGAGCGCGCCACTCCGCATTGAAGGCAGCTCAGGGCGGACGTGACCTCTCACTGCCTCCTTCATTAAAGTGGCTCACCGGCCGAGGGCGCCACCTGCTGCACGTCCGGCTGAACATGCCTCCTCTCTGCATTCATACGCCTCCGTTAAACCCACGTGGAAGCCGAGAAACCTACTCCATCCACACGTCATCTCATGAGCGGGCCAACATTAAATGCAACATCGGCCGAGATCCTCCTGTCCGCCCTCTATTTAAAAGAGGCCAGATGCCGGGCAAGAATCGCACACCTCCATCGCTCCCCCATCTCCTACTTCACCATTTTATTCACTCTTCCGATGGCTTCTGAAGAGCAGTTCTCCGGCATACAAGCTGACTGGGTGACCCGCCGAGCCAGCCGGATATGAGCGAGGTAGCTCGCTGCTCTAGCTCCCGCTCCTGACCCGATGGAGCAAGTTGCCGCCCAAGCCACCGCGTGGTTCAACAACTCGCCGCTCTAGTGCAACTCGATGAGGAGTGGCGATTTGCTCCGTAATGGCACAGTGGGGAGCACGGCGGCACGAGCATCGCCGCATCTAGTGCCTGCGACCACGCCATCTGCCATCGATGCACGCGTAGCCGCGTTGTGCACGTGGAGAAAGAAGCCGTCTGTGCGGATGTGGACGAGGTGGCGGCCAACATGTCCGTGCACGCCGCCATCATGGAGGAGAAGTAGAACACGGGAGGACGCCGTCCTTGGGTCCATCCTGGGCACCCCATGAGCTCCATGAAAGCACCCTTCCCCTCTGAATGAAGCACCCTATTTGCCGCTCCGATGAGCGGCGCAGCCGAACATAGGGAAGATACGGGGAAAGAACATGCCTTCGGAGCTCCCAGCAGTCCGGTTATTCCGCGCTGCCGGACATGGGGAAGACAATCCGCTGTCGGCCATAGACTAGTGTAGTGTATCAGTGTCATGAGAGTGGAGCTCCACGCGACCGTACGTTTACATAGTTTTAGCTTTTTATTTGAAAATATGTCCAAAATGTAACCGTTCTCGTCCAGTTTTTATGAAATCCGTCTTGTTTGTACGAAATCCGTCCTTGTTTGCATGAATTTCATTCAATTTATTGAAAATGAGTTTGAAATGCGGCTACCATTGGATGTCGACCTCCCGCATCTATATCGGTGAACTGCCCCCCCGTCCATAGACAGATACGAGAGTATTTTTATGTGTTGCAATTGAAGATGCCCTAATAAGATCTAAATAACGCTCCACCATATCCAGAGAGACCCCTAAGTCCAGTCCTATTAAACTTGCCACATCAAAGATATGAAAGCTTAAAATTTGGAAGATGGGGCTCGGGGCACTGCCACAAATCCTCCCACAGGGACAAAAGAGGGTAAAAATAGACGAGTACCGAATTCACGGATCAGTCCGTAAGTGCCGTGCTCTAGAAGTGTCGGTGTGAAAAAGGGCACGACACACGACTTTGAGAGCGCGAACAAAGAAAAAGTGCTTTGCTTAAGTAAGAAGACACCTTGCTACGTAGTGCTACATTATTCGAATTATTATTATATTCGTGGCGTGCATACCTGGAGCAGCTACAAGGCAAAGCACCGGCCGGCCACTTGATTCTACTACTAGCTGGGTAGCATAAAACGATAGCTATGGCCGTGAGAGTGTCCCATGATCGTCGCAAATTTTGGACTAACACCAAGTGCATCCTGGCGGCTCTAGGTGGGACACTGGCTGCTACCGTCGTTGTAATCGTCGTCTCCGTCGTGCTCAGCCCCGCGGACATCAGCTTCTCCGTCACCCACGCCTCGAATAGCAATGGCAGTGCCGACGGCTCAATCCAGTACCTGAACCTCACCATCGCCGCCGCCAATGCCAGCCGGAAGCGCGCCGGAGTGCGGTACCAGAGCTTCTTCATCGACTTGAATAACAGCTCGAGCACGATCCACGCCCTGGTCTACGCGATGCCGCCGACGAACAAGTACCTGCGGCCAGGCGCGGGGCCGGCGAGCATCAAAGCGTCTGTGCTCCTGCTGTCGGGCGGCCCAGTCCGGGATTTTGTTGGGCGCCGGATGATCGGGAGAGAGTTCACGGTGGTGGTGACGGCACAGGTGCGGTTCCAGGTCGGAGGGATACCCACGAGGCTCTACCACATGAATGTCTCCTGCCCTCACGTCTTGTTCGCCGTACAAGGGTCGTCCAACTCCAACGCCCACGCGCTTCCAATACACTGCACTGCTTAATGTTTTTCCGGTCGCTGTATTGCCCATGTATGCAGGTTTCATCTAGTGTAAGTGTGTGTTGGTATTCTTCCTTTCTCCCGTGGATGTGCAATTCTTCAGTTGTTTTGTTCAATTTGATTGATGTCCTCAGATTTTATCTGACACGCTTTTTCAAAGATGTGTACTTTGGCATTTCCTCACGTGTGCTCTAGGTATTTTGTAATGCCGATCGTTGGGATATAAATTGTTCCCCACCTATGGCCAGGGAATTTTGCATGATCTTATGTTGCATGCGACAAGGGTAAAATAAAGACAAATTAAGTGAGACAGCTAAATAATTTAACGGGAAGCAAGAAAGACAAGCCTAACAATTGTGATCGTGAAGTTGGTTATCTTTTGTGCAGTGTGATGAATCCTTAACTTATTTCCAGATTGTATATGGTTTTCCCTTTGATGATTGTTGCATGTTATATGGATGTATATGCTTTCGATTTACTAGTTCATTATTTGGTATAAGTTTGGACCAAAGATCAGTAAGAGGAGTTGTGTATATTAGTTGTGGTTGATCTCTTTTTTTTTTGCAAAAATGCCAAAGGAGGAGGAAGCCGACAATCTATTGGCGGAGAAAGATGACGGCTGGGGAGGAACCCTGGATGGGTTTTTGGGCTGGGGCTGCATCTTTTGTTAGTTCGGGTTGATCCCACACACACACCCACCAGCGGAGCCGGTGAAGGAGGAGGAAGCCGACAATCTATTGGCGGAGAAAGATGACGGCTGGGGAGGAACCCTGGATGGGTTTTTGGGCTGGGGCTGCATCTTTTGTTAGTTCGGGTTGATCCCTATGAGTGATAATCCCTGGTGACACCAGTCATACAAAGCTCATATTTTATCCTTGTCATTAAGGGTAAAAAGTTAATTGCCTAGTTGCTTCTGTGATGACCTGGAGATAAAAAGAATAAATTATCAACTCTATGTCAAAGTGTTGAATGCAATACTCAGTTTTATTACGTACTTAGGATGCATATTTATGAATGGTCTTTGGGTGCAGTATTAGCTACAAATGCATGCTTGTGAGTAGTCTTTGGATGTTTGGACATACTACATGTTATAATGACCTATATGACCAAAGCATAAGAAAATATTTTCAATTTCATTCTTGTCATTCCTATGCTTGATATTTTTCTTACATCGTTGATATTTGAAGAGGTGCTACTAGTGAGTTTACAAGCACTTTTATTTTCTGCAAATAATTATTCATCGAAACAACTACAACTTTCTGTTTACAAGCACTTTTATTTTCTGCAAATAATTATTCCAAAAATTTAAAAGTACATTTTCTTCATTCAATTTCTCTCATCTAGCAAAGCTAGTGAGTTTGACAACCTCACAATGCCTTAGTTGGGGACACAAATCAAGATCTTAATTGTGTGTAGAACTAATCATTAGGTTTTAAGCCTTTGTATTCATGGATTGATAACCTTGGTTGCGCAATCGAGGGAAACTGGCCTTTTGCTACAAACTCTTACACATGGGTTGCCAACCGTCTACTAAGAACGAAGTAGCAGCCACCTCCTCCCCGACGCGCTCCCGAAGCCGCACTCGCCCTCCGTCACCGGCGCTTGCCCGGCGTGCAGCCGACACCGCCGGGTGTAAGTGGTGTTCGTTTCATCCTTGTAGTTCCCCTGTTATTTCCCCCTCTACTATCTGTACCTTCTCACCCTTGTTTTCATTGTAATTTCCGAGTGCAGCGATTCGGTGCCCAGGCTCATCTGCACCCGGTCAGAAATAATTCAAAACAAATACTAGAAATATTCAAAAAATTCCAATTTTTTTCCCATGGTAGACAATTTCTTGCGTGAGGTTCGCTCCAAATATTAGCACATTTGGACATCTGAGTAGCTCTCAGCAAAAAGGACAAATCAGGTCAAAACAGTACATGAACAGTAAACTGTTTTACAGACCCTGAATTTGTCTTTTTTGCCGACAGTTGCTCAGTTGTCCAAATGATTTAAAAATTGGGGCATACCTCACGCATCAAATTGTCTACCATGGAAATTTTTTGAATATTTTTAGTATTTGTTTTGAATTTTTTATTCAACACGGGTGCAGATGAGCCCGGGCTCAGAAAATGATTTTCGGTAATTTCCCGGCTTTTCCGGTTTCGTTCTTAATGAAGGAAACGTAGCGCTGCTACTTTTCATTAAAAATATTCCTCTCTTGAAAATATATTGTGCAGAGTGAAGTTGCTTATGAAAGAGAGGACATGAGTCACTTTCCTTGAAGGTTACAAAAGTGAATTAAGGCAGATGATAAGATTCCTCACGCTTGGAACAAGAAAAAGCAGATGGCTTGCTGACACTAGTAGCTACTTTCTCTTTGGAGAATGAATATATATATATATATATATATATATATATATATATATATATATATATATATATATATAGACCTAGCTAGCAAGCTACTCTCTCTCTAATTAGGGACGCCTTCTGATCATACTTCCCGTGGTAAAGGCAAAAGGAAAATTAAAGAATTTTCGTGCCCAAGACAAAAGCTAGTACGTGACCAAGGGCCACGGCATGCAATTATAGCTGCCGATTTCCGAATCGAATCTAGCTAGATTGCCGTCTGAGCACGCGATGCCATCACAAACATTTGTGGTTGCAGTTTGAGCACATGATGCCATCACAAATATTTGAGCAAGCATCGCCTCCATGTTATATGTATAGTCATGCCAACAACTAAAACCTGAGCTGCATCTGCATGCAGATGCATCATCTAGCTAGGTTGATTATTGCTAGCCAGGCATATACTACAACATTATGATGAGCAACTTCACGAGTAATATTAGCATTACTCGCGGTGGCCATCTCCTCGCACACTTCTGCAACGCCAATGGATCGCAGAGCGTCGACAAGTACGTCCGCAACGTCACAGCCTCGTACGCCGACACGAGCAAGGAGTCGTCCATGGCGTCCTCATCCATCGTGATGTTCGTCATCGCCGGCATCTTCTTCGACCTCAGCCTATTAAGCGGCGTCTCCAACGCCAGCTCTTTCCTCAATCCCACCTTCCGCCTCGTCCTCTCCGGTGCTGTCTCCCAAGTCCTCCCCGTCATGTCCTACCTCTTCTCGGAGGCCAAGAACGCCGGGTCCGGCTCAAAGCCGGACCTCTCGCTACAGGCTGGCATGATCCTCCTCTGGATGCTCCTGGTGGAGCTTGTGCGCAACAAGGTGGACGTGATCCGCATGAGTGGCTACTCTGGCACAATCCAGCGTGCTGGCCGTGTGGTTTGGCTGGGCAGCCTCGTCTTCTTCAACATCAGGAAAGTTGGCCGGAAGGCTGTGTTCGGCGTCCTCTATGTCATTTGCGCTACCAAGGTGGTGCAGAGGATCGCCTTCACCGAAGTCGGCAAGCGATCTTACGCCTACAGCAGCGGCAAGAACTCCCGCCTCATCCACGCGTACATGTCACAACTGCTATGGGAGCAATATTATTGGCGCCCGCGACCAGAGGTACTAGTAAAATGACAAACACAATAGGAAAAAGGTGCACAATGTATGCATTATATATTTTTAACGCTTTCACTATATTCCATTTCCAAACAGGTAAGCAACCTGGAGCAATTGGCGGCCCGAGGTGAGGAATTGTTGAAGAGGTGCAAGTTCATCGTCATGGGTGAAGAAGACTTGGTTATAGAACCCACCGCAAGAGGCTACAAGCTCAAGGACGTCACCCACGACGTCTACAACACTGTCCTCACAGTTGGAAAAATCTGGCAAATTACCGATTATATTTCTATGGTCAACTTCACTCAGTTTACCCGGATCAGGAGGCTGTGCCTCTCCTTCGCGCTCTTCAAGCTGTGCCACCGGTGACAGATGAAGAGACTCGTGAGTGCCGTGACTTACTCTTCAATGGTTTCTACTACGACGGGACAGAGGCTGCGGCCGCAACGCTTCTCCAGATGATGTACGATGAGGTGAACATCCTCTGTGAGTACTATCACTCCATCATCCCCGTCGTCCTCTCAAGCCCTTTCTTCTTCCTCTCCAACTACTTGCTGCTCCCCATGGTGGTGCTTGCCCTCTGCCTCATGACCGTCATCCTCTGCGGTGACGGCAATGCTCGATTCGCGTTCGCCAGCATCATAAATGACTATTTCGCCCTCTCTTCTGACGTTCTCAACACCACCATGTGCCTCCTCATCAAGGCCATTTCCTCGCCGCTGGCCTTCTACACGACGGTGGATTTCTTCATCACCTTTCTTCTCTTCGCTATCTTCTTGTACGAGGAGATATGGGAGTTCGTCGGCTTCCTCCTCTCAAACTGGTTCATGGTGTCGCTGATGCACAACTACGTGACAAACCCGTGTTGGCGTGATAGCAAGATGGTGACAGGATTCATCCGCCGTATCATGTGGATACAGGGTAAGATGAGCCAGCCCGTCCCTAACTTCAAGCAGTTCTCACTGTTGAGCCTCCGGTGGCCGCTCATCCTCGGCGTGCCATCCATGTTCTCTCTGCTGCTGCGGACGGCACCCGTGCCGAACAAAGCCAAACACTCCATCATTGAATCCCTCGTGGCGCACAGCAATGTTGGTAGCCCTCTCAACAATGGACGCTCTGTTCTCGTTCTCGTGGACAGACCGGACCTCTTGCCGGCGTTCAGGAGCGAGAGCATCGCGGAGGTCATCCTCACCTGGCACGTCGCCACCACCATCTTGGAGGTGACATGCTATCCTCACATGGGCAGGCAGCAAAAGGCCTCCCAGTACCACACGGTGGCGACGAGGTTGTCCAAGTACTGCGCCTACCTGGTGGCGTTCCACCCGGAGCTCCTCCCGGACAACCAGGACAAGACGGAGCTCGTCTTTGAGGCCGCTAAGGCGGAGCTCAGGGGCACACTTGGCTGCGCCCGCTACTACCTCTCCCGTTGGCGCACTAGGGTCCACATGGTCATGGATAATACGGTGGCGATGGCGGACTGGAAGGATGGCGAGGTGGTGCACGACGGCACGATGCTAGGGAATATGCTGAGGAAAGATGTTCAGGAAGACAACAGCCAGCTGGAGCACACATGGAAGCTGCTTGCCGACGTGTGGACCGAGATCATCGTGGTACTTGGCACCATCGGGTGATGATGGGCGCATTTTGGGGCACGAGGCGTTCTGGAGCAGGGCGGCGAAGTTCATCACAGTGCTCTGGGCTTTGACCACCCACACCGGCATTACCCGCCCGGAAAATTAGTATGTCATGTGTTGCCCAGTTTGCCATGTGTGCTTTGGCATATTTGGCATCACATTGCTTGCATATTATATAGGGTGTGCTTAGATCTCAGATGACTTAGTTTAAGTCAAGTGATGCATGCCAGCACCTTTTATTTTATTTTTACATTTTTTTTCTTAAATTTTATTGTCCTTTCTTTTGAATTTATGCTTTGCAATACATGAATGCACTAAGACACACTTATCGCACACCCTTGGCCCCAACTATGTGTGATGTAGGCATCGTAGATGGTTGAAAAATACAGCCATCGGACAGGAAATCAGTGTTGGCTATCCATCGGGCATGATTTAAAAAGGAGATCCGCCCCGTGCGGTATGGGCCACACAGTTCTGTTGTAAGAACTGTGTGTGATAAGTAGAAATAACACACACACACAAACACACACTTCCGCCCAATGTGTCGTGTGTGTAGTGTGGCAAACAGCTTCTAGGAACAAATTGTATTCGGTGATGGGGTATCCTCTCAAACGTTGCTCAATCTGCCCACCATGTGCGAAGTATCACACAATTCAGTCAGTGCGACACATTTGACATCAGTGGGATCAACACACACTATTGTACGGAGAGAATTGTGTCTCTAGTGGGCACACAATTGAACTAAAGGAGCTGCGTGCGATGTTGTTAACCATCATAAACGTTTTTTCTGTGGTGAGTCGTGTGCGATGTGACTTACTCTATCTCCAGAGCAACAACATGCTCGTATGCTTATAAAAGAGCATTGCATAACTGAACTAAACATCCATTACCATAAGTACCCAAGCATCAGATTGCACATCCCGTTGTATATATGTAGTCACATTATGAAATTAAAAGAAATGCACCTTACATTATGAAATTTTATCAAAAAACAAATACACCTTCATTTCGAATAAGGACTGAGTAGTCCAGCAAATAAATCTTACGCTTAAACCACATAAAATAATTCTCAACCTTCATTTCGCACAATAAGTAAAGCTTTTACAATCGGTAAAGGCACACAAAATATTGGTAACGGGAAATACGGCACACAAAAACACTTGTCAAATCGGCTTATTTGTTGGCCATAGGTGAAAGGCCCAATAGGGATATTACCCAAGAACCCAAATGATGGTAGGTAGTAGCAGTGGCGGATGTACAGGGTGGCCAGGGTGGGCCACGGCCCACCCTGGGATTTTAAAATTGGTTATATATACCTATGTCTTTAATTGGGCCAGAGATGAAAAAAAAGGCCCACTAACCTAACACATCCACGATCCACATCGAGCACGAGCAGAACCCTCGACCCCTTGCGCAGCAACCCTCTGCCCGACGCCCCGACCCCGACACCCAGCCGGCCAGCCGTCGCGGCATCGCCGTTTCTCGCGGCTTCGTCGGTCGCTCGCCGCCCAAACGAAGACCGGAGTCCGGCTGTGCCCCTACCCTGCGCCCGGCCGCTCGCCCAATCCGGCCGCACCCCTGGCCCCTGCCCTGCGCGCGGCTGTGCACCTCCGCCCTGCCTCCGCTCCGGCTGTCCCAGCGTCCGCCCGGCCGCCCCAGCAAAGCCCCACCATGGCGGCTAACAAGTTACAAGTAATATTTGCCCTAATTTTAGACTTAGGGTTTGCCTTTTTGCCCCAATTTCAGACAAGGGTTTGCCTGTTTGCCTCAATTTCAACACATAATTCTGCACAAGTTCTTTGCTTAAATCAGTCTATATTTAGTTATGTTGTGAAATTTTTGTTGGCTTGAATGAAGCCACAAAGGCTTGAATTCTGCCTCAATTACTTTCATTATAGTTGGCTTGAATGAACAACCTTTCAGTTCTGCTTCAATTACTTTCATTTTGCACATCATGCCTCGGTTTACTTGTGTATTGATAGAAAGTAATTTTTATTACAGAATTGTTGAAGTATGAAGAGGACTGGAGACATATCTTGTCTTTTCCAGAGAGAAGCTATTAAGGTAGGGAAGAAGAAGAAGGCAGGGAATATGCCGGATGTGGCCGAAGATAATACTAGAGAACTTGTGTGCGAGTTGTGATTGAAGAGGAAACTCAAGAACCAACAGTGAAGTTCTCAAGGTATGTCTATGGTCCATGTAGTATGTAATATTTAGGCTTCTTTATGCAAAACTTAGTCTTAATTAAGAATTCTAGTGTGTTTGTAAGACCATATTTTTATTTGATACTGTGAACTAGTTAAAACGTTCACGTGTCATATTTTTGTCAAATTTTGTTTTGGACGGACCATCCTGATGTCAAATGCTAGCTCCGCCACTGGTAGTAGGTAGGTAGGTAGGCTGAACGCGCGCTGTGTAGCTCAGCACGCGGCACGGCAGAACCCGACGGCGCTGCCGCCGACGTTGTAGAGCAACTCGATCGTCCGCTGCTGGACGTGGCCGATGACACCGGTGGATCCGTCGGCGCCACCGGTGGACGCGAACGCGAGGCAGCTGTTGAACAGCACCCCCGATGGGTCCAGCTCCACGGCAGCGCCGCCGTTGCTCTTGCTCCGGCTGTCGAACACAAGCGAGATCTTGGGCAGCCTCAGGGTGCGGACGCCGGTGAAGTCGTAGCAGGTGTCAAGCTGGCCCTTGGGCGCGGCGACGCGGTACGCGCCCATCTGGGCCTTGAAGGCGTCGCGCAGCGCGCGGTACGCCGTGGGCTGGAGGCGCGTGATGACGGTGCGGAGTCCATCACCGCGCCGGCGGCAAATACCATGGGAGGCACGGCGAGGCGCTGACCGGCTACGTCGATGCCGCGGAGGCGCACGAGGTACATGGATGGGGCCATCTTGCTGTTGAGCTTGGGCGTGAGCACGTAGTTGGAGGCGGCGATCCTCGGGACGCCGAGGACGAAGAAGCCGGTGTGGCTCGACGTCGGCGGGACGCAGTAGGAGAAGACGTGGCCGTAGGTTCCCTTGGTCTGCGACGAGAGCGATTGCGCGCCCCGGCCGAGCGACATGATCCCGGCGGTGGTGTTGCTGAAGAGGTCGGGTCGCTGCAGGGCGTGGCTGCACCCGGAGCGGAAGCCGCTGACCGTGCCGGCGGGGGTGGGGGTGATGGTCAGAACGTCGGAGATGTAGGTGCCGGAGGTGGATGATCCGTCGGGGTACTGGACGCGGTACTGGCACTGGCCGGTGTTGCCGGCGCCGGTGCAGCCGTTGGCGTACGGGCCGAGCTGGCGGCAGATGGGGGAGCTGCAGGGGAAGGGAGCATAGGTGCCGGACTTGCTTGGGTCGTAGGTGGCGTCCGTCTGAGGGTGGCACTGCGGCTTTGGGCAGGGCGCGCACTGCACCCACGGCACGTCGCTCGCCGTGTCGATCACCATGTGTTGGGTCACTCCGGGCAGTTTGCCACCGCCGGTGGCCGCCGGAGCAACGTCGGATGACGATGAAGGCGCCTGCAATCAATTAATGTTGCATCGTGAATTTCATAATCCACAGTTCTCCACGTAAGATCTCACAAATATAACATTTGGTTAATATAACTTGGTTAAGTCTCAGTAATATATAGGAGCACCTGCTTGAATTCTTTTTGGGGGTAATTTATGTTACATTTTAACTTAGGGCATTCATGATTTTTGATATTACCAAGCCTTTGGTTAATATAACCATGATCTAACTTTATAGCGTTTTCATTCACCTCATTTCCCACTGCGAACGTCCCGGCGGGCTCGCTATTGACCTCAGATGACTGGGGGGTCTGGGCGGGCGCGTCCGCCAGGGGGTTCTCGACGGAGAGCTTCCTCTGGATGTAGCCGGCGCGGTGCTGATCCCACCGGAGCGTGTCCGCCACGGATGACGGCGGCGCCATATTGTGTCCCGCCGAGGAGCACGGACCATGAGGATGGCTCAGCGGCACCCAGGCGCCGCCAGCAAGGTTGCCGCTAGCCGGCGGGCTCACTGCATAGATACGCATGGTAAGCCACGTCCACAACGCATGACAGTGATATAGAGATAGCTCGGTTAATTACCCTTGTGGCCTTGGCAGACGGTGCTTGGCTCGAGCGAGCTAGTTTCCACCACGACGTAGTGGTTGAGCTCGTCGCCGACGCTTGCTGCTACTGCATGGGAAATGTCGAGGGATGATGATGTAGTAGAGGAGCTAGAGAGGAGAAACATCAGCAACAATGGCACAAGGGGAGCCATGGCTAGGCTAGCTGTTCTTTCTGTCGTGTGCAGTGACCAATGCCTCTCTCTGCACACTGCCCAGCTCCAGTTATATATACTAGCATGCCGAGGCGTATGTGATAGTACTATGATTTGTGGGTGACGTCACTTGAAGACCATAGCATGGGGTTTGCTCAGTCAATATGCATGGATGGTGCCTTAGGGCATCTTCAAGGAGGGCTGGCAAATAGCTTCGGTATATGTCCGCTTTTATGTTTGAACATGGTCTACGAACATGATGCGGGAGAAAGCCATCTAACCCTTTTTAATAAATTAATCCTTACTTGGGACGAGAGAGAGAGGAGAGGGGACCATGCCTTGTACTCCCTCTTAAGTCAAACGCTCTTATATTTCTTTATAGAAGGAGTACAGTACAAAATTCAATGGAGCCCCCTTTGGGTTTTTTCATTTTCCTCCGGCTGACTGAAGATTTTTTTAAATACAGTACGCAGAAGTTCATACATAAACATATACACACCCCTATGAACGCACACATGTATACCCTACCCTTATGAGCACCTCTGAAAGACTGAGCCAGCAAACCATCTTGATATTGACAAAGTCGCCACAGACGCCTTCGTAGTCGACACGAACGTCTCCTCTCATTAAACACACATCATCGAAAGGGCTGAAATAAAGACATAACAATGCGAGCACCGGTATCAAGTGTAGAACCTGATCCTTAGTACCTAGGATAGGAATGCCACAGTTCACCTAACCATTCAACCAGAGGTCAATTCGCGGCAGAATCAGGATTTTGATAAGCACACTCTAGGCACCAAAACATGCATGTCTTAACAAGCAAAGCACATCCTAGGCATTGCGCCTTTGTCTACTGACGGGATTAAAATAAAGTATGAGAAGCTATCACGTATGTGCACTCGTGCATGCATGGGAAAGAGTGAAATGCATTGTAGGTCCTTGAACTATTTCAAGTGTGTCACATAGATACTCAAACTATAAAAAATGTCATACAGGTCCTCAAAGTACAACAAGTGTGTCATGCTAGGCAAAATATAGGTCATCGGACTATTTTAGTGTTGGACCTGATTTTGGACCTGAATGACACACTTATTGCACTTAGAGGACCTGAATGATGATTTTCATAGTTCGAGGACCTACATGACACCACTGAAATAGTTCAGGGACCTACAATGCACTTCACCCATGTGCTATCTGTGCACCAAGTTAATAAAATCCAATTTATAAATGCCAAAAAAATCTGAACAAAAAAGCATGTTGTACTAGCAACACGAATCTGCCATACTACAAAATTTGAGATCCAAATCGAAAACTCATTATTAGAAACAAAAAAGACAAATTCACTAATGATATAGAAAAATGGGCTGAATTCAAGGCCCAGGTTGCATTAGTACTATTCACAACATGATTTGTCTTTTCTTGTTTCTAACTATGTATGTTAATTTTCTCAAAAAACTATGTACATCAAATTTGAAAATAAAATTGTGTACTATTGTAGAAATGTGTCATACTTACGCCCTCACAAAATTTCATATTTTTTCAATGTTTATAAAGTGAGATACGGGGATCAGTGCACGGGTAGCACCAAAATCACCGTTGCACCAGATAGTTCCCGGTGCCTGCAGGGTGCAGCTAGCTCCTATGCGCACTTGTGCATGACACAAATTCGTTTCCTGAGTTCGGCCGGGATAAAAATCACTGAAACAAGTGAAAAAAAGTAACTGACGAATAGTAAAAGCATTACTAGTGCGCCTAGATGGTCTTAATTTGGATCTCTTGTTGACAAAAAAAAAATGGATCATCGGCCAATTTTTTTTCTAAAACCCAAGATATCGGGCCAATTTATTTTGGGACATTTTAGATTGCTTACCACAAGTGTCACATGGTAAGATGTCCGGCCAATTCGTTGGCAGTATTTTCTCAACTACCTGCCTTCTTTTTGGCTAGCTTATAAGGGCATGGTCAATACATAGCCCCAGGATGATGTATGCCATATAGGATCGGATGTCAGGAAAAGTAAATTCAAATAAGGAAGCGTGATCCTCTGCAGGAGGCGGGTGTTTGAGCAGAAAATATGTGGCCGGTGTAAAAAGTTAAAAAGTTAAAGTGAAGAGTAGAGGTGCATGTGTAATAAAGTCTGTGTTTTCTATTCGTTGATGAGGCCCACTAGTAGTAGCTTGCGGTGGGGAGAAAAAATTAATATAGTTGCCTTAACCTACTTTTTCTCATGAGGCATATGTATCCATACGCCACCATAGTTCATGACCCAATTGTTACGATGTTGTGAACAGTGACTGCTTTTTTTTCCCTTGTGGACTAGCTTTTGCTGCAGGTGGACCAAAAGGCTAGCAATATATATGGGATCGTATTCCAGCTTTTTTACACTTTTCCTTTCACTTACTACAATAGGGATCGTATATGTCTCTTTTCACTATTGTGTGCCTTGCGACCTGAAAGGAGCATCGGATCGTGGTCACTACAGTTTCTAATTCCGACACACTTAGCTTTACGGCTCAGCCGGTACAAGAAGATTAAACACCTTGTACTCTTTGCTAAGTACTCCCTCTGTAAACTAATATAAGAGCATTTAGATCATTACTTTAGTATTCTAAACGCTCTTATATTAGTTTACGGAGGGAGTAATGATCATTGTCAAGCATTTTGGGTGGCGAAATAAATATGTACTAAGATAGGGAGTTAAAATGTTCGAGATGATAGCAAGCGAAGTCCAAGGCAGTGCACGGCTGGAGGGTGACGGTGAGTTCAATCATGGCGAGATGATGTCTCTGTTGTTTGCCTACTGTCACTATCTATTGTGCTCTCCTGTGAAGATTCTTCTCCTAGTAGCTTTCGGTTCTAACATTAGTGGAGACTGGGTCATGCAATAATCCCTATAGCACAAGCAATTGAACTATCACCCTGCGATCGTGTGCGATAGGGGGTGCATTGCGCATGCTAGGGGATAACCATGTGTGATAGGTATCGCACACGATACGCCCAGAAGTAAACGTATGTGATGGGGAGGCCTATCACAAACGATCAGCTGGAACAACACACGTGATGCATGTAACACTCACATTTTGTAGGACAGAAACCATTGTGTTTAGACGGTGTATCACACACGATTGAAATGCAAAATCGTATGGGATGCGTTCATTCATCGCACACGATTTTGAGGATAAAAACATTTGTGTTCGGACCCCGTATGACACACGATTGAAGACACACATTATGTGGATGAGGTCATTCAGCACACATGATGCAATGCGGGGAGTGTGTGGGTTACTCCACCCATCGCACGCGTTGTCTACAAGAAAATAGTGTGTGGTGGTTCGTCCAGTAGCGTAGCTACCTCCCGGCGACCCTGGGCAGCTGCCCGGGCTGCTCTGGCCATTCTCCACTAAGTACTACACATAAACCATGATTAGTATCACTAATTACAGGGGCAAGTGCTGGACAATGTCACTGTATACAAGCTTTGCCCCGGCTCCTTGAGTTGGCTGGCTCCGCCACTGGGTTCGTCCGCACCGCATGCTTACTTTTGGGAATCATGTGTGTTGTAGGTGGTCATTGCCAACACACCTTTGTACGGAACCATGTGCAACACAATGTAATGCTATGCGAGGGTAACATATTCGTCGGTCCAGTCAACGCGGTCCGAGGGGTGAGTTTGGCTGGTACGTTGGGGTTGCGGCCCTAGAAGTTTGGCGCAGCACCGAAGGTTGTTTCATGTAGCAATAGCTACAAAATGCGTGATATGTGTGGTACCGCGGCTCGAGTGTGGGTGGGGGATGCGGCGGCTCCGAAGCTGGGTGTGTGCGTTTGTTTCGACTGTGGCCTAGGGTTGTGTGGTTGACGAGGCATTGTTGCTTGTGCAGTTTTTGACCTGGTTTTCCTTATAAAGTTGCCTACTTTGTAGGTTGTTGATCTGGTTTCCCTCAGAAACTGGATCAATTCTATTCTTGATGCAATGCAAGAGTTCTTGGCTCTGTGAGGAGGTTCTGTCAGATAATTGTTCTATGATTGGCAGGACTAAGAGATATTTTTATTGCATATTCAGACCATTCGGATTAGAAGAGAAAATTATGAAATTTAATTAGGGAGGAAGTGCCACTTGTCGACGGGTCCAAATATCATCTTTGAGACCGACATGGATCACTGGATGATTTGTTTCCTATCAATAGATAACAAGTTCTACAACTAGTAACAAACATCCGAAAAAATTGAATTCTTAAGTTTTATCATACGTCACAACTCTACGAAAAGTACTTGAATTGTTAGAAACTTAATAGATTTGGAAACAACAAATAACCTTCCCAAAAAATGTTTTGTGAGAAACAGGAATTGCAACTTGGCAAGGTCATTATAGAAGGTCATAAGCTGACAAGATGCTGAGTAGCTTATAAAATTACATGTGATTCCCCGCAGAAAAAGAAAAGAAACATATGATAAAAGAAAAAATGATAGTCGAACGCTAGGCATCAGATTCGCAGCTTGGTGGCCTACACGATTTTCCTTTACTTCAACGTGAATCGTATCGTATATATATATGTACCGTTCTCTTTGCGCGTGTTACATGCGTAAGGATAATCGTACGATCGTGGTGACCGACCGGCGAGCAAAATAATGAGACAGGGTGCGTGCGTGCAATGATGGCGTAGCACCATGCACATGTACAAGCATTTTCCCATTCCTTTCACTGATCCGGCTCTGGTTTGGCATCTGGATGGGTAGCTATCTTTCGCTGCCAAAGCACTGGTTTGGCATCTTGTTGCTTTGCTTTGAGGATCGTGATCGACATCTGATCCGGCTCTCTTTGATTTGCTTTGCTTTACTTTGCTTTGCTTTGTTCTGCGTTGGTTTGGTAGGGCCTGGTTTCTGGGACACAGAGCGCGTATTTTCATGAAACATTATTCAGATACGGCTATATGTGGCCAAATCCTATTTAACACTTCCGGCATCAAAATGTCGACGACGCGCATGATGCAGTGCTAGAATGAGCCTGGTCCATTTCACAGTTCCTTTTCGGTTTTTGCCTGGTTCCTTTGGGTTCTTTTGGTTTTTTTGTTCCTTCCGGATGTCTTATTTCTTACCATTTCTAATTATTATTTTTAGTTTGTTTGTGATGTTTTCCTTTTTATTGAATCATACAAACACATATTTATACCTGCACTCCTTCGGGAGGCTCACAACGATCAAGGCCACTTGGCGCGCTCTCAGCCCTCTGACACATGTCGTGTTCTGGGCGCTCCCTCCAGAATTTTTTTATTTTTCCGCACGCGTTTTCTGCTTTTTAAACATTTTTTCGGTTTTTTTGACGTTTCGGTTTTCTACCGGTCTTCCTTAACTTTTGGAACTAAAAAATTCAAAAAAAAGATTTTGCACGAAAAAACACATTTTCTTTTTTTTCTTTCGCGAGAGTCACGGTTTTGCTTCCGCGAGAGACACGGTTTTGCTTTCACAAGAGTCACAACCGTGCCTCTCGGAAACGAAAGAAAAACGCGTTTTCTGTTTTTTTCCTTCCGCGAGAGGCACGGTTTTGCTTCCGAGAGAGGCACGGTTGTGCTTTCGCGAGAGGCAGGGCCGTGCCTCTCGGAAACAAAAAAAAACGTGTTTTCTATTTTTTTCCTTCCGAGAGAGGTACGGTTTTGCTTCCGCGAGAGGCATGGTTGTGCTTTCACGAGAGACACGGCCTCTCGGAAAAGAAAAAAAGCGCTTTCTATTTTTTTTCGCGAGAGGCACGGTTTTGCTTCCGCGAGAGGCATGGTTGTGCTTTCGCGAGAGGCATGGCCGTGCCTCTCGAAAACAAAAAAAAAACGTGTTTTCTATTTTTTTCCTTCCGAGAGAGGTACGGTTTTGCTTCCGCGAGAGGCATGGTTGTGCTTTCACGAGAGACACGGCCTCTCGGAAAAGAAAAAAAGCGCTTTCTATTTTTTTCGCGAGAGGCACGGTTTTGCTTCCGCGAGAGGCATGGTTGTGCTTTCGCGAGAGGCATGGCCGTGCCTCCTCGGAAACGAAAAAAACCGCGTTTTCTCTTCTTTTTATCCTTTTGTGAGAGGCACGGTTTTGCTTCCGCGAGAGGCACGGTTGTGAATTCGCGAGAGGCACGAGCGTGCCTCTTTCGGAAAGGGAAGAAACCCATGCTCCCGGTTCGGTTTTTTCGTCCGTTTTTTCCGTGAAAACAAGGTTCGCCAAAACCTATCAACATGGGATCTAATTTTGAAGATCTCGACGTGAGGAATCCAACGGTGAAAATGATTCACAATTTGGACGCACGGTTTAAAAGATAATACATTTTGAATAAACGAATCTACGAAAAAAGGGAAAACTCCCAGGTTGTGACAAGTGGCGCTGCTTGTCACAACCTGGGGAGGTGGGAGGGGTCTTTGCAACGAGTACTCTTTAACTAGTGATTTCGATTCTCCGCTTGTTGCAAGGAATATGCAAGCAAACGTTAGTGCTGGACCAGGCCCATTTACATTTTTCCTTACGTTTCTTTATTTCTTTTCTCTTTTATTGATGTTATTTGTATGTATTTTTTGTTTGCAATTGCTCTTCACCTTATAAAAAACTTTTTGTACCATTTTCATATTTTTTTCTTGTCTTTTATTGTTTTCTGGTACGTTTTTTTTCTAATTTAATTTTTTTATTTTTAAGGAAAATATGTGACCATGTTTTCAAAGTATATGAATATCTATCATAGATCACAACAGCCATCTAAAATGATTGTTCCCGTCGAGCGTCGTCGTTGTCCTGGTCCCGAACTTCAGGACCCTCTTTCCCGACGCCGTCGCCCTCACCACCGCCGCCGCGTACCTCATCTCCGACGCTGCGGCCCTCGTCCCTGAGCCCTCCCGGTGAACCCTAGCTACTTCCTCCTCTTTGTTATGCTTGCAAAAATATTTGATGTCAACATACTTCACAACTTAGGAAATTAAAATTGTTATGCCATTTGATGTTATGTTTATACTGAAATCAGAAAGAATGTTAGCATTGCCCAGTTGATGAATTTGCAGCAAGCAAGATAAATGGGTCAGCGAGTGCACTTATGATCATATAGCAATAATACTTTTTTTGTCACTTTATTGACTAAAGTTATCAGGAAAAGAACAATGAAATTTAATGCAAAGTATAAGCAGAGTAACATCGGAAACTTTCTTGTATATCTGTGCTGTATTGGAGAATCGACAGTACGGTACTGTGAAATGTAACAAGTTCCAGAAAATAAATCTGAAACAAAATTCATAATAGTATGAAGAAAAACTAGCCGCACAATATTTCTAACAGGGTTTGTTGAAGCAGTTAAGAGATGGCAGGGAAAAAGGAAGGTGGACGTACGGCGTTGGTCGTTTTCAAATTAAATTTGCAGGCTCTGAAATTTATCATTCACCCCTTTGAAAGACAACAAAAGTTACATCAATCATTCACACCAACATCAATTAAATATCTACAATCAATCAATCAATCAAGTGAATCAAGAAAACAAACGGGAAGTATTGACAATCATTGGACACACACGCACGCGCGCATCCGTCGACCTTAATTTCACGTCGCCTAGCTAGCTAGATGCTGGCCGGCTGATTCTGATCGGTGCACCGCACGTCGACTGAAGCCGTACTGTCGTCGTCCTTGTCCTCACCGCCGCCGATGGCGATGGGCGAGCAGTAGTAGTAGACGACAGTCTCCTTGGGTTTGTACTTGCTGGAGTAAATCTCGACGGTGCGGGTGCCGGTGAGCACAATCATGGCGTCGTCGAGGCTGCTGCCGTTGGCCAACAACTTGAAATAGTACCCTTGCTCAGGAACAATCATGAATGTACTAATCGCAACGGTGATGTCCACACTCGACTGCGGCCCCAAGGCCACGCGGGGCAAATTGAGAGTGAGGAAAGAGTCCGACGACATGTTGCTCTTGAGCTTGGCGACGATGCCGGTGTAGTAGATGGTGACCCGGCCGCTGGGGTTGATGGCCCGGACGGTGAGCGAGAAGGTGAGGTTGTCGCCGTTCACGACGGCTCTGAAAGGCCGGGACGACGGCTTGTCGCCTCCCACGACGGAGACGGAGCCTCCCACGACCCCGAGATAGAGCTCCGCTGGGCGGAGCACCACGGAGATGGCGTACACGATGACTGTCACGATGAGGACGGTCACCGCCGCGGCCACCACGTAGCGTGCCGCGTCGAGGCACCGGAAGATTGATTTCTCGTCGCCGCCGTCGAGGGCATCGTCTGCCACCGGCGCCATCCGTGCTTGTCTTGGATTATTACCTGCTTTCTCCGTCGCCGATGGCTAGCTAACTAGCTTGTGCGTGTACGCATAGCATCTACGTCACGAAATATAGCAAGCCTTAGGCATCTCCAATGCTACGTTCGAACCATGCTTTCCCGACTTTGAAAGCCATCCAACACGGTCATGTATCTCGTCCACAGTGTTGTTCAGATGTACCTTCTTCTGTAAATCGGAGACAAACATAAGACTTTGCGCGCGTCCGGACAGCACCCACGCCCGCTTCTGGCCACACTTGCCCACCCAAACTCCCTCCATCGCCCCCGCGCTTTTCCCGTCCCAGACGGTCAACACCGCCCTAGAACGTCAGTGACCGCATTTATGCCCGACCAGAGCTGACGTCACTGCTCACCGGCACCGGCATTGAAGCGGCACGCCAGCCGAGAGAGCACCGCTCGCGCCGCTTCCCGGTACAGGTGTCTGTTCCCCGTTCAAATTACACGATGTCCACCCGTCCGTATAACGTCCACAATAATTACACGCGTCGCCGAGGAGGCTACTCCAGCGCCACCCGTCCGTCGCTATGCCACCCACCATTTCTATATAAACTGCTGCCTCGGCATAGCCGCAGTCATCCACCTCTGATCCCTCTCTGCATCACTGCCATCATGGATTCGTCCCGCGCCATAACTCTCTGGGACGGGCTAACTATGGACCAGAATAAGGAGATGGCCACCTTTGCTGCCGACTGGCTAGCCGGCAGGCAGCCCAAGGACGACGATGTGCCAATGGAGGACGTGGCAAAAGGCGAACCGGCGCCACCCTCCTCCTCCTCGGTGCCACCCTCGGCGGTGCATTGCACCATGACTAATTGACTATCGGTGAGGCTCGTGCCCATTACATGGATATGGTGTGGGAGGAGCAGTTCCGAGAGGCGCAGGCCAATGCCGCCTACAACCGCCAACTCCTCCAGTAGGCGGAGGAGCAGCTCGCCGCCGGCAGGGCGATCACACCGGACGCGGACTTGGCGGATAGGCGGCGCTGCTCGATACCTACTGCTCCGCCCGCGAGATCCGCCTCGCCCGTTGACGGTGAACTGGCGGCCGCCGACAAGGAGTGTGACGAGGCGGGCGAGGTGGGGTTTGGCGCGCGGCTCCGCCAAGGCCGCGCCCCGCTACCATGACCACAAAGCCAGCACGTCCGCGTGCACCGCGAGCAGCGAAAAAGAGTAGTGCATGGTGAGTCGCCGCTGCTCGGGTCCCAAGAAGGCCACCGCTCCTCCCCTCCTATCGACGCCAAACTTGGTGGGCTGAGTATCGTCAGCCAAATAGTTCCATGGCGGCGATGTGGAGGCGGACAATTTCAGTTCCCGTGGCTACGAAGGTAAAGATTACGGAGGCAGAGCTGGAGAGGGCTGAGGCAGAATTGGAGAAGACAAAGCTTTAGTTCTCGGGGCTCATGACCGGACACGGGAAACGGGCACTGGATCGTAGATTAGGTGTATTAATTATATCTCCAGAGCCGAAGGAGCACCGCTTAATTAATGTAAATGTAATGAAATCCAACATGTTTATATGAAATTCGGTCATGTTTAAACGAATTTCGTTCGATTAGTTTGACTTGTTGGCGGATGTATGCAAATAGTGTTGGACGACGGCCTTCCGTTTCCGTGTACGTAGACTGATTCTTTATCTACGAACGAATGCGAAATAAAATTTGTAAATCGCCTGTTGGAGATGCCTTTACACTTACATTGGCTCTAATAGACGGACCGACACGACTCCTCTGTGGCATCGTGAGCCACCGACGTCCATGCTACACGCAAAGTACGCACATGCGATCCATGCATGTATGGGCCACCCACCTCTAGTAGGACTTTTTTTAATATGAATTAGACGCTGACGCCCATACAGTTGTACGTATAAACGCAAATACATACATCATATGTTTACGAGCATCTCTGATAGACTAAGCTGAAATATTATCTTAAGATTGACAAAGTCGTCACAGATGTCTTTGTAGTCGATGGCAACATCGTCAATCGCTAAGCGCACATCATAAAAAGACCTAAACTAAATTTAGGAAAATAGGAGCGACAGTGTCAAGTTTAGGACTTGAACCCTAGTGGGTTGAAAATACCACAATGAGGATATCACTGTCCTTCAAACCATACAACCACAGGTTCTGATTTGAAATAGTACTTTTCTTTTACAGGGCACCTCTAGTAATACTTTATGAAAAAGTCATGCCATGAAAATAAAAAGGGCACCGTAAAAAATAAGGGGATATTTTTATAAGAAAAGACTCATTTGGTTTAGTTTAAATTAACAAAGTCATCAACCAGTCGGATTACACCATCCATCAAATAGAAAGCAACATACCCCTCAAAAATAGTGGAAAGCAACATAAAAATATGAGAAATGCACAATTAGACATGCATCCTCCAGACGGCAAGCAAATATGAGAAACCAAAGTCAAAAGTCCAACTTGTTGTAAGCCCTCCACCGTGAACAAGGCCACCACGATATTAGACATGTGAGCGTGATTCGACTCCGAGTCTAACGAGTAAGAGACACACACAGAGATCTGCAGAGCGAACAAAAAGAAGTGCTTTGCTTAATTAGGACCCTAGCGTGCAACGCACTTTATTCGAATTCGTGCATGCACGCAGCAGCTACAAGGCGTGCCAGCCACCGTGCATGCAGCAGCTACAAGATGCATACCACCCCTACCACCAACACCAAGGCTACGGCCGATGAGACCAAATTTTGGACTACCAGGAACTACATCCTGGCAGCGCTCGGCGGGACACTCGCCGTCACGGCCATCATCATCATTGTCTCCGTCATCCTCGGCCCCGCCCACATCAGCTTCTCCATCGTCCACGCCTCAAGGAGCGATCCCAGAGCCATCAAGGGTGGCACCCAGCAGATCCCGTACCTAAATCTCACCATCACCGCCACGAACGGCAGCCGGAAGCGTGCGGCGGTGCGGTACCGGAGCGTCTTCGTCGACCTGAAGAACAGCACGAGCGCGGCCGGGCGGAACACGATGCATGCTAAGGTCTATGCCGCGCCTCCAACGGACGACTACCTGCGGCCGGGCACGGCGCCAGCAATCTTCAATGCGTCCGTCGGCGTTCTGGCCACCGGCACGTCTGGGTTGTTTTTCAGCCGCCGGCTGAACGGGACGGGGTTCACGGTGGTGGTGTCGGCGTCGGTGCGGTTCCGAGTCGGCAGGCTCCGCACGAGGGTGTACGACATCAAGGTCTCATGCCCTCGCGTCTTCTTCCCGGTAGAAGGGTCATCCAACGTCACCGCGCCGCCAATCAACTGCACTGCTTAATGACATTTTGCTTTTGGTGGCTTATGTTAATGTGTGCACGTTTCATCTGGTCCAAGTGCGTGTGTGTGGTATTCTTTTCTTGATTTTCCTTAGGGCCTGCTATTCTTTGGTTGTTTTGGTTCCATTTCATGAGATGGTTAGGAGATACACAAGTAGTAGATGTGTACTTTGGCATTTCTTCTTGTGTGCTCCAGGTATTTTGTAATCGTGACGATCTATGAATAATACGTGTGTTAGTAAAGAAATAGGTTTGTAAAGCTGGTTTGAAGTTACTAAGTGCATAATCAAACTTTAATGTTTCGATTAATTCATGAAATGAAAATACTATTGTGTTCTAAGTTAATATGTTTCATAGTTTTCTAGCTACCTTTAGTAATTAGTAACAACGGATGATGTTTGATGAAGACATGTATCGTCTTTTTACAAACGATGTGGAGGATATATTTTATGTCCTTAGAGAACTATTCTTCTTTGATTAATTCCTTAAGGTACATGTTCTGTTATGCCTTTTTGGAAGTGGTGGATATACACATGTGGGGGTTTAAATTAAGGGATGGTCGGGGCTGCGACAGCACAGCAATGGGCGGCCACAAGAGGAGAGCGGAACAACGAGCAGCCCATCGAAGCACCGCCGCCCATAGAGTGTGTGTGGGGAAGGGGGGGGGGGGGGGGGGGGCGGCAGTCAGGCCGGCGCTGGTGGCAGGGCATTAGGAGGAAAAAGGATGAATAGTGAAAAAAATATGTTGTCAGGTAGAAGAAGATTGTCGGGGGCTCAAGGCCCCGACCCCTCCTCCCGCTAGGGTTTCCCCCGCCGCCGGTGGCGCCCCAGCCGCTTCCCGCCTCCGTCGGCTGCCCGACACGAGCGCCCTGGCCCGCTCCGCCCCCTCTCCCCTCCTCACCGTCCCGCCGCCTCCGCCATCTCCTCGGGAGGCGGCCGGGGCGGCGCGCGCTCCCTTTCCCCTCGTCCACCACCACCCCCACCTTCCTTTCTCCCCCCGCCGCCGGCGGTCGCCCTCGGATCTGGCCAGGTGGTGTCGGCGGCGTCAAGTCCTCCTGTTCCCGCGCGCTCCTCCTTCCAGGGGCGGGGATGATGCGGCAGTTGTGCTCGGTCGGTGGCGGTCTTTCATCCTGGTGGCGGCGGCCGGCGGCGCGCGCAGGGGTGGTGCCTCCACTTGGCGGCTGGGCGGTCCGGTGGTGCTGGACGGTCGGCGGCGCGACCCCGACCCAGATCTGGGCCCATAGGGCCCCATCTAGGTCCTTGCGGGCCGGCTCCGGCGCAACCTCGACGCTCTCTGTGCAGGGAGGCGGGGGAGCAGCTTGGACAGGGGCGGCGACGCCGACGACGTGTCGGCTGTAGCGCGAAGGCGGGAGGTGTCCGGACCTTTGAGCGCCCGGCCAGTCCTGTGGGGCCACGGGCCTGGTAGGCTCCTGCCATTGCGTCCGGTCGGCTACCATCGAGGACGGTGGAGGTGGAGCCCTCCCGCGTGCCGACGGTGCTGCTGCCCTAGTCTCGGCTCCTCTTCTTCGTTGTGCAGGCCATACTTCATGGTGCCGTAGTGAGACGGCGTGGGAAACTTCCTGACCGTGTTGACGCAGGGTGGTAGTCGATTTGGTGGCGAGCTCCGGAGTGCCTAAGGTGAAGGTTGGGATCGGGAGAAATCCCTGTTGGCTTGGCCGACACTGACTCGGTGGCGCCTGAGGGTTCCGCCGGATCTTCCTGGAGGGCGTCAGGGCTACCCTTCCTCTCTCCTCGCCGCGTACCAGGGAAAACCCTTGGCAGCAGTGTCGCCATCATCGCATCCCTTCTTGGAGGTGTTGATTGGTACCGGCGCTTCGGAGTCTCGGAACTTGGTGGGTGATCTTCCGGACACAACGGTCACGAGGATTCGCCGTTTTTGTCGATCCTCCGTTATCGGCATTTGTTTCTCTTGTATTTTCTCTTTCATTTCTTTTGGGCGTGACTGTGATGTTTCCGCCCCAGCGTCTATCGTTGGTTGTCTCGGATGGTTGCTTTGTAATACAAAGCGGGGAACCCTTTTTCGTTAAGATTGTCGGGCCATCCGTTTCCTATCCATCTGACTGAAAATGAAAACTTTTCATTTAAGTGATGCATAAGCGGTCGACAAGTATATATACCTCGCGTGTGTGTGTGTGTCCATCCCTTTTGTGGAGATCAAAATTCGCGTGGTATGGCCATTCACCCATGCATCCGTGCCAACTGTCCTGCTTTTCTCTAGAACATCATAAGGACACAATATTCCCATCTTTCTGAACTTGCTAATCAAGGAGAGGATATGTCCTGATCTCCTGGAACTATCCTTGAAGGTGACAATATTTTCGCTCGGAACTATTGTCAGTAGCCTTGATGGTTTGCTGCCTTTTACCTTTCCTTTGGTTTTTTTTTTGAGGAAAATTTACCTTTCCTTTGGTGAAATGAGGAATAAAAGCCCAGAGCATATTGCACGGACCACCGTCTGTTAGGTTTGCTAGTGAGGCTAAACTGAGTTTCGGGCTAAATTTCCTAATTCAGTATTAGGAAGTCCTTAATTTTTCTTGCAACAATTACATGTAGTATATAATACCTCTGTAACTAAATATAAGACATTTTGTAGTTCAAGGGAGTAGTATGTTACACTTTTCAGTGCACTGTGTGACAGCTTTTCAGGTCAAATTAAATACACAACTCCAAATAACAATCATAAACATTGCCATCATGATAACGCTCACTTCTGATTTCAATATGGTGCTACTCACTACATGGATTGGCTCTTTTCTAATCAAGTTGTTGGTTGGATTTGGAGTTGAAATTATATGGCATGTAGCTGTATATTATCCTTACATCTTGAATTTCAAGGTTTTTTTTATGAATTTTAGATATGCCCCTTTTTGTAATCTAGTTCCAGTATATATACTATACTATACTAGCACATATCAAGTGTGTTAATGCATGTTATATGCCCCCGTAGAAGCCAGACCATACTTCATCCATTTCAAAATATAATGCCTCATGACTTGTAATTATATTTTCATATTACATCCGTGCTAGGAAACTGAAGCACGATGAGCCAACACGTGAAGCATAAACATCTCATTGTAACTCCTCCTTGATATACAAGTTGTTGCTAGTGGCTACTGGCTAGTATCATACTGCATGGTACCACCTTACTTTGTATCTTCCGATTGCGTAGCATCATAATCTAGTTTAATGGTACCATATAATTTATTTATTTGTATAATCCCAGTGTGAATTTGTGTAAAAGACCTATTTGCCATCAAGTTTCAATGTTTTGTGTGCTATGATGTTGTATCACAGCATGATACCGCTATCACCTCTCTCATCTTTAATTGAAATGCAACATCATCTTAATGCTTAAATGACACTACATGATGCTTGCCTATTATACTACAGTTGGCTAGACCTAAGATTCAATATAGTTGGAAAAAGAGTGAATATTAAGAAAATATGAAGTTAAAAAAGGCACAATGTTACTTTTCAGTGTCTCCACACACGACAAGTGCTAGGAGTCATGGGCGGGCCCACTTCAATTCATGGGTATTCAGTTGAATACTCATTATTTTTGTCAAAATATTTCATATGTATAGTGTATATTTACGTACATGTATGAAAAAAAGAAGGAAATTGAGACAATATGTGAGGCTAACACTAGTGCAGAACCGGGATTTAGCACCGGTTCGTAAGGGCCTTTAGTGCCGGTTCTACAACCGGCACTAAAGGGTGGGGACTAAAGGTCCCCCCCCCCCCTAGTACCGGTTCGGCGCGAACCGCCACCAAAGTGCCACCACGTGGCACGAGCCAGGGCCAGGTGCGGGGAGACCTTTAGTACCGGTTGGTAAGACCAACCGGTACTAAATGTTTGGGGGGGTTTTGGTTTTAATTTTTATTTTCCCTTTAATTTTTTGTTTTCAATTTAATTTAGAGATTGTTTTTATAGTATAATGAGTTGTTAAATCATTAGGTGAAAGTACCGCATATTAGTTTCAACTGGATGCATATGTCCTAGCTAAGTGATCAAGTATATGCCATATCCATATTACTTGATCACTTAGGACGCCCTAATTAAGTGATCAAAGTAATATGGATATGGCATATACTTGATCACTTAGCTAGGATCCATCCAGTTGAAACTAATATGCGGTTTCTTTCAAAAATGATATAATAACTCATCATCATCATTATCATCATATTAATTTAAAAACGCTTGCATCATATCATCACCAACAACAGTATACTAGCTAGCTATAATAATCATCATAGTCGTCATTACCACTATTTAATCATCATAGTCATTACCGCTATCTAATCACCACCAACACTAGCTTAAAAAACATTCACTTGTACCAGAAGCAAAGATATCATCGAGTTCAACATGGTCATGAGATTATAAGCGTTCATAAGACCACAAAAGCAAATCACTCTTTGAGATTAATTTCAGGACGAAGAACACGGACATGAGAGGACAAGTACTAAGAGCATGAACCATAGCTAATCACTCCTGCTGCTCTCTCTCAGGTAAAATAGCATAGAACATGTATATCTCTCCTGATTCATCATATTGGAGCATGCAGATGAACATGTCTCCTAATCGTGGGCTGCACTTCTGATTGCTGCCCCTAGTACTTCTCTGCGATCGTTCACAATTTTGCTCTAGTCTTTCACTATTAAGCATTCCTCGGTTGTAGAAATCCTGAATGCACTCATGTGCAATGTAGGATGTCTTGGCCGTAAGCTAACCAATGACATGCGACCTTTAGTACCGATCCACTGAGGCACAACTGTTATCAGGAGTCCCTGTTGAAGAACAGTGTATAGTAACATTACTTAGCAATGAAATTTAGCTTGAAAAATAATGTATGCAAAAGATGCACTAAGGACAAATAGTAAAAATCTTACCGTCTTTCCTAAATAGATGTGACCGTAGTTCAATACGAACACTATTGGTCACACGTTTTGAGTACTAAGATTTGAAAGTCCACGAAAATAATTTCTCTTGACAGCATCAAGATCCTCAAGCCATGAAACATAATGACTTATCTTCTCGCAGTTTAGTTCAGCCTCGGGACAGTGGACGGTCATGTCTATCAAGCGCCGGACATGTTTGCTTGAATGGAAATAAGCTGTCAATAGAAATTAGTTGTCAACTATTTTTGAATAAACAATATCGAAGACATAAATATGGTTGAGAAAATCACATAATGGTAGAACTGGAGGCGTCTGCACATCAACCCAAATGTCTCTATTACCTTCAATATTATCTTCGGGACGAATATCGAAGGTGATAAACATATCAGGCTCAAATGCACAAGCCTTGCATAGTGCTTGCCAAGTTTTGTATTCAAAATAGGTGTAGGTGTCTCCATTCTGTAATTTGATGTTGAAGGTATAACCATGCTTGGTCTTCAAGTAAACCATGCTAAAATTTCATTGCAAAGTATATTAGTTACTATACGATGTTCTTCAACAGGTACTCCCGATGACAGTTGTGCCTCATTGGATCGATACTAAAGGTCGCATGTCAATGGTTAGCTTACGGCCAATATATCCTACATTGCACATGAGTGCATCCAGGATTTCTAAAAGCGATGAATGCTTAATAGTGAAAGATTGGAGAAAAAATGTTAACGATCCCAGAGAAGTACTAGGGGGCAGCAATGAGAAGCGCAGCCCACGATTAGGGGACAGGTTCATCTGCATGCTCCAGTATGATGAATCAGGAGAGCTATACATGTTCTATGCTATTTTACCTGAGAGAGAGCAGGAGGAGTGATTTAGCTAGTTCATGCTCTTAGTACTTGTCCTCTCATTTCCATGTTCTTCGTCCTGAACTTAATCTCAAAGAGTGATTTTCTTTTGTGGTGTTATAAACGCTTATAATATCATGACCATGTTGAACTCGATGATATCTTTGCTTCTGGTACAAGTGAATGTTTCTTATTTAAGCTAGTGTTGGTGGTGATTAGATAGCGGTAATGACTATGATGATTAAATAGTGGTAATGACGACTATGATGATTTTTAGCTAGCTAGTATACTGTTGTTGATGATATGATGCAAGAGGTTTTATATTAATATGATGATGATGATGATGAGTTATTATATCATTTATGAAAGAAACCGCAGATTAGTTTCAGCTGGATGGATCCTAGCTAAGTGATCAAGTATATACCATATCCATATTATACTTGATCACCTCTGATCAAGTATAATATGGATATGGCATATACTTGATCACTTAGCTAGGATCCACATGCATCCAGTCGAAACTACTCTGCGGTACTTTACTTTCACCTAATGATTTAACAACTCATTATAATGTAAAACAATCACTATATTAAATTGAAAACACAAAATTAAAGGAAAAATAAAAAATAAAACCAAAACACCCCCAAACATTTAGTACCAGTTGGTGTTACCAACCGGTACTAATGTCCTACATGCACCCGGGCCTGGCTCGTGCCACGTGGTGGTACTTTAGCGCCGGTTCGTGATGAACCGGTACTAAAGGGGGGGGACCTTTAGTCCCCACTCTTTAGTGCCTAGTGTCGGTTGTGGAACGGCACTAAAGGCCCTTACGAATCGGCGCTAAAGCCAGGTTCTGCACTAGTCAATTTTTCTCCAGTCTTTCACTATTAAGCATTCCTCGGTTGTAGAAATCCTGAATGCACTCATGTGCAATGTAGGATGTCTTGGCCGCAAGCTAACCATTGACATGCGACCTTTAGTACCGATCCACTGAGGCACATCTGTCATCGGGAGTCCCTGTTGAAGAACATCGTATAGTAACATTACTTAGCAATGAAGTTTAGCTTGAAAAATAATGTATGCAAAAGCTGCACTGAGGACAAATAGTAAAAATCTTACCATCTTTCTGTTGGAAATATGCCCTAGAGACAATAATAAAAGTATTATTATTATATTTCCTTGTTCATGATAATTGTCTTTTATTCATGCTATAATTGTATTATCCAGAAATCGTAATACACGTGTGAATACATAGACCACAATATGTCCCTAGTGAGCCTCTAGTTAACTAGCTCGTTGATCAACAGATAGTTATGGTTTCCTGACTATGGACATTGGATGTCGTTGATAACTGGATCACATCATTAGGAGAATGATGTGATGGACAAGACCCAATCCTAAGCATAGCACAAGATCGTGTAGTTCGTTTTGCTAGAGCTTTTCCAATGTCAAGTATCTCTTCCTTAGACCATGAGATCGTGTAACTCCCGGATACCGTAGGAGTGCTTTGGGTGTACCAAAAGTCACAACGTAACTGGGTGACTATAAAGGTGCATTACAGGTATCTCCGAAAGTGTCTGTTGGGTTGACACGGATAGAGACTGGGATTTGTCACTCCGTATGAATGAGATGTATCAATGGGCACACTCGGTAGTGCATCATCATAATGAGATCAAAGTGACCAAGTGTTTGGTCACGGGATCATGCATTACAGATGCGAGTAAAGTGACTTGCGGTAACGAGATTGAGCGAGGTATTGGGATACCGACGATCGAATCTCGGGCAAGTAAAATACCGATTGACAAAGGGAATTGTATCACGGGTTGTTTGAATCCTCGACATCATGGTTCATCTGATGAGATCATCGAGGAGCATGTGGGAGCCAACATGGGTATCCAGATCCGCTGTTGGTTATTGCCCGAGAGCCGTCTCGGTCATGTATGCATGTCTCCCGAACCCGTAGAGGGTCTACACTTAAGGTTCGGTGACGCTTTAGGGTTGTATGAATATGAGTATGCAGCAAACCGAATGTTGTTCGGAGTCCCAGATGAGATCCCGGACTTCACGAGGAGTTCCGGAATGGTCCGGAGGTAAAGATTTATATATGGGAAGTCTTATTTTGGTCGCCGGAAAAGTTTCGGGCATTATCGGTATTGTACCGGGAGTGCCGAAAGGGGTCCGGGGGTCCACCAGGGGGTCCACCAGCCCCGGGGGGGGGCACATGGGCTGTAGGGGGTGCGCCTTGGCCTATATGGGCCAAGGGCACCAGCCCCAAGAGGCCCATGCACCTAAAGATCAAGGAGAAGGGAGAGTCCTAAGAGGGGAAGGCACCTCCGAGGTGCCTTGCGGAGGATGGACTCCTCCCCCCCCCCCCTTGGCTGCACCCCTTCCTTGGAGGAAGGGGCAAGGCTGCGCCCTCCCCCCCTCTCTTGCACCTATATAAAGGGAGGGGAGGGAGGGGTAGCCGCACCCGGAAAGCCTGGCGCCTCCCTCCTCCCTGCAACACCTCCTCCTCCTCCCGTAGTTGCTTAGCGAAGCCCTGCCGGAGTTCTGGTGCATCCACCACCACGCCGTCGTGCTGCTGGATCATCATCAACCTCTCCTTCCCCCTTGCTGGATCAAGAAGGAGGAGACGTCATCCGCTCCGTACGTGTGTTGAACGCGGAGGTGCTGTCCGTTCAGCACTTGGTCATCGGTGATCTGAATCACGGCGAGTACGACTCCATCATCCCCGTTCCATTGAACGCTTCCGCACGCGATCTACAAGTGGTATGTAGATGCAATCACTCTCCCTTGACTCGTTGCTAGATGAACTCATAGATGGATCTTGGTGAAACCGTAGAAAATATTTTAATTTTCTGCAACGTTCCCCAACAGTTGCATCATGAGCTAGGTCTATGCGTAGTTCTCTATTGCACGAGTAGAACACAATTTTGTTGTGGGCGTAGATCTTGTCAACTTGCTTGCCGCTACTAGTCTTATCTTGCTTCAGCGGTATTGTGGGATGAAGCGGCCCGGACCAACCTTACACGACGCTTACGTGAGACCGGTTCCACCGGTGACATGCACTAATTGCATAAGGTGGCTGGCGGGTGTCTGTCTCTCCCACTTTAGTTGGAGCGGATTCGATGAAAAGGGTCCTTATGAAGGGTAAATAGAAGTTGACAAAATCACGTTGTGGTTATTCGTAGGTAAGAAAAACGTTCTTGCTAGAACCCAATTGCAGCCACGTAAAAGATGCAACAACAATTAGAGGACGTCTAACTTGTTTTTGCAGCAATTGTCATGTGATGTGATATGGCCAGAAGTTGTGATGAATGATGAATGATATATTGTGATGTATGAGATCATGTTCTTGTAATAGGAATCACGACTTGCATGTCGATGAGTATGACAACGGCAGGAGCCATAGGAGTTGTCTTTATTTTTTGTATGACCTGCGTGTCATTGAAGAATGCCATGTAAATTACTTTACTTTATTGCTAAACGCGTTAGCCATAGAAGTAGAAGTAGTCGTTGGCGTGACAACTTCATGAAGACACGATGATGGAGATCATGATGATGGAGATCATGGTGTCATGCCGGTGACAAGATGATCATGGAGCCCGAAGATGAAGATCAAAGGAGCTATATGATATTGGCCATATCATGTCACTACTTTATATAATTGCATGTGATGTTTATTATGTTTTATGCATCTTGTTTACTTAGAACGACGGTAGTAAATAAGATGATCCCTTATAATAAATTCAAGAAAGTGTTCCCCCTAACTGTGCACCGTTGCTAAAGTTAAATCGTTCAAGCACCACGTGATGATCGGGTGTGATAGATCCTTACATTCACATACAACGGGTGTAAGACAGTTTTACACATGCAATACACTTAGGTTAACTTGATGAGCCTAGCATGTACAGACATGGCCTCGGAACACAAGAGCCCGAAAGGTCGAACATGAGTCGTATGAAAGATACGATCAACATGGAGATGTTCACCGACGATGACTAGTCCGTCTCACGTGATGATCGGGCACGGCCTAGTCGACTCGGATCATGTATCACTTAGATGACTAGAGGGATGTCAAATCTGAGTGGGAGTTCATTAAATAATTTGATTAGATGAACTTTATTATCATGAACAATAGTCTAAAATCTTTGCAAAATGTCTTGTAGATCAAATGGCCAACGCTCATGTCACCATGAACTTCAACGCGTTCCTAGAGAAAACCAAGCTGAAAGATGATGACAGCAACTATTCGGACTGGGTCCGGAACCTGAGGATTATCCTCATAGCAGCCAAGAAACAATATGTCCTAGAAGCACCGCTAGGTGAAGCACCCATTCCAGAGAACCAAGACATTATGAATGCTTGGCAGTCTCGTGCTGATGATTACTCCCTCGTTCAGTGCGGCATGCTTTACAGCTTAGAACCGGGGCTCCAAAAGTGTTTTGAGCAACACGGAGCATATGAGATGTTCGAGGAGCTGAAAATGGTTTTCCAAGCTCATGCCCGGGTCGAGAGATATGAAGTCTCCGACAAGTTCTATAGTTGTAAGATGGAGGAAAACAGTTACATCGGTGAGCACATACTCAAAATGTCTGGGTTGCACAACCGCCTGTCCCAGCTGGACATCAACCTCCCGGACGAGGCGGTCATTGATAGAATCCTTCAGTCGCTCCCACCAAGCTACAAGAGCTTTGTGACGAACTACAATATGCAGGGGATGGTGAAGACCATTCCTGAAGTATTCTCAATGTTGAAGTCAGCAGAGGTTGAAATCAAGAAAGAACATCAAGTGTTGATGGTCAATAAAACCACTAAGTTCAAGAAGGGCAAGGGTAAGAAGAACTTCAAGAAGGACGGCAAGGATGTTGCCGCGCCCGGTAAGCAAGTTGCCAGGAAGAAGTCAAAGAATGGACCCAAGCCTGAGACAGAGTGCTTTTATTACAAAGGGAAGGGTCACTGGAAGCGGAACTGTCCCAAATAATTAGCGGACAAGAAGGCCGGCAACACTAAAGGTATATTTGATATACATGTAATTGAGTGTACCTTACCAGTACTCGTAGTAACTCCTGGGTATTTGATACCGGTGCCGTTGCTCATATTTGTAACTCACAGCAGGAGCTGCGTAATAAACGGAGACTGGCGAAGGACGAGGTGACGATGCGCGTCGGGAATGGTTTCAAGGTCGATGTGATCACCGTCGGCACGCTACCTCTACATTTACCTACGGGATTAGTTTTAAACCTCAATAATTGTTATTTAGTGCCAAGTTTGAGCATGAACATTGTATCAGGATCTCGTTTAAAGCGAGATGGCTACTCATTTAAATCCGAGAATAATGGTTGTTCTATTTATATGAGAGATATGTTTTATGGTCATGCTCCGATGGTCAATGGTTTATTCTTAATGAATCTCGAACGTAATATTACACATATTCATAGTGTGAATACCAAGAGATGTAAAGTTGATAACGATAGTCCCACATACTTGTGGCACTTCCGCCTTTGGTCACATTGGTGTCAAGCGCATGAAGAAGCTCCATTCGATGGACTTTTAGAGTCTCTCGATTATGAATCATTTGACACATGCGAACCATGCCTCATGGGCAAGATGACCAAGACTCCGTTCTCCGGAACAATGGAGCGAGCAACCAACTTATTGGAAATCATACATACCGATGTATGCGGTCCAATGAGTGTTGAGGCTCGTGGAGGATATCGTTATGTTCTCACTCTCACTGATGACTTGAGTAGATATGGGTATGTCTACTTGATCAAACACAAGTCTGAGACCTTTGAAAAGTTCAAGGAATTTTAGAATGAAGTAGAGAATCAACGTGACCGAAAGATAAAATTCTTGCGATCAGATCGTGGAGGAGAATATTTAAGTCACGAATTTGGTACACACTTAAGGAAATGTGGAATCGTTTCACAACTCACACCGCACCGAACACCTCAGCGTAACGGTGTGTCGAACGTCGTAATTGCACTCTATTGGATATGGTGCGATCTATGATGTCTCTTACTGATTTACCGCTATCGTTTTGGGGATACGCTCTAGAGACAGCTACATTCACTTTAAATAGGGCACCGTCTAAATACGTTGAGACGAAACCGTATGAATTATGGTTTGGGAAGAAACCTAAGTTGTCGTTTCTAAAAGTTTGGGGATGCGATGCTTATGTAAAGAAATTTCAAACTGAAAGCTCGAACCCAAGTCGGAAAAATGCGTCTTCATAGGATACCCTAAGGAAACGATTGGGTATACCTTCTACCTTAGATCCGAAGGCAAGATCTTTGTTGCCAAGAACGGATCCTTTCTGGAAAAAGAGTTTCTCTCGAAAGGAGTAAGTGGGAGGAAAGTAGAACTCGATGAAGTACTACCTCTTGAACTGGAAAGTAGTGCAGCTCAGAAAATGTTCTGTGGTGCCTACACCGATCGGAGAGGAAATTAATGATGATGATCAAGGTACTCGGATCAAGTTGCTACTGAACTTCAGGGTCCACTAGGACACGTTCCGCACTGAGTGGTACGGCAACCCTGTCCTGGAAATCATGTTGAGACAACGGTGAACCTTCGAACTATGAAGAAGCGATGGCGGGCCCAGATTCCAACAAATGGCTTGAAGCCATGCAATCCGAGATAGGATCCATGTATGAAAACAAAGTATGAACTTTGACAGACTTTCCCGATGATCGGCGAGCGATAGAAAACAAATGGATCTTTAAGAAGAAGACGGACGCGGATGGTAATGTTACCATCTATAAGGCTCGACTTGTTGCTAAGGGTTATCGACAAGTTCAAGGGATTGACTACGATGAGACTTTCTCTCCCGTAACGAAGCTTAAGTCTGTCCGAATCATGTTAGCAATTGTTGCATACTATGATTATGAGATATGGCAGATGGACGTCAAAACGGCATTCCTTAACGGTTATCTTAAGGAAGAGTTGTATATGATGCAGCCAGAAGGTTTTGTCGATCCTAAGAATGCTAACAAGGTATGCAAGCTCCAGCGATCCATTTATGGGCTGGTGCAAGCATCTCGGAGTTGGAACATTCGCTTTGATGAGATGATCAAAGCGTTTGGGTTTATGCAGACTTATGGAGAAGCCTGCGTTTACAAGAAAGTGAGTGGGGGCTCTGTAGCATTTCTCATATTATATGTAGATGATATAGAACTTTTGGACAGCATTAAGGCCTACTTGAATAAGAGTTTTTCAATGAAGGACCTTGGAGAAGCTGCTTACATATTAGGCATCAAAATCTATAGGGATAGATCGAGACGCCTCATAGGTCTTTCACAAAGCACATACCTTGACAAGATTTTGAAGAAGTTCAAAATGGATCAGTCCAAGAAAGGGTTCTTGCCTGTTTTGCAAGGTGTGAAATTGAGCTCAGCTCAATGCCCGACCACGGCAAAAGATAAAGAAGAGATGAGTGTCATCCCCTATGCCTCAGCCATAGGATCTATTATGTATGCCATGCTGTGTACCAGACCGGATGTAAACCTTGCCGTAAGTTTGGTAGGAAGGTACCAAAGTAAACCCGGCAAGGAACACTGGACAGCGGTCAAGAATATCCTGAAGTACCTGAAAAGGACAAAGAACATGTTTCTCGTTTATGGAGGTGACGAAGAGCTCGTCGTAAAGGGTTACGTCGACGCTAGCTTCGACACAGATCTGGATGACTCAAAGTCACAAACCGGATACGTGTATATGTTGAATGGTGGAGCAGTAAGCTGGTGCAGCTGCAAGCAGAGCGTCGTGGCGGGATCTACATGTGAAGCGGAGTACATGGCAGCCTCGGAGGCAGCACATGAAGCAATTTGGGTGAAGAAGTTCATCACCGACCTAGGAGTCATACCCAATGCGTCGGAGCCGATCAAACTCTTCTCTGACAACACTGGAGCTATTGCACTTGCCAAGGAGCCCAGGTTTCACAAGAAGACCAGGCACATCAAGCGTCGCTTCAACTTCATTCGTGAAAATGTTCAAGATGGGGACATAGAAATTTGCAAAGTGCATACGGATCTGAATGTCGCAGATCCGTTGACTAAACCTCTTCATGTAAAGCAAAACCTGATCAACACCAGAACTCTATGGGTGTTCGATTCATCACAATGTAACTAGATTATTAACTCTAGTGCAAGTGGGAGACTGTTGGAAATATGCCCGAGAGGCAATAATAAAAGTATTATTATTATATTTCCTTGTTCATGATAATTGTCTTTTATTCATGCTATAATTGTATTATCCGGAAATCGTAATACACGTGTGAATACATAGACCACAATATGTCCCTAGTGAGCCTCTAGTTAACTAGCTCGTTGATCAACAGATAGTTATGGTTTCGACTATGGACATTGGATGTCGTTGATAACTGGATCACATCATTAGGAGAATGATGTGATGGACAAGACAATCCTAAGCATAGCACAAGATCGTGTAGTTCGTTTTGCTAGAGCTTTTCCAATGTCAAGTATCTCTTCCTTAGACCATGAGATCGTGTAACTCCCGAATACCGTAGGAGTGCTTTGGGTGTACCAAAGCGTCACAACGAATCGGGTGACTATAAAGGTGCATTACAGGTATCTCCGAAAGTGTCTGTTGGGTTGACACGGATAGAGACTGGGATTTGTCACCGTATAACGGAGAGGTATCACTGGGCCCACTCGGTAGTGCATCATCATAATGAGCTCAAAGTGACCAAGTGTTTGGTCACGGGATCATGCATTACGGTACGAGTAAAGTGACTTGCGGTAACGAGATTGAACGAGGTATTGGGATACCGACGATCGAATCTCGGGCAAGTAAAATACCGATTGACAAAGGGAATTGTATACGGGGTTGCTTGAATCCTCGACATCGTGGTTCATCCAATGAGATCATCGAGGAGCATGTGGGAGCCAACATGGGTATCCAGGTCCCGCTGTTGGTTATTGCCCGAGAGCCGTCTCGGTCATGTACGCAGATGTCTCCCGAACCCGTAGGGTCTACACACTTAAGGTTCGGTAACGCTAGGGTTGTATGAATATGAGTATGCAGCAAACCGAATGTTGTTCGGAGTCCCGGATGAGATCCTGGACTTTACGAGGAGTTCCGAAATGTTCCGGAGGTAAAGATTTATATATGGGAAGTCTTATTTTGGTCGCCGGAAAAGTTTCGGGCATTATCGGTATTGTACCGGGAGTGCCGAAAGCGGTCCGGGGGTCCACCAGGGGGTCCACCAGCCCCAGGGGGGGCCACATGGGCTGTAGGGGGTGCGCCTTGGTCTATATGGGCCAAGGGCACAAGCCCCAAGAGGCCCATGCGCCTAAAGATCAAGGAGAAGGGAGAGTCCTAAGAGGGGAAGGCACCTCCGAGGTGCCTTGGGGAGGATGGACTCCTCCCCCCCTTGGTCGCACCCCTTCCTTGGAGGAAGGGGCAAGGCTGCGCCCTCCCCCCCTCTCTTGCACCTATATAAAGGGAGGGGAGGGAGGGGTAGCCGCACCCTGAAAGCCTGGCGCCTCCCTCCTCCCTACAACACCTCCTCCTCCTCCCGTAGTTGCTTAGCGAAGCCCTGCCGGAGTTCTGCTGCTTCCACCACCACGCCGTCGTGTTGCTGGATCATCATAAACCTCTCCTTCCCCCTTGCTGGATCAAGAAGGAGGAGACGTCATCGACTCCGTACGTGTGTTGAACGCGGAGGTGTTGTCCGTTCAGCACTAGGTCATCGGTGATCTGAATCACGACGAGTACGACTCCATCATCCCCGTTCCATTGAACGCTTCCGCACGCGATCTACAAGTGGTATGTAGATGCAATCACTCTCCCTTGACTCGTTTCTAGATGAACTCATAGATGGATCTTGGTGAAACCGTAGGAAAAATTTTAATTTTCTGCAACGTTCCCCAACACTTTCCTAAATAGATGTGACCGTAGTTTAATACGAACACTATTGGTCGCACGTTTTGAGTACTAAGATTTGAAAGTCCACGAAAATAATTTCTCTTGACAACATCAAGATCCTCAAGCCATGAAACATAATGACTTATCTCCGCGCAGTTTAGTTCAGCCCCGGGACAGTGGACGGTCCTGTCTATGAAGCCGGATATGTTTGCTTGAATGGAAATAAGCTGTCAATAGAAATTACTTGTCAACTGTTTTTGAATAAAACAATATAGATGACATAAATATGGTTGAGAAGCTCACATAATGATAGAACTCGAGGCGTCTGCACATCGACCCAAATGTCTTTATTACCTTCAATATTATCTTCGGTACGAATATCAAAGGTGATAAACATATCAGGCTCAAATGCATAAGCCTTGCATAGTGCTTGTCAAGTTTTGCATTCAAAATAGATGTAGGTGTCTGCATTGTATAATTTGACGTTGAAGGTATAACCATGCTCGGTCTTCAAGTAAACTCTCTTTACCTCCATAGTTTTGTTAGGACAGAAACCTATCTTATCCAAGACAAAAATTCTTGCATGGCAGGGTATACGCTAGTAGAATAGTGAAAATTTAAAATTATAAGTTGAAGCAAATGAAGCATAATTCAATCTTAATTACAAAAAAAGACTTGCGTTGTGACTTACTGTATCCACTTCGAAGGTCTCATCCAGCTTGATGCTGAAGCGCCTATCATCAACTAGAAAATTTCTGTCGCACAGGCCGCGCTGGTTTTCGCAGTATTCGCACATAATGAAATCATTTTCGTCGTCAGACGACATTTCCTATATATGTTCATAGACGACATTTCCTATATATGTCTCGGTCATGTCTACATAGTTCTCGAACCCGTAGGGTCCGCACGCTTAACATTCGTTGACGATATAGTGTTATATGATTTGGTTACCGAATGTTGTTAGGAGACCCGGATGAGATCACAGACATGACGAGGAGTCCCGAAATGGCTGAGAGGTAAAAATTGACATTAATATCTAACATATATTTCTATCTAATTCATCTAACATTTGACATTAATATCTAACATATATATATATATATATATATATATATATATATATATATATATATATATATATATATATATATAGTGATGCTATTCATCATCCAGGTGCAGAATAAGTCATTCTTCACCGAGGTAACCTACGACTATTTCATAATTAAATTACATTTGGAATTAAATAGTTACATTTCTATTGATTCACTACGTAAAATTTGACATAAAAGAATAAAAATATAGGTAATAAGACAAGAAAATTTGCAGTTTATGTGTATTTTACACTACGTTTTTACATTCATAATTTTACATAACATAAAATATTTTTTATGATGATTATATATTTTCTTACGGTCTCTTTTTACGTCAGAAATAAGACATAACTTACGAAACGTAAAATTACGGTGCACTGATGGTAAAATAGAGTGGGGTGAAGAATAACTATTCCTCACCCAGGGTGACGAATAGTAAACCCCTATATATATATATATATAAATATATATATATATATATATATATATATATATAAAATATAACATTTATATAAACTAAAAGTATAATAAACTAAAAAATAGAAAATAAAAAAAATGTCATTAAGAAAAATCTGTCTGTGTGTGTGTGCTGTGTGTGTTTACTTGTGTGCGTGTGTGTACAGAGGCTGCGGCGGCGGGGGCGGCTTGGCAATCGATCTTACAGCGGGCGACGGCGGCGGTGCGAGGTGTCGGGACGGGCGGGCGGCGGCACGTACAGGCCGGGACGGGCTAGCTGGGGCGGCGGCAGGGCGGCGAACGATGGGGACTACGGGCTGGGCGGCGACGGGCGCAGCGACGGGGCGGCGACAGGCTGAGGCGGCGACGGGGGCGGCGCAGGGACGGGCGCGACGAAGCAGATGAAACTAACTAAAAATTGCGTAAGTGCTGCATATATAGGAGAGTCCTTTAGTACCGGTTCGAGCCAACAACCGGTACTAAGAGTCAAATTTGGCAGCCCGAGCGGCGGGAAGCGCACCCTCTTTAGTGCCAGGTCGTGGCTCAACCCGGTACTAAAGACCCGCGCTTTAGTACCGGTTGGAGCCAAGAACCGATACTAAAGAGGGTGCGCTCCCGTTCCGCGGTGCACAAAGTTTAGTCCCACCTCGCCGAGCGAAGGGCAGCCGCACTGGTTTATAAACCCAGCCGCGGTTGCTCCTTCGAGCTCCTCTCTAGAAAAGTCCAGAGTTGTAATAAGTTAATAAAATATTGAAGTGCCGGTGTAACAGATGAGTTTTCGTCTGAAACCCTGATACTTCGAAAGAGATTGTCCAGTTTGTACACGAAGAGCATCAAGTTTTTTGCCATAACACTCTCTAGTTTTTTGTGCATGCTATGTGGGTGAAATGATGGTACCATGCCAAGTTTCAACCTTTTCAGAGTTTATTTTGTAGTGCTTATCAATTTCACAGTCATTTAGCTCTCTAAACAAATCAGTAAATGAATGAAAAATAGCAAATTATATCAGAAAGGGTTGAAAGTTGATGACGTGGCTTTGAATGGTGCATACTGAATGCAAAAAAGGTCCAGAGTTGCAATAAGTTGTTAAAATTTTGAAGTGCTTGTGTAAGAGATGAGTTTTCATCCAAAACCCTAATACTTCAAAGGAGATTGTACAGTTTGTACACAAAGTGCATCAAGCTTTTGCCGTATCCCTGTCTCGTTTTTTGCGCATGCTATTTGGGTGAAAGTATGATACCATGCCAAGTTTCAGAGTTGATTTGTAGTGCTTTTCAATTTCAGGATCATTTAGCTCTCTAAACAAATCAGTAAATGCATGAAAAATAGCAAATGATGTAAGAAAGTGTTGAAAGTTGATGACGTGGCTTTGAATGGTGCATACTGAACACAAAAAAAACGGGTGTTGTAATAAGATTAAAAAAATGAAGTGACGGTGAACAGATGAGTTTTCGTCCGTGTAAACATGTAAAAATATACATCAAAAATACATTGATCATCAATGATCTTTTTGTGTAGAATCTGAATTGTCAATAGGAATCTTCCCCGGTTTTGCGGTCACAGATCCTACACATAGAGTTCAATGAAGACCAAGTGGTTGTGATAGTTTGAGAAGTAACATATTTAAGGTGGTAAAAACCCTGTTAGCGGAGCGAGGTGGGACTAAAAACTGCTGCACGGCGAATCAACTAAAAAACTTTAGTACCGATTTGTGGCATGAACCGGTACTAAAGGTGTTAGTGGGGCCCAGCTCGCCAACAGCCTGCCACCGCCTCCTTAGTACCGGTTCGTGGCACGAACCGATACTAAAGGTTCGCCACAAACCGGTACTAATTAGTGCCGCCCGCCTAGCCGTTGAAACCGGCACTAATGGTCATATTAATGCCGGCTCAAATACAAACCGGGACTAATGAACTGAACATTAGACCCTTTTTCTACTAGTGTAACAAGCCTGCCCACGTTTTCAGTGTCCTGGTTCCCTCTTTCCCACCCCACATGACCCAGTAGCCCAATACGGTAGTAACTCTTCCCACGCTCGCAGTCCATTCAAAAATAGCTGCAGCCTACGTCATTGCACCATGATGTGAACTCGATTGATGAAACGAACCGTCGCACCGCCTCCCCAAGTCCCCAATTCTGATCGCACCTCATCCTCCTACGCCACCACGCGCAGCGGCGCATCCAGCCATGGCAGAGGTGCACAACGGCAGGGGCAGGTGCGGTCGTGGCCACGTGCCGGTGGGCGGCGGTGCGACGTAGACATCTCGCATCCGGCATGGGCGTTTGAGTCCGGAATTTTATATCTCAGCACTCCAGATCAGGATAGATAGTCGGCCACATTCTGCTTGCTAGGCAGCGTCCACACCCCCACACATACAAAGAATAACAACAGTAGTTATTGTCTAATTGGCTTTCTATTTCAGCATATTGACATTTCAGATTTATTTGCACTTAGCAGTGAATTCATGTGTTGTTTAAACAAAAGAAATTGAGATTTTAGAAGTTATGAAGTAGTCTAATACATTAATATTGTTTGCAATTTGCGGTGTGAATTTGCAATTCAAGAATCTTTTCGAGTTATGAGTTTGTAACAACAAACATTACTTATAAAAATTAGCACTCCGAAACTTGAGGTTTCAAAACATAATTACCCTTTTAAATTTTGAATACAGACTCTTAAAATCCTGGGCCCGCCCCTGCTAGGAGTGAGTACACCCAGATGGGAGCCTCCTCCTACGACACTTGTCGTGCCCGACGGTTGTATGGCTCAGGTTGGTTTTCTTGGTTTCTTTGTAGATCTAATTATTAAAATGCAACACACATGTTGAACTGAGCTTCTAAATTATGATAACTTTTAGCCAATGTATAAACCAAGTGTGTATGGTGGGTATAGCCCAACTATCGAAGAGTCGTCCCATATGTCGCCAGCGGCTAGTTTCCCACTATGCAGTCAGTATGGCAGGCTCACATACATTCATGCCTAGCCGCTTCAACGCCAATCCACAAACTGAGTTGAGCTTCTCTTGCTTTTCATACATGTGAATCATCGTTCTCCATTGGATACTTACTTGGTTCTAATAACAATGATCAAAAGAAAGAGTTGTATGTGTAGTAGAACATAGGGACCTGAAGTTTCTTAGCTTGAGCTCATTTCAACTCGGGTGAAGAGTAAAATAAAAAAATAGGAAAAACTTGGTAAGCAAATATTGATGTGTGTTTCATATGCGTGCAAATTTTTGCGATGAAATCACATTCGTAGAGGTCTGAAAAGATTGTGCTTTAAAACGTTTGATTTTGGTACTCCCTCTTATCGAAAATAAGTGCTGCAACTTTGAACTAAGGTTAGCTCAACATTAGTTCAAAACTGTGACGCTTATTATGGATTGGAGGGAGTAGCATTTTGGAGCATGATTTATTTTTGACCAAGACCAACACACCAATGAGATAAGAAGAGGACTTTCGAGAACATAGTTGGTTTGTATGTGACACAGTTGATTGGAAAATACATGAGATTTCTATTTTGATGCTACATAATGTAGGTTCGCACAATGACGGATAGGTTACATAGATCTAACAGCGGACCCACCAAACCAATGACCATATGTTCCTATATTTTGTGAAAAATTCTACCATAGTCTTCGTCGCCATTAAAATTTATTATATAAATATATGTTAATTACAAATTATCAATCTAAATATTTTGACTCAAAGAAAATAAAAAGATTTCAAAAGACCCTGTTTGGACTATCATGTAATTCCTCTGTCCGGGTTTATTAAATTTCTCAAAGGTTTTTGTTTTTCTCATAAAAAAGACAGATTTGCAAACAGTATTGTTGAAACTTTGAATATTGTAAAATAAAAAAAATCCTAGAGCTGAGCTCGGCTTAACTAGGCTCAATCCAAGCGTTCCTTTAGCAACTAGGCCCTTGGGACCTGCAAGTCATATTTCTCATTAAATGATTAATTGAAGCAATTTGTTTTTTACTGATTAGTTGTTCTATTGTATGATTTTGTTACTCAAACTCAAATGTTGGCTATTAGTGCAATTTCCTCGGAAAATGTTGAAGGACATTCCCGAGTGAACGTATTGTTGGCCATCTTATCCGGCGATGTGCCGGATGCAGCCGCACCACTAGCTGCAACTAGTGGACCAAAAGGATGGAGCAGCATGTGCCACACGTTCACCTATTAAATATAGGTGGCTAGGTCTCACCGCTAAGTGAGAGAACATGTAAGAAAGAAAAGAAAAATCAATATTTCCTCGTAGATTTTAACATAAAATCTCATGAATATACTCCTACCGTTCCTAAATATAAATCTTTATAAAAATTTTACTATGAACAATGTATGAATGTATATAAATGTATTTTAAGTGTAGATTCATTTATTTTGCTTCGTATGTAGTCCACCTAATGAAATCTCTACAAAGACTTACATTTAGGAATGGAGGGAGTACGTAGCATGCATCGACTAAGACATATTCAACTCTAAGTGGACTAAGACTTGGCAAGACTAATTAAATATTTCCATGCCGATCTGGACGTAGCCATTCCCACATTTGCATCATCGGCTCCATCTCCATCTTAAAGAGAAAAAAGTAAGTGTTATCGTGGGAGAGACGAAAGCAGGTATGCTATGGAATAAGGAGCAACGGCAAGCAATGATCTCTAGCTTTCGATGGAGTGCGATCGAACGAATCAGAACCCTTGCCATTCGAGCACGCGATGCCCGTCAGAAGTATTCTGGCGTGCATGCAATGCAAGGTCACCAGCTTTTGCATTGCGCCAGCCAACTACAAAAACTTAGCTGCATGCATGCTACGTACGTATGCACGTAGACAATTAAGATTGAAACGCCATGATCAGCTTCGCGCCCAACTCTACCGGCGACTATCTCTTGCATCGCTTCTGCGACGCCAACACGTCCGCCAGCGTCGACAAGTACGTGCGCAACGTCACAGACTCTTACACCGACACGAGCAATGAGTCGTCCATGGTGGCCGCCTCCGTCATCATGTTTGCCCTCGCCGGCATCTTCTTCAACCTCAACCTCTTCAGCCGCTTCTCCGACGTCAGCGCCATCCTCGACCCCAAGGTCCGGCTCTTCCTCTCCTCCCTGCTCTCCCTCTTCCTCCCCGTCATGTCCTACCTCTTCTCCGAGGCCAAGAACGCCGGCAAGGTGGCCGCCGCCGCCGGGGCTGCCCGCCGCGAGGAGCCAGACCTCTCGCTGCAGGCCGGCTTGATCCTCCTCTGGATGCTCCTCGTGGAGCTCCTCCGCAAGAAGGTGGACGAGATCCGCATGCGCGGCTACTCCGGCACCATCCAGCGTGCCGGACGCGTTGTCTGGCTTGGCAGCCTCGTCTTCTTCAACCTCAAGAGAGTCGGCCGGAAGGCCGTTTTCGGCATCTTTTGGGTGCTCTGCGCCACCAAGGTGGTGCAGAGGATCGCCTTCACCGAGGTCGGCAAGCGATCCTACGCACATGGCAAGAACACACGTCTCATCACCTCCTACATGTCACAAATATTGCAGCCAGGTCGACCCCCACAGCTACAGGTACTCACAAATATTACTACCACTCACTCCGTTCACTATTACTTCCTCCGTTCCTGAATGTAAGTCTTTGTAATGATTTTACTATGAACCATATATGGAGCAAAATTAGTGAATCCACACTCAAAATGCATCTATATACATCCGTATGTGGTTCATAGTGGAATCTCTGCAAAGACTTATATTTAGGAACAGAGGGAGTACAAGATGTTCTAATTTTTTTTTCTAAATGGGACGTACGTAGACACGTTTCTATTGTGTTTGTTCACAATCTACAGTTCACAGGTTGAAATATCTAAAACATCTTATTATGCTGAATGGATGACTATTAAGCTGCATGGGCTAATCGATAACCAAAAAAGTTGACAATGCACGTGCTTTTTAACGCTCGCCCTTCACATTTTTATATTCCAACAACAGGATCAGCAAGAGCACCAACAGCACCATTCGCCGTCGACCCATGTGCTCGACGTTGAGGACGTTGAGCACCGGGCGGCTGCCGGAAATAACCAAGGTGGTGGCGGCGAGGCCATGTTGAAGAGGTGCAAGTTCATCGTCATGGGTGAAGAAGACCTGGTTATAGAACCAACTGCTGACGGCTACAAGCTGAAGGATATATCCCCCAACGACACCGTTCTCACCGTTGGAAAAATCTGGGATCATGCCTATTCCAACCTTGAGGAAGGCCTACGGCTGCGACTCAGGAGGCTGTGCCTCTCCTTCGCGCTCTTCAAGCTGCTACGAAGGAGGTTCGAGCACCTGCCGCCGGTGACCAAGGAAGAGACTCGTGAGTGCCGTGACCTACTCTTCAACGGAGTCTACCATGACAAGTCAGAGAAGGCGGCGGCGGAGATATTCCAGATGATGAACGACGAGGTGAACTTCCTGTGCGAGTACTACCACTCCGTCATCCCCGTCGTCCTCGCGAGCCCTTTCTTCTTACTCGTCAACTACTTCCTGCTTCCTGTGGTGGTGCTCGGCTTGTGCCTTATGACTGTCGTGCTCTGCGGCTTCGGCGATGCGGGCTTCGCCTTCGCCAGCATCACGACGGACAACTTCGCCATAAAGTCTGGCGTCGTCAACACCACCATGTGCCTCCTAATCAAGTCCATCTCCTCGCCGTCGGCCTTCTTCACGACGGTGGACTTTGCCATCACCTTCCTCCTCTTAGCCATCTTCTTCTACGAGGAGATGTGGGAGTTCATCGTCTTCCTCCTCTCAAACTGGTTCATGGTGTCACTGGTCCACAACTACGTGACAAAGCGGTGGTGGCGTGATAGCAAGATGTTCAGGAGCTCTGTCCACCGCATCATATGGTTGCGGAAAAAGATGAGCCAGCCCATCCTTGGCTTCAAGCAGTTCTCACTGCTGAACCTCCGGTGGCCGCTCGTCCTCGGCCTGCCATCCATGTTCTCTCTGGTGCTCGAGACGGCACCCGTGCCAAAAGGCGCCAAACACGCCATCATGGAATCGCTTGTGAAGCACATCCATGATGGCACTGATCTCAATAATGGAAGCTCTGTTCTTGTGAACAGAGAAGACCTCTTGCCGGCGTGTCGGAGCGATAGCCTCGCGGAGGTCATCCTCACCTGGCACGTTGCCACTACCATCATGGAGGCTAAGTACTCTCCCGACAAGGGAAAGCAGAGCAAGGTTTCCCACTACCACATGGTGGCGACGAGGCTGTCCAAGTACTGTGCCTACCTGGTGGCCTTCCACCCGGAACTACTCCCGGACAACCAGGAAAAGTCAGAGCGCGTCTTCGAGGCCGCCAAGGAGGAGCTCAAGGCCACTCTCAAATGCACCCCCTACTACTTCTTGTGTTGGCGCTCGAGGGTCGACAAAGTCATGGCGGCCCCCAAGAGAGAGGCGACGGCCGCCTGGGAGGACGGCAAGGTGGTCCACAATGGCACAAAGCTAGGGAACATGCTGAGGGAGGAACCTACGGGGGACGGCGACACCCAGCGGGAGCAGACGTGGAAGCTGCTTGCCGATGTGTGGACGGAGCTCCTCGTGTACCTGGCGCCGTCGAGCGACGAGGAGCGTGTGATGGGGCATGAGAGTGTGCTGGTGCAGGGCGGCGAGTTCATCACCGTGCTTTGGGCCTTGACCACCCACACTGGAATAACCCGCCCGGAAAAGTAGTATGATGTCTTTGCTCCGTGTGCGTTTTTCATATTGCATTGGTTGCTTGCTTGCTTGCATTTTTCTCTTTTGATTAAGTTGTTTATTTCTAAGCAGATTGAGAACATTTTATTTGTATTATATTTTCCATGAACAGTTTGAGATCTTCCTATTGATAGGTTGTCCAGAATGTTTTTACATTCGAATCATTGAAAGCCTTTGCGCCAGTTATCGTGCCAGTAAGTTTAGAAAATGCTTATCGAACCAGTGCTTAAGCACCCCATTGTCGGTCGGCCTAAAATGTGAGCTGCTTGCCTGCTCGGTCGCCCCGCTTTGTTCGCTCGGTTGATGGTGAACCAGTAGACATTGAATTTTTTTTTACTAGCAAACATGACCATGCATTGCAATGGGAGACTGTTTTTACCCCACATATATACTATGCATTTCTAAAATACCCCATATAAAGAAGGTATTAATTATGGTTGCACCCAACACATAATTGTAAAAATGATTAACATGCAAGATATTAACCGCAAGATATTAACATGCTCATCTACACATTTTTCTAAGGGATTATTATATATGTCATGTCAGATTTAGAGTTAGGGTTTGAAACATATGAATATTTTAAAAAGTATTTGACCTGCTTGAATTAAAGAAAAAGAAAAAGGTCAAACAGAGAGTAGTTGGGCCAAATTACAATTATACAGTTCATCAGGTAAGCGACGCGCTTGGGCGAAGCAACTATATTCTACATCCACCGGAAATTCAGAGACAAAAAGGAAAAACAGTGGAGCGGGTGGGATCAAATATACAATCTCCCGGGTGAAAGGCCAAGGCAGGAGCCAACGGGTGCCTCCGTGGTCATGATACATTATAGGATCACTTTCTGTTAAGCTAAGGGCATGTTCAACGGTAACCCGCAAATTTCCTCTCGTGTCTGTCGCGGACAAAGAGGGATCGGTCCGTGGACAGGATGTGGAAGGCCGCCATACAACACTACCCGGATACATTTCAAACACCTTTTCAACAGACCATATGAATTTCAACACAGAGGATTTCATATAAATTGGATGAAATTCATTACATTTTGGACATATTTTAACTAAACTAGGTAAAACTAAATGCACGTCCGGCCACACGGAGCTCCATTTCCATGACACCGATACACTACACTAGTCTACAGTCGGCCGCACGAAGCTCCATTCCCATAACACGGATAAACTATACTAGTCTATGGCCCGTTGTGGCGGATCCCTTTCTGTTTCCCATGTCCGGCAGTCCGCTCGTCAGACTGTTGTGAGCCCTACAGGTATACTCTTCCTCCATATCTTCCCTATGTCTGGCTAGGCCGCTCATCGGGGTGACAAAAGGGGGTGCTTCAGCCGAGGCAGGGGTGGACGATGGCCTGCGCTGAACCAGGCAAGACACCAGTTGTGTATGCCGGCGTCACCTCAGCGGTGGCCTTCATGAAACCCAAGCGGCGACGGTCTCCCGTGTTCCAATTGTCCTTGATGATGGCGACAGACGCCTCCGTCCAATAAACCCCGCCACTGTCTCTCGGTGGCCGCAACCGCGGAAGACAACAGCCGGGATTCATACCAGTAGCCATGGGTGTGTGCGCCAGCGAGTGCAAGACTGTCGAGGGCAAGGCCCCTCAGGTCCACGAGGGCCCCGCCCAGCAGACACCCAAGGTTGCACCTGACACCACCGTCTCCTCCACTGATCAGGTGACAAAAACATATTCACCATAAATTAACCAGCATTTGGTAGCTCTCAATTATTTCTTCCTGCCACAATGACATGGATGCCGCGTTTGTTTACGGAGGTTGCGACTGATCAGACACAAAAGAAGGTGTGGAGGAGGAGGCCACCAAGGAGGAGCCAGCAGCTGTGCCGGTGCCGGAGTTGCCCACTGACGGAGTCGTCGCCAATGAGACTGTTGAAGCGGCAACAACCCCCGATCCAGTGATAGACGACAAGGAGCAAGCCGTGGAGGAGAAGATCGTCATTGAGGAGGAGAAGCCCTCAGCTAGCCCCATCACCGAGGAGATGTCGGTGCTTCCATGGGCTTCTCGTTGTCCCGCTCTCCCCTTATGGCCGCCCATCGATGTGCTGTCGCTGCCCCGACCATCCATTTAAACAGCACACCTGATGTTCTTCTCACGCACTGGCTACCATCCTCCCCTTGAAACGCTAAACACTAGGACTCCCCTCCACTTGCAATGCAACTGCCATGTCATCCCTGGCTCTAGTTCATTCCTGGCACGAGCTTCGCTGGCGCTCGCCATTCGTCCGGTTTTCTCCAAGGCTTCTCACTACCAGAATCACCTTCTTTGTCCGAGTTTCTAGGGATTTGGCAAAGTGGAAAAACAACTTGATGGTGCGTTTGCCAAGTTTGGCCCTCGGTGTAGGGGACTTGGCTGGGCTGGGCCGACAATCAATAATACTGCCGAATTCTTATTATCCGGAACTTGGCAAATAGAAAAAATGACAATTATTGAGTACATGTTTGAGAGAATTCAGCAAACAAGGGCTGGTTGACAGGACAGGCCGTTAACTGCGATGACACGTGGTGCTCAGGTTTGCCAAGTTTCAACTCAGCACACGTTCGACGCGTGTGGTGCTGACGCATTGCATATTGTGTTTGTCGAGTTCCTCCTTACAGGGACTCGGCAACCTTTGCCAAGTTTTTAACTCGATAGATGCTCTATGCATGTGTAGCTGAAGTGTGGCATATCGTGCTTGCCTCCCTTGACAGGTACTCGGCAATCATTCGTCGAGTTTTAAACTCAGTAGACGTCCTACGCATGTGATGCTGACACTTCGCAAGAAAATGCTTTTTTCAAAGTGGTGGATATACACATGGCAAAAAAAAAAAACCATACACATCGAAACAAAGGAATAATTGTAGAATACGGCCCAAAATATCTAATAATGAAGATTTCTTCATAACAGAACATGTACCTTATCAAGGAATTAATCAAAGGCCCTGTTTGGATCTATGGGTTAGAGTTAGTTAGAGTTAGTTTGAGCTCAAATAGCTCTAAAGTATCCAAATATGAGGACTAGTTTGAGCTAGTTGCATCTAACCCACCTAAAAAAACTATCCCACTAAAGAGGTGCTAATTGAAGCTAGTTCTCCTAGTGTATTTATTATCAAACTAACTCTATCATCCAAACACCTCTTTGGCTAGAGTTAGTTCAAGGTTAGTCATGACCTAGAAACTAACTCTAACCTTTAACTAAATTAGAGTATCCAAACAGGGCCAAAGAAGCCTAGTGAAGCTCCGCCATAATAGTTCTCTAAGGACATAAAATATATCCTCCACATCGTCTGTAAATGACGATAATTGTCTTCATCAAACATCATCTGTTATTACTAATTACTAAAGGTAGCTAGAAAACTATGAAACATATTAACTTAGAAAACATAGTATTTTCATTTCATGAATTAATCGAGACATTAAAGTTCGATTATGCACTTAATAACTTCAAACCAGCTTTACAAACCTATTTCTTTACTATTCTTTTTCAAGAATGACGGGGGGGGGGGGGCATTTTACCCCACCGGTTGTTATATTACCCGAAACGACGAGGCCGTCATACAGTCTTTTCCATCAAGGAGATAAAAAACAACAAGATAGAGAGAAACGTGAAAAACAAGTAGGCTAGGAAGCCGCGATGAGGAGGGAGCGGAACAAGAGGAGTTGGTCGCGCACAACATCATCGAAGCGCCGCGCCCAAAGGAGCGTGTCGTCGGCCGCACACCATAGAACATCCTTGGGCTCACAGACGATGAAGTTGAATACCACATCTTTTCGAGCCTTCCACACATGCCAAAGGAGGATGTAGAGGCCAGCCCGCCAAGCAGCAGCATCCAACGGAGACCAGGGTTGCTCGGAAACAATATACGCCGCGGAGAGGAAGGGGCCCATGTTGAGTCGCGACCAGACACGAGATGCCTGCAGGCAGGAGGCGAAGAGGTGGTCCGCTGTTTCGTCGTCATGGCATGAGGCACATTCAGGTGACGGAGCACAATTCTTGGCAAACAGATTAGCGCGCGTGCTAAGCCGGTTGCCGAGAAGAAATCGGGCAAAGATCCTGATCTTGTTGGGGAGCCGGGAGTCCCAGAGGTTGATGGAGTCCTGATCGCGGATGCCGTGCAGCAACAGGACGTGGAACGCCGCCCGAGAGCTAAACGAGAGGTCTCGCCCCCAGGCCATGATACGGCGGTCGTGCGCGTCCACCAGACGCACAGAGCGAAGGATCTCCCGTACGGAGCCGAGCTGGGTGGCCGCCACCGCAGACAGCCTCGGTTGGAGAGCAAGGTCGGACTCGACGACCCCAGCAACTGTCTCGTTGGCCGCGTCGAGTGGGAGAAGAGCGCCTCGAAGACGAAGCAGAGCGCACCGCCGGGAAGCCACCTGTCCTGCCAGAAAGAAGTGGTGCGCCCATCCCCCAGATGCACCCGAGTAATGCTCCTGTAGGTAGGCAGAGCAGCCTGGATGATCGCCTGAAGGAACGAAGGCATCGAGCATGCGTCGCCAATGTCGCCGCGGTGGTTGCTGAGGAACCACCTGTTCCACGGCGGGCAGTCGGGGCGGTGAAGAACGTCCACAAAATGAAGAAGGAGGCACATGTTTTGTCGTCGAAGATCACGGATGCCGAAGCCACCTTCCTGCACATCAACACACACTTTGTCCCAAGAAATTAAACAGCGAGCCCCGGAGCAAGTATCCTTGCCGGTCCAAAAGAAAGAACAGCGCCTACGATCAATCTACTCAATCACTCCAGTGGGCAGCAAATAAGAACACATAAAGTAAGTTGGAAGATTATTAAGGACAACGTTGCAAAGAACAAGTCTACCACCCGATGAGAGCAGGAGAGCTCGCCAACCCAACAGATAGCGGTCGAAAGATTTGAGGAGGGGTCGTAGGCGGAGGTGGGAAGCTTGAGCGGGGACAAGGGTAGCCCTAGGTAAGGTTGGGGGAAAGAAGAGATGGGGCACCCTAAGATGGAGGCCAACTCTGCCGACAACTCGGGGGTGCAATGCATGGGAACAAACCCGGACTTGTGGAAATTGATCACTAGCCCGGTCGCACGGGCGAAAGCGTCGAGGATGCTTTTGAGGATTTCTTTACTGACACACGTAAAGAAGAAATGCCAAAGTACACATCTACTACTTGTGTATCTCCTAAACATCTCAGGAAATCGAACCAAAACAACCAAAGAATAGCAGACCCTAAGGAAAATCAAGAAAAGAATACCACATACACGCACTTGCACCAGATGAAACGTGCACATTAACATAAAGCCACCAAAAGCAAAATGTCATTAAGCAGTGCAATTGATTGGCGCCGCGGTGACGTTGGATGACCCTTCTACCGGGAAGAAGACGCGAGGGCAGGAGACCTTGATGTCGTACACCCTCGTGCGGAGCCTGCCAACTCGGAACCGCACCGACGCCGACACCACCACCGTGAACCCGGTCCCGTTCAGCCGGCGGCTGACGAACAACCCGGACGTGCCGGTGGCCAGAACGCCGACTGACGCATTGAAGATTGCTGGCGCCGTGCCCGGCCGCAGGTAGTCGTCCGTTGGAGGCGCGGCATAGACCTTAGCATGCATCGTGTTCCGCCCGGCCGCGCTCGTGCTGTTCTTCAGGTCGACGAAGACGCTCCGGTACCGCACCGCCGCGCGCTTCCGGCTGCCGTTCGTGGCAGTGATGGTGAGATTTAGGTACGGGATCTGCTGGGTGCCACCCTTGATGGCTCTGGGATCGCTCCTTGAGGCGTAGACGATGGAGAAGCTGATGTGGGCGGGGCTGAGGACGACGGAGACGATGATGATGATGGCCGTGACGGCGAGTGTCCCGCCGAGCGATGCCAGGATGTAGTTCCTGGGAGTCCAAAATTTGGTCTCATCGGCCGTAGCCTTGGTGTTGATTGTAGGGGTGGTATGCATCTTGTAGCTGCTGCGTGCACGGTGGCTGGCCGGCCGGCCGGTGCACGCCTTGTAGCTACTGCGTGCATGCACGAATTCGAATAAAGTGCGTTGCACGCTAGTGTCCTACTTAAGCAAAGCACTTCTTTTTGTTCGCTCTGCAGATCTCTGTGTGTGTCTCTTACTCGTTACACTCAGAGTCGAATCGCGCTCACATGTCTAATATCGTGGTGGCCTTCTTCACGGTGGAGCGCTTAAATCAAACGAGCCCTTTCTCTGTAAAAAATATCCCTTTTTTTACAGTGCCCTTTTATTTTTACGGCATGGCTTTTCCAGAAAGAGGTGTCCTTTGAAAAAAAGTACTACTTTAAACCACATCACATAGTTGAATGGTTAGGAGAACAATGATATCCTCACGGTGGTATCCTCAGTTCATCAAGGTTCAAGTTCTGGACTTTAAACTGGAGAGACAACATTTCCGTCGACTACAAAGACATCTGTGACGACTTTGTCAATTTTAAGATAACATGCCGGCTCAATCTCTCGAAGATGCTTATAGAGATAGGGTGTGCATGTGTACGTTTGTAACGATGAGTGTATGCACATTTGCATGAGTGTGAAAAAATTACTACTAGAGGTGGGTGGCCCATACGTGCATCATCGCATGTGCTTACTTTGCGTGTAGCATGGACATCGGTGGCTCGCGCGATGCCATGTAGGAATACGTGTCGGTCCGTCTATTAGAGCCCATGTAAATATGGTGCAAGGCTTGCTATATATTCGTCCGTGTAGATGCGTACACGCCGAAGCTGCGCCGACGGAGAAAGCAGGTAATCCAAGACTCCTACGCATGTCGCCGACGGCAGACGATGCCCTTGACGACGGCGAGGAGAAATCAATCTTCCGGTGCCTCAACGCGGCGCGCTACGTGGTGGCCACGGCGGTGACCGTGCTCATCGTGACGGTCATCGTGTACGCCATCACCGTGGTGCTCCGCCCAGCAGAGCTCTATCTCGGGGTCGTGGGAGGCTCCGTCTCCGTCTCCGTCGTGGGAGGCGACAAGCCTTCGTCCCGGCCTTTCAGAGCCGTCGTCAACGGCGACAACCTCACCTTCTCGCTCACCGTCCGGGCCATCAACCCCAGCGGCCGGGTCACCATCTACTACACCGGCATCGTCGCCAAGCTCAAGAGCAACATGTCGTCGGACTCTTTCCTCACCCTCAATTTGCCAGTCGTGGCCTTGGGGCCGCAGTCGAGTGTGGACATCACAGTTGCGATTAGTACATTCATGATTGTTCCTGAGCAAGGGTACTATTTCAAGCTGTTGGCCAACGGCACCAGCCTCGACGACGCCATGATTGTGCTCACCGGCACCCGCACCGTCGAGATTTACTCCAGCAAGTACAAGCCCAAGGAGACTCTCGTCTACTACTGCTCGCCCATCGCCATCGGCGGCGGTGAGGACAAGGACGACGACAGTACGCCTGCAGTCGACGTGCGGTGCACCGATCAGAATCAGCCGGCCAGCATCTAGCTAGGCGACGTGAAAGGTCGACGGGTGCGCGCGTGTGTGTCCAATGATTGTCAATACTTCCCGTTTGTTTTCTTGATTCGCCTAATTGATTGTAGATATTTAATTGATGTTGGTGTGAATAATTTATGTAACTTTTGTTGTGTTTCACAAAGGGGTGAATGATAAATTTCACAGCGTGCAAATTTAGTTTGAAAGCGACCAACGCCGTCCACCTTCCCTGACATCTCTTAACTGCTTCAACAAACTCCGTTAGAAATATTGTGCGTCCAGTTTTCTTCATACTATTATGAATTTTGTTTCAGATTTATTTTCTGAAACTTGTTTCATTTGAGAGTACCGTACTGTGAATTCCCCAACGCAGCTCAGATATACAAGAAAGTGCCCGATGTTACTCTGCTTATGCTTTGCATTAAGTTTCATTGTTCTTTTCCTGATGACTTTAGTCAATAAAGTGACAAAAAATAGTGTTGTTGCTATATGATCATAACTCACTCACTGACCCATTTATCTTGCTTTCTGCAAATTCATCAACTGGGCAATGCGAACATTCTTTCTGATTTCAGTATAAACATAACATCAAATGGCATAACAATTTTAATTTCCTAAGTTGTGAAGTATTTTGACAGCAAATATTTTTGCAAGCATAACAAAGAGGAGGAAGTAGGGTTCACCGGGAGAGCTCGGGCACGAGGGCCGCAGCGTCGGAGATGAGGTACGCGGCGGCGGTGGTGAGGGCGACGGCGTCGGAAAAGAGGGTCGTGAAGTTCGGGACCAGGACGACGACGACGCTCAACAGGAACAATCATTTTAGGTGGCTGTTGTGATCTATGATAGATATTCATATACTTTGAAAACACGGTCACATATTTTCCTTAAAATAGTAATTAGAACAAAAACGTATCAGAAAACAATAAAAGACAAGAAAAGGATGAAAATGGTACAATTTTTTTTATAAGGTGAAGAGCAATTGCAAACAAAAAATACATACAAATAACATCAATAAGAGAGAAGAAAAAAAGGAACGTAAGGAAAATGTAAATGGGCCTGGCCCAGTACTACACGTTTGCTTGCCTATTCCCTGCAGCGAGCGGACAATAGGATTTGTCAGCATATCCTAGCTGCATTATTTGGGCAACTAGTTAACAAGCGCTCCTTCGGAAGGCTCACAATGATCAGCGCCACTTGGCACGCTCTCAGCCGCAGGCCACGTGTCGCGCTCTGCGCGCTCCCTCCGGATTTTTTTTCCGCACGAGTTTTCGGCTTTCTAAACGTTTTTTTTCGAAGTTTCGGTTTTCCACTGGTCTTTCTAAACTTTCGGAACAAAAAAATCAAACGAAAAAATTCACAAAAAAATGCTTTTCTTTTTTTATTATTTCGCAACGGTTTTGCTTTCGCGGGATTCATGGCCGTGACTCTTGGAAACGGAAAAAAACGTGTTTTCTTTTTTTTCCTTCCGCGAGAGGCACAATTTTGCTTTCCAGAGAGGCACGGTTGTACTTTCGCGAGAGGAACGGACGTGCCTCTCGAAAACGGAAAAAAATGTGTTTTCTGTTTTATTTTTCCTTTCGAGGGAGGCACAGTTTTGCTTCCGTGAGAGGCACGATTGTGCTTTCACGAGAGGCACGGCTGTGGCTCGAAAACGGAAAAAACGTGTTTTCTGTTTCTTTTTCTTTCGCGAGAGGCACGGTTTTGCTCCGCGAGAGGCATGGTTGTGCTTTCGCCAGAGGCACGGCCGTGCCTCCCCTGAAACGAAAAAAACACTTTTTCTCTTCTTTTTTTCCTTATGGTTGTGATTTCGCAGAGGCACGGGTGTGCCTCTTTCGGAAAGTGAAAAACCCCATGCTTCCGGTTCGTTCTTTTCGTCCGGCTTTTTTTGTGAAAAAAGTTCGTTGAAGCCTATCAACATGGGATCTAGTTTTGAAGATCTCGACGCGAGAAATCGAACAGTGAAAATGATTTGAGATTTGGGCTCACGGTTTAAGAGATAAAACATTTTAAATAGAAAAATCTGCGAAAAAAGGGAAAACTCCCAGGTTGCGACAAGTGGTGCACATGCTGCGCGCCACTTGTTGGGAAGTTGGGAGTGACCTTTGCAACGAGCACTCCTTAGCTAGTGATTTCGCCTTATTTGTCAATAGATGAGCAAACGTCTACAGCCTCGCCTATATGGATTGGGTCACATGCTGCCCAGTAAACTTTCTTTTTTTGCGTCTTGCAAAATGTATGTTAAAATAAATGTCAAAAACATGTAGGGGTATTTAAAATATTAGGAAAACATGTTCAAGAGAAATCCACATATTACAGAAACATCTGCAAGTATCCACAATATAAATGTTCACCTATATTCAATGAATTGTTCATATCGTGTTTAAAATTTGTTTTCTATAAAAATTTATTAAAACTCACGTGTATGAAAAAAAAGAGTGAATGCACGTATAAATATGTGTTTGTATGATTCGATAAAAAGGAAAACATCACAAACAAACTAAAAATAATAATTAGAAATGGTAAGAAATAAGACATCCGGAAGGAACAAAAAAACCAAAAGAACCCAAAGGAACCAGGCAAAAACCGAAAAGGAACTGTGAAATGGACCAGGCTCATTCTAGCACTGCATCATGCGCGTCGTCGACATTTTGATGCCGGAAGTGTTAAATAGGATTTGGCCACATATAGCCGTATCTGAATAATGTTTCATGAAAATACGCGCTCTGTGTCCCAGAAACCAGGCCCTACCAAACCAACGCAGAACAAAGCAAAGCAAAGTAAAGCAAAGCAAATCAAAGAGAGCCGGATCAGATGTCGATCACGATCCTCAAAGCAAAGCAACAAGATGCCAAACCAGTGCTTTGGCAGCGAAAGATAGCCATCCAGATGCTTGTATATGTGCATGGTGCTAGGCCATCATTGCACGCACCCTGTCCCATTATTTTGCTCGCCAGTCGGTCACCGCGATCGTACGATTATCCTTAACGCATGTAACACGCGCAAAGAGAATGGTACGTATATACTTCCTCCGTTCCTAAATATAAATCTTTGTAAATATTTCACTAGATGAACTACAAACGAAGCAAAATGAATGAATCTACACTTAAAATGCATCTATATACATCTGTATGTGGTTTCTAATGAAATCTCTACAAAGACTTATATTTAGGAACAGAAGGAGTATACGATACGATCGACGTTGTAGTAAGGAAATCGTGTAGGTCAGCAAGCTGGGAGTATGATGCTTTGCGTTCGACTGTCTTTTTTTATTTTATCATATGCTTCTTTTCTTTTTCTGCGGGGAATCACATGTAATTTTATAAGTTACTCGGCATCTTGTCAGCATATGACCTTCTGTAATGACCTTGTCAAATTGCTATTTCTGTTTCTCACAAATTCATTTTTTGGGAAGGTTATTTGTTGTTTCCAAATCTATTAAGCTTCATCTAACAATTCACGTACTTATCGTAGAGTTCTGACATAAGATGAAACTTAAAAATTCATTTTTTTTGAATGTTTGTTACTAGTTGTAGAACTTGTTATCTATTGACAGGAAATAAATCATCCAGTGATCGATGTCGGTCTCAAAAATGAGATTTGGATCCGTCGACAAGTGGCACTTCCTCCCTAATTAAATTGCACAATTTTCTCTTGTGATCCGAATAGTCTGAATATGCAATAAAAATATATCTTAGTCCTCCCAATCCTAGAACATTTATTTGGCAGAACCTCTTCGGAGAGCCAAGAACTTTGGCATTGCATGAAGAAGAGAATTGATCCAGTTTCTGAGAGAAACCAGATCAAAAACCTACAAAGTAGCCCACTTTGTAAGGAAAGCCAGGTCCGAAACCGCACAAGCAACAATGCCTCGTCAACCACACAACCCTAGGCCACAGTCGCAGCAAACGCACACACCTAGCTTTGGAGCCGCCGCTCCGACATCACCCACCCACACTCGAGCCGCGGTACCACACGAATCAGGTATCTTGTAGCTATTGCTACATGAGAAAACCTTCGGTGGTGCGCCAAACTTCCGAGGCCACAACCCCAACTTACCAGCCAAACTGAACCCTCGGACCGCATTGACTGGACCGACGAATATGTTACCCTAGCATAGCATTGCATTGTGTTGCACATGGTTCAGTACAAAGGTGTGTGGGCAATGACCACCTACAACACACACGATTCCCCAAAGTAAGCATGCGGTACAGATGAACCACCACACACGATTCTGTTGTAGACAACATGTGCGATGGACGGAGTAACCCACGCACTCCCCGCATCGCATCATATGTGCTGAATGACCTCATCCCAAACGATCTGTGTCTTCAATCGTGTGTGATACCAGTCCGAATACAAATTTTTTATCCTCGAAATCTTGTGCGATAATTTAACCCATCGCGCACAATTTTGCATCTTCAATCGTGTGTGATACACTGTCTAAACACAATGGTTTCTGTCCTACAAAATGTGAGTTTTATAGGCCTCACATGTTTTGTTCTGGCTAATCGTTTGTGATAGGCCTCCCCATCACACATGTTTACTTCAGGGCGTATTGTGTGCGATACCTATCACACACGGTTATCCCCTAGCGTGTGCAATGCACCCCCTATCGCACATGATCGCAGGGAGATAGTTCAATTGCACGTGTGATTGGGGTTATTGCAAGACCCAGTCTCCACTAATGTTAGAACCAAAAGCTACTAGAAGAAGAATCTCCACATGAGAGCACAATAGGTAGTCACGGTGGGCAAACAACAAACACATCAGCTCGCCATGATTGGCCTCACCGCCACCCTCCAGCCGTGCACTGCCTTGGACTTCTCATGCTATCATTTCGAACATCCTAACCCCTATCTCAGTACCTCTTGATTTCACCACCCAAAATGCTTGACAATGATCACTACTTAGCAAAGAGTACAAGGTGTTTAATCCTCTTGTACGGTTGTACCGGCCGAGCCGTAATGGTACGTGTGTAGGACGTAGAAACTGTGGTGACCACGATCCGATGCTCTTCTTAGGTCGCAACGCACGCAAAGAGAAAAGAGGCATATACGATCCCCATTGTAGTAAATGAAAGGAAAAGTGTAAAAAAAAGCTGGAATACGATCCCATATATATTGCTAGCCTTTTGGTCCACCTGCAGCAAAAGCTAGTCCACAAGGGGAAAAAAGCAGACATTGTTCACAGCATCGTTGATGACAGACAATTAGGTCATGAACTATGGTGGCATATGGATACATATGTCTCATGAGAAAAAGTAGGTTAAGGCAACTATATTGATTTTTCCCCCACCGCAAGCTACTACTAGTGGGCATCATCAACGAATAGAGAACAGAGACTTTAGTACACATGCATCTCTACTCTTTACTTTAACTTTTTAACTTTTTATACCGGCCACATTTTTTCTGCTCAAACACCCGCCTCCTGTAGAAGATCACGCTTCCCTATCTGAATTTACTTTTCCTGACATACGATCCTACATGGCATACGGAGCATCACCCTGGGGCTATGCATTGACCATGCCCTTATAAGCTAGCCAAAAAGAAGGCAGGTAGTTGGAAAAATATTGCCAATTAATTGGCCGGACATCCTACCATGTGACACATGTGGTAAGCAATCTAAAATGTCACAAAATAAATTGGCCCGACATCCTGAGTTTTGGAGAAAAAAATTGGCCGATGATCCATTTTTTTGCCAACAAGATATCCAAATTAAGACCATGTAGGCGCACTAGTAATGCTTTTACTATTCGCCAGTCACTTCTTTTCACTTGTTTCGGTGATTTTTATCCCGGCCGAACTCAGGAAACGAATTTGTGTCATGCACAAGTGCGCTTACGAGCTAGCTGCACCCTGCATGCACCGGGAACGTATCTGGTGCAACAGTGAATTTGGTGCTACCCGTGTGCACTGATCTCCGTATCTCACTTTATAAACATTGAAAAATTATGAAATTTTGTGAGGGCGTAAGTATGACACATTTCTACCGTAGTACACAATTTTATTTTCAAATTTGATGTACATAGTTTTTTGAGAAAATTAATCATACATAGTTAAAAACAAGAAATGACAAATCATGCTGTGAATGGTAGCTAATGCAACCTGGGCCTTGAATTCAGCCCATTCTCTATATCATCGGTGAATTTGTCTTTTTTGTTTCTAATAATGAGTTTTCAATTTGGATCTCAAATTTTGTAGTATGGCAGATTCTTGTTGCTAGTACAACATACTTTTTTGTTCAGAATTTTCTGGCATTTATAAATTGGATTTTATTAACTTGGTGCATAGGTAGCACAGGATTGAAGTGCATTGTAGGTCCCTGAACTATTTCAGTGGTGTCACGTAGGTCCTTGAACTATAAAAATCATCATTCAGGTCCTCTAAGTGCAATAAGTGTGTCATTCAGGTCCAAAATCAGTTCCAACACTAAAATAGTCCAATGACCTATATTTATCCTAGCATGACACAATTGTTGTACTTTGAGGACCTGTATGATGTTTTTTATAGTTTGAGTACCTATGTGACACATTTGAAATAGTTCAAGGACCTACAATGCACTTCACACTTTCCCATGCATGCACCAGTGCACATACGTGATAGCTTCTCATACTTTATTTTAATCCTGACAGAAGACAAAGACGCAATGCCTAGGATGTGCTTTGCTTATAAACCCGTGCATGTTTTGGTGCCTGGAGTGTGCTTATCAAAATCCTGATTTTGCCGCGAATTGACCTCTGGTTGAATGGTTAGGTGAACAGTGGCATTCCTATCCTACTAAGGACCGGGTCCTAGACTTGATACCGGTGCTCGTATTGTTATGGCTTTATTTCAGCCCTTTCGAATATGTGTTTTTAATGGGAGGAGACTTTCGTGTCGACTACGAAGGTGTCTGTGGCGACTTTGTCAATATCAAGATGGTTTTGCTGGCTCGGTCGTCTTTCAGAGGTGCTCATAAGGATAGGGTGTACATGTGTGCGTTCATAGGGTGTGTATATGCTTATGTATGAACTTCTCCGTACTGTGTTTAGAAAAAATCTTCAGTCTGCCGGAGGAAAATGGAAAAACCCAAGGGGGGCTCCATTGAATTTTGTATTGTACTCCTTTTATAAAGAAATATAAGAGCGTTTAGATTTACAGAGGGAGTACGAGGCATAAAATCACAAAAATAGATCCAATGCGGCATAAAATCACAAATATAGATCCACTGCGGCATAAAATCAGAGTTTCTTCTAAACCTCCAAGCGGGGTTGGACGAGGCGTGCTGGAGGGACGTACACCTAAGAAACTGTTAAGGTGGTATGCTTTGTAAGGATGCAATTTCTTTTAACGTGGGCTAACCCTGGCGATGAACACATGCTATTTAAAAGCATCGGTAGCCCTACAAAACCTTTTCGTCAGAAAGACTAAAGCAACGTCGATCGAACATGATTCAACTCGTCAATCATAGAGCCTATTTCTAAGGGCATCTTCAAGGGAGACAGGGAGACCCTCAAAGTTTCGGTGTATGTCCGGGTTGTGGTGTCTAGACTGCTTATGGCGATTTTCGTGATTCAATGAGGACCTCATCGGTCTGTGAAGTGGTATGCACGTCTTATTTTGGCAAAACTGAGACAAACATGAGGAGCTATACCGGTGTCCGGACATTGACCAACAAAAAGTCACCATGTGGCCCTCCTCTCTTTTTTCTCTTCTCACATGCATGGTCCCCTCCCCTCTTTCTCATCCCAACCGGACAAATAAGGATTAATTTATGAAAAGGGTTGGATAGCTCTCCCCCGCATCATGTCCGTAGATCACGTTCGAACATAAAAACAGACATATACCGAAGCTATTTGCCAGCCCTCCTTGAAGATGCCCTAAGGCACCATCCATGCATATTGACTGAGCAAACCCCATGCTATGGTCTTCAAGTGACGTCACCCACAAATCATAGTACTATCACATACGCCTCGGCATGCTAGTATATATAACTGGAGCTGGGCAGTGTGCAGAGAGAGGCATTGGTCACTGCACACGACAGAAAGAACAGCTAGCCTAGCCATGGCTCCCCTTGTGCCATTGTTGCTGATGTTTCTCCTCTCTAGCTCCTCTACTACATCATCATCCCTCGACATTTCCCATGCAGTAGCAGCAAGCGTCGGCGACGAGCTCAACCACTACGTCGTGGTGGAAACTAGCTCGCTCGAGCCAAGCACCGTCTGCCAAGGCCACAAGGGTAATTAACCGAGCTATCTCTATATCACTGTCATGCGTTGTGGACGTGGCTTACCATGCGTATCTATGCAGTGAGCCCGCCGGCTAGCGGCAACCTTGCTGGCGGCGCCTGGGTGCCGCTGAGCCATCCTCATGGTCCGTGCTCCTCGGCGGGACACAATATGGCGCCGCCGTCATCCGTGGCGGACACGCTCCGGTGGGATCAGCACCGCGCCGGCTACATCCAGAGGAAGCTCTCCGTCGAGAACCCCCTGGCGGACGCGCCCGCCCAGACCCCCCAGTCATCTGAGGTCAATAGCGAGCCCGCCGGGACGTTCGCAGTGGGAAATGAGGTGAATGAAAACGCTATAAAGTTAGATCATGGTTATATTAACCAAAGGCTTGGTAATATCAAAAATCATGAATGCCCTAAGTTAAAATGTAACATAAATTACCCCCCAAAAAAGAATTCAAGCAGGTGCTCCTATATATTACTGAGACTTAACCAAGTTATATTAACCAAATGTTATATTTGTGAGATCTTACGTGGAGAACTGTGGATTATGAAATTCACGATGCAACATTAATTGATTGCAGGCGCCTTCATCGTCATCCGACGTTGCTCCGGCGGCCACCGGCGGTGGCAAACTGCCCGGAGTGACCCAACACATGGTGATCGACACGGCGAGCGACGTGCCGTGGGTGCAGTGCGCGCCCTGCCCAAAGCCGCAGTGCCACCCTCAGACGGACGCCACCTACGACCCAAGCAAGTCCGGCACCTATGCTCCCTTCCCCTGCAGCTCCCCCATCTGCCGCCAGCTCGGCCCGTACGCCAACGGCTGCACCGGCGCCGGCAACACCGGCCAGTGCCAGTACCGCGTCCAGTACCCCGACGGGTCAGCCACCTCCGGCACCTACATCTCCGACGTGCTAACAATCACCCCCACCCCTGCCGGCACGGTCAGCAGCTTCCGCTTCGGCTGCAGCCACGCCCTGCAGCGCCCTGAGCTCTTCAGCAACACGACCGCCGGGATCATGTCGCTCGGCCGGGGCGCGCAGTCACTCTCGTCCCAGACAAAGGGAACCTATGGACACGTCTTCTCCTACTGCGTCCCGCCGACGGCGAGCCAACGCGGCTTTTTCACCCTCGGCGTACCGAGGATCGCCGCCTCCAGGTCAGTGAAAAAGATAGCATATGCTATAGTGTCGCTAATAGCACGCTATAGCGCGCTAATAGCGTATTTTAAGAGCCCCGCTAGTTTGTAATAGCACTCTATTTTTTTTCACTGCTCCAGGTACGTGGTGACTCCCATGCTCAAGAGCAAGATGGCCCCGTCCATGTACCTCGTGCGCCTGCAGGCTATCACCGTCGCCGGGCAGCGGGTCGCTGTTCCGCCGATGGTCTTTGCCCCCGGCGCGGTCATGGACTCCCGCACCGTCATCACGCGCCTCCAGCCCACGGCGTACCGCGCGCTGCGTGACGCCTTCAGGGCCCAGATGAGCGCGTACCGCGTCGCCGCGCCCAAGGGCCAGCTAGACACCTGCTACGACTTCACCGGCATCCGCACCCTAAGGCTGCCCAAGATCTCGCTGGTGTTCGACAGCCGGAGCAACGGCGGTGCTGCAGTGGAGCTTGACTCGTCAGGGGTGCTGTTCAACAGCTGCCTCGCCTTCGCATCCACTGGAGGCGGCGACGGATCCACCGGGATCATCGGCTATGTTCAGCAGCGTACAATCGAGGTGCTCTTCAACGTCGGCGGCAGCGCCGTCGGGTTCCGCCGTGGCGCGTGCTGAGCTACCTATCGTACTTGTTTGCTCGATCCATTTATGTACCGCCGTTTGAGCTGCACTGGGGGCATATCTATTGGCCTTTGATCTATGGCCGACAAAATAAGCCCATTTGTTGATTCTTGTTTTGTATGCTGTATCTCCATTTGACAAGTATTCTGTGTGCTATATCTTTGCGTGAACTGAAGCTTAATATTTATTTACTGGACTGTTTTATATTTAGTCCTTGTTCGAGTTGTACGCTATGACCATCCTGAAATGATCAAGTATTGTTCACCATGTATGACACAGTATAAAATAATCCATTTGTTAACTGGATATCACTTCAAAACTTCAAATTGCAGCAAAGATTATCATGGGGGACCATACTATTTGTTGAAATTGGAGCAATTTTTCATAGAAATTAATCCAGATATGTCATTGATAAATCACGATGAACAGGTTAAACATGATGTTCGAACAAACAAACATACTACACATGCAATCTGGTATGTACGATACCATGTCTGGATCAACTGCTTCCAGGAAATATTGAGAAACAAGCCCTAAGCGAAGGGATATGGAAATGTACGGTGGGGTGGAAGAAGAGGCGTTTCCAATCGCAGCACCATCACCGATTGTCATGTTGTGGAGGAGGTCATCGATTTCGGAAATCGTTGGGAAAATAGTAGCGCGTAGCCACGTTGGAGAAGAGTTCAGCTGTTGCACAAGAGCAGTCTCCACAAATCTAATCGCCCATCTAACATACAAGATCTGGGAAAGCGGTAGGCGGATCAAGGCTCGGGAATGAGGTAGACACATAGGAGATGAAGTGGCGGCCTCTATGGGAAGCACTAAAACGGAGACGAAGGGAAACAACCAAATAATTGTTCAGTTCCATTTTTCATTAGTGCAAAAATCGTTTCAACTTTTATTTTCCTGCATGAAAAAAAGAAGACAACGCGAACATGTGGCATCAATTCTAGTTCGATCAGGCCACACGTCACACAGGCAAGGCGGGCAGCGGAGGAGGATTATGCGTGTATGTGTCCTCTTCTCAAACTCTTATTTTAGAACTCTTAGTGTGGTGTGTAACAACCCATCTTATATGCTGTCTACCACACCCTCCACTAGTGGGTTGAGACTAACCTTTTCACACTCTCATTGTCAAGCATGAATGGCCAATATGGGCCTATGGATTTTCTAGGAATTGTTGAAAATGTCAAAATAGGCTAAAGATCAATAATTCAAACGCTATTTCTCCACATCTTTTTTTAATCTTATATTTCTGCATCCATGTTATTGTTGCCTTTAGTTTCAAACGACAATTTGCAAGAACAACTAAAAATACTCAACATGGCAAGAAAGTTGATTATTCTCGGTCCTTACAAAATGTCTCGAGAGGACGATTGATCATACAATATACTCTATTCATGGTTCCGACATGAAGTGAGCAATGTTATTGCTACATATTAATTGTACAGAAATCTTACAAACTTGGAGGTGTGGCGCAATTCCAAATAAAGTACAACCTTGTACGAAATCAGCGACACTTATTTTGGAACAGGGGACTAGTACGTAGAGCTTTTGTAGAACTTTTAAATAGAAATATGATTTATCTTTCAATATATTATCATGCTCGGATATTGAGTTCATGTCTACGCTGGTAGCTACGCACGCATCGTTCATCCTCAACAAGTGGCACTTATTCCCAGGGCAGAGGAAAATATTATCCAGAGAAAGAAATGCAAACCGCCGTCCTAAAATAGTTGACTTAGATTTGTTTAGATACGGGTGTATCGAACATTAAATTGTGTCTATACATCCATATCTAGATAAATATGAGTCAACTAGTTCGGGATAGAGGGAGCACTATTTTTTACCTCCCTCCATTAGATCTCACTAGTGTTGTTGCATATAAACATTTACGTACAAAGTTTCTAATGCTTTTGAAACGAAGTTGTGATTTATAAACTGTTTCAATATTTTTAGCTCCTTGAGATGACATCCTTCAATATATATGGCCCGTTGCAATGCACAGATAACTATGGTCTACGGGTGTGGGTGTAATTTTTATTATTCTAATGTTTGTCGTACTGTCATGATTAAAAACGAATAGATCAGAAGTTTCTCATAAAAAAATTGATCCTATCAAGAAAAATGTCAGAGAATATTTCTTTTATGATTGTCAACGAAAGGGTCTATCTAGGGCACGTCTAAGTTACTCAATTAAACTAGAAAGAAAAATAAAAAAGACAAAACAAATGCTTGCATGAGTCTTAGCGTAAAATCAATGACATAGGGTTTAGATATGCAATACTTAAAGCACATCTAGATGTGGTTTAGCAAAACTGTCAAAGAATCTATTCAATCGTAACTAACCGTAAGTTTTTTGCGGGTTGCGAGATACCCTTACTCCAACCGCAGGACGCACAAACCGTGATGGAGCCACTCAAGAAAAAGAGGTTTTCCTGTACTAATGGCACAATCAATTGAGCATGCGACCAGCTCGTCTGGCATCGTGTTGCTTTGCGTGCCCCTGACCCACGTACTCCACATCTGATCCGCGCGGCCTCCGCTTTCGTTTTTGTTTGCCGGTATGCTTTGCCGGTATGGCTCGTTTATCTGGTGCACAAAAGGCACATAAAAAACGTCGCGTACTTGACAGCCAAGACAGATGTGCTCTTTCCATTGGAGATAATAGATCGATGCTTTAAAAAGGAGCTGTCGATGCTTCATGATTAAGGTGATAAATTCGTACCCGGGATTCGATCTCTGTTTGGTTGTGCCACCTGCTAAGAAGCTTTCAAGAAAGCCTACGACCCGACAAATTATACAGGGTAATAAAGATACATCAGCCAATTCCTTTTCTAGGCCCCATTGGAAAAAGGAGCAAAATCATTCTATCCTGTTCACGGATAGGTTGTGCACCAATGCTATCTTTTCTATTACTCTTTATATTTTTTGTACATATATATTAGTAGAAATTTACCGTAGAGAACGCATCCGTCGCTCGTACGATGGGCAACCAGCCGCTAGGGTTTTCTGTACCTCCCGCCGGCACCGCAACCTGTCTTTTTTCACAAATACGTAAAGCTTGGATATATTTTATTGATAGAAGAAATGAAATAAGCACAGAGAGTGGGTACAACGCATGACACGAACGCAAGAAGGTGCGAACATGGTGCTTCATTAGAGCTTAGGGACAAGGGATGCTCGGCCTAAACACGGGATACAACACAGCTAAACACACGAAGCCTCGATGTAGAAGGGCGGGCCGTACCAGCAGGAAGTCCAGCATCGCCAAAGTTGACACTAGGGACCCTGCAAGCGACAAAATAGCACCTTCATGAAGAAAAACGACGCCGAGATGCAGTCGCCATCCGATCATAAGAACCGGGCCTGGTGTTTCCCTTGAGCTCGAAGACGGACGGAGGAGGAGGCCATTGCAACGCCTACGAGAACAAAAAGAAACGGCAACCGCCATGCCAACCACTGTCTTCGCCCATAGAACGGCAACAGCCGCCACGGCCGTTAGATCCGGGCATAAGGGCCCGGATCCCACGCGTGTGGTCCCTTGGTTAGCCGTGCTCGGCCTCTCGTCGCGCTGTTGATTTGGCCACCACCAGATCCGCATCTGGGTCAACAGCCACTGGCCGATGCCCTCCCTACAGGCCGAAGCCATCGGCACCGTGAGCAGTTGTTGTACACCCGACCTCGCCACTCTACCCTGCCTGCCAGATCCGCGCCCGATCCATAGGCCACGCACCACCTCACACGTCCGCGACCAGCCGGAAAAGGGACCTGCCACCACCTTCCCCGGAGCCATGCGAACATTGCGGGACGGTGCCTCATGCGGCAGCGAGGGGGAGGAAGGTGGGGGGGGGGGGGGTATTTCAGTGTGATAAGCACTTTGAACTACAATAGCAAACATTTATTCTGACTAGGTGAAAGAATATTGGTGGTAAAAGAATCTTTCCTGACTAGCAGTATAAGAGATCTTAAAAAACATATGTTGCTGTACTAGCGGCACAACCAATCGAGCACCCGATGGACCAGCTCGTTTGGCATCGGGTTGCTTTGCGTGCCCTACGTAATCCACACCTGATACACGCAGCCTCCGCTTTCGTTTTTCTTTTGCCTGGATGCTTTGCCAGTTGTGTTGAGTATATGTGTTGTGCATATCTATGCATTAGGCTCATCTTCTAAATTTTTTATATAGTTGAGGTCGTGGCCCACCTCTTGTACCTCATATATATACGTGTTTTTCACATGAGCAATAAATCGTGTAATCATACCTGCTATCATTTTTTAGGTTTTTTTCGCTTCCGCCGCCACCGCCCGGCAGCGCCGGCCGCCGCCCGCTCGCGCGCCCTCCGTGCAGTCGCCGCTCCTGCCTCCACCTGCCAGCGATCCCGCCTGATCGCTCCCGCCCCACCCACTCGATCCTGCCCGCACCTGCCAGCGATCCCGCCTGATCGCAGCCGCCCGCTAACCCGCCCGATCCAGCCGCCGCGTTGCCTTCAGCATCCAGCCGCCCCCTAACCTGCATCGATCCTGCCCGCCAGCAGCAACCTGCCGCGCCACGTCTTCGGCCGCCCGCCCACCGAGTTGTCTGCTGCCGCGCGATCCAGCCGCCTGCTGCCCCCCGCGCGATTCCTAGTCGCCTACTGTCGCTGCTCCACCCGGGCCATCTGAGCCGCCCACGCCATCTCGTCCTCGCCATGTCGTCTGTTACCTCCTCCGCGTCCACCAACTCCAACCCGTTCACCGACGCCAACCCTCCGGACGTGCACGACATCCGCAACCTCAATATCTTCAAGCGGGTGTCGGTTCGTCTCTCCCAGGCGGACTCCTCCTACTACACGTGGAAGACGTATTTCTCCCTCGTGTTCCGGGAGTATCATCTCATGGACCACGTGGACGGCACCGTCGACTCCAGCCTCGTCCCCGAGTTCCATGACTGGTCCACCATCGACACCACGATCATCCGCTAGTTTTTCCTCACCATCTCGCCCGACCTCTTCCAGACGGTCGTGACTGACGGTGATGATGCATGCGCCGTGTGGACCAAGCTGAACGGGCTCTTCACCGACAACCAACTCCAGCGTCGTGTTTTCTTGCAGCAAGAGTTTTTTGGGTGTCACCAGGACAACACCTTTGTCGATGACTATTGTCGCCGCCTAAAGACTCTAGCTGACGAGCTCCGCGATATTGGCGCGAAGATCGATGATGACCTCCTCCTCAGCACGCTCACCGCCGGGCTCAACGATATGCCGGCAACGCGCCCGCGTGAACGTCAGCCTCATCCGCAACCCGTCCTTCGCCAAGTTCGTTGCGTACCTCCGCTTGGAGAAGCGTCGGATGAAGTAGGTGAAGGCGCGGGCCATCCACACCGCTCTCGCCGCCGGCACCACCCGTGGCGGGTCTTCAGCGCCTCCTGCTGGCTCGACCGCGCCCCCGGCGCCGCGCCACCCTGCGCCCCTCCCGACGACGCCGTCATTCCCAGCGCCCCAGCAGCCGGGGCTACTCCCGCTACCTTATGGTCAACCCACCCCTCCCGCCCAACGGCGCAGTGGGGGCCGGCGCGGTGGGTGCCGCTGCGGCGGTCAGCAGCAACAGTCGTAGGGCACCGGCCCGCCCCGTCAGCAGTAGCAGCAGCAGTTCCTGGGGCCCCCCCCCCCCCCCCGTGGGCCTCCATCTACAACCCGTGGACCAGTGTTGTTCATGCCTACACCATGCCGGTTCCACGGGCTCCTACACCGACCCTTCCCGTGTCGCGCCCGCCGGCGCACCAGGCGTACTACGCGGCTCCGCAACCCTATAGAGGATACCCACCGCCGCAGCTGAGCAGTGCCTACGGTCTCCCTGCGGCCCCGCCACTGTCGCCGGCCCTGCCGCCGGCACCTTGGGATCCGGCGCTCCTCGCCGCACTGCACACCGTGCCTACACCGAACAACTACACTGGAGGCGGTGATTGGTACATGGACACCGGGGCTATGGCTCACATGTTTGCTCATCCTGATAATCTCGCCTCCTTCACTCGCGTCACCACCGACCGCCGCATCATTGTCGGCACGGTGACTACCTATCACACATGTCGGGCACACTTCTTTTCCTTCCACTTTCATGCCTATTACTTTGTCTAACATACTTGTGTCACCTCATCTTATTAAGAACCTTGTTTCTGTTCGTTGTTTAACTCGTGAAAATTCTGTTACTGTTGAATTTGACGAGCTTCGTTTTTGTGTTAAGGACGCTCGAACCAGGATGGCACTTCATCGATGTGACAGTCACGACGAGCTCTATCCGGTGCACCCGCCATCCACCTCCACCACCGCACCGGTTGCTCTCCTCGCTGGCATCGACCTCTGGCACGCTTGTTTGGGTCATCCCAACCCCGTCACACTTCATCATATTCTTAGGAGTTTCAGTTTCAGTTGTAATAAGATAGAGGATCACACCTGTCATGCCTGTCGTGTCAGCAAACATGTTCGCCTCTCGTTTAATAACTCCACCACCATAGCCTCTTTTCCCTTTCAGTTGATTCATAGTGATGTGTGGACCTCTCGGTTCCTAGTAATTCGGGCTTTTTATATTATCTGGTTATCCTTGATGATTATTCTCACCATGTGTGAACTTTTCCTTTGCGACGAAAGTCGGATGCACTCTCCACTTTGACGGCTTTTTACTCCTATGTCAGCACGCAGTTTGGGCGTCCCATTCTTGCTCTTCAGACTGACAATGGAAAAGAGTTCGACAACCTTGCTTTCCGCACTTTTCTGTTGCACCACGGCACGGTCTTTCGTCTCACATGCCCGTATACTTCACAGTAGAATGGTCGAGCCAAACGCGTCCTTCGCACTCTGAACGACTGCGTTTGCACGCTCCTGTTCCATGCTAATGTGCCACCCCGTTTCTGGCCGGACGCACTCGCTACTGCTTCATTTCTCCTTAACCTTCGCCCTTTCCGCCCATGGTGGAAGTATGCACCTCACCATCTTCTCTTTGGTACGCCCCCATCTTATGATGGCTTGCGTATTTTTGGGTGCCTTTGCTATCCTAGCACTGCCGAAACTGCTCCTCACAAACTCGCACCCCGTTCTGTCGCTTGCATCTTCATCGGCTACCCCTCTAACTCCAAGGGATATCAGTGCTACGATCCCGTCTCCTACCGTGTGTTCACTTCCCGGCACGTTTACTTTAATGAGCATGTGTTTCAATTTCAGCAGGTACCCCCAGCTGTTCCTCCCGCCACCGGTGACGCGGGCCTCTCGACGCCTCTCCCAGGGCGCTCGCATGCCTCTCTTGGCCCGCCCCTGGCTTCGAGGCGTGCCCCCGCATGCAGCGCCACCTACAGCTGCGGTGATGGCGCCACCGGCATCCCCTCCTCCCGCGGCGATGGCGCCCGTGGCCCCCGCGACCCCCTCGGCACCCGTGGCCTCGCTGGCTCCCGCGGACCCCTCGGCGCCCGTGGCCTCTCGCCCCGGCGGCGGTCCGGTCACCAGCGGTCGTCTGCAGGCGTTTTTCGCCCGAGCTTGTGCTACACCTCGGATGACTACGTTCATGCAGCGTCCACCTCTGAGCCATCGCCGTTGCCGTCCTTCGTTTGAGCCGCTCTTCGTGACCCGCTCTGGATGGCTATGATGCAAGAGGAGTTTGAAGCTCTGTTACGCAACCGGACGTGGCAACTTGTTCCCCGTCCCCGGCACGCCAACGTGATTACCGGGAAGTGGCTCTGCAAACACAAGCTACGTCCCGATGGTACCCTTGATCGCTATAAAGAGCGATGGGTCATTCGTGACTTCCAACAGCGTGCTGGCATCGACTTCACCGACACCTTCGCTCCGGTCGTCAAGCCCAACACGATACGCACGGTTCTCCACCTTGCGGTCTCCCGTGTTTGGCAAGTGCACCAGATGGACGTCTCCAACGCCTTCCTTCATGGTCACCTCGAGGAGCAGGTCTTCTGCCAGCAGCCCACCGGGTTTGTTGACCCGGCACCACGGGCTCGTTTGTCTCATGCAGAAAAAGCACATCAAACGCCTTATACTTGTTGATGCCAGCCAAGATAGGTCCGCTCTTTCTATTGTAGTACACCATGACTGACTAGTAGAATGCCCGTGCGTTGCTACGGGCTACAATGCATATAAATAAATCAAAAAATGATTAAGGTCGTCTCAAAGGTCGAACTTTATTTCTCCCTCATATGTCACAACGTGTTCACACATCAAACAAGCGCCCAGTAGGCTCCTCAAAATCCAACCATCTGGATAGTCCGTACTCCCACAAATCCACTCCATATGTGGGGACAAATGTAGTTGTCTTGACTCACTGCCATGTTTTCTTCAACACATGGTCCCACAGAAACCCCACCCCGCAACGCACATTTCTCTTTTCTTGCCGGACCCTCCCCTTCCTACTCGGTTTCCTGCCGTAGCAGGACATTTCTCGCTATTGTGCTCTCCTTTAAAACCGGACAACGCCCACCTCATCTTCGCCTCTTTCTGTCACACCATACCTCCCATGGACCGCCAAGTAGGAGTCCTCTGCTAATCGCCCCCCCCCCTCTCCACACGGATCCCCTCCTAATGCCTCATTTAGCCAAATGCCCGTGCATTGCTACGGGCGACAATATTTGTTTTCAAAACCAGCTTAGCCTGAAATAGTTCTGTATGTACAATTCTTTTCATTGGTGTAATGTTCTAACATCCACTGTTTTATATAAGCTATTTTTTTCATGTTCGTATATATCCATTTTCTCTATGTATAGTCTTTCCTTTTTGTTTTATGAGCATTAAGATCAGGCTTTATGCCAGAAATTAGCACATGTGACACTCTTCACGACCTGTTAAAAATGTATGGTCTAGATGTTGACATAGTTGCACAAAATTATTGTTCAATGGAGAGTCCATGTCTCAATTGACTGCACCTGCAAATCAACCATGGCTACAAGAAAGCTAATTTTTAAGTAGTACAAATCAAGCATGGTATCAAATGATATCACCTAATTAAGAAAAAAACGTGGAAGTGCTTTCATCTTAAGAAGTTTTACATGAGGATCTTTTATCTTAGGACTCGAAATCGAACGTGGAAGTATTTATGGGAAAATGGCTTCAACAAATGCCTCTGCATCAGAAGGTTGGTGATCTTCCACCCCTTCGCCGATGCCAACAAATTTGGAACTTCAAGTTCGTCTATGAACACTCACGTGAGACAGGATTCCGGTCAGCAAGCACTAGTAGAAAAAGGACCATTTGTCCCGGTTCGTAAGGGCATTTTGTCCCGGTTTAAGAACCGGGACTAAAAGGTTGGTACTAATGCCCTTGGCCTTTAGTCCCGGTTCTTACACGAACCGGGACAGATGGGCCTCAACGTGGCCACTGCTGGCAGCCCAGGCAGGGGGGCCTTTAGTCTTAGTTGGTGACATAAACCGGGACCAAAAGGCATCCACGCGTCAACAGCTGGCTGGAGCTGAGGTTATTTTTTTTTCGAAAGGGGCTGGTTTAGGGGTTTTGGGGGTTAATTTAGGTTGTTATTACCTAGCTAATAGAGAGAAGCGTCCTCTCTTATATCTTCGTGCTTGGTTTACCAACGCTACTGCTATGTTCATTTCACCCGCTGATATATAATAACTCTTCATGCTCGCATCATACATCATCATATATAATAACAAGTCCTACTAATCATGCATCATCATACAACTTCTACTCGTTATTAATAACAAGTCATACGATCATCGTCCTGATAGTCATCGAACCCAACCCTACTTAATTGTTCTTAGCACATGATCATCAGTACCAGGTAGGACCTAAACACCCTTAAGGTAAAATAGCATAAAACAATATTGACCCTGACTCTCCATTATGAAGAATGGAGATCATCCTGCCTCCAATTCTTGCGCTTCGCTTCCTTTTGCTTCCAAGAAACTCCTTACGACTGTCCATACATTTTTTCCATTGTTTGATTGTCATGTCTCCACTTCTTTTAGAAATCCGGTATGGACAGTTGAGATTCGTAGGATGGCCTGGTTGTATGTTCAAAACATCAAGGCTACCATGCGTATACATCAGATGAGGCACACAATCATTTGGGATTATCTGTTGAAAAACATAGTAATAACTTCGTAGTTAGCAATGATGTACTAGTTTAAAGTGGGCCCAGACCAACCGCTCTCGACGGGGTTGGGGGGAACGATGGCTCTCCCTCTCCCCTCTCCTCTCCTCTCCTCTCCCACCTGCTTCCACCTCACGTTGACCAACGATGGTGATCTCTAACCTAGTTCATCATGGACGGCTTACTACATTGGGATTTCTCCCCCGGCCTTGCGGTCGCGGCTCAGGTGCGTCAACGTTTTGGTTCCTCGGTGCACTTCTCCCCCTCTGATTCTCTCAAAGAGTTCTTCTTGGTGGCTCACTTCTCCTCGGCAAGTTTTCCCCTCAATGAAGACTCCGTGGTCATTGCTTTACAATGTTGCATTGGTGGGAACCCTTCGGGTCTCAAAATTTTACATCTCTCTGAAGAAGATATAGGTTATCTGTGGCCTCCAATAAGGTTGGACATTACATTTATGGTCTCAAGGACAGAATCTGGCCTGACTTTGTGTGCCATTTTAATCTATTTCGGCCCAATTCTAATGACCATTTGGTACCTGATACTTTGTGGCATCTTGATGATCATATCACTGATGTGGCTGCTCGCTCACCGATGGCTATTAAATCCAAATATAAGTTCACAGAGCAGGCTACTATTGATCAACCTTCGTCCTCTTTTGGAGCTTGCAAAATTTGGTATTTTTTCCAAAGATGTAGGGGTATCTCCTCTTGACACCTCACCGGAGAGATCGCCGGGGACATGACGATCACCGGAGAGGATGCTGCATGATTCAAATCTTGGTCAACCATTAATTGCAAGCAATTACCCACTTGCCTCATCTGCGGGTATTACTTTTGGCAGTTTCCAACCTTGCAATATTGAGAGAATTCATAACATTAATTACATATTCCAAGGTTGTCGGTTTTATGCGAATATCTGGGACAAAATTCCGAATTTTAAGTTATTCCATATTCGTGACCAACGTCTTTTTGGATATTCGGATGCTCACATTAAGACTATTTGGTCTCTGGACTCGATTCCTCCTATGGATTACATTCATGACAGGCTTAATTTGTGCTCCGCATGCCACTCTTTGGGTCACCAGGCTGCTTTATGTCCGAATATTACTTGCCCAGAGTGTCTTAATGACATTTGTTCCTGTGTTCTCCCGGTCCAACAGATTAATGAAAATGGGCCTTCTCGTGCCTTGGGCCTGCAGCATGGATCGCATTCTCGGGCCTGCTCTATATGCGGCTCTAATAGGCATATCTATTTCGAGTGTCCAGCTTACCTCAAATGTGATCGGTGCTTCTTCTTGGGCCACACTAGGCATAATTGCTTTGATCCTACTGCCAAACAATATTTTTGGCGGCCCAAAGATGGCAAGGAATCGGTGATTGGTAAATCAACCGCAATATTTGGTCAGGATAATTCTATGAAAGGCAAGTCTCCCATTTTTATTGATCCTGAGACGCAATTGGCATCCAAAAATATTTCTGCTACAGCCACGTTGGGAAACGATGCTCTAATTGATTCTCGTCTGGTCAAATCAACCACTGCTGGGATTCTTTCCACATATCAGCATTTACTCATCTCACCTGCCTATCGACCCTCCACTCCGCACGCTCGATCTGCTGCCGTCCATCGCTCTAGTAATGGTAGGCTATGCCACGTGGCCTCATCCTACAACCAAGGACGGCGCTCCAAGAAAGAGTTTTGGGTTCCCATGCCCTCCCGACTGCCTGCCGATATGCATTCCTCCTCGCCCTGCGTGCCCTCCTCTGCTCCTCTGCAGACGCCTCTGCCACCAACAATGGCAAACTTCCCCGTCAACATCGTCCCCTACCTCCCGCAGGGCATGACGGTGGAGCTTGGTCCGCCTGATTGGAAGGTGCGGAGTGACATGGTGGTCAGTGCAGTACCTCCTCTCCGCCATGATTTCTTGGCAATCGCAGAAGCCAACAGGTTCATCCCGCAGCATCAGAAAGCAGCTCTCAGGGATACTATCCAAGGTTTGCTCCATGAATCCCACTTCTTCCCCACTGAAGTCGAAGATCATCCATTAGGGATTGGCATTTTTGGATTTGATGATTCTTTGATCCGTGATTCTGTTGTGGGCACCATGTTTGAGCTAGATGAGTTTCAAGCAGAGGAACATACTGTTATCTCGTTTGTCCCCCATGATGCTGCGTTAAACATGCGTCTCACCACGTTTGGGCCTGAGATTTGGATTCTATATGTTGGGTTCCCGTATGATTATCAAACTCAGCATTATTTGCACAAGTCTGTTGATACTTTTGGTACTTTGATTGAGTGGCATAACCCACGAGGTGACAGAAGGTTTGTTCTGCTAAAAGCTAGGGTCATCCATCTTCGATTGGTTCCTAAAAGTATTGTCATGAGGCAGATTGGGGGGCTAGTCTCTGCTGGACGATTACAGTCACCATGCTGCGTAGCAGTGATTGGAATGCTCACTTACCGGAAGTGCCGCCGGCTGGAGAAGATCCCCCTCCAGATGATGGTGTCCCTCATCCTCTCTTTGGGGAGGGTCTGACTGCAGAGCAGATTTATCAGGCTCAACTCCACAACTAGATGGCCCAAAATGTGGCAGCTGATCAGGTCAACAATGCTGATAACAATGAAGCTGATGATGTCGTGGTTGATCAAGGTAACAACTTGCAGTTTCAGGCGAACTGGGGAGCTTGGCCTGCCCCCACCCCTCCTGCTGTCTATAACTTTCAGGCATGGCTTGCAAGTGAAGGCCTTCAGGTTGCTGACGGTCTGCTTCCAGAGAACAACCTCCAAAACAACCCTGCCATGGCTTGGAATGATTCCATCTCCCAGCACAACAGCTCCAGTTCCAGTGTTAACTCTGATAGCTTTGTTCTAGTACCTGTTAACCTGCTGAATACTCTATGGAGAAACAACAGTACTGACGCTATCAGTTCTAGTCAGGCTCCTGCACATCCTACTCCAGCACTTCATATTGATCTCTCCCTCAATAACTTTGGTCTGCATTTGTGATGGTCTGATCAGGGAAACATGGTTGCATCTTTGCTCCTTCATAACGCTAGACCAACGAGACAGATATCCTCTTTTCTTATGCAGGCTGTCAGGCCTATTTTGGCATCTTTTGGTCCTTGGAGTTCGGGTCTTGGATTCAGAGACAGCCTGAATGTCCATATTCAGGTGTCTGACCACAATGGCACTCTTTTCGTCACTACAGAACATCAAGTCTCTGGAGAGAATGCTGATTCTATCACCACTACGCAGTGCTGGACAATCTCTGATGCTGTCAACCTGGATGCCATGCCTACCCTGATGCCGAGCAGCTCCTCTGTTCCTTCTGCTGATGATAACTCTTTGGTGGCCCTTAATGACAGCAATGCATCTGCTAGTTACCGTGGAAAAATCCGGTCCACGAATCTCTGATTAGCCTTGGTAGCGGCGGCGCTCAAATAAGTACGATGGCTTCCGGGTCCATGCTCTCTCTGACACTAAGAAGAAAGTTTCCAAGGTTAAACCAAGGCGCACTCCAGCGGCTCCTTCTTCAGTTGTCATCACGGAAATTGAGGATGATGCGGTGCCTCCTCCCACTCCCATCCAGGTGATCCAGCAAGTGGGCGTGCAATGCGCCATTCCTGCGGAGGAGCTGACTGAAGATGCGCTCATGGCCTCTTCTGCTGCGGGGTCGTCCTCCTCTGCTTAATTTATTTGTTTCTCGCATCTCATGGGTCTTTTGGTTAATTGGAACGTTTTATGTTGGAACATTCGCGGGTTGAATTCTGGCGACAAACAGTTAGCTCTGTCTAATGCTATCGCTGCTAGTGGTTGTTCGGTTTTATGTCTGCAAGAAACTAAGAAACCAGTTATTGATCATGCGTTCATCAAATCATGTTGCCCTCGTCGTTTTGATCAGTTTGCTTTTATTCCTTCGGGTGGGATTGCCACCATCTGGAATAGTGCTGTTTTTACTGGTACGGTCATTGCTTCAGAGGATTTTTCCCTGGTCATCAGATTTCAATCCACACAATCCTCACAATCCTGAACTCTCATGAATATTTATGGACCCTGCCAGGGTGGCCCACGTACCACTTATACCAATTGGTTGTTTTCCTTAAATATTCCGTCTAATGAAGATTGGCTTCTCGTGGGGGACTTCAACTATATCCGCAGCCCAGATAACCGTAATAAACCGGGAGGGAACGTAAATGATATGATCACATTTAATGATTTCATACGATCACAAAGTTTGGTTGAATTACCAATCAAGGCCGCACTTTCACATGGAGTAACATGCAACAAGATCCCCTCTTAGAACAGCTTGACTGGTTCTTTACTTCTTGTAATTGGACACATGCTTACCCCAACACCATTGTTAAACCCTTAGGTAAACCTGTGTCAGACCACATCCCGTGTGTTATCACAATCGAAACAACAATCCCACGGAGTAAACTTTTCCGATTCGAGCCGTACTGGATTGAGCACCCTGGTTTCATGGAAACTGTCCATGCAGCTTGGGATAAGCCAGTCAGAGCGACCAACAGTGCAACTATCCTCTGCAGAAAATTCAAGCACTTGCGTCACTGTCTGAAAGTTGGAGCAAAAACATCTCCTGCCTATCCATTGCCATTAACAACTCCACTAAGGCTTTGTCTGATCTGGATGAAATTGAAAACAGAAGGAGACTGACCATTCCTGAGACCAATTTTTGATCTATCCTCAAAGCCCACATTCTGCGACTTCTATCATACCAGAAACAATATTGGAAGAAAAGGTGCACCATTCGCTGGGTTCGTTTTGGGGATGAGAACTCCAAGTTTTTTCAGGCCATGGCGTCAGAAAGATACAAAAGGAATAATATCGCCTCCCTCACTCTTCAAGATGGCACGGTTGCTGAAGATCATGCGAGCAAGGAGTCTGTTATCTTTCATTCCTTCAAAGAAAGATTGGTTACCTCATCCAAGCATGTGATGAAATTTAATCTTGCTAGTATTATTAAGAGGATCGATGGTCTTGACGCTCTAACTGTACCGTTCACAAGACAGGAGATTGACCTCGTTATCAAAGAAATGCCGGCCGACAAGGCACCTGGACCGGATGGATTTAATGGCTCATTCCTCAAATCTTGTTGGCACATAATAAAAGAAGACTTCTATGCTTTATGTGATCAGTTCTTTGAGGGAGGGCTCAATCTTGAGAGCATTAATGATGGTTATATTACTCTCAATCCCAAAGTTGCCGCACCACAATGAGCTAATGACTTCCGACCCATCACTCTTCTTAATTGCTGTCTTAAAGTCATCACTAAACTCCTGGCTAATCGTTTGCAAAAAGTTATTTTGAAGATCATACACCGCAACCAGTATGGTTTTTTGAAAAAGAGGTCAATCCAAGACTGCCATGCGTGGGCATTTGAATATATATATCAATGCCAAAACTCTAAATTGTTCTGCTTAAGTTGGAATTCGCCAAAGCGTTTGATACCATTGAACATGAGGCCATGATTGAAATTATGAAGAACATGGGATTCAATGATAAGTGGTTGGGATGGGTCAAAGACATTTTCTCCTCGGGCAAATCCTCTGTTCTTCTTAATGGAGTGCCAGGACGACAATTCCATTGCAAATGTGGTGTTCGACAGGGGGATCCCCTGCCCCCCCTCATTTTTGTCCTTGCTGATGACCTACTTCAAGCGGCTATAAATGATTCTTATAGGACAAACGATCTGAAACTGCCTTTCAATAGACCCAACCAATCAGACTATCCAGTCATACAGTACGCTGACGATACAATCATGTTACTACCGGCCTATGCTGATCAAGCTACCTTAGTCAAGCAAATTCTAACGGATTATGCAACTTCCATTGGGCTCAAAATCAACTTCCACAAGTCAACCCTTGTTCCTCTGAATTGTGATGCTACCACTGCTCAACGTATTGCTCAAATTTTTGGTTGTGTGATAGGAAAACTACCTTTCACTTACCTTGGCTTACCCATGGGTACCTCAAAACCAACGGTACAAGATCTAATGCCTCTTGTCTGTGGAGTTGAAAGACGTCTCTCCTCCACCTTGTCGATGATATCTTACGGAGGCAAATTGTCCTTGTTGAATTCTGTCATCACGTCCTTAACAATCTTTGCGGTGTGCACTCTGAAATTACCGCCAAAGATCATTGACCTTCTTGACAAAATCAGAAGGAAAGCCCTTTGGACAAAGAAAACGGATGACGGAGGAAATGCAACTCTCTGGCCTCCTGGCAAATGGTATGCCTCCCTAAAGATTGTGGTGGCCTTGGGGTCCTGGACATTAAAACCCAAAGTGATGCATTGCTCATGAAATACCTTCATAAATTCTACAATCATTGGGATGTGCCCTGGGTGGATTTGATTTGGTCTACTTACTATGTGGACAAAATCCGTCATGCCTCAGACCCGTGTGGTTCATTCTGGTGGAAAGACATTCTCAAACTCACTCTAGCCTATCGAGGCATCTCCCATGTGGTTGTTCACTCGGGGGACACGATCCTGATGTGGAAAGACATTTGGCTTGATGAGGTACTGGCAGAATCACACCCACGTGCATTTTCTTATGCCAAACTTGAAGATATCTCAGTTAGAAACTTCCTTGGGAGCCAAAATCTCAATGAAACCTTCCACCTCCCCCTCTCCATGCAATCCCATGATGAGCTGAGACATATCCAGGAAATCACAGCCCATGTTGGTAACCAGGTTGATGAAGTTGGGAAGGATCAGTGGTGCTATGCCTGGGGATCTGACGTCTACACGGCCAAAAGTTACTACAGATTCTATTTTCGAGATGTGTCAGCTCATAAAGCTTTCAAATGGCTCTGGAAATCTTCTGCCACAATGAAACGCAAAGTCTTTGGGTGGCTGCTTCTCTCTGATCGTCTTAACACAAGGAATATGCTAAAGAGAAGAAGCTATAATATTGGAGATAACTATGGATGCATCCTCTGCGGTAGTAATGACGAGGAAACTCTTGAGCATATGATCTTTCACTGCCCATTCAGCAAGTCTTGTTGGGACACTTTGCATATCCACTGGGCTACACAAGGAGATAGATTATTTTGGATCCAGGAAGCCAAAACTGCTTGGAACAACCCAATGTTCATGGAGATTTTCCTGTATGCCTCTTGGAGCCTCTGGAAAGAATGGAATAACAAACATTTTCGAGGCATTGCTCCTTCTATCAGCTCGTGGGTGACAAGATTCAGAGAAGACTTCTCTCTCCTTATTTATAGGGCCAAGGAGAGACACAGAGGGTTTATTACCTCTTTCCTAGAGAATTTTGTACATCCGTAGGGTAGTCCTGTACCTTACTCACCCCACCTAATACTCTGTTTTATATCATGGCCATGGATGTAAGGTTATGATCTTGTAAGAACTTTTTTGATACTTTCATTAATATACACAGTAGGAGCCTCTCCTACTGTTTCAGGTGTCAAAAAAATGATGTACTAGTTTTAGAAGTACGCAAAAAATGGACGGATGTCGTAATAGTAAAAAATCTTACCAGCGTATCTCCATGATAGTTACCGTAGTTCAACACGTGCCCTAGTGGCACGTATTGACCATAATGTTGAGGAGTTCGATTGTAGATATTGTAATTCTCAAGATCAGTACAAAATGCGATCAGATGATTTTTCTCCTTATAAGTTAATTCGGAGCCATCGGTGTAGTGGGTTTTGTCTACCATCTTCCGCACATTCTTTGAAGAATGAAAATAAGCTGTCAATGGAAATAAGCTGTCAACTAATTTAAAATAAACAATATAAATTACTTAATAACTATGTTTGAGAAGCTCACATGGGGGAAGAATTGGAAGTGTATCAACAAGGACCCAAATGTCCATAGTGTCTTGCTCGATTTTATGATCACCAAGATCCATGGTGACAAGCATACCCTCATCAAAACCATACATCTTGCAAAGTGCTTCCCAATTTTTGCAACCAAAATGGTACACACCCAGAATTGTACAGCTTTACTTCAAAATCCACACCATGATGGGTCCTTAGGTGAAATTTTTTGGTTTCCATACTTTCATGGTCTTCAAAACCCATCCTCTCCAAGACATAGCGTCTTGCATAGCATGAGATAAGCTAGTCGAATTGGAAAAGATGAAAAATACACGTTAAAATAGTTGAAGTCGTGCCTAATTACGAAAAAAACTATTGTCGTCGTTGCATACCGTTTCAACATCGAAGGTCTCCTCGAGCTTAATGCTGAAGCGCCGATTTCCGTCCAGCTCAAGGAACCTGTCGCACATACCTCGGTCGTCGTGGCACCAATCGCACTCGCCCGGGCGGTTTTTGTCGTCCGAGTACGACATTTCCGGCCTATGTTCATAATTCAAATATTAAACTTGTACAATTAAATATATGTACTAAAAAACCTAAATTAGATCATTATTATTAATTACGGGTTGACTATCGGTGATGGTAGCTCCTCCTTTCATTCCCGAGTGCATTATTACACCAAATTGTCTAGCACACGGGAATGAAGGAGAAGGGTCCCCCCACGACGGCGTGGATGATGGAGGGGGCTCCTAGATTTATGCATAGTGCTCTCCAATTTTAGCATTCAAAGTAGGAGTACTTTTCAAATATGAGCATTCAATAAGCAAAACCAAATCGTAAAATAAAGTAGTATTCAAATTAGCATGCATTCAATTATAAGCAAAAGTACATCATCTCTTGTGTCTGTACATCATCGAATATTATCACTAATACTCCTCGAATACTATCATATATATAGCATCGCTAATACAGCTAGAACCGTAGCGCTCGACGGGTATCGTCGCGGGCGGTGGACACCCAAAGATAAGGAACCATCACAGGATCATAGCTCTAGTGAGATCCCTGATGAACCTGCCAGGTATTGTCAAACCTGCCCTCCAACGCAACCATGTAGCGACGGACGTGCTCGTCCTCTCCGCGGTGTCCGGAAGCCTCGGCACCGTCACTAGCCCACACGACAGCCACCAAACAAGGATCGGGTCAACAACAGGCTGGCTCCTCAGCAACCTACGCCCCACGGAAGGTAGCACCTCCCAATACTAGCCCGGCAGAGCCCAATCCCGGACATGGCCCTTCTGATCAAGCAGGCCTCCACCGCCGAGTCGACGACGAGGATGCGAGATAGGCATCGTCGACGTCGATGCGGGATTAATTGCTTGAACTAAAAAAATAAACTAGTTCTATTAATTTTCTTGCTAAAAATAAACTACTTCTATATATTGTAAAATAAAGTAGTTTTATTAAATCAACTAGTTCAACTACTAAGCACTTACTATAAATAAATAAAGTAGTACTTACTAAAAATAAACTACTTCTATAGTAAAATAAAGTAGTTTATTAAATCAACTAGTTCAACTATATATTAAGCACTTACTATAAATAAAATAAAGTAGTACTTACTAAAATAAACTAGTTTAACAAGTTCTATTATTTTTCTAACTAATTATATTAAACACTTTCTCTTCTTATTTTCCTTTTTCCTCTCATGTTTTTTCTTATAAATATTAACATATACATAAATGAATTTGATATTAAACAATTTTCCTATACATAAACAATATGAACATATACATAAATTGACAAAGAAAATTCTATGAACAAAAAAATCATTAAAATTCTATGAACAAATTTACAACAGAAAAAAATCATAAAAATTCTATGAACAGAAAAAAATCATAAAAAATTGACATATTCGATCTTTGCATGTATATGAACATACAAACATGCATATTCAACAATAATATCACCAAAAAAATCTATGAACAGAAAAAAAATCTAACACAATATGAACAAATGACACAATATGAAAAAAAATCTAACAAAAAAATCTATGAACAAAATCTAACTCAATTAAATACACATCTAAATTGCTACACACTACTAGGAAAAGGCATGCTAGTGGCGCACCGCTTTTGCCTTCTAAAGGCGCACTACTGGTGCGCCACTAGCATCACGCCATTAGAATTAAATTCTAATGGCGCACCACTGGTGCGCCATTAGTATCTGGTGTTCTAATGGCGCACCGCGTAGTGCGCCATTAGTATTGCCCAGAGTGCGCCATTAGTAACAATTTTTTTTAATTTTTTTCTTGTTTTCTTAATCTCAGGTCACTATTTCAAATATGAGATATCCAACACATATATATACAACAAGCATCCATATAACAATCATATCCAACACACAAGTTTCATCATATATACATACATAGCCAACACATAGTTCCATCGTTACATATTACAAAAGTTTCACATTGTTCATCCAACACCGTTATCCATCAATTCGCAAAAGTTTCACATTGATACAAAATAAAAACACAAATGGAAAAGAAGCACTCCATCCATGCAAGCTTCCGTGAATTAAATCAAATCTGCAAAATGATAAACAAGAAGTTAGAAGAAGAAGAAGAAGAAGAAGAAGAAGAGAAGAAGAAGAAGAAGACTAGAAGAATAATAGAAGAAGAAGAACACTAGAAGAATACTAGAAGAAGAATAAGAAGAAGAATAAGAAGAATAAGAAGAAGACTATAAGCTTATTATGTAAAATTGATCATTTTGTGCTAACATAAGTAATTTTGGAGCTAACCTGTAGGAAACTAAGCATATAAGCTCTAAGTTAGCATATTAGAGCCAATTTAGGTAAAATGAAGCTAACATATGTCATTTTGGAAAAGAAGAAGAATAAGAAGAAGACTATAAGCTTATTATGTAAACTTGATCATTTTGTGCTAACATAAGTAATTTTGGAGGTAACCTATAGGAAACTAAGAATATTAGAGATAACATAGGTAACTAAGTATATATATATATATCATTTTGGAGATCTGACATACCTGACATAGTTCAGTTCTCATTGTTCTTCTCCTTCTCCTTCCTCATTTGATGCGCCAAGAGCGGCGAGGCGGTGGAGGCAGCTGTGGGATGTAGTCTTCTACCACAATTGGCGTGGTCATGTCGTCCAGCTGTGGGATCGCCGGCGCCACCACCGGTGCATGGTCATTGTCAGGCACCACCACCATCGTGAGGCCACCTTCAGCAGGGCCAGGCACGACCATCGCTAGGTCATCCTCAGCCACCACCATCTCTTGCCCATGGTCAGCCACCACCATCTCTTGCCCATGGTCAGCCACCACCATCTCTTGCCCTTGGTCAGCCACCACCAGCGCTAGGTCATCCTCAGCCTGATGCCCATCATCATCCTGCAGCTCCTCTTCTCCCCCACTCCAGTCGGGATCATCCTTCTTGTTGTCTTCGCTGCTGCCAGAATCGCTGCTGCTTTCGCTAAAGCCAGAATCGCTGTTGCTTTTGCTACAGCCATAATCGCTGCTGCTTTGGCTGTAGCCAGTGTCGCTGCTGCTGCTCCCATTGCCTGTCCAAATGCAACAATGACCATTAACAATCGATGTGAGACAAAGCCAAATGTAGAGGAATAAGAAGAGGCAGAACGTACTGGCATCATCATCGTCAGTGTAGCGCATGCGACACATAGTCGCGTTGAACACCTTCACGATGAGCATGGTGGCGTCGTCGTCGTGCACTGAAGAGAAGGAAGTACCCCAGCCGCAGTCGTGAGGCACGGTAGAACTTCTCCCACCCACGATACAAGTACATGTGGCCCTCCTTGATCACCAACTCCACATCCCACAGCCTGCGAAACCCGCTGCTGGCCTGTCGCAGCTTCACATTATTTGGCGGATCTTCACCCAGCATGTTCATAAAACTGTCAGGCAGCCTCTGCAGTTTGGGACAATAAGTGATGTAGCAAACAACAGATATCATAATGAGATGGGTGAAGGGGAGATCTCCCCTTTTATATACCTGGGTCATGGATGATACTGAAGTCCCAAGTATGATACTGAAGAACTCGGAAGCATCCAACTCGTACTGCGGTGTGGCAGAGCGGCGGTGGCTGCTTCCCCCCATCTCTGATAAGCAAGAGTGAGTAGGTTTAATTTTAGGTTCTGGAAATGGAAGGCCAGCCGGCTGTCAGTTTCCGAGCGAAAGCAGAGTGAAACAGGGCTGTTGCCAGCACTGGCTACTGAAGTGCTCAAGACCTTTTATTATTCTTGACAAATTTTCATTTGGAAATAGGTCAGTGCTGAAATAAGATGTAGCTGTAGAAGTAGAGAGCAAAGTTCAGACTTTTCAGGTTGCACATGTGAGTTTCTTCTTCTTTTTTCTGTTCTTTGCCAATGAACCGAAATGGGTATGGCCTTGAGAGGCGCAACACTACTACGCTAGACTAGAGCTAGCATATATAGATCAAGCAGTAGCAGTTGCACTAATTATGGCTTTGGAGTGCAGACTTGATTTTAGGTTCTAGAAATGAAAAGTTGTCTGTCAGTTTCAGAGTACACCAACTGACCAACCCTTAGCAAAAGCAGTTAAGAGTGAACTTAGTTAGACAGGGTTGCCACCAGCGCTGGCTATGAAAAGTATGGCTCAAGGCCTTTACTATTCCCAACCAGTATTTCATTTGGAAAGAGGTCAGGACAGAAAAAAAGTGTAACTGCAGAAGTACAGAGCAAAGTTCAGACTTAATAGGTTGCAGAAGTACTGTATTGTGTGAATTTCTTAAATTTTCTTTGTCATTCTGGAAGAAGGGAAATGAGTATGGCCTTGATTTCTGTAGCACAACACTATTCCTCTATGTTTCACTCTACTTTCCTTTCCATCTTCTTCTTCTCCACCTCTCTTCTTTTCTTGTTCTCCTTTTTCTTTCTTCTCCTTCCTCCTCCTCCTCTTCTCCTTCTTCCTTTCTTGTTCTGTTTTTCAACTTTCTTCTTATTCTTCTTCCTTTTTTTCCTTTTTCCTCTTCTTCTACTTCTTCTTCTTTTTTTCAACTTTCTTCTTCGTCTAATTATCTAAACCTAAATCTACCACTAACCTAAACCAACCACTAACCTAAACCTATCAATAACCTAATTAAACCTAAACAGCAAAGAAAAACAGTAGAAAAAACAAAAAAAATGCTCACCTTGGCTCCGGGGGCAGGGGTGGTGGTGGACGGCCGCGGTTAGGGCAGCGGCGGCGGGCTTGGCTCCGGGGGGGTGGCGAGGCGGACTGAGGGCCCGCAAGAGCCTGGCTCGAGGGCGGGCGCAGGGCGGGCGGGCGAGCCTGGGCTCGGGCGGGCGCAGGGCCGACGGGCAGGTGTTGGGGGCGGCGGGCACCAGGAGGCGCCGTTCGGGCGACGTGGCGCTGGGCAAGGGCGCCGTCGGGCGACGGGCGCTGGGCGGTGGCTGGTGGTGGGGCGACGGGCGAGGCGGTGGGGCCAGGTGGCGGGTGGCGGCGGCGGCGGGTGGTTGGGACGGTGGGGCGACGCTGGGCGAGGGGAGGTAGGGCAAGGGGGCGGCGAGGGGGGGGGGGCGACGGGGCGAGGGGAGGTGGGGCTCGGCATAACTAGTAATGGCGCACTATACCACCATGCGCCATTAGTAACAATTTGTTTATTTTTTTCAAAACTACTAATGGCGCACCACACAACAGGTGCGCCATTAGTAATATATTACTAATGGTGCACCAACACATGGTGTGCCATTAGTATATAGTAATGGCGCACCACATGTCTGGTGCGCCATTAGTGGCCATATCATCTATAGCCCTTTTCCTAGTAGTGACACATCTAAATTAACTACACATCTAATTAAAGTAGCAAAATTCATATAAGCTCATGGGGATGGCGACGGCGTGAGGGGCGCGGCGAGGGCGATGGGCAGGGGACGGCGACGGCGACGGTGCGTGAGGGGTGGCCCGACGACGGGCGACGGTGAGGGGCGGCGCGAAGGGGCACGAGGCGCTGGGCGGCGACGCCATCGGGCGGCGCGACGGTATCGGGCGGGCGGGCCAGCGGCGACGGCGAGGCAGAGAGGGGCAGCCTTGCGGCGTCGGGGAGGGGAAGAACGAACTGAATGAAATTTTCACGAGTGCTAGTTATATAGACGAAGCATTGGTCTTGGTTCGTGAGACAAACCGGGACGAATGCGACCTTTAGTCCCGGTTGGTGCCACCAACCGGGACCAAAGGCCTCTTTTCAGCAGCCCAAAGGGCGGAAGCGAAGGCTTTGGTCCGGTTGAGGCACCAACCGGACTAAAGGGGCATTGGTACCAGTTGGTGCCACCAACCGGGACTAATGCATTCTTTAGTCCCTGCTGATGGCACCAACCGGGACCAAAGGCCTTGTGCTAGCGGTGCGGTGGGAAGTTTAGTCCCACCTCGCTAAGCTGAGAGAGCTCAAGACTGCTTATAAGCTGCGTTGCAGCTCAGGTGCTGAGCTCCTCTCTAATATGCAGGCATTAGTTGCATACCCATGTCACTGCCGTGTTGGCCCTATTGGGCCTGCGGGCCTGCATCCTGGCCCATGTACATATGGGTTTCTAGTTGTATGCAGGCCGTGTGGCCCATTAGGCGGTATTTTTTTATTTTTTCCAGTATTTTTTTTGTTTTTTGAATTATTTATTTTCTTTTGATTTTTGCTTTATTTTTTTATAATTTTTGCTTTTAGCTCAGAATAATTATAATCTTTCTATTACTCCATTAGTTTCCAAATTTGAATATTTTAAATTTTAATTCTTTGAAATTTGTGTGAATCACTAGTTTGTGAATAACTTCACTATAAAAATATATTTTGTGAATATACTCACTTTGGAGTGAAAAACTGTGACCCACTTTGGACTATGGATGGAGTGGAAATCGAATCTGAAATGGAACGTGCGGGGCCACCCTGTCAGTCAGCCGTCCGACCCCAACCAACCAACCAACCAACCGATAAAGCAAGCAAAGCCGGTCGCCCCGATTCGCGAACCAAACCCTAACCCTACCTCACTGCTCCCATGGCCGGAGACCCCTCGTCGTCGCCGCCGCCGCCGCCCGGATCCCCCGCCAAGCCTCGCCGCCGCCGGGAGCGCGACGACGGACCTCTGGCCCCCGACGCCGATGCCTCCTGAGCGCCGCAGGCCTCACCACCACCGCCACCGCCGCCCGGACAACGCCCAGCCCGCTGCCGCCCTCCGCCGCGTCACGACGGAGAAGACGTCGAGGAAGGGGAGATACTAGACGATGCCGCCGCCGGTGCCATGGAAGTCGACCCCGCATCTCCGTGAGCAGACCCGGTCTGTCTGCCCCCCTTCTCCCCCCCCCCCCACACCCCACATGCCAATTCCAAGTCTCTGCTAATTATACATCTCTCAGTCTAGGCAACACTATTCTATATTAAGCCTCGATTGTTCAGCCGCAACGCTTTTGTTAACCCTAGATTCGAAATCCTAGCCAAGCCGACCCGGCGCAGGGGGGGGGGGGACGGCTCGATTATACCTCAGAATGCCGGAAGCGAGTGCCGCGCCGGAGCAGGCAGAGGTGCTACTGTAGGGTGGCCATCAGTAGTGCCTGCGTGAGGAAGGAAAGCAGTCAAGGCCATCATCAGATGAGACAAGTGAGAGAGTGGAAGGGGGGCGAATCCAAAAGCCTACCTTTCTCGAATTGAAGATACGTCGGAGAATGAAGGGGACGACGGCCGCCCCGCCCCCTCCTCCTGCCTGAGTCCATCCCGCGCGACAGCGTCATCGGATCCCCTCCACCCGTCTCCTCTCCTGATGCACGGACGGGCGCGTCGTCGGAGGTCGGACCTACGTCGAGTTCCCTTGACGAGCGTGGCTGTTGGATCTTGCTCGCCTCGATCCGATTCCGATCTGATCTGGTCTGGGGTGAGGAAGAGCGGCACCGCCGGCTGACCTGCTTCGGATCCTCAGTTGCCATGGCCGCGGGCTAGCTAGGGGTTGTGGAGATGGAAGGCCAGCGGCGGGGATGGGGAGGGCGGCGGCGGGGTTGGGGCTCGGGGAATCGGAGTCGTCCGTGACCGACGAGTGTGGGGTTTGGGACCTTTGGTTGGGTGGGGACGGATGGATGGACGGTTTTCAATCAATCATCTACACTAATCTAATCTAGAGAAGAGGAGAGAGCGCGTGGGCAAAATTTTGGGGGAACGGATTGAGCGGGAGCCTTTTCGGCACCGAGATAGATCGATCCGCGCCGTGTTTCATGATTGGTCACCATGACCCTCCCACGGATCGATCTTTTCTTCACCCGATCTGAGCCGTCCGTCCATATCCGACGTAGGAAAGGACCTCAAGTAAATGATGATGGTTTGATGGGTGGGGATTGATTTTTTCCAGTCTGGTTTAAATCCCAAAATGTTAAAGCAAAAGGAGGAGGAGGTCTTGAAATTACTGCGTTTTATCATTATATTCAAAAACAGATTTTGTTATTTTAGTTTAATCAAAAAAATATGAAAATTCTTTTTGTTACTAAAGTTTCTAACAAAAAATTCTTTATGATAATACTTTCTGCTTTTCATGTTTTGAATAGAAAATACTTTGATAATTTTAGTTGCATAAATTTTATATAATTTTAGTTTAAAAAATACTAGAGGTTTATAAAAGCTTTTTAGTTGATTCCTTTTGCTATTAGAGTTTTATAAAAGCATTTACTGGTTTTTTTTAGCTATAAGACCTTGAAATTGAAAAGCATTTCAAATGAAATCTGAAAAGGTTGAAAGTTGGCATGGTATCATCACTTCACCCACATAGCATGTGCTAAAAAGTTGAGAGGGTTATGGGACAAATTGGATACACTTCGTGTACAAAATGGACAATCTCTTTCGAAGTATCAGGGTTTCATACGAAAACTCATCTGTTACACAGGGATTTCATTTTTTTAAACTTATTTGAACTCCTGACTTTTTGTGTGTTCAAAATGCACCATTCAAAGCCACATCATAAATTTTCAACCCTTTCTGAATTGTTATTTTTCATGCATTTGCTGATTATTTTGAGCTATAAGACCCTGAAATTGAAAAGCATTTCAAATGAACTCTGAAAAGGTTGGAAGTTGGCATGGTATCATCATTTCATCCACATAGCATGTGCAAGAAAGTTGAGTGTGTTACGGCAAAAACTGGATGCACTTGATGTACAAAACAGACAATCTCTTTCGAAGTATCAGGATTTCATACGGAAACTTGTCTGTTACAATAGGCATTTCAAATGAACTACGAAAAGGTTGAAAGTTGGCATGGTATCATCATAATAGTTGTGGACAAAGTCTTCACTTTTTCTTCGCTTGTGTCGTTTCCTTATTGCGCCTTACCATGGATAATCTTCATCATTTATCAGGATGCTTGGGTTAGCCTTGACTTTGAAGGGAGGAATTTCATGAAACTTTTCATAATCTTCGGACATGTCTGTCTTGCCCTCCACTCGCACGATGTCCCTTTTTCCTGAAAAACTATGTGGCGCTTTGGCTCATTGTATGATGTATTCGCTTCCTTATACTTTATTTTTCTCGGTTTGGTAGACATGTCCTTCACATAGATAACCTGTGCCACATCATTGGCTAGGACGAACGGTTCATCAATGTACCCAAGATTGTTCAAATCCACTGTTGTCATTCCGTACTGTGGGTCTACCTATACCCCGCCTCCTGACAGATTGACCCATAAACAAAGGGACCTTAAAATCTACTCCGTAGTCAAGTTTCCATATGTCCACTATGTAACCATAATATGTGTCCTTTCCCCTCTCGGTTGCTGCATCAAAGCGGACACCGCTGTTTTGGTTGGTGCTCTTTTGATCTTGGGCGATCGTGTAAAATGTATTCCCATTTATCTCGTATCCTTTCCAAATCATTACAGTCAAAGATGGTCCCCTGGACAACGAGTATAGCTCATCACAAACAGTGTTTTCACCTCTGAGACGTGTTTCCAACCAACTGCTGAAAGTCCTGATGTGTTCACATGTAATCCAGTCATCGCACTGCTCCGGGTGTTTGGAGCGCAGATTGTTCTTGTGTTCATCGACATAAGGGGTCACCAAGGTAGAGTTCTGTAGAACTGTGTAGTGTGCTTGAGACCAAGAATATCCATCCCTGCATATTATTGTCTCCCCTCCAAGCATGTCGTTTCCAGTCAGTCTCCCCTCATACCGCGATTTAGGGAGACCTATCTTCTTAAGTCCTGGAATGAAGTCAACACAAAACCCAATGACATCCTCTGTTTGATGGCCCATGGAGATGCTTCCTTCTGGCCTAAGCGATTCTGGACATATTTCTTTAGGACTCCCATGAACCTCTCAAAGGGGTACATATTGTGTAGGAATACAGGGCCCAGAATGACATTCTCGTCAACTAGATGAACTAGGACGTGAGTCATGATATTGAAGAAGGATGGTGGGAACACCAGCTCGAAACTGACAAGACATTGCACCACATCACTCCTTAGCCTTGGTATGATTTCTGGATCGGTCACCTTCTGAGAGATTGCATTGAGGAATGCACATAGCTTCACAATGGCTAATCGGACGTTTTGGTAGAATCCCCTCAATGCAACCGGAAGCGCTATGCGTAATCATGTGGCGATCATGAGACTTTAGGTTCAAACTTTTTCTCTGCCATATTTATTATTCCCTTTATATTCGACGAGAAGCCAGTCGAGACCTTCATACTAAGCAGGCATTCAAAGAAGATTTCCTTCTCTTCTTTGGTAAGAGCGTAGCTGGCAGGACCTTCATACTGCTTTGGAGGCATGCCGTCTTTTTCGTGTAAACGTTGTAGGTCCTCCCGTGCCTCATTTGTATCTTTTGTCTTCCCACACACGCCCAAGAAGCCTAGCAGGTTCACGCAAAGGTTCTTCGTCACGTGCATCACGTCGATCGAAGAGCGGACCGCTAGGTCTTTCCAGTAGGGTAGATCCCAAAATATAGATTTCTTCTACCACATGGGTGCGTGTCCCTCAGCGTCACTCGGAACAGCTAGTCCGTCGGGACACTTTCCAAAGATTACATGTAAATCATTGACATAGCAAGTATGTGATCGCCGGTACGCATGGCGGGATTCTTCCGGTGATCTGCCTCGCCTTTGAAATGCTTGCCTTTCTTTCGACATTGATGGTTGGTCGGAAGAAATCGACGATGGCCCAGGTACACATTCTTCCTGCAGCTTCCCAGGTATATACTTTCGGTGTCAGCTAAACAGTGCGTGCATGCGTGGTATCCCTTGTTTGTCTGTCCTGAAAGGTTACTGAGAGCGGGCCAATCGTTGATGGTTACAAACAGCAATGCGTGCAGGTTAAATTCCTCCTGTCTGTGCTCATCCCACACACGTACACCGTTTCCATTCCACAGCTGTAAAAGTTCTTCAACTAATGAACTTAGGTACACCTCAATGTCGTTGCCAGGTTGCTTAGGGCCTTGGATGATAACTGGCATCATAATGAACTTCCGCTTCATGCACATCCAAGGAGGAAGGTTATACATATATAGAGTCACGGGCCAAGTGCTGTGATTGCTGCTCGGCTCCCCGAAAGGATTAATGTCATCCGCGCTTAAACCAAACCATATGTTCCTTGGGTCACGTGCAAACTCAGCCCAGTACTCTCTCTCGATTTTTCTCCACTGCGACCCGTAAGCGGGTGCTGTCAACTTCCCGTCTTTCTTACGGTCCTCACTGTGCCATCGCATCAACTTGTCATGCTCTTTGTTTCTGAATAGTCGTTTAAACCGTGGTATTATAGGAGCATACCACATCACCTTCGCAGGAACTCTCTTCCTGCGGGGCTCGCCGTCAACATCATCAGGGTCATCTCGTCTGATCTTATACCGCAATGCACGGTATACCGGGCATGCGTTCAAATCCTCGTACGCACCGCGGTAGAGGATGCAGTCATTTGGGCATGCATGTATCTTCTGCACCTCCAATCCTCGAGGGCATACGACCTTCTTTGCTGCGTACGTACTGTCGGGCAATTCATTATCCTTTGGAAGCTTCTTCTTCAATATTTTCAGTAGCTTCTCAAATCCTTTGTCGAGCACAACATTCTCTCGCCTTCCACTGCAGTAATTCCAAGACGGTACCCAGCTTTGTGTTGCCATCTTCGCAATTGGGGTACAACCCTTTTTTGTGATCCTCTAACATGCGATCGAACTTCAGCTTCTCCTTTTGACTTTCGCATTGCGTCCTTGCATCGACAATGACCCGGCGGAGATCATCATCGGGCACATCGTATGGTTCCTCTTGATCTTCAGCAGCTTCCCCCGTTGCAGCATCATCGGGCACATCGTCTGGTTCCTCTTGATCTTCAGCAGCTCCCCCTGTTGCAGCATCACTGTATTCAGGGGGCACATAGTTGTTATCGTCCTCTTCTTCATCGCCGTCTTCCATCATAACCCCTATTTCTCCATGCCTCGTCCAAACATTATAATGTGGCATGAAACCCTTGTAAAGCAGGTGGGTGTGAAGGATTTTCCTGTCAGAGTAAGACTTCGTATTCCCACATTTAGTGCATGGACAACACATAAAACCATTCTTCTTGTTTGCCTCAGCCACTTCGAGAAAATTATGCACGCCCTTAATGTACTCGGAGGTGTGTCTGTCACCATACATCCATTGTCGGTTCATCTGTGTGCATTATATATAATTATGTGTGTCAAAAGTAAGAAAATCAGATAAATATCTATCTAAAGTAAGAAAATCAGAAAAGTATCAGAAAGAAGATAAGAACAAGAGGCTCACCACGGTGGTGCCGGCGACGAGATCGGTGCGGGCGATCAACGGTGGTGAAAACGGGGACGGGGCGTGACGGACTGCTAAATCTAGATAAATCTCGGGAAAAATGAAGCTCCGAGGTCGAGCTTTGAGAGGAGAAAGCTTAACTAGTGTGGCTCGGGCATTTCATCGAACACCTCATGTGCATAGGAGGTGAACTAGAGCACCCAAATGCCCTCTCCTCGCCGGATTGAAAAAACAGAGCACTGTGGAGTGCTCTGCCGCGGCGATGGGTATATATAGGCAAATTATTTGTCCCTGTTCGTGGCATGAACCGGGACTAAAGCCACCCCTTCTACACGGTTCAAGGCATGAACCGGTACCAATGGCTGTGGGCCAGGAGCAAGGTCCATTGGTCTCGGTTCGTGCCTAGAACCGGGACAAATGGGTCTGCATTTAACCGGGACCAATGCCCACGAGGCCCCGGCCGGCCCCCTGGGCTCATGAACCGGGTCTAATACCCCCCATGGGTCCTAGTTCATGAAGAACCGGGACTAATGGGCTGGCCATGCCCGAACGATAGCCCTGTTTTCTACTAGTGAAGTTTAGTTGTCATTTATTTAAGATCCAGGACTGGAATTTGTAATTGTTACAATGAAGGACTGGAAATCGCCTGTACCATGCAGCCAACATGAGTAGTCCTGTCTAATTTCGTCAGGATGAATCCTTCGATTCCAACAACCTGGCATGAAGCCAAGAAAGTCACTCATTATTAGTATCCAATAGAAACATAGCTGATGAATCAAGTAAGCATCAGAACAGCAGAGTGGCAATTACATCATTGAACTCCTTTGCTTGCTGTAGCATATTTAATACAGTTGTGCCATCCAGAACCAACAAGATCTCCTGAAGAGAATGGAATACACGATAGAAGTTACCGCAAAAAAACTCAAAACACAAAACATTGATGAGATCTGTTTGTGCACTTTTCTGAACTTGCTAGGAACTATGCAAAAAATGTTGAACTAATATGTCATAAATTTAAAATGTTTCTTTAATATATCCTTGTTACCTGTTGAAGGGGAGGGCACTGCCTTCAGTACTTGTGTAGCATCACCATCAGTCACATGCAAGCGAAGATAGGATTAACGGTTTTGTAATCCTAAAGGAGGCACTGCCGGTGTAGCCTAGACTCCAGCCATCAATTTTCTTGGTAATTTTTGGGCGGGTTTTAGTGGCAGCTGGGGAAGGCATACGAAACCACAACTAAATAAGATCAATGCACCACGGCCAACACTTGTTAACTGATTATCTAGTGACACACAAGAAAATTATTAAACCAAACCAGGCATTACATATTTGGTCACAGTGTACATCGAGGGTAACATCCTAATGAATAGATGGAAACTTCCGTACTTCCTCCTCTTGGTTCCAATCATCATCGTCGTCAAACTTGATATTCTCCAGAGCGAGAATATATGAGTTAAACTTGACAATATGGATGACAACTAAGTTATGCATCTGCTAGTCTATCCATTTCCTATTTGTTGATGTGAAGGAGCACACATACAATACACAATTATACCAAAATGATGAACCTTTTAAAACCCAATTTTCTACCCCCAAAGAAAAACCTCAGTGCATATAAAGTTCTAAGGTACTAACCTGATTATCACCATCATCCGAACTTTCTTCCTCTCCCACTTCCTTGAATTCCTCATATCAACATACTTTTCAGTCTTCTCCTCTCCATCCTAGAAGTACCTAGTCTATCAACATTTTGGCATAACCTCACTATTTCTGTAACATCAAACAGAGTGCAAGTCTTTAAGCCAGTAACAAAATATCTACAATAGAAAGATGCTTTCCAGATTGATTCCAACTTTCCAACAACTTGAAATATAACTAAAGTTGAAATATAACTAAAAGGTAATTATGCCTTTGCCATGTGCTTCCCTTCAAGTTTCTCAAATACTTTAAATGACTAATCACCTGGCAAACAAAGATGGCAAGATCTACAAAAAGGACCAACGTACACAACACCTCAATAATATCTAGCCTAGAAGTGTTCGTTTAAGTTTCATTACTGCTAATAGACATGCCAATAGGATGGTGTAAACGAAGCAGTTTCCTTAAAAAGGATCCACAAAATGTATCTGGCATGAGCAAAGTTTAGGGCAGAAGAATCGGCAATGAAATTCTGTTTGGGTTTTGTGAAATATAGCAAACTTATGTCTCTATCCCACCCAAATTTTCTCTTAATTAGCTGTCCTCCTCTAGAACCCGAGGCGGAAATAATATTGAAGGTCTATTGTTCTGAAACAACATATCGGATCACATAATTGGTATTTACTTCAAGCCTACCATGTAGTATTTCTACATAAAAATGTAGAAACTGTACTTGTAAAAGATATGAAGTGAAACCAATTCGACATCGTTGAGTAATAAACAAAGCAGTAATTCTGATCACCTGGCAGGAGCTAGCAATCCCGGAACATCTACACTTCAAAGCAATGTTACTTGATAGTTAAAATCTTAGAGATAAGACACCCAAGGTGGAATTGTTAGCCTCTTGAAACTGTAGAAACCCAAATTATAAGTAGTCGAATGAACAAATCATCGCCCAATCTTGCCTACTTCACCGACCAACAACGACCATGGACGAGGTCGGCAGCCGCCGTGTCCTCGACCCCCGACATGTGAGTAATGTAACAACCAGTGGGGTGTTATCCCCCCGTTCATTCTTCAATAAAAACGTCTTTATTGATTTTCTTCCAACTTTTATCATTGACAACAATTAACAGTCATGGGTACATTTCCATTTCAAACTTCAAAGGGCATTTTTGCTTTCTACTTCAGAAACCATATGTGCTTGTTATTGTACTTTTGGAACCATACCTTCCAATACTCATCGCCAGTTGGAACGGTTCTTTCTTAGGTCTTCGAATACTTCAATTGCAAATGCCATGTCGAACTGGACATATCCAATTAGGATTGCCCTTAGTTTCTAGCACACTCTCACCATACTTGCATTAATTATAAAGTGTCAGCCCAATGATGGTAATTAAGTGAAAAGGAAAATAACTTCACACACATATAATACCCAGTTGTAGTGTACATGCATAAAAGATAAACATATTCATTAATAATATGAACCATAATTTATATGAAAATTAGTCACCATGTATCAGACCGCAAACACAATAGTAGTACATGGATGGTGTTAATATTAACTTCTATTAAAAAAAGACTACAACATGATATAGAAAATGACCAAGCAGTAGAACTGGTGGTTAAACTTCTGATATTTGTAGTAAGAAAATTTTGGGCAATCCTAAAAAATTAAATGAGGCAGCAGCTACTCCTTTGCAATGCTTGATTGTACATGATACCTTGCCTTTTTACAACAATATTCTTATCTGAATGCACGACGACGCCATCCTCTGTAGTCCCCACGCTCTGAGTGCTACCATGTATTCTTCTCACCATGTGGTGTCAAACGTAAGATTTACAGTCTGGGTGTGGTGTGGACCTGATATGTAAAGGTAACAAATTAGCCTTGTTCAAATTAAAAGAGTTCTCTTGCCAAGTTCCTTTGCTTGTATCTACTATAGATAAGTTCATGCCATCAGATCATGAAAAGGTTAAAGAATCCGCAATAGAACTAACGCATAAACCTACCATGAGAGCAAAAAATAGATGTAGATTTTTTTTTACATTTTTAGCAAAAGTCATGAGAGCACAAAGAAAATCACTCCATGAGTACTTCTATAGTCTATTTTTTCTTAAGTATTCCTTACGTACAGTAGATTTTAGCAATCAGACCACCATCAGTACTTCTATAGTCTATTATGCTTAAGTATTCCTTACGTACAAAAGATTTTAGCAATCAGACCACCATCAGTACTTCTATAGTCTACTTTGTTTTTTTTATAAAAGGAGGATGACCCCCGGCCTCTGCATCTGAAAGATGCATACGGCCACTTTATTGATTATTCTCGAGGACCATACAAAGTATTACACCAATGTGCCTGAATCCACCATCTTGGCAACATATGCCACTACTCCTATCCAATATGATGAATGGGTGCTAGCCGGACCACTACCCAGACCACTCACGTAAACCTAACATCAAAAGCCGGAAGCCGAAACACATTCGGAAGCCCCAGCCGAGCCACATACCGGTGCAGGGCATAATCCGGTCGACGCACTCGTGTGTCGTCGCCGCCATCTTCCACAGGTCCGTCTTCAGATCAAATTAAGGCCTCTACCATGTCTGGCCACTCCGCCATTGACGCCACCATGACGCCAAACAACAACCTCCTCCTGCGCGAGTCCATCTCCGTGCATCGGACGTCGAGCCTCCACAGCGTCATGCCGCCGACATCCGCCGCCATCAATGTGTGAGATGGAGCACCGCTCCACCATCCCCCCAGCCAACACTTACTCCAAAACGACGCCCCCAGGAGAACCGGAACGCGTCGGAGGAAAAGCGGAGGCTTGGGCGAAGAAGGGCACGCCGTCGGCAGCTGTCACCGACCCCAAACAGCGCCCGCCACCACCCAGCCCTCAAGGCGGCGCCTTCAAGAAGGTCGCGATGCCAAAGACGCCGCTGCCGCCCACCGGAGTTAGGTTTTCATCCGAGAAGCTAGGTGGTGGGGAGTGGAAGGGCAGACCTTGACAGACGTGTCCATGAAGAAATCGTCGTCGCGGCCGGCCGGAGCCGACCCGGGTTTCCCCCGATCTGGATCCCGACCACCAAAATCGCCCGCATCCCATAGGCAGGCCATCCAGCACACCCAGGGACCTTCGCAGGAGAAGCACACCGAGCGTGGAAGAAGGCCAAGAGCAGATCTGGCGCCGCCACCGCCAAGGCAGCCACGCTGAGGCCCTGTGCCACCGGAGATCCGTCGGCCACCCGACCAGATCGGGCACCACGCCCACCCCACCGCCCGGCCGCAGGAGACAGGGAGCCTCGCCAGGGGCCGCCGCCCGGATCCGAGACCCTCCGATGCAGATCGGAGCGGAGCCGGCCCCGCCGCCGCAGTCCCAGACCGCGCCCCAGGCATGGCCCGGCGCCAGCCTCGTGCGGCGGCGAGGAGAGATGGAGAGAGAGGGAGGTTACGCCGGCGGGAGGGGAATCACCCCCCAGAGACGCCCGCTAGGGGCGGCGCGGGGGCGGGGGGAGGGGTTGTAATAAGTGTATAACCACAGAAGCTTTGCTTAAGTGTTCCTTTTGTACAGAAGCTTTTAGTAATCAGACCAGAAGAAAAACTTAATGATGACAAAGCAACACACCTTGGCGGACCAAATACAAGAGAGCATCTCTATGTATATCTTAGAGTGAAGTGCACTGTAGGTCCCTAAACTATTCGATGGGTGTCAACCAGGTCCTCGAACTATGGAAATCGACATGTGGGTCCTCGAACTATTTTAAGTGTCTCAGTCACGTCCAAAACCTGCCCGACCCGGGCCTGACCTACTGCTGATTGCCACGCCGGACAGGGGTAACGGAGGTGGATGGATATTTACAAAAAACACCCTGAATCGTTTCAGATCTCCATTCCCCAGTCCTTGCCTCTTCTTCTCCTTCTCTCCCGATCTCTCTCACGGCGATTTGGGGGCGGCGGCGCCATGGTTCGGAGCTGGAGCGCGTCAGCGAGCTCTTCCTGGCCGCCTTCCTCTGACCCTGAGGCTGGTGCATCTCTCCCTCTACTTAAGTGCTGCACGTGCGGCTGGAGGCAAGTGATTCGTCTAGTTTCCAAATCTGAGAGGAATCCAGGACGGGTTTTCTTCAAATGCCCTAATCACAAGGTCACTTTCGTTGTTTGAGTTAGTCTTCACTTTCGAATCAATAAGATTTCTCAAATTTTCTGCTCTTTGTTTGCTTGTTTTTTTTGTTTTTTTTTGTTTTGGCAGAGAGGGTCAGATGGATCTTGTGACTGCTATCACTGGATAGATGAATATTTGGATCTTGTTTTGTGCCATGGTTATAATATTCCTGAAGAGGAGGTGGAGTACATTGCAATGATTTCCAAGCCCTATCTGGACAGGAGATGACAACCAAAGGAACGAAGCCAAACATTCGTGCTAGTTTCATAGAGAAAGATAGCAGGGTAGAAAGTGTGGTCAAGAAGATTAGCAACATTCCCGGAAATCAGATGAGCCAGATTGTCAAGATATCAAGCTTCAGTTGGATCTTGTTGTAGGCATAGGTTGGAAGATTCTTCTTGTTTGTACCATGATTCTCGCCATGAACTTGTATGCTGTTGTAATGAAGTAGGAGCTGAAATGTGTTTTAGTTGCCAAATGTGCTTTGCAATATTCCCGTAATGTGTAAGCATGACAAATTTTGGCAAGCATTTCATCACATTTTTAACAAGCACTATCATAACAGGTTGTTCACAAAAGACATACATAATTGGCATGAAATCAGTCATCATTGATTAGCTGAATGCATAACAAGTTTTGTCACAAAAGAGGAGTGCATCCAAAAGAGAGGGACAGTAGCATCTATCATAACAGGTTGTTCACAAAAGACACATATGCATTCCATACGCTATTACAATGTGTGGATCAAAACCTACAGCCAAGACATGGGCATGAGCTCAGGTTTCCTTCAACACCTCAAGGAGCTTTTCTCTCTATGCATTAATCTTTATGCACTTTCTTTGCCTTTGTTCTTCTGGCCTGTTTTGCTGCTTCAGTTACACCAACAGCAGCATCTGTTTGGGAGGCTTGAGTGGCTGCTCTAGGAGGCACAAAGGCTTGCCTAACAGCTGCTTTAGGAGTTGTCTTTTTCTTCTTAGTTTGTAGCTTTTTCTTCAGAAATTGTGCACTGGCTGTAGCCCTGGGCACTGGCAGCTCATCTCTCCCCAATGCAATGAAAGAGCACTCAGGAAGTGGTCCTGGTGGTGCATCAGGTGTTACTTGAGATGCTTCAACCTACACATACCACCAAACAATGATTTCCCTGGCAGCAACCAATACACTTCCAACCTTGTGACATCTGCATAGCCACACTGCCTAACAAAATCTTCTATCCAAAGCAGAGACCATGTGTCCACTTCACAACAATCAAATGTGTCAATACGCTCATCTACATATGTCTTGTTTGGGCCGTCACCACAAAAGAACCCACTGTGATGAATCTCTCTTGAAAAAGAGGTCGATGCTCGGGTCCCACGATGCAAAGAGAGGGAATCGAGCATCGTGAAGCTGCGCACAAACCTAACCCTAACCAATTCGGATCAAATCCTAACCCTAGTCACAAATCGATTGGGGGACAGAGAGGAACATACCGTCTTGTGGAGGAGGATCTCCAGGAGCCGCCAGACGAGCCATCGACGCCTAGGCAGGCGCCGCTGCCTCCCGCGGCCACACCAAATCGCCAGGGCGCCGCCGCCCCCAAATCGCCGTGAGAGAGATCGGGAGAGAAGGAGAAGAAGAGGCAAGGACTGGGGAATGGAGATCTGAAACGATTCGGGGTGTTTTTTGTAAATATCCATCCACCTCCGTTACCCCTGTCCGACGTGGCAACAACAACGGTAGGTCGACTGGTCGGGCAGGTTTTGGACGTGACTGAGACACTTACAATAGTTCGAGGACCCACATGTCGATTTTCATAGTTCGAGGACCTGGTTGACACCCATCAAATAGTTTAGGAACCTACAGTGCACTTCACTCTATATCCTACAATCCAAACTAAACACCACGATGCAAGCAAGGGAGGAATCTGTCGAGGAACCTAAATAATATCCTTAATTGCCTTAAACCTTGAACTACAGCAAAAACAATTATGTAACACGTTAGGTGAGAATAGTACATGTTGATTCTTTTCTTTGATTGTCGGAGCACCATGATTTGGCCATTATTCGGAAACTGGTAGAGATGCTGGAGTCAAGTTCAATGCAGGTCTGACCTGGCTGACGTCATATATATGCTCCTAGAACAAAACAAAACAAAAAATCTATTATGAACAAATTGCTGATCTATGCATTGTGAAATAAAAATTTCAAGAGGATATTCCATAATGTTCTTGATAATTTGGTAGAGCCCAGGAAAAATTTGATGAAGACAACATACATATATTGCGGAAATATCAGTACAAACATAACATCAAATCCCCTGACATTCACATGGGGGTGAACTGCCAACTTTTAAATCCATCGATGCACCAACTAGTGTACCTTCCCTTCATCGTTTTCAAATTTGACCAGCAACCAAGCTGAGATTAGCATCAGTTCTCATTGATTAGCGTAGAGTTTTAGTTGGAAAAATCAAGTCTGTTTTCACCCCTGATCAAGATAATAATTTTTCGAGGGATTTAGATGATACTTTGCATGGGAACTCAAGCAAAAAAAGCAATCCAGTTCTTTTTTACATTAGAATGGTTTCATTCATCATTAAAGTATACTCCTATCAAATTCGAACCATTCATTAAGAATAATCACCAATCAAGTTTAATAGCATAGTTAGTGCAAAAAGCTGGGACTGTATGATTTAGCACCCCCAAAAATCCATCTTGTTAAACATTAATCTGATCTAGCATATATGCTTAGGTATGAATAACAATCTATTTTCTCACGATTATCATGACATATATTTCTTATTCTATGTCCATAACAGGATGAGAGAACTATCCATTCCTCAAGGAAGAGCATTACAGGCAAACATAAGAAAATCGGATGTGCACACAACAGTAAAAAAACATGTACAAACAGAAGAGCCAGTGAAATATTACTGCATAGAGCGTAACTGAGAGGCTCTCGACAGCTCCAATGGATCGATGCTTTAAAAAGGAACTTGTCCCCTAAAAAAAGGAACTTGTCCCCTAAAAAAAGGAACTTGTCGATGCTTCATGATTAAGGTGTTAAATTTGTTCCATCAAAAAGAAAAGGTGGTAAATTCGTATCCTGGAATCGATCTTGGTTTGGCTGAGCCACCTGCTAGAAGCTTTCAAGAAAAGTCTATGATACAGCAAGTTATACAGGTAAAGATAGCAGAACGTACAGGTTATGATTGATTCAAAACTTTTCTTTTTTGACTATGGAAAAAATTCCATTAAGCACTAGGCTCAATAATATTGCTGGCGACTGAGACTCGGAAATTCACACGGGCATGCACCTGCCAAGCCCTGCTCAGTCGCTCGATTGCTTCGCAATTCATGAACTAGTTGGATCTCACACGATGGCGCAGTAAGTTTTAAGTTTCAATCATTGAAACTTATGAGGTCTCAACTGAAACTTAGATTTCCTCGCTCACTTATGCCAAGTTTTAAGACATTTTTTTGTCGGTCATAGGTACAAAATTGTAATTTTATCGGTCGTTCATACTATCAAATTTTGTCAAGCCATATTCAAAATGGATCTTATTTGAAAGCCCTCATCATGAGAAACTGGAAGATGAAAACAGAGCTTCATTTAAACTTTTATAAGTAGTTGGGCATCAAGCAAAGTAGTTACAGTCAGCAAAGTAGTTGGGCATCAAGCCCCAGGCCCGGGCCCTGGGTCATGTCTCCGCCCCTGACTAGCAGAAGCATGATTCAATAGTCAAAACTGCTTTGCGCACGACGGCTGCGTGGCCGATTCATGCACGATTCAAAATCAGACGGTGTCCTGCAGTTTACTCTCACAAACTAACGGCTTGATTAACTACATCGTCCATCAATCATGCACATGTGTCGTGTGTATAGGATCGTTGTTCAATAGTAGGAACCAACAACATGAGCGAACAATGAGAGATAAATTAGTAGATCAACATAACATGCATCATTAGAAAAGCGTGAAGCCTATAAACAAGAAAAAAACCTAACAGTCCCTACCAGCTGTAACCTAGATCGCTAACGGTTGCCGTCAGCCATCTCATACCCGTCTTCCTGCCGCCAGAGTGCATCACTGGGCAAAGTTCGCACGACGTTGTGGCGGCAGGAGGTCTGCTTGTTGTTGGTGTCCCGGGATTTTTTTTGTTAGATAAGACCACCTACGCTTTCATATTGACAGAAAGGACCACGTCGGAACCATATTGACAAAAAATACCACACACGCTGTGGTGGCAGATCCGGCAGCCAACACATGGCACCTGCCGCCATAGCCGGCGGCGACCGGACATGCCGCCACAACCAACGGCGGCAACTTCTGTGTAACAGTTTTTTCGCCTTGCGGCAGCGATTCGCAACGGAATGGAGAGGCCAGGTGGGTCCTGCCGCCGGCCTCGTTAAGTTTTTTTTTTGAGGGAGTGCATTGGACTCACGATGGCGTCAGCTCGAGGAGGAGGAGGAGATGCTGGGCCAGCCATTCATGTTGGGCCGGGCCGTGGAGCTGACAGCAGACAGACCTCGAACGATCCATTTCATTGCACGCGTGGCCCAGGCGTGGCCATCCCTCTTTCTCTTTCTCTTTCCCCTTCCCCAAACCTGCTGCCGTCTCCGATCTCCCTGAATCCAAATCCAAATCCAAATCCAAATCCAATCCGCCGCGGAAGAAGCGATCGACGAGCGCTCGCGAGGATGATCTACCGCAACTGGTCCCTGCTCTCCTCCACGGTCGTCATCTGGGGCAGCGTCGGCGCCGCCGGCCTCGCCGGGATCTTCCTCTTCGGCGGCAAGGTAACCAGCCAACCCACCACCCACCGCGCCGCGCCCTCCCCCGTCCCTCCCGAAACCCCGTCGCTGACCCCCCTCCGCCCGACGGCCGCGGTCGTTTTGGCCGGTTGGCTGCTTGGTCCGCGCTTCCGCCCCGGTAGATTAGAATATATTAGATCCGTTTGCTGCGCGCAGCGCTGGACCGCGGATCTGGCGGCTCGCTCGCCTCCCTCCCGGTAGGGGTGGGCGTTCCAGCCTACCCCGTTGGTACTTCTAGATAGATAGATTGGTTTCGGCTGTACGTACAAGGCTGTTTAGCTGCCGACTTCTGTGGTTTCCACCTAAACAGCCTTGTACCTACACCCGGGTAGGGGAGGGCGCGAGTTCCTAGTTCAAGCATGTCATTTTGCTGATTGATTCGGGTGTCTGTGCTAATGGTGAGTTAGTTCAGTCGCTGTTGTTTCGGGAACGGTTTTCGTTGTGCCTGCTGGTGCTCAGAATTAGCTGCTTTGCTGCGATCCGTCATGTAGATCATTCATTGCTTTGCTTGCTGTCGGAGGAGTCCTTCGCGTACTACGGAAATGACATGGTAAGATTACGCTCTAGCTAGTGGTTTGATGGCTTGTGTAAGACATTGATAAATCTCTCTTGTCTAGGTGTCAACTTTCAAGGAACCGGAGTTGCACATCACAATTAGTCACGCTATCTATTTGGTTTCGGTTATATCTTACTATTTCAGAGGACAAGACCTGGTTTCCCAATCTGTGGCGACACCAAAGTCAGAATATATTTTTGAGTTCGAGTAGCCAACTATTTTCACGGGATGTAAAAAATCATAGATTGCATGTCAGAACCGACATTATGATGCACTACACAGCAGCAAAGTAGCAAACGTTGTTGTAATCAAGCAAAGGGGCCGTCTCTTCATGCTTTGGTGCTATCCGTAAACAGAGTTTTTTGGGAGGCTATGCACATGGTTGTGCAGCGTACGAGGCTAAATGTTGTAACTTACAGGGTCTTGATTTCTGTAATATGCAAAGTGCAAGGCACATTTACTTCTTGCTACCATTAACGTGACGTTATTGATAGCAAGAGTTGCAGATCAACTATGTGTCCTGTTTTGATATAGTGTTAGGTGTATAGCCACATAATTTGCAGATCGAATTGAATAGTGATGGACTGGTCAAGTGGGTAATAATACAAGATTTCCAATAAGCAGCAGCGTTGAAAACCTAAACATGCCTTATGATGGCAAAGTTGCTATGTGTTCTTTGCCATAATAGGTTCCTCTTTGTATAGATGTTTTGAGAGAGTGGAGTTTGTGTTATGTCTACTGTTTCCTGCTTAATGGATTGCTTTGCCCATTTGTCAGTATAGCTGTTTAAGACTGCAGAGTTTCTGTTATGTCACCCACTACTGTATAATGGGTTGCTTTACCTGTTTGTAAAAGAAATAATTCGTTATGATATATACTTTTGAAGTTCAGTGTTGGTGTATTTTGCTTGAAATACTGACGACTTGTGTACTCACATTGGACTAGGCATCTTAATACTCTATATTCTAGATGCTGTCTTTTAAAATGGCACATATATCTTTGCTATATGTAATTTGGTAAGTTTTTGGTTCCTAGTTATGCCATTATTTTGGTTGCTGTCTGTACCGATTATGTTAATTTCTAGCTCTTTACTATTGACCTTTTGGGATTTCTATAGTTCATTATGCTGCTGGATGCAAAATTGCGTTTTCTGACGTCTTATAATGTTCTTCTTTAAACAATAAAAACAAGATCCAGTTTCCTAGCAGCTGGAAGTTATTTTATCTACCTCTTCCTTGTATGCCTCTGTATATTTCATTTTTAATCTTATTGTTTTTACCCTAAGCCATAAGTCTTAGTCATATTCCCTTGGGACCAACATAATGCTGATGTAGTCACCTCTCCTTGGGATGCCCCATAGAACCAAGCCTAGTGAATACTGAGATGTGAATTGTACTGAAGTACCTTCTTTTTATACGCTATCTCAAGTGATCCTTTTCAAATGTATTTCAGCGCGATTAATGTATGGGAAATTGCAATGTGTAGTCTATCACGTGCATCCTCGTGATGATTACACATATATATACTGTGATAGTTTGATTACTTGTACACACATGATTTCTTTTGCTCCTTTACTTACGTTAGCATTGCTACCACTAATCAGAACTTGTGAGCAGTTGCTCTCTTTTTACTGAACCGGTGGCTGAGGTATAATCATTCTTGCTTTGATTTTGGCAGGAGAAATTCCAGGGCTATCTTTCTCGCGAAGGCGAGAGGCTGAGGCAGCAGGACAGAGCCATGATGGGCAAGAACTAGTGCAGAGCACGGCTCGCTTTCGACGTGTCAACATGTGAACTAGACATGGAGCGACGTATCTCTGTGCTGTAGAACAAACTTTCTCTGCCTGCCAATGGCACCTTTTGCTTCCGGCCCCCATGAATAATCTTGACGCCGATGTTCATTCTGCCCCCCCATGAATATTCTCGACGCCGATGTTTGGTCTGTTCCCTTTGGTAGCCTGCTGTTTGTCGACTTTGTTCTGGCGCTCTGAATAAGTTTTGATACTGATATACAATCGCTGTTGAGTCGCGATACTTTTTTGTCGCTGGAGTGAATCAGTGATATGTTATAGAGTCAGTGTATATTCGGCCGGTGCTTGGGCGGATGAATTATGTTTGCCAGAAAACCAATCATTCCAAAAACACCAACGAACAAACATCCAAGCGCACAAGTGACCCTTACATATCCCCTCTGTCTCAGTGCATAAGGCATTGCTCGTAGTTCTGGGTCATCAATTTAACTAGCTAGACATGTATTATATGTAATTAAAAATATATTTAGAAAGACGTAATATCATCAGTGGTGCATAAACTTGCCATGGATGTTCACTTTCGTGCATTAACATGAAAAATACATCAAACTGGTTCTAAAACTTGGCACAGACGTGCAAATATGGTGATCAGTCATTCGTAGCGCTCTTTCGGGAGCCTCGCAACGATCAGCGCCACTTGGCGCGCTCTCAGTCATTCGCCACATGTCGTGCTCCCTTCGGGATTTCTTTTTAATTTTTTCGCACGCGCTTTCGGCTTTTTAAACGTTTTTTTTTGACGTTTTGGTTTTCCACCGGTCTACCTTAGCGATTTGATCGATTTTTTTTGGAAAACTTCTGTTTCGCGAAAAAATGTGTTTTCTTATTTTTTCCTTTCGCGAGAGTCATGGTTTTGCTTTCGCTAGAGTTACCGCCATGCCTCTCGGAAACGAAAAAAACGCGTTTTCTGTTTTTTCCTGTCGCGAGAGTCAGGCACGGGTGTGCTTTCGCGAGTCACGGTTTTGCTTCTGCGAAAGGCTTGGTTGTGCTTTAGCGAGAGTCACGGCCGTGCCTCTTGGAAACGGAAAATAAGATGTATTTTTTCTTTCGCGAGAGTCACGGGTTTGCTTCTGCGAGAGGCACGGTTGTGATTTCGTGAATGGCATGGGCGTGCCTCTTTCGAAAAGGGAAAAAACCCGTGCTCCCGATTTGGTTTTTTTCATTCGGTTTTTTTCGTGAAGAAGAAAGTTCGTCAAAACCTATCAACATGGGATCTAGTTTTAAAGATCTAGTTTCAAATGTTTGAACCGTAATTTTTTAAAATATTTGCATTATTGAATATTATACAAACATCATTATAATTAATATTTATCATTTCAATTATAGGCATGTTTTTCGATAATGCATAAATATTTTCTAAAATACATGAACATGTTTAAAGAATTTATAATTTTTATTTTACGTACAACATTTATAATTATTGATACCACACGACTAGTTGAAATTTATTTGTATTACTATGATTATGACTTATATGCATTTTACAGTTTAAAAAAAATTAACATGCGCTAAATGGGCCGCACCGAGTGCAACCCTTTAATAAAATAAAAGCTTTTTACCTCACAGTACATTAAGAGTAAGGGGCGTTTTAACCACATAAAATTTTGGTTTTTTTTAGGATCCATAAAACTTTGATTTGAGTGGTTAGCAAGGTCGCTCCTACGCTTCAGGTCAATTTTTCCTATCTACTGACAGGCAGGACCTGGTAGTCATAGACACATGGTATTTAACTGAAATCTTGTTTGGTTGCCAGAAGTTGACCCATGCCATGTCAGCCAAATACGGTGCCAAATCAACACACTTTATGTCTATAAATGAGATTAGCACCGTATTTGTACGTCCATATTAAGTTTTAAAACCAGTTCATGAACTAAAATGAACATCCATGCCAAGTTCAAGCACCACAGATGATATTACCTTATTTAGAAAATACTACATTCTTATATGAACCAAATGATATGATATCGATGAAATATAACACATTTTTAGTTAGTCAAATCAATGATCTAGAACTACGCGCACGCCCTATGCACCGAGGAGGAGGGAGCACTTGTTTTATAGTTTTTTATTTCGGTTAGAATACCACGATTAAGTTCCTTTGACGAGGTCTTGTCATCGCCGCACGAGAGCCACCACCTTAACTCGAGGAGGAGGAAGTGCCGCCGGAGGAGGGGAAGGGGCGCCTGCATGAGACAAGTCACGCGCATCCCGCAACTCGGCGCAAGTCCCACGCCCAGTAGTAGCACCAACAATAGACCGGCCGCGCTGCCGGTGGGAGGGGGCTGCAGGGATGGGTGCCCATGATCGCATCCATGACACGACGCATCCACCGCTGGACCGGCAAGGGTGGGGGCGGCAGCTGGAGGCGGGGGACGCCCGCGCCCGCCATGGATTGAGCTCGGCAACAGGGGGAGGCTCGGCAAGCCCGAGCCACGCGGAGGGGCCAAGCCGATGAGGGGAGGCCGGATTCGGGCGCACGCATGGCCAAGGTGCACCCGCAGCCTCGCGGACCAGCAAGCAACCGCCATGGGGGAGGGTGACGCTGGAGTATGCTAGGAGCTAGATACGCCCCACCGCCACCTTCATGGGGTCCGCGCGTGGCTTCACCGGTCGGCCCTCTGACGGCGGCAATGCAGGGAGGCCGTTGGAGGTGAGTGCTAGCGGTGACGGCTAGGGTTCCCCCATGTCGCCGGAGGAGGGTGGTGCGGGGGACAGAGGAGCGACGCGGGGGCGATAAAAGATGTTTAATTTTCTGAGAGATACCAATTAAAACATGCATATCATAACCGTAATAACATAAATTTTCATCATCGCGTTTTTCAAATTAAAACATGCAAAGTTCACCTAAAAGACAACACTTGAAACACATTGTTTGATCCAAAATCACCACAAACATAGTATATGTATATGTTGTGGACCGATCCAACCAATGGAATTTACCACCACCCCCGGGCCACCACCACTCAAACTATGTCATCGGCAAACAAATGAACTCCACCGTCTTCTCGGTGACCATCACCACCGCCATCCTCTAGGCTACCAACACCACCACCACCATCATCAACACCACCCCCCTCTTGGTCACCACCATCAACATCACCCCCCCATCCACAACCATCGCCACCATCACTGCCGCCACCCCCTCGGCCACCACCAACATTACGAAGAGAGGATTCCAAGATCTCTCCACGAGTGAGCTCCCAATACTTTCTTGTGGTTTCATCCATTGTGTTTGGATTCATGAACATGATAGCACGTTCTTCGGCCTTCTTGGAATCACGAATCCTCTCCTCCTCAATTGCAAGCCTATGCTCCTTTGCCTTCAACTTTCTCTCTTCGGCCGCCAACTTGGCCTTCCATTTCTCATCCTCCAACGCTTTGAGCTTATTCCACCTCACCATCTTCTCTTCTTTGCGTTCGGCTGCCAACACCTTCTTGGTCTCGATCATTGCCACAAGTTCTTTTTTGGAAGTGCCACCGAATGCATTTCTCTTATTTCTTTCATTTGCAGTCTTGTTTCCTTCCGGTCTATTGTTGGCATCTTCATCAACCTCAGTGTCCTCCTCAATGGATATGCTCAACCTTGATCTCTTTGGAATGGTCCCCACGATTATTTGGATCCACTTCTCGTTCTTGCATATCTCTTTGTAGGAATGATGCAACATGAAGGGCTTGTGGTCGAACTTGGTTTTCCTATTCTTGAATAGTTCTTGGATGTAGGGGCCATACTCCGCCACTTGCACACCACTCGGTTGATCCACTTGGTTGATGCAAACAGACCATCGGTTGCATTGGTCATGAATGGTGCTCCAACGATGCCCAAGAGAACCTTGCGTATGGCTGATCACACATCCCAGGAGGTGTCCCAAAACATGGTATTGATTTGATCCGTTCCAATCATTGCATCCATGAAGATCATGCACCAAGCATCAGAAAGAGTAATATCCTCCTTTTGGTTGTAGTTTTGGGTGCGGCACCTTGGCACCTTCGTGCTTGCTTTGGTCACCTCCACAACCACCTATTCCTCGGCCTCCTCCTTCCTGGCCTCCTCCTCTTTCCCGGTCACATCTTGCTCCATGTCTTGGTTCACCTCCGTATGATCCCAAAACAAGTCGTTGTTGAGCTCATCAAGTCCATTGGCGGCCGAGGACTCCAAAGACATGAGGAATTCGAGCGTGTTCACCTCTGGACTACAGTAGCAAAGCAAACACTACCAACCATCACTAGCGGCCACCAACAATCATTATCAGAAACCAACAAATGCGAGGTTTTTATTTTTTTACCTTGTAGGCATTTCGTCAATGTGATAGCCTAGCTTAATAGGGATGATATAATATTCATATCAATAAGGAAATCCTTATTTTCCGGGAGCCCATTAGGACATAACTCCAAACTTAAGCGTGCTTAGCTTGGAGTAATTTTGGGATGGGTGACCGACCGAGAAGTTGGTCCTAGGTGCGCACGAGTTAGGAAAAGTGCACAGGAAAGACTGGCATCGATGTGTGGGGCCAGTCTAGATCCCTCCTTGAGTAATGACCACCAGTGAGCGTGTCCGAGGCGTTATAAGCTGGTATCAGAGCAGACCCTCGCGGGTACGCGGATATTTGCGAAGAGGTGCGCGGTCATGTTGTGCATGACATTTGTGACCCGTCGCGGCACACAGCATGGCACATGTGCCGGACTAGACGCATCGATGTATGTGTCAGGATGGACCGTTCATATGGGCCGATGAGGACGTCGGTTCCTCTGAGTGTGGGTGTATGTGATAGACTGACTTAATAGGGATGATAGACTACTCATATCAATAAGGAATTCCTTCTTTTCCGGGAGCCCATTCAGAAAGAACTCCAACATTAAGTGTGCTCAGCTTGGAATAATTTCAGGATTGGTGACCGACTAGGAAGTTGGTCCCGGTGCGCACGAGTGAGGACAAACTACCCAGGAAAGACTAGTATTGATGTGTGGGGCCAGTCTGGATCCCGCCAGGAGCAACGACCACCGGCGAGTGTGTCCGGGATGTTGCAATCAAGCACTTGGTGGCCGCAATGCTTGTTGTCGGTTGCAGCTGCCATCCACGCCGGAGTAGTTGCACGAGGTGCCGGCCTAGGATGAGCAGCCACTTTCGCCTTTTTCTTCTTCTTCTTCTTCGCAGCCGCCTCGGCGAGCGCGGTGGCTGCCGCCAACATCTTCTGAGCTCGTTTCGCTCCGGGGGGAGGGCTACGGGCTGTTGCCGGGGAGGCGCTGGCCACCCCGGAGGCCATTGGGGCTGTTGGAGGAGGAGCTTGAACACGGTGGATTTTTTTATCCCCAACCTCTCCTTCGGCATGGGCAGCGACGCGTGGTGATTTCCAGCAACGAAAAGCCGGCGGTGGTGGTCGGTGGGTTGGGGGAAGGGTCCGGGGTATCCATTCCGGCCGAACGGACAGTCATCGGTGGCTGCGTTGGGGCGCGGCGGATGCGGCCGTGTGAGATAGGGTGGTACGTGGGTGGGAGAAGGAGGCACCGGTTTTACTCGACGGCCGCACGAATGAGTTAATTTTGGAAGATTTGGAGGGATATTGAGAGTTGGAGTAAAAATTTACTCCACTATGACTTTTATGGGATTGGCTAGGTGCGCCGTAAGGGGGTAAAACCAATTTTTTACTCCCTTATGGACTTTAAGGGATCGGTTAGAAATGCCTTAATGCATCTCCAACGCCAATCATCAAATTTCCTCCTACATCCATCCGCGGACAGGGACGGGAGTCGGCCATCAAATGCTATCATATATGTCCATCAGTAGAGGGCAATTTGAAACTCAAATAAAGTCCGTTCCACAAAGCGCGCTGGATCACACCAGCGCTAGATCGCATGCCCGATTACAGCCAAAATGTGGCAAGTATGCTTAGTTTTTACGTCCCTGAATCCAAAAAAACATTAGTCCGTGCAATTTTCTTCCTTGTCGGACCGACAATCCCAGCGATCTGCTCCAGATAAAGGTGTCGTCGCCGTCGTGTAGGTAGCCTCCGTCGTGTCCTCATTGTCTGCCGCTATTGACTAATCTGTCTGCCACTGCAACGTTTGGTAGCGGACGGATTGCACGATCATTCTTGCGCCTGCATCCAAAGAGGCCACATTCAAGCACAACATCTTGGCCTCCTCCGCTTTGACGTGGTGAGTTTGCCGCGTAGCCGAGATGATCTTTCGGGTGAGCATGATGCTCGGATCCTCCGGCACGTTCGCCACCTCCATTTCTGACATGTTCTCCTCGGTTCCATGCGTCGGCGACAGAAGGAGGGAGAGGGTGCGAGAACATGTTTGATGGTCGGCGTTGGAGATGCCCTTATACATGATGCATTCCTCTTTCCTAATATAGTGTACTGCTGTCTATTAATTTCAAACGAGATTTTACTAGAATAATTTAAAATATATACTCCACATGGCAAGAAAACGGTTTGTGCCTTGACAATTACAACAGTTCAAAACAGAATCATCCTTGCAAGAGCCAACCTTTACATCTGGGGTATGAATGCATGCCTAGTTCTGGAATGAAACTAACTAGCAGCTCACACCAGATAAGTACAACTGGATATGTCGAAACCATGTAATCCGTTAACTGGCCAGCGATCACCTGGTAACCGACCAGCCGGCTTGTTTGGGGAAATTCCCGGAACCCGGAATTATGATCCTTGGACATAGATGCTCTATAGACCCATCTGGTGGCCCCTCAATGTGACGTAGCTTAATCTCATATAGCGTTGGCCATAATTTTCCGGTCACTGCAAGTGCCGAAAGGGTTCATCATGGTTCCCAGATTTTAGAATCTAAGAGGCCTGGCAACAAACAGAGAAATACGAGTACTACAACTCACCGAACAATCTGCGGTTGTCTTCATCCCAAGCTATACCATTTAGAACGTCATGAGCCTGGATTGTGAAACAGATCGGTGTCATGTAACCATCACTATGAGATTTGGATAACAAGATCTTGTGTGCGTTCATGTAAATTGAACAAAATGTAACTCACTCCAACAAGCATGATAAAAAAAGGAGATCACAGACTGAGGAAACATCCAAGCACAATATTAACAAGTAAACCATAAACCACTCACCATATTACCTGAATTCGGTGAGTGATGCCTGCAACATACCTATTTCAACATCAATAATTATTTCAGAAACAGCTACTGATGGTAATACAAATAGAGAAACATAAGCTATTTATGTGCAACATACCTCAGCTCATGAAGAAAAACCCAACCCACCACTATGCCACTATCAGGGGAAATTATAGCGATGCAATCGGTCTACATGTCATAGCTTGGAATACTCAGAATTGCAGCATAGTATTACAACAAATTGGTAGGGCTACTGACGACTTATGGTAAATGGAACCAATAACCAGTTGAAGTGGCAAACTAATACTCGTATTTGTCATTGCTCTAATCAATTTCACTTTCATTCCACAGTTGACTAGAAAAAAATAATATGTCTTCCATTAAATCCGAGCCAATGTTTTTTTGCCAAAGAAAAATTGGCCAATTTTCATTTCTACCAATGGACTATTTCGCAGTACCAATCACCAATCCCCAAAAGGACGACACACAAGGAAAATCATTAAATCTTAGTAAAAATTGAGGCATGCCACTTCATCACATTTTGTGAAACCCTTTATCCACATTTTGTCTGGATCAAGCATTTACGGATGACACAACGGAAAGATGTGGCAACAATATTCTAATGGAAAATGTTCTGGCCCTCCAGCCCTTGATGAACATATTAATTAATTAATAAAAAAATTAAAATTGGTACTCTAGAATGACTATTCAGCATTTCGAGGAAGGAGGAAGTAGACAACTAACCTTGAAGACATTTGCCCACACTTCACCGTTTATGTATTCAAGTTCATTAAGATATCTAACGCCATTATCTTGATATTTCACAGGCACCATCCTCATGACTACATCCCAACAAATGCCAAATATAAGAGACGGAAGTCGGAAAGCTAGAAGAACCTCAAGCACAATGAATGATTACCCTGATGAGACTCTGGATCTATCTGGTACAAAGTTGAGGTACCATCACTGCCGAAAACAACCTTCCCATCTGTAGCTAGCCCCCACCCATCACGCATTTTGTGGGAAAAACTACCACACTTCACAAGCAACATATTAACTAGACACCCAATACATTAGTAAAAAAATGACGGTAAATGAGCAGGAAATAAAAGGAGTGCCCTATGTTTGGTACAGTTAATTGCATCAGTCACCGTTCAAATATACGTAGGGCTGATTCAAATGCATTTTTCAAAAAATGAGCACCCCCCCCCCCCCCCCCCCAGACAATTCATATCCAAAATATGTGTGAGCTTAAGATCACTGGCTGGGAGTTCACAACAGAAACATGTAAACCATCATCTATTACTATATCAAGCAGAGAACAGGGGCAGGAACATACTTTACTAAAGTTGTGTCGATCGTACGTAAATCCAACATTCGTCAACCAAGTAAGTTGAAACAATCTACAGATGGAAGTAAAATAATAGATGAGATAAGGCTGTACATGACAGAATATAAGCAAATAAGTACCTATATTCAAGATAGCAATTGTTGTGCAAAGACTCTGATACAAAATTGAGGTTAATCTAGCAACCTATCGCCGAGAAGTGTTAGACCTTCTCCAAACATTTTCTCATCCATTTGGTGCAGACCTAAAACCTGAGAAATGGCAAAGTGATAAGCAACAAGTTCTGTTGTACTCCCTCCGTCCCAAAACAAGTGTCGCTGGTTTAGTATAACTTTGTAGTAACTCAGCGACACTTATTTTGGCACAGAGGGAGTAGTTCGGTGCAGAATGAATAGCAGAGGTCGGATATGTGGCAAACAATTGACTATGCTAAGATAAATATGATAAGAGAAGTATTTATCATACCTTTCCTGTCTGAAGATCAACCTTTCGCACGGATGACTGTTGAAGAACCAAGAGGGAGATACATATTTAGTGATTTTAGAGAATCAGTTAATGATACAAGAAAAAAAAACATGCAGCATAAAAGGATTATGCATCGATCATGTATAGGTTCTTACATAACTCGGTGTAGTTGCTACCTGGGAGTCATTGAAACCAACAGCAGTCAACTACAACTACAACTAACTGACTGCCACTGTCATTCTAATCAAACCAAGAGAGCTTCAGACTGCATACTGACCATGAACCTAATCTGCTAGTGGTATAGAAACATCGTCGCTGGAGGGATTGATCTAGGGAAAGATTACATGGAGGAAAGATGTGAAGTCAGCAAGAAGGGAAACATTTACCCTGCCAAAAAGGCCAGTGGACTCGAAAAGTGTGTCATTTCCTCCATACAAGAGGCCCTGCAATGCAAACACAATATGGAGATTAGATCCTCATTTCTTCCAACCTATATCATATATAAAACTAACTAATACATTATTTGTAGTAACATGCCAGTCAATTTGCACGATTTCTTTGCATTGAACGTCAGGCTTAATAACACAAATAAATAAACTTCAGGCCTAATAATCACTGAGAGACATACTACTACTTAGTATACTTGCTAGTACTAAACTAGTACAGTAAGTACGTACTAGTAATCACACAAGTGGTTAGGAAGTAATTCCACACGGGAGGCCATGGGATGGGAATAGGATCAATGGCAAAGAAGCGTAGGTACCTCTGTGAAGGCCTCCGGATCGTGAGGGTACTCGCGCATCAGGTCGAACGAGTAGAACCTGGTGGCGAGCGTAGAAGTTTGTGGGAGCCCGAGGAGGGTGAGGAGCATGGCCGGGATAATGAAGATAAGTACCGGGTGCCTGACGAGGAGCGGCGGCATGCTGGCAGCATCGGGGAAAAACGATGCGACTCAAAGCGTCGTCGGCAGCGGATATGCATGCTAGTATCTATATGTATCTATTCATATCTATATCTATATCTATATCTATCTACCTATCTATCTATCTATCTATCTATCTATCTACACTGGAGGAAAAAAGGCCTTCGGTCGCGGTTCGCAACAGCCATTAGTCGCGGGTGCGCAGCCGCGACCAAATAAGCGCGACTAAAGGCCCCCTTTAGTCATGTCCCCCTTTAGTCGCGGCTGCTTAAGGACCGCGACTAAAGGCCCATCCACGTGGGCGCCAGGCGGCCGTCGGGCGGAGGACCTTTAGTCGCTGGTCGCCTGCCCAGCCGCGACTAAAGACCTTAGCTGCCTGCGCCCCGCGCCCAAATGTTTAGTCCCACCTCGCTAGTTGAGAGAGCTCGAGAGTGGTTTATAAGCGCTGCTGCGCCCACCCTCTCGAGCTCCTCTCAACTGCAGGCTTCGGGCCTAATCTGTTACTAGCTATGTGCCTGTGGGCCTACTTGGCCTCCTGCGGGCTGAATCCTGGCCCATGTTGGGTTTCTAGTCGTATTCAGGCCGTGGGGGTCCAGTAGGGGGCACTATTTTTTTCCAGTTTTTTGTTTTGTTTTCTGCATTATTATTTATTTTTTGTTGTTTTTTGCTTTATTTTTTAATTCTTTTTGCTTTTAGTTTTAGAAAAATTATAAACTTTCTGTTAGTGCCATTAGTTTTCAAATTTGAAAACACTTTTTTGTTTTCTTTGTTGCTTTATTTATTTTATTTTGTTTCTACTTACATATATATTCAATATCAAATAAATTTGCATATGAATGTACAATCTCAAATAAATTTGAAATTAGAACCAAAAGAATTCAAGAGGAATATACAATATATATTCAATATCATCGGATGACCATATACAATTTTGAACAAGTTTCCATACATGATTTAATCCATATAAAGTTCTACGTCCTCGTAATAGTGTTCTCCTTTAGGATGGAGGACTTCCTGCTCAACCATCCAGCTAGTTCCTCTTGAAGTGGTCGGAAGCGAGCTTCTACACTAAGCATCATCCGGAGGTTATTCCTCCGAGCATTGGTATCACTCGAACGGCCCGCTCAGAGGTGTATCTCCGGATCCTCTCACGCATATAGTATCCACATAGATTGGTCTTCGGTGGCTGAATATCCCCAGCATTCTTAGGCTTTACCATTTTGAATTCTAGCTCTTTTTGAATTCACCGACCTTTGTATCTACGAACCGTCTCCAAACCCTACGAGGCAAAAGAAAATTAAGTGAACAAGAGAGTTATTAGTTACTTGATATTAGGAAATGAACGAAATAGGCCGATCGATATAGAGCGCAAATGAATGAAAATAATTACTTCTGCAGCATTCTTCTCATGTCGGCCCAAAGCTTTGGATCCATATTCAGAGAGTCGTGGACGAGACAATAAGACGTGTTAACTATAATTACTAGCAGAATCCGGTGGAACCTGCGGACACGATACATGCACAAGACGTCATGCATAACTCATCGATTAGCCGGCCACATACCATGCATGGAGTAAACAAAAGAGAATTAATGTGCTCAAGATGTAAACACTCACCCAAAATGGTAAGGAAATAGAATATCACTTTTGAGTTCCTGCTTTGTAAGAAACTGCCACAGGTCTGCCTCCACGCCGGTGGGGTGACGCCTCCAACACATATCCATTAACGATGTGTGGGTCAATGAACCCAACATCATGGATGTTCCTTACTCTGCATTCCTTAATCTTCATTCTGCATGTATAATAGCGGACACAACAATATAGTTAGGACATATATATAGTGCAGGCAATATGAACGAGATGGGGTAGAAATTAATAAATCACTTACGTAACGTAGCAACCGATGATAGATTTGTCGAGCTCGCAAGAGATTGAAAAGCTGGAACAATTCACTCAAAGGCAATTGTTACATAGTAATGTTTGAAGTGATGCTCATGTCTAACTTCCGCATAAATATATTCTTTGGCGTTTTTATTTTTTATGTAACCCTTGTACCAATTCAGCAGACCTTTCATTTGGTCAGGTAGATCATTTTCCTGCGCAGGCTCGACTAGAGGCCCTTTCTTGACATATGTAATTACTACATCCTGCACTGGCGCCTCATCAAGGCCTAACAGTTCACGAAGAGTAATACCTAAGCTGGCCGCTTGTTCTCTCGCACTCGTTACAGTCAATCCATGTGCTGTCGCAGCTTGTATGATCTCGGGGCATCCGGGCTTCCACTATAAGCGGGCAATCGATTGTTTACTTTGTTCCCCAAGCTGGGCAACTTGTTTCCCGCTTTTTTACTTTCGGCCTTCTCCCGCTCTTTGTTCTCCTTGAACATGAGTGCCTGCTCGCCAAGTTCACGTGCATAGTCGTCAGCGCAGATTCTTCATGCTTGGGACGGTGTGCTCAAAAATGACTTAGCCCACTTCTTTTGCTCATCAGAATATACTGGCTTGGGCTCGGGCTCTCTTTTCTTCTTGCAGTCCGCCTTCCATTTCTCATAATGAGCAGCCGCGGCCGCGTCGATTTCCTCGGCACTACGTTCCCAAGGCCTTGTGGGGAGAGGCTTAAGTGATGGCTCCGGTAACTTTGTGGACTTTGGTACATAAGGGTCCGGGTTATTAATCCAGGACTGCTTCTGCTTCTTTGTCGGAGGTGGATTGGGGGCGGCGTCGATCACCCGCCGGACGAGGATCGGGGCGGGCGGCTGATCACCCGCCGGACGTTGTGGATCGGGGCGGCGCCGGGCCGACGTGACGGAGGTGTAGGTGAACCGCCACCACCACCACCGCCACCACCACCACCGTAGGGGGTGGACTTGTTGTCCTTGGCGCCTCGCTCGAAACTTGATAAACTTCTTTTGCCATAGAATGAAATGGCGCTTGACATCTCCAAGTCTTTTCTCCCCTTCAGGTGTAGCAATGTCAATCTCTGTGTCCTCAAACCCTTGGACTATGTCCTCCACCGTGACACGAGCATAGCCATCTTGAATGGGGTTGTTGTGGTGGAGTGCTCTGTAAACATGGTAAAGCACTGCCGATGGCTACCTTCATGGACATGTTCCCGATAGGATAATACAGATGACATTCTTTCATCTCCTTTATATCGCCCACGGGTAGCGAGGAGGCTCCGGTGCAGTAATTTCGACCACCAGAGGCTCCGTGCAGTAATTTCGACCACCGGAGGCTCCGGTGCAGTAATTTCGATCGTCGGTGCATCTGCACCAGCCGGTGGGGCCTCCGTGGAAGCCACGCTGCTTCTCCGCTGCTGGCTTCCGAGATCCACTGGATGATCTTCATGCTGCACCCGAGCTGCATCTCTTTCGCTACCGGTACACTCATGGTTTTCTTCATCACATCCATTTCCGATGCCAACCGCGCCACAACATCTGATTCCCGATCCATCTTTCTCTTACGGCTTCAGAATCAGACGGGTCATCGCCCCGGGGAACCCTACTTTCCACGGAATGTGCCCCATGCCTCGTACATCGCCCTCCGTGTTCAGGATTCCCGAGGGCTTTTGTCGCTGGCGTCGTTCTCTCTGTTGAACTTGATCTTCCCTCTTGAGCATCCTTCATTGCGTCAATAAGGGCTTGGGTGGGTTTAATTAATTTGCCCCGGTAAACACACTCCCGCCTCCCGGGTTCAGCGTTCCCCATGCCCGTATTTCACCAGCTTTTGGCCCTTGGGTCCCATCCCTCCGCACTGGACGGATTCCTCGCGCCCTCATCTCGTTCTCCATCTTCTCCAACCTAGGCACCAAAATGCGATACCCTCCTGGCCCCATAACATGATTGTACTCCTTCTTAGCCGCATTTTCCTTATTTTTTTCGATATTTCAATGAACTGCTCCGATTTCTTTTGCTTCACAAATTCTGGCCAATCATGTTTCAGTTTCTCATATTGTCCTTTGAAATCCGGAGTCTTGTTCTGCTTGACAAAGTCACGGGCTAGATTTTGCTTGAATTTCCGGAATGCGTCGGCCATCTTATGAAGAGCGAACTGTTTGACTAGCCTCCTCCTCTCCTTGTTTTCCTCAATCTTGTTACCCTCCTCATCGAATTTGTTGTATTCGGAGGTAGAACGAAATGTTCCATAAGCTTCTTGAAGCAATCTTTTTTGTTCTCTTATCGACAAAAGTGAAACCATCAATTCGTGCCTTCTTTGGCTCATTCCACTCCTGGACGGTGATCGAGACGTTGTCTCTAACAATGGCTCCGCATTGGCTGACAAACTTGGTGGCGTTCTTGCGGGCTCCAGCTGCCTGCCGGTTGCAATGTCGACAACCTCGATGGTGCATGTTTCTCCTTGTTTCATCGTCTTGGTTGCGCCCACGCTTTGACGACGCATCGATTGTTTCGACGATCCGCCGAGGGCTAAAATAAGAAAGAGAGTCGCGCTGCTAGTACACACATATTTATTCAAATCAGTTTGTTTGTATCACCAGGCTCAATGTATATATATACCTCGGCCGGAGGTGGTTGCTACTTCCATTTGAAGATCGGCGTTTATCGACGTTTCTTCGGCATCTTCTTGCTGACCGCGCCCTTCATCTTCACCGTCAAGGTTCAGATAAGAAGAGATATCATCTTCTTCTTCTCCGGTCGGCACATATTGAATATCGCCGTTTATGATGCCGAACATATGTGCTTCACCCTCCGGATCATAGTTGTCCATAATCGGGTCAGCTCTATCGTCCGCCATTATGTCAGTCCTGAAAACATGTAGTAAAAACAAATTAATTAAGTGAAGAAGGGGCGGTGGCGGTGGCGGTGGCGAAAGGCGGTGGCAAAAGGAGGGGCCGCGAGGAAGGGGTGGGAGAGGGTGTCGCGGTAGAGCGCGAGACGGGCGGCAGACGACGGCGCCACGGAGAGGGAGGCGAGGACAACACACATGTATAACCCTCGCCGCCTCTTATAAAATTCTAAATACATAGAAGGCAAGTGCATAACAGGTCAACAGACAGAGCTAGACGTGTTCTAACATGGCGCTTAGCGATACAGGCGAAGGGAAACATCCGGAAAGTTTTCCGGTTCCGGACGCCTGCTGCATGTATGAACCGGAGAGGAAAGTTTGCAGGTTCGATAGGTTAGGGGTGTGTGGCGGACGAACGGTTCATGCGTAATCGGATTCGCCTCGTCGCTCTGAGCAACTTTCATGTACAAAGTTTTTCGATCCGAGCTACGGTTTATTTTCTATGATTTTCTAAAGTTTTATTGATATATTGTAATTAAAACTAATTCGAGAATAAAGATTAAATTGCTACTAGTGTTAACATAACAGTTTTAATTAGGTTAATTAAACTCAACAATTTAAGTTAATTAATTAATTAATTAATTAACTAATATATTTTATTATTCTTTTTATATCAACACAGTTTTGGGGGTGGGACCCTCTCATAGGCACAGGGGGCCTATCGGGCGCGGGGCTAACGGGCGCTGGCGCGGCGGGCGCCAGCCGCTAAGGACGAGCGGCGGCGGCGCTGCTGGCATAACCGGGACGGCGGGACGGCGACCGACGGCGCGCTGGAGTCATGCTGGCGCCGCTTACATGCAGAGCGGGCGCGCGCCGCCATGCAGAGAGTGGGCGCGGCGCCGCCATGCGTAGGCGGGCGGTTAGGGCTGGGCCGGGCTAGGCTGGGGCGGGCGCGAAACCGGCCGGGCGAGGGGGTTACAGGGCGAGGGCGACGGGCGGGCGAGGTCGAGGGCGACGGCGACGGGCGGCGGCGAGGGCGACGGCGACGGCGGGCGGCGCTGAGGGCGAGGGCGACGGCGGCGGGCCGAGGGCGCGCATTTAACAAAGCGCTGGAATCGGAGAAGACGAGAACGGCGGGCGGCGCCGAGGGCTTGAATATATAGCCCGACCCTTTAGTCGCGGTTATTACGAGGACCGCGACTAAAGGTACCCTTTAGTCGCTGGTCGCCTGCCCACCGCGACTAAAGGGGTTTGGCGGTTGGGAAGGCGACCCCCTTTGGTCGCGGTTGGGAAGGCGACCATGACTAAAGGCACCTTTAGTCGCGGTCCTCGTGGCCAACCGCGACTAAAGGCCTTGTGCTTTGCTACCAAATGTTTAGTCCCACTCGCTAGTTGAGAGAGCTCGAGAGTGGTTTATAAGCGCTGCCGCGCCCACCCTCTCGAGCTCCTCTCAACCTGCAGGCTTCGGGCCTACTCTGTTATTAGCTATGTGCCTGTGGGCCTACTTGGCCTCCTCATGGGCCTGAATCCCGGCCCATGTAGGGTTTCTAGTCGTATTCAGGCCGTGGGGGTCCTGTAGGTGGCACTATTTTTTGCTTTATTTTTAATTCTTTTTGCTTTTAGTTTTAGAAAAATTATAAACTTTCTGTTAGTGCCATTAGTTTTCAAATTTGAAAACACTTTTTTGTTTTCTTTGTTGCTTTATTTATTTTATTTTGTTTCTACTTACAACAAAATACTTATTGTTGCTATTTTAGTTTTCTGCATTATTATTTATTTTTGTTGTTTTTTGCTTTATTTTTAATTCTTTTTGCTTTTAGTTTTAGAAAAATTATAAACTTTCTGTTAGTGCCATTAGTTTTCAAATTTGAAAACACTTTTTTGTTTTCTTTGTTGCTTTATTTATTTTATTTTGTTTCTACTTACAACAAAATACTTATTGTTGCTATTTTAGTTTTCTGCATTATTATTTATTTTTTGTTGTTTTTTGCTTTATTTTTTAATTCTTTTTGCTTTTAGTTTTAGAAAAATTATAAACTTTCTGTTAGTGCCATTAGTTTTCAAATTAACATGATCCATTCAACAAAGTTTGGTACAATAAATTATTACACGTCATTTCTTCCCTTGTGTCCTCGCTTGCTTACGATTGTGCCGTATCCATGGAGCATCCTCATCATTTAACTTAATGCTTGGGTCGGTGTTCACTTTGAAGGGCGGAATTTCAGCAAACATATTATAATCTTCTGACATGTCTGTCTTGTCCTCCACTCCCACGATGTTTCTTTTCCCTGAAAGAACAATGTGGCGCTTTGGATCATCGCATGATGTACTGATCGATATCTAATCTTTCCGCTTCCTCGGTTTGCTACTCATGTCCTTCACATAGAAAACCTGAGCGACATCTTTCGCTAGGGACGAATGGTTCGTCAAGGTAACCAAGATTGTTGAAATCCACCATTGTCATTCCGTATTGCTGGTCCACCTTTACCCCACCTCCTGTTAGCTTGAACCATTTGCACCGGAACAAAGGGACCTTAAAGGAGGGTCCATAGTCAAGTTCCCATATCTCCTCTATGTAACCATAATATGTGACCTCTTGCCCATTCTCGGTTGCTGCATCAAAGCGGACACCACTGTTTTGGTTGGTGCTCTTTTTATCTTGGGCGATCGTGTAAAATGTATTCCCATTTATCTCGCACTTTGGAAAGTCGTTATAGTCGAAGATGGTGTCTTGGCCAACATGTACAGCTGATCTACAACATCATTGTCATTCATTAAATGTTTTCTCAACCAACTGCCGAAAGTCTCCATGTGGGCCTTCCTAATCCAGGATTCAGGCTTCCCGGTTGTCGAACGTAAAATAGTCTTGTGTTTCTCAAAGCACGGAGCCACCAAGCTGGAATTGGTCAAGACAAAGGTGGTGTGCTTCAATGAGAATGGCCAGTCCATACATATCGTTGATTTCATTCCGATCGTGTTTTTCCACTTAGTCTCCCCTCGTGTCATGATCGAGGAAGACCAATCGGCTTAAGGTCAGGAACAAAGTCAACACAAAACTCAATTACCTCCTCATTTCCATAGCCCTTGGCGATGCTTCCTTCTCGCCTAGCACGGTTACTTAACATATTTCTTTAATACTCCCATGAACCTCTCAAGGGGAACATATTGTGTAGAAATACAGGACCGAGAACGAAAATCTCTTCGACTAGGTGAACCAGGAGGTGCGTCATAATATTGAAGAAGGATGGCGGGAACACCAACTCGAAACCGACAAGACATTGGATCACATCGCTCAGTAACTGGTAGAACTTCTGGATTGATTACCTTCTCGAGAGATTGCATTGAGGAATGCACATAGCTTCACAATGGCTACTCGAACATTTTCCGCAGGAGCCCCTCAAAGCAATCGGAAGCAATTGCGCCATAATCACGTGGCAGCCGTGGAGACTTCAGGTTTTGGAACTTTTTCTCCGCCATGTTTATTATTCCCTTTATATTGGACGAGAATCCAGACGGAACCTTCATACTGCTCAGGCATTCAAAAAAGATGACCTTCTCTTCTTTGGTCGAGCGTAGTCGGCACGACCTTGAAACCATTCCGGATGCCGGTCATCGTGGTCTTTCAAACGTTGCAGGTCCCGCCGTGCTTCCTTTGTATCATTTGTCTTCCCATACACGCCCAAGAAGCTTAGGAGGTTCACGCAAATATTCTTCAGAACGCGTGCATCACGTCGATTGCAGAGCGGACATCTAGGACTTTCCAATATTCTAGCTCCCGGAATATAGATTTCTTCTTCCACATGGCTGCGTGCCGCCAGCTCCCTTCGAACTGATTGTCCGCCAGACCCTTTCCAAAGATGACTTTCAAATCCTTGACCATATCAAATACCTCAGCACCAAGCAGGTTCCGCAGTGCTTCGCCGGTGATCTGCCTTGCCGTTGTAATGCTTGCCTTTCTTTCATCGGATGAATTTTCGGAAGAAATCGACGATGCCCAAGGTACACGTTCTTCTTACAATTTGGCAAATGTACACTTTCAGTCTCATGTAAGCAGTGCGTGCATGCATTGTATCCCTTATTTGACAGTCCGAAAGGTTACTAAGAGCAGGCCAATCGTTGATGGTTACGAAAAGCAACGTCAGAGGTCAAATTCCTCTTGTTTGTGCTCATCCCACACACGGACACCACCCCACAGCTGTAAAAGTTCATCAACTAATGGCCTTAGGTACACATCGATGTCGTTGCCGGGTTGCTTCGGACCTTGGATGAGCACTGGCATCATAATGAACTTCCGCTTCATGCACAACCAAGGAGGAAGGTTGTAGATGCATAGAGTCACGGGCCAGGTGCTATGGCTGGAGCTCGCCGTCAAAAGGATTCATGCCATCCGCATTTAGAGCAAATCTTATGTTCCTTGCGCCAGCTGCAAAATCTTTGAACCATCTGTCGATCTTTCTCCATTATGCTCCATCTGCGGTGTGTCTCAACTCCCCGTCCGACTTACGGTCCTCTTTGTGCCATCGCAACAACTTGGCATGCTCTTTGTTCCTGAACAGACGCTTTCAACCGTGGTATTATAGGAGCATACCACATCACCTTGGCGGGAACCCTCTTCCCGGGTTTCGCCCTCAACATCGTCACCGTGGTCATCGCCTCGATCTTATAACGCAATGCAGTGCATACCGGCATTCATTCAAATTCTCGTATTCACCGCGGTAGAGGATGCAGTCGTTGATGCATGCATGTATCTTCGTAACCTCTAAACCTAGAGGGCAGACAACCTTCTTTGCTTCAGACGCATCAAGGGCAACTCGTTATCCTTTGGAAACATATTCTTCAACATTTTCAGCAATTTTTCAAATGCCGAGTCAGCTACACCTGCCTCTGCCTTCCATTTCAGCAAATCCAGTGCAGCCCAGCTTTTTCAGACCATCATCGCATCCGGTACAGCGCCTTTACGTGATCCTCTAACATGCGATCCAAATTCTCCCTCTCCTTTTCGGGCCATAGCGCCTCCGCATCAGCAATGGTCCGACCAAGATCATCAACGGGATCATCACGTGCCTCTTCTTCACCTTCCCTTCACCTTCAGCATCCTCCATGAAAGTATCACCGAAATGAGCAAGATAGCTTTCATCGATGAAATCATCCTTCTTCATCTTCTTCCATTATAACCCCTCTTTCTCCATGCTTGGTCCAACAATTATAGCTTGGCATGAAACCCTTCAAGCAGATGCATGTGAACAACTCTTGAGGAAGAGTAACCCTTCTCATTCTTACAGATAACACATGGACAGATAACAAAACCCCCGCTTGTTCGCATTAGCCACTACGAGGAAATCTTTCAAACCCGTAGTGAACTCACCGGAGAGTCGGTTATCAGACATCCATTGCCGATTCATCTGCATTATTATAATATAAAATATATAATTAACCATCATGCATTTGTTAAACTAACTAGCTACAAACAATATAAATTAAACAATGAACTACACACATGCATATTGACACATCAAAGGTTCATCAAGTTGCTAACCGCGATCAAGAGTGTGGCTCCAACACTTCATGTCATGTTTGTTTCATGCTCTTGGGGCATTTCATCAAACACCTTATGTGCATAAGAGGAACCAAAAGCAAACCTACACCCACTTGTGAAGAGAATGGCTCCAAATGGCTAAGTGTTGGCTGCTGGATGGGTATATATAGGGAGGGCTTTAGTTGCGGTTGGCTGGCAAATCTGGGACTAAAGCAGTGCGAGGCCTTTTAGTCGCGATTGTCCTGGCCAACCGCGACTAAAGCCCTCACGTGCACCAGCTGGCCACCGAGCGCCACAGGCCTAGCCTTTGGTCGCGGTTCACCTCCGTAATCATGACTAAAGGTCCCATTAGTCGCGGTTCCTACAGCTTCGCGACTTATGGGGCTGGACGGAAGCCTGTTTTTCCACCAGTGCTATAATTATATTTATACTAATTATGCACTACTAATAAAAAATAGAAACCATTGATTTTGTGGGTCCGAATTATATGGTTCAGATCTAAGCTTTTCCCCCTTAGGGACAGTGAAAGTGCAGGTTTACTCTCACGCCCGGGGGGTTGGGGTGGGGATGAGAGATTTTTTTAAATTCGTCAAACTCTGATGAAGTTGACGAAAATTAGAGTGACGAAATAACAACAGAAGCGAAACTAAGTCACGAGACAAACATAAGGCATGCACGCATGATACATACAAATGAAGAACATGCAATCATACAGTCATTCAAGCACGAGGAAGATGAACCGAAGAATTAGAGTACAGCAAGATGAAAATATTCAGTTCAAGTTCTGCATGGGATAGATC